>JAQSUU010000108.1:30977500-32227500 GCA_038087645.1 Saccharum hybrid cultivar R570 | reverse complement strand
CGTTCCAGCAGATTCAGGGACACCCCGCCATGGCTGGGGGCGGGTCAGGGGTACCCCGCCATTTGCTATGGCGGGGTACCCTTAACCCGCCCCCAGCCATGGCGGGGTGTCCCTGAATCTACTGGAACGCAGAAACTCTGCCTAATTTTTGTGTTTGCAACGAGTGACAAATGTGGACATGCCATGTTCAGTCAATTGCAGCAAGTTATACGGTAGCCATGGCACGAAGTAATGCGTTTACGCCAAGGATTAGACGAGTGTTACCAACTACATTAGTCCAATCGAAATAATCAAGTACATTAGTTTTAAGATCAAGGTACTGCTGCTACACCTGCAGATAATTTAAATGTTCTAGCACTACATAACTAAGATAACAGGTGTCCGCCGCCTGCTAAACATGACTCTTCTAGTAATCGCTAGGGGTGTAGGGGTTTCGCGGTTTCCGCCTCCTCCTCGGATTCGTAGGTACCACGTTGCTTCTCCAGCCCACGTCTGTGCGGTCCCGTTGCTGCCTCTCGCGCTGCCGCCTATCTACACACTCGAACTGCTGCGTGGAGGTAGTACCCTGCAAGCAAGCACCCTGATGAGCTACTCTAATTGTTTAGCTACGAACAATTGAAGTAAAGAAAAAGCAAAGCATAGGCACCTGTTGCTCGGCCTGTGTGTAGTTCTCCTGCTGTGTGTACTCCACCCCCTGTGTACCAATAGGAGCACCGTGTAGCTGTGAGGGACCCATAGTTCGGTTTAACTTTGCTATAAGTAAAAACTCTATAGTTTTGATTAAGTTTTTAGAAAATATATTAGCATTACAAGTTCAAATGAACACACTATCAAAACGTATCATTTATAATTTAATGAAACTAACTCGATATCGTAGATGTTCACACATTTTTCTATAATCTATGTTAAAATTTTAGAAGAAAGACAAATTGGACTATAATTTCGAATAAAAGTAGTAGTAAATAGAAAAAAGTAAATCTTGCAACTCTCAGCTATGGTTCTGTTTGTTTTGAGCCATCTATTATATTACAAAACCATTTACTTTTTAACCCTCAACTATCAAAACCATTCACTTTTTTCATCTTGTTTAGGAAATTATGACATGATAACATGGTGAATGACTAAATGGTATTCGTTTTTAAAAGTATCTAATAACTTTTTATAAGTTGAATAAAGTATAGTAGCCATTTAAAATTAAACTAAATTATTTCAATACGTTGATGAAATTAAACACCTACCGAATTGATTTATTAGCATCTAGATAATCCTACATGCAGCTGATTTTTTAAAATAATTAAACCCAATTTAACCAAATTTTAACCATGTCCTAGTTGAAAAACTTAGTACATTGCTGTTTAAAACTTCAAAAAAATCAATTTCATTTGAAGGGAGTTAAAGTTTAATTCGCACATATTTATTTAGTTTTTATACAATATGTAGATTCATCTTCATTCAAATATACAAATATATTTAGGTTATGCATACTCCATTGTGCTTGGAAAAATATTACTTCCACATTCCGTTTTTCAATATCTGGTGAGCCGCAAGCAGTATGTTTTTGGAGGAAGAAGAGACGATCTCAAAGGGCCTCTTTTTTTCTCTCTTTTGTTATCCGTCGTTCTTTGTCAAAGTGTTTTTTTCTTTCTTAGCATATATTAGATATGAAACATCTTTTATTTGTGTCTCTTTTAATCTACAAATTTTAAATGCAAAAATTATCTTAGCTTTAGCCATGTTGCGTTTTGTAATATCACCCAAAACCATCTCAATTGAAAAATCCGTACCTTACTCAAAGACGATAATAATTATTTAACTCTAGATTGACACATGGGCCTAGGCTGTGTTCAGATCCAAAATTTTTGGGGGGAAAATTCCTATAGCACTTTCGTTGTTATTTGGCAAAATTTGTCCAACCATGGACTAACTAGGCTCAAAAGATTCATCTCGACATTTACAGACAAACTATGTAATTAGTTATTTTTTTTACCTACATTTAATGCTCCATATATGCGTCGAAAGATTCGATGTGATGGGTGGAAGAGGAAATATTTTGGGAAGTGAACGGGGCTAAGTGCATTGGCTTGGTGCCATGTAATCCAGAGACAAGGTTGCACACGTTCAGCAACCATTTCAGCGATTTACTGGGACCCGCGGGTGGCTCGGGCACATGCTACTACGCTAGCCAGACCTGATACAATGATGAACCTTTGCTGACGGGCAATGATTTCTGAGGGTACATCTAGGCACCTAGCCACTCCGTTGTTCCTATCATATACTGTAACTTGAAGGCGTGCACGTCCTCAAATTCAGTAGCGTGTTGAAAAACACATGAAGCAGGGAGCCAGGGGCCACCCCACCCAGCTGCTGCATGCCATCGATCGGCATGCTGCATGCACGTCGGCACGATCTTGCTTGCCATGTTCTCTCTCTCTCTTTGACTGGAAGCAGTGGCAAAAAGGTTGGATTGTGGGTTGGGTAGCTCCAGGTGGTCAGAAGGACCCACGAATCAGAATCAGATTAGGTACCGCACACATTGCACAGTATTTACGAGTGCTGCAAATGCAAAAGATATAAGGCACCGTTTAGATGCCAAAAATTTTGCCAAAATTTTCAGATTTCCCGTCACATCGAATCTTTGAACACATGCATGAAGCATTAAATATAGATAAAAAATAAAACTAATTACACAGTTTAGACGAAATGGACGAGACAAATCTTTTAAGCCTAATTAGACCATGATTGGACAATATTTACCAAATAACAACGAAACTGCTACAGTAGCATTTCGCCAAAATTTTCGCCAACTAAACAGCCCCTAAGTATGCACCTCCTTTTGCCAACATTTCCTCTTCTATACTATGGTCTAGTATGGTACTAGTAGAGTACTATAGAGAACGTTAAAAGGTCCTGAAAGACATCCGGCAAGGCTCATTTCTTCCCTTTTTCATGCAAAAAGGCTGCCCATACATATACCTGCATATAATACCATGCTTCACCAAGCGTCCCCCCTGCCCGTCCTACGCCTTGTTTAGGGGCTTGTTTAGATTGCAAAAAATTGCAACCTGATGAATAGTACCACTTTCGTCTTATTTGGTAAATATTGTCCAATCGTGGACCAACTAGGCTCAAAAGATTCATCTCGTGATTTCCAACTAAACTGTGTAATTAGTTATTTTTTTTACCTACATTTACTACTTCGGGTCCAAAGATTGATGTGATGGAGAGAGAGTGAAAAAATTTCAACTTTTGGGGTGCATCTAAGGCACCGTTTAGTTGCCAAAATTTTTGGCAAAACGCTACTGTAGCGTTTTCGGTGTTATTTGGTAAATATTGTCCAATCATGGTCTAATTAGGCTTAAAAGATTCGTCTCGTCCATTTCGTCTAAACTGTGTAATTAGTTTTATTTTTTATCTATATTTAATGCTTCATGCATGCATTCAAAGATTCGATGTGACGAGGAATCTACTGTTCTTTTGCAAAATTTTTGGCAACCAAACGCCCCCTAAACAAGGCGTAGATTGAAAAAAATTTCAACCCGATGAATAGTATCATTTTCGTCTTATTTGGTAAATATTGTCCAATCGTGGACCAACTAGGCTCAAAAGATTCATCTCGTGATTTTCAACTAAACTGTGTAATTAGTTATTTTTTTACCTACATTTAATACTTCATGCAAGCAGCTAAAAATTGATGTGATGGAGAGAGAATGAAAAAACTTGGAATTTGGATGACATCTAAACAAGGCCCTACAGAAAGAGCATGCTCTTTCTCAAAAAAAGAAAAAAAAACATGCAAGCAAGACCGGTCGTCATCTCCACTGTGGACAACGAGAGGCGGCCAGACCGAACTCCTTAATCGTCGACATGACGGGAGAGGAGAGACGGCCCGTACGTGACCGGTTACATCCATCCATCGGAGGATGATGATGCGAGAGAGAGTCGTCCGGTGTCCGGCCAGCCGGCCGGCCGGCGGGGCATTCACTCGAGTGGGGGCAAGCGCATGCATGCATGCAGACGCGCGCGGTGGTGGTGGTGGTGTACCCTCGCGGCATGCCTCAGGGCCAGCCAGCAGCTGGCAGGCATGCATTATTGTGCAAGCAGAAGCAGCAGTGAGCAGTGAGATAGCACTTCACGCAGACAGACGAAAGCAACGCCTGGCGAGTGGCTTGGCCTACTACACATGCAGGCAGGAGAAGCACGCAGGCGCATGCAGGATGGTAATTGCAGACAGAGCAGCGAGCTGCAAGCAAAAGCAAGGCAAAGCACAAGCCGATCGAGATGATGGTACGGGAGTCGTGGGTACGTACAGAAACCGCGGCTAGCGGCTAGCGCGAGAACACATGCATGGACGGGCGTTGCTGCATCTGCATCTGCACCAGCGTCTGCGTGTGCCAGGCGCCAGCAGCTAGCATTGCTGCAGGCGGAGCGCGACAGCGCCTGGGCGATCGGTGGAGTCGTGGAGAGCCGACCACGGCCAGAGCCACTGACCGACCCAGCACTACTTGTGCTAGCGTCATTGGTAGCTACGCCGGCTGGTATAGCTAGGCCCGCCTTTCCGCTCCAATATTGCCGCGTGCGATGCCGATGCAATCCAAACCCACCCGGCGGGGGGTCATCTGATAGTAGTAGTGGCCATGCACTGATGAGTGCTGCATGCACTGCTGCTCGCTGCCGGCTATACAATGCCTACTAGTACTACTATTTACGGGGGTACCATGTCCTTCCTTTTTGAGGGCAGGAGTCTACGAGAGTTCATCTTTAAAGAATTTCTCAACACAATGGTGATGGTCCTGGCATGGAGAGAATGGTCTTTGAGGAGATACAAACGGCTCTATGAAAGATGGCATTCGCCCTGTTTGTTTGAACTTATCAGCCCGGCCTATCAGCTATGGTATAATGTTTTTCTCTCATAACAAAACAGCATCAACCGTCTGATGGTTTTTACGGCTGATAAGCCGGTTGATGCTGTTTTATCTCATAGTACGTCAAAATTTTGTAGGAGTAGGTTGCACTCTGCCTGTACTCGTTTAAGATACTCCTACTCCTACACAGCAACAATGCCACTATACAGAAGTATATATTTGGAAATGGCAGGTTGAGAATGTATAACAGCGTGCCAGCCATTGACTGTACTAGTAGTACATACTCCCTCTGTCCCAGAATATCTGTCATCATTGGTGTGCGTGCCACAAGTTTGATTCGATTTGTAGAAAATATGTGCAACATTTGTATCTCCAAATAAATTTATTAAAAAATAGATTCAAAGATCTTTCCAATGATACTAATTATGTACCATAAATATTAATATCTTTTAATATATATGTCGGCGTTCGGGCCCTTGGGGGTCCTAAGCCAACGAGTGAATTTGTGCTGCGTGTCCCTAATCTGGATGGTGATGCAAAGAGAATACACGGGGGTTTATCCTGGTTCGGGCGAAAGAAGGTCCTACGTCCAGCAGGGGGAAGTATTGTATTTCCTTGCACCTAAGTGCTTGCGTAGGGGTTACAAGCTGCGAGAGAGGGAGCCAATCCCAGGTCTCAGAGAGAGAGTACAAAGGAGATTGCTTGAGGTGTTGATCTTCTATGGTGGGGTGATGACTTGTTTCGCCTTGTCCCTCCCCCTTCGTAGAGTCCCCTGTCTTCCCTTTTATAGGGTCAAGAGCAGGCAGAGACGCCGGGAGATGCCTTAGAAGTGAAGTTTTGTCGAGCGCTGTGGAAGTCGCTGTAGCGACGTGCCCCGAGAATGGCCGGCCATCCCCGGACACCATGGTGACGTAGAGGATGAGACGGTGAAAAGACCCCGGATCCTGTGGCATGCAGGCCTTGCTTCTTTGTTGACCGGCGGTTGGTCGAGGCCGGGTTGAGGCCGGGTCGACGGGGAATGGATAAGGCCGAGCCCCGGAAATTTCGGGGTACGACACTCGTCGTGATCCCCCTCGAGGGGGATCAGTGGCGGAACAGTGCACGGCATGGCGTGTGCAGTGACAGGTTTTCACCGCCCATCCCGGGATGGGCCGTAAAAAGTGGGATTTGACACTGGTACTGCTTCCATGCTGGCGGCGCTGTAGCCATGGGGGTAGGAAGTGGTTGGCGGTTGCATTAAATGCTTTGACTTTTGTCTGAGAGTTGGTGGGTGAGGCGGGTCGACCGGCTCGACCCAGGGTCGTACGAGTCGGAGATTTCCCTGTGGTCGAGGCGTCCCGTCGAGCAAGCCTCGTGCGAGTCGGAACGCGGTCGAGGCGTTCCGCGCGTGGTTTTGGCTCGTTCTTCCTACGTGGGCGGAGCCTTTGGCGTGGTTTTCCCAGGGGTTTGTCTTTTTTTGTGTGGCCCGATTTCGCAGGGCTGGTGCTTGCACGGGCGGAGGAGGAGCTCCCACGCTGGGGTCGGTCGACCCTCGAGTTCAGGGATGCGTCTAACCCCAACGCCGAGCCCTTCTTTGCCCTTGACGACAAGGTTGAAGTGCAGCACTGGCAGTTCGTCGAGGGACTCCGTAAGCACTCCGTGCAGTCTCTGCGGATGGTCGCGGACACCTTGGTGCGGGGTATGTCGGAGGCCTTTGAGGTGAGCCGTGTCCGTTTGTCTTTTCTGGTGTTTATCCCCCCTTTCTCCTTGGTTCTGATCTTAGGCTTAACTGTGGTCAGGAACTCAAGGAGCGATCTCGCCGCAAGTCACTCTTCATTCGTCATGAGAGCGGCGTATGGGCGGCGCTTGCTCGTCAACGGGCTCTAGTCGAGGAAGCCAATAAGCGGCTATCCAAGAAGAGCGCCGAAGTGGATGAGCTTCGCATCGTCCATGCAGCGGTCAGGGAGGAGGCGGCGCAGGCTCGGGAGGCCGAGGCCAAGGCGCGTGATGATGCGGCCAAGGCCCGGAAGGAGGCGGCCAAGGCCCGTGAGGACCTCGCGCCGCTATTAGCACGCGTAAAGGAGCACGAGGAGGATGTTGCTTTAGTCAGCGGCCAGCGCGACGCCCTTAACGTCCAGATCGGGATGACGTCCGCTCGCGTCGGGACCTTGGAGAACGAGGTCGCGACGTTAAAGGGGACGGTCTGGGAGAGGGATGAGGCTCTCTCGGGCACCGGTCGGGAGATCGAGACGTTGAGGGCGGCGGTCCGTGACAAGGACGAGGCTCTTCAGGCGGCGAAGAAGGCGCGTGAGGAGTTGCGTGATGAGGTCGTGGGTTGGCAGACCCACGCTGAGGGTAAACCTTTTGTCGCGTTTTGACCTTGGCCTCGAGGTCCCAAGTCTTTGCTAACTTGGTGTTTGTATTTCAGAGCTGGAAAAGCAGCAACACGCGGCCCAGGCGACGGCTACCTCGTTCCAGAACCTCTTTGAGGCTGAGGCCGGGCGGACTCAACTGCTCTAGGGTGCGATTACCTCGGTGTGCGATGGCCTGGGGGTCGAGCCCGATGCCGATGCCGAGGAGGATGCGCCAGGGAACTCGTTTGTTCGCCGGATGACGACGCTGGGTTGCCTCGTCCGCGAGAAGATTCGAGGCGGGCTGCATCATGGCGTGAAGAGGGCCATGGCGGTCATCTGGTCTGGGTTTGAGTACGACATGGGCCTTATCGCTGATGGCTTCATCACGGATCCAGACCGGACTGACGAGGAGAACGAGGCAGCCTGCCTGGATTTGATCGAGGCCGCGGAAGAGCCCGGGGGCCATCTCGCGAAGTTGTTTGAGGTCGAGGTGATCCCGCCTGCCGACGACGAGGGCCTATAAGCCAAGCCTGGGCATGAAGGCCCATGTAATAAGTTAGTTAGTATTCATGACTTGTGCTGTGATGGCCTCAGGGGCCCAAAAACATTTATATGTAAATGTATGCTAAATGTTCGTTTTCGTTCGAGTCTTTTGTTCCCTTTCTTGCTTGAATCGTATTCTTGCATGTTTTTCTTAGCGCGCGGTTGCACCCCTTGGTGTGAGGGAGCGAGTGGAGGTACCGTAGCCTCGAAGGCGTAAGCGATCTCGCGGCTCGGCAGCCCTCGAACCTTAGGGTGCATTTGCGGCCTCGTGAATTATGTAAAAGCTCGATTCGAGGCGTATGGGAACGTTAGACGTGAGCTTTTTCAAAATCGTGAACTTTTATTAGGTCTACTTAGCGCGCGGTTGCACCCCTTGGCGTGGGGGAGTGAGTGGAGGTATCATAGCTCGGAGGCATAGGCGATCTCGCGGCTCGGCAGCCCTCGAACCTTAGGGTGCGCCTGCGGCCTCGTCGACTTTGTAAAAGTTCACTTGTTTTTGAAAAAATGCAAGTTTTTTGGGGACATGACATAGGGGGTTCCCCCCTTGCAGCCCCCGAGGGAGGTTCGACTCTGAGAAAATAGGGTCGATCCTCCCTGGTTTTTATGAAAGAATGCTTTGAACACTGATGTATTCTTTATTCTATCATGGGATTGCGAAATAATTTACAGAGCCTCGAGGCTTTAGGGGAAAAAGCGACGTAGCTGTTCGAAGTTCCATGCGTTGGTGAAGATTTTGCCTCTTTCATTCGATAGCTTGTAGGTGCCGGGCTTCAATACTTCCGCGACGATGTACGACCCTTCCCATGGCGGAGTAAGCTTGTGTCGTCCTTTGTTGTTCTGGCTTCGCCGGAGCACTGGGTCACCGACGTTGAGGTCTCGTCTGCGGACGTGTTTGTCGTGGTAGCGTCGGAGACTTTGCTGATACCTTGCAGAGTGTAACAGAGCCACATCGCGACCTTCCTCGAGCTGGTCGAGGGCGTTCTCTCTTGTGGCGTCATTGTTTTGCTCGTTGTAGGCTTTCAGCCTCGGGGATCCATATTCTACATCGATCGGGAGCATAGCCTCGGACCCGTAGACTAAGAAGAACGGAGTGAACCCCGTGGCTTGACTCGGCGTCGTTCTTAGGCTCCACAGGACCGAGGGGAGCTCGGCGGCCCATTTTTTGCCGTGTTTGTTTAGTTTGTCGAAAATTCTCGGCTTTAGGCCTTGTAGAACCATGTCGTTGGCACGCTCTACTTGGCCATTTGTTTTTGGATGAGCTACGGCCGACCAGAGCACACGGATGTGATGGTTGTCGCAGAAATCTAGAAACTTTTTGCCGGTAAATTGGGTGCCGTTGTCTGTGATGATGCAGTTAGGAACCCCAAAGCGGTGGACGATGTCGGTGAAGAATAGCACGGCTTGTTTAGACATAATGCTGGTGATAGGACGGGCCTCGATCCACTTGGAAAACTTATCAATGACGACGAGCTAGTGGGTGAAGCCACCAGTTGTCTTCTTCAGGGGTCCGACCAAGTCGAGCCCCCAAACGGCGAACGGCCATGTGATGGGAATCGTCTGCAAGGCGTGAACTGGGAGATGGGTTTGCCTTGTGTAGTACTGGCATCCTTTGCAGGAGCGTACTAGCTTAATAGCATCGGAGACTGCGGTTGGCTAGTAGAAACCTTGTCGAAACGCGTTTCCGACGAGGGTTCGAGGCGCCGCGTGATGACCGCAAGCCCCCGAGTGTAGGTCCTTGAGCAGGTTTTTGCCTTCCTCGTTTGTGATACAGCGTTGTAGGATGCCCGTAGGGCTGCGTCGATAAAGTTCTTTGTTGTCACCATATATCACAAAGGTCTTGGCCCGGCGAGCGATCCGTCGAGCCTCGGTTTTATCCAAGGGGAGGTCCCCTCGAGTGAGACGGTCGAGGTACGGAATACGCCAGTCGGGCTCGAGGTCGGCTGGTAGGGTCGAGCCTTCCATCAGCATGACTTTAGCCTCGGTCGAGGGAGCTTCCGCCTTGGGTGGGGGGTCGAGTGATGGACCGTCGGTCCCCCCGCCTGCCCTGGTGTCGACAGACGGTTGATGGAGATCCCTCGCGAAAACGTCAGGTGGAACCGCGGCTCGACTAGACGCGATTTTCGCGAGTTCATCGGCAGCTTCATTATATCTGCGTGCAACGTGGTTGAGCTCAAAGCCGTGGAACTTGTCCTCAAGGCGCCGTACCTCCTCGCAGTAGGCTTCCATCTTGGGATCACGACAGCTTGAGCTCTTCATGACCTGGTCGATCACGAGCTGGGAGTCACCACGAACGTCGAGGTGTCGGACCCCGAGTTCGACAGCGATGCGCAGGCCCGCGATGAGCGCCTCGTACTCAGCGACGTTGTTGGAGGCAGCAAAATGAAGCCGGATTACATAGCGCATGTGGACTCCGAGGGGTGAGATGAAGAGCAAGCCCGCGCCTGCTCCTGTTTTCATCAGCGACCCGTCGAAGTACATGGTCCAAAGTTCGGCTTGGAGCTGAACCGGAGGAAGTTGAGTGTCGGTCCATTCCGCTAGAAAATCTGCCAGCACCTGGGATTTGATGGCTTTGCGTGGCGCGTAAGAGAGGGTCTCACTCATGAGCTCGACCGTCCACTTTGCTATCCTACCCGAGGCTTCCCGGTTCCGGGCTATCTCTTCCAGGGGGAAAGAAGAAACCACGGTCACCGGGTGGCCTTCAAAGTAGTGACGAAGTTTGCGCCACGTCAAGACGATGGCGTATAGCAGCTTCTGGATTTGCGGGTAGCGAACCTTGGTCTCCGAGAGGACCTCGCTGATGAAGTAGACCGGCCTCTGAACGAGCAAGGTATGTCCTTCCTCTGCCCTCTCGACAACTAAGACCACACTGACCACTTGTGTCGTTGCGGCGACGTAAAGTAGGAGGGGTTTCCCTGTGGCCGGAGGGATGAGGATCGAAGAGTTAGATAACGTAGCTTTGAGCTTCGTAAGGGCTTCTTCTGCCTCGAGGGTCCATGAAAAGTGTTCCGATTTCTTTAGGAGACGATACAGTGGGAGCGCCTTTTCGCCAAGGCGCGAAATAAAGCGACTAAGGGCCGCGAGACAGCCCGTGACCCTCTCCACGCCCTTTAGATCACGGATGGGGCTCATTTTGGTTATTGCGGTGATTTTCTCCGGGTTGGCTTCGATGCCACGTTCGGAAACGATGAACCCTAAGAGCATGCCTCGAGGAACGCCGAAGACGCACTTTTCGGGGTTGAGCTTAATGTTTTTTTTGCCTTAAGGCACTTGAACGCAACGTCGAGGTCGTCAACCAAATTGCTGGCCCTCTTGGTTTTGACAACAATGTCGTCAACGTAAGCCTCGACGGTGGGTCCGATGTGCTCCCCGAAAAGGTGTTGCATGCATCGCTGGTACGTAGCACCTGCGTTCCGTAGACCGAAGGGCATAGTAATATAGCAATACATGCCGAAGGGGGTGATGAATGAAGTCGCGAGCTGGTCGGACTCCTTCATTTTGATCTGATGGTAGCCGGAATACGCATCTAGGAACGACAGAGTTTCACATCCCGCAGTAGAATCAACGATTTGATCAATGCGTGGTAAAGGAAAAGGAACTTTCGGACATGCTTTATTCAAACTAGTATAGTCTACACACATCCTCCATTTCCCATTCTTTTTCTTAACTAATACAGGATTAGCCAACCACTCGGGATGATGAACCTCCTTGATGAATCCGGCCTTCAATAGTTTGTGGATTTCCTCGCCGATGACCTTGCGCTTCTCCTCGTCGAAGTGGCGCAAGCGTTGTTTCACCGGTCTGGAGCCGGCTCGGATTTCCAAGGCGTGCTCGGCGACTTCCCTGGGTATGCCCGGCATATCCGAGGGACTCCACGCAAAGATGTCGATGTTTGCGCGGAGAAAGTCGACGAGCACTGCTTCCTATTTGGGATCGAGGGTGGCGCTGATGCTCAACGCCCTTCCGTTCGGGTCGGTGGGGTCGAGGGGTACGAGCTTGACGTCTTCCGCGGGCTCGAAGTTGCCGGCATGGCGCTTGGGGTCGGGGATCTCTTTGGCCAAACTGTCGAGGTTTGCCGCCAAGGTTGCCGACTCCAGGATGGCCTCCCCGTGCTCGACGCATTCCACGTCGCACTCGTAGGCGTGCTCATAGGAGGGCCCGACAGTGATGACACTGTTGGGGCCCGGCATTTTGAGCTTGAGGTAGGTGTAGTTGGGAACCGCCATGAACCGGGCGTAGCAGGGGCGCCCAAGAATGGCGTGGTATGTACCATGGAATCCAACCACCTCGAAAGTGAGAGTTTCCTTCCTGAAGTTGGCGGGAGTACCGAAACAGACAGGCAGGTCGACCCGCCCGACGGGCTCTGCTCGTTTTCCCGGCATGACTCCATGGAAGCCCCCGACACTGGGTCGGAGGTGCGTCCTTGCGATTCCTAGAAGGTCGAGGGTCTGGGCGTAAATGATGTTGAGACTGCTGCCTCCGTCCATGAGTACCTTGGTGAGGCGTGTGTTGGCGATGATGGGATCGACGATGAGTGGGTAGACTCCAGGTTTGGGGACGTAGTATGGGTGGTCATCACGGTCGAAAGTGATGGCCACCTCGGACCAATCAAGGAAGAGGGGGGTCGCGAGTTGCACGGAGAAGACCTCTCGACGTTCCCGCTTGTGCTGCCGTGTTGAGAGGCGCGTCGAGGGTCCTCCGTATATCATGAAACAGTCATGAATCTCGGGAAACTCCTCGTCCTTGTCGTCTCCCTTAGGATCCTCCTTCTTGTCATCTTTCTTGATGCCTAGGCTTTCAAAGTATCTCCGGAGCATGTGGCAGTCCTCGAGGTTGTGGTTCGTGGGCCCTTTGTGGTAGGGACACGGTTCTTTGAGCATTTTCTCGAAAATGCCCCCGCCGGGGGGTCCTCGAGGTTTCTTACGATCTGCAACGGCGACAAGGTCGTCGGTCGGGGCCTCTTGTTTGCCCTGCTGATTCTTCTTCTTCTTCTTCTTCTTCTTCTTGTTCCTCTTCAAGCCCCGGCTGGAACTCGCGGGATCCTCGTCCTTGCGCTTCCCTTTGTCTTGGTCGCTGCCAAAGATGGCACCAACCGCCTTCTCGCCAGCGGCGAAGTTGGTGATGATGTGCATCAAGCCGTTGGCAGTGATGGGGGTGCTGCGGCCCAACTCTCGGACCAACTCTTTGCAGGTGGTACCAGAGAGGAAGGTCATGATGACGTCGGAGCCGGTGATGTTGGGAAGCTTGGTGCGCTGTTTGGAGAAACGCCGGATGTAGTCCCGGAGGGATTCGCCCGGCTTCTGTTTATAGCTTCGGAGGTCCCATGAGTTACCAGGGCGCATGTAGGTCCCCTTGAAGTTCCCCTCGAACACTCTCACCAGGTCGCTCCAGTCGTGGATCTGTCGAGGTGGAAGGTCCTCGAGCCAGGCTCGAGCGGTGTCCGATAAGAACAGGGGAAGTTGTCGAATGATGGCCCGGTCATCGGTAGCCCCACCCAACTGGCAAGCTAAACGGAAGTCGGTGAGCCAAAGTTCGGATTTGGTTTCGCCGTTATACTTGGTAAGAGTCGTGGGGGGCGGAACCGAGCCGGAAGTAGTGTTTCGCGAATGGCCTTGCTGAAGACTCGAGGGCCTGGTGGCTCGGGTGAAGGGCTTCGATCCTCCGAGCTGTCGTAGCGCCCGCCCCTGTGCTCGTGGTAGCCTCGAGCTGCACCGTCACCACTCTTACGCCTTCGGCGCTCGTTGATGTTGTCACAGGCATCTCGAGGTTCGCGGTTGTCGACGATGCGTTCACGGACAGAGGCCGTCTTGTTTCGCTAGGGGGCGGGCTCGGGATGAACCGAGGCCTCTCTTTCCTGTCGGGAGGGCTCCGCAGGCTGCTCCGAGGCAAGCCCGCGTCGCCTCGAGGCGAAACTCTCGGCTTGCTGCATGGCAGCGGCCTCGAGGAGTCCTCGGATTTCATCGCGGGCCCGACGGGCCTCGGAGTTCGATGGCTCGGGCATGTTACGAAGAAGCATGGCGGCTGCGACAACATTCTGGCTGGCTCGGCCGAAGACCGGGGGTTCGCCCGCCTGATCCTCGACGATGCGACGATTGACGTCGCGAGCTCTTTCTCGAGCTCCTCCGCCGTGTGCGCGTGCCGCGCGCTCGTGCTCGAGGGTTTGTTGAAGTAGGCGCATATTTTCTCGTTCCTCGTCGAGCCTGTCCTGCAGTTCGCGGATTTGCTCGAGTTGCATTCCTTGGTCCGCAAGGAATTGAGCTTCATCTCATGCAGCAGGAGGCTCAACCTGAGGTGGCGTGGCGTTCCTTCCTCCAACGGCTGCCTCATCCTCCGAATCCGACGCGATAGCCCCATCGATATTGAAGCATTTGCGAGTCGGGTCGTAGGTGTCATCGGCAGAGTCGGAGTCTGGAGTGCCAAAATAGTAGTATAACGGGTGCATGTGAGGTCGTGCGTCTCTGAGGTTGTGGCGACGAAAGGCAGTCGCACGGAGCTCCGCATCCGGGGTCTCCGTGGAGTCCAGGTACTCGGAAGCTGGCGTGGACGCGACGAGGTCGAGGGTGGAGCGTAGATGGTGTCCGGGGAGTTCCTCGTAAGCGCTCATGCTGGTGCTTACAGAAGAAGCATACGCCCGGGCAACCGGGTCCAGCCCATACGGAAATGCCGGTGGGGGCATGGTTCCCGGTACCGGAGCAATCGAACTGGCTGGTGGTGGCGCCGCGCCGGCTGTGGAGTGACGGGACACCCCGTCGGCATCTTACCCTCAGCCAAGCTCAACCTACGCAGATCCTCAGTGAGGAAATCTGTGTGGGCGTCCGGCTGAGGGGCGCCGGATTGGGGAATACCGTCACCCTCCGCGAGGTGATGATGGCGGTTGCGCTGGGCACGCCGTCGCCTGGCGGCACGTGCCTGACGAGAGCGACGGTACCGGCGCAGCGCTCCCCCAGGCTGGGAGAGCTCATGGTCGCCGTCAGTTAGGTGCCTGGGCGGGAGGAGGACCATGTCGTAGCCGTGGCCAAGAGACATGAACTCCAAGCTCCCAAACCAGATCACCGTGGCCAACGGAAGTGGACGTTCGGGGTCAGCCATCCAGAAGAATGGCGGGAAAACGATGTTCGGGGTCCCCCTACCTGGCGCGCCGACTGTCGGCGTTCGGGCCCTTGGGGTCCTAAGTCAACGAGTGAATTTGTGCTGCGTGTCCCTAATCTGGATGGTGATGCAAAGAGAATACACGGGGGTTTATCCTGGTTCGGGCGAAAGAAGGCCCTACGTCCAGCGGGGGGGAAGTATTGTATTTCCTTGCACCTAAGTGCTTGCGTAGGGGTTACAAGCTGCGAGAGAGGGAGCCAATCCCAGGTCTCAGAGAGAGAGAGTACAAAGGAGATTGCTTGAGGTGTTGATCTTCTATGGTGGGGTGATGACTTGTTTCGCCTTGTCCCTCCCCCCTTCGTAGAGTCCCCTGCCTTCCCTTTTATAGGGTCAAGAGGAGGCAGAGACGCCGGGGAATGCCTTAGAAGTGAAGTTTTGTCGAGCGCTGTGGAAGTCGCTATAGCGACGTGCCCCGAGAATGGCAGGCCATCCCCGGACACCATGGTGACGTAGGGGATGAGACGGTGAAAAGACCCCGGATCCTGTGGCATGCAAGCCTTGCTTCTTTGTTGACCGGCGGTTGGTCGAGGCCGGGTTGAGGCCGGGTCGACGGGGAATGGATAAGGCCGAGCCCCGGGAATTTCGGGGTACGACACTCGTCGTGATCCCCCTCGAGGGGATCAGTGGCGGAACAGTGCACGGCATGGCGTGTGCAGTGACAGGTTTTCACCGCCCATCCCGGGATGGGCAGTAAAAAGTGGGATTTGACACTGGTACTGCTTCCATGCTGGCGGCGTTGTAGCCATAGGGGTAGGAAGTGGTTGGCGGTTGCATTAAATGCTTTGACTTTTGTCTGAGAGTTGGTGGGTGAGGCGGGTCGACCGGCTCGACCTAGGGTCGTACGAGTCGGAGATTTCCCTGTGGTCGAGGCATCCCGTCGAGCAAGCCTCGTGCGAGTCGGAACGCGGCCGAGGCGTTCCGCGCGTGGTTTTGGCTCGTTCTTCCTACGTGGGCGGAGCCTTTGGCGTGGTTTTCCCAGGGGTTTGTCTTTTTAGTCGTCGAGTGTGGGTACCCCTTGTTTAGGTACTCGACAATATATTTTGTCAAAGTTGTTTCTCGGGAAGCGTAAACGACAGATATTTAGGGAGGGAGGGAGTACATACAGTAATAAGAAATCATTGCCATGCGTGTTCATATATTACTCCATCGTTCTCTAGCTGCTTGTCAAGTTACTTCACGTACTAACAAACACTGTTTAAAGATGCTTAAAGAAGCTACTGCTAGTAAGCTGCAGATGGAAACAGAAACAGAATCTTAGACTGCGCATGCAAAAGCCTTGCTTCTTTCTAGGGATCAGACGGCTGGACACGACACGATGTGGATTCTGAGCCAGGCACACACCGCCCGGCTTGCATTGCCCGGGGGAACAAAGGAAAAGGGGCAAAGGGCGTCGGTGCGGCCGTGCATGGCTACCAGGGACCAGCCAGAGCCACGGCAGCAGCAAAAGAAGACAAACGACATGATTCGCTGCGTACGCCAGCCGCGACAAAGCGCGCCTCTCATCTGTCCCCTCAGTCCGCCGCTGCCGGCTGCGGCCTGCGGCCTGCGGGCTGCCCCTGGCCCCTGCCGCCCTGCCCGCGCGCGTGAGCGTGAACTCCACCTCCCACCCACCCGCGCTCCCCCGCTCGGGGGCACGTACGTATGTGTACTTGTCGTCCAGGTCCCCGCTCCCCGGCCTCTCTTCAGTCTCCACACGGCATACTCCTCCTCTTCCTTCTTTCCGTAACCCTGTATCATGTTCGTTTACGCTGAAATTTGGTTCATGCTAATGCTTATGCTGAAATGTTGTGAGAGAAAAATATCGTTCCATTGCTGAAAAGTAGCTCAAGCGAACAGGGCACGACGAGAGCGCGGCACAGCGCCATCCGCCATGCCATAGCACACGGCAGCAGAACAGAAACCGCGAGTGTCACCCGGGGGAATAGGATGCGACGACGGATACACGGACGACGGACCTGACCACGGCCCACAGTGTGATTGTGATGTGATGCTAATGGGATGGCACGGCGCAACAGCTAGCGGAAGAAGATCTCACGGCGCCGGGAATCCAAATGGGGCGGTAGTGTCTAGTATACTCCAGTGCGGTACCCTGTGGCGTAGTCCAACCGCTATCATTTCTTGTACGTACTTACAGTACAGTATGCATGTACGCGCGCCCACCCGCGTGGCCATGTTTGCTTTATTGCTTCCACGTATTTGACGTATACGTGACGTTACCTGTAGGGTATTCGATCGCACCCGCATGATTACTACAAAAATAGAGCCTTCAACAAAGTCTCCATGTTGATTTTCACTAGATGCATTAAGAAAAAATAAATCATAGAATTTGCCCAATATTTAGAACGGTAATGCTCTATCGAGGACGTCCGCATAGACGAATGCGGCTTCCCACTCGCTACGGCGCCGTCCGCTCGCTCCGTCCGCGCCCCTTTAAAAAAATTTCTCTACCCAACAGGGTGCTCGGGTGCTCGCTCTGAAGGGGGTACTCGCTAGGGTGCTCGTCGAGCAGGCCGCCGAGCTTGCCAGTCGTGGCCTCGCGCACGTGCTGCTCGCCCGCCCAAGGTGCTCGCGGCCTCGCCAGGTCACCCTGGGCATCAAATACCGAAAACCGAATACCGAACCGAAAGTACCGAGAACCGAACCGAAAGTACCGAAACCGAAATTTTCGGTACCATGTTCGGTTCCCAATTCCCAGGAACCGAATTTACCGAGGTATATTCGGTTCTTTACCTCGGTTTACCGAATTTACCGAATTTACCGAAATGTGTTGATTGTGAGTGTTGTTATGTTAATGATTGTACTATTATAGACTATTATATTATGTAATTGTGGTACTTTACTCTTATAGTCTTGTGGACTTTTATATGTGTGTATTTGGCACTATAATTCTCTATGGAATCATGAAAAAATATGTCAAAAATGGCTTTTGAAATTGCAATTATATGTCTCTGCGATCAGTTCGGTATTTTTCGGTAAATACCGGAACCGAACCGAATTTACCGAAACCGAATTTCCTCGGTACCGATTTTTCTAAGGAACCGATCGGTACCTATTTTCTGAGGAACCGAATTTACCGAGGAACCGAAGTACCGAACCGATCGGTTCGGTAATACCGAATGCCCAGGGCTATCGCCAGGTGCTCGCCCAGGGTGGCACAGTGCCTCCGCCGGGGCACCGGCGAGCTCCATGCACCGCCACCGCGAGCTCCGCAATGACGAGGCCTCCATTTGTCCAAGCAGCCATGTGACATTGCGCTGAAAGCGCTGTTGTAACCATATGTTTCAAGTGTTTCATATGTTTCAGAGGTGTGTTGGAAGTGTTTCACATCGATGTTGCAAAATTAGATTGGAATGTTGTATATGTGTTGCATTTGTTGCAACGGTTATCTACGCATGTTGCAAGCGTGTGTGTTCCAAATGTTTCGTCTATTTTTCAGAAGTACGTTGCAAATGTGTTTATTTTGGCTGTTGCTATATGGATGTTGCATATGTTTTGCAATGACTTTTCAAGTGTTTTTTCATATGTTTTTGCAAATGTTGCAGAAGCATGTTTCAAGTGTTTTATTTGCCTTCAGACGTATGTTGCAAATGTTTTATCTGGATGTTTCAAAAGTAGATCGGGATGTTGCAATGACACCGATGGCTAGCGCGCAGCAGCCTGCTGCAAGGCTTCGGCTCCTACCTCGCGCCTTCCTCACACGGCATGCCTCGCCCTCTGCTCTCCTCTTCTCTCCTCCCCTCCCCTTCCCTCCCCTCCCCTCCCTTCCCTTTCATCCCCTCCATCTCGCCATGGCTTGGTGGGGAACGCTACCCGACGAGGCGACGAGCGCGTGAACGCCCGTGGAGTTGGTGGCCCGGGTGGGCCGACGGCTGCGCGATGACCGCGTGGTGACCGCAGGTCTGCGCCATCCGCTCGCTACGCACAGGAAGCAGAGCAGCCGCGGGCATCCGGACGCGGGTGTCTGTCCGGACGTCTGGATGCTAGTCATGCCGTATTTAGAAACAACCATAAATTTGATAGACTCGAATCATCATCACCAATAATAGATATCAAATCTATTTTGGTTTATAAAAAATACTCACATATGCCATTATAAAAAATATATATATTAACCCTGAAATTTGTATCAAAATTACCCAACTTTGCCACTATAAATCAATAATGGACAATTTAAACTAACCTCTTAAATTTGTATCTAATTTACCCACGTTAACTATTATTAAATATAATTTAAATTATCCCTCTAAATTCGTATATGTGAAAGTGCATCTGGCCTTGTTGTAGATTTTAGTTAATTAATAACACACAATCAAAGAACTAACATGTTACACATCTATGAGATAAGTTTATTGATGGCTGGGGACTCCCAAATTCTTATGTGAGATCAAATAGGCCATAAAGAAAAAATAGAAGGCTTTAAATTTATTTTTATTTTGCATTTGAGTTACAGGAAATGGCGTACAGGGATTAAGTTCATTTTCTTGCAAGTATGTCCATACTTACATGATTTGACATAACTAAAAGGATAAGATGCTTAAGAGGGGGTGGTGAATTGGGCTAATTTGAAATTATCGTGGAAATTATTCCTATCACTTATCCCACTTCACTTAGCCTAACAAGTGTTTCTTCTCTCTATTGCACAAAAGTTTCCTCCCTAAGTTCCGACGCCACACTAGCATGGTAATCTAAGAAAGTAATTGCATGAATGTAAATGTGTAAAATAAATATACAAGGAACATAGTGACGTTCCTTGACCTCTTGGAGAGTCACTCTCCACTATTCCTCGTTGGAGCACCAAGTGCTCTCTAGTGTTTGATGCTTCTCCAACTTTAAAACGACGGATCACTGGTGCCATTTACAACATGATTTGGGCCTCTTACAAGGTCCACCGAGAGATCACCAAGATCCTAAACTCCACCAGGCTGTCTATGTGATACCGAGTAACAAGCATGGACTCTCACTTGACCTAACCAAGCCTAATGAGAAGAGTGGATGCACACTTTCTACTCCCTAAACACTAATGGAGTCATTAATCTTCAATTATGAAATACTAATCCCTACAATAGGCCAAAGCACTCTCTAAGATGCCAATGTATGTAGCTAGCACATCAAATGTCCAAGAGAACCAAATAGCACAAGTGGATGGGTATATATAGGCCACACCCCCCAAAAATTACCTGTTACGAATCCACTTAGCCGAAATACACTCACTAGAAAAGCTCTGGCGGTCCTTCTAAAGTAGCGGCGGAGAATTTCAGGCAGCGGCTATAATCCAACTAACAATTATTGTTCTGCCATTTCTCTGGTGATCCCCTGGTGACCTCGTTGAAAGGTTACAGTGAGCAAAAAACCCCTAATGTAAAAAGTTTTTGGGCTGTTACAAAGCTCCAAAGTGGCTCTCCAGTGACCCACCGAAGGAATCCAGTGAGTCTAGGAGCCACTGAGTACTGTTGGCCTTCACTGTTTATAGCTCTGGTGGGTTTATCTCCGGAGACCACCGGAAAGTAATTTGCTTCTACATAGTAGCTAACTTGTCAACCAACACAGAGCCTCAGCTCCGGTGACATCACTAGTGACCCCACCGAAGGGTTCCGATCCCTGTTTACTCTATTTTTTTGTCCAATTCAAACACCTTTGAAAATGGTTTGACTTCTAACTGATCCCAGAGCTTCATATGAGCTACCTAGTGCTAGGTTTGACAAGTATAAACCACATCCACTCACTAGACTCACCAGGTAAAGCTACACACCCATACCCCACCATATACAGTACGACTAACGGAATAAAAAAGAACCTAAACTACTCTAAGTATCTCTTAATGCCAAACGACACTTAGAACTAGTCCGTCAATAATTTTCACACATATCTTTTGAAAAATGATTGAAATCCATCAATAAGGGCATGGAAACAATAATTGCTTAATTGATCATCATCATTGTGACCTCACTAAGTAATGTCACTGCAAAACACATGTTAGTCACAATTATGTCGTCATTAGTTACTAAAATCAAATTATGGGCCTAGATGCTTTTGAACAAACATGAGAGACACGAGTCCTCAGCCTTCTAAATTGTTAAAATTGTCAAGCAAGGACCAGACATCAGGATCGAAGATCAGGTGTGACTGTGTGAGTTTTGTTTTGGGCTAGAGGTATAACTAAGAGCTTCTTTCTAGAATATTGGATATATGATCTTGATCAAAGGTCTGGTAATAAGTTAGTTATGTGTATAATTTGTCTCTAAGATGGACATCAGATCCTTGATCGGAGGTCCGATAATGCATGCACCTGCATAATAAAATTAGATTATTAGACTGACTATATATATGTACTCCCTTACCCGCTCCCTCATAATTTCTTCAACCACTCTGAGATAATCCAGTGTAAGGACCAAATGGCCCCAAGAAGAGGGGGTGAATTGAGGCTCTAAAAAATCTAACTTGAGACAAACCTTAGCCTATACAGTTCTATCATATCCCATTTGTGATTCTTGCCCAAGGACTAAAAGATTCACACTAACATCAAGTCCTTAGGGCCATCGCACTAAACATGTCCTTAGCAAACGGCACACTAAGATATTATCCTTAGCTGCGGAATTAAGCCCTATAGCTAAGCACATTCTAGCATGCAATCCTAGTTGTCACACTTCTTGCACACAAACTAGAACTAACCACTAAGCTAGAATAAGTAAGTAATGTAAGACATAAACAGAGGCAAAGAGACAACCGGATTTATCCCTGTGGCATTAGTTGCTAAATCACAAGCCTTAGTCCATGTTGGAGCTCCACCGAGGTACGCTCCCAAACACCAAGTCTCTTCTAGTCACGACATTTGCCTGAATCGAAGGCAAGGTGAGCCACAATGTATCACACAAGCCAACTGACTCTTTAGATCACGGTGTTGGACTATGACCGACCAAAGACAATGTCGTGAGTCATCGAGTTTCACAATTGACACCACCGGCACCCGATACAATCGCGGTGTTGGATTGCAATCCAAAGACGAGTGCATGAGCGCTAAAATCTCACCACCGTCAGCTGGCTCTCTTCTAATCACCACAGCGTCATGTACACTACGAAGCTTCTCTCCATACGAGGGAGGAGGTGTCCTCATCCCTGCACACCGATACAACACGTCTCCACACTGGAAGGCCTCCACATCTTCACCAAAAAATCACAACAATCTCAAGCGCCCTATTAGCTAACAATAACTACAACCACTAATGTTGTCTAACACTCTTTCATACAAGGATCACTCATATATGTGTCTATGAAGAAGGAATTATCTTATTTATCTCTAGAAACATGTTTATGGAGAAAATAATTTAGAGACTCCATACCAAACGCATACTAAGGCTATATTTGTTTTGTTTGGGCTACCTAGGAACTTTTGGACCTTTCAAAAGCCAAAAAGCTTCGGGAAGCCAAAAGCCTAGGGCGTGTTTGGTTCCCTGCATCTGGGGAAACCAGGCCCCCGGGATGCAGGCAACGGGTGTTTGGTATCCTGTCCTCCCTCCCGAGCCTGGCTGCGCTCGTGCAAAAGCCCCCCTCGGGCCTGGCTCCCAAGGAACGCTCGATTCGAGCGTTTTTCTTCAGCCTGGCTTGCTCCTGCATGCGCGCGTGCGCGCGTGGCGATTTCGGCCGCGGGGAGATGGCGCGAAGATGCTAGGGTTACCTCCTCTGTTCCCGCCAATCACCGTCTATATATCTCCCCTCCCGCCTCCACCCTCTCTTCTTCTTGTCGCTCTCCGTCTGCGCCGCCGGTGAGTTCTTCGCCTCCTCTTCCTCTTCTCTTGTTCGCCGGTGTTCTAGATCGATTCGTGCCATGCTAATGCTTCCCCTCTCTCCCGATTTGTTGAAGGTTGCGTGGATCTGACGGTTCTTGCAAGCAGGTGAGTTCTTCCCCTTTTTTCTCCATCTTTTCCATTCGATTTGGAAACCCTAGTTCACCATGTGTGGTTGATCTCACTGCAGGCACACCAGATCTGGTTTCTTGGCTGCTATTGAGGTATGGATCCGTGTTCGTAGTACTCCTGTTATTTTTCTTTTTATTTTATTGTCAAAGATCCTAACTTGTGTATGCTAATCCCCTGTGCTTTGGTTGTTTCTTTGTAGATCTGACCTCCCTCATCTCCTCTTGTGGTTTTGCTGGTGCTCCTACTTGTGGACATGGGTATTTTGTACATCTTCTCCCCCTCTCTCCCTTCCTTGATTCTGTAGCGTGCGATAGCTGGCTGTTCGTTCTTGGTTGCATGTTGTGGTTACTGAGATTATGAGACAGTTCATGATGATGCTTACTAAGATTCTGAGCTTTTGCCGTGCCTGTGATGATTAAATTTTTCTGAGCTATTGTCCATGCCTGTGATGATGAAATTTTTTCTGAGCTATTGCCCATGCCTGTGATGCTAAAAACTGAGACTGAGCATTTGTCCAATCCTGTTTACAACTTAAAATATGCTTGTCCATTTCTGTTGTTTGCATCTTAGTAACTAGTTCCTTAAAATGCTTCATTTTTTAGATGGACTTGCAAGAGAAGTGATGCATTCTTATTGCGCGTGCTAGTGCTCTTATCACGGCCATGTATGCCTTGCTGTTTGCTAGGATTAGAATGCTTCGTTCTGAGCATCCTCAGATCAGTTATGGTCCCATGCACATTAGGGATGAAGAGCGCCAAAGGAACCTGACCTTAACTTACAACTACAATGACATTGAGTGTGTCAACATGCTTCGCATGAGAAGGGCCCCCTTTTTTAGTCTATGCAACTTGCTTAGGGATAGGAAACTTCTAGCAGACAACATAAACTCATGTGTAGAGGAGCAAGTAGCAATGTTTCTGCATATTGTGGGTCATAACCAACGCTTTAGAGTTGTCAAGCAAAACTGGAGAAGGTCAATAGAGACAGTGCACCGGCATTTCAAAGATGTGTTGTATGCTATTGGTGAACTCAGACAAGAGATGATTAGACCTCCAAGTAATGAGACACCAACAAAGATTAGCAACAACAATAGATGGTCAAGCCACAGGCAAGTTTGCTATGGGCTCCAATGAGGCACTTGGCACACCATCTGACTGTGCTAAGAGCTCATTAAAGACTGAGGCAACTGAGATCCTCAACTCTGGCAAGACTGACACAGTTGATGCAACCAAGACTGAGGGTGGGGCTGGTAACAAGAGGAAGAGGTCAATGCTTGGAGAAGATGACTTGATCTTGTTCAGTGGCATGTCAGAGGCAGTCAAGGATGTAGCTGATGCCATTAGGTCCACCAAGGTTGAAGATTGCCACCCTGAACTCTATGGATCTATCATGTTCATTCCAGGTTTCACTGAAGAAGCACTCATGCGTGCTTATGGCCACCTGCTGGACAACAAGGCACTGGGCACTTCCTTTGTCCAGTGGTCTGACTCTCATAGGGTGTTGTGGCTGAGGACTCATCTGGTCAAGCACTACTAGATATGAGGGGCTTGAGAGGTTGATGGTTGATCCTTTTGTGCAGCTGAGCTGGCTGCTTCTGGTGTGCAGATGGTGGTTTCTTTTGTGCCTATCTAACTACAGCTGGTGGATGTGTAGTGGGCTGACCTACTTTTTTGTGCAGTTGATCTGATCCTGCATCCTTTACTTAGTAACACTAACCTATAGTTAGTGTCCTAGATATCCCTGCACCAACCTCTTAGCTCAACCTCCCTGGTGGCAATCTGAACCTGTGGTTCTGAACATTGATGATGAGAACCTTCTGGTTCTGAAGTTGATTTGGGCACATGTTTGTGCCTTATTGCCTGTGATGTTTATTCATTATTCTGAGCACATGTCCTATGCCTGTGATGTTTGTTAATTATTCTGAGCACATGTCCATTGCCTGTGATGACTTTTGATTCTTCTGAGCACATGTCCTATGCCTGTGATGTTTTCTCATTCATTCTGAGCACATGTTCTATGCTTGTGATGTTTGTTCCTTCATTCTGAGCACATGTCCATTGCCAGTGATGAATTTTTTTGATCTGAGCACAAGTCCATAACTGAAAATGACATGGTATGTGATGTTTTTCATGTTTCAGCACATTTCTAATGCCTATGATGCAATTACATTGATCTGAGCACATGTTACCTCTTTTTTTTGCAAGTATGGCGTGACATGTTGTCCACATTGGAAGGAAACCTGGTGTGTACTCCAGCTGGGCCGAAGCACATGCCCAGGTGCATCGGTTCCCTGGAAACTTGCACCAAAAGTACAGCACCAGGGATGATGCTCTTCAAGCCTTCTATGGTCATGAACATCAGGTACAACAGGTGATTCCACCCCTACTACAGCCTCTGAATCCACCCTTCAATGAAGCTCATGGTGGTCAAGTTAAACTTAGAGACATAATTGTAATTATTTTAGTTATTGCGCTAGTAGTTGGGTTCATAGTTTGGAAGATGATGTAAACTGAGGCAATCATTAGTGGTTGTACAGTCTTTTGGGCCAATGATGGAGTGTTTAGCAGTTTGAGGTGGCTTTGGGAAGAAAAGATGAACTAAAATTTACTTACAAAGGCTTCAAATCTAGGGAAGAAGCTGATGCTTCTTTCTTAAAGTTCGTGAGTACTGAGGATCCTACATTGGTCCACAACCAGATGTTGGCACCACCAGCAATAGCTAGGGCCAACATAATCCAACCTAAGTACCCTACTTTGGTGGCTGTTGTCTTGTTCCAGTCATTTCTGATCATTGTGCTGGTTATTTACATGATGATCTAGGGTACCTAGCAATCCTGTGAGGTAGCCAATGATGCTTAGCAATCCTGTTCTTCATGTGTGTCATCAAATCATGTGATGGTGACATGCCACCTAGGAACCAATCTGAGGTGGCATGTCATCTCACACGATTCCATGCCACCCAAGATTATTTTTGTTCCAGCAATGATGTTGAGTTCTTGAACCCTATGCTGATTGCTAACTGAGGCCTTGGTTTCATTTTTTTGTTCCCCTGTGCTTAATTTGTACTTGGCATATGATGCAAACTTAACTAAGCAGTGAGGTGGTTGTTGTCTCTCATATTGAAAATGCAGTGTCTATCATTGGTTATGCTGTTTTTTCATGACATTCATCACATTTTCTAGCATCATCCACAGGATAGCAACACTTGGGTCAGACTCAAGGCGATGGCATACAGTGGATGATCTAGAGAATGTCATGGGTGCCATGTCTTGGTTATTTGTACTTGTCATGGATGATCTTTGGTTTCTGTTCTTCTCATTTGTTAGGCAGCCACCTGTGACATGAGTCTAACAGTTAATCAATGAGCTAAGGCCAACATTTGTACTTGTTGTTCTTTATTTGCTTACCTTCTGATTTTAAACCAGTGATGTCAACCTAAATAACTTGCTACTATGTTGATGGTAGTCATCAAAAAGATGCTTAAGAGCTAAAGTTTCCTCTTCACCAATTTTAGCTCTTGTAGCTTCTTTTTCATGCCTCCTGTCAGTTTTGAACAAAGGACTGAGGCTTTGTACTACAGATTCTTCATTGCCTAGCTGCTTTGTAAGTCTTAGTTTGAATCATGTTTCTCATTGGTACCTTCAGGACTGATGCTTTGTACTACAAATTCTTAGTTTGGAGCTTTGCAAGCTTTCTATGGTCATCTACCTGAGAATGCACCTCTGCTACAAACTGAGAATCCACCTTTGCTCAAAAATGTTGGACCTGACCACTATCCCTTGTACCAGATGGCGTTTAAAATTGTAATAGTTGTAGTTATCATCTTGCTATTAGGTTTTCTCATTTGGAAGTTCATGTAAACATATGTGGTGAGCATGTGAAGTAGCGGGTGGTAATGCTACCACTTCATGCAGGAGGTGCCTAGAACTTGTTGTATGCAGGCAACCAAACACTCATCCCTGTATCTTGTATTTGAATCTGGAAACACATGCATGTAACCAAACACTGTCTCAGCCCATCCTGGTTCCACAGATGCATGCAACCAAACGACCCCTCTTGCATGCATCTGGCCTGGCCGAATGCAGCCTGTCTAGGCTGGGAAGGGAACCAAACACGCCCCTAGTGACCTTCTGAGCTTTTGGCTCATGGGAGTTGTTTGGCTTTTGGAAAGTCCAAAAGCTAGTAGTCTAAAAGTGGCCAAAAGTTCAAACAAACAAGGCCTAAGTATGTGTTGTTTTACTAATAACGTAGTTTGACCTAATATTTCCTCAAAGACGAAAAGGTTTGAAATCTTGGAATATGCACGGATAATTTACAAATAAAACTTGTGTCCTATCACTATCCTTTTAGCATTGGTATCATGATTTGATAGTCTTTAGCATACACCTTTTAGAGAACTTGTGTGCATGCTGTAAAATGTTTTAGATCTGTATAGATCAACTCATGACGGGGCAAAAGCTGTCAGTGAGTGTAGATACACCAGGCAAAATATGAAATTAGTGATGAAGTCTAAATTTGACTATATATGTATTATCTATGGTCTAAGCCTATGCATCCACAAAACATTTGCACTTACCCTGATTGGTTCTAGTTTCATCACTGCATATATTACACAGTTGTTGAGTAATACGGGTGTGTTTAGTTGTGTAAAAATGTGTAAAAATGTGTAAAAAAAAGTACTGTAGCACGTTTTGGCTTTATTTGGCAAATAGTGTCCAACCGTTGACTAATTAGGTTCAAAACGTTCGTCTCGCAAAGTACAACAAAACTGTGCAATTAGTTTTTTATTTCATCTACCTTTAGTACTCCATGCATGTATCGCAAGTTTGATGTGACGGGAAATCTTTTGTTTATACAGTACTTTTTTTTTTTGAGGAAGTAAACACAGCCTACATATCGTCCATGCATGCATTCGGGAAAAAAAGTGCAGACACTGAGACACACATGTGCAAGTTTTGGGAACAGGAAAATCTACGTGATACAGGCTCTCGCTCACATACACTGAGACACATGCACCGCTTTATCCGCTGTGTGATGCGCTGTTGTCACTAGGGTCGCCGTCATCATCGAGGTGGTTCCCCGAAGTAAACACAAAGAAGCCAATGGAGTAGTAAACGGTCAATCTGTCTGCAGTGCCAGTGCGTGCATGTCACATCGATCTATCCGTCTCGACAAGTTTCGTGGAATGCAAGCATCCAGTAAAACGGGACATGACTCCCAACAACTCCATTTCACATCGATGGCACGCCTGCCGATTGGGCACGCCGTTCTTGGTGCACCGCTTTATTCGGACTAGGACGACTCGACGACCTTCGGGGTTGGCTATACGCCTATACAGACGCCTATATACCTATACTCCGTACCTACTAGTAGACGCTACTGGCAAAGTAGCAAGCCTCGTAAAATGCATTGTGAATTGTGATCTCGTCGGAAGAAAGTAGAGCGATGGCCTTCGGAACAGGACCCTTATCATCATCAACGTGCACTCCTCCAGGCCTGAAGTATGGTGCATTGGTTTGGTTCCATTCGAAAATTGGCAGTGTTTGGTTTTCCCACTAAATTTTAGTGGAGGTCACATCGAATATTTAGACATTAATTTAAAATATTAAACATAGACTAATTACAAAACCTTTATATATATTGGGACTAATTTGTGAGACGAATCTACTGAGTCTTAGTCCACGATTTGACAATGTGATGCTACAGTAAATATGTGCTAATGATGGATTAATTAAACTTAATAGATTCGTCTCGTGAATTAGTCACAAGTTCTGTAATTAATTTTATGATTAATTCATGTTTAGTCCTTCTAATTAGTATCCGAACATCCGATGTGACACCTACTAAAGTTTAGTGGGAGGAACCCTAAAAGCACTCTACTGCTCGGCGACTCCTATAGTCAAAAGGACAAATCATGTGAACATGATGAATCCACCTCAACGGCTCAACCACGAATTCAGAGCCTCGACTTCACCGGTGGCGGTGGCGCTGCAAAAACAGGTCACGTCACTCTTGGTCGCCTGTTTAGTTCGCAAAAAGTTTTGCAAAAAATCACTGTGCCAGACTGTAGCATTTTTGTTGTTATTTGGTAATGAGTGTCCAATCATGGACTAACTAGGCTTAAAAGATTCGTCTCGTGATTTACAGCTAAACTGTCTAATTAGTTTTATTTTTTTATCTACATTTAATGCTTCATGCATGTGTCTAAAGATTGATGTGACAGGAAATCTGAAAATTTTTGGGAAAATTTTTGGAAACTAAACAGGCCCTGGGAAGAAACCTCGTGGTCACTCGAGCCGCGAGATTACCACGCCGATGGATTGGACTTGGGCGGCGGTTAAGCCCATCAGCCCATGCAACCACGGCCACGGCGCTACGGCGGTGAGACTAGCGGCCACCAGACGGAGATGGAGGCAGCGGGCGCCGGGCGGGGAGTACAGTAGTACGTAGGTAGGTGGCGGTGCAATGATTACGGCGGCCGAGCTGCGGCCCGACAGGCCGACTCGCCTACCCCCGAACTGGGGGACCTGCCGGCGGTTCCCCTGCACCCGCCCCGCCACGCCCCAGGCGGCGCTCTCCACCCCGGCCCGCCGGCCCCCTCCCCTCGTGCTTCGCCTGCATAGTGGGCCACCCCCGCTACGCCACCGAGCTGGGTGCGGGCGAGTAGCCCAGGGCCCAGCCAGCCCAGTCGGTTTGACATGACGAGTCGGGTCAAAGTCCGCGGGGCCCACTCACGCGAGCGCCCGCGGGCTCCCGTTATCCCATGCAACATTGAACCCGCAACCTCGCTGTGGCGTCTGGACTCTGGACTCTGGGCGCTCTTCCTGTTCTTGCGTCCTCTCCGGTGATGAGTGATGGCTGGCACAGCATCTCTCGCAGCTCGTCCATATCTGGACCGCTTGCCACTACAGTGCAAAATGCTAAGGGCACCAGCTGACGAAGGAACAGAGCGGCTTTACACTTCTCCGCAACTACTCGTATCGTATATTTCACTACTCCCTGGTTTAGTTCCTCTCCAAAATACAAAAAGTGCAAAGATTCCCTATCACATCACCATCACATTAAATTTTTGAACACATACATGGAGTATTAAATGTAGGTAAAAAAAATAACTAATTACACAGTTTGCTTGTACTTTGCGAGACGAATCTTTTGAGCCTAATTAGTCAATGTTTGGACAATAATTGACAAATTAAAACGAAATGCTACAGTATTTCTGACACCTCCCAACTTTAGAACTAAACAAGGCCTACTTCTCTCATTTTGTTTTCTGAACTAGAAAGTCAAAGACTGCAAGAGGAATGCAAAGGTACGCGCTGCTGTACATTTTTTAAGAGAATGGATAGTTTTATTCGGTGTTACTCTAAACATAAAAGGATAAATAGTTAGTCACTTGCCGTTTAACCATTATTCAGCCTAAACGGCCACTTGAATGGATAAAACAGCTATTTCAACGGGATAAATGGCCAATTAAACAAAAACGGTGTACAATCGTGTAGCATTTAAACAGTGTTCAAGTGGGCTATTTAGGTGAACAATGGTCTTATTATTAGACATGTACACAATCATTTGTTAATTATAAGTCAACCCAGATTTTGAGACAAGTGACAACAAAGAGCAAAAAAAACAAGAAGCTTCTAGCCAAAACACCACTTGAAACCACTTATACACATAATTGGTAGTAACATCTACCGTAGACGCGTTAGGCTTCATTTGGATCACCTTAGATTATAATGGTACAATGAAAATAATCTCTAGGTTATCCAAACACTCTAGATTATAAAATATATTATAACAATCCAACCAGAGGATTATAATAATCATATAATCCATCCCCAACCTAATAAGAGTTATCATAGTTTAACCAAAAATGGGCAATGCTACGGTACACATTTTACCTCCTAGGAGGTAATACCTCAAAGGAATCTCAGCCATTGACTTTCTAGATTTTTTGAATTAATATATTAATTAATCTAAGAAAAGAAAAAGGAAACATTGTTAAATCACCTCATCACGGGAGACAAGCAACGGTATACAGTCCTTCCTTTTCTGTAGGCATTGTTCCCTTTGCCCTTTTGCATGAAAAATAGATTATTCAGTTACAAAATAAGATACATGTATGAAAGAAATCAATAACCAACATATATATTAATTAATTTATCCGTGAACTTTAGTGATCTAAAAAATATGTTACAAAATACAAACTCGATTAAAACTATATTACATAATGGAGTAGGTTTTTAATAAACTATATATACCTGTCACGTGCACGTATACTTTGGACATGTACGTTGGGCACTTGTGCACATAAATTTGTTGGGTTCAGGTACTCACATGTTCACCTCATTGGACACGTTCACAATCTTGCACAATATTCACGTTCATTACCAACTAGTACAAGATTGTGCAGGATTTTGCATGCAAGATTGTGCATGATCTTGCATGACCGGGATATCTATCAAATCACACATGCATCAATCAAACCTAGACAAGATTTTTTATATCTAAAATATTCCTTATTTAGCTTTTTTTATAAAATGAAAAATTCAATAAATATATTACCTCCTAGGAGGTAATAGATGATCGTAACCGTCCGATCGAAACGAATAAACGGCTCACAGTCATTTTGGTGTACCACAGCAAAGCCTACCAAAAATAATCTGGCACCTATAATAATCTAAGGTTCCAAACAAACCAGATTATTGCAATCCATAATCTATATTATTGTAATCCTAATTCCCAATCCACCATGCCCTATTCTAGTCTTATGTTGATGTAGTATGTGAGATGGAATTAAAATATATGGACAACACTAGTGGGAGAAAGGAAAAACCCACCAGAGCACACATACAAAAGGCAATGAATGTGGTGTCAATAAAATAAAATAAAATGTAGTATAAGCACTTTTAGCATGTAATATTTGAAAATAAAAGCCCTTTCTTTGTAGAGAGATAAGATACAGTGTGGCGGCTAGCACAACTTACAATGTTTTATAGATAACACTTCAACTATACGGGCTATTCGGCTGGTGATTTTTGTGGCTGATAAGTCAGCTGATGCTGTTTTGTTGTTAGAGAAAAACACTGTAACAGGTAACATGTAGAAGTATATACGTTATCTATATACGTTGTTTATATTATTGTCATTACGATGTTTATGTGACATGGCAAAAACTAACTAATAGATGGTTGTTGTCTAACTGTTGTGCATCCTCTGTCCAGATCTTTTTTTTTGCATACTAATCGTTACTACTAAAGCTAAATCATCAATGCAATCAAGAATCAAAACCGTTCCCAATGTGCTGTAATCTCAGGGGCTGTTTAGTTGGCAAAATTTTTGGCGAAACGCTACTGTAGCAGTTTCGTTGTTATTTGGTAAATGTTGTCCAATCATGGTCTAATTAGGCTTAAAAGATTTGTCTCGTCCATTTCGTCTAAACTGTGTAATTAGTTTTATTTTTTATCTATATTTAATGCTTCATGCATGTGTTCAAAGATTCGATGTGATGGGGAATCTGAAAATTTTGGCAAAATTTTTGGCATCTAAACGGTGCCTCAGTCAAAGAACAAGAAAACCCCATCATGTCTCCAACAGTGTGACCCTAATAATTTCCCGGCAGACAAAATACAGTACACCTGCTGGCAGTACTCCTACCACACTACAGTGTTCCAGCATTATTTTTAACTATGGGCACTGCCACTGTTAAAAGTTCCAAAGCATCCGTCATCCTTCGCTACCCGGCGCTTATATAACGCCTCCCCATGCTTCTTCTCCTTTTCCAATCTGTGTTTGTCTTTGCTTGCCCCCCCTTCTCCCCCTCATCTCCCTTTTCTTGTTCTGTGTCTGCATTGGCTGGCGATGGGGTCCACTTCTTCTTCAGGGCTGGAGCTCACCATGGCTGTCCCCGGCCTCAGCTCCTCCTCTGGCTCAGGTAAGCTCAGGAGACCACCTGCTAGCAGAGCTGATGTTATTTCAGTCATACAAATACATACTCCTACGTATGCAAGAGTGAGTTCATCGGTGCTAAGGTTCATCCCACCTTGCCATCTATTCAAAATAAACATATAGATACTCGTCTTCTTAGCGTGCAAAACTTGACTGGGTCTACTAATTTAAGTCTTTCACCCTGTTTGCTTATGTTGAAATTTGATTTATACTGATGTTTATGCTGGTTTGTTGTTAGAGAAAAACATTATTCGTTGGCTGAAAAGTAGTTCAAACTAATTGTGTTTACTTTATTCTGAAAGCACTTCCATATTGTCTAGTTCTAAAAGGAGTGCAGCTCTGCTCAGAGCTCAAGAACAGCATACACTCTTCTCCTAGAATCTTTGTTATTCTGAAAGCTAACTTCCCTTGGAACCAATGTTGTTTGGCGGCAGAGGGGTTTGGATGCAACAACAACGGGAACGGGAACAACATGAGGGACCTGGACATGAACCAGCCGGCGAGCGGCGGCGAGGAGGAGTTCCCAATGGGAAGCGTGGAGGAGGTGGAGGACGAGCGCGGCGGCGCGGGCGGGCCGCACCGCTCCAAGAAGCTCCGGCTCTCCAAGGAGCAGTCCCGCCTCCTGGAGGAGAGCTTCCGCCTCAACCACACCCTCACACCGGTCAGTCGTCAGCACTACTACTACCACATCACTGCTAGTGTTAGCTCCCTCTAGCTTAGCTCTCCCAACTCCATTGACTGAGCCATGGCATCCTGTGTTGGAGTTGGAGTCCCTGTCCTGCCCCTTGAATGATGCATCAAGACCGTCGTCGTGGCTACGGCCAAAACGATTGCCACGACGTAGTACCGCTGCACGTATGTATGCCGAAAAGATTCCAAGCGAGTACGTACCTCCATCAGAATCTCGCGCCGGATAGGATTAGCAAGTACCAGCGAATTGCATGCGGCAACTGATTGATTCGCCGTTCGTATACGGGTTTGGGTTGTTCAGATCAAAGTGGATTCCACTTCAGGGCATTGAAGTGGATTCCGGAGAATCGGATCCTGGTGACCGTCCATCATTTAACGGTAGTGTGTGTAGTGTTCTAATTCTTCGAGGTGTGATGAAGTCTGTAGTATGGCACATGCATAGGGAAAATCAAGATACGCAGTACGTACTTGCTGGTGGTGTGGCATGAGTAGGTACTACTAGGAGGATCGCTATCCCTGACCCTGATAGTGTGATGCAGTACAGTACATGTGTATGACACAGTAGAAATCTAATACGGCTACTTTTGTACAGTACCCGTAGCTGTAGCTGTAGTAGTATAATAACGTTTGTCTCACTTAGACTACCTGCGGTGGATATTCTAAAACGATAGTAAAAACTGCTGCACTGGGTACTCTAAAACGATATTATATCCTTTCTCTCACTCTATATTTAGAGTGGTACTGTGCTTACTCTATACTCAATAGTGGCGGGCCCCACTAGCTAAACAAAGGAAAAAAATGTTATAACTCACAAACCAAAAATCAAAATTAAATTTCGATTGTACCATTAAATTCGTCTCAATAAATCCTTCAAAACTAGATCACACATGGATATATTTAGATAAAGTGACAAGTGGGTCCCACAGTGGATAGAGTGGATAGAGGATGATATAGAGGATGGATGGGTGCGGAAGAATTGAGTATAGAGGAGAGAATCTTGCTGACTAGGACGTATAGAGGATGAATATAGAGGTCCATGAGTGCGAGTGCGGGTAGTCTTACGCTGAACCTGTACGCTCGATCGATCCCCTGGTACTCCTACTACTACAATATGATATGCCAAGTACTACTAGTAATAAAAGCAGTTAATACTTGCTACTGTAGGTTTGACTAACAGGAGTCTCGTTACTCCAATTAACTTCCTTCCTGACATTGCAACATGGAGGAGTGCTGACGCCTGAGCTAGCTGTGCAATGAAAAGAAATTTAATGTTGTTGGAAAATGCGACTTTTTTCCTGCAGATGCAAAAGGAGGCCTTGGCTGGCAAGCTCGCGCTGCGGCCCAGGCAAGTGGAGGTCTGGTTCCAGAACCGCAGGGCTAGGTACGTACAGTATGCTCTTAGGTTCCTGATGCTTCCATATGTATATACTCCAAGCCACTGTTAGCATCAATTCGCAACTCCAAGCCCGCTAATGAAATTAATAGTTGGTAGCCCTAGCTAATAATTCAAACCTGATACTAATTAATAGTTGGTAGCCCCCAGCTAATAATAGTTGGCTTCCATATGCAAATAGATGCTAATAGTGTACTAGTAGTATGTTTTTCCTTTGCAGGCAAGTCCCACTGCTCAGTGTACAGTTCATAGCAGTCATCATTAAGGCTCTGTTCGCTTGACTTATGAACAGGCCCTAACTGTTTGGTACTATTTTTTAATCAGATTAGCTATTGCTAGTACTGGTAATAAAACCTAAGGCATGACATGGACTGCATATATATGGCCGCCGGCGGCCGGTCAGTGGCCACGAGAGGCTACTTGTAGTTACTAGTGCGCTAGATATTCAAACAAGCTCACCTATAAGACAAAAAAACACTTGGGAAACCTTAGCTTAATTATCAGACAAAAATGACTGCTAAGGATGTGCAGAAATATTCTATGTCCCGGAGGTAATATAATCGTAGCAACTAGCAAGACTAGGTCAGTCAGTGTCACAAAACATTTATGAATATGGGTCATTTATCCAAGCTGACATCTCGTAGTCATACAAATATGTTTCCAAACGGTTCACGTGCTCACAGCCTTTCTGCCTACTATGCTACATGGAACATCTACTGTGTTCTATACAGAGTTCGCATTAGGATCTACTCGTGTCTAATATCATTAGTATCTACCCGTATCTAATATACAATGTTACTGCTACTACGTGTTGATGCAACCCAGATTTTATACTACCTAGCTATTAGGAGTATAACATTAGAACGAACCCACTTCCTTGCATTGGTTTCTTTCCAACAAAATCATGGGTTCTTCCCTCAGTTAAGGTGACAAGGATCATTAGGTATCCATCTTGAAACTTGGACTGCATCCAAGAAGTGGGACAGCAACAGTTAGCTAGATTCTCTAGCCAAATAAAGTAGGCAGAGAGAGCTTCACCCTTGTGTAGTACTCCATTGAGCTTGATGGAATAGATTACTCCATGATGCTCGTGCAATGAGATTGTCTCTAGTAGAGCTAGAGCATTGCCCCAAAAGTATGGGCACGTGGACTAATCGGCACGTGCTAGGAGTATTAGCTACCTGTAGCTTGCTGACCCTAGCTGGGATATATGGATGGTTCAGCAAGCCTCGTGAGGAACAAGTGATTGAAATGCTAATCCTGCAATCCACCTTATCCCTGCAAAGTCATTGGCCTCCACTCTTTTGTCAATTGTCGGGGTGATAATTATCTCGGAATGGGGGCCTAAAGTCAAATTAAGTCGCTCATCGTACTTGATTTGACGCTATTTTAACCTCCATTGATCTGTCAGTACTCCTTAGAGACGTCTGTCATGCATGTCATGTCAGCACGAAGCAGAGATTTTAGTTACTCCTAACAATATGATCTTGTCATGGACTCTAGATTAGATATGTCATAGTGAATGAACTTCAATAGTTTTGGTGGTCTCGATTGCGTACGAGATTTACTCATCTTGTTACTAACTTTTTTCCGTTGCTAATTTCACGATTCGCGTAACAAGCTAAGTATAGCCTAAACTGATGTCTGACGTGCTGCAGGACGAAGCTGAAGCAGACGGAGCTGGAGTGCGAGTACCTGAAGCGGTGCTTCGGCTCGCTGACCGAGGAGAACCGGCGGCTGCAGCGGGAGGTGGAGGAGCTGCGCGCGATGCGGGTGGCCCCGCCCACCGTGCTCTCCCCGCACACCCGGCAGCCGCTCCCGGCATCCGCGCTCACCATGTGCCCGCGCTGCGAGCGCATCACCGCGGCAACGGGCGCGCCCGCCGCGCGGACCCCCCGCCCGGCAGCCGCGGCTAACCCCTTCCACCCGCGCCGCCCGTCCGCGGCGTTTTAGCCTCTGCTACTGCTACTCTAGTAAGGAAGGAGAGGAAAGTTTGGTTAGGGGCAAGTGTTTGTGTGCTGTGTAAATTTGATGGTGGATGGAGAAAGCCAGCGTGGGCCGGAGTAGCTGCTAGGTGTAGGTTCGGACTTTGGAGTCGCTCAAAAGTTTGTACTAGCTTCCTATCGTCGTCACTCACTCATGTATTGCCTTCGCCCTTCGATCCAGATATCTGATGATGGGCCGTTTCTGTTTCTATGTGGCTCTCGAATGTCGATGCCGCATATTGTTGTTTCCACGCTTGCTGGCCCACCTTTTTGGGCCTTTGCGACGGAGCTGTGATACATCCCCCGGTTCCATTTTGTTTCGACCGGGCCCAACAAGAGGTATTCCCTTTGGGCTTCTACTCCACGTAAGGCCAATATCATTTTGATATTGTCATATTATTGTTTCATTGGTAGAAGAAAGCTCAATCAGCGAGCGGCTTCTCGAGTTTTCTTTCCCCTTGCTACAGTTCCCAGCAGCGACACAAGGGCGATTTCTCGTCTCCTCCGCCGATTCGACCGCTCCTCGCCTCTGGCGCCCTCGCCGGCATTGGAGGAGGGGAACCGGACGAATTGGCAGCGGATCTGTGTTTTCCCTGCTATATAGTTTAGCTTGTTAGGAGGTTAGGTCTTCTCTGTGGTTAGGGTTAGGTTTATCCATGCCGGAGGTGTGGTGTGGATCCTTCTACTGGTGCTGCTGCGTCTTCGGCGAGCGACGGCGTGGATGCATAGTGGTTGGTTCGGGCCTGTTCGGGGCTAGCTCCTACGACGTCTACGCCGGTTTCCCTGCCTGCACGGAAGGTGACGGTATCAGGTATTCGACCGTGCCGGTGCTGAGGTATGGTCTTGTCTTCCTATGCTGCTGCGGCTCTAGCGAGCGACGGCGGGGATGTGACGAGGACGCCATGTCGTCTTTAGGCGTGGGCCTCTCCAACATCTCCGGCGGCTTCCCCGACTTCGCGAGCGGTGACAGCATCAGGTTCTGCCCCTTTCTCGTCTTCGTTGTCGCTGGCGGAAGATTCAAAAGGTATGGCTACCAACTCGAGGAGAAACTGGGTTGGGTTTTGGTTGGTGGTTCAGTTCCCCTTCGGGGTTTGTCGTCGTCCGGTGTGCTGGGGACTCTGGTCTTTGTGGCGTCAGATTCCTCGGTGTCCGACGATGTGATGGCCGACGGCCATCTTTTTCAGTCGGGTCGTTCAACGGTTACAAAGCAGGTCGGGGTTGACGTGCTGCACAAGACGGCAACAAAAAAAAAACTGTGTTTCTTCGCCGAAGAGGAGGTCGGCTTCAAGCGGTATGCTCTGGCCGCCGCTAGCGAGGCAGACCGGGAGAAGTTTACAAGGACCGAGTTGTAATTTCTTTCCTTTCAAGGGTGTTCTTGTAAGACTTGGGCTGTAATCGTCAAAAACTTTATGTGAAATATAAACCCGGTTTTCTCAAAAAAAAATTGTTTCATTGGTTCATCGTAGCATTTAAAGTGTGATGATTGGATGATTGTGGATGAAATGGTACTTTTGGCCCCTCTATGCTAGATTAGAGTAGTTTCTAAGTTTTACAAAGAGTGTACTCCCTCGGTCCTAAAAAAGAGTGTTGCGATGAGATTTGTTCCGGTCAAACTTTTTAAGTTTGACTAGGTTCATATAAAATATTAGCAATATTTGCATCTCTCAATAAGTTTATTATAAAAATACTTTGTGTGATTCATCTAATGATACTAATTATGGATCTTAATCGTTAATATTTTTTATATATATTTAATCACGTTAAAAATGTTTAACTATTCAGAATTGAGAATGACATTCTTTAGAGGACGGAGGGAGTAGACCCTCCTCTCCTCCTTCTCTTTTCATATGTGGCATCTCATGTAACGAGAACGAAATCCATAGTAAGACTAGAGCATCTCCAAGATCTCCTAAAAAGATCCTTGCTAGAGAATTGATTATTCCAAGTTGTCAAAAATGAGTAGGGACCAAATTTTTTGCCTTTCTCCAGTAGTTACCAATAATTAGATGTTAAAAAAAATCAAAACCAGAGAAATCACACGCCATGGAGAAAAACTATATGGAGAAACCAGCGGGGAGGGAGCGAGGAATGACACAGTTATATGAGGAGTCACATGGAGATTTACCAGCGCGTGCATGTGTAGAGAGCTCAGATGAAATTTTGCCGAAGACCTATGTTTTTCCAACATAGTTGGGAATTGGATTAAGGAGTTATTGGAGATGATATAGATAACTCAGTCGCATGCATTTGTTTCAATAATCGCTTCGCTGAAATTTTGCTTATGCTGCTGTTGAAGTAGTGCTGAAGAACCATCCACTTTCAGCTTGCATTGTTGCAAAACACAGCACAATGGTGGGCACGATCAATGTATCTTTACTCATTACGCATACACAACTTTATGTGGAGTACGTTCGCCGCATTCCCTTGCACGCACACATCATTTTCACCAGGCGCCTCAGGCTGCATCTAGGGCTGCAAAAGAACCTTGCATGCATCACCGTACCTGACGATAATACACTGGAGTATCTTTGGAAGCAGCGAGGAGAAAGATACATAGGCTGGGGGTAGCTCGCTATAATGGTGATGGTCCATATGACAACTCGATGTAATTCTGCAGATATTACCATGCATGAGCCGGCTGGCTTTGCATTGCATTTGCATCATTGCATGGTCTAGTTGTTGAAGGTCCTCGTGTACACCTACGAGCGAGACGTTCAGATTTGAAAAGCGTAGTGCTGTGACGGAAACCATCGATCGTCAAGGGCCGCTTGCTGCAGGCCCATGCGGGACGTACAGTCGTACACATCATACGTGTCCCGTGTCCGTGTCGTAGACTGGCAGCTAATGGCGGCAGAGACTGGCAGCTAATGGCGCGACGACGACTCGGAATGGTGGCAGAGACTGGCAGCTAATGGCGCGACGACGACGAGGCACGAAACATGCAAGGAGGTCAGCGCCTCGACGTACTACGTTCACCAGCCATGCAGTGCAACCAGTGGCGGATCTTAAGGGGGGCTGGGCGCTCCAGCCCCCCTAATGACTTTATTTACCACTAAATTACTGTAGCAAAAATCTCAAATCACCATTAAATCTTCATGCAAATCAACATCTCTATTGTTTTAGCCCCCCTTAATTCTCATCCTGCATCCGCCACTGAGTGCAACTAGCTAGTGTGATCCATGCAAGCACTGGCGCACATGGTGCTGTCCCGTGCATGCTCTGCAAAATCTACTGGTCATCTTTTCTGTTGCTGTTTGTCACGAGTACGGGTGAACGGAGCCATCCAACCGACTACAGGTACGATGACAAGTCTGCTGCACGTGCAGGCCCAAGTAGGGGCAACCGGACTCGGAAGCCCAGTGTGTGGACATTCTCAGCCCAGTGTCAGTGGCGGATCCAGGACAAAATCCTAGGGGGGCTAAATTTTATGGCTGGCTCGACCTTGGTCTTCAACTTCTAGTGTCCAACACCTCCTTCCTAAGCTCCAATGACAGAACTTTCATGGGGCTCAGGGGGGGCTGGTCTCTTCTTCTTCCTCTCTTTCTCTCTATTTTTCTTCTTTTCTCCACCTCTTCTTCTCCCTCACCCTTCCCATTTTCCATTGATGCACCAGCTGTAGGGGGGCTGGAGCCCCCCCAGCCCCCCCCTTAAGATCCGCCCCTGCCCAGAGTGGTCCGAGATTGCGTGGGTAACTGGAACCCGCGAACGAAGAGAGGAAACGTGCGTGGCCGGCAAGGATTCTTGAGAGGACAGGGTAACTTTTAGAACTTGTAAACAACTACTACTCGAAGTTAGGATCTGTTTAGATCACATAGTCTAAACTCTACAGTTTAGTGCATAAATTTTAGATCACTTCAGCTCTTAAGGTTTAAAAAATAAGAGGTCTAAAGTGTTGTCTAAAATTTAGCCAATATTAGAGATTATTTTTTATGGAACTGGAGGAGTTTAATATCAGAGAATTTTAGATCCCATAAATAAGCTAAAGTGGTCTAACGTTTTAATCCTTAATTTTAGCCAACTAAGCTTTAGACCATAGAATTCAAATAGGACCTTAATCATTCCTTCTCTGTCAACCTGGTATCAGATTGAGGATCTCTACTCGTCGATTCTCTGCCATTGATCAATTGACAATTGACTCCGAATTTTTTAGTTTGGATTTGTCCAACGAGCACCTGGCACTTTCTGATCTCTTGCAATCCCTTGTTCCGCTGGTTGATTTGTGGGGTAATCAAAACAGGTGATTACAACAGAAGCTAGAACCTCTTCCTGCAATCGTCGATCTAGAGCCTCCTCTGCCGCCTCATCCTCCTAACGATCACGCATCGCACAACTACAAAAGAAGCTCGGCGTGATGAATCCCAACTCCAAGTTTCTACTCGAGGACATTTAGAAGCTCTTTGTTGAGCAACACTCAAAACTGGAGCAATGGTTCACTGAGTCCAACCTCAATTAGGAGTGGCGCCTCATCGACAAAGTTTTAGATTGCATTGAACTCTACAATTTTAGTATAAACTTTGTCTTTAGCTATTATATATATATAATATGATTTTCTTGTGTGAATTAATATATTTCACTACCGGCCGTAGTCACGACCAACAATGTTATATCACTGGGATTGGTGGCAGTAACCGGCAGTGAAATACTTATTAGCCACGAACCTGTAGTAATGATAGTGTCAATATATCTTTTTAGATAATGGAAAAAGTTCCGGCTTCAAACCTCTTCAAAGAATAGGCATCGATCCAATTCAATACAAATCAACTAGGAAACAATAAAATGTCCAACATTATTGACCAATACAAAATCTTAAAGGCCATCCATGGGAAGCAAAAAGCTCCATTCCTCTGATTTCTAAACAATGGCACACTGAAATTAACCGATCTTTATGGTCATCAATGCGCTGCAATAGAGCCCAGAAACGGAGCCAGTGTGTACCCTTGAAAGGTACCTAGAAGAAAGATTTTGTTTAGCCATTATTGAACACAAAATCGTTCCTCCTCAGCCATATTGCCCATCTGTCAATAACAAAGATCTAAGGTTTTGACCAAGAGTTAAAAAGATGATTAATATTCTGATGAGGTTTGATGCCTAAAACAAAATGAACAGTGCACCCATAAGGCTTTGGCATAATGACACACACAAAAAAGGGATAGTTTCTGACTTATGACAAAAGCTGCACAGATTACTACCATTCCAATTCCTTCTAGTTAAATTATCCTTCGTAAGAATGACCCTTCTTTTAAAGTACCATATAAATATTTTAGTTTTGAGAGGTAATTTCAAATGTCAAATTTCTTGTGTAACCTTAACTCCGTTAGTGTCAATATATAGTGTGATATATGCGTTTTTTAGCGGTGACGATCCACACATTCCGTTTACACGAGAAGACTGAGACTATAAAGTCGGTCATTAGAACAAGTTAAATGCTTTGTGACTGAAAATACAATGCGTTCAAAGAAAGCGATTAATTCAACCCCCGCAGGGTCAAAACTCCTGCTTGGCATGCTAAAGCCGATGGTCGCCGAGATGCGCGTCGTCTTTTGCTTATTTTCCAAAGTTGCAACCTAACACACACGCGCACGTAAGTACGTGAGGCATCGAATCCTCACCGCGCGCGGAGGCAAATAAAGCAGACACGATTTTCCACTTCTCGCCACTGGCCATGCAGGAACAAGCAAATCAGACCGATCCCGATGCCCCACAGCTGGTGGCGAGTGGCGTCGCGGTCACGGGTAATGGCGTGGCGTCCGAATTTCACCGGCCGGCGGCCGAGCCGGCGCCGCTGTTCCGAGATGCCCGCGTACGTACGATCGGAGGGAGTCGGACCGGGCCGGGGGGCGTTCCCCTGGCCACCGCGCGCCCGGGGGGAATGGTCGCAATCGCAAAAGCGCCCGCCCCTGGCCGCTCGACAGCTCACGTGCCCCTTTGGCCTTTTCGCATCGCATCGATCGGCGCCGGCCGGGAGCGCCGGAGCGGTCAGAGAGGCGCGCGGCACGTACGAGCTAGAAAGGCCCCGGAGCGAGCGCGGCAGCTTTGGTACGGCGGCAGGCAGCGGGAGCTAGCGGACAGCCGGACACTGACTGAACCTTGGCCGCTGTCGGCACGACGGCCGGCTCAGGTCGGCCAAACGCGAAGCAGATTGTCGCCAACTTGCGCGCGTGTAGCCGTGTAGGTCTGTTGGAGTTGAGCTAGCTAGCACACGCGCGTGTAGCCATGTAGGTCGATGGATCGGTGGTCGAAGGCGATGGGGTGCTGGCTGACTGTTCGTAGATTCTGATGCAAATTAAGCTAGCCAGTAGCCAATGCAATACAATCTCTCGGTGGAATCGGATGCGGCACGCTCGACTGCTCTCCATCGGCCGGTCGATCCTTGGCTTTGGCTAGTCCATGGACAGGACTTGTCGCCGGTAGTAGCAGCATCTCCGCAACGCAACTAACAAAAGCGGGAGCCAGCCCTTGCATTGTGACTCGACCGTGGAAAAAGGCAGCTAGCTCTCGTACGTCTTCGCTGCTTTTCTGATGGGACTAGATCGATGAGGATGAGGGCAATGCTTTGTGTTAGCGTTGCAGCGGGTCTCTTCGATCGCCTCGACCGTTGAAGCTAGGCGCTAGCTACCTAGCGACGTGAACTGCATCCTGTGTTTCTTACGGCTAAATAATTTATTATGGAATTGATCGGCTGACCACAAGCTAGCTAGCGAACTTGACGTGATTTCCGACAGGCAAAGCACTTGAGGCTGTGATTAGATCCATTGAAAAGTGCACTATGCAAAAAAAAGATTTCCCGTCATATCAAACTTGCGATACATGTATGAAGTACTAAATGTGGATAAAATCAAAAACTAATTGCACAGTTTGGTTGTACTTTGCGAGACGAACGTTTTGAGCCTAATTAGTCAACGGTTGGACAATTATTACCAAATACAAACGAAATGCTACAGTAAATTTTGGCACCCAAATTCAGAAACTAAACACAGCCTGAATTCGAGCCCCCAAAACATGGCAGTCTGGTCACCGCTCCACCAGTTGCCGCCTATGGACTTTTTCGCACTCTCCGGCCGACAGATGGACACGGGGCAACACTGCGGTCTTAGGTTGCCCGAGATTGACGTAACATTTCCGTGAAGATTGCGAGCTAGCTACGTCAGTGTCGGCTCTAACTCTATGCCCTGTGTGAGTAACATGGGCCCATTTAAGATGGCCAATTAAGCAGTCAAACTGTTGCCATTTAGTTAGTCCTTGCGTTGAGAGAGCAAGGTTACAAACTTGTAGGGATGCAAATGGTACTGTTATTCTCTAATCCTATTCAACTCGAATCTGTTTATAGAAGTTCAGATCTGTCGATATTCAATGTATTATATTGTATCTGTATCTGAATACTCAAGTTAAATAGATACGATGTCGATATCCATTCGTATCTTCTGACACATCCGACACTATTTGTATTTGAATCCGGATCTAGAAAAACATTGTAGCTATCTGTATCTGTATCCATAGGTATTTCACCGTCTGTGCCCCTAGTTGTGCTAATAAGATACTCCCTAACCCATTGTTCCAAAAAAGAATGCAATTTCAGATGCATCTTACCTTCCATCCTGTCCACGCCTCATATTCATCCCCTCATTCTCGTCGAGTCGTCGTCATCCTTGTCCTATGTTGCGTCATCCCCGCCTCTCCTCCCGTTTTCATCTCCATCCTCGACGGTCGGGTTGACAAGCGAGCCGAGGGCTTGGGGCATTGGCCCTGTTTATCCGGCTTATAATCCGGATTTTTCAACTTGTTTTTTCAGCCGGAATAGTGTTTTTCTCTCACAACAAATCAACCAACAATGTTTTTCAGCCGGCTTATCAGCACAGCCGAACGGGGCCAAAAGCCAGCGGCAACACGGAGAGAGCCAGTGGAGAGGCACAGAGAGGCCAGTGGCGTGGAGAGGGTCTGGACCTTAGCACCATGGAACATGGAACATAGCCTCGTTCCATATTCTGGAAACTTCATTTGCCAAACAAGAAACAAGGATATATTGTGGAACACCATTTCAAATACATAGTAGAAACACTGCACAACCTAGATCAAAGGTACGAAGTGGACAAACCAAACCAGAAATCTAGGATGCTTCTTTTTCTCATCACACACTTAGATTCTATGACATGGTATGTTTGTATAAATGTCGTATAGATACTAGATGATAATATAACACTCTACAATGAAACAAGTTCATACTAGTTACCTCAAGATGCATTGCTAAAATAGAACATATTTCTTGTTCTGATTATATACTAGCTAGGTATGTGTTCCATGAACATGCAAATAAATAGGTACTCCAATTTTTAAAAATGTTATCCCATATGTTTCATGCTCCCGTTCCTCAATCACAACATTCCAGAAATCTGGCTACTAAGAGCATCTCTAAGAGTTCCCTAACTTCCTTCCTAATCCTTGGTTTTTAGCAAGATGAGAAAAAATCTCTCTCCAACAACTCCCAATCCATCCTCCTAATCTTAGAACTTGAAAAAAGTTACCCTATTCCACATAAGCGCTTCCGAGTCGTGCGTATCTTCTCTCCCCGCGCGTGCTTGTCGGCCAATCTAAAGGTGTAAGGGCGTAGAAAGAATAAAGAGTAGGAAAGAGATTCCTGATGCAAATGTACAAGAGAGAAAGAATATATAAAAGTGGTTATAATAATTTAGAAATAATATAAGATTCCTGATATAAAATTTATTTTTCTATATTTTAGAAAATATTTGGTACTCTTAAAAATGCTCTGAGGTCTCAGATCGACCTGCACTGCCGACGCCCTCTCCCACCGCGCAGCATTGTACAAGCCCGCTCGCAGTGGCCGGGGCCGGGGCCGGGGCCGGGTGTCGGTTGTAACTCTCTGCCCTGTGTGAGTAACATGGGTCTATTTAAGACGGCCAATTAAACAGTCAAAGTGTTGTCATTTAGTTAGTCCTTGCGTCGAGAGAGAGCGAGAGATCAACAAGTTAGCTCTTGGTTTGATTGGATGGATCCAACATATCGAAGGGTTTGTGAGGGGAAAAAAAAAGATACATGCATGCGTTTGTGAGGGGGAAAAAAAAGAGGAAAGGTCCATGCATCATGCATGAGGTTATCAGTGCACGTGCCTAGGAGTTGAAGGTGACTTCACGCACCTATCTCGCTCATTCATGGCAAGCGTGTGGCTACAAGTGCTATAGTTCCGGCTACTCCTGAAAACCGGACGGACCTTCCTTCCAATACAGAAGCGGGCCCGTTGCTCAAAAAAAAAAAAAAAGCGGGCCCGTGTGTCTGACTGTCTGGACACATGACGTTATATACTCTTCTATGGATATGTGCCAATTTAAAAGTTTATACATACCTTTGAGGACAAGTCTATACACATCCGGCTTCCTATAGAGATCAACTTGGTTGGGAGCTGGGAATGACTGTCTCGCACAGATGTGTTGCCTGGCTAATTGACCTGAGCTGCATGGCATAGGATCTCCGATCTCATCCAAATAGCCCTGTTTTACTGATTTCTTGCTTCTTGCCGGATTAAAAAGACGAAGTTATTGCTTCTTACTGCTATATTATAATTTATAAGTTAATAACAAATATAAGTTTGACTGAACTCCACCTAATTTCTAAATGTTCATCATTGATCACTTGCATCGTGAAAATTCCTCTTGATCACCAAGGTAATGAGTTCTTTTTTTGAATGCGATATTTAGGTTGCTCTTTTTTAATTTAAAAAATTCTCCCTCTCAAAACTCAATGGTAAACGTTTTTTTTTTGGAAGGGGATGTTAGTACATTATATTCAAGTGACATGATCACACAAGGGTCATGGAAAACATAGGGTGATCACGCTAGAGAGACATGTACACATGTGATAAGTGACATATATGCATCTTGACTTGGTGGCAGATTGTGGAACCTCTATTGAGGGGAACCTAGGTTCAGAACACTACTGAATGGGGTTCATATTGACCGATGCAACATGACTCATATATTGCACACGAGATAAGAAAAGCCCATAGCCTCACAAAGAAGTTGAGATAGTTAGGAATGTTGGCAAATTGATATTTTTTTATGGTGTGAAGCTATATCTTGATTTGACTCTATCCTTGGACAATGGTGCCAAAAATGGCAATCCCCTACAATGAAATTGCTTCAGCCTTATAGAACCACTACTGTATAAATTTGACTCACTAGTCCATCGACGTGTCTTACTGCACCGCCTGTATTAATTTTGAGAGACATGATTGTTAGAAGTTTATTGATAATTTTGGGTCCACAGGTAACCAAAATTTGTATTTTTGTTCTATCTCATTTGTCCATGTTCTAATACAACCCATATATATACTTTGTAAGATTCTCCACTTGTGATAGTCTTTGGTTACTAATTACTCAATATTCTTTTTCCATCCATTCATAGTTTTTCTCTATTTGCATCACACCTCCATGTGATGTGTGCTGCCATATGTGTAACTGAAACCTTAGTTTTAGCTATTTATTTGGCTTGGAAATCCATGTTCTCATTATTTCCTGCTCACATGGTATGGGTTACTTTAGACTATTTTTAAATAGAAAATGTGGATGATTTTATAGGAAACAGAATGCATCTAAGGATTATTATTGCCAATGGTGATTAGTGTCTACTGATTTTTTTGCTGAAAATTTTTATCTTGTGAGGTAATTGGTAGGATTTATCTCTTTTTCTAGCTAGCAAGTCTATAAGGATTTAAGGGAAGCCTTACTAATAATGTAATGGTAAGAAAATGCAAAGGTTTTATTTATATTCAAATCATAATGCTACATACGACAAATGAGGGAGATGTGTGCAGAAAAATATCCAGTGCAAACCCTTTACTTGGTGCAATCATGAAAACCGTTTAGAAAAATATACTAAAAAGATCAAAACTATACACATCCACTGCACTGCCATAATGCATCCATAGATATATTGTAGCAAAAACTTGAGATTCAAACTCAATCTAGAAAAAATCATACGAAAATAACAAACTTCAGGTGAAAATTTAAGCACCTGAAGTTTGTTATTTTCATATGTTTTTTTTTATAAAATGAGGTTGAATCTCAAATGTCACGACAATAGATGCAATAAGAATGTGCATAATTTCAATTTTTCTGAAAACTTCTAATCAGGTTTTTCTAATCTAAACGGTTTTCATGATTCCGCCGAGTAGATTGTTTACACATGTACTGAATATTTTTTTGAAGTGTGCTCCATCAAACTCAAGCAAAAATATACACGAAGGATACAGCACGAATTAGATCGACTGTGAGTGCAAAGAGTAGGGAATATATATCGACTGTGCTTTGAACTCTTGTTTGCGCGAACTGACGTGCACAGTATACATTTCGTCTTCGCAGTATATCTCTCTCCCAATGCAGCGAGCAAATATCACGCATGTATGGTTCATTTAATTTGTCGCTACAAACAAATCGGGAGCTCTAGGGCCCTTAAAGCTTAAACTAGGGCATATATGGGCAAGAACACTACATGCAATCCTCAAACGACAAGATGGATTAGTAATAAGCAACACAGAAACCACATGCATGCCTAATCACCCCCAAAAAGGGAACACTGGAGCTGATTCAAAATTACAAGGCTCCAACCATGCATGTGGGCCACGCTTGAGTGCAACCACCAGCTTAGCGTTGTCCAAGGTCTGCCTCATGCCTCATTATGTGGGGCAGGGCGAGGGCGAGCAGCTACACTGGTTTCAATCCAAGAAGGATGTAGTAGATCAAGGTGATCGGCAGGGCTATCAGCATACCAAAAATTACCCTGCAAGATTTATAATGACCATATAATTAAATTCAATCTTCAGCTCCGGCAAAACATGGCCCAGCGATACACAAGTCTATATGCATGCGTGGCTGATAATCACTTACATAGTGCTCAGGATGGCCGGGTGGACGTTGTATTCTTTCGCGAACACAAAGGGCACGATCCCTTGCGGTAGAGCTGCCTGTGGAATATGACATGCGGAAAATTATTACATTATTATTTAACTCACAGAGAAATGTAGAGTATAGTGTCGCTTCAATCTAGTAGGGCTAGTAGTACAATGCTGCAGGCTAGTACTATAATACAATGTATATGGTTACCTGCACAATGGCGACCCGCAATAGTGACCCTCGGAGGCCGATGGCTAGGGACGCGGCGGTCATGACGGCGGGGCCGGCGAAAAAGCGGACGCCCATGGAGATGCCGGTGGCGCGCCACCCGCACGCGATGATATTCGGCTGCAGCGCCATAAACAATCCTGGCCACGAGACATCCGCAGCGTTAGTGAGCTCGACCGGGCCAGGGGCCGCCTCGGCGAGTGGGCGCGGGACTAATTGGCGGTGCAGGGCTACGGGACGACAGGAGCACAAGGGGTGTGTGGGCGCACGCTAGCGTCACGTAGGAGTATGTACTCACCCAGGCTAAACATGGCCATCCCGAGCCCGGCGTCCGAGAGGATGGAGATGGACTTGGCCACGACCGCCGGCATGGAGATGTGCCATCTGCAACCACCGTACGCCACCCGTTAGCGCGTCAGTCAGAGCTTAGCTCGAACAGTGCACAACAGCAGTATATTCATTAACGAATTGGGCGATGATTAGCCCAAGTAAACAGTTGTGCTGCAGAGGTTGATAACAAACTCCAAAAGAGGCTGTGATGATGAGATGAATCCACCAATGATTGGCGTCCATCCAGTGCTCGTGCGCCGTGCGATCGAGCTCCCTTCGACTTTCCGGCTCCAACAGTTCGCGATTGGAGCTTGCCGGGCGGGCCCGCCCTGCCCCGCGGCCGGGGAAACACTCGACTCATCCCACCGGCCACCGCCACCGTCCGTGCGCCCGTAAAGGCAGCTTTCCGGTTGAGTCCCCTTCCCTTCCCTGCATTTAGGCTGGAAGCTACGTCGCCCACTGCCAGCAGCTTTGCTAGGCATCGCCCCAAAGATGACGACGGACAAATCGATTCATCTCTCGCTTATCGCCAATTCGCCAGCACCAAACTTAACTATAATCAGGAAAAGGTACTGTCTGCGGTGCGCTACCGTCTATCCATGCCGAACTTGTCGCCTCTCTGTTTATGTAATGTAAAGTCATTCAGTCCCTAGCACGATCAGAGAGCTACCAGCAGCCATTGATCCTTGCTGAACTGGTCTGTAGAGTGCAGCAGCCACTCACACCCTAGCATGAACGGATATAGTACTGGCCTAGACGCCTAGTGCTAATCGCTACAGTAAACTTGAAGCGATACCCCATTCGCACTGCCCAACGATCCTTGCCTAATTGGTCGCAATCTGTTATGTAAACCATTTACTACACCCCTAACATAAGAGTATTACTCGGTAGACTAGCTAATAGCATAGAGCCATAGACAATGAGTGAGTGAGGCAGCAGGTCACGTGAAAAGTTGTAGACTTTGTAGCATACCGGAACGCGATGAGGGACCAGGCGAGGCCGATGAGGCTGGAGTAAGTGTTGGGGTTGCGGATCAGCTTGCGCCACACCATGATGAGTATCAGGCGGGTCATCACGCTCGCCGGCGGCATCTGCTGCTGCGCCCGCGCGCCGCTCCCCGCGTCGTCCGGGTCGTACCCGCCGCCGCCGCCGTTCGCCACGCCGTCCACGTCCTTCACGCGCAGCTCGGCCATCGTGGAGCTGGACCCCAGCTTCGTCAGCCCGCCTGCTTCTCCCGCCTCCGCGTCCTCCGCCGTCGTCTTGCCACCGCCGAACCCGAAAGCCTCGGCTTCCGCCGCCGCCGCCGCTACTGATGCACCGTTGCTCTCGTTCTCTGAAAACGATAAAAAAAAAGGATTCGCATACTGTACGCAAAAGCATGAAGCAGATGTGTCTGCTAGCGTTAGTGTTGACGCGCGCGCGCGGCGCGGACGTACCTTTGCCGGCCGATCCGTTCTGCGGCGGCAGCTCGGCGGGGATAACCATGCGAATTTCCTTGGCCCCGACGTTGACGCCGCCGCCCGCGCCACCGGTGAAGTCAGGCAGGCCGCTGACTTCCGAGACGGGGGAGGCGCTCGAGCTCCACACAAACATGTGGAGCTCCTTGGCGTCGTGGCAGCTGGGCACGGCGCCCGCGGGTCTCGACGACGACCGTTCCGAGGCCGAGCGCTCGTCGAAGTTGGACTGCCGCGGCGTCGGCCCCCGCGACGAGTGCATCGAGTACAGCTCGGCGGCGCCGAAGCTCGAGGCGCGCGCGCCAGCGGAAGTCGTCGGCGGTGGCGGCGCGCCGGAGCCGTCGACCATGGCAAAGAAGTCGGCGTGGTTGAAGTTGGAGCCCCGCGGGCTGTGCTGCCGCGACGAGCTCATGGAGTAAATCTCCGCGCCCGTCAGGTTGGACGGCCGCGGCGTCACCATCGTCGTCAGCAGCAGCGACCGCCGCGACGCCGACGAGCGGCGCACCGTGACGTGCAGGCGGCCGTCCTCCGCCACCTCGGCCTCCGTCTCGGTGCGCCCGCCCTCCAGCGACACCACGTCCGGGTCCACGTGCAGCGACTCGATGGCCGCCGCGGTGTCCGGGAACTGGTCCGCGATGAGCATCCGCGCGGCGCGGAACTCGAAGAGGAACAGCAGCAGCGTGTACCAGATGATGCACTGGAGCACGATGATCTGCACCATGAGGGACCCGGCGTAGGGCCCGTACATGGCGATCAGCAGCGGGATCCCCATCACCAGCGTGTTGGGCAGCGTGGACACCGAGAAGAGCGTGATGGACCAGTCCAGCCGCGGCGCCGCGGCCGCGAGCCTGGAGGGCAGCAGGCGCGACCACACGGCCAGCCCCGCCAGGACGAGCAGCTTCTGCAGCGTGTCGGCGGCAAGGAAGCGGAGGTTCATGGCGTAGGGGTTGTTGGTGGAGATGAAGTGGAAGGACAGCAGCGGCACGGCGAAGATGGCGACGAAGCGGTTGATGCCGGAGCACTGGTCCGGCGTGAAGATGCGCCACCACCGCACCGACCCGTACGCCAGGAACATGGCCACGTACAGAGGCACCATCGCGGTCAGCACCGTGTATACATCGTTCCACGATATCATCTTGGCCCACCCCCGGCGGCCAACGCCCAACGAAGGAGGGAGGAGGGAGAAGGGCTCTCGGGATTCTACTTGCTTCTTCTTCTGATGAAGTGTAAGAAGCTAAGGTGAGGTGTCGCGGACTCTCGGGTGGAGTATCCGAGTTACATGCAGGAGTGGGCTCGTCCGATCTTGTGAAGTAGTCTACGCCGGCGCCATTCTATTTATATGGGAGCAGTGCGAATCGGTTGCGACTGCGACAAACAAACACCGTCCAGATCGAGCGATCTGGTGGAATGCCGTGTGCACGGAAAAAACGCCGGAGCCGGGGTTTGAATCAAGGTTCATTTATGGCATGAAAATCAAGATTGATTTTTGTTCCAGGTTCAAAGTTAAATTTGAATCGGCCAATGAGGACCTGTTTGGTTGCTTGCCCAGGCAAGCTTCTTTGGCCAGGCACCAAGTCAGGTATTTGATTTTGACGGCTTAGTGACCAAGATCTGTTGCCTGATACGCACTTGGCTGCCAGAGCAGCAACCAAACAGGCCCTTTATTTCCTTCGATTTTTTTGATCTACATATGTGTTTATCTAAATAAATCAACCTCTAGAGTTATATCCCAAGTTAAAACTTTTATAGGTTTAACTGAATTTATCGAAAAAACAATACTTATGGCACACAATTAGTATAATTAGTGTACTCATTTAATGTCATATATGTTAATATTCTTTCCTACAAAATCAGTCAAACTTACAAAAGTTGCTTGGGACAAATCTAGAAGTTATTTATTTAGAGATGAAAGGAGTATCCAGAAAGATTTGATTTGCATGATCACCCCATTTGTTATTTCCGACCTTGGAGACCAAGGTAACTGTTGGATAACTTGCGCGGTACATGTGAAATAGCATCAACCTGCTTGCATGTAAAATTTCTGATATTGATTTTGATTAGAGTTAGGAAGAGAACAACATAATAATTCTAGCTTCATATATACTCCATCCGTCCAAATTATAAGAAATTTTAGCTTTTCTAAATATACTAATTTTTTACTATGCATCTAGACATAGTGTATATCTAAAAAAATATGAATATAGAAATAACAAAACATCTTACAATTTAGAACGGAGGAAGTACGTTGGAAAAGATTAAACTTATGGTTTTTATTTGGAGCCTTCTAACCGATTAGTTTACTTAAATAGTTTATTGAATTTCCTTTTCTTCCATGGATATCTCTCGTTAACCTCTTCAAACGTATGTTGCTCCCCAGCAGCTCAGCTACGACACGTCACCCGGAATTCCCACGTTGAGCCACGTCGCCCCGAATTCACTTCACGTGGCCACAAACGAGCCACGTCGTCTGAAATTCCCGTCCACAAAAAGCCGCTCTCTCCTCTCCTCATCCAAAAAAACCAATCCCTCCAGCCTTGCTTCCATCGCCTCCTGACCTCGCGTCTCTGCTGCCACAACCCTGTGCTGCCACCGCCGGTGCGCCTTCCTAGCGCCGCCCCTCCCCATCTCCGGTCGTGCCCGGCCGTCGACTCCATCCCTCCATCCCTCCTAAACGCCTCCTCCTCGGCGGTACCCTAATGGACGATTTCACGGCCAGTAACCTCATCGGTTCTCTCCATTGTTTGATTCTTGTTTTCTTACACTTTCCTCGATTCCATTCATGGACGGTTCTCTCCATTGTTTGATTCTTGTTTTCTTACACTTTCCTCGATTTCATTTATGGATCTCGCGGGCCGCTACGGCTACGGTGACCCGTCACGGCTGAACCTCTGCACGGTGTCCCTGACCCGAGCGGCGTACCTTCCTCCACCTGTTCTATCCGTGTAAATGGTCACCTCCACGACCTGGCTAGGGTTAAAGGCTGTTTTTTTGTCCGATTTTGACCTGGCTAGGGTTAAAGGTTGTTTTCTTTTTCAATTTTGTGCTTTTTTACATCGATTTGTTACACTTATAGTTTAATTTCATAAATGATGTTCTGATCTCTCCTTTCTTGTTGCAGCAGTGGAGTTCATGAAGCTCAATGGTGTCATATCCACCACTATACTATCATCGCCATAGCAGTAGGTTGGATGTTGTGTGGATTTAACCCTATAAAATCTATTATTGAATTTGTATCTAAGTTCACCGTTCTTATATTTGTGACACATGTTATTTTAAATTTCTGGGACAAACAGGTAACATATAGAGAGAGGTAGAGATAGATAGATGTATACAAGTTTATAACAGTAATGTGTAATTTTTTTTTGTGCCTCATCTTTTTTTATTTTGTTTCATTACTATCCGTACACCATTAAGACAAATATGCAGTTTATGTGTTATGTATAGGGTGTATTTCCTATCTTTTATTTAAAAGAGTAATTGCTGAGAGTACTTAGAGCCTTATTATTCTATTACCTGAATGATTAGTGTTTAAAAAAAAACTTTCCTGTAGAGCCTCCGTGTTTTGTCCCATTGGATTCTGTTCTCTTACAGGAATAGTTAGTTTATGTCGACGAATACTACTATTCTTTGCACTAAACTCAATTTGTTTGATCGGCTATTTATAGTTCTTCAGCCTTATCTTTATGCACTATTTAAAATGTCTAAATAGTACTACAATTGGTAAGATATTTTCCCTTAAAAAAACCATTCCTCCCTGCCAATAGCAGATTACCGATGGCAGAGTGATATGCTTTTATTAGTTCCTTCATATTGAAATATGTGTTATGTCTTGGTTCTTCTTGGCAATTCCTATTATATTTATTTTATTTCTACAGACTTTGTCTCCATGTTTTGTAGCAATGGTGTGCTAGAATTAACCTCAAGCTGCTTCTTGTGCTCCTTCATTGAAGGTACAGCCCCTCGCTCAGCCTGGTCACAGTTTCTTTTTCATCTCCTCTGTGCTCATCATGTCGTAGTATACCAATTTGCATGTAGAAACATAGCAACATTGACTGTACTGCAGTGTCCTAGGTCTGGTGGACGTGCCAGATAGGTACACATGGTGTTTTACCGAGTAGTGTTCTGCATGGTTCACCTTTTATTGTTTCATAAAATAAAGCATGTATTCAGTTGTAGACCACATCGTTAAGATTCAGGACAAAAAATAAAGTGCCTATTTTTCTTGTGTAGTTACTAGTTAGTCTGCCATGTCGTTGGGGAGAGTTAGATTGCTGCTTAGTCATCACTGTGTTTTGGTTCTTAGATTCTCGATTTGATTTGCCGGATGCTTGCTTTTCCATGATGCTCACTGGGTTTCCACGATGCTCACCGGATATCACAAAGTTAATTTTGCGAGGGCTCCTTGGTGTGCTCTTTTGAAAGCTCTAGTTTGGTTTAGGCGAATTGATGAAACACTTAGTGCTAACTTAGTTTATCAAAGTGATCATGAGATAAGTAGCACTATTCCAAGTGATGGAGCAATGGTGAAGATCATGATGATGGTGTGGTGACCATGGTGATCAAGTGCTCGGCTTGGAAAAGAAGAAAGAGAAAAACAAAAAGCTCAAGGTAATGATGAATCTTGGTAGGAGCTCTTTGGTTTGGTGATCGAGACACTTAGTGAGTGTGGTTACATTTAGGATCAATAGCCGTACTATTAGGAAGGGTGAAACTCATATCGAAATGCGATTGTCAAAGTGCCACTAGATGCTCTAACTCATTGCATATGCATTTAGATTCTAATGGAGTGTTAACACCCTTAAAAATATTTGTGAAAATATGCTAACACACGTGCACAAGGTGATACACTTGGTGGTCGGCACATTTGAGCAAGGGTGGTGAAGTTGGTGAAGTCAAGGAGACGTTTTTCGGTGACCGGACTCTGGACCTGCGTGTCCGGTCAGCTCTGCGCAATGAGGTGCACTCTCGGCTTGTGACCGGACGCTGAGTTTGTTTGTGACCTGACGCATTGGAGGTGAGTCCAGTCGCCCTTGTCGTATAGTGACATCAGCTGAAAACTTGGCGCGCAGAGGAGTTAAACTGATCTGACGCGGTGGCGCGTCCGATTGCAAGTGATCTGACGCGTCAGGTCGCGGTTGGGCGCTGGTGACGATCGGCGTGTCCAGTCGTTTGTTGCGGTGCGCGCGAGTGTGTCTGACCTGACGCGGCGCGGGAGAGTCAGGTCGGCCGTTGGCGCGTCCGATCGCAACTAAAGTGACTGTGCGGGAGATTTCGACCATTGGGATCTGACGGTGCGAGTTCAAAGCAGTGACACGTGGACGGTGGAGAGTGACCGGACGCAGGGTACGGTGCGTCCGATCGTTTTGATCGATGCGTCCGGTCGTGCCGCTTGGGCTGATTAGATGAGGGCCAACAACTCTATTTCGTGGGGGCTTCTATTTAAGCCCCATGGCCGGCTCAAGCTCCTTCTCTTGGCCATTTGCTTTGACATAGCAACCTTGTGAGCTTAGCCAAATCCCTCCCACTCATCTCCATCATTGATTCATCATCTTTGTGAGATTGGAAGAGAATCTAAGTGTATTGTTTGAGTGTTTGCATCTAGAGGCACTTGGTGATTGTGTTTCGCTGCGGGTTTCACTTGTTACTCTTGGTGGTTACCGCCACCTAGACGGCTTGGTGCAGCGAGGATCGTCGAGCGGAGGAAGGTGCTTGTCTCCGGCTCCGATCGTGGTGATTGTAAGGGGTTCTTGAACCTTCCCCGTGGGAGATCACAAAAGACATCTCTAGTGGATTGCATGTGGCTTGTGGATCCTCATCTTGTATTGGTTGTGCGGTACCTGGTTGCAGGTTTGGCGTGTGATGCTAATTAGCGCGTGAACCTCCAAGTGGGTGAATCGCCACAACAAGGACTAGCTTGCCGGTAAGCAAGTGAACCTCGGTAAAAAATCATTGTATCATCATTTGATTCCGAGGTAATTGGTCTTCATTGGTATTCATTCTTTGTGATTGATTGGCTCCATTGGTGATTGGCTCATTTCTCTACACAGTGGTATAACACTCCATCCTTTTCGTGTATTTACATTTCATAGTGTAGCTTGGCCCTTTAGTGTAGCTTGTTTTGAGGGCAAGCAAGAGTCATGTCTAGTGGTTAGTGAGGCTCTTTAGTTAGCCTTTGAGACCTCACTAACTTAGTGTAGTGACATAACCTTTGTGTGCATAGAGACTATAGAAACTAGAATTGTGGTAGGTGGCTTGCATTTTTAGTGGGCTAGCTCAACATTCGCTTCGCCTCATATTTGTCTAACCACTTTGCTTAAGTGTTGTTGTAGAAATTTTTATAGGCTATTCACCTCCCTCTCTAGACATTAAGACCTTTAAAGTGGTGTCGGAGCCGTGATCACCGTGGTTTGAGGCTTAACAATCTTCGGTGTCAAATTGGCTTAAATCAACAACACTAAGAAGCCACCCCAATTTGATGGCACAGATTATCCATATTGAAAGTCAAAGATGACCACACATATCAAGTCAATCAATAGAAAGGTGTGGAAGGTGGTGGAGACCAAAATTGAGATAGAGGATCCGGAGAATCCCACCGCGGCCGAAGAAGTGCTTCTCCAAAACAATGACATTGCTCTTAGTGCCATTCTTGATGCTATTGATGAGAGAATATTTGAGCAAATCAAGAACATTGAGATGGCTCATGAGGCATGGAGGAAGTTGGAGGAATCATTTGAGGGCACCCAGACAATAAAGGGTGCAAAGGCATACATCCTCAAGGAGAAATTTACTAGCTTCAAGATGAAGAAAGATGAGAGTGTGTCGGACATGTTCTATCGGATGAAGGTGCTTGTCAATTATCTCAAAGCACTTGGTGAGAAAGTGGAGGACAAGGACTTCCCTCATAAGTTTTTGAGATGTTTACCCGCAAGATTTGGCATGTTGGTCACCTTGCTAGTGAGGACCGGTTTGGACACAATGACGCCAAACTAAATCTTGGGAGATATCATGACCGATGATGCCTATAGAGATGATGATGAGAAGAAAGAAAAGAAGGAGAAGAAAGATGAGAAGAAAGATGAGAAGAAGAGTATGGCATTCAAAGCCATATCATCATCAAAGGACAAGGCCAAGCAAGATACATCAAGTGAAGATAATGATTCAAGCTTTGATGATATGGATGATAAGAAGATGGCTCTCTTTATGAAGAGATTTGGCAAGTTCATGTTGAAGAAGGGCTACGGTGCTAGAAGAAAGAAGTTTTCATCCAAGAACAAAGAAGAATCAAGAAGGTGCTTCAAGTGTGGAAGCAAGGATCATCTTATTGCTCAATGCCCATACAATAGCGACAATGATGATGATGACAAGAAGAGCAAGAAGAAGGAAAAGAAGGAAAAGAAAGAGAAGAAGGACAAGATGACCATCAAGAAGAAGAAGGGTGGTTCATATGTGGTCACTTGGGATAGTGATACCTCCTCAAGTGATGATGATGATAGTGATGATGACAAGACCACCAAGAAGAAAGGTCATGCAAGCATTGCCATATAAGAGAAGCATTCTCTCTTCGACACTCCATCATGCTTCATGGCTAAGGCCACTAAAGTACAAACTTATGATGATGGATGTGATGAGGAACATGATAATGAAAGTGAAAGTGACAATGATGATGAACCCACTAAAGATGAACTAATTGACATGTTAGAAGATGCTAAAGAACATTTTGACATTAAGAGAAGGGAATGCAAAGACTTGCGTAAGGAGATAAAAGCCCTTAAGAAAGCCTTTGATGAGCTGAATGCATCTCATGAGATGCTAGAGGAAGCCCATGAGAAGCTTGGCAAGGCTCACAAGAAGCTTGAAAAAGCACATTTCTCTTTGCTTAATGAGCAAAATGAGAAGAAGCATGTTGTAACATGTGACAAAGGCTTAACTTGTGATATAATTAATGAATCATTCTATAAGCCTACCATTGTTGCTTCCACTAACCCTTCTTGTAGCACTTCCACTTCTACCACATTTAGTAGTGATGGTTTCACTTGTGATGCCTTACTAATGGTTGAGAATGGAACACTCAAAAAGGAGGTAAAAGAGCTCAACCACATCTTGGCCAAGGCCTATGGTGGTGAGGACTGCTTGCTTACATGCTTGGGTAGTGTTGACGGTTGTTAACGTACATTACAAACCAATAAATTTCCTTGCACGTATGCACAAATATCATAGAATAGGAGGTTATTACTGACAAATTCCACGAGTTTTGGTGATTTATAATTTTCCAGGGTGTTATCCAGAAAGTCGACCAAAGGGACCTAGGAATTAAAATAATTCATGGAATTTCGCCACAAGACATATACTAGAAGACTATAGAAGACACTAGAGCGAGCCGGGGCCCCAGCCCCTGTTAGGTGGGGCCGGCCGGCCATAGGGGTGGCCGGGCGGCCACCCCCCTCTACATCCTTCCACGAGCTTCTGGAGTATTCCTGCACTACCTTTGATGAGTCATCTAGGCCGTCCCTTAAGTCGGTTTGATCGAAGGGCTCACGTGCATCCCACCGAGGTATAAATAAAGAGCTAGACCCCCCTGAAGAAAAAAAGCCAGATCAAGAGCTGAAGAAGCCAGAGTTCCAATTCCATATCTAGAGATCTAGGCTAGCAATCAAGAGTAGACTAGTTCATCTTAGGATTAGTCTCAATTAGAGATAGAGAGATAGAGTAGAAGAGCAGAGTTCTGGAGGAGTTCCGGTCTGTCGATGCTTCTCCGCTGCTGTGTTCGGCAGGATCAAGTTCCTTCGCAGGGGGCTTGCTTCTGAGACTCTTTGGTAATCAATTTCTGATTCAAGTAAGCAATTTTTTCGTATTGTTCTTCAAGTTTGCAACTCTTTTGAGTACTTTGATCTTGGTAACACCTAGGTTGAAGTTGTTTTCGTAGTGTATGCGTGGTGCTTAGGCTAGGATTACTTGTGAATGCCCCCTGATTTGCTGGATAGTGGTAGCTCACGAAGGTGACTTTATAGCTTCTTTGAATCCTCTGTAGTCCACTTCCAGTTAATAGGTAAAGGTAGGCTTATGCATGCTGGTAGGGGAGAACTCTGATTTTATCCCTTATTGAAAGTTATCGCCCATTGAATGAATGATTAAGAACATAGTTTATCGAGATTGGAATTAGATAGTCCTTAGTAGTCTCCCTATTTTCACTATTATCTTAGCTTAATTGTGAATTGGGTTAAGTTTATAGACTCAGTCATTGCCGCCAACCGTTCCTTTGGGTTCGATATTAAAACCGGGATTATCTTGGTGAAGTGCTACAACGGTATTATATCTTTATAGTTATCTTTTCTAGTGTGCATTTAATTTATACCAACAGGTAGCCAAAAGGCATCTCTCTATAAAGAGGGATTGTGTTATATCCTCAAGAATGGCAAGGCCGTCTTTGCTAATCACAAAACTAGTTTTGTGAGGAACAATGGCCAATATTGCAAAAGTTACAAGCAAGTTGGTCACATAGAGCATGAACAAGAAATCACAAGCTAATGTGTCCTCAATCAAGCTTGATTCTTTCTATGTGCTTACTAAAGGTACAGATGGTGTTCATACTAAGTTTATTGGTGCACCATGAATGGGCTCAAAGAAGAAAGCCATATGGGTGCCAAAGAGCTTGGTTACTAACCTCTAAGGATCCAAGCAAGTGTGGGTACCTAAAAAGAATTGATCTTCTTTTATAGGTAAATTACAAAGCCGGAGGAAGGCATTGGGTTCTTGATAGTGGGTGCACTCAATACATGACCGGTAATGTAAGAATGTCCAACTCAATCAACACCAATGATAGTAATGGCTATGATAGTATCACATTTGGTGACAATGGCAAAGGGAATGTCAAAGGGCTTGGTAAGATTGCAATATCCAATGACTTGAACATATCTAATGTGTTGCTAGTTGAGAGCTTGAACTTCAATTTGCTATCTGTGGCTCAATTATGTGATCTTGGATTCAAATGCATATTTGGAGTAGATGATGTAGTGATCATAAGTGTAGATGGCTCCAACTTGATCTTCAAAGGCTTTAAATATGAGAATCTATACTTGGTTGATTTCAATGCTAGTGATGCTCAATTGTCAACATGTTTGTTCACTAAGTCTAGCATGTGTTGGTTATGACGTAGAAGGCTTGGTCATGTTGGAATGAAATAATTGAATAGATTGGTTAAGCATGACTTGGTTAGAGGCTTGAAGGATATTGTGTTTGAAAAGCATAAACTTTGTAGCTCTTGTCAAGCCAGCAAACAAGTTGGAAACACCCATCCTAAGAAAAGCATGATGAGCACTAGTAAAGCATTTGAGTTATTGCACATGGATTTGTTTGAGCCAACACAATACACTAGTATCGGTGGAAACAAATATGACTTTGTGATAGTGGATGACTATGCAAGATACACTTGGGTATTCTTTCTAGTGGACAAAAGTGATGTGTTTGCAACTTTCAAATCATTTGTCAAGGGCATTCACAATGAGTTTGAAACAACCATCAAGAGAGTTAGAAGAGACAATGGTAGTGAGTTCAAGAACACTTGGATTGATGAGTTGTGTGATGACTTTGGAATTAGACATCAATTCTCGGCCAAGTACACTCCACAATCAAATGGCCTTATTGAGAGGAAGAATAGAACACTCATTGATATGGCAAGGTCTATGCTTAGTGAGTACAATATGAGTCAATCTTTTTGGGCCGAAGCAATCAACACCACTTGCTACTACATCAACCGATTGTATTGTCACCCATTAAAAAAGAAGACACCATATGAGCTCTTGAATGGTAGAAAGCCCAACATTGCATATTTTTGGACCTTTGGTTGCAAATGCTATATCTTGAAGAAAGACACTAGATTGGGCAAGTTTGAAAAGAAGTATGATGAAGGACTCTTACTTGATACGTACTCAACCACAAGCAAAGCATATAGAGTTTAGAATTTGGCAAGTGGTACTCTTGAGGAGGTACATGATGTTGAATTTGATGAAACCAAGGGTTTTGGTGATGTTAGAGGCATTCAACTTTCAAATGCCATGAAGAACATGGATGTTGGTGAATTGAGGCCTAGGCAATTGAATGATGATGAAAATGATCAAGTGCAAGTGCTCTCTAACTCAAATGTGCAAGTTGACACTAATCAAGAAGGTACAAGTGGCTCTCACGACAATGTGCAAGATCAAGTGGCTAGTACATCATCTCAACCCAATGATCAAGCAAGTGCAAGCAATCAAGTTCCAATACTCTAACCAAAAACAATATTGCAAGATATCATCTATTGAATACTATAATTGGAGATATTTCTAGATGTGTGCAAACTAGATCAAGATTGGCATTATTTTGTGAGCATTTCTCATTTGTATCATTCATTGAACCAAAGAAGATAGAAGAAGCATTGAGAGATGTTGATTGGGTGAATGCTATGCATGAAGAATTGAACAACTTCACAGAATATCAAGTATGAGAGTTAGTTGAAAGACCAAAGAACCACAATATGATTAAAACCAAATGGGTCTTTAGAAACGAGCAAGATCAAGATAGGATAGTAGTAAGGAACAAAGCAAGATTAGTAGCATAATGTTACACTCAAGTGGAAGGTCTTGACTTTAGAGAAACATATGCCCTGGTTGCTAGATTGAAAGCAATTAGAATCTTGCTAGCCTATGCTTGTGCCCACACATCAAGCTTTATCAAATGGATGTCAATAGTGCATTTCTCAATGGCTACATCAATGAAGAAGTGTATGTTGAGCAACCTCCTGATTTCAAAGATGACAAGAAGCCCAACCATGTGTATAAGTTGAAGAAGGCTTTATATGGCTTGAAGCAAGCACCTAGAGCATGGTATGAGAGATTAAGAGATTTCTTACTCTCTAAAGGGTTCAAAATGGGCAAAGTTGACACCACTCTTTTCACTAAGAAGATTGGTCAAGACTTGTTTGTGTTGCAAATCTATGTTGATGATATCATATTTGGATCAACTAATCAAGACTATTGTGAAGAGTTTGAAAAGATGATGGCTAATGAGTTTGAGATGTCCATGATTGGAGAGTTGAGTTACTTTCTTGGACTTCAAATCAAGCAATTGAAGAATGATATATTTATGAGTCAAGGCAAGTACATCAAAGATATGCTCAATAAGTTTGGCATGTTTGATAGCAAGGCCATTGGTACACCAATAGGAACAAATGGCAACTTGGATAGTGATGCAAGTGGCAACATGATGGATCAAAAGTTGTATCGGTCTATGATTGAAAGCCTACTCTATGTGACCGCATCAAGGCCGGATGTCATGTTTAGTATGTGCATGTGTGCAAGATTTGAAGCCTCACCAAGAGAAAGTCATTTGAAAGCAACAAAGAGAATATTGAGGTACTTGAAGTATACACAAAATGTTGGATTGTGGTATCCCAAAGGAGCAAAGTTTGAACTAATTAGATATTCTGATTCGGATTATGCAGGATACAAAGTTGAGAGAAGAACCACATCGGACACATGTCAACTATTGGGAAGATCACTTGTTTCATGGTCATCAAAGAAGCAAAATAGTATTGCCTTATCGACCGCCGAAGTCGAATACATAGCCACCGGTAGTTGTTGTGCACAAATACTTTAGATGAAGGCCACCTTGAATGATTTTGGAATCAAGTTCAAGAATGTATCATTGCTATGTGACAATGAGAGTGCTATCAAGCTCACCAACAATCTAGTTCAACATGCAAGAACAAAGCACATTGATGTCCTCCACCATTTCATAAAAGATCATCAACAAAAAGGGGACATTTGCATTGAGAGTGTGGCACCGAAGATCAACTTGCCGATATATTCACCAAGCCACTTGATGAGAAAAGGTTTTGCAAGCTAAGGAATGAGTTGAACATATTGTATTTCTCAAATATGTGTTGATGCACCCCCACTTATATGACATGCCTCTCCTTTGAGCAATCCAAGGTAAAAGTTGATTGACATGCATCCATCCTTTTCTAAGGACATATTTAGTGCATCTAGTCATTCCTCATGTCTTATGGTTCATTCATGAAAATCAAATGAATTTGATGCTTGTATGGTACCACTATTGCTTCTATGCTTGACTTGATCTAGTGGTAGCATATAACATATTTGTGGGCTTGTGAACCTAGTATTTGATCTGGAAAATGAGCTATAAGTGTTTAACTCAACATGGTACAAGATAACCCTTATTTGGAGGTGTGAAGAAACTTGTCCTTCGATCAAACCGAGTTAAATATCTTAGGTAAGTGATCTAGATTAAACCAAATTTGGGAAAATGATCCTCACCCCATTGATTGACTTAACCAATCTAAAATTAATCTTTGTGGTCATTGATGACAAAGGGAGAGAGAAACAAAGATATAAGTGATAGGAAGAGAAGTAATCACTAAGGGAGAGAAATATGAAAGTAAGGGGATCAATTAAAATTTTGAGCACACAAGTAGGGGGAGCAAGCTCATGAACTTGTATGATGCATTTGAATGTGCATTCTCATATGCTTGCTTGCATTTGTCGAGTTGAAATTCAATTGACATGCTTTGTGTGGTGTATGCTAGTTGTAGGATTGAATGATGAAATGAAAAACTAGCATGCATAGGTTTGGTAACTAGACTTGTGTTTATCTTATGAAAACTAGACCCTTGCTTCTAACGTTGATCTTACCGGGTTTTCTAGTTTTTGTGTATGTCTAGTTACTAATTGTGCTAAGAATGGTATATTTGGTGCACTCCGATTGGTATCACGCTTCAAAGGTCCATCTCTTATATCTTAACATCATTTGGTAGTCATTGCATCCTATATTTCCTATCTAAGCATATGTGCAAGCTTCAATCCAAACTCTCAGCACATATATAGGGGGAGCAATGCTACCAATTCGGATTTATGAAACTTGTCCATATCCTTTTACACATGGTAAATATGCTTGGGCAAGCAACATAGATTCAAAATGATTTCAATTCATATCTTTGTAAAAGAGGTTGTCATCAATTACCAAAAAGGGGGAGATTGAAAGCTCTAGTTTGGTTTTGGTGAATTGATGAAACCCTTAGTACTAACCTAGTTTATCAAAGTGATCATGAGATAGGTAGCAATATTCCAAGTGATGGAGCAATGGTGAAGATCATGATGATGGTGTGGTGACCATGGTGATCAAGTGCTCAGCTTGGAAAAGAAGAAAGAGAAAAACAAAAAACTCAAGGCAAAGGTGAATCTTGATAGGAGCTTTTTGGTTTAATGATCGAGACACTTAGTGAGTGTGATCACATTTAGGATTGATAGCCGTACTATTAAGAGGAGTGAAACTCGTATCGAAATGCGATTGTCAAAGTGCCACTAGATGCTCTAACTCATTGCATATGCATTTAGATTCTAGTGGAGTGCTAACACCCTTGAAAATGTTTGTGAAAATATGCTAACACACATGCACAAGGTGATACACTTGGTGGTTGGCACATTTGAGCAAGGATGGTGAAGTTGGTGAAGCCGAGGAGACGTTTTTTTGTGACCGGACACAGGACCGGACTTTGGACCTACGCGTCCGGTCAGCTCTGCGCAGTGAGGTGCACTCTCGGCTTGTGACAGGACGCTGAGTTTGTTTGTGACCTGATGCACTGGAGGTGAGTCCGGTCGCCCTTGTGATATAGTGACGTCAGCTAAAAACTTGGCGCACAGAGGAGTTAAACTGATCTGACGCAGTGGCGCGTCCGGTCGCAAGTGATTTGACACGTCAGGTCGCGGTTGGGCACCTCTAGATCATCTCTGGACTCGACCTGACGCGCGGGCGCTAGTGACGATCGGCGCGTCCGGTCGTCTGTTACGGTGCGCGCGAGTGCGTCTGCTGTTACGGTGCGCGCGAGTGCGTCTGACCTGTCGCGGCGCGGGAGAGTCAGGTCGGCCGTTGGCGCGTTCGGTCGCAACTAAAGTGATTGCGCGGGAGATTTCGACCGTTGGGATCTGACGGCGCGAGTTCGAAGCAGTGACACATGACGGTGGAGAGTGACAGGACGTTGGGTGCGGTGCGTCCGATCATTTTGATCGGTGCGTCCGGTCGTGCCACGTGGGCTGACTGGCTGAGGGCCAATGGCTCTATTTCGTAGGGGCTTCTATTTCAGCCCCATGGCCGGCTCAAACTCATTCTCTTGGCCGTTTGCATTGACATAGCTACCTTGTGAGCTTAGCCAAAGTCCTCTCACTCATCTCCATCATTGATTCATCATCTTTATGAAATTGAGAGAGAATCCAAGTGCATTGCTTGAGTGTTTGCATCTAGAGGCACTTGGTGATTGTGTTTTGCTGCGGGTTTCTCTTGTTACTCTTGGTGATTGCCGCCACCTAGATGGTTTGGTGCGGCGAGGATCGTCGAGCGAAGGAAGGTGCTTGTCTCCGGCTCCGATCGTGGTGATTGTGAGGGGTTCTTGAGCCTTCCCCGTGGGAGATCACGAAAGGCATCTCTAGTGGATTGTGCTTGGCTTGTGGATCCCCATCTTGTGTTGGTTGTACGGCACCCGGTTACGGGTTTGGCGTGTGATGCCAATTAGTGCGTGAACCTCCAAGTGGGTGAATCGCCACAATAAGGACTAGCTTGCTGGCAAGCAAGTGAACCTCGGTAAAAAATTATTGTGTCATCATTTGATTCCGAGGTGATTGGTCTTCATTGGTATTCATTCTTTGTGATTGATTGGCTCCATTGGTGATTGACTCATTTCTCTACACGGCGGTATAACACTCCATCCTTCACGTATATTTATATTTCATAGTGTAGCTTAGCCCTTTAGTGTAGCTAGTTTTGAGGGCAAGCAAGAGTCGTGTCTAGTGGTTAGTGAGGCTCTTTAGTTAGCCTTTGAGAGCTCACTAACTTAGTGTAGTGACATAGCCTTTGTGTGCATAGAGACTATAGAAACTAGAATTGTGGTATGTGGCTTGCATTTTTAGTAGGCTAGCGCAACATTCGCTTCGCCTCATATTTGTCTAACCACTTTGCTTAAGAGTTGTTGTAGAAATCTTTATAGGCTATTCACCCCCACCCCTCTAGCCATTAGGACCTTCGTATTAAATTCTACTCAAACGAAAATTCTATAAGCTCTTTCGTGTTTGGACTTCCATCTTTCTCATTTGTTGGGTTTGGGTCGGACAAGTCTGCCTTCATTAGTATCATGAGCAAATATGAATTTATTTATTGCTTGGTCTGTGCGACTGTGGTTGTAATTGTGTTTTGTACTTCCCTCCGTTTTCGTTTACTCGTCACCAACTTTTTTACTGTAGCAAATTTGATCATCTGTTTTTTTTTAAAAAAAAATCTTAGATACTTCAATATATATAACACTAATGAAGTATGTTCAATAAAGAATCATATATGTGAAAACTTGATGTATTTAAAAATCTTTTGTAGAAAAAATGTATGGTCAAAACTGCTACAGTAAAAATTCGGTGACAAGTAAACGAAAACGGAGGTAGTATTTCTTTTACGTGTGCTCAGGTTGTGTAAATGTACTTCCTTAGCTTTCTTGCAATAGACCTGACAAATTTGTGTTCTCAGAGTATTTGAATTCTATTTTTCACGTTTAAAGTTCCCCTTTTAGTTTTCTATTTCTTTTCACATATACGTGTGTCTACTAATTGTACTTATTTCGCGGCTTTTCCCAGAGGCTGAAGGCATAGTTGATAAATAAGAGTGTCACCCTGAAATGTACCAACAACTCAGCCTCTGCAGTTCCTATTAGAATGGTATGCATTCTGTTCCATATCGTCTATTCCTTTCTTTTCTAAATCTGTTGCCTGTGTTTTCTGGTCCATTCAGTTCCATGCTGATGTTGTTGCTGCTTCAGCATACAAGATGTTAGCATCGTTGCTGACAGACATGTTCATCTTGCTCATTGGATTACACAAAACGACAGAAATTGAGCTTTGGTTCTGCAGGTCTCTATTGTATGCTAGCGCATAGCAACCACCAAAGTAATAAGTATAGTTAAAGGGCACTAATATAGAGCCATTTCTGTATATTATTCATACAATGGTGCTTCATATTTGGATTGTTGCAAGGCAGCACCAAAGTGTAGAGGCACCAGCCTGCACTGAGGGGATGGCATGAGGTCTGGTTCAGCGGCAGCGGCTGAAGGTCTTGTTTTCTATACCAACTAATAGATTTTGGTTTACTTCATCATGCTATTTTGTGGAACAGGACATACAATTATCTGCAATTGCCTTGGGTACAAAAGATTTTTCTAATTATTTGCAACAATCAGAAGGACCTGCTCCTTTTATATTGGCTAAATTTGTAAAAACAATACCTATTGCAGAAACACATGCTAACAATATTGGAGATTAGTGTAATGGGTGCATGGTTGCATGGCATGGAAAAAGGTTCGACAACCACTCTTGGTAAGAATAAATGCAGCTTTGCAGTCTAAATGTTTCTTTTATCTCTCTAAGATTTATTGTGTACTCTGCTTCACACAACCTATTTCTGCTATTGTTCAATTTGATCTATTTACAAGATCTGTTTGTCCTTTTCATATATACAATGTGCACTGCTGATATAGGTTCAGTTTCACATAGCCAGTCTTTTTTTTTTTAATTTCTTGATGGTGTCACTAACTTTCTAATAGCTGTCACTTTTGCTATAAGGCTGACTAAGCCACTAAAAAACAGCATCCTTATTCTTTCTTGCAATGTTTCTTTGTCGACTGCATATACCAAGTGTGTGGTGCAACGCATCAGCAAAAAAACTACTAAAGGCTGCTCCTTATTCTTGCTTGCAGTAGTTCTTTCTCTACTGTGGGTTCCGACAACAGTATGCACACTGTGGAGGAATGGCAAATTTCAAGGTGTTCTCTTTCCAGGTCTTTGTATTCATGTTCAGATAACTGCATGATTTAGCCTTCGAATTAATGGTCTGCTCCCTTGTTCATGTCCTTCGCTTCCAACGAAAAGAACATAGTTTCCTCCTCGGACGAAACTATTTACCAAACTAAACGACATAGCAAACGTGCCTACTGTGATATTGAGAGAATAAATTTTCAAACTATACTGCAGTGTTTTCTTCCTCTTGGTTCCCTTAGGTCCGCAGGTTCTTATTATTCATGGCCCATTAATTTATCTAATGGGATGCCCAGTGTGTAAGAATAGCATTGCTAACAAAAAGTCGATGGAATCAATGAAATGAGATGGAAAAAAAACTAATGGTGGAGACCAATCTTTCGAGTTTCCACAAAGTCAGCTTGGTTATTTCTGTGATGCCCTGAAGTTGATTCCTGTAGAAATGGTGATTTTGTTGGAGTTAGTAGTGCCAATTTGCTCTACTTTTGTACTCAACAAATTTGGATGTGATTATTTATAGACTTCCATAACACCTATGCTACTAAAAAACAATATGGTGCCTCTGAAACATGTTGCCAAAGTAAAGGTGATTTTGTAGAGTGAAACTAATCAATGCAGACGGAAACAACCATTCTCATATTAGTTCAGTTTTTCTATGCTTGGATTAGATAGGAAAAAATGTATTTGTTTCGGTACCTACTAATAACAAGTACAGTTGTGCCTATGCCTTCGGAATGCTTACCTATGCTATTGGATTGCCCATTAACTGGTTGCAGCAGCACTGAAATTAGCAAGTGGACAAATTAAAAAAAAAAGACAAGGTAGGGGGTGACAATACATTAATAAGTATGTCTAGGGTGCTTTGCTATTTTCTTTTGGCATTGCATGAAGCTCATATAATCTCAAGGTGTGATCTGCTTGAGAAGGCATCATTTTAGTATGAAATAACCTTGAACAACAGCTTGAGACGTGGACCGAAGATACCTACAATGCTAAAACTGACATTCCATGTGCATGTTTTTTTTTTGAGGGAAAAACCATGTGCATGTTTTGACCTATTAGATAGAATTAATAGATTGTATGGTTGCTGCACTTGGAGAATTTGGCACTGACAAAACAGTCACTCAGAACATTGCGTTTCCTCCTGTTACCGATGCTACAGTGCTTTCTCCTAAATTTTTTGTTCATACCACAACACACCTTTTCCTTTGTAAGTACTTTTTCCAAAGTCCTTGCAATGAGAAACCATAAATTATTGTTTGGATCAGCTGACATGCCATAGTTTTTGGTTCTACAAAGATCCATTTTAGTTTATTTGTGCTGTATTCCTTTCTTGTTTTGTCACTGCCTATAATAAGCTGACATCCATGTTAGAATTTTAGGCAATATCTCTTTTAGAATTTACTTCCAGAATAATATGCAGGATGTTCTCACCAAATATTGTTACCGCTGTGCAGGGTTTCAGAAACATGTCCTGCATTCAACATGCATTGGCAGTGTTGTTATTGCAAAGCATCCCCTTCTTTCTGGCGAATTTGATCTTAGCAAGCTGCTAAAAAACATGTTAATTGAAAAAAAAAATCGCTCTCTTTCTACTTTTCTTTGGATCCCTGCCCTTTTATCTCATTTCTACGAGGACAAGAATGTGCAAATGCGAAAAGGGAGAGACAATGGGATATTTCAAAGCAACAGAGATTTTGAGTGGCATCTTCCCAGGTAGAGTATTGAGTACCATTTCCTCCCAAATTCTGTTTGTTTGAGTTGGCACAGCCGCATAGATCCATTTCTGCCTCTCTGCCTTTTCTGCAAACAATCCTTTTAATTGCAACTACCTTAGGTAACTGTGAACTTTGCTGCAGACAAGAGGTGTGGTGTTCCCAAAACGTCCTATAGATGCTCCGCCAATATTTTTTTTTTCGAAAGATCCGTTACCGGTTTTCATTGGATTAAGAAAAGAGCAATGTACAAGTTACAACAATTAGCTGCACAAGCTGCGCAACTACAACTTTAGCTTAGGACTGGACACAAGTCCTTCGCCACCCCTGAAGAAAATAAAGGCTAATTTACATAGTAGGTATATGACTACTGTTAGAAATTGCTTGCAGCAGCAAATCTAGTCCCCTGTTGCCGGCAAGCACCCAGTTTCTGGCTTCATCTTGTATCGAAGACACAACCTGCTGGGCAGATCTCTCCTTCTTCATGAACACACGAGCATTCCTTTCTAACCAGATTTCCCGGATTGTCAAGATGGTCAGTGACCGTAGCCCAGGTCGCGCCGAGGGGGCAGACGGCGCCACGAGTTCAGTGAACCACTCCTTCAGGTCAGTCGTTTGTTTCCAGTTGGATGGTACAAGCGAGGCTGCCTGAGCCCAGCCACCCACCTGTCTCCAGATTTCTGCTGCCATTTGACATTCGTAGAACAGGTGGTGGGTGGTTTCCAGGTTTCTTAAGCAAAGCTGACAGAAGTACTCGTTTGGCCATTCCCGGATCAAGAGCCTAGCAGCTGTCCAAATCCTGTTCTGTAGCATAAGCCAAATGAAAAAGTTTGCACTTTGGTGGGGCCTTTGCGTCCCAGGTTTGATCTGCCGATAAGCATCTCGTTTGTCCAATGAAGTGAAGATCGTAAGCCGACTTTGCCGAGTAAGTTCCGTCTGGCGAGGGCACCCAGGTGATGGAGTCCGGCTCTGACTCAGTCAGTGTTACATTATCTAATATCTCAGATAATTGAACATATTCCATGATAAGCTGAAGGCTTAGATTATAGTCGATGTCGACTATCCACCCGTTGTTTGCAACGGCCTCCGCCACCGTCCTGTTCTTCCTCCTGCTGTGTTTGTGCAGCACCGGAAAGCGTGCAACTAGAGTGTCTCCGTTCAGCCAGTGCGAATTCCAGAAGGATGCCTTCTTACCATTGCCCAGTTTCACTATGGTTGCTGCATCGAAGACGCTCCTATCCTCATCAGTCACAGGGAGCTCAAGGCCAGCCCATGGCCTGTTTACATCATCCCAACTGAACCAAAGCCACTTGAGTCTGAGCGACTGACTGAAGTATTCTAAATTCTTGATCCCCAGCCCCCCATTAGGTTTAGGCGCGCAGACACTAGTCCAAGCAACTTTGCATTTCCCCCCACTGATCTCACCATCTCCAGACCATAGGAACCTTTTCCTAAGCTTGTCTAGCTCTTTTAAGAATTTCTTTGGAGGCTTGAGTGCCGTGAGGAGGTATACAGGTAGCGAGCTGAGAACCGATCTTACAAGCTCACGTCGACCTGCCACATTCACCAATTTACCTTACCAGCCTGCCAATTTCCTTTTTGCTCTGTCTTGTATATACTGTAGGTGGACCATTTTGGTTCTTCCCAATGTTAGCGGAAGCCCAAGGTACTGAATTGGGAAGGTGGCCCTTATGCCTGCAAAGTCCTGGAGCACCTCGTCCATGTCTACTTCTGCACATCTGATGGTCGCCACAAAGCTCTTTGCCATATTTATGTTCAGACCAGTGGCCTCCCCGAAGGCTCTCATTATATGCATGATGCAGGTGATGTCCTCTTTGATCGGGTTGGAGAAGATCATGACATCATCAGCATACAGGGAGAGGCGAATTCTAGGCCGCCGGCCTTTGAGCGGTGTCAAGTGACCATCTTCAGTAGCAATATCGAAGATCCTACTCAGGACATCCATAGCCAAGATGAATAAGTACGGTGACAGGGGGTCGCCCTGCCTGAGGCCTCTGCAGTGCCTAATCTTCGGGCCCGGATTTCCATTTAGGATGACTCTAGAGGACGAGTCCCTGAGAATAGCAGAAAGCCAATTTGTCCACCTCGTGCTAAAGCCCCGATGAGCAAGCATTTCAATAAGATATTCCCAAGACACTGTGTCGAAGGTCTTGCTAATGTCCAGCTTAAAGAGGCAAGTCGGGGTTCTTGTTTTATGATAGTGCCTGGCCAGCCCTCTGATATAGACAAAGTTGTCCTGAATACAGCGGCCCTTGATGAAAGCGCTCTGCGAGGTGGCGATGAGTTTGTCAATATAGGAGGATAGTCTAGTGGCAAGGACCTTTGTGACTAGCTTAGCAAAGGAGTGGATGAGGCTTATGGGGCAGAAATCCTTTGGCTCCGTTGCCACCTCAACCTTGGGCACCAACACAACCTGAGCCCCATTGACATGCGACAAGTGATCACACTGCAGGATGTGTAGGCTGTGGAAGGCACTAAGTATATCATGTTTGATAATACTCCAGCAGTGTTTGTAGAATTCTGCACTGAACCCATCTGGCCCCGGTGCCTTGCCACCAGGCAGGCTCATGACCACAACCTCAATCTCAGATTCAGTGAAGGGCCGGTCCAGCTCTAGGCCCGACGTCGCCTGGACAGTGGTTAAGGCAAGCCTATCCCAGTTTTGCTATGAGACCTAGGCTTCGCCTTTCGTGGTGCTTGTCACCAAGTTTGGCTGCCTTGTACATATTAATTGCTCTCTACTTATCAATGAAAGCCGGTAAAACGGATCTTTCGAAGAAAAAAAAAGCCTATCCCAGTTGAATGTTCTTGTTCGTGGCACTTTGTTGCCCATGATGCCAGAGAAGTAATCATAGATTATTCCTTCCTTCTCTTCATTGTTCCAAGTTAAAGAGCCATCTGGCCTTTTCAGGGAGAAGATGTATTTTCTTCTTTTCCTTGCGTTCATTTTTAGGTGGAAGAAACGAGTACATGCAGCACCTGACTTCAACCAATTGATTCTCGCAGCCTGTTTTCTTCTCGATCTCTCTACAGCTGCCAAACCAAGAGCTCTCAGCTTTAGGTCTCTTTTGAGTACTTGCTCATCTCCTGACAGTTGCCTTCCCTCTTGCGCGGTGTCGAGGCGCATGATCACCTCCAAGGCAATATGGAGTTGCAGTCGAACATTACTGAATAACGGCTTGCTCCAAGCTCTGAGCGCCTTGGCAGTATCGTCAAGTTTGGCTCTCAGTACAGAAAGGGCAGGGCCCTATGCTCTTTGTTCCATGCCAGTTGAACAGTTTCTCGGAACCCTTGAACATGCAGCCAGTGGGCTTCAAATTTGAAAGATGCTTTTCTTGGCACTTTATCCTAGCACATCAGCACGATAGGACAATGGTCCGATGTCCCTGCAGAAACCGCATTGAGCGCAAAGTTTGGGAACAGCAGCTCCCACTCTGAATTGCAGAATGCACGATCAAGCTTAACCATCGTTGGGTTTTCCCTCTCATTGGACCAGGTGAAACGCCGGTTGTGCAGGCATACCTCCATGAGCTCACATTCATCAATAGCTGCCCTGAACTTTCCCATTAGTCTGCGGTTCAGATTTAGGTTGTTCTTATCACTTGCTTGGTATATCAGATTAAAGTCCTCGGTGATCAACCAGGCTGTTCCAGTGACTGGCTTTAGCATCATCATTTCACCGAGGAACTCCTCCTTCCTACCATCATCTGCTGGGCCATAGCATGTGGTGATCTTGAAAGAGTTATTTGACATGAGTACCCGGACTGTTGCTGAGATGGTGAATAGCCTGCACTCAATATCAGTGACACTGACCACGTCTTTGTCCCAGCCCAGGAGTACACCTCCCCTCGTCCCAATAGCATCCAAGGTATGATAACTGGAGAGCCTGTATCCAACTGACTCCAGCAATACTGTCGACGTCATGCTGCTGATCTTTGTTTCCTGCAAACATATCACTGCAGGCCTTACACATGATGTTGTCTCCTTGACCAATTCTCTGTGAGCCGCGTCATTTAAGCCGCGCACATTCCAACTCATGACAGACAATTCACCACTATTCATTAAAACACTCAATCAGCAACACCATTTCATTCACAGTAACTGTCACAACTGATACATGCCCAGCATCCAGGGCGTCCGACTTCCTATCTGCCATCATCACCACATACCACCTGACACTAAAGCAACCAGTGGAACATCTAGCACCTACATACCTCCCTGAGTTACAACACTTGCAACCAGTTCTCCTACCACCACTAATTGGAAACCACATAAACCTGACAAGGGAGCCTGAACACAGGCTGACTCTCACGGTACACGGGTGTTGCTGGACTAACATGAGTTGCCAATAACCAACATCAATACGCCTCAGCGCAAGCTCACTCGACCATCTCCACCAGGCTCTCTCCCCCTTCTGCAGCAGCCATCTGCGCCGAAGCAAGGAGCACCGGCCCACTGTCCAGTGAGGTCAGCCGCCTGACTGCCTTGACTGCCTGCTCAGTCAGCGGGGTGTCGAAGGAGTGGACATATGCTTCCATTGCTTCCTCACCAATATGCTGTGCTGGCTCGGCAATCCCGAAAGCTCTGATGAGCCTGTGAGCTGCTCTCTTGGACACAGGGACTGAGCATGCCTGAGCCTTCTGCCTTGAGCTGCGCCTTGTTGCTTCAGCTAACTTGTTCCTCTACCCCGTCTTCCTCTTTGGGGTAGGCTGCACTGGGTCTGGAAGGATGGGCTGCTCGCAGGGCACAAAAGCACTATCAATGATCTCGTTCCTGCGCTCCTCTAGCATCATCTCCGCCACTTGCGCGGTGATCCCAGCATTATTAACAGTCTGCCCACCGACTTCCTTGTGAGCTGCACTCCAGGGCCAAAGTGGATGACATTGTTGTACCACAAAGCAGCTGCCTCAACATTCAGCTCAGCCACCTTATCCCAAAGCTCTGACTAGGGGGTATACTCAGGTGAAGCAATGATCTCATCAGACCTCCGAGGTGACGGAGATGACGGAGAGAAAGAGATAGGCATCTCCATCACCCTGCTGCATACAGTCTCGATCTCCTCCAACATTGGATCCCAGCTGATACCCCCGGCCACATGCGACATAGGAGGAGCATCACTGCACATGTTCTTGTAGAAGTCCAGCATCGGGTCAGGGTGGAGGGCCAGAGGCGATGGCGCCCCTTCCGCAAGCGGCAGGGAGCCATTGAGCAGTGCCGCGCCCAGGTCTCCACCATTGACGCTGTGTCCAGCCATATCCACCGCAACAGTAGTTATCACGGCGGTATGGGGATGCGGGCTCCGAGCAGCAGGGGAGCGCGAGCGACGACGTTCCCAGTCCACCCCCTTGTCTCTGCGCGCTGGGTCGCGGGCCCTCCAGTAAGCGCGGCCCGTTCGCGCAGCGCCTCTGCCGCGTGCGCCATCCACAGGCGCCCCGTGATCAGGAGCATTTGCCCGGCGTCTGTAGGGGCCGGGAGATCGCGTGCGCTCACGCCTCCCACTACCGCTGGAGCTCTAGCAGCAGTACGACGCAGCAAGTTGAAGGCTTGTCTTCCTCTGTCCAGGAAGCCGCGGGATTGCCTCCGCGGCCCCCCAGTGTCGTCGTCGTCGTCCCTGTCCTGGCGCCGCTGCGCATGAGCCACCGAAGGGGGTCGGCAGTTCTGGACACGTGGTAGTGGCCGATGGCCATCCACCACCCCAGGCTCCCAATCCTCGAAATCATAGATCCTTGGGTACTCAACTAAGCCAGAGGAGCCACTAGACGGCATCCCACTCTGACCCGAGGACGGGCTCCAATCCTCGAGGCGGTCCAGGTGCACAATGAGGTCAAATGGCTGACCCCTCGGTGGCGGAGCGACGACCCTGTTTTGCTGGAGTATCCCACCGTGGTCAGGGGATTGTCCTGCACCAGGAGGGAAGATGGTCATCCTCTTCGTGCGGTGAAGAAAGTCCGGATTCCACATCCAGGCCCAGCAGAAGAAGATATCAATGGATTCCTGCCTGAAGGTTGCTGTCTCGATCCTGTCAAAGAGGCAATCGTCGCCAAGGATCTGCCTCACCACCTGGGCGTTCCAAGCATGGATTGGCAGGTTCTCGATGGCCACACGGACGTGGTACCACCAGGTGCTCTCCCTACCATGGTCAGCCTCAGTCCAAGGCAAGATGTCGAAGTCGACGCCGCGGACACGAACAGTGCCAGCAGCGATGGCCATGCCCCGCTGCGGCGGGTAGTCGAACAACACCAGGAAGTCCTCAGGGTTGTGCCTGGTCACCCTGGCCTCGTAGCGAGGAGTACGGAGGTGGCTACTGAGGGCTAGGGAGACTTCGCCGGTGGTGAGTCCCATGTACTTGATGTCGGTACGGGCCACCAGGAGCACGGCCTGCGTGCGGTACTTGGTGATCTCGTGCGCCATCGTCGCATCCGCGATGACGACCACAGCGCCCTCCTCCGGCCGGTTCTCCGGGAGCCCAGGGACGTAGGCCATGGCTTCCGGGACCTGAGAAGAGTGCAGCAGTGGGGGCGCAGCTCCGCCAATATTTACTCCTCCAGCTACACATAATTCTTGGACCTATTATTCACCTACATATGCTGCGGGAATGTCCTCAGATGTTGAGACTCTGAGGTTATGCCCTTTTCCTTCCTAATTTGGCCTTTCCTCATTCAATTAACCTGTCTCATGTTTTTTTGTAGTGTTTTTCTTAAGTGATAGTTTAGGCGATTTGAATAAGATTCGAAATGTGACAGACCTACTGAACGTATGCTTTAAATCCATCTGATGGTGGATATTGTTCTATGCAGCTGACGATCTTACACCGCCACACCGGCGACCTCTCTGATCGTGAACCAAGCTACTGAGAAGATCCACGTCGGACCATCAGCGGCTACGCTGGAAAGAAAGCTTTCCTGTTGCGCCACAGCTTCTACTTAGCGCTTCTTGAATGATGTCATTATATAGCCCCAACATCTGTCCACGGCCCTGCCTAGTTGCCCTAAATAGTGCTATGTACGCCTATTGTGCACGGTTCTAAAGAACTCTGCACCAACGCCCCCAACATAATGTATAATTAGTCAGCTACAAAACTATGTTCCATAAAGTATGTTCAATTAGGTATATATTTGCCTATTACTCTTAATTAACTTCTCATATAATTTTAGTGTATCACACCCATACTGTTTACCCACACGCGCGCAGAGGCGCGCTCTTTGTACTAGTTTACTTGCATGACATCTTGTTAATCTTTCTCTTCCTTTGCATGAATGTCCATAAATATCTTTGATTTATTTTTCCTATTAATTAGTTTCCTTGCATGGCTGATGGACTTTATGCGCTGTCAGCCTTAGAGCAAGGCTAAAAATGGCAGATGAAGAAATATAATATAAAAAACTCGATCTGCGGTGGTTAGACAGCCCGGATATTCCGGCTTAAGAAGAAGATTTTTCCACGTAGATCGAGAAAACCCCGAACCCTGCCCCACCTATATACAGCGGCACCGCAGCTCTGTTAGATGAGCTAGCCATAGACCTATGCTTTGGATGTGGGGTAGACGAAGGAGTTTTTTTTTCCCTGGTCGCTGCGGCCGAAGACATAAATAAAGAGTGAGTCCCTCAGTACTTTAACTCTTACCACCTCAGGAGGAAGATACTGACCACTCGTCCAGTCAGGTCGTTCCATGAAGAAATAATATATATATTCGCCGTGTGCTGTCCCCAACTCTTGGTAAGCATTTCCTATGTACCGCTGCTAAACATGTAGCTGATCGGTCCAATGTGGTAGCAGTATCGGTGTCACATCAGGTTTCACCATCGTCCTGTGAGTTCAGATAATCCCGTCTACTGGTCTCGTTTAGTTTACGAAATTTTTTGAAAAATGGTACCGTAGCATTTTCGTTGTTATTTGGTAATTAGTGTTTAATCATGGTCTAATTAGGCTTAAAAGATTCGTCTTTTGAATTTCGTCTAAACTGTGTAATTAGTTTTATTTTTTATCTACGTTTAATGCTTCATGCATGCATCAAAGATTCGATATAATGGGGAATCTTGAAAAATTATACAAAATTTTAGAAACTAAATGAGGCCTAAGTAGCACGCAGAGACATCAGTGTCCACCCACTCTATGCTACAACTGCATTAACCATGATGCGTACTGCACCAGACTAGTGTCCGATTGCGACTCTGGCGTCTCGCAATGGATTAGCACTTGTTTTACAGGACGCTGAGTAAGCTCTGACTCTCCTTGCTGCATGCCAACGAAGCAACGACCAATTCTCGTGCAGTCACGTCCAAATCCTAGGCCATTTAGATTGACACTCTACTAACTGTCCGGCATGCCATCAGACTTTGAAGCACTCAGGCAGTCAGGCTCGGCATTTTTTCCTGCAATCTTTTCGCTCTCTAATCCAGCGCTGCATCTGTGTTACGCGTCTCATCAGATCGGTCACCAGCTGCTCAGAAGTTCAGAACTGGTATGCAAAGTTTCTTTCGAAAGAACAGGCATGCAAAGTTCAGGCGAAGTCCTAATGCATGGAGCATGGTCGACCGACGACCGAGCGATCTAATTTTATATCCTCATACAGAAACAGGATTCAAAGAGGCCATAGGACATTTTATCATACTGTTACTAAATTGGAGGTCCCGATTAAACTTTCACATTGATTTTTACAAGGCGTGATAAAAAATCATAAAAAAAATCTTTCAAAATTAAAAAAAAAAGAAACTTGCCATCAATTCGGTAGCCATGGATATATACTAGCCCATAAACCCATGTCTCAGCACGGCTTAGAATCATACTGCACATGAGTATTAAAGTTTAAGTTTTGCGAATAAATTTAATCAAAATTAATTATCTTCACCCTAATCTTTATTCGATTGTGATAAAATTTACTGATTACTCTCTACATGTTTTCATCCGTTACATTGTATCTATGTTGGTTTTAAATATGTATTTAGTTTGAACCTTAGCTTAAGTTCTATCAACTCTTGTTGCACCCTTTTGGTGACATTATGAATATGTATTTTGGTTTTCAACTTTTAATCTTATAAATTATTGCAATTTTTTTAATCATTCAAGCTCTTGATCTTATTCAAAAATTTCTTTACATTTTATTAAAAATTAGTTTCTAGTCCCAAAATCCATCCTTAGTTACTATAATGGCATAAACAATTGTTTTATTCTGCGCTGTAACACTCAAGATGTTGACGTTGAATTTCCTCTGTCAAAGAATTATATGTTTAGTAGTATTATTTTATAAAAAAATTAAGAGTTCTTATAATTCAATTACTAGTATTCATATGGTATAATGACTTGATAAAGTGTATAAAATTATTTAAAGCAAAAATTGCAAAGTTATTGTCACATAGTTTAAGTATAATTGTTTATTAGGAGAACATTTGTTTATAAACTATAAATACAAGGTTTTAAATCGCAGGATATGATATTTGGTGGTAGCCTCCTCCTCTATAAGCTACAAGACCTATTGCAAGGTATAACATCAGCAAATTCATTTAGCAGTTTTGTTGAAAACATGAAAATTCTTAATAAATTATGTAGAAAAACTTTGTCATTAGGGAAATTTTGTGAACATAAATACTCAAATACATGTATATGGATCTGGCCTCTAGGGAACATGTTTCTTGGTACATCACGTAATATTTGTCAGAACAATTCTCACGGCTACCATCAACATTCATATTCCTTTAATGCTCAAAATCAAACAATTCAAAAATTATTGAATACTCCATCTATTCCAATTTATAGACATGTTGGCTTATTCAGGGGCGGAGCGAGAGCAAATTCAAGGGGGATGCGCTAGCCTTGCATATATTTTTACCATATGGGTGTGTATATGGTGAAAAATTGAACATAATCACTGTTTTTCTGTTTTTCGTGGGTGCGGCCGCACCCCCTACTACAAACATGCATCCACCTTTGGGCTTATCTATATGCACAGCTTCTGCTATGTATTTAGATGTAGTATATATCTAATAAATACATAGTAAAAGCTATGTATCTAGAAAAGTAAGTCGTCTTATAATTTGGAATAGGGGGAGTAGTTCATTATATCATTTATTAATTAAAGATCGCAACAAAGGTGCATAGATTAGTCATCAAGAGCAAGGAATGAATAGCCTTGGTCAATATTAGCAGTGCTAAACATACTTTGCTGCTAAGCCAAATAGCAATTTTTAGTGGAGCTATACAACTATATTAGCAGTAATAGCAAAATGATTGACAATATCGAAGCGGTGGACTGTACAAAAAAGCTATAGTGGGCTATATAGAACTCTAGTTGCAACAAGAACCACCATAACTTAGCTATGTATGGAGTAATACTTTAGATATGTATGGATGGAACAAACATATAGAGTATCTGGTAAGTTTATCATAACCACAAATTAAAGCTTATAGAGTATATATTCCCTCGTCCAAAAAGAGTGCAGTTCTTCCTTTTTGAACAGTCAAATAACTTTAAATTTGACCAATTTTTTTTTTGCAAAAATATACGAACATTTATTATCCGAATAAGTACCATTAAATTAACCATGAATTATATTTTCGTAGTAAACCTTTTTGAAGACATAAATATTGATATATCTTCTATAAATTTAGTTGAACTTAAAAAAATTAGCTTGTTCATATCTAGAATTGTACCCTTTTTAGGATCGATGGATGGAATATTTATGTTTTGTATTAGAAAACGAACGAAGAGAAAATGTGTGTGCAAAGCTAAGTACATTTTTGTTAGCCGAATGTATTAAACACAAACTTTTCGTGATCTAAAACACGGGTTGATGGATAATGGTTTTAACTGGGTATCAGATTATGGACTATGGAGCAGAGATGCAGATCACTGTGCAGCCGGCTATAATTGGAGGAGCTATCTAGCGGCGGGGTGTTGGCGTCGCAGGCTAGGATCGAGTGAAATGAAGAAGCGTGGTTGGTAGTCACTAGGCAGGCATGGGCGCATGGCAGAGGGCCGGACCGCCGGACTGGCTGGCCGGCGCCGGGGACCAAGTCCATAAGCCTAGGCCGTGCCCGTGCATGCATGCATGCATGCATGGCGTGGGGCCGGCGACGGGCGGGCGTACTCAGGGTCGTCTCACGGAAACACACAGAGAAAGGTGCGGGTGATTTGTCGACGGAGGCTAGTTAGCTATCTCTAGTCACATGGCGTGCTGCGCTGTGCTGTGAACCGGTGATGTACCGTGCCCTCCGTCGTCTCTGATTGCCTAGTCTCACGCACGCAGGCCCGCCCGAGATCTCTGGCGCTGGCCGCCGTGGGCCGTGGCGTCGATCGTCTCGTTCTTGTGTGGTCTCCCTCGCTCGCTTGCGGATCAGATCTCGCTCGTCTTACAAGGAGGGACGACCATGCATCATGCATTGCATGGCATCTGGCATCTGGCATCTGGCATCTGGCTTCTGGCATCTCTGGCTGCTAGCTTCTGATGGCGCGCGCAGACAATGTAGCCTGCGGACTAATTGAAATGTGCTCAACAGAAGCTTCATGTGTATCCCTAATCCCTGGACCATGCATGCCTCATCATCATACTGTTGTCGCCGGGATACATGCATTGCACCCAGTGGCGGATCTACAGGGGGGGCTGGGTGGGCTCCAGCCCCCCTCTAATGACTTGATTTACCACTAAAAAACACTGTAGCAAAAACCTCAAATCACCGTTAAATCTTCATGCAAATCAACATCTTCATTGTTTTAGCCCCCCATTCTCATCCTGCATCCGCCACTGATTGCACCGTACGTCGGCGTCGCTCCTGTAGCTCTCTATACCAGTCCAGCGGAGCAGGCAAATGATGACGTAAAACAACCGGACGTGCGTGCGGGAGTCGGGCGTGTGATCCGTCGTTGCATGCCAAATCCGAGCAATGCATGCATGTATATGTGCTTGTAGTATGGCATCCGTAGTTCCGTACCCCACCAGAGACCAGACCGTGCCCACACACACACGTAAGTACGGCAGTTGCTGCATCAGCCGCGCCGCCGCGCTATGCTCTGGGAAGTGTCCAACGATCGATCTGGCGTGTGCCGCGTGTGCGTGTCCGAGGCGACGGCCCGCCGGGCTGACGGCGTGGAGGTGCTCGACGTGTGCGTGGGACAATGGCACGAGAGGCAGCTGACGAGATGTTTCCGGAGGACACGCACATCTGCGTGCAGTGTCACTGTGCGTGCTACTGATCTAGCATCAATCGGTCGCGCGCCAGCGAGACTGTCTGAGCTGTGAGTGTCTCTCCAGAGTCCAGATCAATAGATCATTGGGAATGATGTGTAGTGTAACGTTACGAGAATAGTAGATACGAGAGGGTCAAGGTGCACATGTGTTAGTACCAATGTTCAGGGTATGCAACCACATGTACAATTCGTACGGAACCAGATGGAATTGCTGGCGTCCAGTCGTCCAATGGGATATGATTTCATCGTTCGATACCAAACGACCCAGTAGAAACGCGCCGCACTCTAACCATATCGCTGCAGTCCTTCCCCGTTTGTCTCGTCCCGCCACGCACACGTACCCTGGCCCGCCCCGCGCTCGCCGCTCCTTCCCCGTGACCCCCTCCTCTCTCTCTCTCTCCACGCGGGTGGGACCTGGGAGCCGGAATGAGGACGAGCGCGCCCGGTCTGCAGGACCCCAGGCGCGTCGCGTGCCCCATCCGACGGCCCTCGGCTCGTCGCGCCCTTCCCCCGGTGCCGGGGCCGTGCCCCCATGACTCTCTGAACATACCTCTAAAATACAAAATACTTGCAACATGAAACACTTGAATGCAACGTATGTCTGAAGCAGATAAAACATTTAGAACATACATTTTGCAACAGGTGTGTGGAACATATGCAACATCCAGATAAAACACTTGTAACTTGCAACATGAAAACACTTATTGCAACATAAGAATGAAACAGTTGAAAACATTTCGAACATACTCTTGCAACATATATGTGTGAAACATATGCAACATCCAAATAAGCACACTTGCAGCATACGTCTGAAAAAAAACAGATGAAATATTTGGAATAGACGCTTGCAACATACGTGTACAACCATTGCAACATGTGCAACATCATGATCTATTTTTGCAATATCCATATGAAACACTTGCAACATACCTCTGAAACATCTGAAGCAATTGAAACATACTCTCGCAACTTGCGCTTTTAACACAACATCTCCTTGCTGCTCGACAGAATGGAAGCTCGTCGCTATGTGGTGTTCACCGGAGGCAGTGGCCCAGCAGCACTTTGTAGGCGGCGAGCCGGCAGCAGTGGGTGCACGTCGCGGAAGGGAGGCATCGGCCGCACGAGCGGCGGGGAGGTCACGACCGCGTGACTTGGAGAGGGCAGTAGCGCGCTATGCCTGGCAGGGCCAACAACCAACCGCAATGACTCGGAGGCGGGCGCGCGCCGTGCCTGGCAAGGCCAGCGTCCGAGCGCTCTGAGGCGGCAGGCGAGCGGATAAGAGCGATACGAAGAAGAACGACCGAGCGTTTGGGTGGACGTAAGCCCGGTTCAGAGCATTACCGTTGTGTTTGAACGGTCATGGATCATGTGTCGCGGTCTCAATGAGTGCTACGCTTTCTGTCAAGACTAATTATTATATGGTGTACGTAGTTTCATACGGGTACAACAATAGTTCTGTCGTGTGTTAGTCCCAAAATGTCATGTACTCCTAATAAACAATACAACAGCCCGCTAAAAAAAACAATACAACAGCCCAAAGCGTCCTGCGACTACCGTGCTAGTTATTCACAAATTACCGTGCGATCGAGTGTACAACGATCCTGTTAGGTGTTAGCCTTGGGAACGGGGGAAAAATTCGGAGGAGGAAGGAAGGAGAAACATGCATGACGGGACTGTCGTCGGCTCGTCGCGTTTTATCTGCACGAACTGATGGGGCAGGATAGGAGAAGCCTTTAGGCCGTGTTTAGTTCCCAACTTGGGGGTGCCCAAGTTGGGAGAAAAGCAAGGCTGAAGCACTGTAGCGTACTGTAGCATTTTCGTTTGTATTTGGTAAAAATTATCCAAACTTTGACTAATTAGGTTCAAAATGTTCGTCTCGCAAAGTACAACAAAACTGTATAATTAGTTTTTAATTTCATCTACATTTATTACTCCATGTATATGCCGACATTTCGATGTGACGGGGAATCTTCTTTTTGCATAGTGGAATTTGGGGAGAAGTTGAGAACTAAACGAGGCCTTAAAATGTAAATCCGCTTCCAAAGTAGCGCACCAAGGTGATACAGCCCAGCCCACCGTGGCGATACAGTTCGGCCCATACAACGGCCCCGTCCACCTGACCCGTGACAGCTAGGTTTTGCAGAGGGTTTACCGCCGTCGACGAGTCGACGATTCCTGCCTGCCTCTTCCCTCCCCTCCGCTCTGCTTCTCCTCTCCTCACGGCGTGCATCCATGGCGGCCTCCTCCGCCTCCCTCCTCGCCCGCCGCCTCATCCTGTCCCGCCGCTTCCTGTCGTCCCCACTCAGCTCCTTCTCCACCACCACGACACCCAATTCCTCAACCTCTTCCCCTTCGTTCAACGGATCCGATGCGGAGTCCGACCCTGAGCACCACGAGCACGACCAGCCCCCCGCGGACCAGGACAGTCAGCAGACGTCAAACCGCCCGCGCCCGCCCGACACCACCCGCCCTCTCGAGAACGGCCTCGATCCCGGCATCTACAAGGTTGGATTGGAGCTCTTGATTCTCCCCTCCTCCCATTTTGGGTTTTATTTGGTGCCAGCTGATCTGAGCTCACGCGGTGGTTTCGTGCTTTTGGCGGGGTTGTGAAGGCGATACTGGTGGGGAAGGTCGGGCAGGAGCCGATTCAGAAGCGGCTGCGGAATGGGAGGACCGTCGTGCTCTTCTCGCTCGGCACCGGCGGCATCCGCAACAACCGCCGCCCGCTGGATCGCGAGGAGCCGCACCAGTACGCCGACAGGTGCTCCGTGCAGTGGCACCGCGTCTGCGTCTACCCAGAGCGCCTCGGCACCGTCGCGCTTAAGAACGTCAAGACTGGGTGAGCCCCTTGCCTCCTTGTAGTCATGCTGCTGGGTGAGCCCCTTGCCTCCTTGTAGTAATGCTGTTGGAATTTACCTTCAAGAGAAATGTAATTTTCAGCCGAATGGCTGGGAGTTAACAAGAGGGCAGCTTTGGTTACTCCCATTTGGTTGCCATATATCGAGTATGGATTTGCCTCCATGGTTAATGTGTCATGCTTTGAAACTTGATGCAAAAAGGGAGGATAACATTAGTCCTTTAGCCTCCATTTCGAACTATGGCTGTGTTTAGTTCCCCATGGAATGCAAAATGCAAAATGCCAACTACATTGGAATGATGAAATGCAAAATGCCAAAATTTTCATGGGTGTGTTTAGTTCCATCCAAAATGCCAAATTTTTCATGGGGTGGGTGAGTGCTTTTTGGCTTTTTGGCTTTTTTTTTTTTTTTTTTTTGCCTCTTGAGGCCAAAATCCAAAATGGAGAATGGATACCTTTTTGCCAAAAATTTTGCATGGTGTTTAGTTCCATTTTGCAAAATGATGGGCCAAAACCCAAAAATTTTTGGGTGAAATGGGGAACTAAACACACCCTATAACTGACGTTATTTGATTGGGGAAAAATGAGTGTAGGGTTCTTTTTGTAGATAATTGCATATGTAACCATTTTTAGTTCACTTTCTATTGACATGATTTAGTGGCTACTTTGATGTTTTGGGTGGATTTCATTTTCGTTTGGTGAAGTGCAGCATTGATCAGTTTTATTATAGTTTTATAAGATTCACAGTTCCTTTATCAGTTTGATTAATTAGGTTGATTGATTTTCTAACCTTAAGAAATGCTGATACATTCAAATATGCATTGATTGCAACATTTCAGAACTGTTCTCTATTTGGAAGGAAATCTTGAGACCAAAGTGTTCTGTGATCCAATTACTGGGCTGGTTAGACGCATAAGAGAAATAGCTGTGCGTTCAAGTGGTATGCTTCTTGCACTATCAATTTACATTTATAGCGTATATTGCCTTTTGTAGGCCATGATTGAATTTTCTACTTATCTATTCCTCATGGCTCTGTTTTAACTAGTTCCCTCTCTTGTCCTTACTACCATTTCCTTATTGAATAGAAGGGGAACAGTTTAGAATCTTCAATGAATGTATATCATCAAGGAATATAGTAAAATGAGGAACTATTACACCCACAACTTACTACTTTTAGAAATTCATCTGCACCTATATTCATGCCAGCGGCAAATACAATATAAGCATTTGCATAGATGGTCAATCACATTCCAGCAATAATATAGAAATTTTAGCTTTTGGGTATATCTCCTCCTGTCCTACCAATGTTTAAACAATGAAGAGTTGGTGAATATTATACTGTTTGGAATTGTGAGTTTAATTGTTGATGTGACATGCCTCCATCTCTGTCTCAAATGTGCTGGTATAAAGATAGTAGACCAAGAATCTTGGAGATGTTCTCTTTCACTTTATTAGTACTCCCTCCGTTCCAAATTATAAGTCGCTTTGACTTTTTTTGGTACATAGATTTTGCTATGTATCTAGACATACGTTATATCTAGATACGTAACAAAATTGATGTACCAAAAAAGTCAAAGCGACTTATAATTTGGAACAGTAAGGCACTCCTGAAGATTACCGAAACACATATATCTTGGAATTTGAGGCCTGATATTTTCATTAATTCTTTCATGTGATAACACAATTAATAATGTTTCATGTGGAATAGCTCTTAATCTAATCCACTTAAACTCGAAAAGCATAGTAGAACCACTTCCAAGTTGATGTGAACTAATACAATGAGACCATACAAATGTTTCATATCTGAGTTAAGCATCATCCTTCATTTTTCAAATATTCATGGCGGTAAACCCTTGTGTAGGTGGTTTCGCAGCGTTCAGAACCTAGGTTATTTGATTCTCTTTTCATAAGTTATTTGGCTCTCTTTTCATATCTTTTTTGTTTCCTCGTGCAAAGTAATGTTAGGTCTCATGTGGACAGATTATGTTGAAATTTTGTACTGGTGTTTATGCCTACCAGATTATGACATTGTCATGTAACAGGTCGTCTCTTGTTTCTGGGTAATGACACCAATGCTCCAAAGTTAGGTGAAGTCAAGGGCGTCGGCTACTTCTGATATTGATTTATGTTTAACTGAGCATACTGGTTGGCAGAGTCAACTGGGATGGAGGTATTATCACAGCGGTGTTACTTGCTCTATATTATTGATATCTGAGTTGACCAACAAATCCTGGTTGTGGTTTGGGTCTTTAGCTGTGTTGAATTTTATCAGATTCCTGCTTTCTCAAGCTCTTAACACCATTGTAGATGCCTTGTAATCGTTGAGCAGCAACCTAATTTAACACTAGACATGCTCTATAGAGTTGTTTCTACCTTTCTATCCTTTTTGTTTTTTTTTTCATAGAAATGTTTCGTTTTCTCTAGGGACGAAGAGTTATTCCAATTTCTATCCCATAAAATTTATGCATTTCAGTGGTGTTGTGTCAGGGAGACTCGACACAAGTGGAGTGGAATGGTACATATGGCTCAAAGAGGCATCATGCCGGATTTATTTCATTATCATTGGCCGCCAAAAGTACATGGGGAGGGGGGTATTTATACGAGGGGACCTTTGGCTATGTAGTTGTTTTTTTGCCATTTTAGTCTTCCCTTTTGCAAGGTCTTTTAGCGATTCTACCTTTCGAGGTCTTTTAGCTATTCTAGAAATATTCTTGGGTGTTTGTCACCAATCCCTGGGTGGACGAAATCCTTTGACTCTGACAAAAAATTTGCTTTGACTCATTTTAGATGTAGATGTAGATAGATAGAGAAGAGCTTCATAGTACTTTTCAATGTATAAACAGTGTTTCTCTCTCCCAAAGTATCAGCATAAGTCAAATTTTAGCGAAATGAAGAGGGCCTGGGTTTCTTGTGGACAAGGAAATGTCTTGGTGTTTCTGGGATGCTGAGGAGTGCTCTGATGTTTCCGATCAGACAACACAAGACTCCGACCCATCTCCGTCGTCTCGGCCCAAGAGAGTCCGCCAGCCCAATGCATGTCTTTGGTCCAGAGTGGAAGGGTTGCTCTTGTATAAATGCTAGCACACTGGAGCAATCATGCGAGAGCACTGAGGGTGACCTTGCCCGCATGCAGCAGTCATGGTTTGGGCGTCACTGCGCGACAAACACTGTCGTCGTACTTTGCTGCCCCTTGCCTATTCTTTTTTTTTTCAGGAGTCAGGAGGCAGCTTGGACGCATTTGGACGACGTCCAGACACGGGTAGGCCAAATTTAACCTACTCCCTCCGTCCTATTGTTTTCGCTTTTCGAGAAAAACTTTAACTAAATATATATTAAAAAATATTAATATTTATGATACATAATTAGTATCATTAGAAAGATCTTTGAATCTAGTTTTTAAATAAATTTATTTGAAGATACAAATGTTGCACTTATTTTCTACGAATCGAGTCAAACTTGTGGCACGCACACCGGTGGCGACAGATATTTAGGGACGGAGGGAGATCGCGTGCCTTTGGAGTTTGGATTGCCGAGGGAATCTCTGTTACTGCTGAGGACCGGCTCCTAAACCATACTTAGTTAACTTGTCAACCTCCTGATCAGAACTGACAAAGAGTCGGTACACTCCAAGGCACCATGTGCCGAATTGGCTTTCAGAGAGCGACACACATGCTTGCATAATTACGCCCGTACCTGGATTAAGGAGTTTGTCCCCCAGTAAAGATACAGTTTGTTCAAACGCTCAAATGCTAGTCAGCACTGGGCCACCAAACTGATTGAATTTCGTCACTCAATGCTAGCCGGAAATTCACCTACATTCCCTGCTAGGATCGGTACTACTCGTATTGCATCGTCGTATTGTTCTCTTTTCTTGCCGTATCAGTATGCATGTAAGGATTTAAAATATGACTATATAACGCCTATAGATAAAAAAGACACTCCTAGAAACAACATATATATATATATATATATATATATATATATATATATATATATATATATATATATATATATATATATATATATATTAATACATATTTCAACAATCAAATATATGAAAATCAATTAAAATTTACATAAATATTTCAATACATATAAATATTTATCAATAAATAAATTTAAGTATAATAAAAAATTCATATTAATATGATTATCCACATTAAAGATAATTGAAATTAAACTTTATATCATCAATAATATTAAAATTATCATAAATATTTTTTTGATAGTTTTATATTACAATGAATATGAGTTACAAAATTATCATAAATTAAACTTAACCTTTATGAATATTAAAATAGTTTAAATGATCCCTACCATCTGTTACATTAAATTATTATCATCTACATTTCATTAGTCATAGATATAAGTTTTAGATGATTTTACTCAGTATTTTATTCTTCATGGATACAAATAATGTCAGATATTACGTATTTTTTAAATATAGATAGAGAATAATTACAAAAAAAAGAATTCGAGTATATCCATTTAGCATCCATATTAAAATTAGATATAAACATATATATATATATATATATATATATATATATATATATATATATATTAATATTAAAACAAATACGAATATCAGTCTATTTGGTTCATGACCAAACTTGTCATGCCAAAGCTTAGTCATGACATAGTTTTTCCGGCAGCTGTTTAGTTCACTGCCACAACTAGAGTTGTGCCACACTTTCTTAGCACCATGTCGCACATGTCAAACTCATTTTCATGCCAAATTTTATTATAAGTATGGTTTCGATTTTATTCGTCACATTTCCTGTGGCAGCCACAGTTTGCTCAAGATTAGGCATGACAAACTTTAGCAACAACCAAACACGCAGACATCTGGATCCATCCCGTGAACGGGAACAAGCTTTGTACATTTACCACTGGTCCACCGCAACATCAGAACATCTTGGCTCCTGAACACTATAGTAGTATACCAGTACTCTACCAGTAAACTATTCACCTGTCAAACGAAGGCGTGCTAAACCGGCCCTAGCTCCAACATAAAAATCGTTTGTCAAATGGATTAGTACTGCTCACAGCCTGCCAGAATCTGCAGCTTGTCTTTCCATTTTTCCACATGAAAACACAACACAACACATCAGAGCAGAAGCAGAGCCAGGCCGCCGGGAACAAGACAAAGCCGAGAAGCTCTCGCGCTTCTCTTCTCTCTTCTCCCCTGCCTGCTGCTGTGCTCAGTTTGGTGGGTTCTGCTCACCAGTCTCGCTCCCAGTATACAAAGCCTCCGTCCTACTGCACTCGGAGACCACGGACTAGGAGGGAATACCACACTCGCCCACAGCTAGCAACCATGAGGACCATCATGGCGAGGAGCCCCCACGAGTCCTCCTTCTCCTTCTCCCGGAGGAACTTCAAGTGGCCTGTTCTTGTCAAGAGCAGCAGCCATGGCGCCGCGGCCGGCGGCGGGGAGGACGGCTCCGGCAAGGGCTCGGAGGCCGACGACGAGGACGAGTCGGCCATGGCGTTCTCCTCCACCTGCCCGTCGTTCCACTCGGAGGACTTCGTGTCCCCGCCGCCCAAGGCGCCACCTCCACCGAAGCAGCGCAGCAAGAAGTGCCGCACGGCGGTCTCCCGGCTGCGCACGGCGCTCGCCGCGGCCATCGTCGGCCGGCACCGGCAGGTCGGGCTCGGAGCGCGGCTCACGGGCACGCTCTACGGCCACCGCCGCGGCCACGTGCACCTCGCGTTCCAGGTGGACCCGCGCGCGTGCCCCGCGCTGCTGCTCGAGCTCGCCGCACCCACGGCGTCGCTGGTGCGCGAGATGGCCTCGGGCCTTGTCCGCATCGCGCTCGAGTGTGACCGCGCCAAGGGCGCCTCCTGCGCCGCGGCCGCGACCAATGGCGGCGGCGGCGGCTGCAGGAAACTGGTTGAGGAGAAGGCGTGGCGCGCGTACTGCAACGGCAAGGGCTGTGGGTACGCGGTGCGGCGCGAGTGCGGCGCCGCGGACTGGCGCGTGCTGCGCGCGCTGGAGCCCGTGTCCATGGGCGCGGGCGTCATACCGGCGGCGTGCGGCGGTGGCGAGGGTGACGTCATGTACATGCGCGCTCGCTTCGAGCGCGTCGTGGGCTCCCGCGACTCGGAGGCATTCTACATGATGAACCCGGACAGCAGCACCGGCGGCAATGGCGGCCCGGAGCTCAGCATCTACCTCCTTAGAGTTTGATCGCGCATTTACCTTCGCGGCGCCTGCGACAGCCACCGCGATCTTGCATGCTCTAAGCTGCTGTCTTCTAGTACGTGTGTGTTCGTCGTGCTTATTGTTATTGGTGTTGTGGTCGTGAAAAATGCGTGTCTGTTTAGACTTTAGACCGCTGCAGAATGAAAAACTTTCTTTTCTGGGTGTCTCTGGGAGGTGTGGCTGGATTTCCCATATGTTGTGAATTTGGGATGTTGGTCGATCACTCGATCGTCTCTTCTCTGCAGTAAGGTTAGGATGCGTTTAGTTCGTGAAAATTGTTGGCTTGTGTTACTGTAGCATTTTCGTTTGTATTTATCAATTAGTAACACTTTCGTTTGTATTTGTCAATTAGTGTCCAATCATGGACTAATTAGGCTTAAAAGATTCGTCTTGTGGTTTTTTACCAAACTGTGTAATTAGTTTTGTTTTCGTCTATATTTAATACTCTATGCATGTATCCAAACATTCGATGTGATAAGAAATCTTGAAAATTTTTAGAAACTAAACGTGACCTTACACATACAGTAAAGTCTAAGAGTAGAGGTGACGGTGTTGTAAGATTAATGCAGTAAAGAGACGAGTATGTCTTCCACTAAATCGGTTTCGCTAATCAGCGTTTGTTACTTCGGTGGAACTGACCTATCCTCTCTCCCTAAATATATGTCGTTTACGCTTTTTAAAAAACAACTTTGACTAAATATATATTAAAAAATATTAATATTTATGGTACATAATTAGTATCGTTGAAAAGGTTTTTGAATCTAATTTTTAATAAATTTATTTGGAGATACAAATATTGCACGTATTTTCTATAAATCGAGTCAAACTTGTGACACACACATCAATGACGACAGATAATAAGGGATGGAGGGAGTAATCGAAATAATGAAACAAACTCCTAAAAGAACTTGCAAGAGTCTACAAACTGTTCGTCTTTTTTTTATTTTTTAGCCCTTTTTTCGAAAGATTCTCTGAAATATGCCCCTGGTCGAAAGATTTCAAAAAATAGACCCTGCTCTTGACGCCATAGTCTCTGGCGCCAAGATATAACGTCATGGCGTCAGCCCCTGGCGTCGTGGCGCTGACGTGGCAGGGGTCTTGGCGCCAGCCTCATTGGCGCCAAGCCTTGGCGCCATAGATCTTGGCGCCAAGCCCTGGGATGACAAAAACGCCTGTTTTCTTTTCTTTCTTCCTCTCTCCTTTCTTCCTCTCTCGCGCCCGCCGCCGCCGTCGAGCTCGCCCCGCGCCTTCCGCGCCCGGTCGCCGGCGCCGTCCTCGGCGTCCGCGCCCGGCCGCGGCGTCGTTCTCGGCATCCGCGCCCCGCGCCCGTCCGCTCGCGCCCTTGCCCGGCCACCCTACAGCCAGCGCCCGAGCTCGGCCGCCCGGCCGCCCGCGCCGTTCTCGGCATCCGCGCCCCGCGCCCCGTGCGCGCCCGCGGCGTTCGCACCGTGCGCACCCGCCTCTCGCCGTGCAGTGCGCGCCCACGGCGTCCGCGCCATTCGGCCCACGCCGTCCGCCCCGCGCAAGGTAGAAGTAGTTGTATAACTTTGTTAGTATTTGCTAATAATTAGTTAAATAGTTATATATTTAGTAGTGCTTGACATAGTTAGTTTGATAGTTACTTGACATAGTTATTTGACATAGTTAGTTTGATAGTTACTTGACATAGTTAGTAGTGCTTAGTAGTATTTAGTAGTGAATTGAGAGTAAATGTGACGACATTAGTTTATTGATTTAGTGATATAGATATGTAAATAGGTACATACATAGATACATATGTACTTAGATGTAGTTAGATATGTTGTTATTTTGGTAAGATTTAGCTAATTAGTTATTAGATTATATCCATATACTTAGTTGTTAACCTATTTACTTAGGTTCTAGTTAGTTAGTATGTATTAGATAGGTACTATATGAAACCTACTTTGGACTAAACTCGGTGTGTTTGTATTTGTGTATGGAATACTAGATGGACAACCTAGCGAGCATATATCATGGAGGCACTGTGGAACGAGATCGCTATGGATATGTTGAGTTTGTTGACATGCAAAGTGTGCCTGTGCTATTCAATGAGAAGCCATCATTTAGTGAGTTGGCTGCAAGGGCTCGCGAGGAGGTACATTGCCATGGAGATGATGGCATCGTAGTTGAGGGTGTACTTCACCTAGGTTCCCCTCCCAACATGCTAAAGAAGATGATCCCAATAGGGTGTGCAGATCAATGGGAGAACTATGTGAGATCGGCTATGAAGAGTCAATTCCAAAGTTTGGACGTGGTCATGCATCGGGTGCTAGTTGATCCCATCCATCTTGGGTTTTCCCCGCCAATGGGTGAGCAGGCATACTTCGACCCTCCCATCCCGGAACATGATGTGGATGCGGAGGTTCCGCCTACCGTTCCTGATGCCTAATCTGCCCCCAATGATGTGGCACATCCTCCTCAGGAGATCCCTTTAACACAGAATCATCCGAGTAAGTGTCAATTAGGCATCGTGTTTTTATTTGTAGCTTAGTCTCTTCTTTTCATCCACTTTTCTTATCATCTCCTCCTATTTATGGCTATGTTGCAGGAGACGTTCTCGACAATGAGGGCGCTGCTCCTGCTGATGCTCAAGTCCAGATTGGAGATAGAATCCGTGCCTCCAATCAACAACAACAACATAGCCTTTTGTCCCAAGCAAGTTGGGGTAGGCTAGAGATGAAACCCAAAAGAGACGAGAAACAGGGAGACACATAAAGGGACATAAAGGGCACAAGACAAAAAGAGGTCACGGTTTAAGCACGTTGATTGCCAATATCCAAGCGCTCCTGCCCATAGCTAAATCCTTGGAGATATTCCACTCCTTAAGATCTCTCTTAACGGACTCGTCCCAAGTTAGTTTAGGTCGACCTCTACCGCTCTTTACATTATCGGCCCGCTTTAGAACTCACTACGCACCGGCGCCTCAGGAGGCCTCCGTTGGACATGTCCAAACCATCTCAACCGATGTTGAATCAATTTCTCCTCAATCTTTGCCTCCAATAGTGTTGAAATTATGAATGATTCAGAGCCATATGAGATCGCAAGGGCTGTTGACTCTGGCGATGATCGTCCCGTTGGAGAGCTCACGGAGAGTGACGTTGAGATGCTGAGGCATATCTTCCCCGACTGCTGTGATCCTATGGTTCATGAGTTCAGTGATCTTACTCATTCAGATCAGGCGTTTGCAGAAGGCCGTGATGATGAGCTGTAGGAAGCTCCAGAGGCTGGTCCTAGCATGGAGATAGAGAAGAGGAGGGTTTTCAATGACCTCCCTGCATTGAAGAGGTGGTTGCAGGTGTTTGCAGTGATACGCAAGAGACCTTACAAGGTCCTGTATTCCTATGCGGAGCGGCGTTACACGGTTGTGTGTGACAAGGAACGCTGCCCATGGAGGGTTTGTGCAAGAAAGCAAAAGGTCTTCGAAAAGTGGAAGATCACAAGAGTTGTCGGGCCACATACTTGTGCTTCACATGACCTCAGCACGAAGCATCGGCAGTTGACATCTACCCTCATTGCCAAGCGGTTGATGAAAGTATTGCAGGGAGAGCCGAACAAGAAGGTCAGGACAATTATCAAAATAGTTAATGAAGTCTATGGAGGATATGACATAACTTATGGAAAAGCCTGGAGGGCTAAGCAGCGGGCGTGGAAGATGATATATGGGGACTGGGAGGATGGCTACGAGCAGCTTCCAGTACTTCTCAATACAATCAAAGCAGTGAATCTAGGCATGCATTATGAGTACATCCCTAGACCAGATGCATGGAAGAATGAAAGACAGATATTCTTCCGTGCTTTCTGGTGCTTCCCTTAGTGTGTCGAGGCCTTTAGGCACTGCCGTCCAGTCTTCTCCATTGATGGTACATTCTTGATTGGCAAGTACCGTGGCACACTTCTCATAGCCATATCGTGTGACGCAAACAACAAGCTTGTTCCTTTGGCATTTGCTTTGGTTGAGAGGGAGAACAATGACAGCTAGGGATGATTCTTGAGGCTAGTTCGGATACATGTGGTTAGGCCTGGCAGGGAGGTGGGCGTCATATCTGATAGGCACCAGGGCATACTTAATGCCGTGTGAGAGGAGATAGAGGGGTATGCACCTTTGCACCATCGTTGGTGTACTCGGCACCTTGCTAAGAATCTACTCCATAAGGATGGTGTCAAGGATAATTTTGATCTTTTCCAGGAGGTAGCTCGATAGCTTGAGGATAGGTACTTTCGGAGGAAGTTAGAGGAGGTCAGAACCACATCTAATGGAGAAGGTAGACAATGACTGACAAGTTTGATGAGAGATGTGGAGAAATGGACAAGAGCTCACGACGCAGGTGGTTGGAGGTACGAGTTTCAGTGCAGCAACATGGCCGAGTCTTTTAATAAGTTGCTGCTGGGGATTCATGGTATGCCTGTGAACGCTATCGTGCAATTCACATTCTACAAGCTTGTTGCCTGGTTCAACGATAGACACGCCCATGCATTGCAGTTGTAGAGTGATGGTAAGATTTGGGCTCCAACACCACAAGCACATCTAGAGAAGGTGAAGGAGAGGGCTGGCACACATGAGGTCACATGTTTTGACCACGCCACAGGGACATATGAGGTGAAGCATACCGGCGGTACTACATCTAACGGCGAGGTCCGAGAGTGGAGGATTCATGTGGTAGTCCTCCAAGATTTCTCATGCACTTATGGTAAACCAAGGCAATATCACTTTATATGTTCTCACCTTGTGGCAGCTGGTAGGCATCGCAACTATGATATCGAGGCCAGGATACCTCACGAGTTTAGTGTGGACACGCTTGTCCAAACATGGAGGCCCCGCTTCGTGCCTTTCCGGGACCCTGGAGAGTGGCCTCCATATGACGGTCCAAAGTATGTTACGGATCCAGCTTACCATTGGGACAAGCGGGGCTCTAGAAAGAGGACGAGGCACAAGATGGTTATGGATCAGATACCTGGTAGAATGCGACATGGGAGAGCGACCCCATTTCTTACTGACCCCGAGCAGTACGAGTGTGGCAAGTGTGGTAGACTTGACCACAATTCACTCACTTGCCATTCACAAATTAGTGAGGTGCGACTTGTAGTTGTTTATATTATTTAATACCTATCGTATTGGTTGTACAATTCTCGCTTTATGTTTCAATGCATATTTAATTTATAACTTACTGACTATCTTCATTTTGTAGGATGTCGCAATTCCACCTTCTGGACCCGGTGTACGACGAGACCCACCGAGGACGTCTCGTAGCGGCGGGGCATGTAAGATTTTACACTTTCATATCACATACTTCGAATTATAAGCGTATATGTGTGTGTCAAGTAACATTTGTCTTTTGTTTCCATGCAGGACCTTCCACTCCTTCGTCCTAGAGTACATGGAGGGTTCTTGGAAATGCAGTACGACGACAGGTACACACCTTACCTAGCGAGAGCTGGCCTAGACGTCATCTCTTTCTAGGTTCGTCGTGGGCTGCACTTGTTCAACTCAGCGGGCTTGACTTCGCTGGTTGACAGGTATTTTATGAACACATAGGTTCTATTCATAATCATTTTTTCACGCGCTTATCTTTCTGACTTGCATTTTTGTTTTGCTAAAATTATAGGTGGCGGCCTAAGACTCACAGCTTTCACATAGCGTTTGGGGAGATGACAGTCACGCTACAGAACTATCAGAAGATGCTAGGTCTGAGGATTAGCAGTGACAGGGCAGTGTAGGTCAGAGGGTTGGAGAGCTCGGGTGGAGGCCTTCCTTTGACGTGAGGTGGGTGAGCAAGGGGCGCACACTTCTGGTGTTCTAATCTCCTAGCTCCGGGCAGAGTTCGCACAGTGTCCTCCAGGGGCAGACGACCAGACAGTTCAGTACTACTGCAGGGCGTGGATCCTATACTTGTTCGGCTGTGTTCTCTTCCCTGACGGAATGGGGGACACTGCGTCGTGGATGTGGATCCACTGCCTCACTGACTGGGACTAGGTGGGTCACTACAGCTGGGACTCTGCAGTGTTGGCTTTCCTTTACCGCCAGCTTTGCGAGGCATGTCGGCGGTCTTCACAGTCAGCCTCACTTGGTGGGTGTGTGTACCTACTCCAGCTATGGATGTGGTCGCAGCTTCCGGTTGCTCATCCCGTGGTGCTGGCTCCTCGTGACAGGTTCCCAGGTCAGCACGCACGTCTACAGCTGACGTGGGTGTACCAGTGGGACGAGGTGACAATTCCTCACGCGAGGATGGAGCGGGCATACAAAGAGTACATGGACGAGCTAGACAGGCTCATGGCCTCTAGTGTAAGTATAAATTATTATACATGGTGGATTCAATAAATTATTTATTATGATATCTAACTTCTTGTTTGGACACGTTGCAGGTGACTTGGGAGCCGTACGCGAGCGAGGGCGCACTTCCTTTTCTGGTGAGCAACGTGTGTGACAGCGACAGTGAGCTCTACAGGGTGAGGTGCTCTCTTATCTGCTTCTATGCTATCGAGTACCACATTCCACATAGAGTTGCACGCCAGTTTGGAGCAAGGCAGCTTTGGCCACCGTCTCCAGTGTCGACCGGTGTTGACTTGCACAAGTAAGTGTTCTCTTCTTTTAATTGGACCGTTTTCCTGGAGTTGCACTTCTATTATTATCACATGATGAATGTCGAATAAGATGGATGAAATAATTATTGGTATGTTTGTATGTCTATGGAATGCATATATGTGTGGTTTGCTTCAACAAACAAAGGAAACTCTGCCGAAATTTTTAACTTTGCCATACATGCATGTTATAGTCACACAATGTTCACTAACTTTGATGTACGTGTTTTGTAGGCTCGATTGTAAGAAAAACAGGAAGATCTTTGATTGGGCCCGGCACCACCGAGACTACATCGACGAGTGGGAGATGTTCAACGAAAACGTGGACGACAACGACGAGCTGCACACGAACAGAGAGTACAGGTGGTACCAAGCTTGGCACCACCAAGCGACTCGTCCGAGGCTTAGGCTACAGTGGACACATGATGACTACGCTGAACATTGAGTCGTCCGAGGATGAGGACATGGCGTACGACCACTCTACTCATGTAGGTCGCCAGGTGGGAGCTGGACCGATCTTGGACAGAGTGATATGTCATTTGCTCTACTTTTCTATATCGATTTGCGTAACAATGAATTATAACTTTGAACTTTGTTGTAGGGCAACACCCTCAGGGTGTCGTTCGAAGAAATAGAACGCTTTCATCCGAGGGTGATGGACGACGACACACGTAGCTTCCTTGACATAAGATTCTATAAATATGCAAATAGTAGATTACTAACACGTTCAATACATTCAGTTGACATGATTTTGTGCACCAGAGACTGGCACGTCGGCTACGCCGTGCCGCTGCACGCTGTGTTTGCAGGACAGCCACGACGCAGGACGTGCACGTGCCTTCTGCAGCCAGAGGTGGTGTAGGTTCGTCTAGCCACGCACCTAAAGGGTCGCGAGGCATCTGCACCGAGGACGATGACGAGGGCGACGACCACGAGGACGTGGACCAGGGGCACGAGAAGCTTGGACCATCTCAGCTAGAGGATGCTCCCTCGACTCAGCCTATGCAGCAGGTCGGTACCAGGCGATGTCGACCACCTGACCCTTACACTCCAGGCACCCACGCTCTTGGACAGAAGGACAAGGGTAGGTCTAGGAGACAGTGAGGGCTTTGGTAGATTTTAAGTTAGATATTTTCATGGATTGTGATGTACTTGTGGACTTTTATTATATATTATTATGGACTGTATGGACTATTATTATGGACTGTTATAGCCTATTATTATGTACTGTATGAGCTACTATGGAGTTTATGTCATATTAAGGACTTTATGCGTTTTTAGGCTGCTCATATATATTGTTTGATATGAATGTCATATATATTTGTTGATGACATATGTTAATGTGATATTTGTGTTTGGATTGAATCAAAAAATAGGGAAAACTCTGCCAAAATTTTCTACCATATGTCAAAGTCGTGCAGTACACCGATAGCATGTAGCCTTTTCAGTGATTTATCATGTCACTGTCCTATCGTACATTGTCTTTTACAGATGAATTTATTGATCAAAGGAATCTAGCCTTTTCAGATGAGTTTTCAAATAGGCTTTTCAGTTTTTTAAATAGGCTTTTCAGGGATGGCATCTAGGCCATTACAGTGTCCTACGAAATAGACTTTTCATTGATACGTAGTAGAGTTTTTAGGAGCATTGAAGCCACACTACAACAACTTTCCACTCCACTGCTGCCTATATATACACCTTCCTTCATACGATGCAAGTCACTTGAAACCAGTAGTTGGTTACCTGCGAGTAGTAATGTCTAGAGGGTCATCTAGAGGGAAGGAAAAGGGGGGGATGAAGGGAACTCCCATTATGTGGGAGGGGTCTCTGGGTCCGGAAGACTTTGATGAACCAGTGTATCATTTTTCGGTCAAGACCAAGAGAGACTTCACCAAAGAGTGCCCTCTCCGAGGATACGATAACCGGAAAGAAGATTGACCAAAATGTAGGCATGGTGAGGACTGCTTAGTGCAGATGTTCGTGGAGGGTTTGGATGGAGGTCGTCGTTTCTTCAAATGTCGTTTCTTTAGTCAAATTTTTTTCTCCATTGCTTTGCATCTTATAGGCTAGACTAACTGCATTGTTCACTAAAATCTTTGAAATGCAGTGTTCAGAGTCCAAAGAAAAATGTGGCTTTACTAGGTGGGTCGATCCTAGACCAATCTATCAACACGCACAGTACATCTACTACTTGCAAGACCGTATCTTGGAACTAGAAAGGGAAGTTAGCAGCGGTTACAAGGACGACGAAGCCGACGATAGCAATAGTGGTGCCGTTTCACAGGAGGGACTATGCCATGATCCATATTGCACCTACCCTAATTACAAGAACAACGGGCCTCCGCCACCACCCCCGCCACCTCCACCACCAACAATGAGAGGGTACTGTGGAGAAGGGGCAACACAATTTGATATGTGGCTGCACTACTAGATAGAACAAATCTATCGTGTACACATGCCATGTAATGTGCTTGTTGTTCGCTCCAATTACCTAAGGTATGTTAGGTTTAGTCCAGGACATATGTGCCCTAGTTTGGTACATGTTCTGACATGCCATGCTCTATGTTATGCGTGTTGAATTGTGAAATCCACTACTTCCTTATGTTTTATGTGCACCTCGAGAACTAGTTTCAGTACCTCAACAACATTAAACCTAAATATATGACAACACTATGAAAGGTCCAAACACTTAAAGTGCATATGAAGTACATGACGACGAACTAAATAACACAGAACATGCCCTAGGTACATGATTTACCTAAAGTGCATTACATTAAACACATTGCATACTACATCGACCACATTTTCTATGATTAAACCATACAACTGGCCAACTACTGAGTGCAACGAGGCCACTTTCCCTTTTTCTGGGCATCGGGATTCTCCTCCATCGCTGCTTTCGCTCGGCACACGTGCTCAAGCTTCTTCTCCCTCTCCTCCCTATACGCAGCAACACGCCTTCTTTCCTTCTCTTCCTTGTGCTCCTTTTCTGCTGCCTCCTCTCTGCATCTCTTCTCTAATATCTCCAGACACTCCGCATCCCACTCCTTCAGGCCTTGTAGAAGCCGCATGTCAGCCTCCTTGATCTCAGTGTCGATCCACTGCTCAAAATCATAGAGCGGTGGAGGGGTCTGTAGCAAAGGCAATTGTTACAAATCTAATTAATATGCAAGACTTTATATGACACAAATTAATTAATAAACAATAGCAATTTCTCACAATAAATGTACTACGGCGCTGACGCTTTATAGGCTCCCATGCAAAATTGGAACACATCCAATACCTCTGCTTATACGTTGCCTCATCTTCGGAAATGTCTACCTTGCAAGGATCGTCACAGAAGCACATGGGTATTGGCACACCGCTAGAGAGCGGCTTTGGGACGTAGGGACTTTCGGTCATCCGTCCATAACTACAATTCAACAAATTCCATTCTAATATAACAAAACAAATAACAATAAACCCTAAAACCTAGGGTTTAACATATGATGAAAAAGATCGACGCATACCTTTGTTTTCTAACTTTTCCACACCTAGGCATCCTACGGTTGTACAATACATACGAATTTTAAAAAGTGCATGAACCAATAACATGTGAAGTTTTATAGGTTAAGAATATGACTTGATTTTACCAAATCGATTCGAAGTAAAGAAGGAAGGGTGAGAGGATACCTAGCTCTCGAAGATCGACAGATAAAATCAAACTTTCCACGGTCCAATATGTCGATTGAAGAGGTTGGCCGAAGTGGACAAAGAAAAAACCCGAAGAGGAGGAGAAAGAAAATGAGAATGGCTCAGGGAGGAAGAGTGGTGCTGGTTGAAGAGTGGGGTCTTGGCACCAAGATCTATGGCGCCAAGACCCCTGCCACGTCAGCGCCACGACGTCAGGGGCTTGACGTCAATGAGGCTAGCGTCATGACATTATATCTTGGCATCGGAGACTATGGCGCCAAGAGCAGGGTCCATTTTTTGAAATCTTTCGGCCAAGGACCTATTTGAGAGAATCTTTCGAAAAAGGGCTAAAAAACAAAAAAGACGAACAAACCGGACCGAATCGAGCCGCCTTTAGAAATGCTCATACTTTTAGATATGACTCTATTTTCAGCTATATCTAAAAATCATTTTAGAGACGACTTCTAAAAATAGGAGTTGTACAGTGAAATTTGAATTTTTTAAATGAGTTTGGACGGAGAAACGACCAAAACTAAAGTTATAGACCTTGAAGAGTTATAACTTTGGTTTTGGTACAGTGAAATGACCAAAATAGGAGTTGTACAATGAAATTTGAATTTTTCTTAGATAGATGATTTCATATGAAAAGGTTGACAACTACAAAGCTGTATAACTCTTTACAATATACAACTTTTGTATTGGTCGTTTCTCCATCCGAACTCGTTTGAAAAAGTCATTTGAAATTCGACTTTTTCAAACGAGCTCGGATGGAGAAACGACCAATACCGAAGTTGTATACATTTGAAATTTGACTTTTTCAAATGAGCTCGGATGGATAAACGACCAATACCGAAGTTGTATATCGTAAAGAGTTATACAGCTTTGTAGTTGTCAACCTTTTCATATGAAATCATCTATCTAAGAAAAATTACGTTTGAATTTCTCACATTTGATATTCAAATTTTTCAAATGACCTCAGGTGGAGAAACAATCAAAACCAAAATTGCAAATCTTAAAAATTTATACAACTTTGTAGTGGACAAGTTTTTCATTTGAATTTGTTTAGGATCCTAAATATTCATTTCAAAATCGATAAAGATAAAATGAGGAGAAAGAATCTCTCAAATGAACAAGTGACTTATGGATCGATTGGTTAGGCAAGATACGCGTGAAGCCTAAGGCCATACTCCCTATGTCCCGCTTTGACCGACATTTTAGCTTTCAGTCTGGTGCTGCAAAGATTGTTTGAATGTGACGTTATGTGTGTCCGGGTGCATTGAAGAAATTGTGAATGTGGACAATTTGCTGCACTGCCAGAATGACAGTCAAAGCGAGAGAGAGTGTAACATCCCGGTTTTTCGTGCAACCAAAAATATGAACTTTTTAAAAAAAATTCTGCAATTTGTGTGAAGCATGTAGTTTATATGACTAACCCGAGTTCGACCTGCTAACAAATCGTTGCATACATCTAGAATTGTTTGTAGGAGAGTGCCAGAGCTCTTTAGCGGGGTTAGGGTTTTGTGTCGGAATGCACAAGTCCGTAGTGAATCCTCTTAATTGCCTTGGAATATCTCGAAAACTCCCTTTACATCTCCCCCAAAGCTCCGTGACCCATGGTCATAAGAGTCACGAAAGGAAAAGTCCTTTTCCATGTTGCTCAATCTCTTTTCTAAATTCCATGTGTAGAAAAAAGAGAATCATTTCTTAATTAATTTCTAGGGCCAAAGCTTCCTCCTGCATCTCCCTCTAGGCCCAGCTCATGGTTTATCTCCTTGTCGCACGGCCAGCCAGTAGTACGTACGCACCCTATCCTATCACGAAATGGCGATGCTCCGGATCCAGCTACCTGCCCAACCGTGCATGCTACTGTGCCTTGCTCTTTAATTACGTGAGCACCTGAGTTCTCTAAGCCAAAGCCTTTGTAAGTGTGTGTATATATGTATATATATACACGTATATACCTACTATGCCAACCGCAAGCAGCTACAGCACGCCGACCTCCCTGGCCTGCACTCCTCGTCTGGCCCAGGCACTACTTCGAGCCCAACTCGCCACCAAGTCCAACTGGCGCTAAACTCTTCCCTCTCCCTTGCCTCTCGTTCTCAGCGCGTGATTGAGGAAGCTGCGCCCCTGCGCGTCGCGGAGACGCAAGTGCCGTCTACCGGGCCCAGGAGCCAGCCGCAGAGTTGGCCCTCTCCGTTTCCATTCTGTCGCCACTCCATCGAATCGCGTCGCCGTTTTCTCCTTCCTCTCTCCGTACCAGTGTTGTAAAACCTTGTAACTTGTAACTCTACGATGTATGACTGTCATATCATCTGATAATTGATAATGTGATGGTTTCCCCTCGTAGACTATCACATTATAATTCATATCTGTGGATTTTCCCTTCGAGGAAAAACGAGATCGTTTCAGAGAGGGAGTAGGCTAGATCTCCTGCAGGCACGAAGCGCGTGTTTTCACACGAAAAATCGTGTGACTTGTGACGGCGCGCGCATGTACAACTCCTATTTTTAGAAGCCGTCTCTAAAATTGCTATGTACAAAATGGAGTTGTACAGTGAAATTTGAATCTTTAAGTGTTGCATGTACAAAATAGTTGGGTCTCTGAATAAAAAATTGCTACTTTTTCCCAGACAATTTTGAAATCCCAACAATTTCTCTGTCCCCAATTTCTCAGGGGACATCCCAACAATTTTTGAAATTTTGAAACTACGTCAGCAAGCAATTTCTCAGGGTACATCCCATTCAGTTAGGATACTTTAGCTATGTTTCTCTGAAACAACATCCAACACTTAAAATGCCAAGCAAACTTTACCACTACTATCAAAATGATAGATCTCTAGAATAGCAGTATACAGTGGCGGACCCAGGATTTACCAAAGACTAGCGCCAATTTTCAGTGGCGAAACGCCGATAGGTACACCATAGTGTATATGACTATATACATAATAGATATTCTTAAGGAAAGTTTGCAATAAAGTACGGTACAGTATAGTACATGATTCTCTGAAAAAACATGGAACATTAGAAAATAACTAAATACCTAGTGCTAGTGATGATTTAGTTCATTGGCATCTTCCACTTCCATGTCGTCAATAACAACTCCTAGTTTGGACAAGATATAGAGTTAATAAGAACAGGGACATCCAAAAAATTAATCTTATTGATTACTATGCATTTGTATCTTAAATGGCTGGATGTAACATAAGGAGAAGAACTGAAGAAATACCTTCACGGCTTCACACAAGTGGGGCTCCGGCAGCCGAGGGGCGAGGGCGTGAGGCTTGGCCTTGCCTACGAGGGGGACGACGGCCGCCAGCAGGCAGGGGCCGCGCCGCTGCGGGGTGGAGCGAGAGGCGGCAGGCGGGAGCAGTGGCGCTTGATACAAGCGGCCGAGTGGGAGGCGGAAGAGTCGCGAACCGTGACGGCGTGAGCGACCGAGGCACCGAGCGACTCCGCGGTCTGCCCTACTCTTCTCCTTGTTGGGTGTTGTTGGGCCAAAACTTAAGACCTGCTCCTAGAAAATCTGGGCCGCGACTAGGGCAATGGCCCTATTGGCCCTTGGCCTGGGCCTGCCCCTGGCAGTATAGCCATGTCCATGGCATCATCATCAATAGATCACAGATTCTCCTTTGTATTCAAGCTTCCTGTGTAAGTAGTGCCTAAACACTGTCTAGAAATTTCATCCAGCAAGGAAAATGGATTCCAGTGTAAGTTGCCTAAACACTGTCTAAAATTTTCATCCAGCAAGGAAAATGGATTAGAAAAGTAAGAACAAGAAATAGAAACACAAAACGAAGAAGCAGGAAAAAAAAGGTTCTTAATTTCTCATCTTGTATTTTTGCCAAGAGATGCAATAGTATGGGTTTTTCTTCTGTTGTGCTTTATGTTACCTATAAAACAAATATAAAGAAAAGTTATTACACAGTACTTATTGCCATTGTCTCTAATAGGCAACCATTGGTTGTACCATTTTTACAATGACACTAGCTGCTTTGACTAGCAGGCCAGATGTTTACAAAGGAACTACTCTTTCTTCAACTATTATTTCCTTGTTATCATGTAGGTCATTTGGCTGAAGGGACTTATAATTTCACTTCTCTTGAGTCACCACAAGAGGAAGAACCCCTTCGACAAATTCATGATGTAGACGATGAGGCACAAGACTTGGATAACATTGTGGTTCATGAGGTACCAGATGAAGATAACGATTGAACCATTGAGAGGCAAGCAAGTGAGGTCGCGACTGTTGAAAGAAGTGCAAACAAGATACTCTGTCACAAGACAAAGAAAGTGAGGTTGCAGCTGTTGAAAGAAGTGGACATCGAAGAACTACTATTGCATCAAGAAACAAACAGGGAAAGAGGCCTAGAAAGAGTGCAAAGATAGAACATATGATGGGGAGATACATGGAAATGAGGACCAAGCAAGCAGAAAATGAATCTGCACATCTAGCCAGAGAAAAGGAGGCTGCTGAAGGTAATGGTTTCTCTATCAAAAGGTGTATATTAGTTCTGAGCACAATGCAAGTGACCAAGCAAGAAAAGGCAAAAGCATATGCAGTCTTCATCAAGAGCAAATAAAATAGAGAGGCTTTCATATGTGGCTGTGAAGCAGATGTAGAATCAACTTTGATTTGGCTCAGAAATGAGATGATCTAGCACGTAAAATCTTAGTCTACTTGTTTTGTTTCTCTCTTCTATATATTTGTTGTTTTGATCCTTGGTTTGCATATTTACTTATATCTACTTAGTACTAGCTAGATTTCAGTTTTGGTGTTAAAACTCACAATCAGTTAGTGCTACTTAAGTTTGGGTTCATCTCTATTCGTGGTACGGCTAAAAACGCATCCGACAAGGAGGATAAGAAGAGGTTTCAAGGTTTAAGTTATACCTTATCCATGTCATCTCATCTATATAGTGGACTAAATAGAGCTTATTTCAGCCGAGGAGTTCTATGTTACTACATTTGCAATTTTAGATCAGTGACTTCTCTAGCATATTGTCACATCTCTGAGACCTAGTTATACTTGTTTTGTCCTTGGATACTAGTAATACGAGCATGATGTTTGTGTTGCCAGAACGTGCACTTTCTATCTTTCTATCTTATATGGCAGTCAAAGGTTTTTATCCTGTTAATTAGTGCTAGAATCATTTGTTAACTAGTGCTCTAAGAGTGCTTGCTCCAGAATGTGATCGTGTGTATTTTATATTTTGTGATCGCTCCAGAATGTGCTTGCTCCATCATTTGTTTGCTCTAGAATGTGAATGTGTGTATTATACAGTGCTTACTCCATCCTTGAGTACTCCGCATTTCGTACTATCAACTAGTGAATTTTGTAGTCACATGTTGGTTAGAACGACTTAGCACTTAGCAAATCAGGAGTTATACCGATTCAGGCAACTATGCACTACGTCTAGTCAGGGGTGTTCGTTCGTGTTCCTGAGCACTGAAGGCACGGTAGGGGTTACAAATAGGTGAGAGTGAAAGCTAAAGAGCTAAGGAACCAAGAATGTTTGAAGAATAAAGTGTTAAAGAGAAAGAAAAGGGAGCCCCTACCTCACCTTATATAGTTGAGGAGGTAGGGTTACAAAAAGCAGCAAGACCCCACATGTTGGTCGGTCTTGATGGGACCTCGACTGACGTTGCCTAGTCCCATCCTATGCCACTGTTGTCATCCCACCTGGGGTCATGGTGGAAGACGTGGGAAACAACAACTACATCCGCCCGAACTCATGACATGGTTGGCAGAACAACACCACAATAGTTGCCGGTAGGGGTGGGAAAAATACTTGATACACAATCCCCAAACCTGAATTATCTAGACCCGGACCCGAAGTACCTGAACCCAAAATTTCCAATCATAATTTCGGATATAACTGTAAAAACCCAAATTTAGTTCAAGTAATGTTCTCGGTACCCGAACTACCCGAAATATCTCAAATCTTTGCTCTTCTATTCATAATATGAAGACATGAAGTAATTCAATGCAATGTAAATCTATTATTTGGTACGGCTCAACGTAGATCTATTCTAGTTTGATAACTGATTTCTTATTAAATGATATGAAGAAACGAAGTGATATGAATGACTATTGTTAATTTCTTGAAAATGCTACTGGTTTTGTCAATTTTAGGTATATCGAGTTAAATCGAACCCAAATTATCAGTTACCCAAAATTCTAAGTTATGTTTTTTTGGGGCCAACATCAGGTAGTAATTTTTAATACCCAAATTTTCAATTACCTGACCTCAAATTTTCGTGAATGCCCGCCCTTCATTGCTAGTGAGGTCCATCCTATCTCCTGACCGTACAAGTCTGCTGCAGTGCAAAGCATGCTGTACTTGTTTTAGTGAACATTTAGTTTGTAAATAATGACAAAATTGGGGTAATTCATGGAAATTCAATGGGCTAATTAGATCATCTCATACAATGGTTGAGTGGGTAATTTGGATGCAAATTTAGGACGTTAGTTTAGAATATACTCCCTCCTTCCATGTTTAAGTGTCATCATAGGAATCGTGCCGGTCAAATAAGTCTATAGAAAATATTAGCAATATTTGTATCTCTGAATAAATTTATTGTAAAAATAGATTCACTGATCTATCTAACAAAACTAATTATGTACTATAAATATTAATATTTTATTTTATATGCTTAGTCAAAGTTAAGTACGTTTGACTTTTTAGAAAGGGAGAACGACGTATAAAAAGGAACGGAGGAAGCATTTCACAATAACATAAGGTGGGTAAATTTAATGTAGATTTAGGGGGTTATTTATGTTGTTTCATAATGGCAAAGGTAGTTTTTTTTAGAAATTAGAATAGATGCAATTTTGTTACTTTTTAGAGAAGTTCTAAGATTTATTATTTTTTAGCATGCTCATGAGGATCAATGTGGAGACTTTGTTGAGGACATCCAATTGGTAATAGTAAGACATGGAGAACATATGGATAGGGAGGAAAACCATGGATATCGATGGGGAAACATATAGAGTATCGCCTTGTTTACTTGTCTTATGAGCCGTACTTTTCAGCCAATGAACAGTATTTTTCTCTCACAACAAATCGGTGAACAGTACTATTAGCCATGGCTTTTTAGCCAAGCGAACAGGACGAGTTATCCATATTTATATTCAGAATTATATTTTTGATAGAAAAAATAGATAATTAGTAATCGCATACTCCTTGCGTCCCAAAATAATTGCACTTATAGGATTCAAAATTTGTCCCATAATAAGAACACTATGCTAGTAATTTTTACTATTTTCTTTATTTTCAAAGTACAATCATTACATGTTGATACTACTTTTGAAGTTTTGATAGGGGCAATATATAGAATTTCATAGTAGCCTTGGTCTTTCCCCCATATCCTAGAAGTGTATTTATTTTAGGACTGAGGAGTACTTACTATATGCAGATTATGTTAGAAAATACTGTAAACAAATGGAGAGCATGTAGACAACTAATTTTGTTAACCGTAGGTATTAAACACAAGCAGCTTCTAGCGTGCCGAAGCACGGATTGATGCGGTCCATGCACTCGGTGTGTCTACCTTCTCCTAGCGAAGTCAATCAACTGTTGTGGGATGCCGACATGCAGTAGTGCCATTGGAGATTTGGAGTACTCGGCCATGGCACGAGTACAGCGTGGTACATGAAACACCCAGCTCAGCTCGGTGAGTGAGGTGACTGGGGTTGTCGTTTCGCAATAGTCAAAAGCTTTCTCTCTCAAAGCTTTCTCTCTCGCAATAGTCAAAAGCTCCGGATTCGGTACAGTGCAACACTGTAGCACTATAGCATTTTTGTTTTTATTTGCTAATAATTGTCTAAATATTGATTAATTAGACTCAAAATGTTTGTCTCGCAAAGTACAACAAAACTGTACAATTAGTTTTTGATTTCATCTACGGGTGCGTTCACTTCGCGAAAAGTAGCTGAAAAGTTACTGTAGCATCTTTCGTTGTTATTTGGCAAAATTTGTCCAATTATGAACTAACTAGGCTCAAAAGATTCGTCCCGACATTTACAGACAAACTATGCAATTAGTTATCTTTTTTACCTACATTTAATATTCCATGCATGCGTCGAAAGATTTGATGTGATGGGTGTAAGAGGAAATATTTTGGGTTGGGATGGGGAAGTGAACAAGGCCTACATTTAGTACTCCATGCATATGTCGATATTTTGATGTGATGGGGAATCTTCTTTTTGCATAGTGGAATTTGGGGTGAATTTGGGGCCGTGTTTAGATCCCGAGTCGGGGACATCCGACTCGGGCGTTGTTGGTACAGTGTTCCTATCGGAACACTGTAGCAACTTTTGTTTTTTAGTGTAAAAAATTGTCCAAAAATTGATTAATTAGACTCAAAATGTTCGTCTCGCAAAGTACAACAAAACTGTGCAATTATTTTTTGATTTCATCTACATTTAGTACTCCATGCATTTACCGGTATTTTGATGTGATGGGGAATCTCTTTTTTGCATAGTGGAATTTGGAGGAGAATGGGAACTAAAAAGGCCTGGGTATCTAAACAAGGCAAGTCTCAAACTTGATGAGCTACATCATGGCTCATGGCGCATGCAAGGACAGCCCTCTTTGAACCTGCTGCTGATGTGACCTTCGTATAGGGCGTCGGTCGTCTCTCTCAAGCGATTGATGTCAGATGGGTGTTTGGTTGACTTAGTTCATATCACATATATATATATATATATATATATATATATATATATATATATATATATATATATATATACTATTTACGAAATTAAATATATAAATTGAGACTAATTTACAAGATGAAATTTTTAAGCCTAATTAGTCCATGATTTGATAATACAGTGCTACAGCAAACATGAGTCTTAATAAATTTGTATTACGGTTTACTGATAGAATCTGTAATTTGTTTTTTATTAGTATCCCAACACACCATACAACATCTCATATAATATTCAATGTGACACCAACTAAACTTTAGCCCTGCATCAACAACGGTTCACAGGCGACTTCTCTGACGGATTCCTTTGTCATTGTTACGGGTCGACTCCCAGCTCCTGCCTCCTGTTTCAGTGTTTCTATAGTTCCTCCGTAACGGGGGCGTGGTTTCTATCTGCATTTGTACTATTGAGCAATATTAAGAGCCAATCAAATCAAATCCTCACCGTTGGAGCACTAGTAATACTACTACTACTACTTTCTGTTGCAGCTAAGCTTAAAGATAACTTTTGTTATAGACTAGTTAGGCCAGTCGCAATGGAGTTTCATCAGAGTTTTATGGGCATTTATTATACTGATGTGGCACCATATTAATGAAGAGAGAGATGATAAGAGTTTTATGGAAGTAGAGAGAGTTTCATGGGATGAAACTCTTCTACACTGTTTCCAAAATCTAGATGTGTTGAAAACAATGACATGAAATCTCCACCGAGACTAGCCTTAGTCCCACAATATTCCAGGCAATTCATATGGAATGATTTATAATCCCTATGGACTACTTTTGGACATATTATGGTTGCTCGTTTTTTCTCACGGCTTCTTTAATAATCTTAAGACTCATTCTGAATTTGATTTATAACTAGTACTAGTACATGTGTATTCTTTTTATATAAAGGATATAAAATTTGGCCTCTATATCCACATAGAATATATATAATCAAAATATAAAATCTGGCATATATACATGTGTATTGTAGGGGAAGATTCTCATAACCTAACCATTAAAGTCCAACTATTCACCTCCACCCTAACACATGTTCGCTTCGCTGAAAAGCCATGACTGAAAGTACTGTTCGATGATTTATTGTGAGAGGAAAACACTGTTCCTTCGCTGAAACAGTACGGCTCATAAGACAAGCGAACAGGGCCAATGGTCGCGAAACACTTTCAACCATCTATAATCTATGGTTATAAGCTAGATGTAAGGAAAATGGCACCTAGCTAGTGCCATTAATGATTTTGGTGATTAAGTGATAACATGATCTTTGGAACTAATGTATTTGCTAGTATACAAAGTTTTAGTCCAATGGATGCATGGATGGACTTGGACGAGGCGATAGTGACCATGTCATCAACACCTCAAGCAACAAACAAGAAGATGATTTGAAGACAATAGAAGACAAGCAAAATGGCCAAGACATCGAGTGGAAGAAGTCCGATTGATCAAAAAGATGCGAAAAAATAAAGCTCATAGTGCACCACCGGAGCTCTCAGGTGCGGGAGCATCGGGCCTTAGAAGACTAGGTTGGCAAAGGGCTAAAGGGAGAACCCCACCTTACCTTCCGGTGGGTCACTGGAGAGGTGCACTGGAGGATAACTACAAAGAGGGTGCTAGAGACATGGTGGAAGTGATACACTCACCGGAACTCTCCAGTGGTGCACGAGAGCTTACCAACATAATTTAGACTGTCCAATGGCAGGCTAATGACTGGTCTATGTGGCAGTCACAAGATCTCTATGGTGGGTTCTTCAGACCTATCTGGTGCTCACTGCTAGTGTGCAGTTCAGCCTGTTGGCTAGTTTTAAAGTTTGGGGCTATATATACTCCTCTGCTCGTCCATTTCATGCATGTGTGTTGGAGCTGAGGCAAGTTGCTAGTGAGTTGAAGCTCGCCGACTATTGTTCTAACCACCAAAAGTGCTTAAGAAAAGACTGGTGATTAGCGTAATGCTTTGCGAAGTGCTTAGGTAGACCACAATTAGCGCTTACTCTAGGTTTAGACCTAGTGTTTAGTGAGACTGCACACCTCCAAGCTACCGTGCCTGCGTGCACCAAGATTTGTATACTAGTGGCTTGGATTCTTGTGAGACCCTACTACGTGTGGAGTTGCCGCTTAAGTTGTACTATGGGAATTAGGTCTGCGGCGTTTTGACCGGAAGCTTGATAGTGAAGACAACTGTGAGTGGTCTAGGAGAGGCCACACAGAGACCCACTTTGAGCGTGGGGAAAGGCCTATGAGCTATCCATGGAGTTACTCGTCCGGGAGTTATCCTTGCAAGGGGTCCGACGGGGACTAGGGGAAGCACAAGCTTCTCATACCTCAAGAAAAAGTTGACATGTTAGTTTTCGTTCTCTAACTCATTTACATTTCTACACTTACTTGCATTCTTTGGTTGTGTGCTTACCTTTCTTAGTCTAGCTTGCTAAGTTAGCTGATATGATTGGAACCTAGGGTGGAAAACTCTTTTGCTTTAGAGGTAATAATACTCAGCAAACTGTAGTGCTTAGTTAACCATTAGTTTTAAAATTGCCTAATCCATCCCCTAAGCATCACGGTCTGTTCACTAGAGATTTTTTTTATCTATAATCTAGGCTCTGTTTGCTTGAGCTTATCAACCAAAATCAGCCAGTCATGGAACAGTGTTTTTCTCTCACAACAAATCAGCATCAGCATTAGCCAAAAATACAGCCAGCCAAACAGAGCCCTAAATTCTACAATTACTATACAAGATATATGGATTCATATAATCTTTAGGAGATCTAAATATGTTCTAAATACTTCTCTTCTATCAAATTTTTCATTAAAGAAGAAAATATATGCCAGCAAGATGTCTCTATAATTTTCGTTGAAGTAGAAAAAAATCTAATCCTCTAATCGCTCTCATATCACTGGCGCCAAGCAAAGCTGCCTGGAGCGCAACCAAACAGGCTTTCTAATGTGTGCTACAGTTAACACAACTTGGAAAAAAAATGCTGCAGGCAGTAGTAGTACCGGGCTCTCGACGGTTGTTCTCAGGTGTCTCACTTTTGCCATGACGCGCGGTTGATGCTGCTGACCTGCTGGCTGCCATGGATTGGTGCCAAAGCCCTCTTGTCCGTTGGCTACGCAAGGCAAGACATTCGACGCTGATCAATTTAGATCCGAGTTAACTAAACACGCCAGCGATGAGTGATGATGACCTGAGCCGTGAGAAGCTCGTGCTATCATTCGACGTGGCCACCACGCAGGACAGCATGCGGCGTTTGCCCATGACGCGATGCCCCGCCCGGCTCGACAGCATCTCACTCACCCCAGGGCTAGTGGGAATGAAAGCGGGCGACTAGTGTTTACGGATAGATCGGCAGATAGATAGCACGCGGGTGGTCACCGTTTTCCTATGCAAAAAGCATGGGGTTTCGTTGGCGCAAAACGGCGGCCGTAATCATGCCGAGAGCGGCACGCTGGTACTGCTAGTACTCCTACTAGGACCTGCTAAACACATGGCTCGCATGAGCTGAATGTCTGAATTCGGACAGTCTGGGACTGGGAGCAGGGGCAACCATGTGCCCAGCTGCCTCTAAATCTCCTTTTACCACTCCTAATCCTAACGAAGGCCCTGGAGCTAAAATGCCGGCACCCTGGTTCAAAATGAGAACGAGGCGTGGTGCCGTCGCTTCGCTTTTTACCACTCTACTTGAGCTGGTTCCAAAATATTTCACGAAAAAACAGTAGATTCTCCGTCACATCGAATCTTTGGACACATGTATGGAGCATTAAATATAGATAAAAAATAAAATTAATTACACAGATTAGACGAAATGGACGAGACGAATCTTTTAAGCCTAATTAAACCATGATTGAACACTAATTACTAAATAACAATGAAAAACGCTACAATAGCATTTCGCAAAATATTTCAGGAACTAAACGAGACCCTGCTGTGCGCCTGTGCAGGTGCAGCCAGCCTCCCCAACTCCAAGTACAAGTCAACCGATATATGACCGCCGAGCAGGGTGCAGACACTGCAGTGCAGAGCGCTGAGCGCCCTGGTGACACGCCCAAGGAGCACCAGAGACGTGCGTGGCTCCACCGCTGCACCAAGCGGCAGCCGGCAGTCGATTGACGATTCACGACAGCGCTTGGGAAGCCACAGCTGCAGCCTGCAGGCAGGCTGCCTGACCGAGAAGACCGGAGACTGGAGTTCTGCTGGCCACGGCTGAGCTGAATTTTGGCTGTGTTTAGCTGACCTGAAAAGTGTAAAAAGTGTACTGTAGCACGTTTTGGTTTTATTTGGCAAATAGTGTCCAACCGTTGACTAATTAGGTTCAAAACATTCGTCTCGCAAAGTACAATCAAACTGTACAATTAGTTTTTTTATTTCATCTACATTTAGTATTCCATACATGTATCGTAAGTTTGATGTGACGGAAAATCTTTTTTTGCATAGTGCTTTTTTCAGGTAACTAAACACAGCTTTTTGCTGAAGTTAAACAGTGCAAACTTTCAGCAGCAGGAGCAGACGTGCAGCAGCTTCGGCCGATTTCAACCCACAGTCTACCAGCCGAACAGCCCCCTAGTCTTTAATGTTGGCTACCTGGTGTTAGTAAGAGTACAGTACTTCTGTCAGAATGGACATATGATTATTGTATTAGGCTCTGTTTAGATACCCAAAAAGAGCTAAAATTTTTTTGCATAGTAACTGTCACATCGAATCTTTGGACGCATACATGGAGCACTAAATGTAGATAAAAAAAAATAACTAATTGCACAGTTTGTCTGTAAATGTCGAGATGAATCTTTTGAGCCTAGTTAGTCCATGGTTAGACAAATTTTGCCAAATAACAACGAAAAGTGCTACAGGAACTTTTCCCCAAAAATTTTCACATCTAAACACGCCCTTATTGTCACTGTCACTTGTGTCGTGTGAGCGACATTGAGGACGTGTTTAGTGCAGGGGCTGTAAAGATTTTGGGCACAGTAGCACATATGTAACTATAACAATTAATATCTAATTATAGACTAATTAGATTTTAAAGATTTATTTCGTAAAATACATACAAACTGTGTAACTAATTATTTTTTATTTATATTTAATATTCTATATATGTCTTTAAATATTTGATGGGACCAGGTGTAAAATTTTTAGGTGCAACACGTCCTGATTGGTGCCTGATGCCGCTGCTCATCTTTCAGCCCATGGGCACGGTCCTCGATAAAGGGCCATCCGTAACATCGCTCAGTGTCCAGTCCATCACGAGTTTTTTATTTTCTTTACAGTACGTTAACGGTACCAGGCAGGCACGACGCAACTGTGAGGTTACCCTGACAAGTGACAAAGGGCGTGTTTAGATCCAAAAATTTTTGGAGAAAAGTTCCTGTAGCACTTTTCGTTGTTATTTGGTAAAATTTGTCCAATCATGAACTAACTAGGCTCAAAAGATTCGTCTCGACATTTACAGACAAACTGTGCAATTAGTTATTTTTTATCTACATTTAATGCTCCATGCATGCGTCCAAAGATTCGATGTGACGGGTACTGTGCAAAAAAAATTGGGTGTTTTTGAGCATCTAAACAGGCCCAAATTACAGGCACACGAGTCCACGATGTCCATCGTTTCATTGCGTGCAAAAGTTCCGGTCCCTTTAGGTCCGGTTTAATGTCGAGACCGATGGATAGCTACAAATTAGACCTAGACGATCTAAACAGATTAATAGATTTGTTAATTATTACAGAAGTGGTAGCGTCCGGACGTCCGCGCCTATACTCCATTTCGCGTACCCCACGTGGGGCCCGTGCTATCTCGAACGTCACCAACATCGAGAAGAGGGGAGGGGACGGCGCCCATCTGCGCCACAGGTTCGGATGCCCAGCCGGCGCCGGAAGGAAGAGACATTAAGGCGAAGCAAGCAAAAGGCGAGGAGGAGGATGCAACACCGATCTACTTTTTATTTTGACCGCAAAAACTGTGGGGGAGATCCCTACGATGAGAGAACTTTTCATTTAAAATAAAAGCAGGGGTTCATACGTACAAAGATTAAATGAAAGCATCAAGCCAAACACAAAAAGATGATCATAGATCATCTTTGAACCTAACAGACTGTAAGAAGCATTGACTCTTAAAGCGTGAAAGCCAAACAGCAAGAGTAGGATCCCTTCTTTGAAAGACTTTGTCATTTCGAAGTTTCGAGAGCTCCCAAGCCACTATCAGAATTGCTTCTGTGAAGAAAGGAATGGCATGCGATGACCGAGCTTGCATGAATCTGTCCATCAATAGCAACGAAACATCTCAGGTATTTGTATCTTTGACCAGCAATGCTGTGCAAAAAGGCAATCAAAAAACAGATGCTCTATAGTTTCAGGTTCTCCTATACTGCACATAACACAGGTTGGGCTGTCCTCAATGTTCAGGTGCCTCCGCTGGAGCATCGTCTTTGTGTTCAACTGATCTACAAGTACTCTCTCCGTCCCAATATATCTGTCGTTGGAGCCCTTGATCGAGTAACCAAGGCAAGTGGCAAATAACCCTGAAACCCCTATGTACAAATGATTTCATCTGTTACACATTTGGACAGACACACTATTAATGCTACGTGAAGAAGCACGCATAGCCACCCACGGAATCTTTTTGTTCCATTAAACAAATCAGAGTTGACATCCAGTTTTCATAGGTAAACATTGAAAGCATCTAGGCCCCGGTGTTGTTTTCGGCAATTGATGACAACGCATTATTACCATGACTAACGTGTGTTTTGCAGAAACTTTGGTAAGTTAGGTCATGGAGATGATAACTGCTTTGGGCACTTGGTATTCATGTCCCTTGATGGAAATCGTTTCGGTTTTCAAAGGATCAATGACAAGATTAAGGACGGTTAGTTCCGGATGTCAAGGTGTTGGGTTACATCCGGAATAGTCGTTAGGATCTTTGTTTCTTCCTTTGACCGTACTATAAAGGGGGGCATGAGCGAGTAGCTTGACCTAGGTGAGTCTTTTGTTTAGGTGTGGTGTACACTTGTCAAACTTAGCACTAGGTAGCTCAGGTAAAGCTCAAAGTTCAGTTGGAAGCAACTTGGTTCAAGTTGCGTCGCGTTTCTAAGTCGTTTGAGCAGTTTTACCCTGACCGGACGCGGTCTCTGTGATGACCGGACGCGTCCGGTCAGTACTAAACAGTTGCTGCGTCGTTAACTGGTTGACCGGACGCGGTCCCTGCGAGCACCGGACGCGGTGATCAGTCTGACACGTGTTTCAGAGGGTAAAAGTATAATCGGACGCGACTGTGAAGTGATCGGACGCGTCCGGTCACGTTCCAGTAAGGTTCTTCGCTGACCTGACGCGTCCGGTCATCCATGACCGGACGCGGTCCAGCGTCAGGTCAAAGTACAGTAAGGCTCTTGCATGATCGGACGCGTCCGGTCATCCCTGACCGGCGCGTCCGGTCACTCAGCGCTGACTTCGGCTTTCGACCGTTACACTCGACCGGCGCGTCTGGTCACGACGATCGGCACGTCCGGTCATCGCGAGTTTTGCTGATTTGGCAGGTAACGGTTGGATTTGTTTGAGGGGTGTATAAATACATCCCCTCCACCTCTTTTAGAGGTCTCTTGCTCATTTGTTCAGCTGAGAAACACCTTTCAAGTGCAAGGGAGTGCAAGAGCCCTAGTGAGGAAAGTGTTTTGAGAATCAAAGTTTGTGATTCCTCATTAGTGACTAGGGAGTAGCAAGTGTGCATCCATCTTCTCATTAGGCTTGTTGTGGTCAAGTGAGAGTTCTAGCTTGTTACTCTTGGTGATCGCCATCACCTAGACGGTTTGGTGGTGATTGGGAGTTTGGTGATCATCCGACGAGCTTGTGGATGACCCAACTCATCGTGTGAGCGGTTTTGGGCGATTCACCGCGACGGAGTGTCGAAGAATCAGCCCGTAGAGAGCACTTGATCCTTGCGCGGATCAAGGGGGAGCTAAACCCTTGCGCGGGTGCTCCAACGAGGACTAGTGGGGAGTGGCGACTCTCCGATACCTCGGGAAAACATCGCCGTGTTCCTAACCCTTTTCTTTCAAGCATTTACTTTCGTGTATTACTTTCTTTGCTTGATTTACTTTCCTAGAATTGCCTTGCTAGACTAGGATTGGAACTTAGGGTGCAAGTCTTTTTACCGGTAGAATCATAAGGAACACTAGTAGGCACTAGGGGTGAACTTTGGCTTGTAGGATTTAATTCTTGCAATTAATTTTTAGAAAAGCCCAATTCACCCCCCCTCTTGGGCATCTTGATCCTTTCAATTGGTATCGGAGCCGAGTTGCTCTTATTTTAGGCCTCACCGCCTAGAGCAAGATGTCTAATGGGGAAGGACCACCTCCCAACTTTGAGGGAGACGATTTTCCATATTGGAAAATTCGTATGGAGGCGTACCTCGAAGCCATAGATGTTGGGTGCCTTAGAGCCGCAACCGAAGGGCTTCCCGCTATCAAGGATCCCGCCAACCCAAGTGGTGACGAGGAGAAGTACGACCGGTGGAATGCAAAGGCAAAAAATGCACTCTACCGGGGCTTAGGCAAGGATATCTTCAATCGTGTGCGTAATGCCAAAAACGCTCATGAATTGTGGGAAAACCTTTGTGCTCTCCATGAGGGAACCAAGAGTGAGCGTGAGGAACGCTATCACATAGCATTAAAGAAAATTAATTCTTTTGAAATGCTTCCCAAAGAAAGTGCTAATGAAATGTACACTCGATTGAATGTTTTTGTAGAGGATCTCAATGCTCTTGGACTCACACAAATGAGTCAATCAGATGTTGCAAGGAGAATCTTGAGCGTTCTTCCCGTCGAGAAGTATGGTCACATTGTCACCGTGCTTCATCAAAGTGATCTCTCCACCGCAACACCGACACAAGTATTGGGAAAGATCAATGCACATGAGATGTACATGCACATCACTCCGGAAGAGGGCTCATCATCTTCCAAGAAGAAGGACTTGGCCTTCAAAGCTAGCTATGACAAGAAAAAGAAGAAGGGCCAAGCCATGATGGTGCAAGAAAGCTCAAGTGAAAGTGATATTGATGATACATCACTTGCACTCATGGTGAGAAAGACCACCAAGATGTTGAAGAAGCTCAACAAGAGTGGCATCAAGTTCGATGGCAAGAAGAAGAAGTTCTTCACAAGTACCAAAAGGAAGCCTATATCCGAGATGGATTGCTACAATTGTGGTGAACTTGGCCACCTAGCTCATCAATGCCCTAAGCCTCCAAAAGATAAGTACAAGAACAAGAACAAGGGCAAGAAAAATGACTCAAGTGATGAAGAAGATGACAAGAAGAAGAACAAGCCATACAAAAAGAAGGATGGCAAGAGAAAAGAGTTCTACAAGAAGAAGAAGGGAGGCAAAGCCTACATTGTTGGTGATTGGCTCACCGATATTGAGTCATCATGTGAGTCCTCCGGCGATGAGAGCGATGATGAGAAAGAAAAAGTTGCTGCATTTGTAATTGGGCCATCATCATCTTCACCGACATCTTCATCACCACCTTCACCGCCACCTTCACCATCATCCTCCACTACTCACCTATGTCTTATGGCCAAGGGTGAACGAAAGGTACAAAACAATGATAGTGATGATGATGATAGTGATAGTGATGATGAATATGATGCACCTTCTTATGATGAACTTGTAAAATTGTTGAACAAATATTCTAAAATCATAAGAAGAACTAGAAATGAAAATGATGAGCTCCAAAATAAAAATGACTCACTCTCATCTAAGCTCAAAAATGCACAAAAGACTAGTGAAGAGCTTAAAGATCAAAAGGAAATTATGTCTTCTACTCTCAAGGAGCTTAAAACTTCTAACAAAGAGCTTAGAGATGAACATGATAAACTTGAGAAGAAGCATAATGAGCTCAACACTAGGCACAACTTGCTAAAAGACAAATACACTTCATTGAAAATCGATTATGATAGTCTTATTGTTGCAAATGAGCTTGCTCTTGAAACACATGATGCTACTAACCAAGTTGTTAAGATTGATATAGCTACATCATGTGATGACTTGGTTATTGAGAACATTGAGCAAGGCTCTAGCGGCAAAGGCAAGAATGTGGTTGAGTCCGACAACTATGATGACTATGTCAAGCTAAAGAGTGAAAATGAGATGCTTAGAAGTGAGAACAAGAAGTTGATGGCTCTTGAAAAGCAAACATCAAATGAGTTACTTATTGAAGAGAACAAAAAGCTCAAGCAAGAAAAAGAGCATCTCAAGACCGGCCTAAGCAAGTTCACAAGAGGCCAACATTTGCAAAGTGAGCTACTCATGAACACCGTCATGAAGATGGATAGAAGTGGCATCGGTTACTTGGCAAATCAAGAGAAGAAGGCTAAAACTCAACAACAACAAAGCAAGTGAAAACCCAAGCCAAAGAGATGTGTTGAGTGTGGACAAGAAGGCCATTTTGCTCATGAGTGCAAGACTCCACCACCACAACCCTTGCCCAAGCATGCTAGACCCTTTGCTTTCAATGCTCATTACATGCTTAGAAAAGATTCAAGTGGAAAGATGAAAGTCATGTTCTTGGGTCCCCCTAACAAGAATAGGCCTAAGAAGATATGGGTTGCCAAGTCACTAGTTGAGAAAGTCAAGGGTCCCTCTCAAGTTTGGGTCCCTAAACAAAAAGCTTGATCTCTTGTGTGTAGGTGAACTACAAGACCGGTGGATCTTATTGGGTTATTGATAGTGGTTGCACTCAACATATGACCGGTGACCCTCGTATGTTCACCTCACTTGAAGAGAATGGGGTATGTCAAGAGAAGATCAAATTTGGGGACAATTCAAAGAGCAAAGTCAAGGGTATAGGCAAGATTGCAATATCAAATGATCACTCTCTTTCAAATGTGCTCTATGTTGCTTCATTGAGTTTCAACTTACTATCCGTTGGGCAACTTTGTGACCTTGGCTACCAATGCTTATTCACTCCAAATGAAGTGGTAGTTACAAAGATAGATGACAAGCAAATGATTTTCAAAGGCTTTAGATACAACAATCTCTATCTTGTTGATTTCACCTCCGAAGATGCAAATTTGATGACATGCTTGTTCACCAAAACTTCACTTGGGTGGCTTTGGCATAGGAGGCTTGCACATGTTGGAATGAACACTCTCAACAAGCTATTGAAGAAAGAATTAGTGAGAGGTTTGAAGGATGTAAAGTTTGAGAAGGACAAACCTTGCAGTGCATGTCAAGCCGGCAAACAAGTTGCAAATACTCATCCAACCAAAGCTTACATGTCAACATCAAGAGTGTTAGAACTTCTTCACATGGATTTGTTTGGTCCTACTACTTACAAGAGCTTGGGTGGAAATCTCTATTGCCTAGTGATTGTAGATGACTACTCAAGATACACTTGGACTTTCTTCCTTCATGACAAATCCGAAGTGGCAAATTGCTTCAAGAAGTTTGCAAAGAGAGCTCAAAATGAATTTGAAGTCAAGATAAAGAAGATTAGAAGTGACAACGGCAAAGAGTTTGACAACACAAACATTGAAGCTTATTGTGATAAAATTGGAATCAAGCATAAAGTTTCATCAACCTACACTCCTCAACAAAATGGTGTAGTTGAGAGGAAGAACCGGACCTTGATCACCCTTGCAAGAACAATGCTAGATGAGTACAATACACCGGAAAAATTGTGGGCCGAGGCAATCAACACCGCATGCTATGCTTCAAATCGTCTCTTCCTACAAAAGTTTCTTGGCAAGACCCCCTATAAGTTGCTAAATGGGAAGAAGCCGAACGTCTCATTCTTCCGGGTGTTTGGTTGCAAATGCTACATCTACAAGAAGCGTCAACACCTAGGGAAGTTTCAAAGATGTTGTGATATTGATTTTCTTGTTGGTTACTCATCAAAGTCCAAAGCATATAGAGTATTTAACCATGCCACCAGTTTGGTTGAAGAAACATATGATGTGGAATTTGATGAATCTAACGGCTCCCAAGGAGCAATTGAGAATTGTGATGATGTAGGTGATGAACCCTTGAGGGAGGCAATGAAGAACATGCCGGTGGGAGACATCAAGCCTAAAGATGATGAAGACGATGTACAAATTGTTAATCCACCATCTTCATCACATGTGCCTCAAGATGATGATAAGAATGAGAGAGTTGAAAATGAAGATACTCATGTCTCTCATGAACAAGCCGAGGCACAAGCTCAAGATGTTGATGCTCCCCAACCCTCTCCTCAAGTGGTTGAAAGAAGAAATTCACCCCTTCTTCAATCACATCCACAAGATCTCATCATAGGGAGTCCTACAAAGGGTGTAATGACTCGATCTCAAAAGCTTTCTTCTTTTGTTGAACATCACTCTTTTGTTTCTTGTCTTGAACCTAAGAATGTAGAAGAAGCTCTTCAAGATCCGGATTGGGTGAATGCTATGCACGAAGAATTGAACAACTTCGCCCGCAATCAAGTTTGGACACTTGAAGAGCATCCAAAAGGTGCAAGAGTGATTGGAATCAAGTGGGTGTTCCGCAACAAGCAAGATGATCAAGGCGTAGTAGTGAGGAACAAGGCAAGACTAGTTGCAAAGGGGTTCTCTCAAGTTGAAGGTCTTGATTTTGGAGAGACCTTTGCACCCGTTGCAAGACTTGAAGCCATTCGTATCCTTCTTGCATATGCATCACATCATGAAATGAAACTATATCAAATGGATGTGAAAAGTGCATTTTTAAATGGCTTCATAAATGAACTAGTCTATGTTGAACAACCTCCCGGGTTTGAAGACCCTAGATATCCTAATCATGTTTATAGGTTGTCCAAGGTGCTATATGGGCTCAAGCAAGCCCCTAGAGCGTGGTATGAGCGCCTTCAGGACTTCCTCATTGAGAAGGGCTTCACTATTGGGAAGGTTGACACCACACTATTCACCAAGAAGTTTAATGGGGAGATCTTCATTTGTCAAGTCTATGTTGATGATATCATCTTCGGGTCAACAAATGAAGATTATTGCAAAGTTTGGTGAATTGATGTCAAAGGAGTTCGAGATGTCAATGATTGGTGAGCTAACATTCTTCCTTGGTTTTCAAGTCAAGCAAATGAGAGAAGGGATTTTCATCTCTCAAGAAAAGTATACCAAGGATCTTCTCAAAAGATTGAAGATGGAAGAATGTAAGCCAATCAAGACCCCAATGCCATCTAATGGACATCTCGACCTAGATGAGGGAGGTAAACCAATTGATGAAACTCTCTACCGTTCTATGATTGGTAGCTTGTTGTACCTTACCGCATCTAGGCCCGATATCATGTTTAGTGTGTGCATGTGTGCTCGCTTTCAAGCGTGCCCTAAAGAACCTCACCTAAGTGCCGTAAAAAGAATATTAAGATATCTTAAGTACACCCCAAGCATCGGTCTTTGGTACCCCAAAGGAGCTAGATTCCAACTAGTTGGCTATTCCGATTCGGATTATGCCGGTTGCAAAATTGATAGAAAAAGCACATCCGGAGGGTGCCATTTGCTCGGGAGGTCTTTAGTATCTTGGTCATCTAAAAAGCAAAATAGTGTGGCTTTGTCCACCGCCGAGGCGGAATACATTGCCGCGGGGGCTTGTTGTGCACAAATCTTATACATGAAACAAACCCTCCTAGACTATGGAGTTGTTCTTGAAAAGGTGCCGCTTTTATGTGACAATGAAAGTGCCGTTAAAATTGCTAATAATCCGGTACAACACTCATGCACCAAGCACATTGATATCCGCCACCACTTTCTAAGAGATCATGTTGCTAAAAATGATATATCACTAGAAGGTGTAAGAAGTGAAAATCAATTAGCGGATATCTTCACTAAACCTTTAGATGAGGCTACCTTTTGTAGGTTGAGAAGTGAACTAAATGTGCTTGATTCTAGTAACTTTAAAAGATGAGCTTGTGTTGTCCCTTGCATTGCATTGTATTATATGTCTTGTTTAAATTCCCGGCAATGCATCTAGAACTTGTCTAACACGGTTACGATAACCCTCCTTTGGAGGAGTGAAGAAGCCTAACCGTGGATCAAACTTGACAAGCAACCTAGTCTTCCTTTCTCGCTTTGCATTGCATATGCATGGTTGTTGCTTTGTCGTTTCTTTTCGGTTTAGCTTTGAGTAACCTCTGTGTTCGTCCATGAATAGAGGGAGCATTTGAAGCTCCCAAGGGTTCATAAACTCTATTGCATGGCCATACGTTGCTCCTCGGGTGTTTATTGCATATTTTCTTAAAAATAATACTAGCCTAAGGCAAAATATCTTAAAAAATTTGAGGGTTTGAGTGAGGTCTCTCTTATCAGGTTCCAATTGGTGTTTATTTGAGTCTCTTTGAATTGGAACTTGATTGGGAAAAGTCGCGTCGAAGATCGGATTGAAGAAAGGCGTTAAACAACGACCGAACGCTGGACCGGACGCTGAACCGGACGCGGTGCTGCTTCACCACTGCGTCCGGTCTCGGCGACCACCAGCGCGTCCGGTCATCCCGAAGACCTTCTCTCGGATCTGTGACCGGACGCTGCACCGGACGCGACGTTGTGACCACCGCGTCCGGTCCCGGCCACCACCACCGCGTCCGGTCATGCGCTTAAGTTTCCCAAGGAGTTCTCTGACCGGACTCTGTCAGCGTCCGATCATCCATAATCGGACGCGTCCGGTCATTCCAGGAGCTTACTAGACTCTGACCGGACGCTGCCCCACCGCGTCCGGTCAGTCGACCACCGCGTCCGGTCATCGCGTGAAAAGCGGATCTAAGCCCTCATATAACCGTACGTTCGATTTCGTTTTTCTTCGTCTCAATCCGCCGCCGCTCCTCGCCCTAGCCAAGCGCCGCCGTCTCGCGCCCACGCTCGCAGCCGCGCGCCGCCGTCTCGCGGCCGTCCCGGGCTCCGCCGGTGCCCCTCCGCGCAGCCGCGCCGCCGCTGCTCCACGCTCTGTTGCAGCCGCTTCGCGCCACCGCAGCCGCGCGCCGTTCACCGCCCCAAGCACCGCCGTCTCCGCCCGTGCTCGCTGTGCCGCGCGCCACCCGCAGCCCCAGCGCCGCCGCGCCATTGCTCTTAGCCGCGCCCTCCACTGTGTGCCGAAGCCTTGATCCTCCACTGCTAGGCCTACGACCTAACCCTAACGGTCGCGACGTCTTCGACATCTCTTCGGCCGTCCTCCGACGACGTTCCTTCGCGTAACTTCGTCTCCACGAGGTTGTTTCGCGTTACCTTGACCGTTTCTTTTGGATTGCCGATGAAATCCCGTTGAAATCTTATTCATCCTTGTTTGTCTCGGCACTCCAGAACTCGTCCGTCGTTTCCGCGGAAACCCTAGCGCGTCAAGGTCACTTACCTTTCGTCGGAAGTTTTCGCTCGTCCGAGGTAGCTATCGCATTCTATTCACATCTTATCTAATATACCTGCTTTCATTAGGATCTCACTTATCTATTAGATAATATATGTTGCTTATAGTAGCTCTATCTATTCTATCCTTTCAGTGAGTCCTGTCGGTACCTTGTGTGTCAGGTGATCAGCTGTGAATCCGAGGCCAAGCCTGCGGATACGGACTGAGGCCAAGCCTCACGAGTGTCAATACACCATCTTTCAGTCCGGGTTTTCTCAGTCACAGCAGTTACGCAGTATGGTTCGCTGCAAGAATGCTGGTGGTGCACCCAGTGACGGGGACGACAGTCCTCCCAGGATGACAGAGGTGGCTCATGGCAAGCGAAAGAAAATGGCCGCCAAGAAGAGAAAGAGGACACTCACAGAGGCAGAGGTGGCTCAGGCAGTTGCAGATGCAGCAGAGCTAGCAGAGAGAGGTGGCAGAGGCAGTGGGATTCATATTGGCGAGCGTCCCTTTCACCTTGAAGGTCGACAGCTCGGTACTGAGGCCACAGAGGGCACCGAGAACCCACCTGCAGAGCAGCCCACAGAGGACCCAGAGGAGACAGAGGAGCAGACAGTTCACTCTCCACAGCGTCGTCGCTCAGGACGTACGCGAGCTCAGGTGACTCCCAGGCCTGAAGGCCAGCGTCGTGGAGGTCGTCCACCTCCCAGGGCTCGAGGTCACCCCCCAGTTGAGCACTTTGACCTCAGGGGAGCTACAGCTCAACAGGTACAGGCTCTCAGGTTTGTCGAGGTCAGTCGGTGGTTCCCACCTCAGCGAGATCCCCGAGCTTCAGAGGGCTTCTACACACCTCTGCACGAGGACTTCTACAGAGCCTATGTTGACAGCGGGATTGCATTCAGACCTCAGAGAGTCTGTCGACTAGAGGCTTTAGTTGAGGTGGTTAGTGAGCAGCTTCGTCCGCACCTGTCCTTTCTACCTGGTTTGTCAGACTTTCTTGGACGGACTGGAGTCTACTGCGGGACTTGGGTCAGAGAGTTTTACTCTTCACTTTGGGTTGACCCAGCACATGAGTTTATACACTTTGCATTCAGAGGCCGTGACCGCAGACTGTACAGCACCAGGGTACGGGAGATCCTCAGACTTCCTGCTTCAGAGACGAAGATACACCAGCTGTGCTTTGGTCAGACTGCTCCACCGAGACGCCCTCACGGAGGTACAGTGCCACCCACAGATATGATCAGACCCTGCTTCCGTGAGCCTTTTGGCGAGGGGTCTAGATGTACACCTGCCAGCCTGACACCTCTAGCCCGAGTGCTAGATGCCATTGTGAGGAGGACCCTTCTTCCGAGGCTGGGCTACAGAGAGGGACTGACCCGTATGCAGTTATGGGTGGTGCATCATCTCATCTCACAGACACCGTTCGATATTTGGGATCTGATGCTATGTGAGATGGAGGATACTTTGGCAGAGGGATTCAAGGGTCACAGGCAGCTACCTTATGCTCATTGGATTTGTTTCATTATTCGGTCTGCGTGTGATCTGCCTGCAGAGATTAGATCTGAGATATCTGATACCACTACTGCTTTTCCAGAGTATGACATTCGACAGTTGTGGCCTTCAGTGACCAGAGAGCAGGCACCTGGCCCAGGACAGCGTCAGAGGCCAGAGGTTCCAGAGACAGCAGCTGAGCAGGACGAGACCGTTGAGGGTCTTGCTGAGGCCGAACTTGCAGATCTTGATACTCAGCCAGCTGATCCAGTTGAGGATGTGGCTACTGACAGCACTGACGAGGATTACCAGCCCATCCCCCAGTACCGCTCTCCTCGGTCTCACGACCATGAGGCCGGTGGTTCAGGCTCAGCCTCCCGCTCAGATCCAGCCATGGTGGCTATACTTGAGAGGCTGACCCAGGCACAGGAGAGACAGGAGGTTCAGATGCAGCGACAGGCTCATGACACAGCTGCCGCATTTGCTCAGATTCAGGCTCGTCAGGACGAGTTCTAGAGGCAGCAGCTGGAGTTTTAGAGGCAGCAGTTTGAGATGCAGAGGCAGCAGGCAGCCACCCAGCAGCAGTATCTTGAGCTCCTGCGACACCTAGTCACTGTTGGGGTACCTCCACCACCGTCTGTCATTACACCTGCACTACAGTCCAGTGGACCTCAGAGTCAGGGACAGCCGAGTTTTCACTTCACCTCTCCCCAGCAGCAGATTCCTCAGACTTTTCAGTCCCCGAGCTACACTCCTATTCAGACGGGGTTCACTCCACCAGCTCAGCCTAGACCTCATCTTCTCTTGGGCACTCCTTTCACTGACTTGAGTGCCTCCTACAGCGAGCTGACTGGACAGCCGACACCCTCGCACACCACTGTTGTGACCTCTTCAGGGATGTCAGCTTCAGAGACTGCGTTTCCTCCAGTGTCAGGGGCCAGGACTACAGAGACTGTGCCATCATCAGTTGCATCGACCGATCCTCCCACACTTGGCATGTTTCAGGCTCAGGCGACAGTGACTGCTCCTATTGTTGCTTCTACACCTTCAGTTCCTGCACCTGCCCTACAGACCCAGACCGCTTTACTGCCACATCTATCTACAGAGGGTCAGCCTGACAGTTCAGACTCTGAGGAGGATACTTCACAGTTTGTGATCACTCCACGCTCCTCGGCACCTGACACGACAGCTTCTGTTCCTCCGTCGGATCCTTAGTCTTGTGTTTGGCGTTTGATGCCAAAGGGGGAGAGAGAGTAGATTCAGGGGGAGTGTTGATAGAGGGTTTCGTTTTCTTTGTGTGCTACACTCATGCATCATGTTTAATTTCTCGCCCTGCATCTTGTGACTATGTGCTTGTGAGACCTTTATTTAATAACATGTCACTTAATTGGTTTTAGCTCATAAGGTTGTGCTTCCGTGCCTTACTCCGATTTCATATGAGCTATGTTTTATGTGTACTAACTCTTCATGTTTTATCTTATGAGTACACTCAGTTGGCTTGGAACACATAAGCAATTCCTATTCCCTTGTGCTAATTTTTTTTTGCTTATGTGAACCAAGCATGTTCGAAAACCTCAACTCCAATATCTTCTGAATCTAAGTGTTGTCATCAATCACCAAAAAGGGGGAGATTGAAAGCATCTAGGCCCCGGTGTTGTTTTCGGCAATTGATGACAACGCATTATTACCATGACTAACGTGTGTTTTGCAGAAACTTTGGTAAGTTAGGTCATGGAGATGATAACTGCTTTGGGCACTTGGTATTCATGTCCCTTGATGGAAATCGTTTCGGTTTTCAAAGGATCAATGACAAGATTAAGGACGGTTAGTTCCGGATGTCAAGGTGTTGGGTTACATCCGGAATAGTCGTTAGGATCTTTGTTTCTTCCTTTGACCGTACTATAAAGGGGGGCATGAGCGAGTAGCTTGACCTAGGTGAGTCTTTTGTTTAGGTGTGGTGCACACTTGTCAAACTTAGCACTAGGTAGCTCAGGTAAAGCTCAAAGTTCAGTTGGAAGCAACTTGGTTCAAGTTGCGTCGCGTTTCTAAGTCGTTTGAGCAGTTTTACCCTGACCGGACGCGGTCTCTGTGATGACCGGACGCGTCCGGTCAGTACTAAACAGTTGCTGCGTGTTTCAGAGGGTAAAAGTATAATCAGACGCGACTGTGAAGTGATCGGACGCGTCCGGTCACGTTCCAGTAAGGTTCTTCGCAGACCTGACGCGTCCGGTCATCCATGACCGGACGCGGTCCAGCGTCAGGTCAAAGTACAGTAAGGCTCTTGCATGATCGGACGCGTCCGGTCATCCCTGACCGGTGCGTCCGGTCACTCAGCGCTGACTTCGGCTTTCGACCGTTACACTCGACCGGCGCGTCCGGTCACGACGATCGGCGCGTCCGGTCATCGCGAGTTTTGCTGATTTGGCAGGTAACGGTTGGATTTGTCTGAGGGGTGTATAAATACATCCCCTCCACCTCTTTTAGAGGTCTCTTGCTCATTTGTTCAGCTGAGAAACACCTTTCAAGTGCAAGGGAGTGCAAGAGCCCTAGTGAGGAAAGTGTTTTGAGAATCAAAGTTTGTGATTCCTCATTAGTGACTAGGGAGTAGCAAGTGTGCATCCATCTTCTCATTAGGCTTGTTTTGGTCAAGTGAGAGTTCTAGCTTGTTACTCTTGGTGATCGCCATCACCTAGACGGTTTGGTGGTGATTGGGAGTTTGGTGATCATCCGACGAGCTTGTGGATGACCCAACTCATCGTGTGAGCGGTTTTGGGCGATTCACCGCGACGGAGTGTCAAAGAATCAGCCCGTAGAGAGCACTTGATCCTTGCGCGGATCAAGGGGGAGCTAGACCCTTGCGCGGGTGCTCCAACGAGGACTAGTAGGGAGTGGCGACTCTCCGATACCTCGGGAAAACATCGCCGTGTTCCTAACCCTTTTCTTTCAAGCATTTACTTTCGTGTATTACTTTCTTTGCTTGATTTACTTTCCTAGAATTGCCTTGCTAGACTAGGATTGGAACTTAGGGTACAAGTCTTTTTACCGGTAGAATCATAAGGAACACTAGTAGGCACTAGGGGTGAACTTTGTCTTGTAGGATTTAATTCTTGCAATTAATTTTTAGAAAAGCCTAATTCACCCCCCCTCTTGGGCATCTTGATCCTTTCAAACATGATTGTGGCCTTAAACAAATCAAAGAGGACACCAAAAAGTGCATTTCACTCTGCGGCAAACACCATCTGGCGCCAAAACAAATCCTGCACTCCATTTTTACACAGCAAAAGCAAGCTAAAATTTCAAACTATTGCCCCCAGCGCCATTTCTCTAAACATGTGGCAATGAAAGCCTAGCAACCCTCTCGTTGCCTTCATTTGAACCATTCACCTCACATCCATCTCCCATGGCAATAGACCTAAACACACTACCAGAGGAGGAAGGAGAGAAGGTGCCTGATCTCAACAAGAGTCCTACTGAACAAGAAGAGGATCACAATCCCTTGGAAGATGTAGTGGCTGCAGTTGAAGTTGGGGAAGCTGATCACTTTGGTCTCCATCCTGTTTAGAATGATGAACAAGAACAAATTCATCAAGGTAAACACTTTGGTATCTCTCTCTCTCTCTCTCTCCCTCCCTCTCCCTCTCCCTCCCTCTCCGGTTCTCTCTCTCCTAAAATTGGAAAGCTAGTTTATTTCACCCTCCTAAAATCACAAGCAACAACAGGGAATTTAGTTACTGCTAGTATTTTTTGCTTCAAGTTCTAAATTAAATTGGAGTGAGACAGGAGAATAACTCACATGTGTGGGATGACAATGCATTCTCATTATCATCAGCTTCCTTCTGTACCAGGTCACAATGCTAGACATCCATTTCATTTAAATGATCCACAGGAAGAACAAGAAAACCTACATACAGGTGATTATTTTCCTCGTGCTCAAGTCATAATTCTGGTGTTTATCTCATCTAAAACTCTTTTACAGCAGGGCTCCTATGTGTCCTAAAATTAGTATCAACTAGCAAGAAACCCCGCGCAGATGCGCGGGCTAGCAAGCATAAAAATGTAGCATGAGAAGGCAATGGTAGCGTAGAAAATTATTGTAAATTTTGCAAATAATGCAGAACACACAGTACGTAGGTCAAAGGCCTATGAATGTACTAGTACCGAAGTTTTTAATATTTTGTGCAATGTGCATATTTATGAACCTATTTCTGGAAACTCCATTCTTCCATTCAAATCATGTATAGAAGGAAACTTAGCTAGGTTTATAGTTTGAGATTCAGTAGCAACTGTAGAAGTAGGGAAAATATTCACACACACAGCTGGCAATCTGTTTTAGCTATTGCCTGCAAAAACAAACTACCTGAGTTAGAGGGAAAACATTTTTTTCCTAGGCTGGGCACATAAGATGGAAAAATACTAACCTTATATAGATATGGATAGTAGGTCTCCAGTCCATCTTTTGAAACTACAATCCACCATGGTATGCCCATCTAGAATTCTGCAATCTTGGGCACTCTTAAAAGAATGCATCAAAGCAAACTGAAGTTATGTAAGGCAACTGAAGTACATCACAAAGAAATGAATGGGAAATGCAGAGGCAACACCAAACCAAGCACTGAAAGGGGTGAGAATAAAGATGGCCAATAGGTAATAGCATAGCAAAGCAGCAAGCTACAATCAGGAAGAATTAGCATTCATTAATTTCAGTAAGTAACATGGAAACTAAGAAGGGTATGAATTCAGAAAAAGCAACACCATGTAGCATATGTGCAGATTTGCCTTGGCACACAGAATTTTGGCTGACCATATCGACCTTACTTTGGTTAACCATATTGGGGTTACATCTGAACTTGACTGCATAGAGTGCAACTGGCTTTTGTAAAGTATAATAACGACATTAAAGTTAATCTAGATGGCATGAATCAGGAAATAGAGTAAAGTGGGTTATATATATGTATTTTTTTTTTGGAAAAACAGTGATCAGGCAAGCAACAATACGCAGTCCAAAGAATCTATGAATGCATAGGTACTCAAATTCACCCACATGTATAGAAGCAGCGCAAGCATTGACATGGAGCAGCTGACAATCAGCGAAAGGTATTGAGTACGAAAACAAACAACTTGAGTTACAGAAAAACATTTTTTTTGGAGGCTACACATATAAAATGGAAAAAAATATGAACAATAATTCAACTACGTCGTGTGTTTCCATAAGTATATATTGCAAAAGGTAGCACAACCTTTCGTTTATTGTGTGTTTCAGCAGCAGCTCGTAATCATGACAAATCTGTTGTAAAGAAATAGTAGTGGAAATGACATCCTGTAAAGACCATACAACATAAATAGCTGTTAGTATCAAATTCACCTAGTGAGGAATACAATGTGGAGTAGGAATATGAAATTACAACAACAGTAGTTCGCTAGAAATTTGATGTAATTTCACAGCGAAACAGGTTTTAAAAAATGGAAGAAGTTGTCCAGAACATATAAATGCATTCTCATAATCATCACCTTGCTTCTGACAACGCTGGCCATCCATTTGATCTAAATGATCCACTAGAAGACCAACAAAACCTACATGCAGGTGATTATTTCCCTCATGTTCAAGTAATGTTTGCGACAATAATTGTCCATGTCAAAAGGTTTCATAATCAATTTACTCACAATCAGCACACTATCTACAATTTTTTATTGTAGGAGATGACCACATTGGCTTGCAAGAACAACAAGATACCTTGGATGATGTCATACATGACTTCGGCGTGTATACAGATGATGTTCACATCATATTTGACGAAGAGGAGTTGTCTGACTCGGATGACGAAGACTATCAGCAACCCCTGCAAGAAGAACCAACAAATGTGGTCAAGAATTTGACACAAAGACAAAAGCAAGACATATATGAAGATTTGCTTCAGATAAGCACTAATAGCACATTACAGCGAAATAGCACAACACTTATTGCTGCAAAGTACAATGTTCATGTGCGTACAGTACAATGGATATGGAAGAGAGCAAAAAATTGTTTGGCGCAAGGCATACCAGTAGATGTCAACTCTTTAAGAGCTAAGAATTGTGGCCGTAAGAAAATACAAATAGACTTCACGAGGATTGTTGATATTCCCTTAAACAGAAGGGGAACCATAAGGTCACTAGCATATGCTCTTGAAATGAGTAAAAGCACTCTACATAGGTTGTTTAAAGAAGGCTTGCTACGACGACACTCCAACGCGTTGAGGCCTTATTTGAAGGAAGAAAACAAACAGGCAAGGTTGCAATGGGTTCTCTCTATGCTAGATCAAAGTACTCTGCCAGACGATCCAAAATTCCGTGATACGAAAAATATTATTCACTCCGATGAGAAGTAGTTTAATGGGACACAGAAGAATAGGACCATGTACATGCATCTAGATGAAGAAGACCCACATAGGACAGTGCAAAACAAGAATGCCATTCACAAAGTCATATTTTATTCTGTTGTGGGAAGTTCTAGGTTTGATGATGAAGGGAGATGCTATTTTGATGGGAAGATAGGCATATGGCCTTTTGTGCGTGAGGTAGTAGTCATTCTGTACATAGTACTTGCAATCCATTTTAAGCTATTTGGCTGAACAATCTTTATAATTACAGAAACCCGCAAAAATAAGAAGTGGCAACAGATCGAGGGGCACACTTATCATAAAGACCAAGAAGGTTGATAGACAAACAATCAGATCTTATATGATCACAAAACTAATATCACCTATACAAGATTGTTGGCCTAGAGAAGCAAGGCATGAGACAATTGTAAGGTCCAAATAGGCTAGAGGGGGGGGGGTGAATAGCCTAATTAAAACTTCTACAAGAATTACTTAACCACAAGTTAGTACGAAAGGTGGCGAAGCAAAATGCCCTAGCTCTAACTAATTAAGCAAGCCACCTACACAAGTCTAGTACAAGGCTATCCACTAAACACAACAACAACTACAAGCTAGATACAAGAAGTAATGCGAGAGAAGAGCTTCGAGTGATTATACCGCCGTGTAGAGATGAGAAGAACCAATCAATCAATCACACAAGAGAAATCCTCGGGAAGAGAATGACACAAGAATTTATCCCGAGGTTCACTTGCTTCCCGGCAAGCTACTCCCCGTTGTGGCGATACACCCACTTGTCGGTTCACGAGCTAATCGACTATCAAGAGTCGAGCCCTCGGCGGGCGCCGCACAACCGCACACAAGATAGGGATCCTCCAAGCCACGAGCTCCACTAGAGTATCCAATTCGCGAACTCCCGCGGGGAAGGATCAAGAACCCCTTACAACACTTGGTGAGGGCTCCAACAATCTCCAATTGCGAGCTCAATCACCTCCGCTGCTCCAAGCCGTCTACCGCGTCGGGAAACACGGAAGAGTAACAAGAAATCCGCAGCAACTCGACGATCAAGTGCCTCTAGAATGCAACTCTCAAGTAATGCACATGAATCTCACTCAATCTCACTCAAGATGTGCAACCAAGCAAAGAGATGAGTGGAGGGGTTGTTCTCTAGCTCAAAGGATGTCTCAAGGTCTCAAATGTGCTCTAGTTGCCCCCAAACCCCGGCCACCATCTATTTATAGCGAAGGGGTAAGCAACTAGCCGTTACTAGACGTCGCAGTAAAAAACTTGATGACCGGACGCACCGGTCAGGGTGACCGGACGCGTCCGGTCACTACAGGACAAACAGTAACAGCGCGCGTCAGAGAGAGCCGTTGCCGTGACCGGACGCGCTTCACCGTTTGACCGAACGCGCTACACCCGGCGTTCGGTCGGAGTCCAGAGAGCTCCCACCGCGACTGGACGCGTCCGATCGCATGTGACCGGACACGCCGCGCGTCCGATCATCTCTTCGCCACGCTCTCCCCTCTAGGTGGCCGACCGGACGCGCCGGTTGTGCGCCTTTCCTCTGCGCCCAGGTGAACTGACCGGACGCGCTGGTCAGGCCAGACCAGCGTTCGGCCACAAACCCTAGGCGCGCTGCGCCTCAGCCCTCGACTTGAGCTGACCGGACGCGCAGGTCCACCCTGGACCGCGTCCGGTCCAGCGTCCGGTCACTGTTTTTTAGTGAGAAACATACCGGACTTACGCCTCCGTTTCTCCGCCTCCGACGCAGTAGAAAATAGGCGTTTCACTTTCCCAAAAAGCGCTGAATCCCGCCTCGCAAGCTCGGCGGGAGTGAGGGAGGAACCCAAACCCCTCTCTATCGCTCAAACTCCATCGCCTTCGCAAATGTGCTAACACCACCAAGTGTATATCACCATGTGCGCATGTGTGTTAGCATTTCACAAACATTTTCAAAGGGTTATGTTAGCTCTCAACTAGATCCTAATGCATATGCTCAAGACATTGATCTAGTGGCACTTGCCTAACCGTGATTGCCCCTCTTGATAGTCGGCTATCTATCCTAAACCCGGTCAATCACTTCTCTACTCATCTTAGACCGGCAAAAGGAAAACCCTATGGTTATACCTTTGCCTTGCGCTCTTAGATCCTTCGTTCCATGTCCATCTCCTCATGCTTGATCACCATGATCATCATTTTATGTGCATCTCCACCTCTTGTGACCTTGTGGCCATCACTTTATGCCACATACTCCTTCATCACGTGTGTTGCTTATGCCTAACTCATTTCACTTGATACAATAGCATTAGCAACTTGGTATCATTAATTACCAAAACCAAACTTGGGCTTTCAACAATATGGATACAATAGGACAGTGCTCCTTCTCATGTATGAGCAGATGATGTAGATTTTGCTCTTGCAGTAGCCTGAACAGGCCTGGATATACGCCTAACTAACCAACCTGCAAATTCGCCTGATATGAACTGCCTTGACCTTGGCTTTTTTGCTTCTCTTTAGTCGATAACGGATAGAATGACATCTAGAAACATGGTTGAGGTTATCTAGAATGTGTGCACGGAATATCAAAACTACAACCTCATCATTCTAAATAGGGTATTTCTCACACTACAAGGATGCATGATTGAAGTTATAAAAGATAGTGGAGGCAATAGGTACAAGATCCCTCACATGAATAAAGAAAGGCTAGAGGCACTAGGCATGCTCCCTGAAGCTCTAAGTTGTGATAGACAGCTAGTTCAAAGGACTTTTGAGTTGTTGAATAATTAACGGTTATGTTTGCTTATGATGCTTTTGCGTTGTTTAGCAAGTGCAGCTGTTGTATATATAAACAAGGTTGTATATATGTGTTCCTATTTAAAAATATCAGGGAGACCTACTTTTGTATAAATATCAGGGAGCCCTACAATTGTAAGTGTATTTTAGTGTACTGTTGAACTTCTGCTTCAACATGTATATATATATATAGTACTCCTATGTGTTTAATTAGAACTTGTGACCAAACGCCAAAAAAACCCAGCACCATAAGACCTTTAGACTAATTTCAAAAGGGAGCACACATGTTCACAAGTGTTTTAACAACATCTTCACAGACAAAGCTACACATCCAAGAGAAAGCTGCACATTGAAAACAACAATTTCCATAGTCGACTGACTTCTGCTTCACAACAAAGGTTTTGACTGACATGTTAAATTGCAATGTGCGCTAGCCATAAGACAACGTCAAGGTAGTTAATGTTGTAGCAAAATTAGGAAGAAAACAACTCATCACAAATACAGCTAATTCAACAAGGCTGCTGAACACACACTAAAGCCAAGATTAAGGTAGTTAGGAGTAATTTAGTAGCATAGTTCGCATCAAACAACCCCATCATAATTACAACTCAATCAACAAAGTTGGTCACCACATACTAAAGCCAACATTAAGATCATTAGCATAATTCCTACCCAAAAGCCAACATTCTTCCAGCAAGTTCCAACCAAACCATACACATCAGCATACCTACAAACATTTCATCATCACATATGACCTACTGTATGACAAAGCAACACTTACTTCATCATCATAGATATGCATAGGACTAACAGATCAACCCAAAAGCAGCACCTTATCATCAGAAATATGCACATATCACTATGGTTGGAAGCATGCGGGCAAATAAATTTTAAGGATGCTGAGAAAGGTGTCGTGGAAGATGGGTTCCATCCTGGCAAGCTGTACCTTCACCTCTGGGTGTAGTTCATCGGGGGCGATGGCAACCCCCACAGGGACGTCCACAGTCGTTGCAACCTCTGGAGCTGGATCCGCAACCGTGCCCACCTCCACTGCTCGATTCGGGACCATGGTCATCTTCTCGGCCATCTTCCTGTCCATTGATGCCACCACCTCACATCCACGCTTGTAGCCCCCAACATCAGCTGCAGCCAGTCGGGCACGTCGACGGAGCTGTCGACGCCTACAGCCATGACCGCCTCCATGTTCCTCCGAATCAGGGGCTTAAAGCCCTGCCTCCATGCCGATGCCTTCATCTTTCGAGTCAAGGACATACAACTGGCCAAGGCGATCAACGCGCAGGCGGCTGCAGCCAATGTTGAGGACGTGCTCTAGGCTCCCGTCACCGCCGCTGACGCCTACTTTCACGGCTTCCTTCAGTCTTCCACCACCAGCACACATCTTGGGGATAGGCACCGAGGTCGCACCGCCTTCCCCAATCCCGTCGCACGGCATGGGGATAGAAACAGAGCTCCCGACGCCTTTCCCAATCTTGGGGATAGGCACCGAGGTCGCACTGCCTTCCCCAATCCCGTCGCACGGCATGGGGACAAAAACAGAGCCCCCAACGCCTTCCCCAATCTTCTCCACGGATTTGGGGAATGCGTCACCACCGACGCACACGCCGTAACCCGCTTTGTCATCGATGACCAACACCTTAACTGGGCACTCGGGGCTCCCATCGCTGTTGCTGGCTAGCTTTGCCCCTACATTGGAGCGCCTAACCACCTGGACCCAGCTTGCACGGGTGCGGAAAGGGCGGCGTCGCGAACCAACCTTCATGAGCGAGGCCTGTCCCTTCGTCGATGGAGAAGGTCCCTTCATGGATGGAGAAGGGGAAGAGGGAGATGCAGTGGAAGATGGGGGGGCGTGGTCAATGGAGCTGATGGGTGGTGGAAGAGGATGACGGCGGAGAGGAATCGTCGGAGGGCGGCCGCGATGAGATTGTGGATCGGAGGATGAGGCCGCCGATGTTGGGGATAAGGGTGGGTTTTTTTTTTCTTTTTTTTAAGGCTAGAATTTTGTGTGGTGTGTGAGGCTACGACGGGAGGAGAAGGGATAAGACTGCCACGGTCGACTTCGCTGGGTGCGGTGCAGGCCTACAGGTATGGCCTAGCAGGTAATAGGCAACGACACATTTTCTGGGACACGCTATTGTCGCCCCAACGACAGATATATTGGGACGGAGGGAGTATGAGCCAGGCAAAGAATTTAATGCACGGGGTACATCTTGACTTCCAGACTATCTTGAAGATTGGGTGACCCTCCATATCTTTGAAAACATGAGAATAATAGCGCCGGGAAGTGTATAAGTTGCCCCATATCGGCACCCATCGGTCAGTGACATTTTGATCATACGACAGACCCTGTAAATGCTCCTAAAGCATCTCAAGCTCATCCATAGCTTGCTTTGATAAAGGTAGCATGAAGAGAGTATCTAAGTCCTCAGCTTGCATGACCTCGAGGACAGAGATACCATCAGTTCTGGCGAAGGAGGCAAGTCTTGGGTACCCGTTGGCTAGGATTCCATCTGTATAGAAATCATCCCAGAAGCAAACCGTGGATCCATCTCCTAACTCACATCTGGCAATTTCTCTGAAAAGAATGTTGAGGTGGAGCACGTCCTTCCACCAAAACGATCCCATCTCTCGTGTTGCATGCGGCACCCGATCACTGTAATATTTGCCCCAAACCAAATGAACCCATGGCACATCTGCTCTATTGTAAAACTTACTTAAATGCTTCATTAGCAAGACATCAATCTGTAGATGAAGATTAATGATTGCCAAACCACCCTTCTCTTTAGGCAACATTATAGTAGGCCAGGCAACAAGATTGCCACCTTTCTTCTGTGTAGAAGATGCACCCCGATCTACTTTTGAAACATCCAGATGCAATATTTGCAACATACGTCGGAAGGTAGATGAAACTCTTGAAACATTCATCTGAAACACTAGCAAAAACACCTGAAAACCATTCATATGCAACATCTAGATAAATACACTAGCAACATACGTCTGAAAAAACATGAAACATTATGTCACACCCCAAAAATTTCAGTTTTGGGATGTGACTAGAAAACACTGAAAACATAATAGAAGATTTTTACTATTTTCTAAAATATCCAACTTTACTTAAGTTGTCCACAATTTAGATGTTGGAAAATGTGAGTTTCTAATTTTTTTTTGGAATTTAAATAAATGATTTGTTGCATTTCATGTCTTTGCATAGTGTCTTTGTATGAAAAATGAGTTTAAATGTTTTTAAACGCGCTTAGGGTTTGATTCAAATCAAATCTCTCAAGATCTTTGATCAAGTTTCCATAACCTCAGAACCATGATCAAATCCTTAGAAACCATTCATCTTGATCCTTGTTCCAAAAACCTTGGCGGGTCTTCAAGTTTCATCTTGTCAAAACCCTAACTAGCCCGGTCTCTCTTTCTCTCTTTTCTCCTCATTTTAGAGCTTCTAATTATTTCCGACCGAGTTTCCTCCAAACCACTAAATCTATGCTTGATGGCCAATCATTGTATGTCATCACTCTCACACAATTCTACCATCACATTCGAGTAAAATCACTCACATGTCACATACCCAAGTTAATCTCATTTCTTCCTCTTATCAACCCAATGGCAGCCCTAACATTGTTCTCTCTTTCTAATGGGCTTATTCTTTTCTCTCCTTTACTCACCTTGGGCAACATCATCATGGACTCTTTTCTCTCTACCTTTTTATCCTCTTGATCAAAGCCCACAATCCAAGAAAGACCACAAGCAACCAGCCCCGTAATACTATCATCGCTTCAGGCCAAACCCGGTCCAAACTTTGCCTTAGCTCTCGCCATGGGTCAAAGCCCAACCATCCTCCTCTCCTTTGGGGTCCAACATCAAGCCCAACCAGCCCTCTATCTCTTCCTCTCCCCTCTCCCACGTCACCTCCCTAGAAGCCCTCTCCAATCTTGCAAAAATATCAACCAAGGCGAAGAATATCAAGCCATGACCCTTTGCCTTTCTACCCCTTCACCTCCCATCACTTCCCCTTCATATATACCTCCCCCATCTCCCCATCACGCCTCCCCCTTCATTTCCCACGTGAAGAACTGGGGAGGGACGCCCCTACAGCTCCTCCTCCTTCCCCATGGCTGCCCCGATCAACCGCAACGCGAGAAGGATGCCCCGTTGTACTACATCGTCGTCACCGGCCGTCGTCGATGCATCTCCTCACTCCACCACACCCTTCCCCTTGGTGAGAACACTCCATCATCTCTCCCATCATGTTTTCATGGTCACCTCTGCATATCAAGTACCTTAGATGATGTATGGTTGATCCCCGGCGAAGTTTACCCGATGTATGTGTTGCTGTCCTCGCGGCCAGTTTTGCTGCTGCTGACGGAATTGGCGTTCCTTGCTGTTTTGTGACTCCTATCATCAAACCCTTTGGTCAAATTGTAGCTAACATCCTTGAACACACCTCTGTAAGATGGTTTTGCCATAGGAGTTCAGGAACTAGAGATATCGTCATCACCGCGCTCGCTGTTCCTGCTGTTTGGTCAGATTGCAGCTCTGAGTGGTTCTGGCGTTTCCCGCTAATCCACTATCTAAATCATCGAGCCCTTGAACCTACATGTTCATGACATCCCTGCACATGATCCCACAAGTTGGTTCAGCTATGCAATCCCCGATGGCCGAGATATGGAGATCGAAGTGCCTACTACGCCTGCTGTCCAAACAGCAGACACCCTGTGTTTGGCAACGACGTTCCCGTTGATCCAGTGAACCCTAGGATGCATTCTTTGGCTATACCATCATCTATATAGTTGCACATGCCTCTGCAAAGTTTCATGGCGATATGACCAAAGATGAAAGATATATGTTCCTATCTTGTGCTCGCTGTCCCTGCTTCCCCGCAGCCGTGCTGATGCCGGTTGGCATGCGTGTTCCCGATGTTTCGCCGCTCCGGTGGTCAAGCCCTTCGACCACAATGTGCATCATATACTTGCACACATATTCGCAAGTTTTCTTGGTCATATGAACCACAACACTGAGGATATAAGCATCACCATGTCGCTGCTCCTGCCATGTCAACAGCCACGTAGTGCCACCTTGCAATCTTGTTCCCCGCCTAACCGACGGTCAAAACATCATGTCCTTTTGTCACAATATGTTCCATGCAGTGCCTTGCAACCCCATCCAATGAATCACCATTTGTCTTTGTAATAACCATGCAATCGGTCATCATAACCACCGCTGTCCGCCGACGTGTATGTCTTGGATACCTCAACAATTCGCCATGTTCCCCGCTAAACCACTACATTATTCGCTGAGCCCTCTACCATGACCGTGTGTTTCCTAGTTGCACATGATCCTACCAAGTTCTATGCCAATAAGTTCGATGCGTCTCTACCTTCTCATGGCCACAGCCGCTGCTACCCGCCGCTGTCCGCCACCGGGTACGCTCAACCGATGCACAAATCGCCATAATCGTGTTTTCCTTTGATCTATCATCTACCTTAGTGCACTGGTTTATCATGATATGTTCCCAAGTAACCTATACATATGTCCAACCCTTTTTGTTCCGAATATGTATCTTCAAGTCCAAACTCCACCTTCTCATATGAATTCAATCCTTCCCATTTATACCTTTCAACTATCACATCTTTTAATCCTGACTCCTATTTTGGTTAGTTTTTGCACTGTCGCGGTCTTAGAACAAGCCCTACGTGTTAATAAATTTTATATCTTGTTTTATATATAATGATTGATGTAATGCTTCTAGGTTTGTCTATGATGCTTGTGATGGTTGTTGCTATCGTTAGAAGAAGCTATACAAGGATGATCCAGAAGGAAAGTTGGACAAGTTTGAGCACTATTTGAGGCAAGTGTAACATGAGTTCCCTTGTTACCTGATAACCTTATAATCGCTTCATATGCATGTGTCTAATATGATGCTAAGGACTTTACCTAGTACTTTTGTACCATCTTCCTTGTTACCTTGGGTTCATGCATATGGGTAGTTTTGCTTAGCTTGCAGTCACCAAATATTATAATGTTAATCCTGATTAATGACTTATGAAATCATTGGATAAAATGGTGCTTTTCGGCAACATGGACAGAAAGGGAGTTAGAGCATTGGGCCTTGTTGGGTGCTCTAGTCTGCCCTCCGTAAGGACTGAATCTTAAAGAGGCAACCCAGAACTTCCGTACAACCTTGAGAATCAAAATGGGCACGATCTTAGTCGTATAGCTAGTTTTCCCTAGCTTGTTAGTAGTTACCGAAAGTTTTCGGCGCAAGAGGGGGGACTAGGTTGCAGAATGGCTTCTTGCCTGTCAAGGTGAGTACTGGGCTGCGGTCATGGTGTGCCACTCTTGAAGGGGGGCTCCATTCGCCTAGACGCTGAAACCTCACGGCTACTAACTTGTTAGGGTAATTAGTGAAAGGCTTCATAGTGAACCCTGCCGACTTACCTTGGAAGTGAGTCAAGAGGTTGGCCACCTCGGGCATAGGGGTATTCACGACTCAAGGTGAAAGTGTACACACTCTGCAGAGTTTGATCAAACTGATATATCAGCCGTGCTCACGGTCACGAGCGGCCTGGATCCTTTTCGAGATAGATGGTTCTATGGATGGTTTGGGATATGATTAATGTTGATGGTGATAACTAATTATATTCACATGGGAGCCATAAGCATAACTTAGAAACATAGGCATAATAAATAAAATATGACCAACTAAAAATGCTTACCGTAGTACAACCGAGTCAAGCCTTCTTGAGCCTTGCATAACCTCATGGTATACTTGCTGAGCATGGTGAGCTGACGCTTGTCATTGTCACCAATAAAAATCCCGGATGGGTACCAGATGGTGAATCAAGTGAAGAGTTTCTTGCGGAGTCCATGAGTACTAGGCGAGTGCTTCCCCCAGTCAACCGTCCCTGTGGAGTATGAAGCCCCGAAGAGAAGATCAAGAATAGTTTCTGCTATGCTTTTATAATAGTTGTAAGTCCTGTTGTAACTATGGTCGATATATAATAAAGCATTGCTCTTGATATTCTCCATATTTGTCACTATATGTGTTGTGTGGACATCCTGGGCACACATGTAGTTAGCGCTTGGTATTCTTCGGAAAACCGGGTGCGACACAATAGGAACAAAAGCTTGCAGCATACGTGTACAATCATCGCAACATATGCAATATCCCAATCTACTTTTGCAACATCCATATGAAATAATTGAAATATACCTATGAAACATTTGAAACATAGGCTTGCAACATGTGTTTTTCACCCTTCTTCTTCCATAGGATGCAACCAAAGTGGGGGAACGGCCGGTTCCAGCCAGCCGACGGTCGAGGATGGTCACTACTACACAAAATCTTTTGCACAGCGTTTCCAAAATGGCCACCGAGGTGGGGCGGCCTGGTTGCCCACCTCGATTACTCGAGGCAGGGTAGCCGGGCCAGCGATCGCATCGGTTAATACTTAACCGAGGCGAGCACTGTAACGTAATTGCCTCGGTTAATAGTTGGCCTAAAACAACCGCCTCGGTTAATTAAACTTAACCGAGGTGGGCATTTTAAGGAGCCCACCTCCATAAGTGCATTTTCGGAGGCGGACACCCTATAAGGCCCGCCTCCAAAAATAGTTGCCCAACCCACAGCCCAGAAAAGGCCCACATTTGTCCTCCTACCGGGCTCGTATATAAGCAGGAGTTAGGGTTCCCAGCTCCCCACTCGCAGCCCCTCCCCTCCCCACTTGCACCCGCAACAACCCGTCGCCCCTCCCCACTCCCAGCCGCAACATACCGTCGCCCCTCCCTACTCCTAGCCGCAACTTCCCGCCGCCCCTCCCCTCCCCACACTCGCAGCATCCCACCACCCCTCCCCACTCTCGCTCAACCACCATCTCTCTTCACTCCCTCTCCCACAGTGACTCCATCTCTCTCACTCTCTCTCTCTTCCTCAGTGCACTCGACGACCACATCGTGGGCCCCTCCTAGCGGCGCAGCCCCTTCCCGGTGGCACGCGGTGGCAGCCACGGTGGCGGTGGAGGGCCTGGCGCGGCTGCGCAGCCTCGCAGGCACGACCAGGTCCGGCTCCCTCTCCGACGCTCAGATCCGGCGGCCATCCTCCCTCTCCCTCGTCCTCCATCCCCCTCACTTCCTGCGCGGCTTCCCGTGCTTAGATCCGCGCTGGTGAAGGCAGGCCGCCGTGCCCTAAGGGTGGATCTAGGGCCTCTGCGCGAGTAGATCCAACGCGGTGGCGGTGGCCGTTGAGCGCGCGGAAGCTCCGGTGGGCGGCGCGTGCAGGGCGGAGGTGTGCGGCCTCTCGGTCCTCCGAGCACGACGCTGCCTCCCTCTCGTCCGAGAACGATGTGCGCGCCCCCTCCCTCTCCTCCGAGCACGGTGCGGCCTCCCTCTCCGAGCTCCCGGTGCGGAGCCGGCCACCGGAGGTGGCAGGGGTGCTGATCTGTCCACCACCAAGTAGATCCGGCCACTGGCAATTGCAGAGGCGTGGATCAAGCCATAGCGGCGGCGGCGCACGGGACCGGGCTCGGTGGGCTTTTTTTAAATTTGTAAAATTATTTACGAAGGCGGGCTACCTAACTTAGCCGCCCCGGTTAAACGATTAACCATGACCTTTGGACCGAGGCGGTTGGCTTGCCCGCCTAGGTTAAGTTTCCTGTAGTAGTGGGTGGCGCGGCCTAGCAGAGGCTAGCTGCGTCTGCGCCTAGCCTAGGCCCGACCATCGACGGCCCCCTTTCCTAGCCGCTGGCCTGGGCGCGGTGGAGGACAGGGCATGACATAGCGCAGTGAGGGACGGAGGCACCATGGGGGATGGGGGCGCCGTGGGGGGTGGCGACAACAATGCGCCGGAGTGGGGCACGACGCGGCGCACAATGGGACGTGCGACGAGAGGCGGAGTGGGACTAGAGGATGACCACATGTGGGGAGTTTTTTTTAAGAGCGCTTCCGGACGGGGCGTCCTCATCTTATCATTATCTTAATTATTAAGCAACCATCCAACTAGTTATATATTAATCCATTAGCTAGTTGAAATGAGCTAATGAATTGAGAGAAGATTATAATGCCTCACCCCACTTATTCTTCCACGCCTCATGCGCGTGTAATAATGGAAAAAAAAAAGAGTTTACCATGAATCTACTATCTATTAGACCACGTATCGAAGATTCTCCAACGAATTTTACTCAAATAATAACTATTAGCCAGCTAACAATTCTAATTAGTACAAATAGGTCTAACTTCATCGATCTTCAAGAAAAAAAAAATTCATACTGTGCTTGGAATAGCTTCATTATTCCCAACAATCGACAACGGAGTCAATTTTGCTTTACTTTTGAAGTCGTTAGCCACGAGCAAGACAATTTTTAGTGCGTTCCATGGTACCTTTATTTTAAGAAAAAAAATCGCCTAACCAGAAGGGAGTGGTCTGATCCGACTGCTCGATAGGCCCAATCGGATATCTACTTGATGGACAAGCACCACCACAGGATCTTTATCATCGCTTTATCGTCGCTGGTTCCAAACCCCTTATGGCCTTATTACCGTCGGTTTTGGCCCCTCGGCGGTGAAAATTATTGGCGATAAGAATGGTCATCACTAGTTCATTATTATCACCGGTTCGTGTAACCAGCTGGCGGTGATTAGGATTTCTTTAGGTCCAAAAAATAGCTAAAAAGTTTATTTTAAACCCGAGATCGTTTGACAAATTGGAATTTCAAATCGTCAAAAATTCTGTCATACTTTTAGGACCTCAAATGATTTTAAATAAAAAACTCATCAACTACAAAGTTGTAGTTTTCATCGAGATCTATAGCTTTTTTTGGGTCAATTTTTCATCCGAGATCGTTTGAAAATTTTGAATTTTAAAATCTTAGAACTTCAGATACAATTTTTTTTGAGACTATAAATGATTTCTAATGAAAAAGTTGCCAACGACAAAGCTTTTGGTTGTTTTACCATATGAGGTCGTTTGTAAAATTTGAAAAATCAAATTTCAAAATTTGAGAACTTAAAACAGAATTTCGAAACCATAAATGATTTTAAACGAAAGTCATCGACTACAAAGTAGTATATCTCATCGAGATCTACACTTTGATATAAAGTTTGTTTTCATCCGACTTTGTTTGAAAAAGTTATTAATTTTATCGTGCTAACCTTAGTCAAACCGGTGGTGAAAATCATTTCACCGCCGGTTCGTAACACAAAATGACGGTGAAAATGGATCGCTCATCACTGAAAGTTGGTAACACAAACCGACGGTAATGATTTGTTATCACCGCCGGTTCGTGTTACCAATTGACGGTGATAACCGATCACCCCCATTTTCACCAACGATTTGTAAACACGAACCGGTGGTAAAAAATGGCGGCGGTGATTATAAAGTTTGTAGCAGTGAAGGCATAGGAAGATATATATGAATGTCGGCTTCATTTGTCGTAACTGATTAGAAAACTTCCTCATAAACTTATCAGGACTCTATCTGTAACCTTACCCTCAGACTATATAAGGAGGGGGTAGGGAGTCCCTGATCGAAGACCCAAATAGAACCTCAACCCATAGACGCATAGCTACAATCCCTTACTCGCAACGGACCCGCAGTGCACAGTGCACAAGCAATAAAGATTCTCATTTACGCTGGACATAGGATACATATTGAGATCTATCAGCTCCGTCTATTGAAGGTGCTGATAGGATAGAATGTCCATACATGTATTCATAGGGGGTGTAAATTCTTTGAGTGGTAGGCAACATGTTTGTCAACATTGAGATGTCTATGGTGACTTCATTAATTTTGCAATCTGTCGGGTTAGTATTTTGGAGGTGCTCATGGGTATAGGATATATGTGCTAGTGTTCATATGAGTGATGGTGCATATGTATTTATGAGCATCTACATTTATATTGTGATTAAAAATAGCTTTTACCAAATAAATACAAAAAATTTTCATTTGGTGTATCATCCATGGAAAAGAGGATTTTATACAGAAGGTAGCGTGGATATGTTTGCTCGTCTAATCTGATAGGAATTGGTGGACTGCAAAGATGGTTAACGCGTGAATGGAATCAAATTCCCAAACATCTTTAAGTCTCGATATATTCCAAGTTCCCAACCTAGTTGCATCTACAGAATTTTTGGTAACGTGTGACCTCAATCTTCAAGCTCAAAGCACCCCGAAGGCCGGAACCAGGTCGAACTGAAAATCAACTTGTTTGTTTTTGGTGGACCACGGAATCAAGGAAAGAATAAATGGAGTTCAAGAAGTTCTTGAGTTAGGACTAGGTTTTTAGGTGCGTTCTAAAAAACAAAAGAACTTTGTAAGTGTTTTTCTATTTTTCTGCATTTTTTTCCCCGAGCCTTTGTAATGGAATGTTTTTTAACCACAGCATGGATGCAGACACTCATCACTCGATACTCACCCCCTATAAACACATGCATATATATATTCTACCCCTATGAGCACTTCTGAAAGAATGAACCGACAGATCTTGAGTTCCATGAAATCACCACATGATGTTAGTATGGATTTAAATGTGTAACAGTAAATGTTTCTCCAAGAAAATGTATAGCAGTAAAAATTTTTAACAAAAAAAGTATAACGGTAACGTCTCTAGTTTTACTAAAAAAAATACAATTTTACAAATTCTTGTAGTTCCCCTAGTGGCCTAGTAGTGCCATTTTTATCTTATAGATAATGTAATAACCTAACATATCTAAAGAAAATGTGTTACGCAATGAACAAGAACAGAATTTTAAGAGATGTAAAAAGCATCGGTGCAACCTTAAGCAAACTGCGCCTATTTTGCCTCTACTGGACCTTGGGCTGTCATCCGCTGCGGTCCAGCCCGCGTGGAACAAAGATGGGCTTCCTAACCTCCTTGAGGATTGGTATTCGCTCGCTGTCGACACGTAGAAATAATAACACTCGAGACTATAGACCCAGACTTTCATCAGCTACTGAGATTAGCAGCGGGTAAAACGCACTTACGAGATAAGCACACGATGAATGAACCCTCATTAACCTTATTCTCTTCTGAACATTCCAGGCACCACTGTGCGTAATCGACTCACCGAATAATATGTCTGAAACATTTTCTATAGGACAAGCTTCAAGTCCGGTAACAACTCGCGTCCTCCCAATCCCAGCTCCCAGGCATCCAATTCTGCAGAAGAAAGGAGGCACCCAGCTGCCCCGTGCCATCACTCGCTTCGACGCAGGAGTACTAAACAGGCTGCAATAATTCAGCGCGTCTTTGCCTTTATTCTCGCAATAATTCTAGCTAGGATCCGAATTCTGCGAGGTCGGCCACACTCGAACGAACGGCCTATAAATACCTCGTCCCGTGCCTCCCCAGTCCATCAGGTTCAAAGTGAGATTAAGCCTCAAGCAGTGTTAGTTGCGACAGAGTAAGTAGCAGCACAACAACAATGGCTTCCCTGAAGGCCTCGAAGCCCGCCGGAGTTGCGGCACAGGGCAAGGAGCCGGCTCCCAAGCTCAGCGAGACGGCGACGAAGCCGTCGGCCGCCAAGAGCGGCGGCGTCAAGAAGGCTGAGCAGAAGCCCCGGGAAACCAAAAAGAAGGTATAACACTGCAGCTGCGTCATACTCATATCGATGTATCCTTGTGATTGCCGTTACCTTGTGATTTGTTTGTGATGGTTTAAGCGCTTCACATGATGAAACCTGCAGGTGAAGAGCAGCAAACCGGCGGCAGCCAAAAAGTGACAGTGTGAGATGTAGTGGAGCTCATTGCATGAGTGTCTCCATGCTATGCTATGAATCCAGTCCTTCCTTTCTTGTATTTTCCATGTGACGGTGTGTGCGTCCCTCATGTGATGACGGATGAATTAATACTACAAATAAGACGTTGTAATTGTGTGGTCATCGCCTTCATCCTTTTTTGCCGCTTCATGTTAAAGTAATGATAGTCATTATTTTCAGCATAACTACTTGCTCTAGCATATTGTTTTACACGATTCAGAATATCACGTGCCTACGCCTTGTTGAGTTATACTTATATGTGAACAGAATGGCATACAGCAACGGAAAATAAACATAGATGACTAGAAAAGAAAGCGGTTTTCAGACAGGTAACTTCGGTTCTGTTTAGAACCAATTATAAGCGGATTCTCGGCCACTGACCACGAGAATCACGTCAAACGCTCTGCGGCAGCGGAAATTTTCATGACTGCGTAGGAGAGTAGGATCGTGAGAATGAATTGCACGGTCGAGTTCCGGTACCATGGCCACGGAGCCAAAGTTCAGCTACCGTATTGCGTGGCCACACACCGCAGTCCCAAACAGGGCCTTCTTGGTATTCTTAAAATTAGGTAGCTTTCCCTCTTGCATTCCCTAAATCATTCCATGTCATCTACAAGTTTTAGTGTTTCACACAGAGCTCGAAATATGCCTCGAAAGAGGAGGAAAGCCTTGTCCTGACCAAAGTTTTAAATCATGGACTATGGCATCTAGCGGTAGCCTTTGTTATAAAACATGTTACCAACGGTGAGGACATTTCTCTCTCTGTCTCTCATGATCGACACAGTAGATGAAAACAGAGAACAAATAGACACAAAATAGGGAGACTATTATTTATTTCCTCTAAATATTGGTAAATACAACATAGAGCTCCCACGTATATATAGTCCTACCAAGCCTTAAGAGTTTGGTAAGAGCCCACGTACAAACATACTAGGATTATGATTCTTCCTTCTCCTTTTCTTCTAGGATAGAGTCCGTATGTTTTATAACACTCCCTCTTGGACGATTACCACGATATGCATATGCCTCGTTAAAAACTCTATCCGAAAATCCAGTGGGAAACAACAGTTCTCGGAGAAAAGAGTACATCGCTTTTGTTAATTTCATTGCACATGTTGTCTCATTAAAAACCTTGTATGAGAAACCTTCAAGTAAAACTCATAAAGAAAAAAAAAGTACAACATTTAACCTTCTTGGTCATGTATACTTCGGGATATTATATTCTTCATGAATAGATTTTTATCTTCATGATAAATGCATAAACTTCAATGTTTTAGCAAAATTATTTACTTGATCTATGTAATTCTAGTAGTTTTAATTACCTTCAAGGTAGATTCAATTAAATTGCTCCCCCTGATAAAGTCATCCTTTGAACATGATTGTTCAAACCACACTTTTCATAAATGTGTGCTTGATAATGGTATACAGTACCATAATACTATATCTTTCAAAATATTGGCTCGCAATTCTTTTATGAATTATAATATGAGTAAAAAGAGCAATATGTTTCACGTATAAATGACCACTTATTAGTTGTGTAAAACAAATAAAATTTATCCTTTAGGATAATAAATCCTTTCAGAGGATTATGGGGGTAAATAGTTTACAATATTCAATATCTTCTAGACAGTGCATCAAACTTATACTAGAGTTTAAATACTTATAATTATTCCTCACTGGATTTTTAAATTATATGTTCTACAAATCTTCAAGATTCTGATTGTACCACTAAATAATAAATCCAATCTTGCATTTGGCATTTAGGGGATAATTGCCAAAATCACCATTTTTCTTATTCCTTCTAGGTATTTAGAGGATATCACCAATTCATTACTAGCTTTCAGTATGCACTTTCTGAGTATTCATATGACACCTTCATGATGTTTAGGATTTCTCATTTTCTTTCACTCGGGTCTATATTCACTTCAGGGATTAATAGTGTTTATTTAAGAATCAACATGTAAATCCTTCATAGATTAATTTCTTCTAGGATGTTCTCATCTTGGGTGAATTATATTTCTCTTCTGGTTCTCTACTGCATGAGAGATTATTATGAGATATACACAACGATAGTGTTATTAACTATAAAGTCATTCAATGACTCTATGCCTTCTAGGACATACTCTTCTTGAGACTTCAATATTCATTCAGGAATATATTCTTTTAATACTTAGTATGTGATTTAATTTTCATATGTTGCAATTTCTATTCTTCAGGAACTATATGGATTTTCATAATTCACTTACTAACTGCATATTTCATATTCATTCATTTCATTTGCCAGAGATATAGTAAAACACATATTTCTTCCTAGTAGGAGATTTAACCTCAATTGCTTTTTTCATTGACCTGATATAATCGCTACAAGCGACTTTGCCATGGACTTTGTTTCTGGATCCGAGTTCTCATAAAAGAAACATTTGCAATTATAGAGGTAGCGTTGTCAACAACTATTATTTTCTCCCAATATTCTCATAATGTGAGATTATTCTATCTCTTTATCATTTTCCAAACAAGAGATGATTTGCTGTTCTGCATACCAAACACTAATAATGTGCGTGATTAGTGTGTTGGATTTTATCTTCGTGATGATCCTCTTCATGAGGTGCTTAACCTTCTTCATGAGGTGTTCTCTTTATGAAAATGGAGGAGTTTGTTCTTATTTCATTTGACAAGTATACATTAAACTAGAATTCACAGGCGTTCCCATATATTTTAGCTTGATAATATATAATATTTAGTTTACTACTAGTAAACACAACTTCTGATTTATAACTTCAAGTTACTCCTCTCATTTTTCAAAAATATCTGGCATATGATCCGCTTCATGCTTCACAAGAGCATTAGTCAAACTGTTGTTTGATTTAGTGCGTGATATTGTTCGTGCTTCAAGCTTCGAGGAATATTTTCTTTAGATGATTTTCCTTCTGTGGAAATAATATTTGGCATTTAAAATAGGCTTTCTCTCCCCTAATGCCAATATTAAATCTTTAATAGCATCTCTAACTACAAGCGGAGGCCCATCCATGTATGTTATGATGAAATTTTATGGGAAATATTCACGCACATATTTAAATACGGGGGTTAGTATTCATTAGATGCAGCGATCTAGAATACATAAAGTGCACTTAAGAATGTTTAGCATTTCTACAAACTCAGGGACGTTCTTCCCCTGATTTGCACATATCATAGTTTAAAAAAATTATTTCATTATCTAGCTTCTTCATTGTTTAGCCATAAAAATTGATCCAATTACTCATACATAATTTAAAAAATAGATCATATACTTCAAATCAAATGTATAAATATACAACATTCAAAATTACATGAAATTTCTTCTATATCTATATTTTTGTAACAAAATGTCTTTTCTTCATAAATCCCAAATCATCATTAAGTGTTTTATCTATTAACTCAATTTTCACTATAATTCAGCCCATTCAAGTGGGTCACTTCTCCATTTAGCCACTTTTAGATTGGCCCTTTTAGATTAACCAACTCCATTGATCTTTGGCTACTTGGCCCTAGACCAATCTATTGCTTATGCATACGATGCAATGAAAGCAAAATATTCCTTAGTTCAACGAGAACTATATAGACATAACATACTAGCTAGCCAATGTAATTATGAGGGAAGTGCAAAGGTAGCTACTAGCTACAAATGTATCTGCTATACTAATATTCATACAGGAGTGGAGATAGTTGCAGCTCGACGATTGCACAACATAGTGATACACATTCATGTGTAATGTGGAATGTTCGTATTCAATCCAACGTAATAGATAATAACAAAATACAAAGCTACAAACTTGCTTACAATTAGTGCAATGTAGAGAAAGTTAACTTGGCTGGAAGGGACGCGGCTAGGACTTCAAGTCCTGATATATGCACTTAAAGATAGATTTAGGAAGGCTATGCCTATTAAATATATATTACCCACATTTTTTTATGCCTTTACCTAAAATTTCTCCCCCTTTTTATGCCATAGTTATTTCAAGTAGTAATATGCTACATGCATCATCTATGAATAATCATTTCTAATGTTCCATAGAATCCAATCATACTTTGGGTATTCATTGGTTCTGGCATGATATTCACATATCAAGTGCACTATTCAGTGTACAACAACATATTCAGGGTATGACTTAAACTTCTAGTTTCTGGGCTGAAGTATTAAATACTTAGTCTATGGATTATACTATTTCTTGACTAAATTGGTCCTTCTAAGATCAATTAATATGACAGTATAATCTAATTATTCATGTGTTCCTAAGAAATTCAATTTCCCTTCTATCTACAAAGTAGTAGTACACAAAGAACTATAACCTCCTTGGTTAACTAAGGCTTCTTAGTGGATAAAATCATTGCAAAAATTATTTAGATAGGCAAACTAGGAAATTGTTTATATGTGAAACATATAAATCTATAATTCATTTTATGCAAAATTAACGCATATTACTGCAAGTAAAAATTGCATTGCAACTAAGAATATTAATGCTTTAAATTAGTCTTCAGGCTAATAAAGTAACCATTGACTCTTCTACGAGTTTATATAATCCACTTAATTCAACGGGAATTAAAACTTAAAACACCACCACTACTACTATCAATACTTTAGGATATGAATTTCAAAAGCAACAAACTATAAGCACATGATTTAAGTTCTTCTTTAAGAGAAACTTTAAGTATTCTAATTTCTATCCATTCTTACTTGTTCTAGCTTCAATGTTTGACATTTAGCAGCTTCATGCTTGTTCGATCCTTCTAGGAGTATAATACATGCAAGTCATATATCCTGATTCATAGAGCTATCTAGAAATTCTGACTCAATTTCTACTTGATATTGAGTAATTCTAGATGATATTGGATACTTCTAGTACTTCAACGCTCTTGATATTCTATTTCAATAAACATTTCTTCTGGAATTAGACAAAATCGTCTTTATCATCTCGTTTTCTATGTTTTAACACAAAGCTTCAAGCTAATTGTATTTGTTTATCGAGTAGCATTTATATCCCATATGGTCATATAAGCTTGAAAATTCAATTTTCAATATTTCTAACATTATACATTCATCATAATATAGGATATCTTCTATAATTTCTCATGCAGTGAGTCCTATAAGACCTTTAGGATTTAGCTTGATCACATACTCGTTCTTTGAGAGTAATATATTAGGAATTACAATGCTTAAGATCTACATCACTCCAGTGGCAGCAGAATATCCTACTAGGATTTAACAATGACCATGCTCTATAATTATACCATCCAGGGCAAGTTCATAATATTCCTTCATGTCATTATAACTAAATCATGTGCAAATAGGTTTACTGTGTTTAAACAAGTAGCAAGGTGCAAAAAAATAGTGGATGGTTATGCAAAAATATTCTTAGAAGCATCCTAGCATTTTTTAGATTATGGTATATGTAAATTTCAGAATTAATATAAGCACTCATTCATCCTAAAAATTCATTATGCTAGGAAAAATAAATATGAGCCTCTCAAAGATGATAAGTCTAAGATCTGTAGGATTTAGAGAACCCATATACCTTATACCATGTTTTTTAGTGTAATCATTCAAAAACTCTTGCAAGTACATGGTATATAGTTCATAATGTGCAATAAATAAATGCATTCAAAAGAGCATATATAAAGGTATCGACACATCATAGATACATGGGGAAAAAACTCTAACAAATGTATAAAACAGAAGGATTTTATTGTTAATCTGTCCACACATTGTTCTTCAAGAATCTAAAGGGTTTACAGTATATAGGTAAGAGATATCCGAAACCATAAGTACTATAAGACCTATACGTTTTTCTGCAAGAAATTGAGGCCTAATTATAAAATTTCAGATTTATAGACCTTTTTCTTCCTTCTGGGATTGTTTAGGATTTTTCGGAATAACATGGCGTGGTCCAATTCTCCGCCCTGTTTCTCTCTCACTAGCCCGACAAAAACCATCGCGGCAGCCGTCATTTGGCACGGTGGACTCCAGCCGAACAGTGCTGAGGCGGCCGTGCAACGCCGACGACAGCATGTGAGTTATGACAAGCAGCCGTGAGCATCGATCTTAGAGAGGGTGTGCAGACCCTGCTTGAAGATGCGAGTTCGAAGGCCCTGGCCGGATCGGAGTGCCACTGCAGATGGCTGTAGTGGTGGCATATATAGGAAACGAACATGCGCAGGCGTTACGGCATGCAGGCCGAGGATTCCTACAAGACGAAGTGCCTGATTGTCTGTGCAGCGATGCGAGCCGCTAGCGCTTAATTTGCCAATCGGTAGCTTGCAAGCCACTGACAACTTCAGTGACACGGATGTCCGAGCGGCGGAGCGCGATCGGCTGTGCATGCTGGCTTGTCGTGTCCAGGGCTCCTGGCCGTGATATGTTCATACATCTCTATAACTTTAAACAGGAGCCAAGCTCCGGCACCACAAAGTGCCACGTCACCTCTAAATCTCCGGCCGTTGGAACTCGATCGGACGGCTCGAATCAGATAAAAAAATCGTTTTGGCGAGCACTGTTCACTTACTGTTCACCATTGTTACGCAACTTTGCTACGCGCGTACGAGAAACCTACCCACAATGTCACTATTCATGCACTGTTGTCTACTGTTTACACATCTTTGCTACGCGTATACGAGAGACGTACCCAAAATATCAAATTAGACCCTTCTCCTTCCTAGAAAAATTTTCAAAAAAATCGTAAATAAACTATAACCAATCTAAAACATACCTAAAATTTTTTTGCCTCTTCTTTATCGTCAAAATAAAAGGTCTATCGTTCGCCTTTTCTCAAAATAGACCATTTTCCTTTGCAAAAAAAATTTCCTCTTCTTTATCGTCAACAAAAGAAAAACTAAATTCCTATCGTTCATCTTCTGTCAAAGTAGATCCTTTTCTCTGTACAAAATTTCTAGAAAATTCATAAATAAACTAGATCCACTCTACAACGTATCTAAATATTTTTCACCTCTTCTTTGTCATAAAAAAAACTCCATGACACCTACTGCCGATTCTATTACGCTTATAAATAATCGCTAAAACCTACACTAGCCAAATCTCCAAATTATACATCATTGCTTAAAAAAAGGTCCGTAGCAATATAAACGCATAACCAAACTGACTCAAAACGCTATACACCCTATCCGCTAAAATATTAATCAACAATTGATCTAAGCTCCTACACAACTGGTTCCATCCCATAAGGCCGCGTGGCAACGCCGCGCGTTGTTTCTGGTAAGCGACTAAACGTGGTACTGAGATCATGTCGGTTTGATTGAGTTCGACTTCTTCAGCGAGTCGGCTTCGTTCAATTTGACAAGTCAATACCGTTTGCAACACCTTGTTTGTATCCTGCAAGGATGCGTGTGTTGGCTTCATGCCTAACTTGTAAAGCCCCATCATGTTTGTGAGATTAAAACAAAAAATCCCAAGCATATTTGAGTACGTGGCGGGTATATGCCGTGCATGTACGTGACTTTCTACTACGCGTAGAAAAAAATTAATAAAAAATAGCCTGACTCGATGGTCGGAACAATGCGATCGGCGAGATGCGATTTTTTCGTACCTCGTAGAAGATGTCAATTTGATCACTTCATATGTCGCATAGGGTAATGGTTAGTAGATACATACCACGTAGGATGTTTAGCATTGTTATAGAATTGTCTGCTTTGCAGCAACGACGCATGTCGATGTAGTGCAGATCGGCAGTAGGTAGAGGTAGCACATCCATTCCGCTAACAACGTCAGGGATATCGACGTCGTCGAAGTAGTTGCGGGGAGATGTCGGCACAAGCGCGGGTGGCGACGATTGGTGGCAGCTTCAACGACGATGTTGACGTAGAGCTTGTCGTGCTAATAATGTGTTATAAAACATGTTGCCAGCGGTTAGGACCTTCTCCTCTCCGTCTCTAATGATCAACACAGTAGATAAAAGTAGAGAACAAATCACACTATAAAAGAGCGAGTTGTTTTTTTTTGAAGGGGCTCTTCTTCTGTAATAACGGTTCAATCTATACGTCGTGTTATATGAGCCCTCTGTCATCCGTGATCTTACATGTAAGACGTGAGACTCCTCCTAAACCAAGATTCCTCATGACCGCGTAATCCCCATAATCTCTCACGTAATCTCAAGATTTCCTTGCTCGCAAAAAAAATCAAGATTCCTAAACCAAGATAAGAGCCACAAACGTTTTTATTTCTTTTTTTTATCCCCCGTACGTATGGATCCGTGAGGCAAAATCCAGTTCATTATTTTTTTTCCAAAAAAGCTCACGATCATCCGAAATTACTTTTTTTGTTCTTTTTTTTTACACTCCTGCACGGATCCGGTAGACAAAATTACGTTCTTTTTTTTCCGCAACTCAAGCACGGACATAAACCAAGATTCCTCGAGAACGCGTAATCCTCATAATCTCTCATGTAATCTCAAGATTCCCTTGCTCGCAAAAAAAAAATCTCAACCAAGATAAGAGCACAAACGTTTTTATTTCTTTTTTATCCCCTGTACGTACGGATCCGTGAGGTAAAATCCAGTTCATTATTTTTTTCCAAAAAAGCTCACGATCATCCGAATTTTTTTTTTTGTTCTTTTTTGGTACACTCCTGCACGGATCCGGTAGACAAAATTAGGTTCTTTTTTTCCGCAACTCAAGCACGGACATTTTTTTATTTCGTTTTTGTTGTGTTCTCTTTTTCCAGTAAAACTCCCATTGATGTTTTTTTAAATTCCTTTTTTTGTGTTCTTTTTTCCCGTACGACCCACGTACGGATCGTCCCCTTAACGGACTCGATATCGATCCGCAAAAGAAAACAAGAATGGGAGGAAATATAAGACAAGAAGGTCGTGCTAGGTGCAACCTATGCATATAGGTACGTAACGTGGCTCTGTAGACTCCCAAAATCAATCAGTTACAAGTATTATTATTCGGCGAGCAACGAAAGCTGAGGCGGCCAACGTGTATCATGGCGGCAAGCTAGCATAGAGCATGAGGGAGGCGGTGTGGCTGGCGGGGACGACGTTCCTCGTGTTGGGCCTGCCGCTGCTCATGGTGGTGGAGCGTGAGATGCAGATTGACTAGATATCAATTCTTACTAATCTTCTATCGGTAGTGGTTAGGTTTGTATAATTGTCAGCATTGTATTCGTTGGGTCGATGTAGTTAGGATACATGCATCTTGATGAGAAAAAACAACCAAGATCAATTCTCTTGTTATGTATGTGTGGAGGAACTTTGCTGGAGAAACAATAATAAAGCAGGTTGATAGGTACGTCCAAGGATATGACTAAATATTACAAACACTGTCAAACCCTTTTTTCATTCTGCGAACTCATGAATCATGATCCCTCTTTTCACTACTACACGATTGAATTTGCGCAGCGATGGCATTTCGGCCTCTGTGGCGGGCACTGTGTTTGCCCGCCACGGTTTTTCCGTGGCCGGCCACGGCCGGCCAGCCACCGTGGTGCCCGCTGCGGGAAAATATTTACCGCGGCGGGCGACCTTACGCGTCCGCCGCGGTAAATGGACATTTACCGTAGCGGGCGTCCTTACGCACCCGTTGCGGTTAATGTATTTACCGTGGCGGGCGCGTAAGGACGCCCTCCATTTACCGCAGCGGTCAGTTAATGTTGCCCGCCGCGTAAATGGCCTGCCTATATACAACACCCCCTCTTCTTCATTCCCCACGAGTCTTCCTCTTCCAAACCGTGGGGGCGAGGCTTTGCCCTAAGATTTGACCAACCCATTGAATAGAGGTTTAGAGCTTTGATTTGGGGGAGGAGGACACCATAGGAGGTATGTAAAGGCTCTCACATCATCCTTCCTCTCTCTTTCTTCACTTTTTAGTGGCTCTAGATCTAGATCTAGATCTCCATGTTCATGGAGGAGAGAGAAGGCTTGTATTTTTTAATGTAGATTCATAATGGATGCATGAAAGCTCTCTCCCATCGTCATTGCTCTCTCTTTTCCACGATTTTGGATATAAATCATCAATTTTTTTGTGATTCTCTTCTTTATTCGTGCAGGCCTCATGGACAGGTCCGAATGGATGTACCAGATCAACAGAGTGAGTGATCCGCGGTACCTCGCTGAAGTAAGGAAGTTCATTGCCGCAGTGAAAACTCACCGTGAGAGACTGAAGCGGACGACGACCATATGCCCGTGTTCTCACTTCAAGAACATGAAAGCATACGAAGACGGCACGGTGCAATCTCATTTGATTAGGTTTGGTTTTGTGAAGGATTACACGGTCTGGACTCTTCACGGTGAAAGAGTTGATGTCAGTGGCGGTGCATCATCTGGAGTGAGCTCGTCGTCCTCGACGGCAACGTTACCGATGAGCCAAGATCCTGTGGGAGCACCCGTTCCAACTTCAGCAGCAACTGCACCAGCCGAAAATGACAATAGTGCTCGTGACTACATCACGGTGGAGGATATACTCCAGGACATGCCAGACGGTGCCGATGGCGGTGGGGATGGTCAGGAGTTTACTGTGAAGGAACCCGAGGATGTGCAGCTGGTTGAGGATTTAGTCAACCACATCGACGAAGACAACGTTGTGTTTGGCAGCCCGGAGTGGTTGGAGAATTTCAGAGAGATGAAGCAAGCAGCAGTTGATCTTCTCTATAAGGATGGCGGCAGTTGTCCGAAGGAGTGCACGGTGCTCCGTTTTAACCTCCAGCTGTTGATGTTGAAGGCCCGACATGGTTGGTCAGACACTAGCTTCAACGAGCTGTTGAGTATCCTTGGTACCACGTACCCAACACCTAACAATGTTCCTGCCAATACCTATCGGGCGAAGAAGCTGATCTGGCCAGTGGCGATGAAACTTAGAAAGTTCGATGCCTACCCTAACCACTGCATCCTATATCAGGGCAAGGAGTATGAGAATTTGACGAGCTGTCCGCACTGCGGCTTTAGTCGGTACAAGAGGAATGCTGGCTGTCGCGTGGATGCAAACGAAGACGAGGCCTTGTGGGGTGGTCTGAAGAAGAAGAAGGGGGCCAAGAAGACTAGTGTGGCCAAGCAGATCTCGGCTCAGCAGGACGAGGAAGAAGAGGGTTACACGCGTAGGAAAAGTTCGGCACTGTCGGTGTGGTACCTGCCTATGATCGACCGCCTGCATGCACTATCCAGGAACTCATAGGATGCCAAGCTCATGTCCTGGCATGCATCAGCTGACCGCAAGGAGGGCGATGGCATGCTGCGGCACCCATCCGATGGCCAATAGTGGAAGGATTTCGATAATGCCTTCCCGGAGTTTGGCAATGAGCCTAGAAACGTTAGGTTTGCGCTGAGTACCGACGGGATGAACCCTTTCGGTGAGCTTAGCAGCTCGCACAGCACTTGGCCGGTCGTCCTCACCGTCTACAACCTACCGCCATATCTATGTCAGAAGCGCAAGTACCTTATGCTGACCATGCTTATCTCAGGACCAAGGCAGCCCGACAACGATATAGATGTGTTCCTAGAGCCATTCATGGAGGAAATGCAGATGCTATTTGATGTTGGGGTCCAAATGGTGGATGCATCCTGCAAGGAGAAGTTCACCCTAAAAGTCATCATCTTTGTCACCATCACCAATTACCCAGGTCTCTTCTCACTGTCGGGCCAGATCAAAGGGAAGACCGGCTGTGTAATGTGCATTGATGGGACCTGCTACACTTACCTTAAGGGATCCAACAAGATGGTGTACATGAGGCACAGACGGTTCCTTGTCAAAAAGCACAGGTATAGAAGAAGTGTTATGAATGAATACTTTGACAATCAGGAGGAGTCGTAGTGTGAACAACCGGAGCCGACTAGTTGGGGGCCAAAGGTGTATGATATGGTCAAGGACATGGATCAGGTCGACTTCGGAAAGAAGAAGAAGCCACCAGAAGAGGGGACACAGTAGACAAGGAAGCGAAAGCGGGACAAGACGGAGGATGCACCGCCTGTTGTCCCCGCTGTTCCTTTCAAGAAGAAGTCGATTTTCTTCAAGTACCTGTCTTACTGGAAAACACTGAATACACCCCATGACATCGACTGCATGCACCTCGAGAAGAATGTCTTCGAAAGCATGATCGGTGTCCTGCTGGACATCAAGGGCAAGACGAAGGATGGTCTCAAGTCACGGACAGATCTTGTCAACCAGGGCATCAGGCAGGACCTTCATCCGACACTGCCTCAGAACGGTAAAGTTGATATCCCGGGTGCGGCCTACAACCTAACGCATGACGAGAGGACGGCTATTTGCAAGTTGATGAGGGGTATCAAGGTGCCGACCGGTTTCTCTTCCAACATCAAGAGCCTAGTCTCCATGAAAGACCTCACAATGACCGGCTGCAACTCACACGACTGCCACGTCATGCTGACGGTGTTCCTTCCAATTGTGATCAGGGCTATCCGTCCAGTGTACGTGAAGATGGTGATCACAAGGATGTCATACTTCTTTAACTGCATCACCTAGAAGGTCATCAATAAGGCTAACCTACCTGCCTTGAAGGAGTTCATTGCGGAGACCCTTTGCCAGCTCGAGATGTGCTTTCCACCTTCTTACTTTGATATTATGCCATACCTGATGATGCACATGGTCGATCAGATCGAGCAACTGGGCCCCGTGTACCTGCACCAGATGTGGACGTACGAGCGGTTCATGTCCACCCTCAACAGATACGTCCATAACCGTGCTTACCCGGAGGGCTCTATGATCGAGCCATACACGACCGAGGAGGCCGTCAACTGGTGTATGAGGTACATAAGAGATGGGAGGGCGATTGGGCTGCCTGTCCATCAGCACGAAGGCAGAACCGCCAGGAAGGGGTGCACAAGCCGAAAAGTATGCACCGATATACCAAACAAAGAGGTGGAACAAGCTCATTACAGCATCCTTCATCAGTTGGTTAGCATGGAGAAATACATTGAAAAGCACCTGGAAGAGATCCGCGCCGCTCATGACGGGACGCGCACGGAGGCATGGGTCTAGAACCATCACAAGAGCAGTTTCATAGACTGGCTCAAAGAGCAACACATACCCCTTGAAGGATGCCCTGATGAAGATACGGAGACCGTTAAGAAGCTTTTGTTAGGCCCGTCAAGCCAAATCACCACGTGGCAAGGGTATGACGTAGCGGGGTACAGGTTCCACACGAAAGCGAAGGACAAGAAGAGCGCGGCATAGAACAGTGGTGTTCGATACGAGGGCATTGACGAGTCCACGAACAAGAGGACGCAATACTATGGGCAGGTCGAAGAAATATGGGAACTTGACTATGGCCAAAACGTATGCATAACCGTCTTCCGGTGCCAGTGGGTCAAGCTGAAAGCGGTTGCAGTGGACAGTTATGGGCTAACCACCGTGGACCTCAAAAGTATAGGCTACAAAGATGATCCATGGGTACTAGCAACCAATGTCGCGCAAGTGGCCTACTGTATCCATGGAGAAGACACAAAGAGGCACGTGGTTGTGTCAGGAAAGCAGCGGATCACAGGAGCTGATGGGGTCCAGAGTCCTAAATAATACAACAACTACGAAGAGCTCCAACTTTTTACCGATCATCCAAAGAAGATCAAAGCAGTCGAGGACCGATTCAACAAGACCGGTACAAAGCCCTGGGCCCGCCCCGATGGTGAGAAGCGGTCCGTGAAAGCGCCTGCACCAAAATGATATGTAGTGGACTCCACTAAAGACAAGTGTTGTAACTTATCATGGAACCATATGTATGCATGCGACATTTTCTATTTTGTAACTTATTATTAGTGTTGTTCATTTTGTATCATGGAACTATATGATGTACTGCTCTCACTGTTTTGCACTACTTTCTACTAGTACTACTCTCACTATACTACAACTACTCTACTCTACTACAACTACTCTGTACTACAATTGGTTGCTCTTTTTCTTATTGAATTCCACTCCTGCAGTGTGGCAAATGACTTAAAACAGGGAGATGTTTACCGCAGCGGACAACCTAACGCGCCCGCTGCAGTAAATATGCAGCGGGCGCGTTAGGTTACCCGCTGCGGTAAACGGCGCCGAAGCGGGCAACATAATGTGCCCGCTGCGGTAAACGGCGCGTATATAACACGAGAGCCCCCGCCCTCTGACCAAGTTCTTCGCGCGGTTCATTTTGACCCCGAAGGGCTGCCAAATTTGAACGCCGCCGCTGTCGCCGTGCACCTCCGTCCCCGCTCCCTGCCTCCTCTGCCGTCCCTGTCTCCGTCCCTGCTCCTTGCCTCCTCCGCCTGCGTCACCTCGTCGCTCCAGGGGGAGCCGTTGCTGGGGCCGAAACCCTAGCGGCGGCCACCATCGCCGCCGCCGTGCACCGCCATCCCTGCTCCCATCCTCCTCCGCCTTCCCCGTCCCCGTCTCCGTCCGCGCAACACCTGCATCACAATGCTCTAGGGGGAGCCGTGCTAGGGCCGGAACCCTAGCTCCGGCCACCGTGCTGCCCGCACCGGTTCACTCTGCACCGGCCATCTTCTCCTCCTCCGCGCCGGCCATCTTCTCCTCCTCCGCGCTGGACAACCCTACGCACCTCCTCTGGTCACCAGGTTTTGCCCACCCTGTCTTGTTCTTGCCTGTTGATGCCAATTTTATGATGTTGCTTGAGGAAATGCTGGATTTTGAACTCTGTGATGCCAATTTTCGATATCCATTGTTGCCTGTGTTAGTTACAAATATCTCCACTTTTGATTTTGACTAAACATACTTGTATGTGGCGTTTAATGTGATCAATCAAACTTAGAATTGTCTAAGACCATTATATTTGGACGAAATGGCTCACAGGGGTCAACTAGGTGCATCAGAATCAGTGAATCTACTTGTAAGGTCGTGTTCATTGTTATGTGATTGTTTGTTTTGATGGATACTAGAGGTGTTAAAATCCTTTCTGCTGTGTGTGCTCTGTGTTGTTATGTGCTTGTTTGTTCTGGTGGATGCTTGGGGTAGTAGAATGTTATCTGCTGCACAACCAGTACCAGTCATCATATATCTCCAGTTTTGAGTAGGCACTTGGATAATTCACTAAAAACTTTAGAAGCAACCAGTTTAGAAGTGCATGATGAGAACTATGTACATGGATTTTTCTTTGTATTCTGTAGCTTATTACCCATCTTCTATAATTGTGTCTATACAACTGAAATGTCTATTGTTCGTAGCTTTCCAATGGCAGAGGAACTGTTAAAACAATGGCGCGACCCTACCCCCAGCAGCTCGTCCACCAGCCTCGAGAGCGAGGTGTCTGTGACCCCGCAGCCAAAAAATAAACCTCGTACTGAGGAGGAAGATGATCCGAACTATGAACCGGGGGAGGAAGCACACAGTGCGAGGACTACAACCCTACCGGTGGTGCCTCAGACCTTGGAGTTCGAAGAAGAACAAGAGAGGGACGAAGAACCCCCCCTCTCCCTCCACGTCAACCCCTTCAAACAAGTCTAGGGGTCAAAAGACAAAGCTGAGAAGGGGGGAACATGGGAGGCACAAGGTGGAGACGACGAAAGACGTGCACGTGATCCTCTCCGTGGGGCCAGAGGGAAACCCGTTGACGCCACCCAAGGTCCTTGCCAAGTTTAGCAACCAGTGCGCCTGTATAGTCAAGGACAAGGTGGAGATCACTTGGGAGGACTGGCACTCTGTCCCGAAGGACTACAAGAAACATATCTGGGGTGAGATGACGAGGCGCTTCCATTATCCTGAGGACGCCAATATGGGGAAGTGCAGGGAATGGGTCATGCACGTGGCCTCCACAGCACTTCACAACTTCAAGTCCACGCTGACTAGGAACTACCTGAACAAAGGGAAGTCACCCTGTGTCAAATACAATATGGTAAAGGAACATCACTGGGAAGCTTTCAAGCAAATGAGATCGACCCCCGAAGCGAAGGCAAAGAGCGCCAAGTTCAGCGCCCTCGCGAAGAAGAACCAGCACCCCCACCACTTGGGCATGACTGGGTTTGCCGATAAGAGGCCCCAGTGGCGGGCGGAAGAAAGGGCTAGAGAAGCAGTCGGGCTTCCCGATCCGTACGCCGGCCTCGATGTGAGGGGACGGGACTACATTTATGCCCGCAAGCCGAAGAAGCTCAAGGATGGCGTGACAAAGTTCAACGAGCCCAATTTTGAGGCGGTGGAGAAGGCTCTCATCGAGGCCACTGCTTCCAAGGACAGCGGGAGCTTCGAGGTTCACAGGGGCCATGACTTGCTAACCGAGGGGCTGGGAAACCCCGAGCACCGCGGCTGTGTCCGTGGCGTGTGCTCGAAGATGAGCTGGAAGTCGGTGGGGTCGTGGCAATCTGACGTTGCCACGTATAAGTCGAGACAGAGGTACAAGGAGGGCATCTGGCAAAAAGGCTATGACCAAGGCGTCTCAGAAATGATCAAGAGCTCGATAAAGGAGGCATTCATGAGCAACGACCCCAAGATGGTGGCGATGAGGTCAGTGATGTTTCGCCAGGCTGGCTTGCCCGTGCCTCAAGTGCAACATAAGCAGATGGAGCCGATGATCGAGGATCGCCCAAGGCACTCGATCGATGACATCAAGGAAGGCTTGCACGTCCACCTCTTGGTCCCGTTCAGCAGGTTCAAGAAGTTGATTGTGGGCGAGGCAATTTTACATCCGCCCCACGAAGTCCAAGATTTTAGCCTCGAGCAGATCCCTGAGAACTATGTCATCGTGACCGTTATCTGGAATGTGCCCGAACATGAAGAATATGAAATGGACCATCCCACTTTACAACACGTCAGGTTCCTTGGACATGCGATAAGTCATGAAGTCCTATGGAATAAGGATGACATTGATATCATTCCACCAACGCCGATGCCGACATCGATGCCGACGGCGACGCCGGCATCACAGCCCTCAGCTATCGGATCTTGTCCCCCGGATGACAGTGGCGGCGATGGCGAAGGCGATGGCGGGGTTGACAAGGTTAGGAACTCACCTCGATGCACAAGCCCTTGCCCTCCTTCTCCAAAAAGCCTGCCTCAAGGCCCGGCCAATGCATTGGGAAGTTTAGAGGTAGCACCGGGGACAACATGATGGCTACAAGCTAGCCGACCACAACTTGTCCCCCTCCACCACCAGGGGACAACACGACGGCTGCAAGCCAGCTGAGCCCAAGTGGTCCACCTCCTAGGAGTCCACCTACGAGCACGAGCGAAGGACCGGGGGGCACGGAGGCAGCACCAGGGATGAAGACACCGCCTGCTGCAACAAGCCAACCAGGCACGAGCACAAGCCACTGTTCTCCCCCACCGAAGAAGCCTTCAGGCGACAGAGCCGAGGCCGTACCCGAGCTCCCATACTCGATTGCATTCGAAAGGTATGGAACTTGTTTTCACACCTCGTACACTCAACTATATAATATGTTATTAGTTGCTTGTTTGCACACACCAACATTTCTATCCATGTTTTTCCAGGCCGAAAACACCATTTAGTACATGGCCCGTCTCGGATGAATGCCCCAGCTACTTTGTGAATGGGAAGTTCATGCTATCTATGGCCCAGCTCGTCCATGAGGAAAGTTGGGAGGTGAGGAGGTTCCATCTGTGGTACATGGAAGCGTCAAAAGCCGGGCTCCATGGTTTCACTGTCAAGGTTTTGGCGGAGTACTTCCACTTGACCGCAGATGCTGTCCTCCCAGTGGACTTCCATGACATGTATAGACTATTGCGGGAAGACGACCTTGACATCGCCCAAGTCACCTTGTTTTCTCTGTAAGTGAATTGTCACTTCCATGTGTACATCCTCTGCATTCGTATAGGAACTTCATTCGTCATGACTACTGATATGCCACACTAATGACTTGTTCTTGCAGGTTGATGGCCTATGTAAGCAAGGAATGCAACCTGGGTATTATCTATCTCTCACCAATGCATATATCTCAGAGACTCATTGTGGGGTACGAGTTAGAGGACAACCATCCAGAGCTGGTGGACTTGACCCGGCGACAGAGAGAAGCGTACCGGAAAAAAAGCTCGGCGAATCAAAGATGGGTGTGGCAATGTACATATTACGCGCAATGAAGCAGATCAGGGAAGGAACAAATAGTTGTATCCTAGCTGCCTACCACTTTGGGTAAGTCGAATACAAGCATGTATGTAAAGATAAGGGGCTAGGATCATCCCTTCTTATCATAATCTATATTTTGTTTGTGCAGTGCGGGCTTCACGGGCCACTGGGTTGCATTTATCATCTATCCTCAGGATGGAAGTGCCTGCATATTTGACTCATTGAGGACACCAAACAAAGAAGGGTACAAGGCCTTTGAAGCTTGCTTGAAAGTGTAAGTGGCCCAAACTTTTCACTCATTTACGGTTATCGTACGTATATATTGAAATTGTTGCTAACACCAGTGCATTTCGTGCAGAACTTATAAGGAGTACCTAAAGGATCCCCAATGCTATGATCGAAGGACAGACAAGTGTAATCAAAAGAATAAGAATAGAATCAAAATTAGGCGCGAGTTCCCGGTACGTATTTCAAAGGTTCAATTGTGCTTTTCATACACCATATATGTATTCTAATGCTTGTGTACCGTGCAGTGTGCCAAACAACCTTTAGGTTCACAAACATGTGGCTTCTACACCTGCGAGTACCTAAGGGCTTGCAAGACATATAGCAGCAGCTGGCGGCAGCTCAAGAAAGGACTAGAATGGTGGCATAAAGAACAGACCAACCAACACAACTTCAAGCAAACAAGGGCGGACATTTGTAAGTTTGTCTTAGACAAATGCGTGCTTCAAGGCGAACCCTTCTTCGACTCGAATAGCCCGTTAGGGGAGGAGCCCAATTGAAGTACGAGAAACTTAGGAATTGGCTGAGGATGTTATGTCTCGAAGATTACGCCTATGACATGTCCTTTCTAATGTGAAACTAGCTAGCGGTCGTCATCTTCATTAATTACCTTCAGCAAGACATGTGTTTGTGAGATTAACGAATTTGTCGGTTATATTTATGGATGACAACAAGAACAACTAAGTTAATGTATGATGTATGATTATGTCATGTGTTGTCTTTGATGCCTGATATGTGTGTGTGTGTGTGTTTGATTGATATATGAAATCTGGAACTGATTTGAATTCAAATTCAAATGAATGTTGCTGATGCATATTATTTTTTTAAAAAAAAAATTAACCGCGGCGGGCAAATAATAAAGCCCGCCACGGTTAATGGGCTTAACCGCGGCGGGCAGGTTAGGGCGCCCGCTACGGTAAATCGATTAACCGCAACGGGCGTCTTAACGTGCCCGCTGCGGTAAATATCCATTTACCGCAGCGGGTGCGTTAAGTCGCCCGCTGCGGTTAATGTGTTTACCGTAGCGGGCGCCTAGGCCCGCCACGGTGTACCGTGACCTCTGCGCCGTGGCGGAGCCGTTTGCCCGCTGTGGTAAACGAATTGTGCCCGCCACGGTTAAAGTTCCTGCAGTAGTGTTTGTTTACAACCTTGTTCTTGGTAGATATATGCCCGTGCGTTGCATTGGAACCATGATTCTTTTTGCTGGAATGAGACGCGTGATCTATGAGGAATTCGTATGGGACGCGGACACATGGATCTGGTCTTCCTATCGAAATCAGATAGGACGACGCGAACACTCCAACTCCGAGTCAAGGACGGATGGGATGGTTCTAATAAATATTTATTTTCTTTTCTCCCGTTGCAACTCAGGTGGGTGGGACCTAGTTGGGTGTGTTATTCTTTCGCTCTTTTATATAACTAGCAAATATGCACGTGCGACACGCACGTGTTTCTAAAATCTTTTTGAAATGCAATGAAAATGTTAATTGAATATCGATATACAATAAAGGTATATTTTTAGTTTAATTATTTTAAAACTTTTTCATCTTGGAGTGAGTTTGGCATCTATATTTATTGTATATATCGGAAGTTCAAGAAATAATCCAGCCAATGGTTCAGATCAATTGGGCTCTAGCGTTCGCTCCGGTCAGGTGCGCACGAGGTCGATGACATGGTGACCACCGACAACCCTGAACCCGTTCTCGATCGACCCTCGCAGCTGCCACGGAGTGCGCACAGGTCGATGACATGGCGGCGGTGACGGCCAAGGCATGGAGACGGAGAGGCCTAATTTTTTTTCCTTTTTCCATGGAGGTGGCGGCAAGGTCACCTACGTTGCATGGGGGTTATAGGCTGTGGGTACAGAAAGGTACGTACGTAGATAGGTGGGTGGGCAAAAATCGGGCTCCGTCCAAGACTTGCGTGAGTTTGAGTCTTACATGAGATTGAGTTTCGGACGGTTGCGTCTTATAGGATGTAAGATCTCGTATGACGGAGGGCTCGTATAGTATGAAGGCTAGATCCAACGGTTATTACGCAGGAAGAGCCCCAACAAATGCATGTGCAACACACATATGTTTCTAAAAAGTATTTCAAATGCAATGGAAGTGTTAATTGAATTGTCGATATAGAATAAAGGTAGATGGCAAGTGCTTGATCGATTTGATTGGGTCATGAGGTTGAGATCGTTTGTTCGTTAGGATGCCTCAGCTGCAAATATAGTTGTACTTTGACTTGACACCATTTTAAACGGCTCGTGTTGCCCATATTTCATCCTATTTTCATACTTTTGTCAATCCATCCTCGTATGGGTGGAAAAACCGTTGTAGTCTCAGTTGTGCTATCAGAGGCTATAGGGAGGTCAGAAAAGAGAACACTCATTTTGTAGTAAGCTTACTCCTTATATATTTTTAGCAGTTACCCTTTCCATACTTGGCTATCCAATGTTTACTGTAGGCATTTACAAGCAATGTGAGGGATTATGACTTTATTAATGATGCAATAAGAATGTGCCTAAATGAATAGATATATAATAACGTGATAAAGACGTAATGAAGCATGGGACAATAATGTAATGTTATAAATATATGTACGTATAGCCATTTATGAAGTTATTGTATATGACAATTGAAGATCTTAGTACAACAAAAAAAATTCAATCGCGAACAAAACTTACTGGTGAATGTGGCATGGCGCCATTGGTGCAGTGTGAAGCAAAGCAACCGCGATCAATTGGTGACTGTCAGAGTATGGCACCAAGGAAGCTAGAATTGGTAAGATAGCATGCGACACGCACGTGTTTCTAAAATCTATTTCAAATGCAATAGAAGTGTTAATTGAATTGTCGATATATAGTAAAAGTATATATTTAGTTTAACTATTTCAAAACAATTCTTCTTAGAGAGAGCACTCATCTTGAAGTAAGCTTGGCATCTATCTTTATTGTATATGGGACAATTCAATTAATATTTTCATTGTATTTTAAATAGTTTATATAAACATGTGCATGTTGCACTGGCATATTTGTTATCAATTAAAAAGATACAATACATTTTTTTATTTGATTCATCAATCAGGAAATCATGCCTGGTTTGAAAAAAGAAGCCATCCGTAACCCTGCCTCTCTCTCTAGATCTCTTCCAATTCTAAGTCAGTTCGGGTTGGTACTTGCATTGGATTCCGACAGTATGCAAGTACGTACGTACGTACTCCACATGTACATCGACACGTTGCAGCATGCAAGTGTCAGTATGTACACCGTACAGGAGTCGCGACACCGGTCTGGGACTCTGTGCCAAACTGCCACGTCGGGATACATAAACTCCCATCGATACGATTGCCGTTTTATGTACTCGGAAAAGGAAACTCTAGCGGATGGAAAATATGCCCGTACAGTGCAATGGGAGAAAAAACAGTATCTCTAGGTCAATAGACTTGATTGAACTTAAATGATCACCTCACCTTCCTCTATACCTCATCTTTCACTGTTGATTACTGCAACTCAAATCTAGAGTATATATTTCTTTCCCATCCACAGCTACGATAGCACAATAATGTTAATTTGGTGTCATAATATTTATACTTTTTCTATAAAATATGCTCAAATTTAAAATAGTTTGACTTAAGATGATTCTATTGTGCTTAATTCTTCCGGGCATGACTTAAGATGATTCTATTGTGTTTGACTTAAGATGATTATATGCACGTGCGACACGCACGTGTTTATTGTTTTGATTAATAATATATTGTCCAAATTATATATGAATATAAAATTATGAACAAATTTTGTCTTACTTTTGAGACTGCACATGCGTTGCAACAAGACGCATGATGTATTGTATGATTCCGTAAAAATATTAATAAACTATCTATTTTTTATTGAATTTATTAATTGGGCTAGATTGGTAGACGCACATGCGCTATGCTGGGCACCCAGTCCACGGGCCGTGGACGAGCGGCGGGGATGAGGGTGTGGTCCACTATGGACCGTGTTCATTGTGAAAGGTTATGTGTTCTTTTAATCAATGGCCACATATTTTAGAATGGACGGCTAAATATGCCTTCACGTATATTTGTATTTAGATGATATATTTGGATTTATATTTTCTTAAAGGAAAATGGTTGTATTTAGGCATGATATAAGGGTGATGTCATCGAGCTAATAAGGACCAAGGCAATCGCTCTTGCAATGTCACCGGTGACTGCAAAATCTCTTCTCTCATTCCATCCGGATCATCATCGTCACTGCTCGGCAGGAGGACCTCCAGGCGCTACTCGCTCTTCGCTGGCGCCCCTTCCTCCTAGGCACTGTTGCATTCGCATCAGCTCGGTCATCGTTGCCTCGCCCGCGCTCCGGCAGGCTCGCCCAGCCGCCTACGCCTCACCGTCATTTGGCGTGTCTGCTCAAACGCCTCCAGGTCCTCCACCTGACCCAGGCTTCGGCGTTCCTGAGGCCAAAGACGTGCATGCATATATCTGCAGAGCTTTCCACATACTTCCTGATTGTTTATTCGTTTGTCATCCGGTTTGACGCATGCTTGCACGGTTTGATAGAAATGACGGACACGGCTGCAATGGCTCATGTGTAGTAGTGATCGGAGTCCTGGTCGTATAATGCACGCACGGCAAAAAGGAACATGCTCTTAGTTCTTTCTTGAAATAAAAAGAGTTGAAACGGCTAAAGAATCGGACCTAAAAAATTCAGAAAAGCTATGCATGCGGGTTGGGATTGGACTCTGATACGCAAATATGGACCGGTTCCAAGGAAGCAAGATTACACGGGGACCAAAACTGAGGTATTTTTAACTCGATTATTTTCCTTTTTCGGAGTCTAGAAGGCATCTTGGTTTAGGTTCGGAGTCTAGAAGGAATCTTGATTTAGGAGGAGTCTTACATGTAAGATGTAAGATCATGGACGACGGATGGCTCAAATAGCACGACGTCTAGATCTAACGGTTATTAGAGAGGGAGAGCCCCTAAAAAAAACTCGTTCTTTTATAATAATAATAATAATAATAATAATAATAATAATAATAATAATAATAATAATAATAATAATAATAATAGATAGATAGATAGATAGATAGATAGATAGATAGATAGATAGAGTAGATATGGATTGCATGATACATACAGTAGTGTTGGTCAAAAAATTAAGTTAACATATTTGAATTTTAAAATGGGTGTGCGTTGTATATTTTGGGATACAAGGAGTACTAAATTTGTTTAAGTGTGTCACGGGGTATAGTGACTTGTACCGTATTTTACTCAAAAACAGTACTATAAAAACGTTGTCCTGCACAAGACAACCGGGAATACCTAGCCCAGAGCTATTTCTGGCAATTGAACAAGTGTCCGCTGATAAACAAGCTAGCTAGCGATCTATGGGGCCCACCGTACGTCCATGCCTAGTTTGCTTGCCTTCGCCGGCCATAAATACGCGGAGGCGAGCTACGACATCAATCGCCACACACATCCATCCATCCATCCCTCTCCATCGATCAAGAAATAAACAAGGTGCTGCCAACTTACTTGCTAGCTCACCAATGGCCTCCTCGTCGTCCTCCTTCCTACTTGCAGCGGTGGCGTTGGCGGCACTGTTTGCCATCGGCTCGTGTGGCACCGAGCTCACCCTCACGATTGGTAAGGACTCCAGCTCCACCAAACTATCCCTCATGACCAACGTCGCCATCTCTGAGGTGTCGGTCAAGCCGAAGGGCGCCACGGATTTTTCGGACGACCTCAAGGAGTCGCCAGCCAACACCTTTACCCTCAACAGCAAGGAGCCGATCAAGGGACCTATCTCCTTCGCTTCGCTGCGAAGGCTGGTGGCTACCGTGTTGTCGATGACGTCATCCCTGCCGACTTTAAGACCGGCGCAGTTTACAACACCGGCGAACAAGTCTGAGTAATGGACACATGTGCTCTTCTGACACATAGACATTATATTGACCTCTAAAATAACTTTTCAGAGAGACCGAGGGTACAGAACCAGCATGCCAAAAATTCGTTTTCTATGCTTATATTGTGGTAGGCTACCACGAAATAAAGTATACTATGTTCTCCTCCCGCGTGTTGTTGTGGAGCTATATATGCACACACTTTACAATATTGTTTATTTTGTATGGTAAAATAGTATTTGTGGACCTTCATCTAGATGGCTATGTACTTTGGTTTTCTAAACTTCTAATACATATATGTATGTGAGAATCAATAAAGCATGTTTACCTTGTGTAGAAGGTTAGAAATGCAATGAAAGTTGAATTTACACGTGATCATTTTCAACGCAAATTGCTCAATGGACCAAACCATGACATGAAACTATTATCACAAACCAATTAATACATAATTTAACTTCATGAACCGGTCTTCTCATATGGTCGTCACTATGTTGCATTGTCAAGGGGTGTGTTCTGAGAAACGACTAGGATTCTAAACAAGCCAAACAAAAAAATTGAACCAACAAAAAAGAGCACCTAGAATATTCTGTATAAGGATGTCATCTTTTGGAATCATGAATTATGTTTGTTTTAGTATAATTTGACTATAGTTTTATCTTGGCTAAGGGCTAGTCAAGGCCAACAAATTATGTTTTGTTTTATTCATGTTGCAAGTTCCTCATTGTTTTCTAACGTTTATATACTTCTCCGATTGTAACTAATTTAATATTGGATAATACCATGCTACTGTAAAAAGGATTAATGGACATAGACCATTTTTAATTACAGTGGAAGACCGGACAAGTCACCGCTTGTGAAAATCATCATAAGCAGAGCATAAAAACAATGCCCACCTGACCTATGTAAATGTTACTATATATAGGGCAGCCATATTAAGTCACCATCCCTGTCAATGACTATAGATACATGGACCTAGCCACAACTCTTAATGGTTTTGGTGATTGAAATGGTAACCAAATCACTCAGACTAACATGTATGCTAAGATGTGTTTCATGACTTTTCTTATATCACACAAAGATATTAAAGTCATGATAAAAACAAGAATAAATAGGACTTGTCTTATGAATTTGGATTTAGAGTAATAAAAACTGTATGATGTTAGGTCAAAGTTGTAAATATTTTCACATGCTTTCGAACAAGTAAAAGACCACTAAGACTAAAGTCTGGAGGAGAAAGATATGGGAAAATACCAAAACATCAAAGTGTGCGCACCATTCGAATTTTCACATGATTATATGGTCATTTTAATTCGTTGGACCAAGTATTTTTGCAAAATTCTCTACATTACTTCAGAAAATTTACATGGACAGTATGGCCATAGAAACGATGTTTGGAAGAAGGAGCTCTGGCTCAAATACCGAAGCGTCAAAGTATGCGCAACATTCTGGTATTCACATGATGGTCAAGTGTGAATTTTTATTAGTCAAGTGAAGTATTTTTGCATAATCTTACAGAGCATGTCACAAGCTTTCTATAATGTACAAGGTCATTTGAAACAAAGTTCTATTCTTTATTATTCCTCTGAATATCGGTGATTACAACATAGAGCTCCCATGTATATATAGTGCTGCCAAGGCTTAAGAGTTTGGTAAGAGCCCACGTACAAACGGACTAGGATTAGGATACCTCCTTCTCCTTTCCTTCTAGGATAGAGTCCGTATGTTTTATAACAACCTTCTCTCCAGAAGCTATAAAAATAAAACAATACCACTCAACGGGCATCCGCTTCGCTCCGTCAGAAGTCGGCCAATATAATGTGCAACTGAATTTGGAACATATTCAACAAACTCCACTTTGCGACAAATTCCTTAACACCTTCATCCTGAACACAACAATGAAAAATATTTCTGGCGCCAAATAGCCTCTTGGGCTAATTCATTAAACCAACTAAACTTGAGCAAAGCTCAAACTTAGCAACAGGAACTGACTTTGTCATCATATCAGCAGGATTGTCATGAGTACTAATCTTGCATACCTTGAGCTTACCTTCTTCGATCACATCACGAACAAAATGGTACTTGATGTCAATATGTTTTGTCCTCTCATGAAACATTTGATCTTTAGTAAGGTAAATAGCACTTTGACTGTCACAGTATAAATTAATGCAAGAATCAACTCCACACAGTTCAGCGTACAATCCTTTGAGCCAAATTAATTCCTTGCACGCTTCAGAAACAGCCATGTATTCTGCTTCAGTAGTTGACAAAGCAACAACGGACTGCAATGTAGCCCTCCAACTCACAGCACAACTGCCAACAGTGAACACATAACCAGTGAGCGACCTTCGCCTGTCCAGATCAGTAGCATAATCTGAATCCACATAACCAATAATTCCCTTGTCAGTTCTGCCAAACTTCAAACAAGAATCTGTTGTGCCTCTGAGGTACCTAAAAATCCACTGAACTGCCCTCCAGTGTTCTTTACCAGGATTAGACATGTATCTACTAACCAAACTCATAGCATATGATAAATCTGGTCGAGAGCAAACCATCGCTCCGGCCCTTGCCTTCGGCACTCAACGGGCCTCCGCTTCGCTCCGTCGGAAGTCGGCCAATATAATGTGCAACTGAATTTGGAACATATTCAACACTCTGAATTGCTCCATGTCTCGTCGTCGTCGTCTGCTCGCAGCTGGATCTTGGCGCTCCATGAACGCTCCTGCCACTGTGATCTTCACCACATCCTGCCATTGTCGTTTCCATTGGCTCTCTTGCTTCTTAACTGTGGCGAGAATTCCAAGCTTGGCATGTTGTCTTCTCTCCCCTATATGTTATCTCTGCTTTCTCACGATATCCTGTTTCATGCTTCACCGTGAGATGAGCAAGTCGAAGCGCCGCCGGTGGTCCAGACTCTACAGATGCCGGCTATCTGCACGTGTTGAGCGTCACCACGTCCCCATCACCGGCCACCATCTGCAGTTGCTGCACATCCAACCATGAAGCCGGACATGCTGTTGTTTCTCGCTGCTACCATGTTTGCAAGCACGAAGTCATCTCAGCAGCTGCAACTGCATGTCGATCGACCTGTCCTTGCTACTCCAGCAAGCTATCTCGTGCAGCATGCAAACGTGCACCATGGTTAACTGAAGGTCAGCGGCCAGATTAGCCCCTTTGTCAGATTATTCTATTGATTAAACCTTATGCTGATGTCATGTGTATGTCATTCATGCATAATAAATCATCATTCTTTATTTATTCCTCAATTAAGAAATTGTATCTTTCATATACATAGTGGACCCGCTCAGGCTGCCACTGAGTCTCTGTAGTTATATATGCTCATCATTGCCGTTATCTTATTTTCATCATATATTAATCGCTTTAGCCCCCGCTTTAATCTATTCTTTCTGGGTCACATCTGATCGATGCAGTCTACTATATGGCAACAACGTTTAACATGCTTTATGTTTTCTAAATTTTGAATTATTAATTTTGACTAATCTCTGTTCACACAACTGTTTTCCAAATTAAAAACAACATAGAGATTAACATTCGTCCTTTTATGCACCACCGATAACTTGATTAATAGCAATGCAAATATATTTTTAATTTATAACTTGCTTAGTTTAACAACACGTCAGATGCAGTTCCATTAGATGCTCTCACATGTTACTTTGTTTCTGCAAGTTAAAGTATAATCAGTATATAAAGGATATTGAAATATTTGTAATTGAAACATGACTAGATTTAGCTCAGTCTTTCAATTAAAATGCATAGTGACTAATCTAATCTTAATAACTTTCACATGGTTTTGCTCATTAAAATAAACGCACCCCGTAGTCTTTTGCTCCCTTAATAATAATGTAAATCACGATAGTCGCGTCCTTGTCAACTGTAGCTCCATTTCAATCGTTATGCGCTCCTACTACTGTAGCAATTAGCTTCCTTTTTAGTACATTGTTTTAACTTGTGTGATGTACTGTTTTTAGTTGTCCGTATTTGTTGCTTGTATGTTTGTTGGTATGCTACGATCTGTGAGTAGAAGAGCTGTCCGTAAGCGCTAGAGACCGAAAGAATAGAAGATCAAAGGTTATATGAGGAGTTGACCATTAGTTGTAAAGCAAGTTGAAAGGTCCCAGTGGCTAGAGGGGGCTGAATAGCCTATTGAAAATTTCTACAATAACACTTAGCAAATATGTTAGACAATTAAATGGCGAAGTGAGTGTTGCGCTAGCCTGCTGAAAGAGCAAGCCACCTACCATAATTCTAGTGACTATGATCACTAAGCACACAATTGCTATGTCACTACACTAAGTTAGTAAGCTTCAAAGACTAACTAAAGAGCCTCACTACCACTAGACATGACTCTTGCTTGCCCTCAAAATTAGCTACACTAAAGGGCCAAGCTAAACTAACAAAGTAAACGCACGAGAAGAACGGAGTGTTATACCTTTGTGTAGAGTGAGCTAATCACCAATGAAGTCAATCAATCACAAGAATGAATACCAATGAAGACCAATCACCTTAGAATCAAATGAGTGACACAATGTTTTTTTACCGAGGTTCACTTGCTTGCCGGCAAGCTAGTCCTCGTTGTGGCGATTCACTCACTTGGAGGTTCACGCGCTAATTGGCACCACACGCCAAACCCTCAATAGGGTGCCACACAATCAACACAAGATGAGGATTACACAAGCCACGAGCAATCCACTAGAGTACCTTTTGGCTCTCCGCCGAGGAAAGGTCAAGAACCCCTTACAATCACCACAATCGGAGCCGGAGACAATCACCAACCTCCGCTCGACGATCATCGCTGCTTCAAGTCGTCTAGGTGGCGGCAACCACCAAGAGTAACAAGTGAATCCCACAGCGAAACACAATCATCAAGTGCCTCTAGATACAAAAACTCAAGCAATGCACTTGGATTCTCTTCCAATCTCACAAAGATGATGAATCAATAATGGAGATGAGTAGGAGGGCTTTGGCTAAGCTCACAAGGTTGCTATGTCAATGCAAATGGCCAAGAGAGTGAGCTAGAGCCGGCCAAGAGAGTGAGCTAGAGCCGGCCATGGGCCTTAAATAGAAGCCCCCCATAAAAAGAGTCGTTGGGCTCACCGAGCAGCCCAACTCGGGGCGACCGGACGCGCCGGTCAGATTGACCAGACGCACCGGCCCAGCGTCCAGTCACTGATCGTCGTCCACGTGTTATCCCCATTCAACCTCGCGCGTTTGATTCCAACAGTCAAAATCAAACCCTCGCGCGTTAAGTTGTGACCGGACGTGCGGTCACAAGGACCGGACGCGCCGATCGCGTCAGTCCTCCCTCGTGCGCGTCTAGGCCGAGCCTTGACCGGACGCGCTGCTCCACTCGGTTTCCCGGCGTCAAATCAGTTCCAGAGAGGTTCTAGAGCCGATTTTTCTCGACCGGACGCGTCAGGTCACGCATGACCGGACACGCCGGTGAGTCCGATCACCTCAAGCTCGCGAAGAAGTAAACGTCAGCATACTTCATCCCATGACCGGACGCAGGATCTGCGCGTTCGGTCATTTTACTGTGCAGCGTCCAGTCGCGATGACCGAGCTACCCCTTCTCTGCCGTAATGACCGGACGCAGGGACCCCGAGTCCGGTCACCGAGAGCAGCGTCCGGTCACTGTTCTCCAGTGACAATCACCTCCTTTACTTCACCAACTTCTCCACCCGTGCTCAAATGTGCCAATCACCAATTGTATCACCTTGTGCATGTGTGTTAGCATATTTTCATAAACATTTTCAAGGGTATTAGCACTCCACTAGATCCTAAATGTATATGCAATGAGTTAGAGCATCTAGTGGTACTTTGATAACCGTATTTCGATACGAGTTTTACCCCTCTTAATAGTACGGCTATCAATCATAAATGTGATCACACTCGCTAAGTGTCTCAATCACCAAACAAAAAAGCTCCTACCACTTATACCTTTGCCTTAAGCTTTTTGTTTTTCTCTTTCTTCTTTTCCAAGCCGAGCACTTGATCACCATGGCCATCACCACCATGATCTTCATCCATTTGCTCCACCACTTGGAATATCTACCAACCTATCTCACATACATTAGAGCACATAGGTTAGTAGCTAGGGTTTCATCAATTCACCAAAACCAAACTAGAGCTTTCACAAGTGAAAAGCAAGTATAGCATGGGATCATCCTTGTTACCTATTCATCATTAATTTCATTTAATTCATACTGCATGTGTCTACCTTGATTGCCACTAAGGATATCCTAGCTTCTATATCTTGTTTACTTTGTCACCTACGGGTTTATGCATTGGGTAGTACTCTCTCTGTCCCAAAATAGAAGTCATTCTCGCTTCCCGAGAAGTCAGCTTTTTTAAACTTTGACCAATTATATATAAAAGAATATTAATATTTATAATACATAATTAGTATCATTAGATAGATCGTTGAATATACTTTCATAATAAACTTATTTGAAGATATAAATGTTGCATGCATTTTCTATAAACCTAGTCAAAGTTGAGAAAGTTTGACATACACGTATCTCATAACATCATCTATTCTGGGACGGAGGGAGTATGATGCTAGCGCTCAATTAAAGACCATGATCTTGTAACTTGACTAATCGAATATGCAATAAACACTAAAAGATGCCTTTTAGCAACAAAGAACAAGGGGGCTAGAGCATAGTTTTTGTGATGCTCTAGATTTATCTCCTTAAGGACTTATCTGTAAGCGATCATCCGGGGCTTACAGTACAACCATGAGTGCTACATGGCTCTGGCATTAGTCAAGTATGAGGACCTTTTCTAGCTTGTTAGTGGTTATCTTTATGGCGCAAAAGGGGCTTGCCACGTTGGGTATAGGACAGCCTCTGTTCTTATGTGTATAGCCGCGAAGGAATTGTGTCATTCGAAAGGGAGGTTCCTACATCCGCCCGCCGAGGAATCCTAGCGGCCCTAACTTGTTAGATGAACCTTTGAAAGACTTTATAGTGAACCCTGCGACCTTCCTTGATAGTGGGTTAAGAGGCTGATCACCTCGGGCGGAAGGGTAAATCACGGCTCATGGTGAAAGTGTACAACCTTTGCAGAGTGTAAAACTACTATATCAGCCGTGCTCACGGTCACGAGTGGCCTTGGACCATTATAGAATAGATGATCACTAACGATTACTTGTTTATGCTATTAATTATTCATATTTACCTGATCATGTGTTTTTATGGGTTTATGATAAACTTGTTGCTACTCAATCGTTTAAAATTGTGACTCACTAAAAGCTAATCGCAGTAAACCAGTGTAGCCTCATGAACCCCATATTATATTTGCTGAGTACGACATATGCTCACCCTTGCTATTTCCTCCATACCCCAGTCTCTAGTAGAAGCTGCTCATAAGATATAAGAAGACATAGAGGAGTTCCCAGAAGACTAACAAAAGTGCTAGGCATATGTTACCCCAGTCAGCCATCCCTGTGAAGAATGGAGTCTGAAGAGAAGATTAATATTCGTTCCGTTATACTCCGATTAGACGTAAGTGTTAATATTTATATATATTCGTTATTAATAACATTGTTTCTGATAATTTTCATTATGTTGTTGTATGTGTGGATTCCCTGGGCACACATATAGCGAGCTTGGTTTTCTTTGGAAAACTAGGCGTGACAATAGTAAAACTTATGTATGTAGAAAAGGTTAAACGTCTTACAATTTAGAACCGATGTAGTTCTTACATCATTTATATCAATTAAAGATCATAATGATGATGCATAGATTATAGTTGTCAAGAGCTAGGAATGAATATTTACCTTGGTCAATATTAGCGGTGATACACATATTTTGTAGATAAGCCAAATAGCAGCGTTTAGGATCTATAACCTTATTAGCGGCAATAACAAAGCAATTGGCAATATCATAGCTATAGACCGTACAAAAACGCTATAGCAACGCTATAACGCGCATTTAGAACCTTAGTCCAAACTAGTCCAATCGACTGAAGGAATATTCTAATACCTTGTCTTCTTTCGTTGCAAAATATACATTATTTTAGCTTGTCTTTAAAGTCAATGTTCTCTAACTTTTAAAATTTATGGGAAAATGTATCAATGTCTATACCGTCAAATTAATTGCATTAAAGAACTAAAGTGTTCTCAGCTTGTTAGGTTTCTTGTCGTAGAACCTGTCCACCGGGTTCAAATCTTCGGCTTGACATGGATGCTCGTATTTTTTCTAGATTTATTTTCAGAATTTAGTAGTACTGTTCTCTTAATGATAAACTATCTTAGTCTTCCATAAGTGCTCATAAGATTAAAATGTGTTTGCATGCATTCATCGGAGTGAATTTGCGTGTATGTACTGTAATTCGAAAAACAAGTTTCATTAAATCTGAATCTTCTATGAAATGATTCTTGATAGTGCATTTTGGTATTATATGTTAATAAAATCTTTTATAAACTTGATCAAAGTTAGGGTAATAAAATGACTTACATTTTATAACGAATTATATTTTGGATTCATGATAGTGCATTTCGCTAAGTCCATCCAAGTCTAGAAGTAAGCCCGAGACAAGTGAACAAAGGCTGGTGTAAGCACAAGGGCGAGCTGAAGAAAGCTTTTGAAGAAATTGGTTCTGACGTCGAAGATAGGCTAGCTAGGACGGAAGCTTTGAAGCGGATTGGTACTGCTTTTCCTTTGGGCTGAGGCATGGTTGACAAGCGGGACTTCCCCTTTTTGTTTCCCTTCGGAACTGGAACTACTGCTGGAGCATCCAATTCATCAGTTACTGGCATGTCTGTGGTGAAAGCACCTTTTTTCAAAGCAAAGGCCGCGCGTTTAATTAAATAATGGGCAAATCGGGAGTTTGCAAGCTACGAACTTGTGGTAGTGTAGAAGAAGGTCCAGCATATCGAGGAATAGGAGCCACACCAACCATGAATGGTCGAATCGCCGAGTAGTAAGTAGTAGGGGAAGTTAATCTTCTTTTTTCAAAGCTGTCGGTTCATCCTAGTTTTTGGTGAGTACTTCAATATCTTTACCATCCTTTCCCTTCGCCAGTCTTAGTTCTTAGAAAATCAAGTAAACCACTGCCCAGGATTTCTTTTTAGGGCTCGCCCCATCCTATAATGTTTCACACACCAGAAAAAACCAGAACGAAGCAAGCTTCATGCGTGGTACTAGATAGATGGCATCAAAGACAGATCACTGATTCGGAGACTACCTAATAGTATGATCTATATCATCCAGGTGGAGTATGCATGAAAGAGTCAGATGCTTCTTTCGTAACTCCCGGAATTTCTTCGTAGTGGCTCCATTCCATGCCTCATTTCATAGGGAAGCCCAAAGTGGCTCTATTTCGTTCTATTTCACTTCCTAGCACTTCGTATCATTTAATATCCATCCATTTGGTCTTATTGACATAAGAGATGTCATTTATAGTCTATCTCTTTCTATATATGGAAAGTCAAAAAATTCTTCTATAAACTTAGAGTTTGATTTAGGCTAAAATTGACTTACATTTTGGAACGGAGAAACGTATTACAAGCCTTTGTGCAATACAATATACAACATTATACACAGCTTTGCAAAAAAGAAGATGTGGTTTCCATTTCCAGTCGTGTATGTAGTTTCTTCCTCTCGTATTGCGTACCAGCCACCAGTTTCACATAGACCAACACTGTGCAAGTAAAGAAGAAGCGAGAATTCTTTGCTTGCCTGATCCAATCCAGCACAACGGCTCCACGAGCACCCTTTCCTCATGAAGGTGCAAAATCCACAGATACAAGCTTCTCCATGCTTCATGTTAGATATTTTGCACACAGACGACTTTAAAATGATCCGTACCTAGAACATTTTGACAAAAAAAAAGGTCTCACTAATATGCAACGTAAATCTCTCTCTGGGTATACATAGTACTCAATGAGGAAATTGATCTAAATCCTCATCTTCATGCTCTACATATGTATGTGGGTTCAAAGCATTTAGAATTTTAGACTGTTGCTTTCTTTTTCTTTTTTTTTTGAAAAGCCATCAAGAGCATGTCAGGCATATATTGAGACAGAAATAATGGGAGAAGGATAAAATATTAATCTGGACTTCATCTACTGATGAGAAACCAAACACTCCAAGTGCTTTACTAAACTAACCTAATTTGCAAAACTGTTTTGGACAAACCAAAGTATCAAAAATGTTTGTAATGGAGACAGAGCATACGGAAAAAAGACTAAGGTGTGGACAGCAACTACCTGCTAGAATGGACTAATTTGGCGAGCCAACTTTAATTGCCACTCAAAAACTAATCTCTTTGGAGTTGGTGCTAAAGCAATCTTTTGACGTGCAATTGCATCATCAGCATGAATAATAGACAACACGTCTTCAACCAATGGATCTCTTCCACCCCTAAGAGGGTCCTATGGGAAAAAATAAAGAAACAAGATACAGTTATAACAATGCAAAGTTTGAGTAAGATACTCTAGCAAACCATAACAGAATACATTCTGCAGTGATGTTCAGGTAGTTGTGTTAGTTCTGACCACACTAATTAAAGGAAGTGTTCAAGGAAACACACCATAAAATCTTCATCTTAATATCAAACAGTATAAAGCATGGCAATAAGATTGATACATGCATATCTTCTGGAGCAAGTTCTGGCATCCATCAAACATAAGTCCCAAATTGCAGTCACTACCAGGTTTCTCAGTAACACCCAAGAATAACTTGGTTAGAAACTGAAAAAAAAACAGTGGCATTCTATGGCATATCAAGTTTCCCTTTAACTTTACAAGCACATTTTTTCATGAAACAAGCGACTATGGCCTATGTGATTTAGCCAAAAATTAGTCATGAGTTGGTTAATTAGGCTAAGATTAGCAAAAAAAATGTTTCTAGAATGATACATTATGAACAGCATCAGTAAGTACGAAACTTTTTGTTTTAATCCAATAGCATCACATGTTGGAATGTGAGTGTATTAGGCCCATGAGGCTAGGCCCATGTGGCCCATGTATGGTTACCTATATAGCTACCCTTCTAGGGTTAGCCCAAATCAATAGATTCTCATTCCCTAACATGGTATCAGCAGCCTAGGGTTAGTTTCCTCCCCACCCACCCTCTTCCGACCCTCCACTGGCAGAGGGTGCGGCTGGCCTCCGTCTGCCGCCGCCGGGGGGCGTCCATCCCCTGCCCGCGGGCGGGACAGGGGGCCTCCATCCGCAGCCGCCTGACGGCCTCACTGGTCTGGTCCACCCGCGGGCGGCTCTGCTCCCAACTGGACCGGACTCCGCCCTCGCCGCAGCTCTCGTCGCTGCCCGGGCTGCCGCCGCGGAGGGGCAGGCTCGTGTGCGCGCGGCCGCCCTCGTGTGGGAGCGTGAGCGCGACGCGGCCGACGCCCTGGCCCGCCAGATCGCTGAGGCGGAGCAGCTCCTCGCCTCTCCCGCCTCCCAGGACGCTGGGGCCACCTCCTCCGACTCGTCGGGACGCCGCGTGTCCCACACCGCCGTCCTCTGGCACGACCCGGCCGACCCGCTCGTGACTCAGCTGCACTACCAGGCCGGGGGGTCCAGAACATTCGCCTCCTCGTTCCGGTCGTCCTCGAGCCGGAGTCGCCCTCCTACGCCCGCTGGCGGGATCTGGTGCTTCTCACTCTCCGCCGCTACGCCCTCGACGACCACGTCCTTGTTGACGCCTCGGTCGCCGTCCAGACACCGTCGTGGCTCCGTCTCGACAGCATCGTCCTCTCCTGGATCCTGGGGACGATCTCCCTGGACCTCCACGACCTCGTCCGCAACTCCCCTGACGCGCGCCGGGCGTGGCTTGCCCTTGAGGGACAGTTCCTGTGCAACGCCGAGGCCCGGGCTCTGCGTCTCGACGCGAGCTTCCGGACCTTCGTCCAGGGTGACCTCTTCGTTGGCGAGTTCTGTCGTCGGATGAAGGGCATGGCAGACTCCCTTGGCGACCTCGGCTGGCCCGTGGAGGATCACATCTTGGTCCTCAACGTCCTCCGCGGGCTCAGCGACCGCTACGCCCACCTCAGGACGTGGATCACCCGTCAGCGGCCCTTCCCCACCTTCCTGCAGGTCCGTGACGACCTTGTCATGGAGGAGCTCACTCAGGGCATCCAGCCGGGGTCCGCCACTTCTCCGGGGTCCTCGTCTTCTTCGACGGCTCTGGCTGCTACTCCGCCGCGTCCGTCTGCTCCACCACGTTCGTCCGCTCCACCGGGTCCCCCTCCCTCCGGGCCGAGCGGGGGTGGGGGGGTCGTGGCGGTCGTCGTCACCGTGGTGGGGGTCGCGGGGGAGGCCGGGGTGGTGTCACCCAGGCTCCGGCTGGTGGTCCGGCACCGGCTGGACCGCAGGGGGGGCACCATGGCCTTCGTTCCACAACCCGTGGTCAGGGCGCATCTCTATGTGGCCCTACCACGCTCCCGGTGGTGAGCCTCGTCCACCGGTGGTCATGTTCACTGGCGCTCCACCTCTTGGCGTCTCCACTGCGCCTCCGTGGGCTACACCCACCGGCACTCCTCCTGGGGTTGCCGGCTGGGACCAGGCGGCCTTGGCTCGCTCGTTCAGCACCATGGGCCTGACACCTCCTGTCGGACCGGAGTGGATCACCGACTCGGGTGCCACCTACCACACCACTCCTAACCCTGGTATACTCTCGTCTGTCCATTCTCCCTCTTCTTCTCTCCCTTCGTCCATTATGGTCGCAAATGGTTCGTGTCTTCCTGTCACGTCTGTGGGTACCGCCGGTGCTCATGGCTCCTTTCGTCTTCCTGATGTTCTTGTTGCTCCTTCTATGGTTCACAACCTTCTTTCTATTCGTCGTTTTACAGCTGACAATTCTTGTTCTGTGGAGTTTGACTCTTCTGGTCTTACTGTAAAGGATTTGGCTTCCCGGCGTCCTCTGCTCCGATGTGACAGCACCGGACCCCTTTACACTCTTCGCTTCCCGGCGGCTACTTCCTCTACTTCGCCGTCCGTTTTGTCAGCTGCTTTCGCCGCCTCTACTTCCTCTACCACTTGGCACCGGCGCCTCGGCCATCCTGGACGTGATGCCCTGATGCAGCTCAGTCGTAGCTCCGGTCTTCCATGTACTCGGGCTCCTGATGAGCAGTTGTGTCATGCGTGCCAATTGGGCCGACATGTTCGTCTTCCTTTTCATAGTTCTACTTCACATGCGACCCGCATTTTTGATCTTGTACATTGCGACCTATGGACATCTCCTGTCATCAGTATTTCTGGTTACAAGTACTATCTTGTTGGTGGTCGATGATTTTTCGCATTATTCGTGGACTTTTCCCCTGCGTGCGAAGTCTGACACTTTCCCCACGCTCCTTCACTTCTTCACTTGGGTGTCCACACAGTTCGGCCTCACCATCAAGGCCGTCCAGTGTGACAATGGTCGTGAGTTTGATAACTCCACCTCCCGCGCCTTCTTTCTCTCTCACGGTGTTCAGTTGCGCATGTCTTGCCCATATACCTCTTCCCATAATGGCAAGGCTGAACGGATGATTCGCACCACCAACGACACCGTGCGCACCCTTCTGTTTCAGGCCTCTCTTCCTGCTCGCTTCTGGGCTGAGGGCTTACACACCTCCACCTACCTCCTCAACCGTCTTCCTTCCGCTGCCTGTCCCGCTCCTACGCCACACCACGCTCTCTTCGGTACCCCTCCTCGGTACGATCACATTCGCGTCTTCGGGTGTGCGTGTTACCCCAACACAACTGCCACTTCTTCCCACAAGCTGGACCCCCGCTCCACTCTCTGTGTCTTCCTCGGGTACTCCCCGGATCACAAGGGGTACCGGTGCTTTGACCTTACCTCCGGACGGGTCCTCATCTCTCGCCATGTGGTGTTCGATGAGTCCGTCTTTCCCTTCTCCAGCACACCCACCACCACTTCTGTTCCTGATCCCTCCTCCCTCTTTCCCGCTGACACGGTGGTCCAGCCACCTTTTCCGTGGTCTCCTGCAGGTACTGCTTCGCCGCGCTCCTTGCCGGGCACCTGTCCCAGCTCCCCGGCGGGTCCGGGCCCGTCGTCCCCTGGCGCGGCCCCGACCTCTCCGGATGCCGCAGACCCGGGGCCCTCGTTTCCCGATACTGCCCCGGGGGGACCGTGCCGGTCGCCGTGCTCCGGTGCTGCCCCGGCACCTTCACCTGCCCCGGCACCTCCTTCGCGGTTCGCTGCGCCGGTACGGGTGTACCAGCGGAGGCCGCGGCCGCCGCCACTCGCGGTCCCTTCTCCGTCGGGGACACCGACACCACCGCCGCAGTCCCCGCCGGCCCGTGACGCACCGCCGGTCTACCACCCGCCACTTCTTCACCGACACCCGCGGCATGTTCACCCGATGGTGACACGGCACGCGTCTGGCACACTGCCACCCCGGGCCCTTGCGGCATCGACCGGCGACGCGCCGGTCTCCCCGGTACCCTCTTCCGTCCGTGACGCCCTGTTGGATCCTCACTGGCGCCGCGCGATGGAAGAGGAGTACGCCGCGCTTCTCGCCAACCAGACGTGGGAGTTGGTGCCCCGGCCACTGGGCTCCAACGTCGTCACCGGCAAGTGGATCTGGACCCACAAGCGTCGGGCTGATGGCACTCTCGAGCGCTACAAGGCTCGCTGGGTTCTCCGGGGTTTCACTCAGCGCCCTGGGGTTGACTATGATGAGACCTTCAGCCCGGTGGTCAAGCCGGCCACCGTCCGCACCGTGCTCTCGTTGGCGCTTGCTCGGTCATGGCCCGTCCATCAGCTGGACGTCAAGAATGCTTTTCTGCACGGCCTTCTCACCGAGACAGTGTACTGCAGTCAGCCGGCGGGGTTCGTTGATTCCTCCCGTCCTGACATGGTCTGCCGGCTCAACAGGTCTCTCTACGGCCTCAAGCAGGCACCCCGGGCGTGGAACTATCGGTTTGCTGCTTTCCTGCTGACTCTGGGGTTTGTGGAGGCCAAGTCTGATACATCTCTGTTTATCTATCACCATGGAGCTGACACTGCGTACTTGCTGCTCTATGTTGATGACATTGTCCTCACAGCCTCCAGTGAGCCCCTTCTCCGCCGGATCATTGCCGCTCTTCAGCAGGAGTTTGCTATGAAGGATCTGGGTGTGCTCCACCATTTCCTCGGGGTCACTGTTGAGCCTCGTCCTGCTGGGTTACTTCTTCACCAGCGGCAGTATACTCGGGATATCCTGGAGCGGGCTGGGATGACTGACTGCAACCCCTGCTCCACTCCGGTCGATACTCAGGGCAAGCTGTCAGAGGCTGAGGGCCCCCTAGTGTCTGATCCCACTGCATACAGGAGTCTTGCTGGTGCCCTTCAGTACCTCACCTTCACCCGGCCGGACATCACCTATGCAGTTCAGCAGATCTGTCTTCACATGCATGATCCCCGGGAGCCCCACCTCACGGCTCTCAAGCGCCTCCTCCGCTACCTCCGGGGCACGATCGACTACGGCCTCCTACTTCACCGGTCCTCCTCCGCCGACCTTGTCGTCTACACTGACGCTGACTAGGCGGGGTGTCCAGACACTCGGCGCTCCACCTCCGGCTACGCTGTCTTCTTGGGCGGCAACCTGGTGTCCTGGTCGTCTTAGTGCCAGCCTGTGGTCTCCCGGTCCAGTGCCGAGGCAGAGTACCGCGCTGTCGCTAACGGCGTGGCTAAGGCCTCCTGGCTCCGGCAGCTTCTCGCTGAGCTGCACACTCCGCCCTCCCGGAGCACACTGATCTACTGCGACAATGTCAGTGCGGTCTACCTCTCCACCAACCCCATCCAACACCAGCGGACGAAGCATGTGGAGATCGACCTCCACTTTGTCCGGGATCGGGTGGCCATGGGCGAGGTGCAGATCCTTCATGTTCCGACCACCTCCCAGTTCGCGGACATCTTCACCAAAGGCCTCCCGTCCTCGACCTTCACCGAGTTTCGCACCAGCCTCAACATCACCAGTGGCTAGTTGCGTCTGTGGGGGGGCGTGTGTGTGGTCTTTTTTCTTTCTTGTTCAGCCTGGAACTCCGCTGCGCCGGTAGTTCAGACTGCGGGGGGTGTTGGAATGTGAGTGTATTAGGCCCATGAGGCTAGGCTCATGTGGCCCATGTATGGTTACCTATATAGCTACCCTTCTAGGGTTAGCCCAAATCAATAGATTCTCATTCCCTAACATCACAAGCAAAGTTTTTTTCATAAGTGATGGCAAGCCAATTATTAATAAATTAGACAGCGATGACTACTTTCTTCCCAGATAGAAGAATCCAGACCTTCTACGAAATCAGGGGTAATATTTATTTTTCCCCAATCAAGAAGCGTGAACTAGAGAAATGCTTGTAAACCCCAAATCCATAAACAACCCTCAGATGTAGATGTCCACCAAGCTTAGTAAAAATAAAAGGAACCAATCCAATTTGCAAAAAATTATGTATCTACAAGTAACAGTGTTATAAATTTGCTGTACATCTACATACTATCAAGTATTAACAGAGCATGAAAAGTTAGAAACATGTGGAAAATTAATTCTCTATAAAAGTTCAAGACATGAAACCTGTAAAAAGATATCTGTATGTGTTTTCCCTTCGTACAATAGTAACCTTGCTTGAGCACCAGCTTGTTGGAGGACGTCAACAAAAGTTTGACTGCGCATGAAAGATAGCTGGTAACATGAAATTGAGAAGGCTGTATTTGTTACGTGATGGGTCAATCAACAGATCATGATGGGTAAAAAATATCAATCCACAGTAGAAGCAGAGAAATATACACAAAGGGAAGTCCCAGTTGATCACAGAAGATTAGCAAGTATAGCAAGCAATCTCATTGTAATGGTTTTTCTCAAAAAATTTGACCATTGATTTTACATCTGAGGAGAAGACAATATTCTCATAAAACTTAGCAATTGACATTCTATCAAGCAATGCTTCAGTTTACCAGTATTTCTTCTAGAGTCTAGAAGGACAAAGGGATTTCACCTCGAAGTGTTGTGGGAAATTTTTGTTTTGATTTTTAACCAGAAAAGCTGTAAATTATGTCTATCAACCTTCCAGCCTGTATATACAGTTTACACACAGTGTTGGTGTTCAAGGAATACTTTAATACAGGAAAAGAAATGGTAAATCTGTAAAAGGCAGAGGGTTGAAGGAGCACCACAGTAGCAGGAATCTTTAGACACCTTAAAACCGTACTTTAATCCTGCCTCAGCTTGGTGCATGGCTTCATGAGTCCATCTAGTAAATTCTATTGAACTGGTTTTTATCATGTCAATAGCCAATGATACTTTAATTCAGATCAGCATCCAATGAGTTAAGCAGATGTAGGAAAGTTGCTTTTGTCAAATTCAAGGGCTAACGGATTTGGACCGTCATGGGGAAACCTTTCAACACGACAGCATGACAAGCATAGAGAAATCATGTCAACCAAAACTCTAGGTTCACTTGATTTTTGCCATTCACCTAAACAAACATCTAGAGAAATCATGTCAACCAAAACTCTAGGTTTACTTGATTTTTGCCCTTCACCTAAACAAACATCTATGAAAGGAATATGAACAAACCTGGCAGATGATGGTATTGAATAATCTTCAGTTCCATGCATAAGAACAATAAGAGGCAGAAGAGCTATGGTTTCAGCACTTGACGTCTTGGCAACAATTTCAGGAGAATAACGTGACAATGATTCCTCTCCTTCCATTATGCTGAAATTGTAGTTCAAATTTTTCCTTAATCCTTACTGTTATATCTAATCGTTACTAGATGTCATTTCATTAGATATTCGATTTAGTACCTGAGGAATATTGAGCGATAAAGACCTCGCTTGTGGAAATGGTCCACCAAATTATGTATGTTGTATCTGCAAGAAAACGCTTTTACTGATAAACCGAAGTCATCCAGATGCAATGCAGTGATGAAGATCATTAGCTTCGTTTTCATATTTTAGGAAAGTTCGTTATTAGATAGGTTACAATTATATCACATGACAAGTAAAAGGACAGAAGATTTTCAGTGCATTGGCATTTGAAGACTCAAAATAGGCAATTGCATGTTTCCCCAGCGTCACTTGGTGCAAACAACACCTGCAGAAGATACTCATATGTTGAGGACAATATGATATCTTATCTTTTGGCTACAGATTTTAAGTTCAAAAGGCATGATCCTAAAAATTCAGGATAGCTTAAAAGGAGCTCAGCTGCCTGAAGCCGTGCGTGTTGTATTAGCTCATCAATCTGCAGGACTCAAAATAATCATGCAATAGAAGACTATTGAATGACGGAACCTAAGATCTCACCCTCCAGATAAACCGAAGTATGCTTTGATTTGGGTAACACTCCAAGAAACAGGATGCCCACCAGATTCTTTTACTGCTTGCTCCATGAGGGCACACGCTGCAATATGTGCACCTGCTGACTGACCCATCAAGTAGATCCTACAGATTCATAAATTCTACTCAAGTTATTAAGTGTTAAAATGGAACCAGATTTTGCATTCACATATAACCAAAGTTAACCAGTACTGAAAACCGAAGGATATAAAGATTCATCATTAACAGAATGCACAAGGACAAGCAAATATTTCTGGTACTTAAAGCTGGAGAAAATAGAATGGGTAAGGTTCTATGAGAACATCCAATGGCAATGAAGCAAACACCAGACTAGGTCAACTTTCCTCCCCGGTGACTGACTCATCGACTCTTTTAGCATCTATGATTTAAATTGATAGCCTTTAGCAGCTATAAAGTGTAAACCACAAGTCACAAACACTAACATGATGGGAGCTGGCCCACTGGCCTCTCCTTGTAGTTTTATTCGTCTTAATGAAATGACATGAAGATTCCTGCATTGTTTGAGAAAACATACACTAACATGATAGCTCTTAACATGAAATTATGCAAATTTCCCTGTCAAGTTAACTAGAGAAATTAAAAAGTTGCTTGCTTACTGATTAGGATCTCCTCCGTAGCTGGCGATGTTGTTGCACACAAAAGAAATTCCCTGAGAAGCATCATGAACCATGTCGCCTATTGTACCTTGTGGGAAATTTCTGAAAGGAATATATTTGATTGTTTTGTCAAGCAAATGAGATAAAAGGATTCCATAATCCCTCATAAGTAATAAAAAAATATAGCAGTAAAACTCAAACAATCAGCACCTGTAATCAATACAAGCAACAATTATTCCTCGCTCTGCCAATCGTCGTCCTAGAAGAGCACCCCATGCCTTGTAACTATAAGTAAACAAATTCATCAATAAAGATAGTCACCAAGTATTACTGCAGTATTCTTTCTTTTCCAGAATCATCAATACTAACCCAATAATCCATGCTCCACCAGTTACAAAGGCCATCACTGGGCAGGGCCTACTATTATCTTCTGGTATGTATAGATCCAACCTGTATAGTGTAATACTCATCACATTATTCAACCATGTATAGGAAATACTAGCTGTGTTTCCAGCTATGTGGCCTTCCCAACTGATGTTACCTGTTTCTGGGTTGGTCTCCATAGACTACACTTCTACGAACCTGGCTCGAAAAGAAATAGTAATATCCAACTGTAAACCAAGAAAGATGTTTCAGAAATTAGAAAAGATATCATATTCCTGTGAAAGGAGTCATAACCATAAGGTCCCTTCAAGACAAACTCAAACGTATATATTAAAACAACAGATCATACTCTGTTAACAGGTAGGCTTCAATATACCTTGTAGGAATCCTGGCATAAGTAAAATTGCATAGATTGTGAGTGAAAGGAGTTGTGACATCCATCGGTAACCTAACCTGAATAATAGTAAAAATCAGAAAGAATATCAAAAACACAAACAGCAATGCTATTTATCAAAGCATTCAGACAAAATGGGAGAACACTGTTGATGTATCATATCTAGACTAGATAAATACGAAGTTTTCCAATACACAGAGAATGACACTACTACAGTGCACATGACATCGAAAAGACTAGAAAACACAAGGCCTGTATTAGTGTTGTCACTTTCAATGATGAAGCTTGTGTACTTCTATAATGGTTCTGTACGCTCTTATTAGTTCCTTAAGACCTTGCACATATTTCTATGAAAGTGTGCTTGTGAGTTCTGACTTCTGAGACCCTCTATCATGTGTTTAATTGACATAGTCAACAGTTGTAAGTTTCTAAACAAGATGTAGAGCTCAGTCTCCAAACAAAGAAATTGGTATTATTACATCACGAAATTCAGCAGCCAGATTAAGGTAATCACGAACATGCCTACCTCATTGCCCTCATTAATCAAATATAAAATCAATAATGATTGGTTGGTTAGCTGTTAAGTCAAAAGCAAGTGGGCTGCACATGACGAATCAACTGTACACTAGCATGACTGCATCAGCATGTGCATCCTTTTCGAAGTTTTCAGAACAGAACGGAAACAGGGACGAGGTGTGCTACTCCGTACTCAACAGCATAAAAAGTCTGCACGCAAATGAACCCCAGAATCGTCGAGCACTCTGCAGTCTGCACCCGTGGGGTCCCAGCTTAGTTCCATACGCAATCAGCTGCCGTTCTTATCAATTAAGCCCATTTTGCATCTCCGTGAAAGCTGCCTTCTCGATGCAACCGCGTATGACGGTATGAGTAGTGTAGTAGAAGTGTAGAAGTAGAACCACCAACCGTAAGCGACTTCCCTATAATAGCAATTTCATTCGGCCGTCGCTCTAGCATCGAATCCATCGCTGCGGCGCGGGATAGCATCGTGCAAACCGTTTGACTAGTTAATCAACTGCTTCGTCAAGGTTAGACGAGACGGACTAAGCGCTTGGAATTCATCGAGGCGAGGACGACGACTGGACGAGCTAGTGAGGAAGTTCGGATTACCCGAGGTACCGGAGGAGGGTGAAGGTGAGGCGCGAGACGAGGTAAGTCTCGGAGGCGGCGTGCCCCACGTCCTCGCGGAACGACGACGACTGGCGCCTCAGGCTACCGGGCCTCGGGGGCGCGGTCTGCACCGGCGACGAGGAGCGGCGGCGGCGGCCGGCCGAGTCGCTCCGCGCCAGGAGCGCGCCCGCCTCCTCGACGGAGGCCCGCATTGCGGACGCGAAGCAGAGGACCCGCCGCGGCCGCGCAGCGTGGAGATTCGAATTGGCTTTTGGCCGGGCGTGGGCGCGTGGAAGGGAGCGATATGGAGCGGGCAAGCGGGAGACGGCGAGTCGACGGGGGCGTGCTCGTGACTCGTGAGGCGGCGGTGGGGCCTAAATAGGAGGGAGGTGGTGACGTGTGAGCACTGGGGAGCGCGAGTGCGTGCACGACGTGGGAGTGGGACGCGTCACGCGTGGGGGGCACTTGGGAGCGCGGCGAGGCACGAGCACACAACAGATGGCGATCCAAAGTTTTGTGTTGCTTCCGGCATCCGCATCCTTCCTGTCCCTGCACGGTGGCCATATTGGGGTGGGCGGGGCTTTCGGCGCTTGGGTTTCGTCGTTCAAAAAAAGCCCTGCCGCATCTTGAAAACAAAAATTTGTCTGGTTGAAATTGCCCTGGGCGGCAAATGGTAGCAGCACACGTATGCTCGCTAGCGGCAGTAAACATATGGGCCCTGTTTATCCGGCTTATAATCCGTCTTATTCGGCTTGTTTTTTTAGCTGGAATAGTATTTTTCTCTCACGTCAAATCAGCCAACAGTATTTTTCAGCCGGCTTATCAGCACAGCCGAACGGGGCCATGGTATATGGCAGCCAGGCAGGAGGAGGCCGTGAATGGCCGGCCCTGTGCACCACCAGCACACGAAATTGCGTTTCGATTCTCCGTTTTCTCGTAAATTCTTTCTTCTTGGGCATGTTTAGTTCCCAAAAATTTTTCCAAAAAACCAGTAACGAATCTTTAACACATGCATGGAGCATTAAATATAGATAAAAAATAAAACTAATTACACAGTTTAGCTGTAAATCACAAGACGAATCTTTTAAGCCTAGTTAATCTATGATTAGACACTAATTATTAAATAACAACTAAAATACTACAGTGATTTTTTGCAAAAAAATTTAGGAACGAAAAAAGAAAAACGGGATTGATGCACCAAACTCGAATGGAAAGGATGTTTGCCATGATATTCTGCCGCTCTGTTCTGTATGGGCGAGAATGGTTGGTGGAAGGGGTAGGCCGGCGTGCTGCCAAAATCCGCCGGTGTAGCTGCGGCATCGACAGGACGAGAATCTTGCAGGTTCTAGAGCTGGCTGCTCACATCATGTTCGTGGCCGTGCGAGAAATTAGCTGGCCCTAGGCTGCGGCGGTGGATTCGATTGCCGTCCGCATCCAACTCTGTCGGTGGGGCCATAGTCCCATGACCCATCCCCAGCCCCGGAGCGGATACGTGCGGCCGCGCCACACGTCGGGTCCAGAGTGATTTCGACGGACCGAAAATCATGTGGCTGGGTCGTGTGGTGACGGGCCACGAACGAGTCTTTGAAAAACGTTGCAGACTTGCAGAGCCGAACAATATGTGCTGAACGGGAACTACAGCCCGTGCCAGGTTGGGTTGGGTGGGCTGGCCTGGCCGGGTGTGTTACCGGGCCGAGCTAGGGTGTGTTCACTTCGCGAAAAGTAGCTGAAAAGTTACTGTAGCATCTTTCGTTGTTATTTGACAAAATTTGTTCAATTATGGACTAACTAGGCTCAAAAGATTCGTCCCGATATTTACAGACAAACTATGCAATTAGTTATCTTTTTTACCTACGTTTAACGCTCCATGCATGCGTCGAAAGATTTGATGTGATGTGTGTAAGAGGAAATATTTTGGGTTGGGAGGGGAAGTGAACAAGGCCCTAGGCTGGATTGGCAGCTGGTGGGACAGCCCGTTTTTTTTCCTTTAAAAATACTACGAGTGCATCTGTTTTCAATGCGCAAAAGCTACGCTCGGGTGGGAGCGAGCGACCCTGCCGCACGTGGCCTGGCCCATGTCAAAGCTACTCCTAGCTGCTAGCAGGTCCCCCTGTCCAGTACGATGGATCTCCGGTCGACAGGAGCACAGCCATACACGCGTCGTACCACGGATGTCTCTTGGTGCACAAAACGACAAGAACCAACCACCGTTCATGTGTGATGTGTGTCCGTTTTAACGTTTTTATTTCATTGTTTTCTTTTAGTTTTTTATTATATATTTGTCAATTCCAGTTCTTTTCTTTTTATATTTTTTTATCCTTCTTCTTTTTCTTTTGGTTTTCATTTTTTTCAGTTTTCATTTTCTGAATTTTAGTTTCGTTTTTTTGTTTTTTATTGTGTCTATTTTTTTGTTGTCAATTTTAGTTTTAGTATCTTGTAATTTCAGTTTCATTTTTTGTTTTTCATTGAGTTTACTTTATTTTTTTTATTTTGTATTTGTCAATTCATTTTTTTTGTTTTTCATTTTGTCTTCTTTAGTTTTTAGTTGAATTTTGTGGTTGTCATTTTCAATTTCAGTCACATGTTTTTATCATTCTGTCTACTTTACTTTTTAGTTTCTATTTTTCAATTTCAGATAAATTTTCTTCATGTCATTTTTAGTTTCATTTTCTGGTAGTTATTTCAGTGGTTTAGTTTCCCTTTCAGGTTCGAATGCCTACTTTAGTTGTTAGTTTTATGTTTCAGTTATTTGTTTTTCATTGTGTCTATTTTAGTCTTCAACCTTTTTTGTCAATTTCAGTTTAAGTTTGTGGTAGCTATTTCAGTTTTTTGGTTTCCCTTTCAGGTTCGAATGTCTTCCTAAATCTTGCATAGTAACTATTCTTCTATATTTTCTGCATTTTATATTTATTTTTATGTTTCAAATTTTATTTTAGTTTTAGTTTAATGAGTTATGAGTTTCATTATTTCACTTTCCCTTTTAGGTTTGAATGTCTTCCTAAATTCTACATATTAGTTGTATAATAACTTTCCCCCTAAGTTGCAGCTTATGTAACGCTCTTTCTAATAATTTGCCCCTCATAGGTGCAACTTGTCATTTTTTTGGTGCTACTCTTGTCTTTTGTAATAAATGTCCTAAAATTGTCAGAATAGTCATGTTCTTGACTCATATAGTGTGTTATACAATAATTTACATCTCTAGTTGGTAGCTTATGCAATGCTTGTTCTAATAATTTGCCCCTAGGTTGCAGTTGTATTTTTTTTTGCCACTACCCTCATTTTTTAATAAATGCCCCCAGTTGGCAGCAAGTTTTTCTGACTTTTTGTAATATGTTTTATAATAACTTGCACCCCTAATTGGAGTAGCAAGTTTAGTATTATATTCCCATGGTAACAATCGATGTCCTACCATGTAAAAACTTTAGTACATTTTATGAGTAGCAAGTTTAGTATTACATGGTAGCAACTTCTTTATAAATCTCCTAACACATTTTTACACATAAATTGACACTTAAATAAAAATTCTTTGAAATATAGGCAAGTGGGGTCTAGTTTTGTTCGCCTCGTCACGTAGAACATTCCGATACAAACCAAATTGAAAACGGATAAATCATTCAAAAGTTATAGTAATTTAAATAAAATATTTTCCTTTTTTTTTCTGTTTTTCGTCACCGCGTGGGAGAGCGTGGTCACACAAGCAAGCATGCTGTCGGGGCGCATGCAACACTGTCCGGAATTGGCGTGGGAGAACACGCACACACAAGCAGGCTGCGGGGGGCCGTCTGGGGTCGCGCGCTTGCTCAATATCGCGTCCGGTCGCGCGTTAACCTTGCTTGCTTTCGATCAAAAGCTATATCCACAAACACATGGTACTTTGCAATTTGTGCAGCATATATTATTCAAAGATGCCTATTCTTATCTAAGTTAGATTATCTAACAAACAATCAACTCCCATCGCATATCATATTGTCGGTGCTAGTTATTAACGACACGCATCTTCTTGATTAATTTATCAAATACATTGTTTAGTACGTGTACATGTGTTTCTTACGGAAAGTACGTGCCCAAATTGTAACAGAGGGACTTTATTCATCTTTCGCACTCACTCCATTTCAAATTATAACTCACTCTAGCTTTGTCTTAAGTTAAATCTCTCTGTATTTGACTAACTTTATAAAAGAAACGTCAACATTTATAGCATCGAATTAGTTTTTATCTTTATGGAATATATGGCATGATAGCGCATTGGCATGCTTTTAATCTATAGTTTTGATAATTTTTAGTAACATCTTATCAAAACTAGAAAAGTTTAACTTAGACAAAAGAATAACATGAACTATAATCTAATTTGATGGAGCATGATGTCATGAGTATCATTGTTGAGCTACAGCAGATTCTACGCAGCCATGAGTTCAAGGAGACGCTCTCCACCCGCTTAAGGACACTCCTAATTAACTTAGAAATTAGGATAGTTTTTGTATTTATTAATTATTAAGGTGCCAACTAAGCAAAATAATAATGTGGTATTAAAATTAAATAAGAGCAATGGTAAAATAGTTCCTTAGACAAAAACTATGTGTACATGGGAAGAAGCACTACAAGAAATATGGTTTTACATGACGGATTACTTTGGTCACAGACACTCAAAACGTGTCACGGTTAACTTACCATGATGATCGGAAAAAACGTCACGTATCTCACGTCATACATTTATTGGACCGAATTGAGCCGTCATAAATTGGCATTTGTGTTCGTCATGAAATCCCTAAAAGTCCACTTAGCCCAGGCTAGGCCCAATAGTGTGTGACAAAATTAACCGTCATGATCATCTGCCACATAGGATGTTTGTTCGTCACGGGGGGCAACTAATTATATAGGGTCTGATTGGTTACTCGCATTAACTTGCATAACATATATATCATATGCAGCATAATGTTATCCTACATTAGCCAATGCAGTTTGGTGTTGTTTGGTTCAACAAGATATGGAGCTGTACAGTACTATGCGCTTGATTGGTTGTATGCATAACCGTCTACTTGCATAAGGTTTCTTTTTCGAATTAGGGATATTTCCCCATTTCCATTGCAATGAACCGAAATACAGCAGAGTTTTAAGGCCTGTTCAGAGTAGCAGACGGAGCAGATAGATGCTTAGGAAACTGCAAAAGGCTGGAGTTTAACAACCCACGCCAGATTACAACCCTGAGAATGATATAACAAAAGAACCCTGAACTGACAATAACTATTGAGTGGACCCAATGTTAGAAAGGGGACAGGTCAGACTAGCATTTGTCAAGATCTACGTCTCTACGAGCATCCACAAAGTTGCACCCATATCTTATCGTCATGAAGAAAAGGCTTCCAGTTCTACACCAGGCCAAGCAGACTACAATTATCCTTCAGTCCTTGAAGAGTTCTAGATTACGACAAAATCACCAAAACCAAACAGCAGGAGGCACCAGCGACCTGAATGTGCATAACTAACTAATCTACATTTATTTTTTGACTGTCCTTTTGCACAGGAATGCTGAGCTACTCTCAACTTCGCTTGGGATGGATCATTGCAGCTCTTGGATAGATTGGTGCAGAAAAGTTTGGCTCACAACCTACCCTTCTTCACAGAAGCTACGTTGATTGCGGCATGGGAATTGTGGAAGATGCGAAATGACAAGGTCTTTCAGAGGCGACAACCGAGTCCAAGTGCCTAGCTAGCTAATTTTAAAAATCAATTTTTACTGCAGTCTGTTCGTTTTAAGGATGACTTCAGGTCATCTTTCCGTGTATAGTTAGATGCTTTTAGTTAATCCCTTGTATGTACGTTCTTTCCCTAAAATTAATATTAAAATCTCACTGTGGAGATCTCCCCCATAGTATTTTGCCGTCAAAAGAAATTGCGAATTTTTCGGTATGTTAAGAAATCGCAGACAATCCAGTATGCAAAATGAAGCTATCGTTTCTTCTCCATAAACGCAAGAAGTGAAATAGGAAAATAACCAAGATTTAGGTTTTCGAAAAAAAAAATAACCAAGATTTCGCGGGAAGTACGGCGGATCCAGAGAGTGAACCGCAGCAAGCCGCAGCCTTGCCCTCCCGGCGGCACCAGGAACAGCGCGGAGCCGCCGCCGCTGGCGGCGAGGAGGAAGAAGGGGAGGGCCTCCTGTACCGATGAGGATGAGGTGCTTGTCGAGCTTGGAGCTGCACTTCATGCGGCGGAGCAGTTCGTGCATCAGATCCAGGGACGGCATGTCCTCTAGATTTATAGACAATAGTACTGAACCATGAGTACGGGCTCAGGTTAGGTTTCAATTGTAGCTCATCCCAACTTGTTTGGGACTAAAATGTTTTGTTGTTGTTATTGTTGTTGATGATGATCATGAGAATCAATTTGTGTATCTCTGTACTTAATGACGTAATTTTTTTAGGTCAATATTATTCCTAATTTGAAATGGTTTGTCCCAGGTGATTGACTATTATTCTAAGAAGGGCTTGGTGGCAAACCTGCCTGCAGAGAAACCACCAAAGGAAATGACTGCTGAGGTGCTGAAGGCCCTCTCATGATTAAGTGTCCGCTCTTCAGGTTAAGCACATGACATGTACCAAATTTTATTTACGCCAACATCATGCAGTGTCCTTTTTGTGCGATTGCACCATTTTGGCACCGCTTTGACAAGCTCGGGAACTGTCTGAATAATCTCTGTTTCGAATGAGGGAAGCTGTTTTTCAGTACAATGCTGAGATGATTACAGCAATTCATCTCTGGCAAATTTTTCCTTGCTAACCTTGTTCCAGTTCTTTCATCCATGCTATGTGATGTGACTGGCTATGATAATCGGGAAAATACCTAGCTATTCTGTTCGCCCAGCACCTTGCTCTGTTAAGTGGAGGTATCGATGTGCTACGATGTCAAATAAACGTTTCTAAGTTGTATGATTCCGAACTTGTAGTGATGTTTATCCATATTGGGGTAGCTAGTGCGGTTGAGCTGTACTCATGCTTATTATTTTGAGTAGATGTACAACTTGAGAACTTCCTTAATTAAAAAAAACGTTGCACAATTGATAATGTCACGACTTGAATATGCCAATGCCTGTTTGCGTGGATGTAGTCATGTAGATGCCTGATTGCCTGGATGCAGTCATGTAGACGGGCTCGGAGTGGGGATGGCAAACGAGGCAATCAACAAAGATGGTAAATGAGGCAATCAACAATGAAGACCAATATAGTTCCCGCTCTATCTTGGCATATGGCGCCCCCAGAACCTTCTCCGCGTGTGACTGTGAGGGACAAAATCGAATTCGCGTCACTACTGTAGTCTGTAGGAGATAAAAAGAAGGTTGCAATAAAATGCATAGGCTTATTACCTGAAACAAATACATCGGCATGACCCGATCATGATGACAATATACCCTACAACCTCAACACGACCAAAGAACATTTCCTGAAATTTCCAAACTCCAGCAACACACCACATCCGTAGCTCTTCGTTAACTGTTGGGCAGCCAGCAATGATAGGGAGTCGCCATCAAAGGCATTCATGAGATTTCATAGGGTCCAAGCTCCCAAGATCACAACTACTATTGGACCCTTTTCTTTAAGGCCTTCCAATTCTAGCTTTTGTCCACCAGTCGGCAAATCACTCATGGCATCTAGGTGAAGTGCGTTGGAGGCCAATAGGGGCCAGCAAATTATGCCACAATTGGCCTAGAAAAAACACAGCTGGTAAGAAAATGTTGCACCAGTCTCTCCCCTTGGTCACAAAGAACTGACTCTTTGTCAGGCTGCATGTTGGAGCCATTTTATAGTCTAGTGCATTTTCTTGATAGGAAGCCGTTCACCAACAGAATTTCAAACATGTCGGCATTTGGATAAATAGATAAAATTTAGAACATGGTATGGCAAAGCACACACAGCTAACACATTCTCCCAAATTTGTTCTCCACTTTATAGAAGTACAGCTTATAACAAAGCTAACCCATTGTGCTAAATGCCTTAGTAATCCACCTTGACCTTGCTATCCAATTCAGTAAATTCTTCAAAATATGCCTTGAAATGCTCATAGGAGTGGCTAATGTCGTCAACAGCACACATTTCTCTGATGCTGTGCATTGATAATTGGGGTGCTCCAATATCAACAGTGCGAATACCAACACCACTAGCGAGTATTGGGCCAATTGTTGAACCACAAGCCATGTCATTGCGAACAACAAAATCCTGCATATTTGGAAAATGAATAAGATTCTGCCAATGCATCAAGCAAAATTGATTTATTGACTAAAAAGCAATAAATATACACAAATAATAAAAACTTAAAACTCAGAGCATTGTCTGAATCCACATTAATAAAGACAATGATATGAAACAAAATGTTTAGATGGAGCATAAAGTAGAAAAACATCCCGTGGTCAATGTTCCTACAAGAGACCAGTCTCTCATGAGAGAGAAGCATATATATAGACAGATAAAACAAAACCTAAGAACCAATCTTCTAAAACTTAGTTCATTAGATCAGCCTAAGCTCAACAGCAAAGGTCACCCAAAAAAAAAGATGAAAAAGCTTAACAACGAAAGATAAACACTAGGAACACACACCATAATCATTAACTATAGATGTGGACGGTATTGGATGCATTGGGAACTCGGTTACATCTCCGACTGCAAAATTAGCTCATAAGGCTTATGTTCATCCTTATAACAATTGTAGATCAATAAATGAATTGCTTATTACAAAAACAAATTAATATAGATCAGAACTATATAAGGAAAAATGTCAGAGTACAAACCATAAGTTGGAGTAACCATTAGTAATTCACAATTATTATATGGGGTCCTTTCTGTATCAACTAACCTGTATAGGTAGTTGGTGTCTCTCAGCAATTTCTCGGAAAATAAACGCTGTCACAGCATTTGTAGCATATCGTTGATTGGCATTATGCTTGATTACAAGTCCTCCATGCAATTTTGGTTGGTGGTTCTCCTCATGCTTGTCCTGGAAAAGTAGATCACAAAATGATTCAGAATTGTATTTATACTTGATGCATATATGTAAAATGTTTGATAATTCTTACCATGTAATTGGGGTGTAAAGCATGTGCCATGTCAGCAGACACCAGAAAGCTCCTCTGAATAGCTTTTTCTAGCAACTGAAAAGTAAAAAACAGTTTGTCATTTTCTATTACAACTTGGAAACTAACTCATCAAAAACTGCAAATAATGTGGTAGGATACAACATAGGATAACAATTCTGAAAGGTTGAACACACATTACTAAGTACCTTGGAATTTGAAGAGTTAAAAGACCCAGTGATCCTTGATAAAGCATCCAACATGGCAGGGGAACCAGCTCCCTGAGCAGAATCAGACCCAACTTCTTCATGGTCAAATAGAGCTACCATTCGCACACCAGATTCATGGTCAAGAGAGTGTTCAACAGAACTGGAGTCGATTAGGGCCTGAAATAGTATTAGAGAAATAATTGTTATTATGATTTTATTGCAAAAAAAAGACATTAATTAGGATTTTGTTACTAAAAAGAAAATGCTCTTGGCGATACGGACTTGAAAGTCCATGCGATGTTAGAACACTCAAAATCATACAAGTATCATGGAACGGTTAATCTTATAGAGAGATCTGTTATCCAAAAGAGAGGATATTACTAATAAGTATATAAAAGTATTAAAATATAGCTAGCACATTTGATAACCCTCACAGTTAGTATTTTTTTAAACAGAATGGTAGCTATAGGTATAAACCTTTTTTAAACAGAATGGTAGCTATAGGTATAAACTAAATATCTTCTTTCCTACATGTAAGAATATATATTTTTCCCCTAGAAAATTTGCTCAAAACATAACATTGGTGCAACTGCAAGTAGCTACCTCTAAATTGACACTTTATATAGAACAATGACACCAAGAAATCACAAGATGTGGTAGCTATAGGTAAATAAAATAGTAAAGACAAACCTTCAATGAACAAAATGACATGCAAAGATTGTCAAGCCTTCCTGAAAAGATGAACTCTTTCATGGCACCTGCTACAGCACTTGGTTGAGTATCACATAGTTGCAATTCAAAGTCACATATCTCATCAGGCTCACAGTTAGCCTCTTTAGCAATCAACTGCGACAAAAAGATAACATCAGTGGAAGTGGAAGTGTGGAACATACTTCAGAACCCAAGGACTCTTGATATTTAGTTTTTATACTATATGTGAGAACCTCTGGTGGAGTTGAACTACAATGCCAAAAAAGTACCTGCAATAGTAATGGATGATGCTTTGTGTTCACATTCTCGGATGCTTGCTTTGGGCCATTTTCTGCTACAAATTTCTGCATTTCATTCTGTAAAATAATAGTATGAGTTTACCTTCAGCATCAAAAGATGTACGCTCAATTGATCTGTTGCAAATCAATTATTCAGGAAAAGTTGCCCATGCTATACAAAATTGTCTTTTCAACCAACAAACAAATCAATGCATTCAAATCACCTTGATACATGTAGCCAGCACTGGAACAAGATGATTCTGATTGTTAACCTTGAGACCTTCTGAGTTGAGAGTCCTGTACATAATGTATTAAATTATTTAGTGTCACTGTAACAGGCCACACTTTCAAGGGAGCCTACAACCTATAGGATTGATTGTACTATCACAAATGGCTGCAATAATAATAGAATAGAATAATAATAACAACAACAACAACAATAATAATAAATAGTAACACAATGAGACATAACAAATAGAAATTTACAGTGTCCCAACCTGTCTAGGTGAATAGCCAAAGTAGGTATCCTCATAATTGGTTCTTGTACCCGTACAAGCTTGTGTGCATAAGAGACCTCGCCATCCTTCTTCTCCCTTATAATCACCCTACCAGCAACAGTAAGATCACGGTCGAACCATGTGTACCACAATCCACCACCATATGTTTGAACCCCAACCTCAAGGTAACCTCCTTTGGTTACCTGCAAAACAAGCAAGATAATATCAGTAACTTACCAAAATGTGTATCATCAGGTACCACCTAAAACTCAATAACAACTTCTGTTCCTGGTTAAGACATGAATCACTGGTTACACAGACACCTGCTATCATATAAAAATTGAAATACAGGACACAAGGTACTCTGAAATCAGTGAGCAAGAGTTGAGGCTTGATACCTTGGAGACAGGCTTGAGCTTGAGGCAAGGGCTGTCAGTGTGCGCGCCGATGATGTGAAACCCATTGCCAGCAACGTATCTGTGAAACATCAACACATAAGCTAGCCAATTAATCCACATAACAAACAAGTCAACGCAATATGTGCCAGAATACTTTATTAACTACTGTAGAAAGTATGGAGTTAAGGCTGGTGAGAACAAGGAGGACGGGGAGCGGGTCTAGCTCACTCACTTTGCGCCGATGGCGAAAGCGACGATGGTGGAGTGGTTGCGTGTGAAGAAGTACTTGCGCCCGGGCTCGAGACCCGCCCACTCCTCCCGCTCCGAGAGCTGCACGAACTCCGCCGCCTTCAGCCGCCGCTTCGCCTCGTCTTCTCCCGATGGAAGCAACAGCGCAACGGAGTCAGCTCAGATCAATTCCGCGAGGATAAAAAAAGGAAAGGGGAACAGATGATGCGTACCAACTGCGTGAAAGGCGGTGGGCGACGCGTTGAGGAAGTCGACGAGGTCGGAGGCGACGGGGGCGACGGCTGCCATGGGCAGTGGCGGCGATGATGCCGATGCGGCGGGCGAACAGCGAACTAGTACAGACAGAAGTGCGGTCGTGTTGAAAAATTTCCAAACTAAGGGATGATCTCATCTCACCCTAGAAGGCAGGGAGAGAAAGGTTAAACAGGAACACGTGCTCACCTTCCGACCTTCCTCGAGATCCCGCCAGGCGCGATGGCGACACCGTGTTCTCCGAGTCCCGCGGCGACGTCCTGGACTCGGCGTCTTTCTTCGGCGGTGTCGGGCGGCGCTGCAGCAGAGTAGCGGGAGGAGCAGTAGGCGGATTGGGCCAAGCGGAGCCCTGCCAGCGGGCTCAAATCCAGCCTGAACCCACACCAAATCGTTCTCAGTGAGAATACGAATCCAATTCAACCTTAGCTTCCAATATCCGAAAATCCCAGTCATATTCTGTGTACACTAGAAAACCTGGGGCGCGGCGTTGCCGCGCCATTTGAGCTGGCCAGTGGAGATTCTACGTGGAATTTACAACGTTTAGAACTTTTTTTGTTTGATGTCTGATTACTTTGTATCAACGAGGGCAAGGAAATGAAAGCACCTTCGTAGCAATAGTGTAAGGGTAAATATGTTTGATTATTTATTCTTCTATTCTTTAAAACAAATATGCTTTCGGTTGAGATTGCAAAGTCTTTTAGCTTCGTAGCGTACATTAAGCTCTGACATTATGTAAATGGGAGTAGAGGAAAAAAGAAATGCAATTGTTTTCAGATGACATTTGACTCAAACTGAGCAGGTCTCTACTACCTTGAAATTCCATCGTGTTCTTTAAACTATATGATGTGAGGCATCAGTATCTCAAAAATGTAAAATTGCGGTGCCATGAAATTAGATTGCTGCAATGTAGATAAGTTCCATGTAAGGAATAAAGTGGTACTGTTTGTGCCACAAAAGTAATATCATACAGTACTCCATTTTATCTGTAAAATGGGACTTTGATAGATCCATTACAGAGCATCTATCTCAACAGTTGCGTGTACGCAATATGGCATGTTCCTCCATCTTGGGTTTTTACTATTTTGGGGAACTGATAGCACTACTCCTACATCTAATGGTATAGACTCCTGTTCAAGTAACAATGATAAATATGCTTCATAAGCTCCACCAGGTACTCAGATCAAGCATATGAGAATGTATCCTCTGATCTGCAAATTTGCATACAGTCAATACTAAGATGTGAACATTTCATATTAGCTACAACATCTGGATGCATACAGTGCTTACCAAAAAACATCACGGCATATCTGAAGTATATGAGCATGTCTCCACTGATCTGTACATTTTACAATGCTTACGGAAAACATCATGGTATATTTGATGGCTACAAAGGGGCACTGAATATGTGTGATCCAACACTAATTGTCTTGGTGGCTTTGGTGGCCTATATCAATATGTTGAAAAGTAGCATGTCTTTGGGAATTGAGCCCTTGTTTAGTTCCCAAATCCAACCCCCAAATTCCACTATGCAAAAAGGAGATTCCCCATCACATCAAAATGTCGGCAAATGGATGGAGTACTAAATGTAGATGAAATCAAAAACTAATTGCACAGTTTTGTTGTACTTTGCGAGATGAACATTTTGAGTCTAATTTATTATTTTTTGGACAATTTTTTGCACTAAAAAACAAAAGTTGCTACAATGCGACGTGACCGGTACTGTTCCAAGTTGGCCACGCCAACTTTGGAACTAAACACGGGCTGAAACTACTGCTAATCAAAATCGATTCACACAATAACCAATTTCTGAGAAATCCAACTTATGAAACTTGCAGATTTCGCTCCAAAGAATCATGTAACTTGCGTAGAGAACTTTGCAAAATCTATCAAGTGCATCAATATTTAGCATGTAAACCATTTAACAGAAAATTAGAACGAGTGGGGCATTTTGCTGAACACTTGAAGGCATTGGTGGAGGCAACGCCAGCTAAGGGCATTTTAGCCATTGATGGACGACACAGAGGCTGTAGCCTTGTAGGATGTGGCTGGAGCTATATCTTGCTCTCCGGCGTCGCGTCGTGGTCTCGAGGTGAGGATGGAGTACCCAGTGTGTCCGCATGGACTCGCCGACGGCTACAGTAGCAACAGCGGCGCAACCCAAAGTCGGATGCCCCGATCACCACTGCCGCCGTTCCAGGTGCGCTGGACACCACCGCCTCCGCAGCTGCGGCCAGACCCAGGCAGTAGCAGCACCAAGGCAGAAATTTCCTGGAGACGAACAGAGGCTCATCTCTGTAGCCACAGTAGCATAAAGCTCGAGCACCTTCTCGCCTTCGCCTCTACCGAGCTCATCTACGGGCTACCTCTGCCAACCGCATGCGCTGCCGCCGTCGCCCGCGCTGCTCCTTGTGCTGCCGCCCGCCGTCGTGCCTCGCATCGCTGCCTTGCACTCGCGCCGCCGCCACGCGAGATCCTGCATGAGCGCCGTCACCACCACGGCCTGCCGGCATGCGCGTGCTGCTGCTGACGTTGCCGTGTCGGGCTCCTGCTCGCGCCGCCGCTAGGGTTAGGTTAGGCGAAGGGAGGAGTGAGGGACGAGCAGGAGGAGGGAGATGCGCGGCGCAGCAGAAGGCGGAGCTCGGCGCCTCGGCGGAGCATGCGGAATGCGGGAGGGACGAGCGGGTTCTCGAATCTCGACGGATCGCGACCACCCGTGCATGGGGATTAATGGGCGAGACCCGAACCGATTTGCAATCGGACGGTTCATTTATGTAGTTGGCTTGATCTGATGGTTTGCGGGTTAGCGGGCCACGTTGCCCGCTCCACCGCCCGGGAATCCCAAGGGATTTCGTCTTTCAGAGATATCCCTTTGCTCAAATAGATTATTTATTCTACGAGCCTAAGTTATGTTATTGAAATGTGTTTCTTTAGTAGTTTTGATTTGACTATTTCGTTCACATTTTAAACTCCATTTCTTTGCTAATAAAAGAGAGAATAATAACAGGGTTCCAAAAACCGGCACTAAGAGCATCTCTAGCAGTAGGAGAAAACTCCAAAATTCTAACCCAAAAACTAGTTATTGGGGGAGATACAAAATGTGTTTTGGAATTTTAAAGGTCTCCCCTTTATTTGAGGGGCTGAAGGCTATGATTTGAGAGCCTGAGAATTTTTTTTTCTCATTGAGGTTGGGTTTGGGGAACTGTTGGAGCTATGAGTTCTCCAAAATAACATTTTTTCTCATTGAGGGTGAGGAAAGGGAAACTGCTGCAGATGCTTTAAGCGCACGCTTCAGCGCGCGGAAGCGCTAAGTGGACAGGCAACGCTTTGCTTTGGGGCATAAGCGCTCCACCAAGGCGGTCGCTCCCAAAGCGGCGCGACCGCCTTGGTGAAGTAGCGGCTGCTAGCTCCTGCCTTGGCGAGGGAGCGAGAGGTGATTGGCGAGGGACGGGATGGGGAGCCGCCGACGCCATCCCCGAGCCTGGGACTGCCCCTGAGAGAGATGGAGTAGCTGAAAAAAGTAGATCTCACCGGCTCCTTCTCCCTTCTTACGCGGGATGGACGCCGCTGCCCCTCGATCCACGCGCTACGGCTCCTCCTCACGCGCGTAGCCGGCGACGGAGAAGAAGCCCGGCGGCCAGGAACGACGGAGGGAGGCGGGGCTGCGATGAGAGGCGAGACAATGCGGGAGGCAGGGCAGGAGAGGCGGAGCAGAGGAGGCAGATGCGTGCTGTCACTCGGAGGCACGATGGGAGGTGTGGGGCGGTGGTGGTAGTCCGAGCAGGAGCGGTGGGACGGCGGAGAAGAAAGTTCGTGGTGCTCGTGCGCGAGCCGCGGGATCCCGGTGTCCTCTCCCGAGAGTGATGGGGTATGTGATTTTTTCAAACGTGATTATTTTTTTATGCATGGTGCGTTAGCTTTTTGATTGATAGCGCCTATTATATTGTTGAACAACCCTGTTTGATGCCTTGCCGGCGACAAGGTTCAATCCGAGGTCCCAGCGACACATGCTACAGCTGCAACTAGGGATGAAAACGGAACAGAAATATTCCGAATTGACCGTTTTCGTTTTCTATATTATGAACCGTTTTTTAACATGAAAAATTATCAGTTTCAATCGGTTTCACAACCATTTTCAATCATTTTTTGTACTCTTTAATTGCTAAATGTAGAAATATCCCGAACCGACCGTTTTCGTTTTTCTATATCGTAAGTCCGTTTTCGACCGTTTCCGACCGTTTTCATCCTTAGCTGCAACGATTGGCCGTGCCGCCGCTGGCCAGCTTCCTGCCTTCCTCTCGTCCGGCCGCCGATGACCGGAGCGGCGAGCGTACGTGTCTATCGCGGCCGCGTTATGCAGGCCCAGCGACGGCTCTCCCCACCTTGACAAGCCCAGAGCGCTGAGCATGCAGACAGCCCTACGACGGCCATAATGAAGAGCACCTCAGTCTCAGCAACACAGTAGCCACGACAAGCATACCTGCCATGCACGGCGCGGCGGCAGCTCCGCAATGTCTATCTTGACATGCTAACAGTAGCAACAAAGCACGTCAATTGTGGCCCATGGCCCATACGGCATACAACAAGCTAAGAATTCCTTTTTGGGAACGAGTGTTAGCTCGTTTGGTCCGGCTCTCCAGGTGTGAGGCCGGCCGTCCGGGTTCGAACCCGAGGCCCCGCACTTTTAAGCCTTCTAAGAAGGCCGGGGAAGTAGCGACCCCCTTTTTTAAAAAAAAACAAGCTAAGAAGAGACTGCTCTGACAGTCTGACACCCTAACCCAAAGTCGAAGCTCTAACGCTAAATTAAAATTCTTATGTTTATTCGTGTGAGTTGTTCCGTCTATCGCCGTCCCCTTCCCCGTCCGCGCATTCCACTTCGGCCAAACACCACCCGTCTCGCAGCACTTACGCCCCGCCCAGGTGCCGGCGCCGGCACTAGTCTGCGGCGGGGGCGGGTCGCCTCAACGTGCAGCTTCTGTTTGACGTACCCGCCGCCATCCTCCTCCTCGACCCCCGCCTTCCTATCTCTGAGCAGCTTCGCGGCCGTCTCGAGCGCGGCGTCGGCGTCGTCTGTCGCCAGCAGCTTTTCCGCAAGCTCCGCGGGCGCCACGTCCACCTCCCGCAGCAGCGCTTCGATCTCCGGGAACAGGGGGTGGTGGCCGTCGACGACGCCGTGGTAGATGGCCGCGAGCTCCTTGAACGCGCCGAAGCCGCAGTAGCCCATGTGGATGTGCTTGTCCATCCGGCCCGGCCGGATCAGCGCCGGGTCGAGGCGGTCCATGTGGTTGGTGGTGAAGATGAGGATGCGCTCGTGCCCGCTGCTCGACCAGAGCCCGTCCACCATGTTGAGCAGCCCGGACAGGGTGACCTGTATCATGCGGCACACGTCATTGTTGGCAACACAACGCACGGTTGGTAAGCGACTCCACAATTGTTTCCTAGTGCAGTTCCTGTTGTTCTAGACTCCTACTCCTATCATCTTAGGCCATGTACAATGCAAAGACGATGGTTATTAGGATCCATGTCATTATAATTTTCGCGCTTATGATATATGTCATTATTATTCATCTATTTGAAAAATTACCATTCGCCCTGTTCGCTTAAGCTTATCAGCCAAATCTGTCAATCATTCAGCGGTGTTTTTCTCTCACAACAAATCAGCGAACAGTACTTTCAGCCATGACTTTTCAGCCAAGCAAACAGAGCGATTACAATTTGTTCATGTACCTGTTTCTGTGCTAGAAGCGATATTGGATCCACGAAGGAGGAGGATTTAATTTGTTGGTGCAGGCTCAAATGTCTCCAGATAACCCTTAAAAAGGATGATTTGTTTTCTATAAGAATCCTAGTCTACAATGGAGTCGTGTTAATCTAGGATGATTTGTTGGTGCAAGCTCAAATGTCAACAAATAACCCTTAAAAAAAGATGATTTGTTTTCGTGTTAATCTAGGTTGTTTAGACTAACCATCAGTTTGCATACTTAATCACATTGAGGTGCCGTTGGCCGCTTAACTTAGCAGCAACGCAAATTCAAGCGCCGCTCGGACTCTAAGTCAAAATTTAATTAATTTTATAGAAAATAATATCAAAATTTATATCTCTAAAGTAGATTTATTGTATAAAATATATTCCATAGCTAATCCAGTGGTGTTTATATGATATCATAAATGTTAGTATTTTTTCTGTGACTTTGATTAAATTTAAAATTATTTGATTTCTCATAAAATGGGTTTTGTTTGTTTTTTGGAATGGGGAGTATTAGTGGACAGTCAATGTACGGAATAAAATTGTATGGAATAGTAGACTGTACAGTAAAGAATAGGAGTAAACACAAACGGCGCATGCCTGGTGTAAATTGTCCCACTTCTTCCTTTCATAAAGCTAGCGAGCGCCACGGCCACAGGTTCTAGAAAAAAGTATGGCTTTATCTTATTATAAATTATATCTTATCAAACAAAGTTCTGTGCTTAAAATCTCCTATTTGCATCCGTTTGTACCTAATATTTTTTTTTTTATCTTTTTCGCTAACTGTGAAAGAGTGGAGCAAACCTTTGTTTCGTTGATTGCAAATCGCGAAAACTATCCTTTCTAGCGTGATTAGAATTCAGATTGACTCACCTTGTGATGCTTGGGCGCCGGGCTGCTCGCATCGGAGCCTCCGTCGGCTTCTCTCATCTGCGCTGCTACCGACGCGCAGTCGACATCTTCGATCAGCAGTATGGACCTGTTCTTCATCCGGATCAGCAGTTTCCTGAGCTCGGTGTTGGACCGGACGGCGCTGAGGTCGAGGTCATACACGTCGAAGTGGAGGTGGTTGGAGATCGCGGCCACGAGACTGGACTTGCCGGTCCCGGGCGGCCCGTGGATGAGGTAGCCTCTCTTCCACGCCCTCCCCGTGCGCTCGTAGTACTCCTGGTGGCCCAGGAACCTGTCCAGGTCGTCCAGCACGTCCTGCCGCAGCGCCGCGTCCATGGCCAGCGTCGCGAACGTGGACGCGTTGCGGAGCCTGACGGGCCGCCACTTCCCCCACTCGTTGCTGTACAGCTTGGCCTGCCTCCGGTCCCGCGCCATGGCCTCGACACGGGCCATGACGAACGGCAGGTACGCGCCGAGCACCAGGTCCTTGTGCTGCCCGTTGAAGCTGAGCCTGAACGCCTCGCCCCCCGCGCCGCCGCCATCCGCCCGGCGGCGCCCGCTGCCGTGGCTGCTCAGGCGCCACGTGACCTCAGCGCCGCGGAACACGTCGACGACGGCCGTGCCGGGGCGCATGGCGAGCGTGATCTGCTCCGCGCCGGCGCCGCGCGGCAGGCTCGCCTTGACCACGGGCGGCCCGCCGGTCGGCGCCGCGGCGAGCAGCGTGGAGACGTACGCCCTGGCCGCGAGAAAGACGCGGTTGTAGAAGGCGCCGTCGAACTCCTCGATGACCACGGCGTGCCGCCGGGCCGAGGGCGGCGGCAGGAGGAGCAGCGCGCCCACCAGCGGCGGCGTGCCGGCCGGGAGGACGTCAGCGACGAGCCGGCGCAGCAGCATGGCCGCGCCCACGACGGACGTGGCGGTCGTGATGGCGCTCTTGTACCGTTCAAGCGCTCCGTTCGTTGGCGATGCCATTTGCGCGTAGCAGCACCTCTGCGGAGCTGATGATCTCCGTGGCTCTCCGATTAAAGCTTTTTGCGTGGAGTCTGAGGATTGAATGCACTTGCACTAATGGCGAAAGGGAGACCCCAATTCGTCAACGTGTGCGGAGTCGGTTTAAGAGTTGGTGCTCGATCACTCGCTATCGCAATTATTAGTGGAGTTGATTATGTTTTCCACGAACAGCCGTGTAAAGCACTTCAATCAGGAGAAAATGGTGATCGTGCCGTTACGAAAACTGGGCTTCGCAATTTTGTCATCTCGAAAATGAGATTCGCTCGTTTGTCATTCTCAAACGATACGCACCCGCAAATATGGCCTGGGAAGAATTTGTCTTCAAATTTAATTTTTTTTTTGTCATGGCATATTTGCCTTTCAGTTTTACCCCTGGCCTGATTCCATCTTTCCTCTTCGTTCACCGTCGTTCCGTTCACGGAGACAGACGACACGGACGAGAGAGAACGGAGCGATGCCGCTAGGTCAGGCGAGGGAGAGAGGGAAGGGAGATCTGGAGGGAAGGGCTCCCCGCCGCCGCCTCCACCGCCGCCTCCGACGCCGCCGCCGACGGTCCGCGCGTCCAGGCCGTTGTCGCGTCCGCGCCACGCCCCCGACGCGTCCACACGCCCCGACCATCTGCTCTAGCCTGCCGTCGCGTCACAGCGCGTCCAGGCCGCCGCCCCACTGCGTCCTTGCCAGGCCGCCGACACGAGAGCCCGCGCGGGCAGGGCAGCAGCCGAGGCCGACCGCGGGCGGACGCCGCCACTTACCCGCCAAGAGGCCGCGCGGGCAGGGCAGCCGCCGCGTCGGCGCGTCCAGGCCTGCCGCCGCGTCCGCGCGCGCGAGTGGTAGGCGCGACCGCCGCCGCCGCCCGAGGAGATCTCCCGCCCCGAGCGTCCCTCTGCATCGCCGGCAGGCCCGAGCGTCCATCTGCGTCCGCGCCAGTCCAGGGCCGGCAGTCCACCTCGTCCGCGACAGCTCGCGGGCGGACGCCGCCACCTCCCCGACGAGAGGCCGCACGGCCAGGCCTGCCACCGCCCTGATGCATCCACCGGTGTCCGAGCGCAAGCGGAACTCGATTGGAAGCTCGATGAAGCAAACCTCGGCTGACTCTCCTGGCTCGAGCGCAAGTGGAAGTGGCAGCATTCAGTGCCCCTTTTGCCATGTTCCACTGGTCCAGATTCAGAGCAAGCAACGAGGTAGTAAGGGGCAGTGGTTTCTCAAGTGCCCGTACAACATCTGGGTAAGGCTTTTTGACATTGGTAGACCTCACTGTGAATTTTGCTGGTGCTCTGACTGATCTGTTTTGAATGCAGGGTGATCCAACTACATGTGGTTACATTCGCCCTGAGATTCCGGTTGTGAAGTTTGAAGCACAAGAACAACAATTGAAGGCTACCAAGGAGGCATCATGTGACTGTTGCTCTGAATTGAAATTAGAATTTGAAGAGTTGAAGCAAACACTTGACAGTGTTGTCAGTGAACTTTGTAGACAGGAGGTGAAGCCTGCAGAGCCAATTCATGAGCCAAAGCCCGTGCCGAAGCAAATTATCATTGATTATTCTGTTTTTGTGGGCTTCGTCGGTGTCCTGATTAGTGTTGTGGTTGCCTGTATGTGGAAGTAAACTAATGTATGTGGTAGTCAGTCATTGTGTGTGTGAGTTAGGTCTTGCTTATTAGCAAGGGAAGCCTGTGTTGTAAATCTCAGCTTAGTCCTCTGTAATGAACATGATGTTTTCCTTGCAGTGAGTGTTTGTTAAATAACATGTTAAATCTGACTATTCTCCATCAGTGATCACTGGATTCACAAAAAATATGTTGGCGACAAATGAGCTGAAAATGAACTGATCATCCAAATTGAAGTGTTGTTATTAGCTATTACCAGACCTTCTTAGCCTAACTAATAATAGTACCCATAATTGGTGACTGAGGGCATGCTAGTTCCTTATGTCACGCATAGCCTGCAGCAGTGGTTATTTCAATTTGTTTTGATTAGGTCTTCTCAGCCTAACAAAGACTAGTACTCAGAAGTCAGAACCAGTGACTGGGGGCTTTAATTCCTTATTGATGATTAACCCCCAGTAGTTACTTGATTACTTCAATTTGCTATAATTCAATCTTCATAACCTAAAAACTACTAGAACTCAAAACTGCTGACTCAAGTTCTTTGCTGACCGGTAGCCCACAATACATAATAATTTGCTTAAATATAATATATATATATATATATATGTGGTGCCAAAGCATACCTTCTCAATTAGATCGTTGTTGGTAAGAGGGAAAGGCTCCTTGTCCAAGAACCCACGGCCCTTCAACAAAAACAACATTCTTCAAGTTTGGAAATCTATTGTAACACAGCAGTAAAGCTGAATATCAACAAAAACAACTGGAATGGGTGGTATTAGGTATTGATCAAAATTTTCTTATCATAGCCAATGACGTGGGAACAGCAGCTACAATGAATGATGCAGAACCAAGCTCCTAATAGAAAGCACATGTACAGAATCTGCAGCCTGAGCAATTCCATTCACTTGAAGAATAACTACCTGCAGCAAGGGGGAAAAGGTAATAAAAGAGTTGAAGGTGTGTCTTCTTTAAAAAAAATGGTACCTAAAAGTTTTAGTAGCAGCAAATGTCAGAAATATATCATCTCCAGAAAATATTAGTACTTTGTAGGATGAAAATTGCTCAACCTGAAATAATTTCTTTCTTGCTTCCTTCAGGTTGTATGCGAAACCACTGGATTGAATTATTTGAAAAATCAACACTGAATGAAGTACAGTCGTATGGCTCTAGCCATTCCAGCCATTCCATCTATGAGAAACATTTAAAGGAACTGAGCAGCAGATCTGCAACTAACAGCAAATCTGCTTGAATTCTAAATCATGCAAATCATCTGGGGCTGGTGGTGCCATTTCTTGGTCATGGAAAGCATTTGGGGCTGCTGGTTCAATAGCAGTATCCTGAGATTTCCCTCCCTTCTTTGCTCTCTTTGTTGGGATTTTTGCATTCTAACCATACTTTGTTGTATTTTTCCTTGGCTTTCTTTTCCTGCAAGTTTGGACAACGAAGTATTTAATTTAGTTAGCAAAACAAGTCATGACAGCAAGTACATATAGTTGGGTCTTACCTTTTCTTAGTCCCATTAAGATGGCATTTGTAGCTTGTTTCACCATGGCCCAATTCTCCACATCCCTTGCACTTCCTTTTGCCTCTAATCATTTTTTTCTTGCCCTTTTCTGCCTCATTTGCAGCTTGTTCGTCTGCCTCATTTGCTGCTTCCTTGGCTGTCTTCTTTCCTTTGCTGACACCACCTTCTAGGAAGCCTTTTATCCTGAGTTTTTTTTGTACCTACCAGCAGTCTTCTTATCAAGTGGTGCCATAACCCCAAAAGGCAAATCAACATCTGGCCACTATGACCTATCAGGCAATGGCTCTATAAGTCTCTTATAAGCTGCCTTGAACCTCACAACAGAGTAATACTCGTGCACAAAATCCTCCATATGTACATTAGTGGACTGTCCACTTGTAATCAAAGCCAAAGCATGCTGGAAGGCTTACTAGTATGCTGCCACTCAAGACAGGTGCATTCATGCAGAGAAGACTTAACAACATGTCTACTGTGAGTGTTTGTGGTGTCCCAAATTTCAGCTGCAGCACTGCCACCATCTACAACAGTCAAGTGCCCAAGTCCTCTAGTTCTTGCTTTTAACTGCTGTATGACTGCTGGGAGGATCTTCCCAATAAGCCTTTCTGAAATTTTCCTCCTTTTTGCCCACAACACCATAATCATCTCTCTGAGTTTGTCTGCAAGCTCAACAACAGGAAGGTCTTTCCAGTCCCTGATCCAATTGTTAAACACTTCAGCAAGGTTATTAGTGATATAATCACATTTAATCTCAGGATTGAAGCCTGATCTCATCCAAAGCTTATAATGGTGAGCCTCCATCCAAACCAATACTTGAGGACTAGCATCAGTGACTGACTTGTAAAAATAATTAAAAATTGATTCTCTATATGCTCTAGCTGCAGGATACATCTTAGAAAATACATCACCACCAAACCTTTTAATAAAATTGTTCATTAGATGTCTAAAGCATTCCCTATGTTCAGCTTGCGGAAACACATTCTTAACTGCATTTTCTAGACCTTTGCATGCATCAGAAGAAATAGCTAAAACAGGAAGATCTCCTATGGCCTTATGCAACTGAGTCATAAACCAAGTCCAGTTATCTGTTGTCTCACCATCAATGAAGCCAAAAGCAACTGGGTACATCCAGTTGTGACCATCTATACCACGAGTTGCAGCTAAATGACCATTCCATCTACCATTAAGTGCAGTAGAGTCTATGCTAAGGTATGACCTGCATCCTTCTAAAAAACCTTCAATGCAAGGTTTTAATGCACAGAAAAATCTATGGAAATAGAACTTGCCATCTACCTCCTTAATTCCAATCTCAATAACACTACCTGGGCATCTCTTCAGGACCTCTGCCCTCCAATTGAATAGCAGCTGAAAGCTCTCTTCCCATTTGCCATACAATTCTCTCAAAGCAATTTGCCTACCTCTGCAGATAGTGTCATAATGAATTATACACTCGTGCTCACCCTGTAAAATGTCTTGCAGTTCCTTAGGGTCCATAAATGTTTTCTGCCTAAGGAGATGTATTGCCTTTGAAGCAACCCAAGCACTGGTTGGTGTGTTAGTCTGCCTCCTAGCACTTGATTCACATGTATGCTCATCAATAACCACTGTCACCTGCAACAGAAAAAAAATAATTAGTCAAGGCAACCAATATAGAAGGACAAAAAATGTTGACAGCCTAAAGTTATTGAAGGGAAAAAATTAACGGAACACAAAATGTAAGTTAGTACCACAATGGTGCACCCATCAGGCTGTCTACGCCCAACTAGATGCTAAGGACAGTCTTCTGCCCCCTTGCAACCTCCAATGTATCTAGTTGGATCTGTTTTGACAACGCGTAGTTCAAACTCTTTATTTATAGCAAATTGTCTCACAGCCAATCTAAACTCCTTCATATTAGGATAAACTGTGCCAAGATCCATACTGGGCCGATTTGGATCATGCACAACAGTCCTCTCCCCTAGTAAATAGTCATCAACTTCAATGGCTGCCCTAGTTGTATCAACTTCCTCAGTCCTCTGACAAGTATCGGCGTTCTGTTGACTGCAACCTTTACTAGCTGTCTTCCTTGCCTTGTCAGCCTCGTCATCCTCAGCCCTAAACCCCAACAGTTCATACTCAACAATCTCAATTTTTCCCTCTTCATCTCGACTTTCCTCGATGCGTAGCGTATCCCAATCAACAAGAGGTGTCTGCATATGCTGTGCAGGAGGTTCTACCAGTGCTAAGCTAAGCTCAAGCTCCCAATCGAGCCTAGTGAAAGCCCAAGTTTGGTTTTGGTAATTAATGACACAAAGTTGCTAATGCCATGTGTTAAGTGTTGTGAGTTAGGCATAAGCAACACATGTGATGAAGGTGTATGTGGCAAGGAGTGGTGGCCACAAGATCACAAAGAGATGGTGCATGGACATGAAATGATGATCATGGTGATCAAGCATGAGGAGATAGACATGGAACAAAGTGATCATGACAAAGGTATAATCATAGGGTTTATTTTTGCCGGTCTAAGATGAGTAGAGAAGTGATTGACCGGGTTTAGGATTGATAGCCGACTATCAAGAGGGGCAATCACGGTTAGCTCGTGAATCAAGTGCTACTAGGTCATCTTCTTGAGCATATGCATTAGGATCTAGTAAGAGAGCTAACATAACGCCTTAAAAATGATTGTGAAAATGCTAACACACATGCATACGGTGATATACATATGGTGGTGTTAGCACATTTGCGAAGGCGGTGGAGTTTGAGCGGTGGAGAGGGCAGGCGTTTTCGAGGAAATAAAATGCCTATTTTCCATTGCGCCGGAGGCGAGAAAAGGTGGCGAAAGTCTGGAGTGTTTCTCTCTGAAAAACTCCAACCGGACGCTGAACCGGACGCGGTCACAGTTTGACTAGACGCGTCCGGTCAGTTTAACGCGGCGCAGGCACTAGGGTTTGCAACCGGCACGTCCGGTCCCTCACGGAACCGGAGCGTCCGGTCGGGCACCCAAAGGAGCAGAGCATGGCGAGGAGCTGATCGGACGCACGGCGCGTCCGGTCACTTGCGATCGGACGCGTCCGATCGCGCGAGGAGCTCTCTGGACTCTGATCGAACGCCGGGTGCAGCGCGTCCGGTCAAACGGTGAAGCGAGTCCGGTCACGGCAACGGCTCTCACTGACCTGTAGTCCGGTCATCACGTTTTCACTGCGCTGTCTTGTAACGGCTAGTTGCTCACCCCTTCGCTATAAATAGATGGTGGTCGGGTTTGGGGGGTTTACTCTTGCACTTTTAAGATATTGAGGCACACTTTGAGCTAGAGAACTTCCCCTCCACTCATCTCCTTGCTTGGTTGCATACTCTAGAGAGATTGAGTGAGATTCAAGTGCGTTGCATTGAGAGTTGCATCTAGTGGCACTTGATCTTCGAGTTTGTTGCGGATTGCTTATTACTCTTGGGTGTTTCCCGATGCCCTAGACGGCTTGGATCAGCGGTGGTGATTGAGCTCGCGATTGGAGACTTGTTCGAGCCTTTACCAAGTGATTGTGAGGAGTTCTTGAGCCTTCCCCGCGGGAGTTCGTAAATTGGCTACTCTAGTAGAGTTCGTGGCTTAGAGGATCCCCATCTTGTGAGTGAATGTGCGGCATCCTCTGAGGGTTTGCCTCTTGATAGTCAATTAGCTCGCGATCCATCAAGTGGGTGCATCGCCACAACGAGGAGTAGTTTGCCGGGAAGCAAGTGAACATCGGTAAAAAAATCTTGTGTCATCTCTTGCCGAGAATTCTCTTGTGATTGTGTGTGATTGTTTCTTTGGATATATTTCTTCTCTACACCGTCGGTATAAGATTCAATTCACTTCCTCTTTACATTCATACACTTTACCTTGTGTAGCTTGTTTAGTGTACTTTGCATCACCTAGGAGTAGTTAGCTTAGCGACTTAGCTTTGTTGGTGTGAATTAGAGATCATAGCCTTGTTCACTAGACTTGTATAGGTGGCTTGCTTAGTATAGTTGAGCTAGTGCTAGATTTAGCTACGCTATCTTTTATACTAACATTTGTGTTTAGTGAAGCTCATAGAAAATTTAAATAGGCTATTCACCCCCCTCTAGCCATTTGGACCTTACACCTAGTAAAGAAAAAAAGGTGGCACAGTTAGATTACCACCACATCTACACCACATCTACAATGGTCGAGTCTCATCTACACGCTTGGGCACAATTAGATTACCATCACAGCAAGAATACGTACCCTTGGATGAGATCTGGCAAGTTCTCCTCCATCCAGCAATTGGAGCAGTGCCGGCGTCGGCCGACAGAGACGGGACGCCTGGCTGGCTTCGGGGAAACGGCCAAGGAGGTGGCCTGCAGTTGACCGTCGGCGGCGGCGTCGGAGGTGGCGGTGGTACCACTAATACTGAACCTGATATTGCTGGCGGGAGAGAGTTGATGAGTACTCCTTTGGCACTTGTCTAGTGATGAAACATATTGACCAACTTTTACATAAAACCCCCCATTAGCTGCACATAGTTTAAGTAGCTTTTTTGCTGAACGCAGATGAACCTACACTCGAGCAAAAAAAAAGGAGTATCATTTAAGCATTCATCTGATCTAAAATCATCTGTGGACTATAGGTACTCCTAAATGCATGAGAAACATTAGATGCTATATTACAGGGCACACCCATTCTAAAAGAGAAGAACACTATGGCATGCCAATCAAATGAGTGGAGGACCTGCAAAATGCACAGTCTATTCAATTCCACAAGTTGGTTTAGGACATAATGAGGTCAGTTAGACAAAGGAGTAAAGCTCTATGTATATCAACTGTCACATTCTAAAATGAAATACTAATTGTATATATTCAAAACAGAGCACTAAAATTGGGCGCAGGAGGCTACAGACATCAAGGCCAATCAATCATTCTATTATGTTGCCTACCAAGCAACGATTTTGAAATTGTGACCCAAATAGTTAGTACACCAGAAACAATTGATTCCTCGTGTTTCAGCACAGACCCAGTTAGACAGCGCAAAAAGAACATATGGTCACATGGGGATCTTGTTGTCTAAACATAAATTTCACATCATCTCAAAACATACACAGTTTCCAATAATTATGCATCACTACCAGACAACTTGAACAAGAGGGGCAATGGAACATGGCAAAAGGGGCACTCACTATTGCCACTTCCCCTTGCAGTCATCGAGCTTGCAGTCGAGTTCCCGGCCTGCCGTGGATGCGTAGGAGCGGCGGCCGCGGCCTGGCGTGCTCTCGTGGCGGCGGCCTGGCAAGGACGCGGTGGGGCGGCGGCCTGGACGCGCGGTGGTCGGGGCGTGTGGACGCGTCGGGGGCGTGGCGCGGACACGACAACGGCCTGGACGCGCGGACCGTCAGCGGCGGCGTCGGAGGCGGCGGCGGCGGGGAGCCCTTCCCTCCAGATCTCCCTTCCCTCTCTCCCTCGCCTGACCTAGCGGCGTCGCTCCGTTCTCTCTCGTCTATGTCGTCTGTCTCCGTGAACGGAACGACGGTGAACGAAGAGAAAAGATGGAATCAGGCCAGAGGCAAAACTGAAAGCCAAATATGACATGACAAAAAATAATAATTAAATTTGAAGACAAATTCTTTCCAGGGCATATTTGCGGGTGCGTATCGTTTGAGAATGGCAAACGAGCGAATCCCATTTTCGGGATGGCAAAATTGCGAAGCCCAGTTTTCATAATGACACAATCGCCATTTTCTCCTTCAATCAGTCACCCGAACCAGGTAAAGACCACTATAGCGAGTGCATTTTATAGCCTGAGAAAAAAAAAGTTAAGAGCATCTTTAATTTAAGAGACTCTGTGTACGTCTCTATTTTGCCGATTGTTGTAAAAAAAAAAATACGCCAAAGAGCATCTCCAAGAGTTTTTTTTTAAAAAAATAAACTAAAAATTATTACCAATTTATTTGAGTAAAATTCGTTTCTTTAAATCTTTGTACTCTTCAACAACTTCTCTCTATTTTGTGTGCACTCTAGAGAGTTATTCTCGCTCTCTATTTTTAACTAGCGAGAAATCCGGAATGGATGATGTCTATATTTAGAGATCCAATTAAAGAGGTTGTTGAAGGTTTTTTTTAACCTAAATCTAATGTTATAAAGAATCTTTTGGAGTTGCTCTAACACAGTGGCTATCACATTTTCTTTTTTTCCCCCTCTCCTCCCTTCCATTAATTTTGAAAGTCATCTTTCTTCGGCCACAGACGCTCGCTATCCGTGCCACGCATGTAAATCCCACTTGTGCACCTCTCTTTTCCCATGTGCATCTCATATTGCGCGCCTCCATCTCCTGCTCACACTGCTCTCACGTGAGCCCCTTTGTCCTCTCCCACACGACTCCTCTTTCCACCTAGTTTTTCATTCGATTGAACTTGCATAATGGCCCAGCGGCAATAATATCGCCATGCCTTAGCCTGATGAGATAATCACTCCTTCGGATGCCTTGGAGACAAAGAGGCCCAGAGTTAGAGTGCACCTCGAATTCCACGAGCAGTCCTGGCTAAAAACGACATCCGGGATGGATACAGACTTCATTTTCGACGTTCTATCTATGCTTGGAAAGATAATTTCATAAGCTTTCTAATGACACTAGTCCCACCTCAAAATTCTATCGGAGTCAACGAAGATGGTCGAAACAAATCTACGTCTAGAATTCGTCAGTGTGTTGCTATAGTCTTTTGGTCCGTTGGGCTATGTATCATGTTTGAGCCCATTAGGGGTGATGAAGACATCACTCATTTAGATACAAGCCATGGAGACGAAGACAACCAGCATAGGCGTCCAAGTCATCCAATTCATGGTGGAGGCACAGTCCAACTTAAGTTGGAGTCTATCTCAGATTCCAGAAGGGGACACGGGTAAAATCGACACAATGGATGCATACAGACTCCGTTTTCGAACCCACATATGCATGGAAGATAATTTCATAATCTAGCCAATAGCTTTGGTTTGACGTCAAAATTCATCAACAATCAATAGGAATCGTCGAAATAAATCAGCATCTAATCTACTAGGGTATTGCGACACCGTCTTTTGGTCCGTTGGGCCATGTAGTGTCTTAGAGCCCATCAAAGAGAAAAGGCCGTGATGGGTAGGTGAACGTGAAGATGGCTGGAGAAAAGAGAGCTGGATGGATTATTGAAATTAATTAAACTCCTAGTAAATAATAAATAAATAAACAGGAGCTAATAAAATGCTGGACTATTTGAAAAGCATTTTTTTTGCCCTGTTTAGATGCTTCAAAGTTCCAAAAATTTTACAAGATTCCCCGTCACATCGAATCTTTAGACGCATGCATGGAGCATTAAATATAGATAAAAAAATAATTAATTACACTGTTTGGTTGTAAATCACGAGGCGAATCTTTCGAACCTAATTACCCAATGATTAGACACTAATTGCCAAATAAAAACGAAAGAGTTACTGTGTTTCCAAAAATTTTACACCATCATCTAAACACAGCCTTTATATAGAATTAAAATGGGACAGAAAGATATTATTGTCAGCAGGCAGAAACGTGGGGAAGATTATTATCCTCAGCCTGCAGAGAATATGGGCACCTCGAGGGGCGCGGCTCACGGGCGGCGCACACAAAAATTTGCCGCAGGCCGCATCATCCTCCTAGCGGGCTGCCCAGGACCGACTTGGGGCTTGGGAGCGGATGGGCGACGCGTCTTCGTCGTCCTGGCCATCCACGGGCGCCGCGGCGGCGTACGACTACGAGCGCGATCCGCGGTGGGCGGAGTACCGTGCGAGCTCCGCCGTGCCGCCGCACCTCTTCTCCCACCCCTACGTCCGCGCGCACCTCCAGCAAAAGTTCTACCGCCGCTTCGTCGTACGTACTACTCCACTCCACTCCACCACGCCGCAGTTCTCTCGTCTCTGTGCTCCCCCAGTAGCTTGCGATCTGCATTTCGGATAGGGCGTGCTTGTGTGCCGGCAGTTCCGTCAGCGTCGCACTGCCCGAGCGCCTGCACTGCTGCACTCGCCCGCGGATTTTTGAGATCTGGGCATCTGGCGCGGTTGCTTTCGTCGCTCCGTCCCGCTCGGCCGCTCGAATTCCCTTCGTTTCTTTTCCACCACAAAAAAAAGAGCAAAAATAAAGAGGAATCTTGGAGCAATGGTTGAAACCATCCATTTTGCGATCCCACCCCCTGAACTGTCCGTAATCACGGGCTGCCCCGGTGCTGCTGCTGTTGCTTTCGGATGGATGATGATACCCTGTGGGGCTACTTGGCCATCACAGCGAATAATAAACGGTCAAGGCCTTGTTTAGTTTATCGAATCGGTAGCTCCCGATTCGGTACAGTGCAACACTGTATCACTTTTGTTTTTATTTGCTAATAATTGTCTAAATATTGATTAATTAGGCTCAAAATGTTCGTCTCGCAAAGTACAACAAAACTGTACAATTAGTTTTTGATTTCATCTACATTTAGTACTCCATGCATATGTCGATATTTTAATGTGATGAGGAATCTTTTTTTTGCATAGTGAAATTTAGGGTGAATTTGGGTATCTAAACGAGGCCCAGGGCCTGTTTAGATCCCAAATTCTCCCCCAAATTTCACTATGCAAAAAGAAGATTCCCCATCACATCAAAATGCCGGCAAATGCATGGAGTACTAAATGTAGATGAAATTAAAAACTAATTGCACTGTTTTGTTGTACTTTACGAGACGAACATTTTGAGTCTAATTAATTAATTTTTAGACAATTTTTTACACTAAAAAACAAAAGTTGCTACAGTAGGCGAGGAGGGAGGGGGAGGGAAGGGAGACAGGGAGGGGTCAGTCGTCTTCCTCTGTCCCCGTGCTGCGCCTTTGCTTCGGAGTCTTGCCAATGCCTTGTTTAGATGCACCCTAAAAATTGAAATTTTTTCACTCTTTCTTCATCACATCAATCTTTGGACTTATGCATGAAGTAGTAAATGTAGGTAAAAAAATAACTAATTACACAGTTTAGTTGAAAATCATGAGATGAATCTTTTGAGCCTAGTTGGTCAACGATTGGACAATATTTGCCAAATAAGACGAAAGTGGTACTATTTATCGGTTTGAAATTTTTTTACAATCTAAACGTGGCCCAAGTCTAGATTCGAGGAGAGGGCTCTCTCTCTCCTTGCCTGGCCTGGCCTGCATCGGAAGTCCATTCATCTTGGCTGGTTCCAAGCTTGTGGCCTAGGAGTCCATTCATCTTTCACTTCATAGGAAGGACGGAAGAAATAAAGCTCCCGTTGGTCTCATTTATTTAAGAAATTCGCGTATTCTTGCCTCGTTATGGGTATCTTTCGGAGTCATCCTCTCTGGTCAAATTTGTTCTGGGACATATGCTCTCTGCTCAACTGTAGCAGCTGACACCACTGCAGACATTCATGAAATGTTTTTTTTTCCGGTTCTATTTTAGTTTAGGGGGTGTTTGGTTCGAGGAGTTAAAGTTTAACAAACACTGTAGCACTTTCGTCTTATTTGACAAAAAGTTTTTAATCTTGGACTAATTAGGCTTAATAGATTCGTCTCGTAAATTACTCCTAATCTGTACCGACATGCATGCAATTAGTTTACATTTAGTACTCCATGCATTTGAGGGAACATTGATGTGATGGGAGTTAAACTTTAACAAAATGAAACCAAACAGGCCCTTAGTACCTGTTCTCTTGTCCAGACATTCGGTTAGCTCCGCATGTTACTCTGGGACTGTACAATCTTGCTATGGACTGTTGAAATCATCTGTTCATATTGTACTTATCTGATGAAATACGACTGAATGTCGTCTTGATAATTCAGTCAGCTGTTGATTTAGGAAAGATTTCAGCAACAGAGCAGAGTACCTGATGCTGCTCTCTCTCAAGCTCTATATTGATCCTCATTGGTTGATTCACAGGCTGAGTCAGCAACAGAGCAGAGCACTTAGTTGTGTTATCCAGATGTAATTCAACAATTCAAGAGGAAATGTCGAAATGCTTCTGAGTCAATCAGGTTGTCATGGTAAGCTTCATATCAGCCGTTTGATTTTAGTATTTTACTTCTCCCAAACTCTTAAGAAGCGACTCATCTTGTCCTTTTGTCCTGTTTTGTGTTACTAAAAGTAGTGAAATGATGCTACTGTACACTTTCCTTCTTCTGGAAACCTAGACTTAACTGTGGTGCCTAGGGATGTATGTTCCACTTGTTTTGGGTCAACCGTCTACAAAACTTGTCAAAATGAACTGGAGTGCCATGCTACGTAATTAATTTAAAGGAGGAAATGAACTAGACGAACTGACTCACAAAATACTCTTGGATACCCACTTGCATCTCTAGATTCTCTACCAGTGCCATTGATCATGGGCAATTTTTTGTGCAGGTATGCTTTCAAGTGTCACTGCAAATCTGAGGCTGGCAGGGACAGCGGTTTATCCAGTCAATGCAATTGCTCTCCATCCCATGTAAAGCTTTGTTGTTCCAATTTCTTTGTAATTTGTGATATCTCACTGGATTATTAGTTCTCATTTTATTTACCTTGTGCAGATATGGAATATTTTGCCACTTGGGTATGCTTATGCAAGGGTTTGCCTGTCACAGATAATTCCACAGGAAGGACTAGTATCAAGCATGAAGTCATTAAGTTTAGCAGAGAGAACCCTTGTACTTGCTACGATTCGCTGTGTCCCGCCTGAGTTTTCGATCTCCCACGCCCCTCCATTTTTTTTAATTTTTTTCATTCTTGTCGTCCAATTTTTTGGGTTGTACAATATTGCATTTTTTAGTCTGCTCAAAGTTTTAAAGGCTACAACAACAGCCCACAATCAGCTGTGAGCCCATGTAAAATTCATACTTCTACAGTACAGGGAAAAAGTCCATGAGCCTGTTTTTTTTAAAAATTGTGTTGCGAACGCACACCAGTTATGAGTGAAAAGAAACAGCAACAGAAAAGATAAACTGCATTCGTTTGATGAACATCTTGCGGTCCAGGCTAGGGACTGATGGTTAAACAAATCGTCAATCATCTGCCACAGAGACAGACCCTAAATAAACAGACGTTAATAAATGCTGGACTATTTGAAAAGCATTTTTTATGTAGAATTGAAATGGGACAGAAAGAGATTATTGTCAGCGGGTATAAACGTGGAGAAGATTATTAGGCCAGTCTCAATGGGAGTTTCATAGAGTTTTATGGGCATTAATATACTGACATCACACTGAATTGATGAAGAGAGAAATGATAAAAGTTTCATGGGAGTGGAGAGAGTTTTATGAAGATAAAACTCTTCTGCATTATTTTTAAAATATAAGTGTGTTAAACTGAGTCACGAAACTCGGTTGAGACTGGCCCAAATCCTCAGCCTTAGGGATGAAAACGGTACAGATATTTTCCGACCGTATTCGAGACCGAATCCGTTTAGAGGGGTTTTAATATGTCCGTATCCGAGTCCGGATATTTAACATCTGATACCGTATTCGTATCCGAATATTTAAATCACATATTTATGATGTCGATATCCAATCGTATCCTATCCGGTATTTTTTATACTATCCGTATTCAAATCCGAATCCGGACATAAATATAAAAACAAATACGATATCAGTGATATCGGTCCGTATACCATCCGTTTTCATCACAGAATATGGGCACCTCGAGGGGCGCGGCTCACGGGCGGCGCACACAAAAATTTGCCGCAGGCCGCATCATCCTCCTAGCGGGCTGCCCGGGACCGACTTGGGGCTTGGGAGCGGATGGGCGACGCGTCTTCGTCGTCCTGGCCGTCCACGGGCGCCGCGGCGGCGTACGACTACGACTACGAGCGCGATCCGCGGTGGGCGGAGTACCGTGCGAGCTCCGCCGTGCCGCCGCACCTCTTCTCTCACCCCTACATCCGCGCGCACCTCCAGCAAAAGTTCTACCGCCGCTTCGTCGTACGTACTACTCCACTCCACCACGCCGCAGTTCTCTCGTCTCTGTGCTCCCCCAGTAGCTTGCGATCTGCATTTCGGATAGGGCGTGCTTGTGTGCCGGCAGTTCCGTCAGCGTCGCACTGCCGAGCGCCTGCACTGCTGCTGCACTCGCCCGGCGGCCCGGGGATTTTCGAGATCTGGGCATCTGGCGCGGTTGCTTTCGTCGCTCCGTCCCGCTCGGCCGCTCGAATTCCCTTCGTTTCTTTTCCACCACAAAAAAAAAGAGCAAAAATAAAGAGGAATCTTGGAGCAATGGTTGAAACCATCCATTTTGCGATCCCACCCCCTGAACTGTCCGTAATCACGGGCTGCCCCGGTGCTGCTGCTGTTGCTTTCGGATGGATGATGATGATACCCTGTGGGGCTACTTGGCCATCACAGCGAATAATAAACGGCCAAGGAAATTTCGGTGGCGGAATTGAGATAGTAAGCGAGGAGGGAGGGGGAGGGAAGGGAGACAGGGAGGGGTCAGTCGTCTTCCTCTGTCCCCGTGCTGCGCCTTTGCTTCGGAGTCTTGCCAAGTCTAGATTCGAGGAGAGGGCTCCCCTCTCTCTCTCTCTCTCTCTCTCTCTCCTTGCCGGGCCTGGCCTGGCCTGCATCGGAAGCTGCGATTGGCGCTCTCTGCCCCTACAGTGGCAGACCGGAAATTATTTTACGCAAGGTTAGGTTTGCTGCTTATCTATCTCCCTTCCGAGCTTCTGTATGGCTTATTTGTATTTGGCTGGTGCAAATCCCCAAATCTGATTTGGCTCCCCGCATTGCGCACAAATGCCGCCGCTGCTCCCACTGCCGCCGCATAAGCCTGAGTTTCTTTGGCCATATTTTTTCTGCAACAAAGATGGGGATAGTGATGCGTGAGGGGGATCTCGAGCGAGAGTGTAAGATCGAGTGCTACAAGCCTGCAAGGCTGAGGCAGGCTTATAGTTTAAGAGAAAATTGGTCGCCGAGGCGTCATGCTCTCTTGTCAAGTTTGTGGTTGTGGCGATGCCCCGTCCTCCTTGGCCGGTTCCAAGCTTGTGGCCTAGGAGTCCATTCATCTTTCACTTCATAGGAAGGACGGAAGAAATAAAGCTCCCGTTGGTCTCATTTATTTAAGAAATTCGCGTATTCTTGCCTCGTTATGGGCATCTTTCAGAGTCATCCTCTCTGGTCAAATTTGTTCTGGGACATATGCTCTCTGCTCAACTGTAGCAGGTGACACCACTGCAGACATTCATGAAATGTATTTTTTTTCCGGTTCTATTTTAGTTTGGTACCTGTTCTCTTGTCCAGACATTCGGTTAGCTCCGCATGTTACTCTGGGACTGTACAATCTTGCTATGGACTGTTGAAATCATCTGTTCATCTTGTACTTATCTGATGAAATATGACTTAATGTCGTCTTGATAATTCAGTCAGCTGTTGATTTAGGAAAGATTTCAGCAACAGAGCAGAGTACCTGATGCTGCTCTCTCTCAAGCTCTATATTGAGCCTCATTGGTTGATTCACAGGCTGAGTCAGCAACAGTTTGATTTGGTGACTTCTGCTCATTTGTTTAGGAGTGTGTATCAACATTTTTCCCTTCAACAAAACTTTGTAGCATGGGATTAACAGTTGTCATGAATTACTTAATATATTTTGTGTACCTCGTTTTGGTGATATATCTGTATTTGATATCATTGTAGGCCTAAACATCTGTTTAGCCCGTTTAAATGTTGTTTAAATGCTAAGATGGCTGTTTAGCAATGATTAACTTGCCATATTGTCTGATAATTTGCTGAACGATGGTGACCGGCTGATTGGCATTTAATGTTTAATTGACACTCTTTCATACGCATAACATGGTTCTATGATGGTTTATCTGCTGCATTTGAATGCAGGATCCTGATTTCTCTGTTGAAGGAATGTCCTCAACCACATCTACCCAGCCCTCAGCATCTTCAGGTGGTGCATCTACTTCAGCTGATGAGAATGCAAGGCCTCCTGATTCAGGTGATAAGGAGCATACCGCTTCACCTTATGAGTTATTATCTTAAGTCCTCATCTGAGAATGGGTTTTGTAGGCACTAATTCTTCTGGACCAGCACGAAGCATACTGTCTCTACAGTTGGACCAGCGGTCATTACATTTTTCCGTTAGTGCTTGGGTAATAATTCTTGCAAAAAAAAGTTGTTTTCGGCAACAGCTGTTGTTTCATAGAAATTTTCTATATGTTTTAAGCAATTCATCTCTGAAGTCTAGTTGGTTTGTCGATTGGTATGCCTTTTGGGAGTACTGGACCATTCTCAGTTAGGTAAAGGATATTACTAAAAGAAATTGAGGCTTAGTTGAAAGGTTTGTAAACAACTGTTGGATTGTGGAATTAAGATCTTATCTAGACCAACTCAAGCATGTTTTATTTTAGCCAGTTCAGCCAACCAGTCTTCTTATGGGAAAATATCTTCATCTGAAGGCTGAAGTCCTCTTCACTGATAGTAATCCGTATTTAGAATTCTCATAAGTGAATGGATGGTCAGGATTCATTAATCATGTTATTAGAGTAATAAACTTATATCATACTAGATGAATAAAAAATTCAGTGTGCAGCAGCTACTTTATTTATGTGCTATAGCTGAAGTACTAGAAGACATTGGGATCTTTTTTTTTTTTTGACAACAGACATTGGGATCTTTAATGGACAAAGGAATAAGTCCTCGGTGCCTGTTCTTACTTGACCATGGACTCTGAATATACATCACCTCTGCCTAGTAATTTTTCTTGTCTACTCTTAGGAAGCTATCATACATGCTTCTCTGGGATTTATCGTATATCGATGTTATCAATTCTGTACCCTCAGTATCTACACTTTATCAGTATCAGTGCTCCAACATGCGGTAGCTTGATTTATGAATGCTTCTCGGCTAATCGCTTCCATATATGAGTGAAGAGCAATAACAATTTTTCTTGTCTACTCTTAGCAAGCTATCGTACATGCTTCTCTGAGATTTATTGTATATCGATGTTATCAATTCTGTACCCTCAGTATCTACACTTTATCAGTATCAGTGCTCCAACATGCGGTAGCTTGATTTATGAATGCTTCTCGGCTAATCGCTTCCATATATGAGTGAAGAGCAACAACAACCTTTTGTGTCGATCTGTCTAGAATATGTAGTTATTAAATAGTCATCTTATCTGGATCATATATCATTAATTTTCTTCTTTTTCTAATAGGTTCTTATTGTTGCCTTGATTGGCATCTTTCCATTGGCACCACATTCCCTCCAGTACAAGGGATATAGGTTGTCACTTCTTGGCACAACATGTACTACAGGCTATGCTTTGTACAGGGTAAGTGACACGGAATTGATTTTTTTTAAAATTAATATTTGATCCTCCTCAACTTAGATGCCTTTACTATTTATAAATGTTTTCTACTGATAAACCATTTCCTTCCTATCAGATACCCCGCGCAGGGAACCTGCAGGCTGTTCAGGCGTGGTGCAACCATGTAACTTCATCAAAGGATTTTATACCATTCATGTACTGCCTTATGTTTGCTACATCTAAACTGCACTTGAAGCGTAAGCATAAGCTGTTTACTTGACATGAAGCTCTGTCACATTATTACCTAACCATCTGAGTTTCCTTGTGCATAATGAGATACTCTTTTCTGGCAGTTGTTTTGGTACCTGTAATTTGTTGGGCACTTGAACATGTCGCTCGATTTCTACGGCACCATTTTACTAACTCATCTTTGTACAGGTAAATTACTTGATGGATTTCTGGAGTTATGTAGTTCATCCTAGTCGTTGACTTTTAGGATTAAAAAACAATAGATTAGGCATGCTGTATCTGGTCATGTGGTGGGCCTTGGAAAAGCACAAAGTCCCAACTAAGTACGTTACCCTCATCAAGGATACGTACAGGGATGTGGTGACGTTTGTCCGAACATGTGATGGCGACACCAGTGACTTTCCAATTAAAATAGGACTGCATCAGAGGTCAGCTTTGAGCCCTTATTTATTTGCTTTGGTGATGGATGAGGTCACAAGGGACATACAAGGTGATATCCCTTGGTGTATGCTCTTTGCTGATGATGTGGTGCTAGTTGACGACAGTAGGGCGGGGGTTAATAGAAAGTTAGAACTATGGAGGCACACGTTAGAGTCGAAAGGGTTCAGACTTAGTAGGACTAAGACCGAGTACATGAGGTGCGATTTCAGCGCGACTAGGCACGAGGAGGGAGACGTTAGCCTCGATGGGCAAGTGGTGACCAAGAAGGATACTTTTCGGTATTTAGGGTCGATGCTACAAAAGGATGGAGTCATTGATGAAGATGTCAGGCATAGAATTTCAGCCGGCTGGTTGAAATGGCGTCAAGCTTCTGGCGTTCTCTGTGACAAAAGGGTGCTTCAGAAGCTGAAAGGTAAGTTCTATAGGACGGCGATTCGTCCGGCGATGTTATACAGTGCTGAGTGTTGGCCTACAAAAAGGCGACATGTCCAGCAATTGAGTGTAGCAGAGATGCGTATGTTGCGTTGGTGTTGTGGGCACACAAGGAGGGATAGAATCCGGAACGACGATATTCGGGATAGGGTTGGGGTGGCACCAATTGAGGAGAAATTGATTCAACATCGGTTGAGATGGTTTGGACATGTCCAACGGAGGCCTCCTGAGGCGCCGGTGCGTAGTGGAGTTCTAAAGCGGGCCGATAATGTAAAGAGCGGTAGAGGTCGACCTAAACTAACTTGGGACGAGTCCGTTAAGAGAGATCTTAAGGAGTGGAATATCTCCAAGGATTTAGCTATGGACAGGAGCGCTTGGAGATTGGCAATCAACGTGCCTGAACCGTGACCTCTTTTTGTCTTGTGCCCTTTATATCCCTTTATGTGTCTCCCTGTTTCTCGTCTCTTTTGGGTTTCATCTCTAGCCTACCCCAACTTGCTTGGGACAAAAGACTATGTTGTTGTTGTTGTTGTTGTTGTTGTAGGCATGCTGTATCTAGTCATGGTTTGTATTGTTGTCTTGGTTACCATGTTATTTTCATCTTTTCTGAGCTTCTACTTCCTACAAAGCCATAACATAGCTGTTTCTGTACACTGGTGATGCACTTGATTCTCTTGGCAGTTGCAATAGTTGAACACCTTGTCCCTTGTAAAACGCAAAACATAAATGCTTTATATGTTGGGACTTGGATGTTAATGTGTCATATGCAGCCCATTAGGGGTCATGAGATGGAGCAGCCCCAGGCCATGTTTGGGGTGGCACACTTCACACAAACAATACCTCATTTTATTGTTCACACCAGCTCTAGGATTAAATTTGATATTTAGATATAATATGAGATTGAATTAGTTTCTTAATTCTAGTGATTGGTTTCATAAGAGTCAAGCCACCCCATCTATATATCTCTTTGGTTAAGCAAGAAATAGATCAAGGTTCCTATGTGAGACTCCTTTATCCCTGTCTTGTGGTGCGTCCATCAGGCATTACTTCAGGGCCATCTAAAGAATGCCCACGACATAATGAGCTAATAAGACACAAACATTAGTTTTTAACTTTTTATGGCTTGTAAAAAATACCTGTTCCCTTTTATTGAATGAAAATAATATTTGTCCTACATCTACGCCCGGGTGTAGTGAAAAATGAGCAAGGGTCTTCGCACTTCCCTCGACGGGTGCGAAGGGTAAGGAAGCTAGCCGAGCCAACTAGGATTCGTCTAGGTAGCTGGAACGTAGGGTCCCTAACGGGTAAGCTAAGAGAGCTAGTCGATGCAACAATTAGAAGGCGTGTAAATATTCTATGCGTTCAGGAGACTAAATGGAAGGGCCAGAAGGCGAAGGAGGTGGAGGATACTGGCTTCAAACTTTGGTACACGGGGACAACATCGGGTAGGAATGGTGTAGACATCTTGATCGATAGGAGCCTTAAGGATGGAGTCGTTGATGTTAGGAGGCAAGGCGACCGGATTATCTTGGTCAAGCTGGTAGTTGGAGATTCGGCTCTGAATGTGATCAGTGCCTATGCCCCTCAGGTAGGTCTTAGCGAGGGCACCAAGAGGCAGTTTTGGGAAGATCTTGATAGCATGGTTAGTACCGTGCCTATCAGCGAGAAACTCCTTATAGGAGGAGACCTCAACGGCTATGTTAGTGCGACTAATGTAGGTTTCGAGCGGGTGCACGGGGGGTTCGGGTATGGTAGTAGGAATCAAGAGGGGGAGGATGTTTTGAACTTCGCGCTGGCCTATGACTTGTTGATAGCGAACACCCTCTTTAGGAAGAGAGAATCTCATCTAGTAACCTTTCGTAGTGGACAACACTCGAGCCAGATCGACTTTATCCTTGCAAGGAGGGAGGATAGACGTGCTTGCTTTGATTGTAAGGTGTTACCTGGGGAGTGTGTTGTCCCTCAACATAAGCTTGTGGTGGCGGACTTTCGCTTTCGGGTACGTGTCCACCGGGACAAACGGGCCAAGATTGCGAGAACGAAGTGGTGGAAGCTTAGAGGGGAAGCAACACAAACGTTTAAGGAGAGGATGCTAGACGAGGGGCCTTGGGAAGGAGAAGATGCCGACGACATGTGGCTAAAGATGGCAACATGTGTTCGGAAGGTGGCTTCGGAAGTGTTTGGCGTGAGTAGGGGAGGCAAACGGGAAGCGAAAGACACATGGTGGTGGAATGACGAGGTGCAAAGGGCTATTAGGGAGAAGGAGTGTTTCAAGCGTCTCCACCATGACAAGAGTGTAGCCAACATCGAGGGCTATAAAATAGCGAAGAGGGTTGCAAAGCGAGCTGTGAGTGTAGCAAAAGGTCAGGCGTATGATGGTCTTTATCAGCGGCTAGGCACGAAGGAAGGGGAGAAGGACATTTATAGGATGGCTAGAATCCGCGAGAGGAAGACAAGGGACATCAACCAAATAAAATGCATCAAGGATGGGACAGATCGACTTCTGGTGAAGGATGAGGAGATCAAGGACAGATGGAGAGAGTACTTCGACAAGCTGTTTAATGGGGAGAATGAGGGTCCTGCCCTTGAGTTGGACGACTCATTTGACGATACCAACAGACGCTTTGTGAGGAGAATTCAGGAGGCAGATCGGAGAGGCTTTGAAGAGGATGAAGGGAGGTAAAACGATGGGCCCTGATGGTATCCCTATTGAGGTGTGGAGATACTTAGGCGCCAGAGCGATAGTATGGTTAACTAAGCTTTTTAACCTTATTTTTCGGTCTAACAAGATGCCTGAAGAATGGAGGAGAAGTATATTAGTACCTATCTTCAAGAACAAGGGAGATGTTCAAAGTTGTACTAACTACCGTGAGATTAAGTTGATGAGCCATACGATGAAGCTCTGGGAGGGTTATCGAGCATCGCCTAAGGAGAGTGACACATGTGACCCAAAATCAGTTTGGGTTCATGCCTGGTAGGTCGACCATGGAGGCGATTTTCTTATTACGACAATTGATGGAGAGATATAGGGAGCAGAAGAAGGACTTGCACATGGTCTTTATTGACCTCGAGAAGGCATATGACAAAGTACCGAGAAATGTCATGTGGTGGGCTTTGGAAAAGCACAAAGTCCCAACTAAGTACGTTACCCTCATCAAGGATACGTACAGGGATGTGGTGACGTTTGTCCGAACATGTGATGGCGACATCAGTGACTTTCCAATTAAAATAGGACTGCATCAGGGGTCAGCTTTGAGCCCTTATTTATTTGCTTTGGTGATGGATGAGGTCACAATACATACAAGGTGATATCCCTTGGTGTATGCTCTTTACTGATGATGTGGTGCTAGTTGACGACAGTAGGGCGGGGGTTAATAGGAAGTTAGAACTATGGAGGCACACGTTGTCACAGAACCTCCTAATTATGATGGCCCACATGTACCTGTCCTTGTCATAATGACCTCTGACAGCCGTACTTATGTTCCTCATAATTTAAAAGGCCTGCTTTCCTCCGAACAGGATCTAATCACAGGAGTATTGCAATATTACAACAGTTTATTCAAAATATTCAACAGAGTAACGTAGCGGAAGTCTTACAATAATATAGGTTTACAAACCAGTTTTCAAACTTCAAACCTTATGTAATATTATTACAAACCGGTAGTAGAGAAGTATCGTAGTAACATTATTACACCACACAAGCGAGATGCCTTGCCCAAAGGCCACACAGTCTACTCGTCGTCGCTTTCTTCAACCACGACGGTCATGCAACAAGGCTCGAAGCAGACTTGTTCATGAACCGCACCTGCAACAAGGGGTTCAACAAACCCTGAGTACGAGAGTACTCAACAAGACTTACCCGACTAAGACAAAGACTCCAAGGGCATGCTAGCTTTAGGGAATCAAGGTACGGGTAATCAAGAATCAAATTTTCTTTTGCAGAAAAGCTTACTAAGGTACGTCCTTATCTTCAATATTTTACTTTTACCATTGATGGTTCATTAACCAAATCTAGGTGATCCTAATCTAGATCAAAGTAATTATCATCAAAACCTTTCTCATTCTTTCTTTCATTCCAGTTCTTAACTACGATGTTGGTGCAAGGCCAAGACTCCTTTCTCGTGGAGTAACGACGATTCGAACCGCTTCATTTACCCAGCTGGGGATTCCTAACCACACGACATATGTAGAACCGAATCTTGCATATATCAACTCTTACCCGAGTAACCCAAAACCAGAACGTGTCCATCGCCACCCGAGAGCACAGTACTCCTCCAATCCAGCCCTTGGCCACGAGGGTACACACTACTCTCGCCATCTCTCCACTCCCAGTGCGAGGTTAGACGTTCTCGTAATGGACTAGTCGAAATAAGGCTTACCCGCCAGGGGTACATGGCTAGTACTAATAAAAACTCCATGACGCGAGGGCCAACAACGTACGGTCCTTAACTGATAAGGCGGAAACATTACATTGAGACTCCTTTCCCAATGCAAGTTAGCAGTGGCCAAACCACCCGCCCGATCTTACAAGTTTATTCTCATATTTCAATATTTATCAAGTATGCCATCATTGTTACATAAGCATTCATTTAAAAAGCTTAACTCATAAGCATAGTGAAGCATACTACGCATTTTCAGTAAAACAGGTATCAAGGGTGATATCGCAATAATCAAGGATGATAATGCAGCAATTGGGTTATCACTCAACTCCTAATTACTTAATGCAATAAACTATAGTACCCGTGATAAAGATTTGTAAAACTCAAGGTAGGGTTTAAATGCACCGGGGCTTGCCTTGTTCTGACGCGACGACTAACTCAGACTCGAGAACTCCACCGTCTGGTCCGGAACCCACCGACGATCGCTCTTCTCCGGAAGCTTGCTCGACGACTTCGGCTTCCTCGAAAGCGGAGACTACACGAATACATAACATGCTTTAACATGATGCTCGATGATAAACATGATGCTTGATGATAACATGCCACGGTTACGATTTGAGTACAACTTCCTTCGCGGTACAGTCGCAAACTGAAAACCTACTACCTAGTAGCGACGATTCCAGCGATACCAGCTTTTAACCTAACAAGTTACTAACGAGCTCAATCATGAAATTAAGGTGCCAGAGATCACCAAAGGGTAGTGACATAAGGACATCACTCAATCAAAAGGCACACAACACTTAAAATTTCTCAAATTAACATTTATTTACTATTTAAATAATCAGGGCATAATTAGAAGTTGATCAAACTTTATTTAAACAAGCTCAACTTTTTCTATGAGTTAAGAACGATTTATAACAGTGTCATAATAAATTTCATAATTTTTGGATAAATAAATTAATTATTAAAATTCCTGGAAGTTGCATTTAATCTTTAATGGAACTAATTAATTCTACTGCACAAAGTATTCAAATTCATGATTTAACATTTTTCCTAGATAGTTTATACATTGAGAAGCTTACACAAAAAATTTTCATGAATTTTGGAACTCTACAAAATTTTTAACGAAATAAACAAATAACAGCACTATTCATTTATTTGAAAAAGAAAAACAAAAACGAAAACGGGCCGATTCTCTTTTTCTCCCGCGGTCCGGCCCAGCTAGACGGCCCGCGTGCCCGCGCTTTCGCCCGCACCCGCGCTCGGCCCAGCCGCACGGCCCAGCAGCGGCCTGCCTCACGCGCGCCCGCTCTGCTCTCCCTCTCTCTCTCTCGCTGACAGCGCGTCCCCACATGTCATCCCTCACCTCTGTCTCCCTCTCGCTCTCCCGCGCGCTCACTCGCTCTCCCACGGTGGCCGGCCGGTGACCGGTGCCTCGGTCGACAAACCGACTCCACCATCACCATCTACCCTACCCCACGGTTCCATTTTGCTACTAAACACCATGGCTCGAGCTCCGGCGACAGCTCACCGACGACGGTGGCGGCTCGACGGCCACGGTGACCGGTGACTCGACGGTACAACGCGGTAGCGATTAAAGCGAGTGGCCAGGGAGTATCAGGGGCGTACCACGATCACGAAGGAGTGATCGGTTGAAGCTGAGAGGCTCTGGAGGCGGCTAGCCACGGTGGCGGGGTTCGACGGAAACGGCGGCGACCCGAGGTGGAAGACGACGGCTCCCCGGCGATCCAGGCGGAATTGGGCCAACTCAACTGGCTCACGAGGTGCGCAAGGATGAGACGGAGCTAAGGGTGCGGTTGGTGCGGCCAGAGACGGCTTGGTGGCGGCAGCGGCGGAGCTGCGGTGGCGGCGGTGATGGTGAAACCGGAGAAAACGAAAATCGTCACTGTGACCTCGACGTATTTATAAACGACGGTTGCGGCTACAGAGCTGCACTGCTCGCGTCGTCGCGCTGGCGTTCTCGACCGCGCGCGAAGGCCGTGGAAGGCCACGGCGGCGATCGGCCGGCGCCCATACCGGCCGGTGGCCGACGTTCATTGGCCCGACACTGTAGCCCCCCCAAACTCTGAAATTTAAACTAGTTTTTCAAATTACTTTCAAATTCATGTAACAACTTGAAAAACTTCCAATCTATGAAATCTTCAGAATTTCAAGCTCTACAAGTTTTGTATTGAACACTTTTTCAAATTCTCACTGGATTTTGAAATTTGAGTTTAATTTCAAAAGGGGACACATTTTTCAGATTTGGTAATTTAGAAATTACTTTTGATTTTATATTGAAACTTCAAAATCTCCAAACATCAAAGTTGTATATCTTGACCAGACCTACAACCTTGCTGTTCAAAACTTTTTCAAATTCTGCCTCCATTTTGAAATCCTAGTTTGGGGACAAAAATTGAATTAAATTTGAAATTCATTTATTTTCAAAATTGCTCCACATTTTACACCAAAACTTTGAAAACTCAAAACACCAAAGTTGTAGCCCTTGAAAAGTTCTACAAACTTGGTTTTGAACTTTTTCCCAAATCTAGCTTAGATTTTGAATTATTTCAAAAGGGGTAAAACAGGGTTTTGAAATTTAGGGTTTTCGGAGGAATTTTAAATTGGAATTTGTTGCTACTTTGATTTGTGATTACTTAGTAATCAAAACCTCCACCCAAGGGCATCATTGGACCAACATGACATGGTTGACCAAATGTCACTCTTGGTTGACCAATTAGCTTTTGAAATTCTTTTACATTTTCCCCCAATTTTGAATTCGAATTCGAATCGGAAAACTCATGACAAGTTTTGGGACTCCAATTCAAACTCAAATTTTGGAGCTTCATTTTACGGGTTGTACTTGAGCTCATACCCTACACTTGACACTAGTGTGCAACACAGTCGCGCACCTCAAATTACGCAGGGCATGGACTAAGTATTTGCGGTGACATTCGAAATTAGGGTTTTTTTGGTTCGAAACACACCACTGAGAAACACATTCAACCTAGATAAGTAAACTTGTTTTAGTTGATGCATAACAAAGTTAACCTAACAGGGATGCTTTGCAATGCATTATGATGACATGGCAGATTAATTAGCACTATAACACCCAGGGTGTTACAGCCCTTCCCCCTTAAAGAAATCTCGTCCCGAGATTTAAAGCCTTGAGTTAAGTAATGGAAAAGGAAACGTGTCAAGCAAACACGTCCAAGACTTGTCTACAAAACAGGTAGGGGTTTTCTGCATTACAAAGATTTTAAAAGGATAGGTTACAGTTTAAAGAAGAAATTGCAACCTAGATAGAAGCAAAGAACTCCGGGAAATTCTCTAACAGGTAATCCTCCGATTCCCAAGTGGCTTCTTCTTCTGAATGTTGATCCCATTGTATCTTGTACCATTTAATTGTTCTACTCCGGGTAACACGATCCTTTCGATCCAAAACTCGGATAGGATATTCAGAATATGTCAAATCAGGCTCAAGTTCAACCCCCTCCACATCAACAACTTGATCAGGCACTTGCAGACACTTCTTCATTTGTGATACATGAAATACATTGTGCACGGCTGACAGTTGTTCAGGCAGCTTTAATCTATATGCCACCTTCCCACATTTTTCAATGATTTGGTATGGTCCAATATAACGTGGTGCGAGCTTGCCCTTGACTCCAAATCTATTAACTCCTTTCATGGGTGACACTTTCAGATAAACATAATCTCCCACTTTAAACATCAAGGGTCTACGCCTTTTATTTGCATAACTCTTCTGTCGAGACTGAGCAACTTTTAAATTCTTCTGTATCTGCCTAACCTTTTCTTCCGTTTTCTTCACCAGATCAACTCCATAAAACCATCTTTCTCCTGGTTCTGACCAGTTCAACGGAGTTCTGCACCTGCGGCCATACAATGCTTCAAACGGTGCCATTTTAATACTCTCTTGATAACTATTATTGTATGAGAATTCTGCTAACGGTAAACATTCATCCCATTGATCTTGATAGGTGAGAGCACAAGATCTTAACATATCTTCCAAAATTTGATTTACTCTTTCGGTCTGTCCCCCAGTTTGTGGATGATAGGCTGTGCTGTAAAGAAGTTTAGTACCTAATGACTTTTGAAACTGTCTCCAAAATTGCGAAACAAACTGAGTACCCCTGTCAGTAACAATTGTTTTGGGTATTCCATGTAAACTCAAAATTCGAGCAACACATATTTCTGCATATCTAGATGCTCTATAGTCAACCTTCACAGGTACAAAGTGAGCTGACTTAGTCAAACGGTCCACAATGACCCAAATTGAATCAAAGCCTCTTGAGGTCTTGGGTAACCCAGTAATGAAATCCATACTGATATCTTCCCATTTCCAGGATGGAATGGGCAAGGGTTGTAACATTCCTGCCAGCTTCAAATGTTCAACTTTCACTTTGCGACAAGTATCACATCTGGCAACATACTTGGCGATCTCAATTTTCATTTTGGTCCACCAGAATCTCTGTTTTAAATCTTGATACATCTTATTACTCCCTGGATGAATAGAAAACCTTGTACTATGTGTTTCATCAAGGATGAGCTGACGTAACTCTGAAACCTTTGGGACCACTAGCCGGTTCTTAAACCACAACACATCTACATCATCAATACTGAAATCTGTCTGTTGACCAGTTCTAACTTTTTCTTTGATATGAGCTATTCCGGAATTATTTCTCTGAGCAAACACAATCTGATCTTTGATTGTTGATTCCACTGTGACATTAGTGAACTGACCTTGTTGAATTATTTCAATATTCAACTTTTCTAATTCGTAACACAAACTGTAATCCATTGGCTTCACAGTCGTACAATTACAATGATTCTTTCTACTGAGTGCATCAGCAACAACATTTGCTTTTCCAGGGTGATAGTGTACTTCCAAATCATAATCCTTTATTAGCTCAAGCCACCTTTGTCTCATATTCAATTCTAACTGAGTAAAGATATACTTTAAGCTCTTGTGATCGGTGTACATGTGGCAAGTATTACCTAACAAGTAATGACGCCAGATTTTCAATGCATGAACCACAGCTGCTTGTTCAAGATCATGTGTCGGATAATGTTCTTCATGGCGCTTCAACTGTCTCGAGGCATAAGCAATGACTCTGCCTTCTTGCATCAATACACACCCCAGGCCAATACCCGAGGCATCACAGTAAACATCAAATGGCTTTTCTATATCTGGTTGTGCCAAAACTGGAGCAGTTGTCAATGACTTCTTTAAAATTCTAAAAGCTTTCTCACATTCTGGAGACCATATGAACTTAGTTTGATTCTTCAACAACTCTGTGATTGGCTTGGCTACCTTTGAAAAGTCAGATATGAATCGACGGTAATAACCCGCCATTCCTAGAAAACTTCGGACTTCATGAACTGAGATTGGTGGTTTCCAATTCAGAATATCTTTCACCTTGCCAGGATCTACTGCTACTCCTTCGGCTGACAACACATGTCCTAAGAATTGCACTTCTCTTAACCAAAACTCACATTTACTGAACTTGGCATACAGTTGATGATCTCTCAGACGAGTCAGAACAATTCTGAGATGCTCAACATGCTCTTCTTCACTTTTGGAATATACCAGAATATCATCAATAAAAACAACCACAAACTTGTCAAGTTCCGGCATGAAGACTGAGTTCATCAGATACATGAAATGTGCCGGTGCATTGGTGAGACCAAAAGACATAACTAGGTACTCATACAGTCCATATCTGGTGGTGAATGCAGTCTTTGGGATATCTTCAGGTCGAATCTTGATTTGATGGTACCCTGATCGAAGATCGATCTTTGAAAATACCTTTGCCCCCGCAAGCTGATCAAAGAGTAGATCAATGCGAGGCAACGGATATTTATTCTTAATGGTTACTTCATTCAGTGGTCGATAATCAACACACATCCTCAAAGTCTGATCTTTCTTCTTGACAAAAAGAGCTGGATATCCCCATGGTGAGGAACTGGGTCTGATAAAACCTTTGTCACGTAACTCTTGCAATTGATCCTTAAGTTCTGCTAATTCATTGGGTGGCATTCTGTAAGCTCTCTGGGATATTGGAGCAGTACCCGGTTTTAACTCAATCACAAACTCTACATCTCTGTCTGGTGGCAGACCTGGTAGATCATCTGGAAACACATCTGGAAATTCACAGACTACCGGTATCTCACAAATCTCCTGTACTGACGTTGCACATATCCTTTCAACTGTTCTCTTTGGGATAGGAAGTTGGATAAGAAGATGAGATTTATTATCTAGCACGTTCAACCTTATAGTTCTATGCAGTGCATCTATAAGGGCTCCTCTTTGGTACATCCAATTCATACCCAGGATTACATCTATATCCTGTTTCTGTAATATTATCATTGAGGTAGGGAATATATGCCCACCTAACTCTATAGGTACGTCACGTACCATCTCCTTAGTACACAGTCGTCCCCCGGGCGACTGGATAAAGAAATCTTCTTGTGTTCCCATAATTGGAATGTCATGCTTTGTAACAAAGGTGCGATTTATGAATGTATGCGATGCACCAGAATCAAATAACAGTACTGCTGGATGATTAGCAACAGGGAACATACCCATCATAACAGGTTCTCCCTCTGGAATTGTACTTGCTTGGGTGTAGAACACACGTCCGGTCTTCTTCCTCTCACCCTTACCCTTCTGAACATTCAGGTTATTATTCTTGATCTGAGGCTGCTGTTGTTGCGATACGGGAGCTTTTGGATAATTGGGATTGTATTGCCTTGGATACGGGCAGTCCCTTGAGAAGTGGCCTGGCTTTCCACAGTTATAGCAGGGCAAGTTATGGGTTACTGGAGTCTGGTTTCGAATACCCGGGGCATTCGGCTGTTGTGGATACTGCGGGATTGCGGCAGGACGGAAAAACGTCTGCGGCTGAGCTTGGTATTGCGGTGGACGATAAGTTGGGCGGAAATGGTTCTGAGGGTGGTAAATAAACTTCTGGCGCTTTTTAATGCCGCCAGACGGGCTAGAAAACACTGGCTTCTTTTTCTTTGACTCTTTGTGCAGTCGGGACTTCTCTTCTGACGCAATAGCCACATTGACTATCTCATGGTAAGTGGCATTATAGCAGGTGACTAATGCTTCCTGGATTCTGGTACTCAAACCTCTCATGAAACAACTTTTCTTCTTCGCATCGGTGTTCACATATTCCGCTGCATACTGGGACAGATGATTGAATTTGCCCACATACTGCAGAACTGTCTGGTTCCCTTGCTTTAGTGAGAGAAACTCTTCTAACTTCATGGCCATGACACCATCTGGGATATAATGTGCTCTGAAAGCATCATGAAACTCTTGCCAGGTAATACGATGGCCAGCGGGCTGTGCGGCGACCAGATTCGCCCACCACGCCCCTGCGGCACCCCTGAGCTACTGTGCTGCAAACACAGGTTTCTGGAATTCCGTGCACTGTAAAAGTTCAAACTTCTGCTCCATGGTACGGAGCCAGTCATCCGCCTCTAGCGGCTCATCTGCCTTTGAGAACACTGGTGGACGGGTATCGGTGAAATCCACATAAGTGGTTTCCCCTCCATTGTTACGGCCTCGACGGCCCTGGTTTCCATTCTGATTCTGATTCTGAGCCAACAGAGTAGTGGCATTAACCAGCGCTGCAATAGCTTCTGCCAAGGTGGGTGGAAACGGTGGGGGATTTGGAGCATTATCCCCAGCCTGAGAAGTTCCAGTATCGTCCATCTGGTGTACACAAACCATGCTTTATTTACATTGCTTTATTGAATTAAAAAGCAGTTAGTACAATACTAGCACACACATCAAACTTATCTTACATTATTTTTTTACAAACTTGCTCGCAAGCAAGCAACTACCCGCTAAGGTTCTAAGAAAACAAGAAAGACTACTATATTACATAACCATCCATCTCGACACTTCACTCCTTATCATCATCACTGATCACAATCACTCCATCCTCCACCTCTGGAGCACTTGCATCAGTGACATGACTTGCCTCATCCCCACTTTCCATCATGGGTTCATCTGATCATTTAGCCTATGGACTTCCTCATGCAGAACTGTGTTGTACTGCTCCAGGTGTGTCACATAAAGCTCTAACTCACGAACACGAGCCCTGGCTTCTGTCTCCTTTTCCAAAGACTCATTCTGGAACTGTTTCTAAAAACGCATGTTGCGCTTCAGTCGCTCCACTTCTGATGTAAGCCTTGCAACCTCTAATTCTGAATCTGGGTTCGGATTACGGCTACTGCTTGCTCCATCAACTCTGGTGGCCAACTGATGACGTGGCACTCCTTGTGAACCCGTTTTCTTGCGAGGAGTCGTCTTCACACGTGCCATCCTAAAGCAAGATAGAATTAGGACGATGAAAACAGATAGGGGGATCTGAAGGTTAGCATGAATAGGATTGAACCTTACTTAACCCAAATCACTTTAAAAGGGAAGGTAACTTAAGCAGGTTAATTAAACATGATGCATGCATCGTACTTACGAGCTGACAAAAAGATTAAGTAACACATGCAAACTTTATAACATAGGGCACTATACATGATACTTCACTACGAAGCTTTCAAATATGAGCTAAGGAAACTATAGAATAGATTAAGATAAGCAAAAGCAATTTGGACCAAAATATCCGTATTAAGTTTGTTTGACCCAAATCATTTTGAAGTTTTGCAAGGTAATACTACAATAATTCGAGTGATTATGCTCTGGTACCAGCTGTCACAGAACCTCCTAATTATGATGGCCCACATGTACCTGTCCTTGTCATAATGACCTCTGACAGCCGTACTTATGTTCCTCATAATTTAAAAGGCCTGCTTTCCTCCGAACAGGATCTAATCACAGGAGTATTGCAATATTACAACAGTTTATTCAAAATATTCAACAGAGTAACGTAGCGGAAGTCTTACAATAATATAGGTTTACAAACCAGTTTTCAAACTTCAAACCTTATGTAATATTATTACAAACCGGTAGTAGAGAAGTATCGTAGTAACATTATTACACCACACAAGCGAGATGCCTTGCCCAAAGGCCACACAGTCTACTCGTCGTCGCTTTCTTCAACCACGACGGTCATGCAACAAGGCTCGAAGCAGACTTGTTCATGAACCGCACCTGCAACAAGGGGTTCAACAAACCCTGAGTACGAGAGTACTCAACAAGACTTACCCGACTAAGACAAAGACTCCAAGGGCATGCTAGCTTTAGGGAATCAAGGTACGGGTAATCAAGAATCAAATTTTCTTTTGCAGAAAAGCTTACTAAGGTACGTCCTTATCTTCAATATTTTACTTTTACCATTGATGGTTCATTAACCAAATCTAGGTGATCCTAATCTAGATCAAAGTAATTATCATCAAAACCTTTCTCATTCTTTCTTTCATTCCAGTTCTTAACTACGATGTTGGTGCAAGGCCAAGACTCCTTTCTCGTGGAGTAACGACGATTCGAACCGCTTCATTTACCCAGCTGGGGATTCCTAACCACACGACATATGTAGAACCGAATCTTGCATATATCAACTCTTACCCGAGTAACCCAAAACCAGAACGTGTCCATCGCCACCCGAGAGCACAGTACTCCTCCAATCCAGCCCTTGGCCACGAGGGTACACACTACTCTCGCCATCTCTCCACTCCCAGTGCGAGGTTAGACGTTCTCGTAATGGACTAGTCGAAATAAGGCTTACCCGCCAGGGGTACATGGCTAGTACTAATAAAAACTCCATGACGCGAGGGCCAACAACGTACGGTCCTTAACTGATAAGGCGGAAACATTACATTGAGACTCCTTTCCCAATGCAAGTTAGCAGTGGCCAAACCACCCGCCCGATCTTACAAGTTTATTCTCATATTTCAATATTTATCAAGTATGCCATCATTGTTACATAAGCATTCATTTAAAAAGCTTAACTCATAAGCATAGCGAAGCATACTACGCATTTTCAGTAAAACAGGTATCAAGGGTGATATCGCAATAATCAAGGATGATAATGCAGCAATTGGGTTATCACTCAACTCCTAATTACTTAATGCAATAAACTATAGTACCAGTGATAAAGATTTGTAAAACTCAAGGTAGGGTTTAAATGCACCGGGGCTTGCCTTGTTCTGACGCGACGACTAACTCAGACTCGAGAACTCCACCGTCTGGTCCGGAACCCACCGACGATCGCTCTTCTCCGGAAGCTTGCTCGACGACTTCGGCTTCCTCGAAAGCGGAGACTACACGAATACATAACATGCTTTAACATGATGCTCGATGATAAACATGATGCTTGATGATAACATGCCACGGTTACGATTTGAGTACAACTTCCTTCGCGGTACAGTCGCAAACTGAAAACCTACTAACTAGTAGCGACGATTCCAGCGATACCAGCTTTTAACCTAACAAGTTACTAACGAGCTCAATCATGAAATTAAGGTGCCAGAGATCACCAAAGGGTAGTGACCTAAGGACATCACTCAATCAAAAGGCACACAACACTTAAAATTTCTCAAATTAACATTTATTTACTATTTAAATAATCAGGGCATAATTAGAAGTTGATCAAACTTTATTTAAACAAGCTCAACTTTTTCTATGAGTTAAGAACGATTTATAACAGTGTCATAATAAATTTCATAATTTTTGGATAAATAAATTAATTATTAAAATTCCTGGAAGTTGCATTTAATCTTTAATGGAACTAATTAATTCTACTGCACAAAGTATTCAAATTCATGATTTAACATTTTTCCTAGATAGTTTATACATTGAGAAGCTTACACAAAAAATTTTCATGAATTTTGGAACTCTACAAAATTTTTAACGAAATAAACAAATAACAGCACTATTCATTTATTTGAAAAAGAAAAACAAAAACGAAAACGGGCCGATTCTCTTTTTCTCCCGCGGTCCGGCCCAGCTAGACGGCCCGCGTGCCCGCGCTTTCGCCCGCACCCGCGCTTGGCCCAGCCGCACGGCCCAGCAGCGGCCTGCCTCACGCGCGCCCGCTCTGCTCTCCCTCTCTCTCTCTCTCGCTGACAGCGCGTCCCCACATGTCATCCCTCACCTCTGTCTCCCTCTCGCTCTCCCGCGCGCTCACTCGCTCTCCCACGGTGGCCGGCCGGTGACCGGTGCCTCGGTCGACAAACCGACTCCACCATCACCATCTACCCTACCCCACGGTTCCATTTTGCTACTAAACACCATGGCTCGAGCTCCGGCGACAGCTCACCGACGACGGTGGCGGCTCGACGGCCACGGTGACCGGTGACTCGACGGTACAACGCGGTAGCGATTAAAGCGAGTGGCCAGGGAGTATCAGGGGCGTACCACGATCACGAAGGAGTGATCGGTTGAAGCTGAGAGGCTCTGGAGGCGGCTAGCCACGGTGGCGGGGTTCGACGGAAACGGCGGCGACCCGAGGTGGAAGACGACGGCTCCCCGGCGATCCAGGCGGAATTGGGCCAACTCAACTGGCTCACGAGGTGCGCAAGGATGAGACGGAGCTAAGGGTGCGGTTGGTGCGGCCAGAGACGGCTTGGTGGCGGCAGCGGCGGAGCTGCGGTGGCGGCGGTGATGGTGAAACCGGAGAAAACGAAAATCGTCACTGTGACCTCGACGTATTTATAAACGACGGTTGCGGCTACAGAGCTGCACTGCTCGCGTCGTCGCGCTGGCGTTCTCGACCGCGCGCGAAGGCCGTGGAAGGCCACGGCGGCGATCGGCCGGCGCCCATACCGGCCGGTGGCCGACGTTCATTGGCCCGACACTGTAGCCCCCCCAAACTCTGAAATTTAAACTAGTTTTTCAAATTACTTTCAAATTCATGTAACAACTTGAAAAACTTCCAATCTATGAAATCTTCAGAATTTCAAGCTCTACAAGTTTTGTATTGAACACTTTTTCAAATTCTCACTGGATTTTGAAATTTGAGTTTAATTTCAAAAGGGGACACATTTTTCAGATTTGGTAATTTAGAAATTACTTTTGATTTTATATTGAAACTTCAAAATCTCCAAACATCAAAGTTGTATATCTTGACCAGACCTACAACCTTGCTGTTCAAAACTTTTTCAAATTCTGCCTCCATTTTGAAATCCTAGTTTGGGGACAAAAATTGAATTAAATTTGAAATTCATTTATTTTCAAAATTGCTCCACATTTTACACTAAAACTTTGAAAACTCAAAACACCAAAGTTGTAGCCCTTGAAAAGTTCTACAAACTTGGTTTTGAACTTTTTCCCAAATCTAGCTTAGATTTTGAATTATTTCAAAAGGGGTAAAACAGGTTTTTGAAATTTAGGGTTTTCGGAGGAATTTTAAATTGGAATTTGTTGCTACTTTGATTTGTGATTACTTAGTAATCAAAACCTCCACCCAAGGGCATCATTGGACCAACATGACATGGTTGACCAAATGTCACTCTTGGTTGACCAATTAGCTTTTGAAATTCTTTTACATTTTCCCCCAATTTTGAATTCGAATTCGAATCGGAAAACTCATGACAAGTTTTGGGACTCCAATTCAAACTCAAATTTTGGAGCTTCATTTTACGGGTTGTACTTGAGCTCATACCCTACACTTGACACTAGTGTGCAACACAGTCGCGCACCTCAAATTACGCAGGGCATGGACTAAGTATTTGCGGTGACATTCGAAATTAGGGTTTTTTTGGTTCGAAACACACCACTGAGAAACACATTCAACCTAGATAAGTAAACTTGTTTTAGTTGATGCATAACAAAGTTAACCTAACAGGGATGCTTTGCAATGCATTATGATGACATGGCATATTAATTAGCACTATAACACCCAGGGTGTTACACACGTTAGAGTCGAAAGGGTTCAGACTTAGTAGGACTAAGACCGAGTACATGAGGTGCGATTTCAGCGCGACTAGGCACGAGGAGGGAGACGTTAGCCTCGATGGGCAAGTGGTGACCAAGAAGGATACTTTTCGGTATTTAGGGTCGATGCTACAAAAGGATGGAGTCATTGATGAAGATGTTAGGCATAGAATTTCAGCCGGCTGGTTGAAATGGCGTCAAGCTTCTGGCGTTCTCTGTGACAAAAAGGTGCCTCAGAAGCTGAAAGGTAAGTTCTATAGGACGGCGATTCGTCCGGCGATGTTATACGGTGCTGAGTGTTGGCCTACAAAAAGGCGACATGTCCAGCAATTGAGTGTAGCAGAGATGCGTATGTTGCGTTGGTGTTGTGGGCACACAAGGAGGGATAGAGTCCGGAACGACGATATTCGGGATAGGGTTGGGGTGGCACCAATTGAGGAGAAATTGATTCAACATCGGTTGAGATGGTTTGGACATGTCCAACGGAGGCCTCCTGAGGCGCCGGTGCGTAGTGGAGTTCTAAAGCGGGCCGATAATGTAAAGAGCGGTAGAGGTCGACCTAAACTAACTTGGGACGAGTCCGTTAAGAGAGATCTTAAGGAGTGGAATATCTCCAAGGATTTAGCTATGGACAGGAGCGCTTGGAGATTGGCAATCAACGTGCCTGAACCGTGACCTCTTTTTGTCTGGTGCCCTTTATATCCCTTTATGTGTCTCCCTGTTTCTCGTCTCTTTTGGGTTTCATCTCTAGCCTACCCCAACTTGCTTGGGACAAAAGACTATGTTGTTGTTGTTGTTGTTTGATCTGTTGGTAAATTGTTATCACATATGAGTGTGTTAATTTGCAGGACATACTTGGAGCAGCCTTGTACATGGGTTGAGACAAACACAACTGCAGTCCACTTTCTACGTTCAAATTCAGAGATTTTGTTGGGCTTTCTTATGATCCTATCCCTGTTCTCGTGAGTTGATCCTAGTCTTTTCCTTTATTTTCCACCCTCTCCCTCTCTTCTATTAGTTACTTAACTTCCAATTCCTATTACTACCTGTGCAGGCGACAGCTTAATGTTATGCAAACATTCATGTATTGGCAGGTTAGTTAATGGAGATCCACCTGCTTTATAAACAGCGCAAGAAACCTAACCCAAAGATTATCACTACTCTGTCTTGGATATACTGATATGTTAATTTGTCATCATACATTAGGTGTGTATGCTCTACATGGCTGGCCCTTGCTGGCATAACTTTGACCTCTAGCATAATGATATTTCACTTGCTGCAAATCTCCTCCCCATAGCTAATGCTTGCTGGTGGGCAAATATTAGAATAATCAATTATCAGAGAGAAATTTTGTAATGCATGTGGACTTGCAAATATTTGAAGGGTCGAATATAACCATGCCAAATTGTCTAATATAACCATGCCCGATAGCAATTAGAAGGGAATCCACGCAACAGTTTTTGCTTCTGCATGGCTGAACTCTGTTACATCCACCACATTAGAACGTCAGGACTGTACCAATAGCTTTTATAATATTTGCATAATATGATGGTTCAGTAAATTCTAATGTCATTCTCTTTTCCTGGTGCTGCAGTTGCTGAAGCTCATGTACCATTCTCCCTTCACTGCCGCTTATCATAGAGCTATCTGGCTTAAAATTGGGCGGACAATTAACCCATATATCCACCATTACACCCCTTTTCTTCATGACCCGATAAATGCTGGCATGAGATGGTGGTTTAGGTAGTTTGAATGAGCACCGTTAGTCATGTAAAGAGATGCAAGTATGTTTATGGTATTATTTCACATTTGATCCAAAGAGAATCTTTGAGAAAATTGCTGCTTGGGAGTGATGTTATTAGTCCCTTGTGTGGCTTTGAGCTGATGATAGTTCTTAGTGGTTAGTATGATCAGCAACTCTGTAACTCTTGTAACTAGAGCTAGTCGAGATCTTGGCCTGTTTGGCATGAACTGAAGTTTGATGGGTAGGTTATTATTGTGACCGAATTCTGTTTTGGTTTTCTGACTATTTCGAGCCACATATCAGTGTTATCAGAAGGATGCTACTATTCTGCCAGCGCTATATGGTTTTCACCTATTGCACAGTTTTAGTCGAAGTGTCGGTGTGTACATAAAGCAACATTCTCCTGTTTTACTGAAAGGAATCACCAATCGGACTCAAAACTACATACTCGGATACTGGAACTGGAAGTATGGTTACTGGCCAAATGCACACAGCTTTTAGGGGCTTCGGCTCTCCCAAAACACCGCGGAGTCCTATTTAGTCCGCCCAAAATGATCAAATGGAGGAACAAGAGGAGCTGCATATTTAGGATTATACTCAGTTCCGCTACAATATTGCTATAGTGTTAGAGTTAGAGCCCGGAGGAGCCCCTCCAAACATGATCTTAGTATGCTACAGATCCCATTACCTCCGACTAGGCATTAGGCAAGATCAATTCTGGACCCCGAAGGCCGTAAGACCTCATCGGCTTCCTTCTCAACAACACACCGAAGACCTCGCTTGACTCCTCTCAAGTCTTAGCCGTTGGAGAGTAACATCTAAGAAATTTTCACAGACTCGCTCAAACATCATTGGTACCAACATTAAAAACAATTTCCTTTAGAGAGAGGATGGTTGCGAAAGTTAGAGAGATAATACTTTATTCTCGATGGACCCTCTTTTGAAGTTTAGAAACTTATCAAACATTGGAGCTATTTTTGCTAATCTAGCTCATTCTAACATAGCAGAAATAGGATGTGCCAGCATTCTAGCACATTCTAACATAGCAAGCTAAGCGTGGACTAGGATGCTGGCACGCAAAGGGAACCTAGGGGAGAATACTTTTTTTATTTTAGATTTTTCATCTAAAACGTCAATAATGACACGTGTATAACTCAAATATTCAAGTAGCCTTTTTTGTCGCTCCAAACAGACTGAAATTACTCAAAATTGCACTCCCTCAAATTATAAATCGTTCTGATTTTTCTAGATACTATGTTCTAGGTACATGTAAAATATATGTATCTATATACAAAGTTGTCTATATAATGTTCTAGGTACATGTAAAATATATGTATCTAAAAAAAACAAAACAACTTAAAATTTTGGACAAAATGCCAAGCTCCCTGGAGCCCCTTGGTCAGTCCCGCAAAATTTATTGTCATGACCAAAAGAGCTGGTTATTAGAATTTTAGTTATGCCCATTTTATCATTAAACTTTTAGCTTATAAAAGAAAGCCAAAATTTAAGATCAAAATCCCTAGGGCATGGCAGCTGAAAACCTCCCATCAGAAATTGAGAATACCGCAGCGCAGGCCTATACAAAAATAGACTAATTGCGAAGTGTTGGAGTATGAGTATTAGTCCCATGTGGCTAGGCCCATGAGGCCCATGTATGACATATATTGCTACCCCTCTAGGGTTAGCCCAAGTAATAGAGAAACACAGGTTTCAACATGGTATCGGACTAGGATCCTTCCTCTCTCCCTCCCAGCCGCCGCCGCCGCCGCTGCCGGCCATGGCAGGCCGTTCTCCCCCTCCTCCTACCCCCTTCACCCTATCCCCCCTCACGGCCCCGATGGAGGCGCGCGGCGGTGCCGCTGTAACAGAACCGACCAATTATACGAAATTAAGTAAGAAAATCATCCACCGAGCAGACGATTTAGCAAACTTAAGCCTGTATAACCCGGTAGTCCGTGAAATCACGACGGATTTCAAACCAACTTACATACCAGCCAGGATCGTAATAAGTTTAGCGGTCACCATCACAAATTACATAAAAGTTCACATCACGGATACATCGGAGTTTAAACATAGTTATTACAAACCAAGTTCAAATAAAAGTAGCGGAATCATTTAGTTCAAATCCACACACACTCACACAGAGTTCAAGTACAGTGCCAGCTGATGATCATCTCCAACAAAAGCATTAGGTGAGACGTAGGGAATGACCACTGCCCATGGTCCTAAGCATCACCCATCGCAAGATAGAGACAGTTGATACAGTAGCCGTAATACATCTGCCCATCTGCAACAAGTGGGAACAAAGCCCTGAGTACGAGAAGGTACTCAGCTAGACTTACCCGACAAAACCGAAAATAAAATGACACCAAGGAGGATGAAAGACTTTATAGTGGGGTAGCTGACTCATTTGCAAAAAGACATTTTTAACATTTAAAGAACCTTTTCCAGAAGCTTTTATACCAAGTTAATCTTTATTAACCTGTCAACTACATTTACACATGTACTAGAGTAAACATGTGATTAAACAAGTAAGGATAACCAATGATCATTAACAACTTCCATAATGTCATATTTCATATAACTGTCCAAGTGTTCCATCAACATTACTACGATGAAGTAACTCAAGTCAAGTGTTCACTATCCAGTGAACGATGGCGATTCGAATCGATTATTAACCAGCTGGTAATTTATTCCTCACACAAACCTCACTCACAAGGATATGGTAGAACAAAGGTAAACAAGGTATAATGCAGCAACGGTTGCAAACAACTCCTAAACGTAATGCATCAATTAAGGTAAAACATTAATAAAATATTTGCAAACCGGGAGAGAAATGCTCCGGGGCTTGCCTCTTTCGAAAGAGCTTAGGGGCGATGATCGGGGCACTCCGGAAGATCCTCACCGACCTCCTCGTCGGCTTCGGGCACCTCCTGCTCTTGCACATCGAGCTGCTCTTCCGGCTCCTCAGGAACTGCTACCGGAATCCCTTCCTGCGATCCTGTATGATGCAGATGTATAAGTGCTCATGCATGGTGCATTGGAGAGATGACATGTAATGATCATGATGAATGGGATATTGATGTAGATGAACGTGTTTACTTTATTGGATAGTGTAGAAATCAAATTCTTCTACAAGGTAGTCAACATCATCCAAGAACATGTACTACTAAACTACTACTACAACCACTATACTACTTACTGAGTCACCACAACAAGCTAAGATGCTTCAAAGATACACCAAAGCAATCATTATTACTAAACATGCATTAAAAAGGTTAATTAAACCCTAGTTGAAACTAAGTTTGAACAACAACACCTATTTTGGTAGCACAGAAAAATCTAGAAAAATTACAGTGATTTACTATCATCTAATCTAGCATGCCACAAAATTTTCATTGCATTGGATCACTAGAACTGCCTACACAAAAATGACAAGATATGGCATAAATATGATCATTAAAATACTTTGTGTTATGAAAAGTATCAAACAACAGATTTATCATTTTTCCTAGATTCTACACAGTAAATAATCACTGTATAAAAATTATCACTTGCATGTTTTATTCATATTTTTCTCTCTAACAAAAATAATAAAAACCATCAAATAAAAGCACTTGAACTGCACATCATAATCTTTCCAAAGAACATGCATGGCACATATTTTTCCTAGAAAGTACATTGCACAAAAAGATTAACAAAATTGGAACCATATTTTTCTGAGCAACACTGGATTTACTATTCATTTTCTTAGATAAATAGCAATTACAAGAATTAAATAAAACTCTACAGAAAAGTATCTCAAAATCAACACTCAATATTTTTACATCATAGATCTACTCATGAAGATCACTACAAAATTTGTTTCACCATTTTTGGAGCCAAAATGTGTACACAAACATTTTTCCAATTATTTATTTTCTCAAATAATCAAAAGAAAATAGAAAACAAATCTCTTATGGTTACTGGGCCGGCCCGCGAGAATGTCCGGCCCATGGCCGCTTTCGGCCTGAGCAGCGCATGCGGGGAAAAGGCGAGCCAGGCCGGCTCGGGGCTTCGGCCCACGGGCGAGGCCGGTCCAGCAGTGCCCTGGAGCGGCTGTGGCTACGCCACGCCGGCGCCGGTGGCCGCGGCAGCGCGGCGGCCGCCAATGGCTAACTGCCGGCTCCGGTCGCGAATGGACGAGGCGCGGCGCGCATGAGGACCGCGACGATAAGGCGAAAACGATGGTGCTTTTACAAGGAAGAGAGGAGGAGCGGAGCATGGAGGTCGGCACGGCCGCGGGCTCCGGCGAGAAATGCCGGCGCCACCGTGGCGGTTACGGCCCTTCCGGCCCTCACCTTGGCGAAAACGCGGTGCCGGAGGCGGGCTACGTCGAGGCGAGGCTCACGCGGAAGCTCGCGGAGCTTCGGGCGAAGACAAGGCGGCGCAGGCGAGCTCGACGGCGGCAACAATGGCGGGCGGCCGCGCGGTGGCGATGAGCGGGGCTGCGTTCGGGAATGAAGAGCGCGAGAGGAGGAAGGGAGCGGGCACGGGGGTTAAGGCGCGGTCGGGAGCGACCCTGGACGCGTTCCCGTCCCGGTGCGGGGGCTCCGACCAGCCGGCCAGCCACCGCCCATGGCCGCCGGTGCGGCGCGGCCACGCGGCGAGGCGCGAGCGCGGGTTGGCGAGCGCACGGGAGCGGGGCGCGGCGTGCGGCGTACGCCCGGTCCACTGGACCGCGGCGCGCGCGGGCGCGCGTGCGCGAGCTGGGCCAGGCCGGCTTGCGGCTGCGGGCCGAAAGTGAGGCGCCGGCCCACTTACGCGGAGAAAAGCTTTTCTTTATTTTTTTTCAATTTTTTTTTCCAAATTTTCAAAATGCAGCTGCTTTAAATCAATTTTTGAGCAACAAAATGACATTTTTTTGGAAATGGCCCAAAAATGAAAGTTGCTTAGAATTTAATCCTCTACAACTTTGCTTAAAGGACCAACTCAAAATTCCCAACAGATTTTGAATTGGAAAGTAAAAGCTAAATAGGGAGGATTTTTGACTTTTTTTTCATTAATATTTTCAAAAGCAAATTTTGTCAAAAGTTTGAATACAACTTTGCTCCAAAATTTTTGCTAAACATTTCTAAACTAATTACTCAAGCAAACAAGCATGTTTAACACCATTGCAAGCACAATCATGGCATAGTTCTATTTAAAACAAACAATGCAACAAGCATGTTTTCATTAACATGTTTCAAGGTCATGTTTCAATCATTATTTCATGCAATGTGAATGAATGTATGACAATGCTTATGCTCATGATTTGCAGGTACTGAATGCATGCGTAACACCAGGGTGTTACAGCCCTCCCCCTTATAAAAATCTCATCCCGAGATTTGGGTTACGAACCATTTGTTATAAAAATCTTCATAAGTTTTTGTAGATATTCACCCGTTTCCCAAGTTGCATCCCCTTCATCGTGATGATTCCACTGTATCTTGTATGTTTTTACCACACTATTTCGAGTAGCACGCTCTTTGGTGTCCAAAACTCGAACCGGTTGCTCACGATATACCAAATCTGACTTGAGCTTTATGCCTCGAGGTTCTATTCTTTCTTCCGGGACACGCAAACATTTCTTCAATTGAGATACATGGAACACGGGAAAAACGGCACTCATTGTTTCAGGTAACTCCAACTTGTAGGCTACTGTACCTTTCCTTTCCAAGATCTTGTATGGTCCCACAAATCTGGCGGCAAGCTTTCTTCGGACTCCAAAACGTTTCTTCTTCATTGGGGTGACTTTTAGATAAACATAGTCACCAACTTCAAACACAAGCGGTCTCCTCCTTTTATCCGCATAGCTTTTCTGACGTGATTGAGCTGCTTTCATATTTTGCTGAATGATATGAACTTTCTTCTCGGCTTCTTCTACAAAGTCAATACCATAATACCTCCTTTCTCCTGGCTTGATCCAATTTAGTGGTGTTCTACACTTTCTGCCATACAAAGCTTCGAATGGAGCCATTTTGATACTTTCTTGATAACTGTTATTGTAAGCAAACTCCGCTAAGGGTAACCATGACTCCTATGAACCCCTGGAAGACAACACACATGCTCTTAACATATCTTCCAGAACAGCATTAACTCGCTCGGTCTGACCATCTGTCTGGGGGTGATAAGCAGTACTACGGATCAAACTTGTACCCAGACCTTTGTGCAAATGTTCCCAAAAGTGAGCGGTGAACTGTGATCCTCTGTCAGACACTATAGTCTTCGGTATGCCATGCAATCTCACAATTTCTGCAATGTATTTCTTGGCATATTGAGGTGGTCGATAATTTGTCTTGACCGGTAAAAAGTGAGCTGTCTTGGTAAGACGATCCATGATTACCCAAATCGAATCATGTCCTTTCTGAGTAGTGGGCAAACCTGAGATGAAATCCAAACTTATATCATCCCACTTCCAACTAGGTACGGATAAGGGTTGCAACAAACTGGCAGGTTTCAGATGAATAGCTTTCACTCTACAACATGTGTCACATCTGGCAACATAGGCTGCAATCTCTTTCTTCATTTTTGTCCACCAATAACGAGGTCTCAGTTCTTGGAACATCTTACTACTGCCAGGATGAATGGATAGCTTAGAAAGGTGAGCTTCATCCATAAGTTTATTCTTAAGCTCTTGATCCTTGGGAACAACAAGACGGTCGTCAAACCATAACACGCCCTGTTCATCCACTCTAAAGTGCTTAGATGGTTCATCTTTAATTTTCTCTTTGATGTGGAATATCCCCTTGTCGGTTTTATGGCCTTCTATTATCTTACTCTCCAAAGAGCAACTAATCTGAATACTATGTAACACGGCAGGGCGCATTAGATCGAAACCATCTTCGAGCAAAGGTTGCGCATTCAGGCAATGTGACTTTCTACTCAAAGCATCTGCCACTACATTGGCCTTTCCTGGGTGATACTGCACGTTCAAGTTGTAATCCTTGATCAATTCTAACCATCTTCACTGTCTCACGTTCAGCTCTGGTTGGGTGAAGATATACTTAAGACTCTTGTGATCTGTGAAAATATTGCACACATTACCAAGTAGATAATGTCTCCAAATTTTTAGGGCATGCACAACTGCAGCAAGTTCAAGATCATGTGTCGGATAATTGACCTCGTGCTTTCTCAACTGTCGTGAGGCATAAGCAATAACTCTTCCTCCTTGCATAAGAACACATCCTAATCCAGTTTTCGATGTGTCGCAAAACACATCAAAAGGTTTCTCTATGTCTGGTTGTGCTAAAACAGGAGTTGTGGTCAACAGTTTCCGCAAAGTGTGGAAAGCTGCTTCACACTCCTCTGTCCAAACGAACTTGTGATCTTTCTGTAGTAGACTTGTCATTGGTTTAGCAATCTTCGAGAAATCTGGTATAAAACGGCGATAGTAACCAGCTAATCCTAAGAAACTTCTAACTTCCAAAACTGTGGTCGGCACCTTCCAATCCATAACTTCTTGCACCTTGCTTGGATCTACTGAAACTCCATTTTCTGACAGAATGTGACCAAGGAAAGGAACTTTCTTCAACCAAAATTCACATTTGCTAAACTTAGCATACAACTTATGATCCCTAAGTCTGGTCAAGACAACTCTCAGATGCTCTTCATGATCCTTCTCATTCTCGGAGTACACCAGAATATCATCAATAAACACTACCACAAACTTATCCAATTCTGGCATGAAAACCGTATTCATCAGATACATAAAGTATGCAGGAGCATTTGTTAAGCCAAAAGACATAACAAGATACTCGTACAACCCGTATCTGGTGGAAAAGGCGGTTTTTGGTATATCTTGTGGCCTAATCTTGATTTGATGGTAACCGGATCTCAAATCTATCTTGGAGAATACTCTGGCTTTGGCTAACCGATCAAACAGAACATCAATATGAGGTACGGGATACTTATTCTTGATAGTTACAACATTAAGTGTCCTATAATCCACGCACATTCTCAAAGTGCCCTCCTTCTTCTTCACAAATAATGCAGGACATCCCCATTCAGACTTACTTGGCCGGATAAACCCCTTTTTCAACAACTCCTCTAGTTGCTTCTTTAGCTCAGCTAACTCATCCGGAGGCATCCGATAGGGTCTCCTTGAAATTGGAGCTGTCTCTGGAACTAACTCAATTCCAAACTCAACATCCCTATCTGGCGGAAGACCAGGTAACTCATCTGGAAATACATCTGGAAACTCACACACTACCGGAATCTGATGAATAGGAATGACTTCTGTAGCACATGTCACACTTATGAGGTCTGTTCTTTCGGGGCAATGGTACCTAGAAAGTACCCTCACCCTAGGGATCCTTAAGGGTAAGCACTCGACTCCCTGTATCTATGACTGCTCCCCAATCTTTCATCCAGTTCATCCCTATAATGACATCCAAAATTAACCCAGGCATAACTATCAAGTTCACTCTAAACTTTCTGTTACCTAATTCAAGGGTTGCCCCTCGAACCATCTAGTTTGTCAAAACACCAGCCCCCGCTGAACTTATACGGTAACCATAACTCAAATCTGTGCATAGTTGTTCATGTTTCCGTGCAAATGCTTGACTCATAAAAGAATGCGATGATCCAGAATCAAATAGAACAACTGCGGGGTGTCGGTTGACAGGAAACTTACCAGCCGTTACGGGCTCTCCTTCAGGAATCTCTTCCACAGTGGTGTGGTGCACACGAGCGGTATACGTCTGTTGCTTCTTCCTGGGCGGATACGGACAGAACCTTGAGAAGTGACCTGGTTGATCATAATTGTAGCATGGTCCCTTCACTGTACCAGCAGATCCCACAGCCCTCTTGGAGCTACCTTGTCCCGCGCTGGCGGTTGCCTTGTTGGACTGTACTGCCATCTTGTAAGGCTTCTGTGGTCCCTTGAAATTTTGACCTCTCTGCTGTGGTGGCCTGAACCTAGCGCCAGGTGCCGATGGACGATAGGGAGGATGACCTCCCACAGGTGCTCTTGCTTGGGAAGGACCACCCTCTAGTGCTCTCTTGCGAGTCTTGGCGGCGGTACAGGCGTTATTGTTCTTTTCTTGCTTTAGGCAATCACTAATAAAGTCATTGAATCTGGCGCGGTTATTAGTACCCACATGCTTCATCATTTTTGGATTCAGTCCTCTCTTGAAACTAGCAATTCTCTTAGCATCTGTGTCAACCATATCGGGAGCATAACGACACAAGTTGTTGAAGGCATGCAAATACTGCGTCACGATTTTGGTGCCCTGATTTAAAGCCAAGAACTCTCCCAACTTCATCTCAACCAGCCCTGGTGGAATATAAACCCCACGGAAGGCTTCAGTGAACTCTCTCCATGAGATCTGGGCATTTGGAGGGAAGGTAGTGCGATGATGCTTCCACCACATTCCTGCTGGTCCTTGTAGCTGATGTGCGGCATATTCTGTCTTCAGTACCTCAGTCAGCCTCAACACACGAAACTTGTCTTCCATGGTGTTGATCCATTCTTCAGCATCAAGTGGCTCTGTCGCTTCCTTGAATATTGGTGGTCTGGTGTCCATGAAATCCTTGAAGCTGCTGTACTGGTTCGCCCCATTGCCACCACCCTAGTTGTTACCGCGCTGAACATTATTGGCAATGGTACGCAGAAAATCTTCCATGTTTTTCTGAGATTGCTCGGTATTGCGCTGACTTCCAAGAAGCTGTGCAAAGAACACCTCTGCAGTGAGCGGTGGGGGAGGCGGCAAATGTGGTTCCGGGTGTGGCTCATTGTGGTTGACGTTGTTTCCACCGCTCCCACCTGCCCCGGCACCATTACCACCGGTTTCAGCAGCCTCATACGTGGCGCGGCGAGTGTTTGCCATCTGCATATTTCAGCAACATGTAATGATTAAGGGAAGCTGTAGTAATTGTGAGTGAATGAAAAATTATGTCGTACTGAATTCATTGGAGAGGACAAAGTCATACAATAAAACAGAGGCACAATAATCGCATTCCAATTAAAACAGCACCACTAATTAAATTACTTCCAATGCAAACATCGCGTCCATACAACCAAATTGCCAGCATACATACACTGGACTTTTATGCATTCGGATATCGCATGACCAACCAAGTTCCAACATCCTACCAAGACTCAAAGGTTCGAAACGAGATACATCAAGATACATGAAGCCAAAAGAAAGGTCATCGCGGCAGGACCTAATCACTAACGCAAAGCAACTAGCCTACTCCTCAGGGCCATCGTCGGGGTCGGAGACGTCACCATCGCTACCATCAGTAACGACGTCGTCGTCAACAGGTGCAACTGCAGGCTCGTCCTCGTCGTCGTCGACGTCCATGCCGGCAGCGTCTGGAGGAGCATACGGGCCAACCCCGTTGTAGAGCACGTGAAACTCCTCATGCAAGTTGAGGTTGTACTCCTCTATCTCGTCAACCCTCTGCCTCAGAAGGTCCCTCTCGTTCCAGGCTTCATTCCTCTCCTGAACTAGCTGCTCAATCATGCGATCTGCATTGTCGTTGGCATGAGTCAACGTCCGCACTCGCTGCGTAGCATCCTCGTCTCTCACCACAGCCTGGTCTCGCTGCAAGGTCATGTCAGCCAACTGCTCCTGCAAGCTCGCTATCACACGGGCCTGCTTCTTCTTCTGCTTCCTTGCCTGGAGCTTATCATCCCCACGCAAACCAATCAAAGTCTAATAAGTGCACTCGAGACCCTCATAAGCTCTGATAGCTGCGAACATAGCGCTCATGGCATGGTTGTCGCTAGCCCGTCCCTCATCTGGACCTCTGACCAAAGCACTTCCCTGAGGTTGAACCCAGATAGCATCGCGAGGATCATCCCGAGGAAAAGTACCTGCTAACGCGGCTGCCAGCTCATTAGGGAATCTGCTCATAATGTCTCTGATGACACAAAAAGCTGCTCCCTCTGCACCCTCAACAGGAGTGCGACCTTCAAACTCCAAGTGCCAGCCATCCCACTCTGGAGCATCACCAAGAGCAGTGCCTGTGATCTCCACTACTGCGATCCCATCCTCATCCAGCTGGTTCTCACTCCAAGAGTACACCGGCTCCTGACCCTCTGGGTACCCCACATCATGGAGCACTCTCCAAAGCAAGGTTGGCATGCCAAACTCGCTCAAAAAGGTGTCTGTGCTGCGGCGCTCCCTCGGGGCCAACTGGTGTCGAGGTGCTCTTCCTCCAGTGGACTTACGGGCAGTCTGCTTCGTGCGGGCCATCTGTAGCAAAGGTTTTGGTTACCCCGTGAGAACATATTTTAAGTTGGTACAAATTTTATCAAAAGGAGATAATCAATTTCTAAGGGAAGGAATGCATGACAGGAATGAAATGCATAAGTAACATGATGTATGTTCGTTTCTTACGTTCTCACAAACTTAGAAAATAATTGGATTCTAGCGGTAGAGACGGTGGCATACAACGATCTCTCAAATACGTAACTAATACGTTCTACACGATAACGTTGTTATGTACCTGCAGAAGATTCATTTCAGCCCAAATCCCAATTGATGCATGAAAGCAGTAAATTTATCTACACGCTCTATACGAATCCCCAGACACGCATACAACGGTAGTGACTACCCAAAACATCGCTCTATTGACAGCATCGCCTCAACGGATGGAACAACCACACATGCGACACTTTTGTAAAACATGCGTAGAACATGTAATTACTCCAGCATCATATAAGCACTCTCCCTAGATCGGCGGTGTATCCGATCATGCTCTCACAACTCCCACTTACCGAGGCGTAGAGGCAATTGATCCATACATTACCACTTAAACAAGTGGCACTCATACAATAGCACGCCGTATGAGCTACGAAAGAGAAATATGATGCAAGAACCCCCAAGTCAGTACTTAAATAAGCCACCTAGAGTCCTTAACTGGGCATAAAGGATATGACCACTGACACACTTTTTAGTTTGGAAATCACATTTTTCAAACACCTTTTTGTTTTAAATACACTTATGAACAGTAACACGCTAAACCATGCTCCGATGCCAGCTGTAACAGAACCGACCAATTATACGAAATTAAGTAAGAAAATCATCCACCGAGCAGACGATTTAGCAAACTTAAGCCCGTATAACCCGGTAGTCCATGAAATCACGACGGATTTCAAACCAACTTACATACCAGCCAAGATCGTAATAAGTTTAGCGGTCACCATCACAAATTACATAAAAGTTCACATCACGGATACATCGGAGTTTAAACATAGTTATTACAAACCAAGTTCAAATAAAAGTAGCGGATTCAAATCCACACACACTCACACAGAGTTCAAGTACAGTGCCAGCTGATGATCGTCTCTAACAAAAGCATTAGGTGAGACGTAGGGAACGACCACTGCCCATGGTCCTAAGCATCACCCATCATAGGATAGAGGCAGTTGATACAGTAGCCGTAATACATCTGCCCATTTGCAACAAGTGGGAACAAAGCCCTGAGTACGAGAAGGTACTCAGCTAGACTTACCCGACATAACCGAAAATAAAATGACACCAAGGAGGATGAAAGGCTTTATAGTGGGGTAGCTGACTCATTTGCAAAAAGGCATTTTTAACATTTAAAGAACCTTTTCCAGAAGCTTTTATACCAAGTTAATCTTTATTAATCTGTCAACTACATTTACACATGTACTAGAGTAAACATGTGATTAAACAAGTAAGGATAACCAATGATCATTAACAACTTCCATAATGTCATATTTCATATAACTGTCCAAGTGTTCCATCAACATTACTACGATGAAGTAACTCAAGTCAAGTGTTCACTATCCAGTGAACGATGGCGATTCGAATCGATTATTAACCAGCTGATAATTTATTCCTCACACAAACCTCACTCACCCGCTAAAGTGAGATATTGGTCACCGAGTCAACTATCCAGGTAAAGTCTCGAGTTTGCCAAGAACCACATGTACCCGAGGGCCGCCCGACTGCTCTTTGGCCTTATCATCGCGCCCCCGTGTCCTACCACACCTGCTCCGGTACAGTGCGCTGCGGGCAATCCACTCGGCCCGAATAATCTCCCAGCTTCGCGGTCGAAAGGTGCATTATTCGGCCAGCTAAATGTGAGGCATGCGTTCAACATGACTCGAGGCCCAACAACGGTCGGTCCTTAACCGACACAGATGGAAAACACTACAGTCTGAAACCCTGTAAGTCTCCGTCCGGTCTCAACTTCAAATTAACACTCAGTTATCCTAAGATGACATACTTATTCAAGCAGATCCAGGTAACCACCTATAGCTCGCAGGTGACAGGAAATCACCCGACTTCTACCGGTCTAAGCCAGCTAAGCATTGACTCGACTGCGAATACCAGGGTAACAAGGATATGGTAAAACAAAGGTAAACAAGGTATAATGCAGCAACAGTTGCAAACAACTCCTAAACGTAATGCATCAATTAAGGTAAAGCATTAATAAAATATTTGCAAACCGGGAGAGAAATGCTCCGGGGCTTGCCTCTTTCGAAAGAGCTTGGGGGCGATGATCGGGGCACTCCGGAAGATCCTCACCGACCTCCTCGTCGGCTTCGGGCACCTCCTGCTCTTACACCTCGTGCTGCTCTTCCGGCTCCTCGGGAACTGCTACCGGAATCCCTTCGTACGATCCTGTATGATGCAGATGTATAAGTGCTCATGCATGGTGCATTGGAGAGATGACATGTAATGATCATGATGAATGGGATATTGATGTAGATGAACGTGTTTACTTTATTGGATAGTGTAGAAATCAAATTCTTCTACAAGGTAGTCAACATCATCCAAGAACATGTACTACTAAACTACTACTACAACCACTATACTACTTACTGAGTCACCACAACAAGCCAGGATGCTTCAAAGATACACCAAAGCAATCATTATTACTAAACATGCATTAAAAAGGTTAATTAAACCCTAGTTGAAACTAAGTTTTAACAGCAACATCTATTTTGGTAGCACAAAAAAATCTAGGAAAATTACAGTGACTTACTATCATCTAATCTAGCACGCCACAAAATTTTTGTTGCATTTGGATCTCTAGAACTGCCTACACAAAAATGACAAGATATGACATAAATATGATCATTAAAATACTTTGTGTTATGAAAAGTATCAAACAACAGATTTATCATTTTTCCTAGATTCTAAACAGTAAATAATCACTGTATAAAAATTATCACTTGCATGTTTTATTCATATTTTTCTCTCTAACAAAAATAATAAAAACCATCAAATAAAAGCACTTGAACTGCACATCATAATCTTTCCACAGAACATGCATGTCACATATTTTTTCCTAGAAAGTACATTGCATAAAAAGATTAACAAAATTAGAACCATATTTTTCTGAGCAACACTGGATTTACTATTCATTTTCTTAGATAAATAGCAATTACAAGAATTAAATAAAACTCTACAGAAAAGTATCTCAAAATCGACACTCAATATTTTGACATCATAGATCTACTCATGAGGATCACTACAAAATTTGTTTCACCATTTTTAGAGCCAAAATGTGTACACAAACATTTTTCCAATTATTTATTTTCTCAAATAATCAAAAGAAAATGGAAAACAAATCTCTTATGGTTACTGGGCCGGCCCGCGAGAATATCCGGCCCATGGCCGCTTTCGGCCTGAGCAGCGCGTGCGGGAAAAGGCGAGTCGGGCTAGCTCGGGGCTTCGGCCCACGGGCGAGGCCGGTCCAGCAGTGCCCTGGAGCGGCTGTGGCTACGCCACGCCGGCGCCGGTGGCCGCGGCAGTGCGGCGGCCGCCAACGGCTAACTGCCGGCTCCGGTCGCGAATGGACGAGGCGCGGCGCGCATGAGGACCGCGACGATAAGGCTAAAACGATGGTGCTTTTACAAGGAAGAGAGGAGGAGCGGAGCATGGAGGTCGGCACGGCTGCGGGCTCCGGCGAGCAATGCCGGCGCCACCGTGGCGGTTACGGCCCTTCCGGCCCTCACCTTGGCGAAAACGCGGTGCCGGAGGCGGGCTACGTCGAGGCGAGGCTCACGCAGAAGCTCGCAGAGCTTCGAGCGAAGACAAAGCGGCGCAGGCGAGCTCGGCGGCGGCAATAATGGCAGGCGGCAGCGCGGTGGCGATGACCGGGGCTGCGTTCGGGAATGAAGAGCGCGAGAGGAGGAAGGGAGCGGGCGCGGTCGGGAGCGACCCTGGACGCGTTCCCATCCAGGTGCGGGGGTTCCGACCAGCCGGCCAGCCACCGCCCATGGCCGCCGGTGCGGCGCGGCCACGCGACGAGGCGCGCGCGGGTTGGCTAGCGCACGGGAGCGGGGCGCGGCGTGCGGCGTACGCCCGGTCCACTGGACCGCGGCGCGCGCGGGCGCGCGTGCGCGAGCTGGGCCAGGCCGGCTTGCGGCTGCGGGCCGAAAGTGAGGCGCTGGCCCACTTTGGCGGAGAAAAGCTTTTCTTTATTTTTTCAATTCTTTTTTTCCAAATTTTCAAAATGCAGCTGCTTTAAATCAATTTTTAAGCAACAAAATGACATTTTCTGGAAATGACCCAAAAATGAAAGTTGCTTAGAATTTAATCCTCTACAACTTTGCTTAAAGGACCAACTCAAAATTCCCAACATATTTTGAATTGGAAAGTAAAAGCTAAATAGGGAGGATTTTTGACTTTTTTTCAATAATATTTTCAAAAGCAAATTTTGTCAAAAGTTTGAATACAACTTTGCTCCAAAATTTTTGCTAAACATTTCTAAACTAATTACTCAAGCAAACAAGCATGTTTAACACCATTGCAAGCACAATCATGGCATAGTTCTATTTAAAACAAACAATGCAACAAGCATGTTTTCATTAACATGTTTTAAGGTCATGTTTCAATCATTATTTCATGCAATGTGAATGAATGTATGACAATGCTTATGCTCATGATTTGCAGGTGTTGAATGCATGCGTAACACCGGGGTGTTACACCACCACCGTCGAGACCCACCGCATGGACCTTCCGCCCACGGCCACGCTGGCCGACGTGAAGGCCCTCCTCGCGTCGAAGCTCTCCGCGGCGCATCCCGTCCCTGCCGAGTCCGTCCGCCTCTCCCTCAACCGTAGCGAGGAGCTCGTCTCGCCGGACCCCGCCGCCGCGCTCCCGTCCCTCGGCCTCACGTCCGGTGATCTCGTCTTCTTCACCCTCCCCACCTCCTCCTGGGCGCCGTGGGCGCCAGTGGCCGGTTCTCCTCCTCCAGCCGCCGCTGCGGGCTCCCTCAGCGCCGCCGCCGCCGCAGCTCCTCTCCCCATGGCGGCGGGCGCGGGGGCCCTCCCCTAGCCGCGGATGCGCCTCCCCTCCCTGACGCGGGCGGCCCCGGCGCAGCGGCCCCTGGAGCGCCTCCCGGCGCAGGCGCAGCTCCTAGCGCAGCCGCCCCCGGCGCGACCGGCCCTGGCACGGGCCCAGGTGCTGGCGCAGCACCCCGGTGCGGGCGCAGTCCCCTGTGCGACGCCGGCGCAGCCGCCCCTGGCGCGGGCGCAGCTCCTGCCGCGGCCCCAGGCGCAGGTGCGGGTGCCCATGGCGCGGGTCGTCCCGGCGCGGCCCCCGGCGCAGCGGCCACAGGCGGCGCGGGCGCACTGCCGGCCCCTTTCATCCTCCACGCCCCGCTTCCCGTGTTGGACCCTTCCCTCCTCCACGCTGCGGGTTCCCTCAGCGCCGCCGCCGCCGCCGCACTCGCTGTCGCGGCCGGCCAGGGCCGGTTTCGTGCGGGTCCTGACTCTGCACTCGCCACCGCCCTCGCCACTGCCCAAACTGCTGCCGCGGCAGGCCAAGAACGTGTTCGTGTGGCCGCGCTCGCTTGGGAGCGTGAGCGCCATGCGACTGACACACTGGCTCTCCAGTTCGCCGTGGCGGAGCAGCTCCTCGTCCTCCCTACCTCACTCGACGTCGGGCCGGGGTACTCGTCTTGCTCGTCTGCCCTTCCTACTACTCCGCCACCACCGTCGTCTCCTCTTGGTTCTCCTCCCTCCGAGCCGAGCGGGGGTTGGGGGGGCCGTGGCCGCGGGTACAGTCCGCCTCCCGGTGGTGCGACTCACCCGCCGGCGGCCATGCTCGCAGGTGCTCCTCCGCCCAGGCCTGTCGGTTGGGACCCGGCGGCCTTGGCCAGCTCTTTCAGCACCCTGGCACCGACACCCCTTGTTGGGCCAGACTGGATCGCCGACTCGGGAGCCATGTACCACACCAGTCCCGACCCTGGGATACTCTCCTCCGTTCACCCTCCTTCTCATCCTTCGTCCATCATGGTCGCCAATGGCTCCTGTCTTCCTGTCACGTCCGTGGGTGCCGTCGGCACTCATGGCTCCTTTCGTCTTCCCGACGTTCTTGTTGCACCTTCTATGGTTCACAACCTCCTTTCTATTCGCCGGTTTACCACTGACAACTCCTGTTCCGTTGAGTTTGACTCTTATGGTCTTACTGTGAAGGATTTGACTTCCCGGCGTCCTCTTCTCCGTTGCGACAGCACGGGGCCCCTTTACACCCTTCGTTTTCCGGCCTCTACCTCCGCGACGCCTTGTCGGACCCCCACTGGCGCCGCACGATGGAAGAGGAGTACACGGCTCTCCTCGCCAACCAGACATGGGATCTGGTGCCTCGTCTGCCCGGCTCCAACGTCGTCACCGGCAAGTGGATCTGGACACACAAGCGGCGGGCTGATGGTACCCTTGAGCGGTACAAGGCTCGCTGGGTGCTCCGGGGTTTCACTCAGCGCCCTGGAGTTGCCTACGATGAGACTTTTCAGCCCAGTGGTCAAGCCGACCACCGTCCGCACGGTGCTCTCACTGGCTCTCGCTCGCTCCTGGCCCGTGCATCAGCTAGACGTCAAGAATGCCTTTCTGCACGGGACTCTTACTGAGACAGTCTACTGCAGTCAGCCGGCGGGGTTTGTTGACTCTTCTCGTTCTGACATGGTCTACCGGCTCAACAAGTCTCTCTACGGCCTCAGGTAGGCCCCTCGGGCGTGGCACTCTCGGTTTGCTACTTTCCTGTTGACACTGGGGTTTGTGGAGGCCAAGTCAGATACATCACTGTTTATCTATCACCATGGAGCTGAGACTGCCTACCTACTGCTCTATGTTGATGACATTGTCCTCACAGCCTCCAGCCCGTCACTCCTCCGCCGGATCATCAGCTATCTCCAGCAGGAGTTTCCTGTGAAGGATCTCGGGGGTACTCCACCACTTCCTCGGGGTCACTGCTGAGTCTCGACCCACTGGGCTTCTTCTTCACCAGCGGCAGTACACTCTTGATATCCTGGAGCGAGCTGGGATGACTGACTGCAAGCCCTGCTCCACTCTGGTTGACACACAGGGCAAGCTGTCAGAGGCCGAGGGCAACCCAGTGGCAGACCCCACGGCTTACCGGAGTCTTGCAGGTGCACTTCAGTACCTTACTTTCACCAGGCCTGACATCACCTATGCAGTCCAGCAGATATGCCTCCACATGCATGATCCCCGGGAGCCCCACCTCACCGCTCTCAAGCGCCTCCTCCGCTACATCCGCGGCACTGTCGACTACGGCTTGCTCCTTCACTGGTCCTCCTCCACCGAGCTCGTCGTCTACACTGACGCGGACTGGGCCGGGTGTCCGGACACTCGGCGCTCTACCTCCGGCTACGCGGTCTTTCTGGGCTGCAACCTGGTGTCCTGGTCGTCCAAGCGCCAGCCGGTGGTCTCCCGCTCCAGTGCCGAGGCGGAGTACCGCACTGTCGCTAACGGCGTGGCGGAGGCTTCCTGGCTCAGGCAGCTCCTCGCCGAGCTCCATAGCCCTCTCTCCCGGAGCACACTCGTCTACTGCGACAACGTCAGTGCGGTCTACCTCTCCACCAACCCTGTTTAGCACCAGCGGACCAAGCATGTGAAGATTGACCTACACTTCGTCCGTGATCGAGTCGCCATTGGCGATGTTCGGGTCCTCCACGTCCCGACCACCTCCCAGTTTGCCGACATCTTCACCAAGGGCCTCCCGTCCTCGATCTTCACCGAGTTTCGTTCCAGCCTCAACATCACCAGTGGCTAGTTGAGTCTGTGGAGGGGCTGTGTGTGTGGCTGCTTTTCTCTTTTCATTCATGTCCAATCTGTAACTCCGCTGCGACGGGTAGTTCAGACTGCAGGGGGCTGTTGGAGTATGAGTATTAGGCCCATGTGGCTAGGCCCATGAGGCCCATGTATGACATATATTGCTACCCCTCTAGGGTTAGCCCAAGTAATAGAGAAACACAGGTTTCAACACGAAGTTCAAATAAGTTAACTATGGGCAGAGATTTCTCCCAAAATAAAAATGGGCAGGGAAGATGAGAAGGGCAAACACCATCGCCCTTTCATTATTCACGGGGTTGAACCAAAAAAAGAAAAAGTATCTTATCCCTCGCTGGATCCCAGGCTACAAGGAAACACTACAGCTTTACCTACCCCTGGGTCTTCGAGCAACTTCGAACCTTTCAGCTAACCAAACTAAAATCTAGTGTTCACTCCAGGAAAAAGTCTACTTGACCCCCAACTATTGGGGGCGGTCTAGTTTACCCCCTGGGTTGAACCAAAAAAAAGAAAAAGTATCTTATCCCTCGCTGGATCCCAGGCTACAAGGAAACACTACAGCTTTACCTACCCCTGGGTCTTCGAGCAACTTCGAACCTTTCAGCTAACCAAACTAAAATCTAGTGTTCACTCCAGGAAAAAGTCTACTTGACCCCCCAACTATTGGGGTGGTCTAGTTTACCCCCTCAACTATAAAACGGTCTAATTTATCCCCTGAACTTTGCAAAACCGGCCAAATCACCCCCTCGAGCGGTTTTAGACGGTGGTTTGCTACAGTAACAACCGTTTACTACAGTAACAGTGGTTTTGTCTTTTTCTTTTTTATTTATTTCGTCTGAATCTTTAAAAAATCATAGTAAATCATAAAAAAATCACAAAATGAAAAATCCAATTTTGTTGGACTCCACGTGAGTAGATCTACACAGTGAACATATAATATAGTATGCTTTAGTACAAAGTTTTTGCTGTAAATTTTGATTTTTTTTCTGTAATTAATTTGAATAATTCATACGACAAAAACTTTGTACTAAAGCATACTATATTATATATTCACTGTGTAGATATACTCATGTGGAGTCCAACAAAATTGGATTTTTTATTTTATGATTTTTTTGTGATTTACTATGATTTTTCAAAGATTCAGACGAAATAAATAAAAAGAAAAGGACAAAACACTGTTACTGTAGCAAAACCGTTGTTGCTGTACCAAAACCACCGTCCAAAACCGCTCGAGGGGGTGATTTGGCCGGTTTTGCAAAGTTCAGGGGGTAAATTAGACCGTTTCATAGTTGAGGGGGTAAACTAGACCACCCCATAGTTGGGGGGCGTAAGTAGACTTTTTCCGTTCACTCCATGACCCTCCCGTTATTCCTTAGGAAGGCTGAACAGCCGTGGCAATCGGTGAACTGCCACTGTTGAAGTTGGCTTATGGAGATTGCGACTCCAGGCCCGCTTTGTCAGTCCCTAGTTGGCCACACCGCCCCTCACATCACAACATGTTTCTGTGGAAGTTTGATGAAGGCTCCTACTTCTGCTTTCCGCATCCCTCCTTTCTCCTCGCATTTACTTCAGCAGCCCAGTTCTTACCGATCTCTGTCTGGAACTTGCCTGAAACACATGTTAAGCAAATGTTTGGTGAAGAGAGGACAGCTGGAAACGAACGCTACTTTGGACATAGTGAGTTAGGAAACAGAGATGGATCAAATTACCAGCAGTGGAGAGAAAGAACTCATCTAGCACTTTGCCATGTTCTGTAAATTTCGAGATGCATCAAGTTAGAAGGATAAATGCATTAAGCTAGTCTTACAAGATGAGTAAAACGGCAACACATGACAAGAGTCATTTATTGTGAAGTCTTTCAATTTTGAAGTGAAAAGTTTGGTAACAAAGTGCAATTAGTTTGGTTATATTACACCTTATAATGCAATCATTACTCACAATTCTAAGCTGTGACGCTAGTTCAACAAGCCAGGTCCTTACATGTGTTTTGCATAACCTCATAAATCATAATGATTTATCAAGAATAACATCACAAAAAAAAACAAGATAATCTATTATCCATACTTCATATTAGGAGCAAATCATTTCATATCAACAAGGCAGTTTACTCCCTTGGAGTGTTCACAACATTCAACAGGAATACTTTAACTGAATATATGGCAACGCCAACTATAGTTAAGGACAATGAAAGGTGGCTTATGTTTTGAATGTACACAAATTTGCCATTACAAAGAAGTTATTACCTTTCTCATATTCCAATGCTTGAAGAATCATTTCCACCTGAAAAAAGGCGAAATGTAAAACACAACACACCAAACAGATGATAATAAGGAAGGAAAAAAAATGAAAATGCATGAAAGTAATTGTATTGCTAAACATAAAAAAATATACACAAAATATCCATCATGTAACAAAAAACTAATTTGCATGCTTTGAAGAATAAAAATTATAGCATATGAGGAAGAAACCTCAAAGTAGCTTTACTAGCATTCTTTGGAATTAAGACTAACAAATTACACAAGTTGCAACTTGGTAAATAAGGCCATGAAGAATAAGAAGTCTATTATGTCACGTCATACAAACATGCAAGCAACTCATCAATCACCAAAACAAACTAAGAGCAAGTACTTGTGATGAACTTGCTCTAAAAGTTCATAATCTAACAAGGTTGGTAAATCTGACGGATCTGGTAACATTGCTACAGCTAGCAGTCATGAATCATGATGAAAATTAATATCACACAGTGGAGAGAGTCAGATGACAATAATGAAAGGACAATTAGAAAAACAACTGCCTTCTTACTTTATCAAAATCTTTTACAAGATTGGCTTCAATAGAAGAATTGTTTTCATATTCTTCCCACAGCTCTTTAATCTCATCAGCTGCAAAACAAAAATATTATAGATAAATAGTTAGTCTTTTCGTGTTGGAAGTTTCTACATGATCTGACATTTAACATAAAAAAATGTGCACCCACCAATTGGTCCACCACCAAGAACTTCACACATTTCATCTAGAGCTGCTTGTTCACGCTGGCTTTTTTCAGCCTTAGGTATACCATCCGATGGGGTAATGTCACCAACAATAGCTGTTAAACAAAGAATTTTGAATATTTGATCGAGTAATTTACAGAAAGTGGGCTTTGTGGATGAATTAGGCATTTAGGCTAATAAAGCATTGGCAGGTGAAGTGTAGTTTTCGTGATCAGATAAGTGCATTGAACATACAACACACCAACAGTTTGTGTATTGCATGGCGCACATGACCTACCTTCAGCAATGTCATGCACAATAGCAATTTTGATACACCTGTTTAAAACATGATCGTCAACACCACGTAGAAAACTGAGATATGACAAAGGCTAGAGCATAACGAAACAAGAAAGACAAAACAATAATTTGAAGAGATGGATCGAGACCTTTCTCGATCGACAGCAGGCAGATCACCAGCAATCAGAGCCATCAAGGCCATTCGGTACATGTGATCAGCAATAGACTCGGGGCCCTTGATGCTATGGTTTATCCATCCTTTCCTTTTGGTGGTCTGCAGAATAAACAAAAGGAATAAGCACCAGAATCATGTGACATGATGGACCTAAGCATAAAAAAAAATGAGGGGCATGAACGAATTGATCCAAATCATTGCACATGCATAGGGCAGTGCAGCTACTTTTACTTTCTCTGTGCATTTTAGAATTTCTTACAAATATTGTGAGCATCTCCGGTCTGATCCTACGAGTTATAGAAACACCAATATATTGATATAAAAGCAGCGACATATCAGGGGGGGGAGACTGATGAGGACGAGCCCCGATTAGTATCTTGTACCTTGAGGCGATGACAGAGGGTGAGGAAATCGATGGCCGAGGCGGCCGACGACGGCGCCGAGGTCGGCGCCACGGTCGCGGCGTCCGGCCGCCTGGGAACGGGCGATCCGCCCGGTCCAGGCCCCCCGCAGACGGCGGGGACGACCAGGGCGAGGCGGCGCGGCGTGTGTTCGACGGGGAGGATGCGCGGCGGGGTGCGGCGCAGGAGGCCGCGCGCCGCGGGCTGGGAGGGAAACCGCGAGCTCACCGCCATCGGGGAGAGCTCCGGTAGATGGCGGAGGGCTAGGCTCTGGATCGGAAAGGTTAGAGATCAACGGCGGTGTGCGGCGGCGGCTTCGGCCTCCCTGTTTTACTCTGCGCCTCTCCTTGCTTCTGGGGAACAGGCGGACACGCGGGTAGGCAGCCAGGAGCGCGAGAGGCGAGGTGGGATCGGATCGGACGCCCGTCCTTGCAAGCAGTACCTCTTGCGATCATCCGACCGTCCGTACGACTGATACAGACTACTGTAAGATTCATATTCCCATCTCACACACAATATAACAGCAAAATTTACCTTCGCTCCAAAATCGGATATCCTCATGATGATTCATGTATTATTTAATAATTAACATTATGTAAAAGAGATGGTTAATCCAACAGTACATAACCCTGCGTCACGTCACGGCCATGAAATTAACGGTGTGAGCAACAAACGGCCACAGCAACGCTCTCTACACCTGACCTTAACCTTACAGCAAAGCATTAGAACTCGAAGCGAGCATACAAGGACATCAACCGTCAACCACCCCATCCATTTACACCCATGACAAGCAATGAGAAGCCTCTCCATTATACCCAGTTCTGCGATTAGACTAAACCCAGTTGTAGAGACCATTCACCGGGTATAACTGTATATATAAGCAGCCCTGCGTTAGGGGCCTCGGTACCGGCGGAAGCACGAGAGGCAGCCCTGCGTCTGGTCCTTGGGGATCATGCCGCCACCCTTGGACGTGTCGATCGCCTCCAGCATGGACACCACCTCCGCCATCTCGGGGCGCTTGTCCGGGTTCGCGTCCCAGCATCGCTTCATCACATTCGCTAGCGAGCTCGGGCAGCAGCGCGGTATCTCAGGCCTCAGGTTCTGTGGAAAAGTTTCATTTCAGCTCAGGCTTTCAGTGACAACATGGCAGCAAGGAACGGGACAGAGGCATGTCTTATTTTCACCTGGCGAACGACGGCAGAGGTGACTTCAGAAAAGCTAAGATCGGGGTACGGCATGTCACAGCAGTATATCTCCCACAGGCAGATCCCAAAGCTGTACACGTCACACTTCCTGTTGTAAGCATGGCCATTGAGAACCTGCGTGCATATGCCAATATAATTTTGTAAGCCACAAGTACACTCTTTCAAGAAACAGGAAATAAAAATGCAAGTGCAGAGAAAGGAACCCAAATTTCAAATCAATGGGAAAATCCTGCTGCCTTGCAGATGATACATAGGTGGAAACAATGGATAAAGTAGCTTCGGGAAGAAAATAACGAAATCGTTGACCAAACTACTGAAGAGATTAGAGGCCATGCAATCTGATGTGGTCTTTAAGATACTTTTGCTGTATGATGCAGGCATGTTTCCTGCTTATCGTTGACCAAACTACTGAAGAGATTAGAGGCCACACAATCTGCGTGGTCTTTAAGATACTTTTGCTGTACGATGCAGGCATGTTTCTGCTTATAGTTAGGTAGTTTCCGTGCAAATACCTATTGATATTTTTAGAGTTAGGAACAGACAGTTAAAATCAAATACCTCAGGAGCCATGTAACCAAGTGTCCCTGTTTCACCGGTCATATCGCTAGGATTTGAAGCCTCAACTCGAGCAACACCAAAATCAGCAATTTTCACAGTTCTCGTTTTGTCCAGAAGCATATTCTCAGTCTTGACATCACGATGCACTATCTTCTTTGAGTGGAGATAGCATAATCTATTGAAACAACACATATCATAATTATATCTTCCAAGACTAAAGAGTGAAGACAAATAACAACTAAGTTTCAGGCAAAGATCAAGAAAGAAAAGCAATCAATTTCTTACCCCCTGGCAAGGTCAAGAGCTATTTGGACCACAACTTTAAAGGCAAGCTTCCTTCTCCTGTTCTTTATCAGAAAATTTTTCAGTGCACCTCCGGGAAGGTACTCAACAACAACGCAGCAAATATTACTTGGCATGCCAAGATGTCCATGTTCCGTTTGTATATTTAAATCTCTTGCACCCATTATAGCCCCAATAAACTGTCAGGTAAAAGTTCAAGTTGTTGTTAGGATAGCTAGTTGCGCTTGGAAAGACATCAATATTCAGCAACAAGAAACAAGAACAGGTAATAATAGTAGTTGATAATCTATATTGAAATTTAAAGATGTAAAAAAAAAAAAGCTCCTACATATTTCTAGGTAAATTTGCTATCACGTTGAAATCAATTAACATAGCATAAGCAACTAAATCAATGCCAGAAAACCTCCAAATTTCTATTGTTCTTAATTTTTTTTTCGTGTATCAAATGGTAAAAGAAAGGTTTTAGTGTCCATTACCAGTGGTTACAACTTACAAGACTAACTTTGGGATATATTGCATGCTTTGGAACAAATTAGGACACACTGAAGCATCAAGAGAGATGGTAGTGCAGTAGTGCACTAGTGCTGCATATGCCCCTCACTATGCTGTCAGATACCCAGACATGGGGAACAATGTGAAGACCAACAGCATATGGATGATTGGACACATATTCCGGTACGTTGAAATAGATACATCACGTGCTAGTAACCAAGTTTAACCATAGGGTTGAGACTAATAATATCAGACAACAATTCTAGACTTTGTCCTATGAAACAAAGATAAACAATAACTGAAGAAGTGTCTTATATCAGCAAAGTACTTAACCTAAGAAATTAGAAGGGGGAGGAAAAGGGCTTCTTCTGGCAATGATTACCTTAGTAACGTTTGGATGGTCAAGCTTATGCCACACAGCGACCTCCTGTGCAAATGCTGCTCTTAGTGCAGCAATTTCTTGTTCTGATCTATGACCATCCTCGCCCCAGTCAAGCAATTTTACTAGAAAATGGTAACATTTGACAGTCAGTGTCGAAAAATGGAAGTTATGATGGTAAACATAAAGTTTCTCATGCTGAACGTGCATTTTACTCCATATCTGTAATAATTTATGAATTACAGCATGACTGCCAAAGGATGGACAAAGCACATTCTAAATCTCAAAAGTGTAGGTTAGTGTGATGGGGATCAAAGGTAGCACATTCTTGACGAATAGGATGCACTTTGTTGTGCATGTCAAACAACAATCTGTAAAGGTTCAAACTTATAATCCTATTAAGTATGGTGTCTAAAATGGAACAGCGAGACACTTATTAAGGGTCTAGCATGATCATGAAACACACAGGGAAGTAAAGTGTGACAGCTGAGAGGTACTTTATGGAGGACAGTGAGGGAACTGGTATCATCACACAGCCAAAGTAGCGAATACTTGCAAAGCAAGCCAATCAACAACTTCAGTGAGCTTATGAATGCCTAAGACACATTTGATATAACATTCTAATCACACTTTAAGAATATAAATGAATCGACTAGATGGTGAACAAACATATTGAGAGGGCAGCATGCAAAGGGCGATAAAGTTCTGGACATACAAATTGCATCTGCTTTTCATGAGTCATGTGATTTGCTTTAGCGGGACAATGCCAAAATGTTAATTTAAATTTCTGGCTGCAAACTTCAGTGTATTTATTATCTTTTTTGAAACATTGACCTGGTTCAGATGCTTTCCAATTTCCCTAGTCCCCTGAAAAGTGCAACACCAATGGCATGTTGCGACTTTTCGCCTGAAAAATCGGCAGCTTTATTCTTTAACCTCCTGACTTCTAGGGGCTCATCATAAGATGAACACATGGATCATGCCTACGGAAAACTTTAACTGTTGGTTGGCTCGGATCACATGAGGGGGTTACACACCAAAAAGCTATAAGGGGACCTATCTAACAGAAGTCACGGAATACACCAAGGAACCAAGAAAAGCAGAGGTATCAACTTTAGCAATTTGCTGACAAGGAAAAGCACAGATGACATGACAGGCGAAAACAACTCGCCAAACCATCTAGAACAACCACCAATAGCAAATGGCATTGCTATCTAACGATCAATTCTGCTCACTACTCTAAGCAGGGAACAGAAAATGAAGCATGCATCAAAGTTTCGTAAGGACTTGCGTAGGCGGAATCGATCAGATTTGGAACCAAATTATAGTGCACGGAAGAAGAAGCCAAAGATAACTAGCGTGGCTATTTCGTCGAACAGTTCATGGACAATGAAAATTGGCTCATCATGGCTATCGCACGCGTAAGCGTTAGCTGTGCAAAAAGTAAGTAGTGTGGATGCTCGGACAATACCGGCGACGTCCTGGCCGTCGTAGACGCCGCGGTGGACGGTGCCAAAGGTGCCGCGCGCGATGACGCCCTTGATGACGAGCTTGGCGGGGTCGACCTCCCAGTCCTCACGGCACCGCCGCAGCGGCGTCAGCTCCTCCGGGCCCAGCCTCGCGGACTCGCCGCGGCGGCTCCCCGTCCCGGAGGCTGGGCCGACTCCCCGCTCCGCCGGGCGTCCGAGGTGGCGCTCGAGCTGCTCGTCCAGGCTCTTGAGATCGATCTGGTCGGCGCGCACGAACCCAGCGTCGCCGCCGGCGCTGGTGGGCTGCCTCATGCTTGCAGTAGTTGGAGCCGGGAGCGCCGGGGAGGTGAGCGGCGGTGGCAGTGGATGCTGTGGGGGTTGAGCGGCGTGGAAGGCCTCACGTGGTTTGGCTGCCGCAGTGGGTGGCGGCGGCGGCTACTGGGGAAGAGGAAGAGGTGGCGAGGCGGAGGTGGTTCGAGTTCGTGCGGGAGTCTCCATGTGAGCGCATGGGACAGCGGGTTGCCGAAGTAGGCACGGGGTACGGGAAGGCAAGTGACGGCAGGAGGCCAGGAGCCCAGGAGCCCAGGACTCGTGTTGCGGTTGCGGGCTCCGCCAGGGGCCGTCAGGAGGTTTCTGTGTACACCGGGCATACAACTCAACCTCACGTGTTTAAAATCAGACCGAGAGCTTACACGTCGATTGATGCGAATCTAACTATATACGAATAAGACCTGAGAATGCTCGCTATGCCGATTAAGGGCATATTTAGATATAAAGGTTGATTGCTACCTAGATCAAAATCAGGGGCGGACCTAGAATTCACGAAAGACTAGGGCCATTACATTAGAGATCATTGCTATTTGTGCTTGGCTATAGAAAAAATAGTGTTTTGTCCACTGTAATTAAGGGCTAAGACTAGGGCCACAGCCCCAGTGGCCCTAGTGCTAGGTCCGCCACTGATCAAAATAACTTTAGCATATCTAAAGGGAAAGACTAATAGATAGACTATTTTTTAGCTAAATTTTTAACTAGCCAATTAACTAGTCAACCACAATTAATTTGGACTAGTTTTTAGCTCCAATTAGTAACTAGCCATGTGTATCTAAATAAATTCTAAGTCTAATCCCAAGCAACCAAGTTATTAGGAGTCTAACTAGGCAAGTGAGAAGTGACTCTGATTCTTATAATGTGGAATACGGTCATGTTTCACGTTTGGAGAACTTCGTTTCCAAATGAGAAACGATCATCGTTCCAAACACAGCTCACAATTCAGACCAAAGGTATGAAGTGAAGGCAGGTTCTCATCATGCACTTAGATTCTACGCTATGGTTTATTTGTGTAAATATCGTATAGACACTATATGAAAAATATATCAATCTACAATTCAACAAGTGTTGCCTCAAGATACGCTTTCAAAATAGAACATGTTCATCGTTCCTGGAACTTCATACCCACGAACTAGTTGTTATGTATGTGAAGGTATGGAACATCTGGACTAGATGAAAACTAGTTGTTAATTGGAGTGGCAATTAGAGATCGTGTTGGCTGCGTGGTTTATTTGTTACTCTTGGTGGTTGCCTCCACCTCTATGGCTTGGTGCAGCATGACTACATTGAAGCACTTAATTAAAGATTGTGAGGTACTCCAGAGGTGATTTTTGAGGGGCTATTGGGTTCATCCCCGCTAGAGGAAGCAAAGAACCACTCTAGTGAAAAGGGGTCACGCTTAGATAACACTTTGTGATCGAGCTGGCTTAAGATCAAGTCCTCATGTCAGAGCCAAACTTTGTGGGTTTGTTGACTTGATAGAGGAGCAACGATCCTTGGGCTTAACTCAATGTTGAAAGCCCTAGTTTGGTTTTGGCTAATTGATGAAACCTTAGTACTAACCTATGTCATCTAGTGTGATCATGAGTTAGGTTGGTATAATCTAAGTGATGGAGCTAAGAAGATGATCATGGTACATGGTGATGACCAAGAGATGATCAAGTGCTCAGCTTGGAAAAGAAGAAAGAGAAAAATAAAAATAGGCTCAAGGCAAAGGTATACTTGATAGGGCTATTTTTGTTTTGCACTCAAGACACCATAGAGGGTGTGAGTGACTTAGGATCGATAGCCGTACTATAAAGAGGGGAAATCTTTGGCTAAACGATTTATCGAGTGCCACTAGGTGACATGTTTCATGCATTGCATTTAGGAACCTAGTGTGCGAACTTGTGACCCCCTGTAAAATGCTTTGAAAAATGCTAACACACGTGCACGCAAGTTCTACACTTTGTGGTTAACAACTTAGAAGCAAGGGTAAAGCAGTCGCATACTTAGAAAAAGAAAAAGAGGAGAAGATACGCGACCGGACGCTAGCCGCGGGGTGACCGGACTCACCCTGGCGTGTCTGGTCAATTTTAGTCGAGGCAGCGTGGCTGGCCGAGAGCAGCAAGGCATGACTGGACGCCGGCTTTGGCTCGTCCGGTCACTTTCTGAGGGCTAGCAGTCGCTGCGGACTGGATGCGGCGCGTTCACTGTTCATCGACCGGTGTTGATGATGTGGCGTGAGAGCAGAGAGAGAGTGAGCTGACCGGATGCCGGGCGTGTCAGGTCAACCCTGACCGGACGCGTTTTTGCGCTATAAAATCGTCTTTGGAAACAATCTGACTCCACGCGGTTCAGCGTCAGGTCAATCGGAGGAGTGCGTCCGGTCGACGTTTGACAGCGGCGCTAACTATTTCGTGACCGTTGGAGATCAACGTACCAAATTTGAATGCGGACACGGCAGGCATCGGTGCGTTTGGATGGCAGGGACCGGACGCTAGGGCTGCGTCCGACCAGCCTGATCGGCACGTCCGGTTAGGTCGTGCTGAACCCCTTCGTGACCCTAACGACTCTATTTATTTAGAGGCTCTATAAATACGAAGTGGCCGACTCCAAGCTATCTCTCTTGGCACTTTGACATACCTAACATCCTTGTTAGCCTAAGCAAACACCTCCCACTCATCTCCACCATTGATTCATCATCAAAGTGAGATTAGGAGTGATTCCAAGTGCATTTGCTTGAGTGATTGTATCTAGTGGCACTTGGAGATCGTTGTGGCTGCGGAGTTATTGTTACTCTTGGTGGTTGCAGCCACCTAGACGGCTTGGAGCAGCGGAGAAGCATCGGCACATGTTGGTGATTGTTCGTGGCCGGCTCCGGTGATTGTAAGGGGTCTTGTACCTTCCCCGACGGAGAGCCGAAAGGTAACTTTAATGAATTGCTCGTGTCATTGAGTTACCTCACTTGTGGGTAGGTTCTTGCGGTGTCCAACGTGTGGACGAGGTTCATGCAACACCTCTTAGCCACCGAACCACCAAGTGTTGGTCGACACAACGGGGACTAACGTGCCGGCAAGCACATGAACCTCGGGAGAAAAATTATGTGTCTCCATTATGATTGATTCTTTGAATTTCTCCCGGTGATTGGTCTTCACCTATTGTGATTGGTTTATTCCTCGACGCGGCGGTATAAAGATCACATCTCTCTTATTTATATTCCCGCAAACTAGTTGTAACAAGCTATTTAGTGTAATTAGTTTTGAGAGCTTGTCTTACCTTTGCTAGTGTAGTTTCTCACTTAGTTGAGCTCTTTAGTGTAGCTAGCTTTTGAGAACTCGTAGTGACTTAGTCATTGATTGACTTAGAGATTATAACAATTAGAATTGTTTGGATAGGTGGCTTACAACACTTATTAGAGCTAGTGCAAAAAGCTTTATAGACAATTAGTTGTCTAACAAGTTTGTCTAGTGTTTTGTAAATTTTAAATTAGGCTATTCACCCCCCCTCTAGCCAATTAGGACCTTTCAAATGTGGACATAGATGACTAACAAGTCATCGAACCATGATAATATATCTTTGTGTCATCCCTTGTGTGTAGTATCTCACTTGACCACTCTGCTCTTGCGTTTTACCTTGTTCAAATTCCTAGAGTAGAGATGTCGGCGTCTGGTCCCGCGAGGGTCCTAAGCCAACGAGTGAATCAGTGCTGCTTGTCTCTAATCTGGATGGTGATGCAAGGAGAGTACACGGGGATTTATCCTGGTTCGGGCAAAAGAAGGCCCTACGTCCAGCGGGGGGGAAGTATTGTATTTCCTTGCACCTAAGTGCTTGTGTAGGGGTTACAAGCTGTGAGAGAGGGAGCCAATCCCAGGTCTCGGAGAGAAAAAGTGAGAGTACAAAGAAGATTGCTTGAGATGTTGATCTTCTACGGTGGGATGGTGACTGGTTTTTGCTTGTCCGTCTCCCTTTCGTAGAGTCCTCTGTCTGCCCTTTTATAGGGTCAAGAGGAGGCAGAGACGCCGGGGGTGCCTTAGAAGTGAAGTTTTGTCGAGCGCTGTTGAAGCCGCTGTAGCGACGTGCTCCGAGAATGGCCGGCCATCCCCGGACACCATGGTGACGTAGAGGATGAGACGGTGAAAAGCCCCTAGATCCTGTGGCATGCAAGCCTTGCTTCCTTGTTGACCGGCGATTGGTCGAGGCCGGGTCAAGGACGGGTCGAGGTGGGTCGACGGGGAATGGATAAGGCCGAGTCCCGGGAATTTTGGGGTACGTTACTCGTCATATTCTCCCTCGAGGGGGATCAGTGGCGGAATAGTGCTCGGCATGGCGTGTACAGTGACAGGTTTTCACCGCCCATCCCGGGATGGGCAGTAAAAAGTGAGATTTGACACTGGTACTGCTTCCATGCCGGTTATCGCTGTAGCCATGGGGGTAGAAAGTGGTTGGCGGTTGCATTAAATGCTTTGACTTTTGTCTCAGAGTTGGTGAGTGAGGTGGGTCGACCGGCTCGACCCAGGGTCGTGCGAGTCGGAGATTTCTCGGTGGTCGAGGCGTCCCGTCGAGCGAGTCTCGTGCGAGTCAGAACGTGGTCGAGGCGTTCCGTTCATTGTTTCGGCTCGTTCCGCCTTCGTGGGCGGAGCCTTTGGCGTGGTTTTCTTAGGGGCTTGTCTTTCTTAATCGTTGATTGTGGGTACCCCTTGTTTAGGTACCCGACAAGAGATATAAGGACTTGTCATCCTAGGAAGAAAACCAAGTTAGTCTATTCAATTTTAGATCTCGTTGTCAACGGCGAGTGGATTTTGCGGTCTTCGAATCCCATGTGTTGGCGAGGGTGTTTGTAGGTGGCACTTTTCTTTGCTGTCTTTACAGTGCGATCTTCAAGCTCCAGCAGACAGTGGACGTTCGAAAGAAGAAGACGATTGATTTGGTCTTTGATGTACTTTTATTTTTTTACAGGTCGTTTTGTGTTTTTTGTTCATCGCTTTGTATTAGCCTTTGTTTTTCTTGAGATATACCATATATGGAACACTCTTTTTGAGTGTTTTTATAAAAAAAAACTAGTGACATAGCTTAGTTCATATCTTTGTGACTAGAATTATGTAGGCTGTTGATCACCCTAGGTTTGCAAAGCACTAGTAGATTAAATTTATTAAGGCCTCCTTTCTGTCTAACCTTTTGCCTGGTGTTTATGAGTTTGTAGAACTAGGAGGATTCCCCGCGCGTTGCCGCGGGTATGAAGGATGAATCTATATTTTAGCATTCTAATGTGGATAACTAAATATATCTACTACTCTATTGCGTGCATGAATTTAGAAGACGAACTACTACTACGCATGCATGCACATGATCAGACGGTGTTAATTGAAAGAGATAAGTGGATGGCGTGGCGCAAGAAGGTTCAAGATAATAGCTTAGTGGAGTTTGTGTTAATTGCAAAGGATAAGTGAATGACGTGGCGCAAGGTTCAAGATAATTAGCTTAGTGAGGTTTGTCTTTATAGTATATATAGATTTTAATTTAGGCTATTTACCTCCCTAAGCTAATGGGGGCAACCAATTACACTTATAGTGCACACTGGACTACAATTGTAAGTTATGTATAAAATATTAGAGGGAAAGTATATATGGTATAAAGTGGTTTAGTAAGGATTAAAACTAGTTTCATATTTTTCAAATTAAAACGAATTTGTTATGGTTTTATATAAGATTAAACTAAAATTTAGGATTCTAATTGCGTATTTTTAAGTAAAAACTAGAAATTTCTTAAAAATATGTATAACTTATTTTAATAATCTATTTGACTTCTTGAACTGTCAACACAATCTAGTTTACTATTTTTATCACAGGCGTCGCGCCATATGGGGCGGCTAATGGGACACCACATATGTAAAATCTTTTGTATAAATTGTTTAGGGTGAAAAAAAATAAATGATTTTTAAAATTTTAAATATTATTTTTATATATGACGTCTAATGGGGGCACCACGTAGATAGATTAAAATTATTTTTTAAAATGGTTTGGTGTAAAATAAACGATTTTAAAGTTCAAAGCTTATATTTCATATGACTGGTGAGGGAAATGGAACTTGAGATCGGCTTTGTCCGGCGTCCGCGTATATGTGCATTCGGGCCCCCTCTCCGTGGAACAGCCCAGAACGAAAAGTAGCCCAGCCCTTGTTCGCCAGAAAATTCGCAAAGTCCCCAGCCAGCGAGAGGCCGTAAACTCCCGAGACCGTACCCACCAGAACGCCATGGCGGCGCCGGCGCTGGCGCAGGTCCTGCCTCTCCTCCGGTGGAGCCGGAGCGCCTCCTTCCTCAGCGCCTCGCCGCGCCGCCTCTTCTCCGCCCTTCGCCGCCCCGCTGCCGCTGCCCGCTGCGAGGCCGGCTCCAAGGCCATGCTCAAGGGGATGGACTACTCGGAACTCGAGGTAAGGGCTTTGGCTCAAGACATATGTGGGTTTTAAGTAGTTCGTTGGTTGTGGATTTGTGGTACGTGCACGCGTGAGATGATTTAGTGCGTGTTTCTTTCAGAATTGGGTGCAGGTGCAGGGGTTTCGGCCAGGCCAGGCCATGATGCTGTGGAGATGCCTGTACGGGAACAACGTTTGGGCTCATTGTTACGACGAGCTGGCTGGTAAATTTTGACCGTGTCAAGTGGAATCATCTATTTAGTATTAGTATATGCTATTAACTAATCCCTCTGTTTCAAATTACAGTTCAATTTAGCTTTATCCTAACCCAAACGTCTCTAGCTGAAAACTATTAACATCTACCAGTTCAAATAAAGTCACTATCAAGACATATTTAATGAAAAAATTATTGAAACTAATTTCATACTGTAGATGTTGATACATTTTTTCTACTAACTGATCAAAGTTAGAGAAGCTTGAGTTAGGACAAAGTTAGAGTGAACTATATTATGGAACAGTGGGAGTAACAAGGACCATATTTTAGAAATACATACACAAGGTCAAGTTATACATCACCTGCCCAACCATGTTTGGGTATTAGTTAACAGTTGCAGAAGCAGGATGCCATGTTTTCCAATTGGTCAATTTTCATTGGCATTCATAGAAAGGAGAAAGTCATGTCTTATCCACAATATCGTTGTTGTACTATCAAGTATATTTGTTTACTGGTAAGAAAACTGAATAACCTTACAAGTACCTCTACCCTTGTAAGAATTAGTTGCTTGGCATGTTTCTCTTACTAAGTTTACAACATTTTCTATTGTCCAATGGGGTCTATTGCTTTTCAGTTGGAGAACCTACAAATGCGCTTATGATTCTTCTCAATGTATGTCATTTGATGTGTTGTCCTGATGTTAGTTAAATGGTTGCCACCTATTTACCTCTAAATTCCTTCAGGTTTAAACAAGGATTTCAGGAAGATGATAACCGAGCATGCTGATCTCAAGGCATTAACTGTGAAGGACATTCATACTGCATCGGATGGTACCCGTAAGGTAGTTTTCAGTGTTTCTGTTATGTTGTGAAGTGGTTTACTGGATATGATTGATTTTTGAACACAGGATGTTACAGATACTGTTCTCTCTTGAAGATGGTTCAGTGATTGAAACAGTTATCATTCCTTGCGCTAGGGGCAGGACAACTGTCTGTGTTTCAAGTCAAGTTGGTTGTGCGATGAACTGTCAGTTTTGCTTCACTGGAAGGTTTGTTTGCTTGTGTTACACAAGGCATTTTTCTTCTCTTGGCCAGTACTGATTCTATGTTTGCTTGGCCTTTTTTTTATATATATAGGATGGGTTTGAGAAAACATCTCTCGACAGCTGAAATTGTTGAGCAGGCTGTGTTTGCTCGTAGACTGTTCTCGGATGAATTTGGATCAATTAATAATGTTGTATTTATGGTAAGCATTTGCTTTAAGTAACTTAGGCTTTGACTGTGTTACGATGGTTAACTGGGCATCTTGTTTAACTAACAGCATACAATTTGTATTTTACATTTTTTTAATCCTGATTCCCTTCCCATCTATGCTGTTCTTCCTAAAGTGACACCAACAAATATGTATAACTGTCTAGTGTCTACAGTCTATCTTAAAATTCCACTTTCAAGTCAATTCATTTTGCCGTGGATTCAAATAGCACATTTTTCTAACAGTACATTGAATTTGTGATGTTGTCCTTGCATCTGTTTTGATTTCGTATTTAGTTATTTGGTGCCATTTTAGAATGTGTTGGCCTATATATATGGTTACAACTCTTATCAGTTGCCCTTGTCCTTATCAGCAGTATTACTGAATTCTGTTTCTTGTTCAGTTGTTAGGCTTGATGTTGGTTTTGGAGTACCGTGTTAACAAAAATGAAAGTCTAGTTATAGCAACATGTATACGTTATTTAGGCATTTTTTTATGTTTACTTGCTGCAGTTAGCTCTTAATAACATCTCATTGACAGCCTACAAGATTTAAAAAGTTATGTTGTTTTTGTTGATTAGATGGTACACTCTTTCATTAATGTCTAATTTGTCCAGGGCATGGGTGAACCATTTCACAATATTGACAATGTAACAAAAGCCTCAGCAATAATGGTTGATGAGCAAGGCCTTCATTTTAGCCCTCGCAAGGTTACTGTCTCCACAAGTGGTCTTGTCCCTCAGTTAAAACGCTTCCTCCAGGAATCCAATTGCTCCCTGGCCGTCAGCCTTAATGCAACGACAGATGAGGTGGTGGTTATTCTGTTCCTGTGATTCTTTTGCATTATGTCACTGTTTTGTAAACTAACTTGTTTTGCAGGTTAGAAACTGGATAATGCCCATAAACAGAAAGTACAATCTTAACTTGCTTCTTGGCACTTTAAGGGAGGAACTTAAGCTCAGAAAGAAACAAATAGTGCTATTTGAATATGTCATGCTTTCTGGAGTGAACGACAGGTCAGATATCTCCTTTGGTGTCTTGGCTGACTGTTTTGGTATATTATGAATGTCTTAGCATAGGTTGCATATAAATCTCTTTGCAAAAGATAACTTTCTCCCCTACATTCATAAGGCTTTTCTTTTCCTATTTGGTCCAGGCATACATGTAGGCCTACTAGCTGACAGTCTATAGTTGATGTTGTTATTGTAATTGTAATCAACTAATCATTAGCCCAGTAGCCAAATTGGAACATTGAATCTTCTTTTCCTTTCTAATCTGTAGGCAAACTGAATCCTTAGTCCTTTTTCAGTGTTAAACTTTCCGAAGCTATCACAGTTAACTGGTACCTGCGTTCACCCTAAACTGTGTATATTTTTGTTTGATTTACTGTGCTTGCAGTATGGATGATGCTAAGAGGCTTATAGAGCTAGTCCAAGGGATCCCATGCAAGATAAACCTCATCTCTTTCAATCCCCACGGCGGTTCCCAATTCAAGCCCACACCAGACGATAAGATAATTGAGTTCCGCAACGTTTTAATTCAAGGTGGCCTCACTGTTTTTGTTCGGCTCAGCAGAGGGGATGATCAGATGGCTGCTTGTGGGCAATTAGGAGAGCCTGGAGACTACCAGCTGCCTCTGCTCCGTGTACCCGAGAAATTTCAGGTCGCCTTGTGATGCTAAACAGTGCATACAGTAAAACTGGTCCTGAGCAGCTTGACGAACACACGGAGTAATTGGCTTGGAATGACGGTTTGATCGTGCAAATCTTAGTAAGTTTTACCGCCTCCTGAAGATTGCCTGGAATTCTGCAATATCATGCAAATCTGAACCTGGGGACGTGGCAACAGATTTTGACATGGTGTTAGCTTCTGCTAATGCGTGGTGTATCCAAACTAAGTTCGGTAAGAATGTAATATATTAATATAAATTGGGCATTTTCTTGCAAGCCGTTACTGTAGACATTAACTGTGTAACATGCTTTCTTTTGATACTTCGATGTCGTGGGAGACTTTAGTGTCGTCCAAACTGAAGTGGGCTAAAGCGCTGCATCGTGCAGCCGCGTGACGGTGTTTTCGCATGGCTCATCGCTGCGGTCCGAGTCGCCAAAGCCGAATTTCTGTTGTTACTGGGTGATTCGAAAAGTTTGGAATGAACCTATCGGTGATCAGGAATGAGAGAAAAGAATCTGAAGGACTACAAGGCTGGCTTGCCTGAGCGAGATACCTTAACCATTAAGGGGTGCATGGCACCTAGCCACCTACACACCTGATCACCCCACCCCAAATGGTGGAAAGAAAAAGCGGAAAAATCTAGCACAAGACCCCACCGGATCAAAGTTTCTCTTATCTTTTCCAAAAGCAAGTCCATCACGCTGCGCATTATGGGCGTCTTTAGCACTGATCTGCCGCAGAACACGTAGACGCGCTACACGGTTGCGCCTTGCTTTAGGGAGGAGGCCCGGATATTCCACGTTCCACAGCAGCACTGCCTGATTGCATGAGATGATGGCCATACTGCAGCCTGTGGGTGGTCGATGCTTTCGGTCTTTATCGTGTGTAATCCTGTTTGGTGAGGGATATGTCTTGGTCAAGTCTGGAACCTGTATGTATACACGCCGCTGTTGTGGCAAGTTTTAGGCCCGTTTGATGGGCAGTTGTTGAGGCGTAAAACGAGCTCTTTTTTGATTTGGGAATTGTTGGCGTCCGGATGTCCGATGGGATAGGTTTCGTCGGACAGTACCCAACAGCCCATCAGAAACGTGCCACAGTCCCACCGTGCAGTCATTCCCCGTCTGCCTCGTCCTGCCCCGCACGCGTAACCTGCCACTGTCATCCCCGCTCCGCGCTCGCCGCTCCTTCCCCCTGAACCCCTCCTCTCTCTCCGCGCGGGCGGGACCCAAGAGCCGGCATGAGGACGAGCATGCCCCATCCACACAGGACCCTAGGCACGTTGCGTGCCCCATCCGCCGGCCCTCGGCTCGCCGTGCCCCAATGAGTCTCTGAACATACGTCTGAAACACAAAACACTTGCAACATGAAACATTTGAATGCAACATACGTCTGAAGCAAATGAAACATTTGGAACATACGCTTACAAACATGTGTATGAAACATATGCAACATCCAGACAAAACACTTGCAACATAAAAACACTTATTGCAACGTAAGATTGAAACAGCTGAAGCATTTCGAACATACTCTTGCAACATATGTGTGAAACATATGCAACATCCAGATAAAAACGCTTGCAACATACGTCTGAAACAGATGAAACGTTTTGAACAAACGCTTGCAATATGCCTCTGAAAAACTTGCAACATGTCTCTGGAACACTTTACAACATATGCAACATCCCGATCTACTTTTGCAACATCCGTATGAAACACTTACAACGTACTTCTGAAACATGTGAAACACTTGAAACATTCGTTTGTAACATGTCAGGCGCGACACTCTAGTGGGAGGCGGCCACCATGTCAAGCGTGTTGAGGAACTCGATAACCGCTTCGATGGGCAGATTGGGGTTAGGAGGTGGCGGAGCGAAGAGCAACACGGGCTTGGCTGTTGCATGCTTCTTCCGCTAGGGGCACCGGGGCGCGTGGAGCCTCAATGCGAGCGCGAAGTACGGCATGGCCGCGACGCCCTCGCGGTCTCCAGCCGCAGGAGGAAACAAGGAGGACGCCTACGCCGGCGCTGGCTCCGGCGATGAGGGTAGGGGCGGGCTGCAGGAACGACTCCAGCGGCACAACCTAGCGTCGCGGAGGCAAACGAGGGCCCCGGGACGGAGGAAGCGAAGGTGGTCGAAGCGGCGGACGAGTGGTAGGGAACGCCGCGAGCCCGCGACGGCCATGCTAGTTGGAAATGTCGTCTTCTTTTTTATTTTGAGAAACGGTGAAACAATAAAGTTAAAGGGAAACAAGTCTATTGGCCTGGTAGTGCATAGGCCAGGAAGTGCGGCATCCGGGTGGTCGGACGTCTGCACTGTAGCATTTCCGTTTAAAAAAAATCATATGGCAACTTCTTCTCGCGTTCTAAACTGATTAACTGACATCAGTAACAGGAATATGCGCTGCCTGCCAGTCGCCACCACAGTGCGTTGCGACGTTCTGTTGTCAGGTCCCACTTTGAGGCAATTCTTTTCTTGTGCCTAAATTTAATGTAGACCATCCTTTTTCATGGCCCTCTTAGTCTTAGGGAACAAAGCTCCTTAAAATCTTATGCGAGGCACGTACCTCTACGTGCTTCCTATTCCTTCGTACATGCTATTTCTGCAGATAATATGTTCTTCCAGTGGATTCTGTAATAGCAGGGAGAGATTGTTATGGGGATCCAGAACGTACATGTCAAGCCAGCAAAGGACATCGACACAAGCATCGTTGTTGATTACGTGGTTGGATTAAGCCCATATGGCATGATCATCGAATAATCATCACGCATGGTGTGGTCTGGCGCCTGCATTTCTAGACGAGTCTTCGGACCTCTGCTCCTACTCCTACTCCTTTCCAAGTTGTGCAAACAAAACAAGCGGATCAAATTGAAGAATATGAAATGTTGACTGCCCCATTTCTGCCCGTCAAGCGAAGGAGACGGTTCCCAGTCGCCTACCGGCGACGTGGACGCCAGCAATTATTTTAGGATTGCATCACGAGATGATTTGCAGGTGCCATGCCAGCCCAGGCATGACATGATGTCGCGCGGCCAACGTTTGTGATTGACGTGCATCGCACGCTTTACGTGTCTGGATCTATGCGTGTCACCTTGCAGGACGAGCCCAGGATCAGGAAACGGGAACCGCGGCCAGAGCGTCTTCTTCGGTCTGGCGTGGCACTCTCCTCGTTTTCGAATTTCGAATAATCCATGCGAAACGAACGCCATTTTTACCGCCAAACCAAATCAATGAAAGCGGAATCATCGTGAATTCGTAACGAGTTTAGCCCTCTGATGACAAATCTGTAACAGCCGCTGTGCTTGGACTGGAGTAGCCACTGTGCTCTGCGACCGTGGAGGCAGCAAAACAGGAAGTTCCACAGAGCAAAATGCGACGAGGGAACTAACGAAACGAAACGAAAGGAAAGAAGCGCATAAAACAGGGAAAGCAACACGTAACCTCCCATACTACATAACCCGGCAACTCCCCTCCTCCCCGATCCCTTCCTTCCATCCTTCCGCCACGCGCGGCATCGGCACACACACCATGGCGTCCACGCCACGGACGCCGACGCCGGCGCCGGAGAGGGCGCCGCCGCCCGTGCCCACTCCTCCACCGCCTCTGGAGACGCCCCCGCCGCCGTCGCCCTCATCGTCACAGCCGGGGGACGAGTACCACACGCCGGCGCCGTCTCTGGCCGACGGGCCGCCGCAGGAGGAGGCCAGCAGCTTCCCCAGCGACGGGAGGGAAGGAGCGCCAGCGCCGCCCAAGAGCCCGCAGCTCTCGCCCATGCGCCTGCCGCCGCCGCCGCCCAGCCCCCGCGCCGGGCAAAACGGGCAGGAAGAACAAGAAGGGGGCGCTAAGGCCGCCGCGGCGGCGGGAACGGGAACGGGAACGGCGGCGCCGGCACGCGAGCCGCTCCGCCTGGCGACGAAGGGCCTCGCCCGGTCGCCGTCGTCGCAGAGGTCGCTCTCCACCACCAACTCCTCCCCTTCTCCGTCGCCGTCGCCGACGCCGCCGTCGCCGCTGACTCCCGCGGCCGCGCCCGTGGTCAACAGCAGCAGCGGCAGCAACAACAGGAGCGGCCAGAGCACGCCCAGGCGCGCGGCAGAGACGAAGCTGCAGCTGTCGCTGTCGTCGCCGGCGCCGGCCGCCACCACGGCTGCGATCGCGGTGCACTTCGACCCGGTCGAGGAGGCCGTCACGTCGCCGCTGCACCTCGGCGGCAAGGCGCAGCGGCCCGACCACTACCACCAGCACCAGCAGCAGCGCCACCAGGAGCAGCACGCGGCGGCGGCGGCGGAGAACGGGGGATCCGTGCCCCCCGATGTGGCCGCCGCGGTCGCGGTCAGCGAGCGGAGGGAGCTGTCAGTGACGCTGCGCCTGGCCACGGCGGTGCTCAGCCTCGCGGCCTTCTCGGTGATCGCCAGCGCCCGCACGTCCGGATGGGCCGGCGACTACTACGCCCACCACCTGCAGTACAGGTCAGTGATCGCCCCTTGAACACGCGTTCCGTCTCGGCTCCTTTTGGCACATTTCCTTCGGACGTGTCCGGTTCCTGACGGCTACGGGAGTTGTTACAAGAACATTTTAAAGCAAATATTTTTTTGAAACGAAATTTCAAAATAAATAAAGAAAAAAAATCCATCTATTTGGCGAATGTATGGCAGGTACGCCGTCGCGGTGAACGTGATCGTCTGCGCCTACTCGATCGCGCAATCATTCGGCGAAATCCGCCGCCTGATCTCACCAAGGTTTATATTCCGGAGCATGTCAAGCTACTACTGCAGCCTGTTCCTGGACCAGGCAAGTACATCGATCGCATATTTAAATATTCCTGAACTGAAACTGCTCGTGTGTCATGTGCAAGAACTGAACCGTTGGTGCTTCGACCGACGACGTGGTGCCGTGCTGTGCAGGCTCTGGCGTATCTCCTCATGTCGGCGTCGTCGGCGGCCGCGTCGCGCAACGACCTGTGGGTGTCCAGGTTCGGCACGGACGCCTTCAACAGGAAGATCACCAGCGCCCTGTGGCTCTCCTTCATTGCGTTCCTGATGCTCGCTCTCAACGCGCTCATCTCCACGGCTAATCTCTTCAGCATGCTCTGAGTCTGACACGCTTGTCCTGACATTGTTGGAATCCGGTACTAGTTGTAAATTTTGGAGTAACCGTAGACGCGAATTAGTCGGAGCACACGCTGTTTTTTTGGTACTGGTACATCAGGACCACACTTTTATGATTTTATATTATCAAAGGGCTAATTGATTGTTTTTTTCTTTGGTTTATATATATAGGAGTACTAAGAATCTCGAATCTTTTATGATTTTATATTATCAAAGGGCTAATTGATTGTTTTTTTCTTTGGTTTATATATATAGGAGTACTAAGAATCTCGAATGTCTATCTTTTTCTTGACCAGTCGTTAGGATGTAAGACGGATGGTTCGTGAACACGTAAAGGAGCCATAAACTTGAGTCTTGAACAATTCAAAAGATCGTTTGGTCGAGTAACGATGACGAATACCTAACATCAGGGTTACATAAATCCCTTAGTACCATCATGTAACTCCCTGATTATCACGAGTAATTAACTTCCTAACCGATTCTACTAATCAGCCGGAGGCTACACCCAGCGGGTGCGCTCGCGCACCCCCGCTGGATTCTGACCAAAGCCCACAGGCTCGGAGCCTCAAGCCTCCGTCGCTCGGGAGCTTCGGCTGAGAAAAGCTAGCTTAGGAACGGGGCTAGAACCGAGCCTGTTTAAATCCTCGTCGCCCGGCGGTCTTGTCTGACCGAAGAGTCTCGGTAGAAGGTTTCGGGGAATGCCTTGGACCTCCCGACAGGTTTCTGCCACGTGGCAAAGGTCTGACACCTGAGCAACTATGTTAGGACATTGTTCCCCCATCCCAGCGAGGGGATGCCCGCCTATCTCGATGAGGAGTCACACCCGAGACATGATGGGACACGACAAGGGGCGCGTTGGACCGACATGTCAGCATCCTTAAGGCTTTGTCTCCCTTGGCGTGCAAGGGATGCTAGCGTGTGGGTGAAATAGGGACGGGTGGAACGGCGCCGTGATCCCAACCTGACAAACCCTGCCTGTGTTATCTGCAACAGTGGCCACTAGCGATTTCTACATTGCCAACCACACATGAAGCGCGGACGCCCCCAATGGCACAAAGATTAGGACAACAAAAACCCTAGTGCTTCCTTGACATTCACGGAAGCTACGAAACCTAATCCTTGTGCTCTCCTTGCCCTCCGGAGATATAAGGATGGGCAAGGGATCCGTAGAAGGAGAAGAGATTGACCCATCAAACCCTAAATCAATCGAACCATTCGCTCTTCTACCCCAATCATAAACACTCTTGACCATTCTAACACGAAACGCTCTCCTGGACGTAGGGCTCAACGCCCAAACTAGGATAAACTCTCTCGTTCTTTGAGTGTTAACCACCAAACTAATAATTGTCTCGATGATTACAAACTAATCAAACTCAATCACTAGTCGTGGTTACAAACCAATAACAAACTAAAACTCAATCAAACTTATAATTGTCTCGATGAAATCTTTTTCTTCTTCTTTTATCCGAATATTCAGTTAAGATCATTCCAAGGTTCCCTTTCATCATGCATAAACTAACCAACAACTAGAATAAGCACAAAAGTTAAAGGTTTGATAAAAATGGATACACCCAATACGTCAAAACTCATTGCCCAAGGCTAGAGAAAGATGTTTCCATATAAAACACAACAATTTAGCGCACATGTGAAATCGGAAATGCTCCTACACAGGCGTCCGGCCTGTTTCCTTCGTGTCGAACGCTTTTTTAACTAGACCAGAGTCTATATAACCTGCCAATGGCCCAACAATCTTCACCTTTCTCTCCCATGCCGCTGCTCGTCTCCCTCACGTGGTTTCTCATCTCCCCGGCGATGACGCAGCTGCTCGTCTCCCGACGCCGCTGATCGCTTTACTCCATCACTACCTGCTTTTCTCCCTCACGGCCCGACTGTAGGGTCGAGATGGCGGACTAGAAGGGGGTGAATAGTCCTTTCTAAAATTAATCACGTTGGCTAATCGAAACAAATGCGGAATTAAAACTATCGGTCTAGCCAAGACTACACCCCTCTATTTAAGTTCTCAAGCACCTTAAAAAGATACTAATAAGCGACAAAGGTGCCGGGCTAGCTAGAGCTCACCTAAATAATTCTAGTTATCAAGGTCACACAAACCTATACAACTAGTACTCAAACAACCGAGGGAGCTCCTACACAACTAGTAAGCAAAAGCACAAAGCTCCTAAGCTCACTAGCAATGCTCAATAACAAGGCTACACAAGCCAAATTAGAGAGCGCAAAATACTTAGCTACACAAACTAAGCAATGTGACTAACAAGGTTACTAAAACCAAATTAGCCATGCAAGGGAGCTACTTCTATGCTACACACGCAAGAAGATAACTAGCAAGCTACACAAGCTAACTAATTACAAGAGCAACTACACAAGCATAATATATGAAAAGTAAATACAAGCTTGTGTTGCACGGAATGCAAACCACCGAGAAGATGATGATGACAATGTTGACACGGTGTTTTTTATCCCGAGGTTCACGTGTTTGCCAACACGCTAGTCCCCGTTGAGACAAGCTCCAATGTTGCCGCCAGTCCTCTCGCTAGTGGTGACCCGCAAGTCACACTCTCCCACGTGGAGTGCTTACCACAAGCTCTAGCACTTGACCCGGTCGGACCACTTATCGCCCTTCGTGTCTTGCTTTACTAGAGTTGCTCTTCACGGCTCCCGCGGGGCAAGCACAATGCCCCTCACAAATCTCTTCTCCGGAGCACCACACAATCTCCTTGCGGGCTTCACGGAGACCACCACCAAGCCGTCTAGGAGGTGGCAACCTCCAAGAGTAACAAGCCCACCGGCTTGCAAGACGACCATCTAGTGCCACTTGATGCAACCTTACGATGCAATCGCACTAAAATCGCTCACTCACTCGATCGGATGAACACTATCAAGCTCAAGTGAGTTAGAGGGCTCATAAGCACTACCACATAAGCCACCAAGACTCTAGCGTGCTCAGCAGCCAGCCCAAGCCTGAGCTCCACCTCTATTTATAGCCCCCAAGCCAAATAGAGCTGTTGGAGTAAAGCTGCTGGTTTCTGCGAGGGCGTCGGACACGGTGGTGCCTGGCACCTGATAGGGTTGCGGTGCCCCCAACGGTCACTTCCCAATGGCTAGAATGGTCACCGGGCAGGGGTGGCGGTGGCACCGCCCTAGGGGTGGCGGTGACCACCCGGCCAACACCCCTGAAAACCCACTCTCTAGATAAAAGGGGCGGTGCACCGGACATGGTACGGCGGTGCCCATGGCGGTGACCCCCTTCGCTCCAACACAGGTTCGCCAGCCTTGGGTAAAAAGCAGCGGTGGCACCGGACAACACCTGACGGTGCACCGCCCAGGCAGTGGCGGTGCACACCGTCAGTGACAGTGCCATGCCCTTCTTCACTGCGTAGAACCGAGCCTAGGTGGGCACCGCCCTAGGGGTGACGGTGCCACCGGACAGGGGGTGGGGTGGGCCTAGGGCAGCACCCCAAACCCGGTTTTGCCTCCTTTCTTCACGGTTCGACTTCTCCTTTGCAAATGTGCCAACACCACAAGTGTTTCACTATCACGTGCAAGTGTGTTAACATTTTCATAAACATTTTCCCAAAAGAGTTAGCCACTCAACTTGCCACGCCACTCGATCCTAGCAACGATGTAAAGTTAGATCACTCGAGTGGCACTAGATGACCGATATGCAAACAAGTTTGCCCTCTTGATAGTACAGCCATCTATCCTAAACCCGGTCATAAACTTCTCTATACACCTATGACCGGTGAAATGAAATGCCCTATAGGTTATACCTTTGCCTTACTTATTCCACTTCATCTCCTTCGATGTTGATGCAACACATGCACCAACCAATCACCAAATGATATGATCCACTTCATATCATCACGTGACCATATTGGTTCATCAATCTTGACCTCACTTGCTCTTCACCGTTGCCTCGGTCCATCGGCGCCAAGTCCACGACTTGCCCTTCACTCTTGCAACCGGTCCGTCGAGCCAAGCCTCATCTTAATCTTCTCCACCTTGGTCACATGACTCCATGTCATGTCTCATATGCAATGAGCTCCTTTATCATCACATGTGTGAACCTTGCACCAAGTTCAAGCCATCTTCACCGTCATGGCTTACGTTGCTCGCACACATGTATTTGTGGACTAATCACCTGTGCATCTCACATCAAACACAATTAGTCCACCTAGGTTGTCACTCAATTACCAAAACCAACAAGGACCTTTCACCCACTCGCTCACGCCCGTCCTTGTTCTTCCCTCGCCGCTACACCCGCTCACCATCCTTCCTTGTCTCCATAGCGGCAAAGTGGATCTAAGTGGACACCTCTATGGTGAGGTGTTTCTCAGCTATGAAATCCTCTATGGTCGAGCGTCTCTCGACGACGAACTACACGCTCGAGGTGTGGCCTCGCTGGCGACAAGCTCCTCCATGGTGGTCAGGCTCCTTCATAGGCAAGTGCAACCGGATCTCCGCTCTATGGTGGGTTATGTTGTAGTATGTGATATGTTGCAACAGTCAATCTTGGATGCTACATGTTTTATGGCACTCAACATAAAATTGGATTTCGTGGTGTTGCAACAATCGATTTGAGATGTTGCAACATGTTTATCTGGATGTTGCAGTAGTTGATTTAAGATGTTGCAACATTTTTTTGGATGTTGCGACTGTCGATTTAAGATGTTGCAACATGTTTTTTCGGATGTTGCAACAGTCATGTTACAATAGTCGACTTAAGATGCTGCAACATTTTTTTTGCATGTTGCAACTGTCGATTTAAGATGTTGCAACATGTTTTTTTATGTTACATGAGGTTTCAGTATGTTGCAAACCTTTGTTATTGAATGTTGCAAGTAATGATTAACATCTTAATGGAGTGCAGGATCATGTGGTGTCTGCTAAGGATGGCAACGGGTCGGGTTCGGATCGGGTGGAGTCTCCGTGCACCCAAAACCGAAACCCGAAGTCGAAACCCGAACCCGAACCGAACACCGATTCGGGTGGAAATCCATCACCAAAACAAACCCACGGATACCCGAACCCCGAATGGATACCCGAAACCTGCGGATAAATATACACATATTCACATGTATAAATAAGAGGCAACAAATAATAAATATTTTCATGAGTCAATTTTGAATAGATTTAATAATCTAAGTAAACAAGTTATTATTAGCATATTATAAAACATGAGTTTTAATTCTAAATGATTTATTTCGGATATCTATTGGATATCCACGGGTGGAAAACCAAACCCGATATCAAACCCGAAACCGAACCCAAAAATCGTGGGTGAGAAATCATCCCCAAACCCGAACCCGCAAAACCCGAAATCCGCGGATATCCGCCCCGAACCCGATCCGCTGCCATCCTTAGTGTCTGCAAGCGATATAGGAACCACAACCAGCATTGCTATGGTTTACTATTGATCACAGGATAAAGGAGGGAGCGGAAGAGGATGAGCGTTAGGGTGGACGGGTAGAGCGAAAGCCTCTGGATCCGAAAAGGAAGGAGACAAGTAGAGATTTTGATCGCTTTATGCGTAATAAAGCGGGGGAAACCTTCTTGTCTAAAAAAGGAGACGGGTAGAGCAGAAGCGTCTGGATCAATTGTTTATGTCCGGACGTCCGGACACTAGACACTAGTATTTCCCATGTGAAATAGCGTATTTAGAATTGTAACCAAGCGCCCCCTGCACATGGGTTCTATACCGAATTCATAAATTGATAACTGAAAGCTTCTCTGGTCCCTCGTGGACAACCTGTCTTGCGTCGTCCTTACAGAGGTCATTGCGCAGTAGTACGTACGTGATCGCAGACATGGGCTGCATGTGAATTGTGGCACTATATTTCGATGCAGGGAGTAATTGCAGTTACAGAGGCTTGTATGTACTGAACCAAGAACAGTTCTACGATTCCTAAAGATATATATCTTGACACAAAACCATCTCAATTCTCGAACATCTGAAGAACCTCACTGATTTCTATTATACAACATAGTAGGCAAGCTGCCGTAAGACAAGATCAAGCTTGACACTACATTTCAGCCCTCGAGCTCAACCTGGTTCACTCTGCTAAACCAAATGGAGTGCAGGATCATGTGGAAGAGGTCGTACTTGATCGGCCTGGCGTGCCACAGGAAGTGCCGCTGCAGGCGCTTGACGCAGTCGTGCATGGCCACGTACCTCCGCAGCGAGATCCCCTGCAGGATCTTCTTGAGGTCCGGTATGTCCTTCTCGGCGACCACCACCGAGAAGGCGGTCCAGTCCAGCACCTCGCTGAAGGGCAGCACGAAGTTGTCGGCGATGATCACGGGCACGCACTCGTAGTAGAACGCCTCCACGATGCGGGGGCTGTTCACCTCGTACCCCATGGGGCAGAGGCAGAAGCGGCTGTTCTTCATGTGCTGGATGTAGTTCATCCGGCGGGACACCCGGTCCGGCAGCAGGCTGTACACCCGCATGTCGTCGTCCTGCCCGTCGCCCCAGTGCTTGAGGAGCACTGGCCGGACCCTGCCGTGCACGTTGCCGGCGAAGAAGGCCAGGATGCTCCGGCGGGAGACCGGCAGGCCGCCGACGTACCGGAGCGGCCGCCTGGGGGTCCGGATGGTCGTTTCGGGCAGGGAGACGTCCTTCCCGGGGGTAAAGATACCCTCCGAGCTGTCGGCGTTGCACAGCGCCTTGATGGAGTTCTTGCGGAGGTCGCGGTGCGCGGTCGTCGTGTAAGGTCCCTGCAAGAACCAAGCAAGGATCATGACGATCCATTCGATCTTGAGCTCGATTGATTTCTGTATCTATATGGATCGAGACAAGACTCAAAGAGCTAGCTAGCGTACCCAATCATGGCAGGCGACCAGGAAATGGTCAGCTCCTCTGGTGCGGTTCCAGAACGGGTACTTGTTGGCGAGGCCTCTGACGAAGTTCCTCAGGTACGTGGCCAGCGGCCTGAGGTTGTGGGAGTCGGCCTGGTAGAGCGTGAGCCTCAGCTGCTGGGAGCTGTAGGGCAGGTAGAAGAGGTGCGCCTTGGTGGCGTCGGCGACGACGTGCCGGCGGCTCTCCTTGAGGAGCTTCATGAACCAGCCCTCGGAGGCGTAGATGCCGCTGAGGGGAGGCGTGTGGAAGATGGGCCTCCGTCCGTCCTGGTAAATGTAAACTTTGAGTATCCGTTCCATCAGTTCATAGCTCCTGGATGATGATCACATTTGCTACAATTATGATGCGTTTAGTCAATGCACGGGATCATTTTCGGTAGTAAAATGAGCATACGTCAAGATTATGCAGGGAAACATGCCAAAACGCACACGGAAAACTTGGAAACTCCTCCATCCATCATGGGAGGAAGGAAAGAAGCGACGCATGCATCCACCATTACTTGCACAGGAACCGTCGGTTACCTCTTGAACTGGGAGACGTTCTTGAACAGAGGCGCATACAGGTCGGGGTCGTCGAGCACCGGCTCGGCGTTCCGTATCTCCTTCTTGGCGTAGCGCAGCGCCTCCTCCGGCGCCATCCTCCAGTACGACGGCTGATCACAGACAGACACGGGCAGACGGATTCAGGCCACTACGAGAGCGAGGAAACCACGGGACAGAACTCTCACCTCTCGTTTTCGAGGCCTCACGGCGGGCGGGGACAGGGAAGAAGGGGGCGGCGTGGCGGGTGCCGGAGGCACTGACAAGTCCGGCGATGGCGGTGGCGGTGGCGGTGGCGGCGTCTCGTTCGCGGCTGACAATGTTCCAGCGAAGTCGGTTCTCCTCGTGGTGGATGCGCCGGGGGAAGAGGGCAGGGAGAATGTGAGCAGCGCCGTGGCCGCGCCCGCCGCGAGGAGCGACACGAGCGCCGCGACGCGGCAGCATGAGGCGGACATCGTCATCCCGCTCCCGCCGCGGTGGCGGGGCCGGCGCCGGGACGACCCGGCGTGGAAGGCGGCCGAGGGGGAGGTGGCGAGGTGCGGTGGTGGCCGCATTGGTGTGGAGAGGAGGACGTGGGCGGCAAGGAGAGAAGAGCGCGCGGGCGCATGTCTTCTGGTGTTTATATATTTTCTATTTTTCTGATTCTGATTTCTGCTGCAAAAAAAAAAAAACGCTGCGACGCGCCATCCGAAGAAAGGAAACGTCGGGGATATGCGGCGGTGTTGTCTGGTTGGGGTGTGTTCAGCGGGTGAAAAGTGGATGAAAAGTTACGGTAGTATCTTTCGTTGTTATTTGACAAAATTTGTCTAACCATGAACTAACTAGGCTCAAAAGATTCGTCTCGACATTTACAGACAGACTATGCAATTAGTTATCTTTTTTACTTACATTTAATGCTCCATGCATGCGTCCAAAGATTCGATGTGATGGGTGGAAGAGGAAATATTTTGGGTTTCCATGTGAAGTGAACACACCCGTACTTTCCATTTGGGCCGTGTGCTTGCCGCATCGGAACTTTGGGAGCCGCGACGCCGACGCCAGGCGAGCCAAGGGCCGCCGCGCTCTGGCGGACCGCGGACTGGGGAGGCTCGGGGATTCTGGCCCGGTCCGGCATGGCGCTCCCTCATCCGATCGGTTTTTTTTTTTTTTTTGCACTGCCAGCTACGCTCTCGCATCCTGGAACTGGAACTTCGGAAGCGTTTGTTCGGGAAGACGCCAGCACGATCACGACACGGCAATAAGATATGGTACAGTTCGGCTGCGTGCCGCAGGGTTTGTGGCACGCGTTCTGCCCAGGGGTGTTTTGATCCGCGTCACATCAGACGTAGGAGAACTAAATATAAGTTAATTATAAACGATAATACTCTCTTCATCCTAAATTATAAGGCATTCTAAGAATCTTGAAGAGTCAAAAAGATCTCAAGTTTGACCAAATTTATATGATAAGATAATAGTATTAATGACACCAATTAAGTATCATTAGATTATTCATTAATTATATTTTCATAATATACCTATTTGATGTTATAAATTTTCGTAATTTTCTCTATAATTTTGGTCAAACTTAAGATGTTTTAACTCTCTAAGATTCTTGGAATGCCTTATAATTTGGAATGGAGGGAGTACCCCATCTGTTCTAAATTATAAGTCGCTTTGACTTTTTTGGTTCATCCATTTTGCTATGTATCTAGACATATTATTATATCTAGATGCATAGCAAAATGGATATATCAAAAAAGTCAAAGAGATTTATAATTTAGAACGGAGGGAGTAATATAGACTGGCAATTCGGGCGGGCGGACGCACTGTTCCACACCCCGCTCCTCTGCACTCGCTCTCCCTCCGCTCCGCCGGCTCCTCCGCACTCACTCTTCTCCGTATTTGCTCTCCCCCCGCTCTCCGAGCCGTCCCCGGGACGGGGACGCCGCGTCCGCGCACGCGAGCTCACTGCGTGCCCCACCTGCCTATGCTCCCTCCCTCCCTCGTCCCTCGCCCCTCCGCGACCTCCATGCAACCCCGCGCTCCCAGCGACCCGGCTCCTGCTCCCCCCACCGGAGATGAGGACGACGGCGGCGGCTCCGACGAGGTAGGTCGGTCCTTCTTTGGATCTAAGCCCTCCTCCTCTTCTGAATATGAGCGCTTCTCCTCCTCCTCTGGATCTGAGCGCTCCTCCTCATCCTCTGGATCTGAGCCCTCCTCCTCCTCCTCTGGATCTAAGGGGCGCGGCGGTGGCTAGGGTCCTGGCGAGCTCCGGGGTCCTATTCTCTCCTCCCTCCGGCGAGTTTGAAGGTGATGGGCCAGGGGCTATTCTGTACGCTTTTTTTGTTGTTTCTTTCGGGTTGCAATGGTTTTTTTTTTTATGTTGCAACAGATGATTTTCGAATGTTGTAATGGGATTTTTGGGTCGTTGCAACATATGATTTTCGAATATTGCAATGAGATTTTTGTGTCGTTGCAACAGATGTTTCCGCGATGTTGCAGTGCTTGAGATGTTACAGTACATACTTTTTTTATGTTACATCACATAATTTTTGATGTTGCAGTATATATTTTTTCGATGTTGCAGTATATGATTTTTGATGTTGCAGTATATATATTTTCGATGTTGCAGTACATATTTTTTGTTGTTGTAGTACATTTTTTCAATGTTGCAGTGCATTTTTTTCAGTGCTGCACTCCATATTTTTGCGATGTTGCAGTATTTTATATCCCGATGTTGCACTACATAGTTTTTCTATATGTTTACAATGTTGCACTTGAAGTGTTTCATGCTCTTTTTGGGACAGGGGTGCGGTGGGGAGCAGAGTGCGTTGGAGGAATTGGGGACAGATGCCCGTGAGGAGCGGAGGACAGGGCGGGTTCCGTTACGCAGGGGGTGGGTGGGATTCCGTTTTATTCCCTACGTGGGGACGGGCGGGTTTACAAAGGGGACTGGCGTCCGGATGCACTCGCGCGCCGGACGTCTGGACGCTAAAAACGTCAAATTATAAAACTAATTGCATAGGAGTAGACTAATTAGCGAGACGAATCTATTAAGCCTAATTAATCTATGATTAGCACATGTTTACTGTAGTACCTCATTGTCAAATCATAGACTAATTATGCTTAATAGATTTGTCTTGCAAATTAGTCTCCATCCATGCAATTAATTTTGTAATTAGTCTATGTCCAATACTCCTAATTCGTGTCAAACATCCGATGTGTCGAATTATGAGTACAGCCATAGACCTTCGCATTGCGAGTTGCGACCAGAGCAAAGCCTGCGGCCGTAGAAGCAGAGTTAACGAAAGTACCACGAGACAACGAGAGCAGTTCCAGGTTCAGGATTATGAGCTGCAAAATCTATTTAAACAACATTTGGTTACCAAAATGCCAACTGATATCGGTACCAATCGCAATCAGTTCAGCAACTAGGATTTGGACACGCACCCCATCGGTATTCTAAACACAACATTGAGTCTATGCAAATTGATCACAAGTTTCTTTTGCTAGTTGCTACGGTGGTATTAGCTCGTATACAACTTTTTTGCTTCAAAATGGAAAGGCACAAAAGTTATTTCAATCTCTCAGAAATAGATCAGCCTAAAAATCACACCCGTCCCGAATTCCTAAACTCCACGCGGAACCTTTCGTCCTTTGATCCTTTCCTTTTTCATAATCTGCCATATGCAAGTTTCCATCTCCAGCACGAATTGTAATATCTACACTTCTACAGCAGCTAAAATAATTCGCATGACTTGTCTCAGGGAATTGGTGCACCCGCAAGTACCGAATGCACACTGCAGAGTACTGAGTACAAGCGCCACCATTGTATTTGTTTCTGTCTAACTTACACACCATTGTATGCGTACTGGGCATTGTATATACAGACACATCTTACCACAATTTTCAGAACTACAGCTGTCAGGCGTTCCAAGTCTGGAAGGTGCCACAAACAAAGTCGTAGCGAGCACCGATGAGTTTGAGTGTTCCCTTGACCAATCTATCCATGACAAATGGGTAGGTCTTCAGGTTTCTAAGGGACAAATTGACGGCCTCCTGCGTACCATTCAAAAAATGCTAGATCAGCATGTAATCCGATTGAGAAACAACTAGTAGTTAGCACTGGGGTTTCACTAACTTGGTTACCAATTGAGAAATAGATCAGCAAACTGAAGCACTGAAAACAAATTTTTAGTAGACTCACAATTTCCAACTTGGTGCATTGTTCATCAAAAGGCAGAAAGGCATGTATTCTCTCCACCTTCTTCTTGATATCCAGACCGATCTTGACCCAGTTTTCAATGAAGCTAAGAGATCAAATGAACAGAATACAACTTAGAATAAAGAGAGTATCAAAGATGCTTAGATAATATATATTAGTACAGTACCTATTACTCAAACCAAATTTTAGCTCACTTGTTTATGGGAAATATACAATTATGCACGTTTTTCTACGCCTCTTTGTAACATGCAATTATGCATGGTTTTCTTTATCACCAAACATAGTGGAGACAGACAATTCGGAGCAAGATTAAGATGACTACTTACTAGGTGTGTGGTCTATCTTCCTTCAAAGAGAGGAGTGCCCTGATTCCACCACAGCAGCTGTGACCAATAACCACAATACACTCAACCTGAGAATAGGGTGTCCATCAACTTGTTTTCCATGGACAGAAGAATATATCTCTTATAGTTCGTAATGGGGCAATTTATGTGACTATATACAGTATAACTGCCAGTATCATTCCATTGTAGGAATATTTTATTCCTCTGCACAAATTTCAGTGGTTTTGATATAGCTAATGGAGGTATAGTTACCACAGTGATTCTAAACAGCAAACTATAAATTTAGGTTTACTCATAAAGTATTAGATAAATGACACATGACCACAAAAAAAAAACTTCCCAAATCATGCTAACAATTAGGGAGGAGTGCAACAGCATCCTGTAGCACAAGTAGTCTGGTGGCACTGTGTTTTTATTGTCTTTTTTTTTCTTACAAGACTATGTCACATTCATTGACAAATGAACCAAAACACATGAATGCAAGATGGATGTTTTAGGGTTAGGCATTCTAAAAACAACAGGGAGAAGCTCACCTTGAGGATGGTCACAGCATACTCTGTGGTCATACATGAATGTACAGGTTAGTTAATTGTACCTCCAAAAGCACTAGCCAGAATTATTACTTCTTGAAAATAAAATATGAAAAATAATCTCCATAAGCATGAACCTGCTTGTAGGCTGGGACCAGGCTGGCAATATTACGGACAGTAAAGGCTTCTCCTGGCTTTAGGTCAAGGGTCACTGATGGACAAACACGCGAGTCAGAGCATGCAAACACCATGTACTGCAAGAAATAACAGAATAACCATCAAATCAGAGAGGAGAAAAAAAAGGCTGACTCCTTAGAGCATCTCCAGCAGGACCCCCTACTTGACCCCCTACTCCAGATTTAGGTAGTGGAGTCTAAAAAATCAACTCCAGCAGGCCCCCTACTACACCCCCTACTTCTGTTGCCCCCCTACTTTCTCCCCCAAACCCCCTACTTCTGTTGGCCCCCTACTCCACTCTCCCTACTTTTTTCTGTGATGGGACCCACATGTCATTCTGTGCTGGGATGAGTTTAGGTAGCCTATTTTAGGTAGTGCTGCTGGAGCAAACCACGAAATATAGGTAGTATGAAAATAGGTAGCACCCTAAATAGAGAAGTAGGGGGTGTGTTTTAGGTAGCATTGCTGGAGATGCTCTTAGAACACGGACCTTATAGAGATCAAAGATTTCCGAATGGAATGGTTTTGACTATAGATTTATTGGGGACCTTCGCAACACAGCAAGGAAGTTAATAGACATTGAATGATTCACATCCACTCATGCCTAATATCCAGAAGATGAGTGTGTTCATGTATCCTTTATGTGTCTCCTTCAGTCCTTCCCATTAAATGAATGATGATGTGAATGAACATATTACAGGGACCAATCAGACCATAAACACTACAACTTGGTAGGAGGCATTAATTATTTTGGTGGAGCTCCAGGTTCCAAGTCCCACCTGACGCAGCAGGTAGGTTACTTGCTTATCTCCAGTTGACCAAACTGATCATCTCCAGATACTAAGTTACAGAAACTCACAGAATGTATGAAATCATATGCAGTGTAAATTAAACTACAACCCAGAGGACAAGACCAATTGCCAAACAGACAATATGTAAATATGCATGACGGGGTGAAAAGACTCATTTGCCTCATCTGTTTAACAGGCAATCAGAATATCAGACACCACCACATGCACAATTCTCTTGTGTATTTATTATTGTTGGAGTTCCACCTTTGGAAAAATGCTCCAACCACAAAAGCGAACCTCCAGACAGCAAGGTTTGTTGCCCCATCAAGAATTTGTATGCAGGGTGAAGCGGCAAGGTGGGCATGATTCAGTTTTTATGTTATATATATAACCAGTTTTGGATGGGTGTAATTGCATTTTGAAGTTATCATCAGCTTATTCTTGTATGTGAGCAACACACAGATTGCCATGTTTAACATTTGACCCTGTGCGGCCAACAAGTCTACTCATTTAGTATCATGAGGAGAGAAGCTAATTCTGGTCTATGGTCCAACACAAACTGCTGCAAAACTGAAGCTACAAGTATTACCTTTTGTTTTAAAGACCTACTCCATACTTCCGAACTGAACAACTGCAGGTTAATTCTTGTTTGTGGGATTTCATTTAGTATCCTAAGGTTTCCAAAACTATGAGACCAGAATTTCGATTAGTTTGTTATTCAAACTTAAAAATAAGTTGCAAATAATCAGACTTCTCGTATATAACTTTCTAGGACAAGAGAAAGTAGAAGCAGCAACAGAATAACCAGACATTTTGTTCAGTTTTTATTTTATTTGAGAATGTTCTATTTGGCTGAACTATCGGTGTGTAGTTATGCTTAACAGTTGCACACATCGATGAATGAACACATCCTGAATACAGTTGAACGAACAGAGGGGGGGTTTTTTCCCCAGGCATCGATGGAAAATACCTTCGGCGACTGGGCAGACTTGAGCTGGCCGAACAACATTGGGTTCTGACTGCAACAACGGCCAAATCAGAACTGAATCAGGAACAAACTCAAATTCAGGTGCAGAATTCCTTGACCAAAAGAGCAAACTCACTCGTAGACGTTCTTTTTAAACGTCCGGAACCCAGTCTTCAATCTCTCTGCAGCGCCCAGCCCCTGCAAACATCGGCAGCAGCCATCAGCCACGAGGGTTGAAACAATGAAGAATGGAGCCAACAAAACTCATTCGTGTTGATCTCTCATTACTTGTACATGTTACAGGCAGGAACTGCCAGCGCGAGGCGCAGCTGCAGCCGAGTGCGCACAGCGACGTGGGCGACGTCGTGGGCTTGACCAGCGCGGGCGCGTGAACTGTGCAGCGCAGGAAAACCTCGTCTACGCTAGGAATTCAAAAACAAGTTACAAACAGGTTACACATTTTATCACCCACCGCAGTCTGAAGGGTCATCGGCATGACGCAAAGACCGTCCCGGAAAGCCTCGAAGGTCTTCGCTGTGAGTCCCTTGGTCATGATGTCGGCATACTACTCTCCAGTCCGCACATGTAGAACGCGAAGCTCGCTGGCCTGCACGCGTTCGCGAACGAAGTGGATATCAAGCTCGATGTGCTTTGTGCGCTTGTGATGCACCGGATTCGCGGACATGTAGATGGCCGAGACATTGTCGCAGAATGCCACCATTGCCTTCTGGATAGGGAAGTGAAGCTCACCGAGGAGTTGCCGCAGCCAGATGCACTCGGTGGCGGCGTTGGCAACTGCACGGTACTCCGTCTCAACGCTTGACCGAGACACAGTCGGTTGGCGCTTGGAGGACCATGACACCAGGGATTCGCCGAGGAAGATGCAGAATCTAGACATTGAACGCCGTGTGTCGGGGCACCCGGCCCAGTCCGCATCGAAATAGGTCGTGACGTCGAGGCGTGGCGAGGCGCGGAGCTGGAGCCCGTGCGTTGTCATACTGCGCACATAGCGCAGGATCCGCTTGAGCTGCGCCCAGTGTTGCTGCAGAGGATCATGCATGCAGAGGCAAGCTTGTTGAACGGCGAAGGCGAGGTGGGGCAGGTGATCGTCAGATATTGCAGCGCTCCGGCGATGCTGCGGTACGCTTCGCGTCCGCAACGGGTGACCTGTCAGCGGAGAGCTTCCCTTGAGATACAACCCAGCTGCCGTGCGCTGCACGTCAATGCCGAGGAAGAATCAGAGGTCGCCCATGTCCTTGACCGCGAACTCGGAGCGCAAATCGTTGACGACGCGCTGAAGCAGGGCTGAGCTCGAGGCAGTGAGGACCATGTCAGCGACGTAGAGGAGATAGGCAACGTCTGTGCCGCGCCGGAGAACAAAGAGGGATGAATCGGACCTGGTGGCCTTGAACCCAAGCTTGGTGACGAAAGTGGCGAAGCGCGTGAACCAAGCTCTTGCTGCTTGCCGCAGCCCGTAGAGGGACTTGTCGAGATGGCAGACAGCCTGTGGGCGTTCAGGATCGACGAACCCAATTAGGCTGCTGACAGAGCACGTACTCCTCAAGGTTGCCATGCAGAAAGCATTGGATACATCAAGTTGCCGTGTTGGCCACTGCTTGGATGCGGCAATGGTGAGTAAAGCCACGCACAACCCATCCAGCCTTGTAGCGCTCGAGCGTCCCATCAGGATGAAGTTTGTGCTTGAACACCCATTTCCCTGAGATGATGTGAGCACCGGCCGGCTTGTCGACAAGGCGCCAGATGCGGTTCGCCTGGAGAGCATTGAACTCAGCCTCCATGGCCTGCTTCCGGTTAGGATCGCGCAGAGCTGCTCGAGCGGAGGATGGAATGGGCGAGATGGATGTAGACGCAGCCATGGCGTAGCGTGGGTTGGGTTCGAAGATGCCTGCGCGAGCACGCGTGACCATTAGATGGGAGGTGCCTGTGGCAGCGAATTGTGTGCTGGCAGCGTGGCGGACACATATGACAAGCAGGCACAGGTGGCGAAGGGTGCTCAGGCGGTGAGACGTGCGCAGGCGATGAGCCGGGGGACGCTTGGGGTGTAGGCACGGGAGTGTGCACGGCAAGAGGAGGCGGGGACATGGTTGTGTCTGCAGGAGGAACAGTGCGACGGCGCTTAGGGGCATTGTCGAGTGAATAGGAGTGTCATCCGCGTCAACCAGTGTCGCAGACGTAGGCGACGTCGTGGCAATCGAGGGTGCCCGGAACGGGAGGACAGACTCATCGAAGACCACGTGTTGAGAGGTGATCAAGCGACGGCTCACGAGGTTGAAGCACCGATAGCCGCGGTGATCACTGGGATAGCCCAGGAAGACACACACGGTGGACCGTGCGTAGAGCTTGTGCAGAGTGGTGGCTGTTTGGTTCGGAAAGCATAAACAGCCGAACACACGGAGGTGAGAGTAGTCTGGCGAAGCACCTAGGAGGTGCTGGAACGGCGTCACCGGCGACGTGGCATGGCATGGTCGCCGGTTGAGCAGATGAGTGGCCATGGAGAGCGCCTCGGCCCAGAAGGGATAGGGCATGCCGGCATGCACAAGAAGACTGCGTACACAATCATTGAGTGTGCGAATGATTTGCTCGGCTTTGCTGTTCTGAGCAGAAGTGTATGGGCAGGTCAAGCGAAGGGAAATGTCGTGGGCGGCCTCAGACTTAGCGCGCAGAGGGAAAGTCCAAACATAATGAGTACAGGCATCAATGAGAACAAGGTAATATTTGAAGCCGGAATTGCTTGAAACGGGTGATGTCCAGACATCGCCATGTACAAGTTGAAAAGGAACATAGCTAACTGAAGGAGATGCAGAGAAAGGTAGTCGAACATGTTTGCCAAGTTGACATGATTGACAAGCATGAGCTGTGGTTTTTGTACAGGTGAAATCAAACTGAGCTACGGTGCTGTTGAAGGAATCACGGCCTGGATACCCGAGGGCCGAGGCGTTGATGCCACAGTTCCGCCGAGGAGGAGGAGCTGGACAGCAGCGCCTGAGCAGAGGGAGGCCGGAAGGGATACAGCTCGCCATCACTACTACATCGGAGCATCTATGTCTGTGTAGGAAGATCCTTGATAGAAAAACCAAGGGGATCAAACTCGATGGACACATTGTTATCATGGGTGAAAGAACGCACAAAAATCAAATTTTTGACAAGAGCTGGTGAAATAAGAATGTTGTGCAGATGAAAGCGAGTGCCGAGAATACAAGAATTGGCAGTGTGAGTGACAGACATAGATGATCCATCCAACAGTGATGGGAATAGAAGAAGAAACAGCACGAGCAGTGGGGAAGTTACCGGAGCCAGATGCCATGTGGGACATGGCGCCGGTGTCCAAAAACCATTCGGAGGCCTGGGGTTTGGCTGGGGGAACACTGGCCGTGGCCAGGGCGGCCAGTAGTGCCTGCTGGTTCCATACATCGCCGGTGGGAGCAGGCGCCGGGGAAGGAGCCGTATAAGCCGCGGTCAGGTATGCCTGTTGAGGCACGCCGGGGCGGGGACCGAGTACGCCGGCGCCAAGGACGCGGAACGGCATGGGCCAAGCTTGGACCCAGGGCCGAGCCGGCAAAATTCAGGGCCCTGTACGAAACCCTAAACCAAGGCCTTTTTTTACGTGCCTATTTTCTTTTATAATAATCATTTCGTAACTATTTTCTAAAACTGAGTTAAATTCTGATCTATTATTTGTTATTTTCTTAAGTAGATTGATATTTGCTTGAAGACATGTCTTAGTGTTGGAACATTAGACATAATCATATAAAGATACTAGAATTTAAATTGAAGGAGAAGATTAAAATTGCATATAGGGCGTTGTCGCTGACTCATGGTGCTACTATTGTACCCATTAGAAAAGTTAGTTGCATCTCCGTATGCTGGGCTTGATCCTAGAAAAGTTAATTGCATTGGTTTGATCCCCTAGGTCGGGTAGTCACTACATACTCAAAAGTTGTCACTTGCTTCACGGTTCGCACACATCATGAAGTGATGGATGTAATGTAGTCAAGTAACATCAGCCAGCGGCAACTACCGTGCGTCGGGTGCTCGGTACTTCCGCAACACCGATCTATCACAGCGCGGTGGGGTGACGACCTGCGGGGCCCCTGGAATTTGGGGGCCCTGTTCTTATGCACCACTCGCACACCCATGGGGCTCGGCCCTGCTTGGACCATGCCGGTTGAACCCGGGCATCCATGGAGATGAGGGTGGGCGGGCACCGGCAGATCCGTTGGCGGAGGGGGAGCTGCTGCCGCTGTTGCCAACCGTGAAGTTGTTGCCGCGGCCCCGTCGCTTCTTGTTGCCGCGGTTGTCGGAGCGGTTGTTGGTGCCCGTGGCCGGTTGGCTGGACGGAGGAGCACCGGTGGTGACGCCGGAACCGCCCGCAGGTGCAGGAGGCCGAGACGTGCCGGCGGCGAGGAGGGCATGCTGGGCGGCGGACTTGGCGTGTTCCTTATCGTACTGCTCCTCTAGCAGCAGATAGGACCGCGCGGACAGGAAGGTGTGAGGAGGGTTCTTGGCGGTGATCATGGGAACGGTGTGCTGGTACTTGAGGAGAGGCCGCAGAGCATGTTTAACACCTGGGACATCTCGCGCACCGGTTGCCCGACGTCGCGTGTCGGCGAGATGTTTGAGGCGCCCGGTGTACTCCTTGATGTCCATGTCGCCCTGAACCAGGCTGCGGTACTCAGCCTCAAGGTAGACAAAGCGATGAAGCTCGTTGTCGTGGAACTGGTCTTGGATCGCGTGCCAAATGGTGTATGCCGTCGCCTTGGGAGCTCGAACGACCGCGCGGACATCCTTGGACACGGTGTTGTACAGCCAGCTCAAAATGCACTGGTCGACCATGACCTAGTCCAGATCGTGGCGGTTGGTGGCGGTGGGAGAGGAGGTGAGGTGGGAGCCGAGGCCAAACTTGCCAATGAAGGCATCGAAGAAGCATCGCCATTCGGTGTAGTTAGACTCGGTGAGGTCGAGCTCGACGGGAACGTGATTCTTGATGTTCACAGTCTGGAGCACGGTGGAGGAGGGAGGCTGGATGAAGGTCTCGATGAAGGAGACACGGTCGACGGAGGAAGCGGAGGAGGAGGACTCGCCGTTAGAAAGATCGGTGTTGAAGAGTGGATTTGTGTCCATGGCAGGGCAGCGGAGGGTGGGCTCGCCGGCAGCGGCAGTGTCGCACGCGGCGGTGGCAGTTGCTGGAAGAGCAGCATAGGGGATAGGACCTAAGCGAATGATACCATGAAACAATGAAGAATGGAGCCAACAAAACTCATTCGTGTTGATCTCTTAGTACTTGTACATGTTACAGGCAGGAACTGCCAGCGCGCGAGGCGCAGCTGTAGCCGAGCGCGCACCGCGACGTGGGTGACGTCGTGGGCTTCACCAGTGCGGGCGCATGGACTGTGCAGCGCGGGAAAACCTCGTCTACGCTAGGAATTCAAAAACAAGTTACAAACAGGTTACACGCTTTATCAAGGGTGAAAGTTGAAACAACACAATGCGGGCAGGTGACAAGAAAAATTGCAGGAACCGGAGACTGACCTTGCTGTACGTGACCATCGGTGCTGGGTAGGGGTAGTCGGCAGCGCTCGATCCCCGCCGGATCAACAGTTCCTGATGCATCGTGTCAGTACCCCTCACCCGGGTGATCCTGACGAAGGCCCAAGGCCCAAGCCCGGCGCAAGGAAGAGGTCCAAAAGCTCCAAGCTGTCCGGCCCAGAGTGGCATTGCTCTTTGTGCATGTGTAAGCCCGAATGAGGCATATGTAAGGAGAGGTGCTGTACTAGAAAAGGCAACTCGGAACTGAATCAAATCTAAGGCTGTGTTTAGTTGTTGCTGTAAATTTTTTGAAAGCACAGTAACTCTTTTGTTTGTATTTGACAATTAGTGTCTAATCATGGGCTAATTAGATTCGAAAGATTCGTCTCGTGATTTACAACCAAACTGTGTAATTAGTTTTTTTACCTATATTTAATGCTCCATGCATGCGTCCAAAGATTCGATTTGACAGGGAATCTTGTAAAATTTTTGGAAGTTTGAAGGATCTAAACATACCCTAAACAAGCGCCGAGCACTCTGCCGGCTGACTTCGTATCCCCTTTCTTCTTCCCCAATCCAACTCTTCCCTCTTCGATCCCCTTTCCCTCTGCTTCTCCTCGCCGCCGGCGAAGGAGACGCTAACACTGGTATCAAAGCCACCGTCCTTCGGCCTGGGGTTCATGCTGGATCCCTCCCACACCTCTCATCCCCATTTTACCCGGTTCCAGCACACCCACGGTGCCATGGAGCCCAATGCATGCAACATGTTCGACGTTGTGCTCAAGAGGCTTGACGACATGGAGGCCCGCTCTTCCGAGCGTTGGGAGCGCTGGGAGAAGCACCGCGACGACAATGCTGCGGAGCGGGAGGCGCGTGACGCTGCCATCGACCAGCGCCTCGGATCTCTAGAGGAGTTCATCTTCGGCATCCCAGAGCGCGCCGCCGAGAAGGACCGGCGCCTCGTTCTGCTCGAGCAGCGGGCCGCGTCGACTCATCGTCGCGCAGAGGCGTTCGATCTGCGAGTTACTCAGCTTGAAGACTACACCAACTCCCAGTACACCGCCGCCGTCGTCGCCGACAACTAGGGCGCCCACTTCGACGAGCGTGTCTCCAACCTCGAGCACCACATGAACGAGCTGGAGCTCATCCGCCTCTACGAAATCCGGGACGAGCAGGACGAGCGCGTGTCCGCGCTGGAGACCATTGTGGTGGATCTGGAGGCATGGCGGCCCGGTGTGGACGGCTTCATCGACGACACCCGTCTAAAGATGCTGCGTCTCACCAAGCAGTGTGATCGAGCGATGTTGGAGACACCTGCTCCACCCGTTCTCCCGATACTGCTTGAGTCAATCGCTGAGCGCTCACCTACCGGGCAAATGATCGACTGGCCCAAGGGGCACGGCGTTGAATCGACTACACGGGAGAGGAACTATGGATCGGTAATGACCGTAGTTCCTACCCTGGCCAATGGTATGCACTCAGTTCCTGTCTCGCAGTCATTCATCTGTTGTGGATTTGTCGATGCGCACCCATCTCCTCTCCGTCACACTCCGAGAGCTTACAATCCTCCATCACCCCTGGTTCATCCGCCTCCAAATCCTCATCCTCTCCACAAACAACCACCGCCTCCATTCCCACCTCCTCCTAACCCACATCCTCATCACAATCCCCCACTGCCCCCTAACCCACACCTTCACCACAACCTTTCCCACCCCAATCATCACCATTTGGCTCACATTGATCACCATTCGCCACATTCTGATCACTTGGGTAAGCTTCCCGAGTTTGATTTCCCCACCTTCGATGGCGAAAATCCCCAATTCTGGATCACGTGTGCTAAGAACTATTTTGATGTGTACCATGTCCATCCCTCTGTATGGGTTCGTGTATCTACCATGCGCTTCACTGGCGCTGCTGGTCGTTGGTTCCAGTCTATGGAACAACAAATTTCAGCTTCTGATTGGCCTACCTTGTGTGCCTTAATCCATGAACGCTTCTGTAGAGATCAGCACGAGCTCCTACTTCGCCAACTCTTCAACATTCGCCACACTTCCACTGTTTCTGACTATATCGACAGGTTTGTTGCATTAGTCGAACAGTTATCCTCTTACACCACAAACCTAGACCCGCTATATTTCACTACTCGCTTCATCGATGGGTTGCACAACGACATTCGCTCGGTGATCTTGATTCAGCGTCCTGCGAATCTCGATGCTGCTTGCACTATTGCTCTGTTATAGGAGGAGGCCTTGGACCAAGGAAGACATCGTGATTTCAAGAAATATGACCATTCGGCGTTCTCCAAGGCCTCGGCCAGTAAGGGGCCACTGCCATTGCCACCTCCACCTCCTCATCTGGTTGATGATAAGAAGCTGCCTGACGACAAGAAGCAGTATCAGCGGCCCTCGGTAGATGACCGTCTGGCAACTCTTCGCAATTACCGCAAGGCCCGTGGTCTGTGCATGCGTTGCGGTGAGAAGTGGGCACCGGGTCACAAATGCGCCACCAATTTGCAACTCCATGTGCTCCAAGAAGTTTGGGATCTCTGTCATGTTGATTGCCCAGAAGATGAATGTGCTGATTCTGATGTTTCCCAGCTAAGAGATTCTGCCTGTATGATGATTTCTGCAGCCATTCAGTCAGATCAGCCATCTCCCTGTACACTTCAGCTCGCTGGCGAGATTCAGGGCCATCCAATTGTGGTACTCGTGGACTCTGGTAGCAGTCATTTGTTTTTGAACTCACATCTTGCTTTAGTGGTTCCAGGGGTGGTGCCACTGTCTACCCCGGCGTTGGTTAAAGTTGTTGATGGTTCTTCTATTCATTGTTCGTCGCACATTCTGGATGCTGAGTGGTCTGTGCAGGGCTTCAGATTCCATTCCTCACTCAAACTGTTGCCTCTAGGATCATTCGACCTCATCCTATGTATGTATTGGTTGGAGGCGTTCTCCCCTATGAAGGTGGACTGGGTGCAGAAGAAATTGTCTATTCCCTATGGTTCCAGGCATATTACTTTGCACGGCCTTCAACCCAATGACGCGCAGTGTTCGCTACTTCAGCTGTATCACATTGCAGATGGCACTAGCTCCTCTGATCCGGTTGCACCTGAGGTTCAACAGCTGTTGGCTGAGCTCAGTGATCTCTTTGCAGAGCCATCTGAGTTGCCTCCACGACGTCAGTGTGACCACTCCATTCCCCTGGTGCTAGGTGCCTAGCCAGTGGCTGTTCGTTCCTACAGATATTCACCAATGCTGAAGTCTGAAATTGAGCAGCAGGTCAATGACATGTTACATCAGGGCATCAGTCAACCTAGCACTAGTGCCTTCTCTTCTCCAGTGCTGCTGGTCAGGAAAAAGGACGGGTCATGGTTCTTTTGCGTCGACTACAGACAGCTGAACGCGCTCACAGTCAAAAGCAAGTTTCCCATCCCAGTTGTTGATGAGTTACTTGACAAGCTTTCATCAGCAAGTTGGTTTTCTTGCCTAGATTTGAGGGCTGGCTTCAATCAAATTCGGCTTGCACCTAGAGAAGAGCATAAGACTGCATTTTAGACCCACTAGGGCCATTTCGAGTTCACAGTAATGGCCTTCGGCCTCACCGGTGCTCGCAATACTTTCCAGGGCGCCATGAACTGCACACTTAAGCCTCTGCTTTGCAAGTGCGTCATTGTATTCTTCGATGACATCTTGGTATACAGCTCCACTAGGGAAGAACATCTACAGCACCTGCGTCAAGTATTTGATCTCTTATCCAAGGATCAGTGGCTAGTGAAGCTCTCTAAATGCCTTTTTGGTCAGCAAAGTATTTCATACCTTGGCCATATTGTCAGCAAGTCCGGAGTGGCTACGACCCTGCTAAGATCGACTCTATCAAGCTCTGGTCTCAGCCCACCGATGTCAAGCAGTTGAGGAGCTTTCTCGGGCTGGCGGGTTACTACAGGAAATTCGTCCGTCATTTTGCAATCATTGCGAGGCCTCTGACGGATCTCCTCAAGAAGGGCGTCATGTTTGTATGGACGTCTGTTCACTCTACGGCCTTCATGGCCTTGAAAACTGCTCTGGTTGAAGCACCCGTCCTGGCCCTTCCGGATTTCATCAAACAGTTCCAGCTACAAACCGATGCTAGTGACATGGGAGTTGGCGCTGTTCTTCTCCAGGGTGGCCACCCCCTCACCTTTGTCAGCAAGGCTCTGGGCCCTCGGACTCAGGGGCTATCAACGTATGAAAAAGAGTATTTAGCAATACTCATGGTTGTGGAACAGTGGAGGACCTACCTGCAACATGCCGAGTTCACCATCTTCACTGATCAGCGAAGTTTGATGCATATAGCAGATCAACGTTTGCATACGCCATGGTAGTTGAAGATGTATACCAAGTTGGCTGGACTCCAGTACCGTATTGTATATAAGCCCAGAGTTTCCAACCTTGCTGCTGATGCTCTATCTCGGCACCCAGCCCCTCCGGCTCAGTTGGCAGCAATTTCTTATTCTTCTCCATCTTGGCTAGCCGAAGTTGCTGATGGGTATGCTCATGATCCCTTCTCTGTTAGTCTGTTGCAGGAGCTTGCTGTTGCACCACTGTCCAGGCCACCATATTCCCTTGCCAGTGGTATTATCCGTTACAAAGGTCGAGTGTGGGTTGGCAACAAGTTGATGCAGTTCAGATTATTTCTGCTATGCACGATAGCGCAATTGGGGGCCATTCCGGCTTCCCTGTTACCCACAGCCGGATCAAAAAACTGTTCGCTTGGCGTGGTCTGAAGAGTGATGTCAAATCGTTTGTGGCTACTTGTACTACTTGCCTCCAAGCCAAGCCTGATCGTTCAAGATACCCTAGGCTGTTGTCTCCTCTGCCGGTTCCAACTGAGGCATGGTAAGTTATTTCGATGGATTTTATCGATGGTCTCCCACGGTCCGGACATGCTGACGGTATCATGGTCGTGGTTGACAAATTTAGTAAGTTTGCTCATTTTATTCCCTTGTGCATCCATACTCAGCTCAGAAGGTAGCCCAAGTCTTCCTAGATAATGTGTTCAGACTCCATGGATGCCCACTCATATCATTTCGGATCGCGATCCGGTCTTCACTAGTACATTTTGGAAGGAGCTGTTCAAGTTAGCCAATACTTCTCTCTGTATGAGCTCCGCTTATCACCCACAGTCCGATGGCCAGACGGAGCGCGTGAACCAATGTTTGGAGACCTATCTGCGTTGCTTCGTCCATTCTTGCCCTCATCAGTGGCTTAAATGGTTTTATATGGCCAGACAAAGTCGCCGATGTTGAACTACCACTCAGACCGCCCTTTGTCAGCCTAAGGGCGGTCTGAGCGGTAGTTCAACGCTCGAGATTTTTTTATTGGGTTTAGCTTTTTCTGACCATGGGCTCCGATACCACTTGTTGGAACCGGTGGTGACCACCGAGTTCACGATCTTGGAGCTGGCTTGCAGCCGGCCCGGCTCGATACGAGCCTGCGCTCCTACAGGTCCCAGGTGCACCAGAGCTGACAACATATAAGGCCTTTGGGCCTTCCCAACCCAAAAGACTAGCCTAATAGGTAGGGGTTCTCTCCCGCCTTATATGTTGTGCTCCCCCACCATCGCTACACGATGTGGGACTAAACCCCAACAATCTCCCCCTTAGTCACACATCGGGGTGCCCCCGCCATATATGTGACGCTCGAGATTTTTTATTGGGTTTAGCTTTTTCTGACCATGGGCTCCGATACCACTTGTTGGAACCGGTGGTGACCACCGAGTTCACGATCTTGGAGCTGGCTTGCAGCCGGCCCGGCTCGATACGAGCCTGCGCTCCCACAGGTCCCAGGTGCACCAGAGCTGACAACATATAAGGCCTTTGGGCCTTCCCAACCCAAAAGACTAGCCTGATAGGTGAGGACTGTCACGCCTTATATGTTGTGCTCCCCCACCTTCGATTACCGATGTGGGACTAACCACAACAATCTCCCCCGTAGTCACACATCAGTCCCAACTCTTCAACTCACACAAGCTGTGTGGCCAAGACGTTGTCATGACGGGGCCCCTCCTCTAGCGGGCTCCTGCGTCTATGTGTGACCCTGCCGAGATTTGTTGCAGGTTTGCGCAGCGGGAGCATGGTGGGCCCATAACCAATTGTTGGAACCGAGATTAGGCTCAGCTTCCGATCCGGCCCAGCTCGCTGTACACGCGAGCCGGCGCCTCCACGGGTCCAGGTCCACGGAGCACACACATCAAGGTCTGGGCCTAACTCAACCCAAAAGACTAGCCTTATAGGTGGGTGCTCTCCCGCCTTATATGTTGTGCTCCCCCACCATCGCTACACGATGTGGGACTAAACCCCAACATTCCTCCGGCTCTAACCTTATGTGCAGTCCTCGCTGGCACCGCGTGCACATCGAAAGCTCTACTTCAAGTTCTTCGGGTCGTACGAGATCGTCGACAAGATCGGCTCCGTCGTCTACAAGCTGTTGCTGCCGCTAGGCTCCTCCATCCACCCGGTCTTTCACGTTTCTCTGCTGAAGCCGGCACCGCCTCCTGCTACTCCTTCATCAAGCTCACCAGCTCCTCCACCACCGGACCTGTCTGACGGCCTTCAAGTCCCCGAGAAGATACTTCAACGACGCCTGTACCATCGTGGCTCCAGCACGGTACCTCAACTACTCATCAAGTGGTCTGGTGTCGACAGTGATCTTGCCACCTGGGAAGACGCCGACTACATCAGGCAGCAGTTCCCAGGGGCTCCGGCATGGGGACATGCCTCGTCTCAACGCGGGGGGGGGGGAGCGTGTCAGTACCCCTCACCCGGGTGATCCTGACGAAGGCCCAAGGCCCAGGCGCAGTGCAAGGAAGAGGTCCAAAAGCTCCAAGCTGTCCGGCCCAGAGTGGCATTGCTCTTTTTGCGTGTGTAAGCCCGAATGAGGCATATGTAAGGAGAGGTGCTGTACTGAAAAAGGCAACTCGGAACTGAATCAATCTAAACAAGCGCCAAGCACTCTGCCGGCTGACTTTGTATCCCCTTTCTTCTTCCCCAATCCAACTCTTCCCTCTTCGATCCCCTTTCCCTCTGCACCGCCGGCGAAGGAGACGCTAACACATCACCATCGGGTTTTCCCGCGGAGGCTTTCGATCGATGAAGCAGCAGCAACAGCCCCCCATCGCCGATCCCAGTCGCGAGCCGCTCGAGGAGGGAGAGATCGATGGAGGGGAGTGCGTTCGTGGCTCGTTGCCTGTCTTCTTGGACTGTCCGCGTACCGAAGGGAAGGTGAAGGAGAAGAGGGGTTTGCAGATTTTTGTCGGGATGAAATTGAACTCGGATACTATTCGTTAGCAGTAGGGGATTGATTAGGACATTAGGCTTTCTCCGATTTGAACGGGAAGGTACTGAAGCTGAAAGCGATTAGAGTTCTGTTCAGGTCTCGTCTCCTACCTCAACTTTAAGGCCATAATTTCTCCATTGGCTTCGACTCCTTATATGTGCTAAACAGGTTAAAATAAAATAGCTTCACCTTCACCAAACGAGTATTGTCGAGTCTCAAATAAAGGGGTAGAAATCTTTCGATTAGGGACTTGCTAGGGCTCGGACATCCGATCCGGGCGCTAGCATCTGGACGCTGCCCGTACAAGGAGCGAGTGAATACCTCACACGTCAAGCTCGTGAGCGAGCACACCAGCAGTGGGCCCGCGTGGAATGTCGCCCACGCCTCCCCAAACGTCGTCCGCGCCGCCGACTCCATCCCACGCGCATCCCCATGTGCAACACCTGATCTACTTTTGAAACATTCAGATGCAACACTTACAACATACAAAAGAACAAGTGTCTGAAACACTTGCAAAAACATCTAGAAAAACATTTGAAAATTACTGCAAACATATGCAATATTCAGATGAAATACTTGCAAAGATACGTATGAAACACCTGAAAACACTTGAAACATATGTTTGCAACATGCATGTATATGCAATATCCACATCTATTTTTGCAACATACAGATAGAACACTTACAACATTCGTCTACAACAGATGAAACATTTGGAACATACACTTAAAACATATGTGTATAGCCATTACAACATGTGTATCATTCTGATATACTTTTACAACATCCGTATAAAACACTTGAAACATACATCTGAAAAAACTAAAACACTTGAAGCATAGGCTTGCAACATGTTTGAAAACGCCTGAAAACACTTGAAAAACACAGCATTGCCGGCTGCCGTGGCCTACCCGGTGGGGAACTACGGTGGCGCAGGCCTCCCCTTCTGGCTGACGATGTGAGGTGGATGGGGGCACGGCGCATGCACAGGCCTCCCCCTTCCGTGACAGGCGAGTGGATGGGGGCGCGGGGCTAGATGGTGGTGTGGCGCGGACACGCGGAGGAGCGAGGGAAGGGGCCGGGTGCCTCACGGGAAGGAGCATCGCGGGAAGGGCCGACTACGCGGGAGAGACGTCGGAGCATGCGTTTCACGCTAGGGAGGGAGCCGGGAAGAGAGAGCGCCTTGCTGTGGGACCTTGCGTCCGCGGGGTTGGCCGGAGGTGCGTGTGCCAGTGCGGTGAGCGGCTTGGAGTAGTTGAGGACATCGCTGCCCGAGCGGAGAAATTTTCTTTTTTTAAGGCTGGTCCGCTACGCAGGCAGAGCATTTCCGTTAGGATTAGCGTCATGATGGTCCGATTAATCACTTGACTGACTTTACCAATCAACGAGGAGCTGAGGGGCTACACCAATCTGATGCCCTCGCACACCTTGTGGCCCATGGACAAATGGTTTAGTGGTCCATAGAAGGCCCATTTTGGGAGAAGGTGCAGGTGCCTAGTGAACGAGCCAAGGGACTAAGGGTGTATTTGTTTTGAGAAATGAGGTGATCATCATCAATAACTAAATTTATCAATAAATAAATTTCATAATAGATTTTTTTATAAATATCTAAAAAATGAAGTATTGGATTAATTCTATTTTTGGCGCCTCAACTATTGCCTCTGTCTATGTTTAGCACCTCAACTATAAAAACCGTTCAATTTTGATCTTTGTGGCAGTTTTGAGTGGTTTTGACATGGCTCTGGGGTCAAAATTAAATGGTTTTGATATTTGAGGTGCCAAAGTTAGACGGTTTTGTAGTGGGGGGATACAGTTAGAGAAAGACAAAAGTTGAGGGGCTAAAAATGGACTTAATCCAAGAAAAAAACTATTTCTTTACATGTTACCTTTGCAGTTTTCCGGGTTTGGTCATGGTCTCCGACAATTGGTGCAAGTGTCACCACAAACTTCTTTTCCTAGGCACAGGAGTGGTGGCCTAGTCTACGAATTAATAGCTATTAAAGTGTGTGTGTTTTATTTGTTGTATACTTGTATGCTTCTTGCTAGGCAGAAGCCAAAGAACTCTCCAATACTCTTCATAAACGCGATGTATTGTCCTCGGAGGTTTTAATAATGTCTTCCATTATAAAAAAGAAGTCATTTTCAGTGATCTCTAAACAAATATCTAACGGTAAGAAACGTTAGCAGGCCTGCATCATAGGGCCTGCAGTCCAAGATCAAGTCATGCCAACAAGATAAACTCTGGGAGTTCATGCCAAGTGCCCACTTTTCACCGATGGAGATGACTTTTCCTTAAAAATTTAAATAAAAAACATAGCACGCTATCCGCCAAAAAAAGGGGAAAAACATAGCACGCCATAGCCATTCTTTTCTTTGAGGGTACGAGTCAGCATTTGAGAGAGAGAGAGAGAGAGAGAGAGAGAGAGACAAAGACAACAAGAACAGCAAGAGATGGTAAAATATAACTGATGTCTTCTGACCACAAGTTGATCAAATTATGCATCATATCATAAAAAAAAACTCCGCGTTAGAAGTCAAAGCACGCAGGTATTGCTTATTACAGTATAGTTCTCTCATCGGTCAATTCCGGTATAGTATGTGTATAGGTATAGCGGCAAACAAGTACTCCACGCGGCAAATAAGTTCGGGAGCGTTTGTATGAATGGTGTAGCCTTGTTGGAGTTATATGAAGCTGCGGCTGTTTGGGCGCTTAGGGGTCCCATGTCTCGAACTTTCCATTGACGAAGTCGTAGTGGCCGCCGACCAGCTTGAGGGTCCCTTTCTCCAGCCCTTCCTTGACGAACGGGTAGGTCTTGAGGTTCTCAAGGGACACGTTGACGGCCTCCTGCAACAAGATGAAAGGTATTCAGATCGAGATCGAAATGTCGTATTCAGAGATCCAACAAAGCATACTTCATGCGTGTACAATGTGGTTGGTCAAAGAGACATCGTGTGTACCTTCTCCAGGATGGAGCATTGGTCTTCGAAAGGCACCGAGGCGTGGTCGGCCTTCACCTTGGTCTTGGCCGGGGCGCCGATCCTGACCCATTCCTCCACGAAGTGGCTGTGGACAAACACATGCTCTTGTCAACCACGACAACAAAAAAAGGTGATGCAAAAGAAGAAACAGCTTTAACGCCAGTGCTGTCTGTCATCAATGTCTCAGTCTATCGTTCATCCGGTAGAGTAGGTGCTTACAACTTGTCGGGCGCGCCGTCCTCGAGGGAGAGGAGCGCCTTGATCCCGCCGCAGCGGCTGTGGCCGATAACCACGATGACCTCCACCTTGAGGGCGCACACGGCGTACTCGATGGCGGACCCGACGCCGGCGTACTTGGTCTGCAGGAGGCGTGCGTACGTGTGAGTCGCATCGATGGCACCAGGCCATGCAGGAGGCGTGCGTGTGCATGCTTTATTACCTTGTCGTAGGGTGGCACCATGCTGGCGATGTTGCGGACGGCGAAGGCCTCGCCGGGGTGCAGGCCCAGGGTCACCGACGGGCACACGCGGGAGTCGGAGCAGGCGAACACCATGTACTGCAAGTGCATGCAGCCAATTCATGGACGGCAAGAGAAAGAGAACAGTCAACAGCCGGCCGGTGGAGAATGTACTTTGGAGGAAAAAAAAACAGCCGGCCTTTGACGTTTTTGTTCACAGGCTCTCAGCCTCTTCCTTAAACGAGAAAAAAAAAAAGCTTGGGGGTAGGAACTAAAAGGTAAATAAAAGCTAGGGTGAGTGACGTACAGCTAGGGGTAGGAACCAGCATATGGCTTGGAAAACGTATGGAATCTTGTGTTCCAGCCAGCGGCACGTATGTAACTATGTATTATAGCTTGCGCTCGACATTTTCAACGGCAAACGTCAGCTAACTTTAAAGACGTCGATATCAATATCAATATTTATACTTCATGAGGAAGAAAGAAATTAAGAGAGATAGAAGCTGCTGCTACCTGTCATCGCAAGTATACATTTGTCCATTTAAGTTGTTCTATCTAAGTTAGATTTTCCTAGCTTTGACCATCATTCTTTTATTCATTACAAAAACTATCATTCTTTTTAAAAAATATATATTCAGGCATAAATATTGATGCACTTTTCTATAAATCATATCAAATTTAAAATAGTTTGACTTTGGGAAGTTGAGTTGTTTTGGAAACGAGGGAGTAGCCTCTATCTATGCAATATATCTGCAGTCATTAATTTTTCTCATAAAGCACATTATTGGCAACATCCCAACGGGGGACCCGTGATCCCGGCCCGGATGTGAACTGTCGTGGACCAAGGTGTGGTGGAGTGTTGACAAATCCCCACGGATTCAAAATCACTGAATACGCCGTACGGCTTGGAAAATTTCGACGCAAAACTCGCAGAAAAACAGGACGAAATAGCATTTCGCTGCTCCAAGAGGAAGATAGGAATATCCGCCAGGACATACCTTGGGTGACTGGTGCGCCTTGAGTGGCTCGAACAGCTCCGGCTTCTTGCTGCCAAAACGGGAGGCAGATCACAACATCGATCAGTTCACGTAAACTCGTTCGCCGATTCGAATAACATCGACTCCATTTACGAATCGATCGAGTACACACAGGGTTAGAATTGCTTACTCGTAGACATCGGCCTTGAACTGCTCGAACCCGGTCTTCAAGCGCTCGACGGCGTCCGCCATGTCCTGCCGGCCTGCAAGAACAACGGAACCGCAAATTAATTAATTATTAATCGTCAACAACCTCTTTTCCACACCCACAACAAGAGCGTGCGTGTGTGTGTGTATTCTCGAATCTTCGATGCATCAGCGGATTTCTTGTGAGGGATCGTTCGAATTTTTGGCTTTTCTTGTCCGATCCCCACATGATGCCACAAGAAAAGCATGCGGGAAGGTGATGCAAAGTGGATACAGGATCTGCCTTTTGCAACAAAAAAGAAAGCGAAAGGGCATGCTAGATAAGCTGGAAGATGGATGGATCATGGATGCATGCATGGAAGGACGGGAATGGTGGGTGGGAGGAGGACGACGACGACGGACCTTACACGCACGGTCGGAGAGGAAGAGAGCTGGTTCTGGAGGATTGACGAAGAGGAGGGATCGGAGGAGTCTGCGGACTGCTGCTTCGCTGTAGCCTGTAGAGCTACCTCGCGATGGGGCCGTGTATTTATAGAGGGGAGAGGCAGGAGAAGGAGCGGCCCAGCTTCTTTTCCTCCTCCCCACTCCGGCCGTGTGTGACAGGAACAGGATAGATGGTGGATGGATGGACGCGGTAAACGGCGAAGCTGTCCAGACCGAGACGTCTCTCGTGTATACTCCCTCGGTCCCTCCTCCAAATATAGTAGCGTATTTATATTTGTCCTAAGTCAATTCATTTCATATATTTAATTAAATTATAGAAAACATATTAACTTCTACCAAAGGTAAGTCATATTAACTCCTACCACATCAAAAAGGTAAGTCATAATATTCCATAAAAAGGTATGATGTCAAAGATATTTATTGTTCTTTTCTATAAATTTAGTCAAATTTAAGATGAATTCACTTAGGACAAATGAAAATATACACGGCAGAGGGACTATGTATTGTGCTATATCAGGACTATATATAGGAAAGATACTAGTAAACACATAGCTTGTTACATGGTCATTTGTACAATTTGTTGTTTAGATATTTATTTAGTGATCGTCATACATTTTACTTGGAATCGAACTCCATACCATCGCTTGATGGATGTGTGTTATTTTAACTCGCATAAGCATGGATCGTGAGTCTAGGTGACTAGGTCACATACGGATAGGGAGGGGCGTGAGGGCATTATGGAAAATATAAAAAAATTGGACAAAATAGGGAGGGGCGTGAGGGCATTATGGAAAATATAAAAAAATGGACAGAAGAGTAGACAGATAGATTAGGCAGTTAGATATAGATATAACTATATTTAGAGATATAGATACACTGCTAACTCGCTGAACTCTCCTGAAGGTTAAGGAGAGGCCTCAGTCTGGTGAAGATATTATTGTTATTTTCTATAAATTTAATCAAATTTAATATAGGTTAACTTAGGACAAATGAAAATACACTGTACGTGAGGACAGAGGGAGTATGTATTGTGCTACATTAGGACTATATTAGGAAGGGAGAGGAGGCTTTCCACAGCGATGCCTATAAAGAAGGGAACAACATGAACTGATGTCATCAAATGTCAACAGGAGAACCAAGGTTTTTCAACAGACCAGATGAAAGGGGGCCTCCCGACAATGCCTCGAACAAGGATGGTGCTACACAAACACAATGAGAGCCTGGCAGCTTCGCTTGATAGGCCCCTCACCTCCGTTCCAAAAACCATCTACGCCGTGGAACCGAGGGCGAAGGCATTGTCATGTGATTACCAAGACATCAACGACAACCATGACGGCTTAATAGCCAAATGATCTCAAAATTTATTATCCAGGCAATTATAGATGTGAAATCATGCCTGGCTACCAAAGTGCCAAATTTAGTTGTCAACGTGAATATTGCTTTTTTTTTTAACGCAAAAACTGTGGGGGAGATCCCCACAGTGTCAAAGGATTTTCATTAAGTTAAAAAAGGGCAGAAGTTTATACATACAGTAATTAACTAAAAGCATCAAGCCAAACACAAAAGGATGACCGCAGGTCATCTTTGAGCCTAACAGATTGAAGCAAACACTGACTCTTAAAATTAGATAACCAGAGTCCTGGACTTGGATCTCGTCTTTGGAAGACCTTATCATTGTGCAGCTTCCAGAGCTCCCAAGCTGCTATAAGTGCTGCTTCAGCGAAGAAGGGGATGACATGTGATGAGCGTGCTTGGGTTAATCTATCGAACAGCTGCAGAGATTCATCCCAGGTGATGCCAATCGTCGACCAGCACTCTTGTGCAAAAGTACAGTCAAAGAAAAGGTGCTCTATGGTCTCCAATTCTCCCAAGTTGCACATGACACAGACCGGGCTGCCTTGTACATTTAGGTGTCTCCTCTGCAGCATAGATTTTGAGAAAACGTGAATATTGCTTTTGGATGCATTTTGAGAATTTTGATAACATTTCATATACACATATATTGAGTATCATTATTAAGGTGTTTATAAATTATTATTATTATTTATTATTAACTGGCCTCGAGTTCAATAGACCCTGGCTGGGCCCCAGGAATTTTAGGACTGTGGCGCCTGGTCACACTGCCAGCATCCAGCAAGGGAAACAAGGCCGGCCGGTCGAATAAGCTTTTGGCATTTCATTTCTCGCCCGAACAGTACGTGCCGTCCTTCTCTGTCGTCTATAAGCCAGTAGCAGCAGTGGCGGATCTAGGATAAGCATCTAGAGGGGCTAAATAATGAAGGTTTAGTGCTACAGCTGAAGGTTAATAGTGGATTTGAGGCTAAACTACAGTAATTTAAAGGCAAAAATCAAACTTAGGGGGGGCTGCAGCCCACCCAGCCCCCCCTTTGGATCCGCCACTGAGTAGCAGTACAAACTTAAAAGATAAATAATTATAGAGGCCGGCCTGTCAACGTTAATATTTGCATCTAACTGGAGGCAGAGATACGAGCCCTGCGCCCCTGCCAGTCTTATCTTATCTCCAGAGCGTTTCATCTTATACATTTTTTTATGAAGTTCATCTTATACATACATAGGAAAGATACTGGCAAACACATAGCTTGTTACATGGTTATTTGGACAACTTGTTTTCAGTTATCATAATATAACTTATTTGGAATCAAACTCCATACCGTACCGTCACTTGATGTACGGGTGTTGTTTTAACTCATATGAGCATGAACCGTGAGTCCAGGTGACCAGGTCATGGGGAGGAGCATGAGGACATTATGAAAATATAAAAATGGATAGAAAAATCACTTTGCCCTTGAATAATAGATAGAAGAGTAGATATAGATATAGATATAGATATAGATATAGATATAGATATAGACACTACTACAGAAAAGATTTATAGTAATGCCTCCCTTTTTTTAGGGGCTGCACTATATTGAGCCGCCCCCAAATGCTTTTCAAACAAGTTGTCCCTACAAATCCAAATGAGTCTATTTATAGGGGGCGACTCTATATACAGCCTCTCCGAATTAAAAAAATGTTTTTTTTTCTATTTTTTAGGTTGGGAATCGTGATTTCTGGAAAATGATTTGTAGGGGCGGCCTACAAATCTTAAGCCGCCCCTACAAATACAGTGACGATGTGCCATACGTTCTGCAGAGGGAAAATGCATATGGATTTCTTTACAAAACTGCACCTAGAAATAAATTTTCTAGGAACAAAGTTGAAAGACCACACTGTAAAGGTCATGTCTTTATAATCAATAACATAGTGTTGGTTTTAGAATATTTTTTTTGCCGTTCCTAGAAATCTTTTTTACAGTTTGTGATGAGGAGAACCATGATGTATTAGGCTAATTTCAGTGGAGAGTTTCATGACGTTGTTTTCTCAAGACTGTCATATTACATAAAATAAAATGAAACATGGATGAAACATGCACTCTTAATGGAAAGTTTCGTTCTATGGTTTTATATACAATTAATTTCATGACTCATAGCGAGTTCGTAATCGTGTCAAGATATTTTCATCCCATAAAACTCATTTCTTCTCTCTTCTTAAAAGCGTGACCACATCATTAAAAGTGGTTACGTGGCAGCTTATTAAATAGACTAGTCTTAGTCACGAAACAATACAAAGCGACCTGTCGTAGTGGCGTTGAGAAGGAGACATCTCCTTTTGCAGTTTGGTTGTAGGGAATGTGTCCTCTCTTGCTCGGCCCGATAAATAGCTAGGGTTGAGAGCTGAAGAGGCACTTTGAATGTGAATATGTATAAGAGGAAACAAATAACACGTCATTGAGAAGCTAATAGTAGGAACAGAGAGGACATTAGGTTACTCCATTTGCATGAAGCTAAATAGTAGTGCGGCACTGAGAAGCAAATTAAAATTATTTGGATAGGTAGCAAATGAAAGTGATATGGAGATAAGGCGTCGCTCATAATAGATAAAGGCGCGTGTAATAAATTGCAATCGTTAGTGGAGAATGGTGTCCATCAGATATAATAGGACATGAACGGGGTATCAGCATTTCATAGACAGACAGACAAGATGGACAGCATAAGGCAATAGAAAAGGGTAAAGGCTTCATAATAATATTGGAAAAAGGACTATAGCTGATGTCTTTTGACCACAGGGCGGACAAATTACTCATCATATAATACATTATATAGTACAATGAAAGCTCGGCGTTAGAAATAAAAGCGGTAGAAAATGCTATTGCTTATTACATTCACATTGGGTGATCCGGTATATATGTATGTAGATGCATGCTGAAAACATGCAGGTAGTACTCCACGCATTCACATCGATTGGGTGCATATCGGTAGGTATGTAGTATATATATATTTATGATGGTGTAGAAGTTGTTAAGCGGGCGGCCGGGTGGCTTAGCTCTTAATTTCCCATGTGTGGAACTCCCCTGACACGAAGTTGTAGTGGCCGCCGACCAGCCTGAGCGTCCCGTTGGCCAGCCCTTCCTTGACAAAGGGGTAGGTCTTGAGGTTCTCGAGGGACACATTCACGGCCTCCTGCAGAAAACATTCAGAAATACAAGGTCCTTTGGTGAGCAAAATCAATCTATTCACACAACAACTAACTGCTCGTGCGTGTACGGTGTACATACCTTCTCCAGGATGGAGCATTGGTCATCGAACGGCACCGAGGCATGCTCTTTCTTCACCTTCACCTTGGCAGGGAAGCCGATCCTGACCCAGTCCTCAACGAAGTGGCTGGATACACCACCAAACCAACAGACAACATGCTGGGATCAAACTCATGACACGAGGTACACAAGTATTTTACGGTGAGGACTTACAAGTTGTCAGGTGCGCCGTCCTGGAGGGAGAGGAGCGCCCTGATGCCACCGCAGCAGCTGTGGCCAATGACCACGAGGACCTCCACCTTGAGAGCGCACACGGCGTACTCGATGGCAGACCCAATGCCGGTGTACTTGGTCTGCAGTCGGCGAAAACGAAAGGCGACCATGTTAGTCGTCCGCCAATGGCCCGCCCGGACCAGAAAAAAATAGACGTCCATTGCGACGGTCAGTGTGTACGCGTACCTTGTCGTAGGCTGGGACCATGGCGGCGATGTTGCGGACGGTGAAGGCCTCACCAGGCTGTAGGCCCAGGGTCACCGACGGGCACACACGGGAGTCAGCGCAAGCGAACACCATGTACTGCATGCAGCAGAGGAAAATCACCATCAGGTAGGCGAAAAGAGGGAGCCCGCAAAATCAGTCCAGTTCCCACGGCTCTTATCGATAAGCAGGTAGGCAGATCGGTCTGATCATTGATCGGTGGAGTACTACACGATTCTGGCTGTGGTGGATTTGCAAGCTGGCACCCAAAACCAAAAGGCGGCAACTTTTGAGTTTTGACCCGCCTGTCTTAGTGTCTTTGTTCCAATGCTCTTTTTACAGGGGCAGGATGGAGAAAATCCAGGCTGCAGGAAGGTTCCTTCCGTGCTACTAGTACAAGTTGCAACGAGGACGAGGATATTCTAAGCTGGTTTCCGTGTGCTCCCAGGGCACATCGGCGGCCAAGGAACAACACGCTGACCCATACTATTCCCGGCGGCCAAGCAAGAATATTTCCGGCCAAGTTGGGACGCAAAAGTGAGGCTGCATATATGCATAAGTGAATGAACCGATAACGAATTTCATGTAACGGCCAGGTTTATGTGGCCCTGGGATGTGGGTGTCCAAATCAACACTGCAGATTAAGCTTTGACGGCAAGAGAGCAGCATCAGCCATGAGGACTTCAGGAGGCAGGACACTGGAATATTTGTTCTGGCTTGGATTAGCTCACAATTGGGAGGCCATGATTTGGAAAGGGGCCCGGGGATACAAAGGTGATTAGGACGCATCACACATGGCGTAATGCAATCATCTTCCACTATTTTTTGTATACTCTGAGACATCTGTAGTGTAGTAGAGCATATTTTTCTCGAGGATCGGCATGGCCAGTGAGGTATGGATGCGAATACACGGTGTTCTGAATGCTAAAGCAACAGCCAATAGCCCTGCCCAACAATTATGCGCCTAACTTTTGCAAGGGGTGTGAGAGGAGAGGAGAGAGGACACGTCCAATCCAAAGTTCCTAACCAACTACTCTCCTATACTGACGATGAAGAAAGAATCCCGTGAGGTGAATGGTGGGCCTGTGCTCAATCATGGCTGGACCACACATTAGCCATGGAATGATGAATGCTAATACACATCTGTTCTTTTCTAGTACATGGCTCCCCTTGCATTATCTCTGTTCTATCATAAGGCAAGGAGACTTGGGGTTCACGTCTCTTTGTGTTGTGTATGGTATGTGAGTGTCAAACAAAAATCAAAATGATGAGACATCTGAAATGGCTGGTCACCACCATCTGTTGCTGGCGTTCAAATGTAGTAATGAACTAATGATGGAAGTCACCATTATAGTTCAAAAAAGAATTCAACACGGCTAGCAGGTGGAAGTGACCATTATATATAATTCAAATGTACAGAGTAGTTCTTTGTTTTCCACAGACCTAGTACGCCAAATTAGACTGCTTTCATCTTCTCCTTTACTACAAAGAATATTTGACTACTAGTAATTTTTACGTGTAGGAAAACTAGTAGAACCAGCTAGCTACACTATGCTTGCATTGCATGCATGAAGTAATTACTAATTGGGCGCATGGGATTGATGCCAGCACAAGACTCCCATAAATTAAAACAATAAACTCTGTACTTAGAAGATTCTGGCACTAGGTTATACTAGTCAACTGAAGGAAAATCAATATACTGACATAACATACTGTATATCCGTCATCTGCAAAGTGAGCCTATATAGGGACGGCAGCATCTCAATAATTTACCAACCAAATGCAAATCACCACCAGCAGCACATGGGTTAGCACCCGTGGCGCGCATGTTAGTGCCCGCCACAGTGGTGTATCCCACTACACCATTTCTTTGCGCTATGACATGACTACTAGTAGTGCCAAAGTTGAAGCTTGTGCCCTATGGATAGGACTAGTTATGTAGTATATCCACCAGACTACTTGCCCATTGGCCGCTAATATAATGGCGACAGCTGTCACCATCAGTTTTAAGCCGTGCAATTAGGACAATCCGTTTCTCCTTTTGTCTACTGCAACTTTGACTTCTTTACCGGCGCAAAGGCTGCGTGCGCACCCAGGGGACACAGGGTCGACGATGAATAGTGCAGCAGGGTTATTGCAGATCAGATGAGAATGCAATGCAGGGATCCTGATGAGCTACAGAGCCTAGTACTAGCAGCGACACGGTTCTCTGAGCAGAGCTTGCCTCAACCTGGACAGCTGGGCAACCAGCAACCAATTAGTAGTACCAAATCTGTGGGGCACTCTCACTCGTCGCCCAAAGCCCCACGGAAAATCCGAAATTACAGAACGCGGTTTTGCATAAGGCCAGTCTCAATGGGGTTTTATCAAAGTTTCATGGGCATTAATTATGCTGATGTGGTACCATATTAATGAAGAGAGATGATAAGAGTTTCATGGGAGTAGAGAGAGTCTCATGGGGATAAACTCTTCTGCACTGTTTCCAAAATCTGGATGTGTTGGAAACGGTGACGTGAAATCCCCACTGAGACTGGCCTAATTAACCAGCTAGGATCTGTGCTAAGGATCACGGGAGCACCAGCACCTACGAGTACGACAGAATAACCTCCCGGCCAACCGGCCGGCCGGAGTCGCTAGAGACGAAAAACTTAGCGGCGTACAAGGGAGATGAGAAGAGAAGGCAGTATGGTAGTAGCACGTACCTTGGGGGACTGGCCGGCCTTGAGAGGCTCGAACAGCTCCGGCTTCTTGCTGCGAAAAAGAAAAAAAAAATCAACGGGGCACAGGATCAGTCGGAGCTCCCAGAATTCCCAAAAGAAGGCGAGCACCATGGGCTTGAAACTGAAACGATTAAACCAAACGCGGGGCTGCAGAAAGCAACAGCTCTGAACCAAACGCGGGGCTGGAGAAAGCAACAGCTCTGATCGAGTAGATAGATGACTTACTCATAGACCTCGGTCTTGAACTTGTTGAACCCGCTCTTCAAGCGCTGGACGGCGTCCGCCATGTCCTGCAGGCTGAATAACCATAAAATCGTCGGTCAGTTCGCCATCCCTAGAAAGGCCAACTTGCTTGCTCTTGATCGTGATGCAGCATGAGGGGGGCAGAGAGAGAGAGAAGGGGGCATTGATGCAATTTTTGGCCTCGCCCACGGACCACAAGAAAAGCATGCACAAAGGTGATCTAAAAGGGGGAACAGGGATCTTCTTTGCACCAGCACAGTAGGTACAGGCTACTGATGGCAACGACAGAGGAAAAGAAAACGGAGGGACTGACGGAGAGATTACTGTGTGTGCTGTGTGGAGGAATGGAGGATGGTGCTGAGGGTGAGGGAGGAGGAGGAGGGGACGGACCTTGGACTCTTGGAGGGTGGGTGTGGCCTTCTGGTTCTCAAGGAGTGACGACTGACGAGGCGGAGGAATCTATGGACGGCTTCCCTGCCCCCTCCTCCTTTTATAACAGGGGAGGCAAAGTCAGCTGCTCATCTTCTCCTCTTTTCTTCCACTCCTCTCTTATCTCCGGACGGATGGATGCGATGCGACCCTCCCTCCCTTTCTCTCTCTCGTTTGGCTGCCTCTTGAGCTGCCCGCCGTCCAGTTTACTAGCAACATGACGCGTGCAATGGTGCCATTGAGAGAAAGAGACACCGCGAGTAACGGCTGAGCGCGGCTTCTGTGGACAAGATTAAGCGACTTGAGCGCGCGTTGTGGTTGCGGAGAATAACGACTCGAAAATGACGTTTTGCTTCCTCGGGGGACCACTGATTCAGCGAACCACGGTCGCCATGGAAAGCCAGTGGCGTCGTTGTGGTAGATGGAACTCGATGGCCATGGTGAATTACCCGTCGGGGAAGGTTTGACCACGGGACAGGTTTTCTCCCCATCTAGGTTTTCTCCACATCCCCGTCCCCGCACGGGGATTCCTTACCCGCCGGGGTCGCCGTCCCCGAGAAAGTTTCCCCTCCATGAGTCGATTCGCAGCCAAAGAAATCAAATATGGGGGAGCAGGACTACGGGAGGAGCAGCGGAGCACCTTCTGTAGAGGATCGGCTGGCCAACGATGTGGATCCGCCGAGCTCCTGCATCTGCTGGCGGCGAACCCTGCTCTGCGCCTGCGTCTTCTGGATGGGTGGGAAACGGAGGAGGAGCGGTTGGGAGCTTGGGGCGTCGGGAGGCGGGCGCTGCCGACTTGTTGCAGCGAATGGACGGAGGAAACACGATGGGGATGGGGTGCTAGGACCGTAGGACGCCGGGAGGAGCCGCGGAGGACTGTTTGCGGCGCGTCCGCGCGTGGTGACTGGTGAGAGACGCCGAGGGGGTGTTTGTTATGGAGGAGCGGCCCGGCTGCACTCCTGGACTGCAACTCCCTTGGTGTTACCGGCCACCGCCCCCGGAGCAGTCGAGATAGCTGGGCAGGAGCAGAGTACCAAACACGACCCGAGAGTCCGAGACGGGTGGAAATGGGCGTCGGGCAGGGTGGGCGAGTGGCCGGGTGCGATGTGCTCACTGCACGTGGATGGATTTTATCTCCGGCCCTGTTTAGTCTTCGCCTAAAAACTTTTCATCTCGTCCCATCAAATGTTTCAACACATATATAAAACATTAAATATAGATAAAAATAATTAATTGCATAGTTTGCATAGATTTTACGAGACGAATCTTTTAAGCCTAATTAGTCCATGATTAGTCATAATTGCTACAGTAGCACATATGTGCTAATGACGGATTAATTAGGCTTAATAAATTCGCCTCGCGGTTTCCGGCGAGTTATGTAATTAGTTTTTTTATTAGTATGCGAACATCCCTTCCAACATCCCAAGAAACATCCGATGTGACACCCAAAAACTTTTTACTCACGAACTAAACAAAGGCCTGTGTCAATATCAACTTCTATCTACTCCATCGCTATTAAATTGTAAGTTATTTTAATTTTCTCGGCAGTCAAAAAATCTCAAAATTAACTAAATTAATAAAATAAAATAACAACATTTATAATGCCAAATAACTATGATTAGATTGTTCATTAATTATACTTTTATAATATATCTATTTTTATGGTTAGATTCTACGACGGCGGTAGAGCAATTGGGGGTTGGTACTCATGGAGCAGTGGCTGCACCGCCGCATTGCGCTCGCCATGATCTATCGCCACAGCTGCGGTGGCCCCGCCGCCCGTGCCCGTCACGACACCGGATCTAACTCTGTTTCCCTCTCTCGCTCCGGCTCCTCTGGCCCCAGCTTATGCGCAGGTCAGATTGGGCGACCATGCGGTGCCCACTATCCTGTCACGCAAGCGTTGGGCAGCAGCGATGCAGCATGCCATGCTGCTGGCCAGGAGTGCGGTCGCGGGGCTCTGCCTTGCCATGCTCGTCGTGGTCGCTACCAACACCCGCAAGAGCTGGCCCGTGACTCCTACAACAACTACACGCAGTGGCGAAGCTACATAGTCGTTTGTGGGTGCGGATGCACCCCCCCAAATGAAAAATTACTACTTAGGTTAAATTTTCACCATAGTTGCAGCATAAATTTTTAGACCTACCAGAGAAGTGCACCCCCTCTAATTTGTTCTAGGTTCACAACTGGGTATGCGCTAAGAACAATCCCCTTGATTCCTTTTACTCACGTGATAGGGTTCTAGCTTTGTGTTGGCTGATTCTATTTATGTGTCACGATTATAGGGCACAGGTACTCGGAGGCCATGAATGTGATCGACTTCCTGTACTCTGTGTTCCAGTTCATCGTGCTTGCGCTTGCCCAACTAATGAGGAATGTCAGTTAAAACATTTAGGCATTTAGTGTACTATAGGAGATTTCAGTGCCAAATATTCATGTCACTTTCATTCTACAATTGTTTCAACATTCACAGGATTTGATGAGCCGGTGCTGACATAGAGGGGCCAAATGTACTAACGATAGCTCAAGATCCTTATCTCATACGCAAAGAAGTAGCCATTGCGTAGGAAAAGATTTTGCCGAGGGCAGCTGCTCACTTAATGAGATTATGTATGGGGATGGATAATCTTGCAAAGGAGCAAAGTGTTCCTGTCACGCATCTGATCTCGCTAGGCGAAGGGCTGATGGGAGAAGGGCTGGACGGCTTCGGGTAGCTGGGACGCCGGCTGCAGCTGGCCTAGGGCGGCTAGGTGTCGGCAGGGCTGTTGCGGGCAGCGGCGGTGGAGGCGTGGCATAGGAAAGGAGGGAGCAGTGGCTTGCAGAGAGAGAGGGAGGGAGAGAAGAGATAAGGGATTAACCCTAAACTTGCTTGCCTCTATTGATAATTCTACCATCATATATATATATATAGGAAAAAGTCTAGATCACCCCCCAACTATGGGGGTGGTCTACTTAACCCCCCAAACTATGAAACGGTCTAATTTACCCCCCTGAACTTTCCAAAACCGTCTACTTTACCCCCTGGGGCAGTTTTGGACGGCGGTTTACTACAGTAACCATGGTTTGCTACAGTAACCGAATCTTTAAAAAATCTTAGTAAATCACAGAAAAATCGTACAATGAAAAATCCAATTTTGTTGGACTCCACGTGAGTAGATCTACACAATGAACATATAATATGGCGTGCTTCAGTACAAAGTTTTTGCTGTAGATCTACTGTAGCAAACCGCCGTCTAAAACTGCCCCAGGGGGTAAAGTAGACGGTTTTGGAAAGTTCAGGGGGGTAAATTAGACCGTTTCATAGTTTGGGGGGTTAAGTAGACCACCCCCCATAGTTGGGGGTGATCTAGACTTTTTCCTATATATATATAGGAGTTTACAAGAACGCTAATGGCTTAGACATGTTATCAATAGAGTACATATCCCCTGCTACTCTTTTTTTAGATCTAATCTATAACAATTGAGCCTAGGTCCCTCCCTAATTAATTAGTCCACTAACATGTCTGGGCGCCTTCTTCTACTATATGTCTTACCGACCATAACCTCCTTTGGTGGTGTTGCAGAACCTCATTCTTTGAATAGGTTTGATTCTGAGATGAAAAATTGAGGGCAAACTACAGATGATAACTTGATGGCAAACTGAATATTCAGTTTTAAGATTCTGACCATAGCCAACTTCATGGCAAACTTAAGATTCAAATATATTAAAATTCCTAGGCTTATGCTTTCCTCGGCAACGATGCCAGAAATGCTTGTTGGTATTTCTTATGTTCAAGTAGAGGATTCCGCAAGCGTACATAATACCGTTGGAGCACTTCACCAAGGAGTGTTTCAAGGTATATATCATTACTTATTTAATCCTAAGGGAAAGCTGTAACTAGGAATGATACTAAATAAGAGATCTTAGTGTTTACCACAACTTAGTTCGATAGTGTAGTGGGGTAATCGAAATATGATAGGAAGGGTTCAAGAAACAAGCTCAACATGGTCCTTAAACCCCTTCTCTAATCATCAACATGTCTTCACTCTGAGCATCCAAACAACATAAAAGCAATGTTTTTGTTATAATTTTACTTGGTTCCACTTGTACTCGGAAATGTTTTGGATGCAGGAACAAATATGCAAATTCATCAAAATTAAGCACTAAGAGGCAACGGAGCAAGGCATGGCCACCAAGGGCCACCTGGTGGGGTCAGTTGTCCCCAACCTGGGTCGCCTGACTTGGCCCCACCAAGTGCCACCTCACCAATCCAGGGCTCACTGAGGAAACACACTTTGGAACGTCCTGGCATGTTGATCCATTGTTGGTTTGATCCAAGGGCTCATAAGGATGCTCCCAAGGATTGGATAGCCGACCATGCATACATGGCTAATCGCCAAGGCATCCAAACAACTTGGGTAACCACGAACCGCCATTAGGAAGCACTATGAGGCGTTGGATCAATGGTGGTGGCCATCCCTAGGTTGGCCAACCCTATAGGGGGTCACTCGACTCCCCTTGTCAGCTCCACCGCCTTCAACTACAATACAAATACCCCCTGCAAATGTACACTATAAATAGGGGTAATTGGCACCAGTTGTACACACACCTCAAGAAGAAGAATCTCCCCACCCTCTCAAGATAGTACTAGCATTAGTGTTAGTGTTAGTGCTAGTGGGAGTTAGAGTGAGTCGAGCTCTACTCAGAGTCCGAAAGCAGTCTTCATGAATCACGTATAAATCTTGGGTGTCGCTGCGAGGGCATTCCCCCAACAATAGTGTCATCAACATTTCATACAGAGATAGACAAGATGAATAGCATAGGGTATAATGTAGTAAAAAATAGGGGTAGATGCACGGGTGGCTGCAACCCTTGTTGTGGTCCTAATTCCTAGGGAACGCATCTTCAACCTAGCCCAATAGTCCCCATCCATCCCTAGATCCACCCTCCTACCTAGCGCGTAGTGCCCATGCCCCCTGCCTCCTGCCCTGGACTTGCGACTGTGACCGCCAACCGTGCCCTGTCTGGTCGTCCTCACGACCCGCCTGCTACCTCGCACCAGTCCAACGTCCCACGTAGTGGCTCCGGCCTATGCTGCTGTCGGCTGCACCTGCCCGCCAACGCCCTGCTCTGCGCCTCCTTGATCAGTTGAGCCCAGCTACTAGCGGTCACAGCCAGGGGCCCGACGCCCGCCCAGCTGCGGGGCTACCTAGGTCGCCTGGGCGGCTATGCCAGGGGCCAGGACGGCCGATCGGCAGGCCCTTCGGCCCTTCCCCTTCCCCTTCGCTTGTTGGTTGTATCCTGCTCCCAATTCTCAATGGCAGATTGGTAATGAGGTGAGACTGTGAGATCCAATCATCCAGATCCTTTTCTATTTTTAGTTTTAATATTTAGTGATTGTGATTCGGTGATTTAAGTTTGCAATATTTCATATTATAGGGCATAACAATAGACTAGAATGGAAACATATCGTGCTAAGAAAGATGCTTCAAAGCTTGCAACTAATGAGAGCCAAGTTGAACAAAAAGGACCCCACATTGAGCTTGATATGAATGATATAGTTGTTGATCTGGGGCTTTAGAAAGCCAATTGATGGCTTCCATCATGATATTAGGGATGATGCTAGGAGAGCATATCTACGTATGGGTCCATATTAGCCAGTTGGTCCACATAAAAAAACTAAAAGTCAATTAAGAAGTTTTGTTCAATCATGGTTTGATCAATTTGATGGGTTAGAGTATAGCATGGCCAAGGATGCAGCCTTTTGCTTTTATTGCTACCTCTTTAAGCCACAAAAGACTAGCAATTTTGGTAATGATGCACTCACCAAAGTAGGGTTCAAGAATTGGAATAAGGGAAAGGATTCTTTCATGGAGCATGCTCAAGCAATTGATGGCTTTTCATAGTAATGCAAGAAAAGGAGCAATTGATTTCAAAAGTCAAAGGCAAAGTGTAGAACATGTGTGGACAGTGACAAGTGTAGCAGAACATGAGGCATATAAAGCTCATTTAACTAAAATTTTAAGGCGCTTACAAGGCTTAAGAAACTGTAAGATAAATTTACCGCACGAGGGCTCGAGGTGTGTGTTGTATTAGTTCATTTCAATCCATAATATTATCTTTCTTTTCGAAGAACTATGACATTTTTATTTTTGTATGTGGAATGGAGGATGGCGGTCCAAGTGGTGTGAAAATTGTGAAGACATATTTGATCATTTAGTTATCAGAAGCTATTTATTAGGTACCTTTCTATCATTAATGATGTATTGTTTAATTAAGCACTTTGAATTGAGTTTTGTTTGTTAGATCTATTAGTGTATGGCAAGTATGATTTCTAGCCTTTTAGGCCTAATTTGGAAACTCCGATCTCTTCGGAATCCTAGACTTTTCCCCTGATAGGTAATCCATAGGGATATCATTTTAGTTATCATCTTAATTGTTCATAAGGGGCTTTCCATCCGTAGGTTTTGCTCCCCTTGCTTCAAAAGTAGGTCCTATTGTTTTGCCCCTGGTGAGTTTCTGGATTAGCTAATGGTAAAAAAAAGGTACTCTTCATAACAAATTGTGAAAAAAGGATTATATATAGCTGATGTCTTTTGACCACAAGGTGGTCAAATTATGCATCATATAGTACATAAAATCTCAGCATTAGAAATGAAAGCGGTTGAAAATGCTATTGCTTATTACATTCACATTGGGCGATCCGGTATGTATGTAGCTGCTGAAAACAGGTAGTACTCCACGCATTCACATCGATCGGGTGCATATCGTTAGGTATGTAGTATATATTTACGATGATGTAGGAGTTGGGCCGACCAGGTGGCTTAGCTCTAGACTTTCCATGTGAGGAACTCCCCTCTCACGAAGTCGTAGTGGCCGCCGACCAACTTGAGGGTCCCCTTGGCCAGCCCTTCCTTGACGAAGGGGTAAGTCTTGAGGTTCTCCAGGGAAACGTTCACGGCCTCCTACAGAAACATTAGGAGATACAAGGTCTTTTGGTGAGCAAACAATCCATTCATGCAACAACTAACTACTCGTCCGTGTATGGTATACGTACCTTCTCCAGAATATAGCACTGGTCATCAAACGGCACCGAGGCGTGCTCTTTCTTCACCTTCATCTTGGCAGGGAAGCCGATTTTGACCCAGTCCTCAACAAAGTGGCTGGGTACACCATCAAACCAACATACAACAATCTAGGATCAAAATCATGACACGAGACGCACGAGTTTTTTTTTAATCTGAATGAAACTTGTATAGTTTACGGTGGTGACTTACAAGTTGTCAGGTGCGCCGTCCTGGAGGGAGAGGAGCGCCCTGATGCCACCACAGCAGCTGTGGCCAATGACCACGAGGACCTGCACCTTGAGGGCGCACACGGCGTACTCGATGGCGGACCCGATGCCGGTGTACTTGGTCTGCAGTCGACGAATACGAAAGGCGGCCATGTGAGTCTCGATCTTCTGTCAATGCCCCGCGGCGGCCGGGCCGAGAAGAAATAGACGTCCATTGTGTCGGTCACGGTCATTGTGCACGTACCTTGTCGTAGCCTGGGACCATGGCGGCGATATTGCGGACGGTGAAGGCCTCACCGGGCAGCAGGCCCAGGGTCACCGACGGGCACACACGGGAGTCAGCGCAGGCGAACACCATGTACTGCATGCAGCAGAGGGAGATCACCATCAGGTCGGGAAAAGAGGGAGCACGCAAAATCGAGTCCGGTTCCAAATGCAAATCACCACCAGCTCTAGCATGCAGCACATGGGTTAGCACTCGCGGCGCGCATGTTAGTGCCCGTAACAGTGGTGAGCGGTGGGCAGTGGGAGTTGTGAAGGATTTTGCATGTACTATGCGTGTATCCCAGCACGCACCATTTCTTTGCGCTATGACTAGTAGTGCAAAAGTTGAAGCCTATGCCTCATAGCTTGTACAAAATAATTATAGGACTAGTTATATACTTTTCCTTGCTTTGCAAGAAGTCAAACTTTTAAATTTTAACTAGATTTATATAAAAATATATTAATATTTATGATGTATAATAAATATCATTTGATTGAGCATTAAGTATACTTTCATGATAAATTTATTTAAAGATAAAAATATTGGTATTTTTTTTACTTTTAGTCAAACTGAAAAAATGTTACTCCTCAATAAATAATATCTGCATTTATTTTAGGATGGAGGGAGTATATCCAACAGACTACTACTAGTACTTGCCAATTGGCCGCTAATGGCGACAACCTGTCACCATTAGTTTTAAGTTATATACAAACACTTTTATCTAATAATTTGTATACCTAAAAAATTGATAAAGCAAAATGGTTGCTTACCATTTTTATTTAAACTTCTCCACTTGACCTGTTATTTTATTAAATATTGTCCACTATGATTCAGTTTACTTCGATATTGGAGATCTTTCTTTGCGATCTGATATTGAAGATTATTACAAGTGTACTTTCATATAGTCTACTTTGGTTATCGATGAATTTAGTAGTAAAAATTTTATACATGCATGTTGAATTTAACAGTATACACTTTGAGTTGAATTGAGTAAATCTCCTAATAGAAATTCAAATCCGAGACATCTGTTTTATATTCGTATTCGAAAATGTATGTATCCATATTTGAATTTGAATTAAAATATGGTAAAAGGTGATATCTAAATTTGATTCCATGCGAATCTAATCCATTTTCATCCCTACACATACCCTGGGGGCCTGGCCGGACTTGAGAGGCTCGAAAAGGTCTGGCTTCTTGCTGCAAAAAAAAAACGAGGCATATGATCAGTCGAAGCTCTCGGAATTCCCAAAATAAATCAGGCAGTTGAAACTGAAAAGATTAAACCAAACGCAGGTGCTGCAGAAAACAACAGCTATGAGTAGAGAGATGACTTACTCATAGACCTCGATCTTGAACTGCTCGAACCCGCTCTTCAAGCGCTCGACGGCGTCCGTCACCTACAGGACCAACGACCAGAAAATCGTCGGTCAGTTCGCCATCACCAGAAAGACCAACTTGCATGCTCATGGCCGTGATGCAGCATGAGGGGTAGAGAGAGAGAGAGAAGGGGCATGATGCAATGTTTGGCCTCCTTGGACACGGACCACAAGAAAAGCATGCACAAAGGTGATCTAAAAGAGGGAACAGGGATCTTCTTTGCACTAGCACGGTACAACACGAGGAGAAAGTAGAAGCTGCAGGCCAATGATGGCAACAGAGGAAAAGAAAATGGAGGGATGGACAGAGATCACTGTGTGTGCTGTGTGGAGGATGATGCCAAGGGTGAGGGAGGAGGAGGAGCGGACAGACCTTGGACTGGGTGGGTGGGCTTCTGGTTCTCGAGGACTGACGAGGTGTGGGAATCTATGGACGGCTTCGATGCCCCCCTCCTTCTTTTTATATATAACAGGGGAGGCAAAGGCAACTTCTCATCTTCTCCTCTTTTCTTCCTTTCCTCCCTTATAGCCGGATGGATGGATGTGGTGCGGCCCTCCCTCCCCCCCCCCCCCCTCTCTCTCTTTCTCGTTCACCTCTTGAGCTGCCCGTCGTCTAGATTACTAGCAACATGAACATGATGACACGTGCAATTGTCTCAGTGAGAGAAAGAGACACTGCACGGCGCGCTTTCATGAAAAAAATCAGTAACGGCTGAGAGCGGCTTTTGTGGACAAGATGTATCGCCTAATTAAGCGGAATGTCGATGGCTACTTGAGCGCACGTTGTGGAGAAGAACGACTCCAACATGACGTTTGCTTCCTCGAGGGACCACTGATTCGGCAAACCATGGTGGCCAGTGGCGTCTTTGTGGTAGATGGACCTCGATGGCCATGGCCTCATATCCAGCATCACAGACAAGCCTGGTGCACTGACGAGGTTAGAAATTCGAGACGAGGGCAAGGCCAATCGAAGCTAGGTGCAGCAGACAGAGGACCTGACGACAACTGGACTAGAAGTTGGTAGTGAGCGAACACGACAGATGGATTTGGGGTGGAGATAGAGTTCGATCTTTTATCGGAGAAGATTGAAGACTAGAAGTAGGTTGATTTAAGATGACGGGGGCCGATTTCAAGTGTCGTGGGCTGGAATTGGTGGTGATTTTGTTGTTCTTAGAAAGAAATTGCGATGGCAACGCTGGAGAGAAAGGGGATCGGAAGTTTGGATCTGGAGTGTGCCAGGAGGAAAATGATGTGGTCTCAGATACAGCATGTAGGATTGAAAATGTAAAGAAGGTTGTGGACCCTACAGGCTCCCATGTGACGAACTTCCCGGACACGAAGTCGTAGTGGCCGCCGACCAGCTTGAGGGTCCCTTTGGCCAGCCGTTCCTTGACGAAGGGGTAGGTCTTGAGGTTCGCAAGGGACACGTTCACGGCCTCCTGCAGAGACATTCAGAAACACATGGTCCTTTGGTGAGCAAAATCAATCCATTCATGCAACAGACTACCTGCTCGTGCGTGTACGTGTACGTACCTTCTCCAGGATTGAGCACTGGTCATCGAACGGCACCGAGGCGTGCTCTTTCTGCACCTTCGTCTTGGCAGGCGAGCCGATCCTGACCCAGTCCTCAACGAAGTGGCTGGGCACACCACCAAACCAACAGACAACATGTTAGGATCAAAATCATGACATGTGAGACATTTATTTTGGCAAAAAAAATTTAAATTCTAAAAGTACACTTATTATAAAACGGAGGGAGTATATTTTTACGATGACAGCTTACAAGTTGTCAGGTGCGCTGTCCTTGAGGGAGAGGAGCGCCCTGATGCCACCGCAGCAGCTGTGGCCGATGACCACGAGGACCTCCACCTTGAGGGCGCACACGGCGTACTCGATGGCGGACCCGGTGCCGGAGTATTTGGTCTGCAGTTGAAGAAAACGAAAGGAGACCGTGTGCGGCGTTTGTCAATGCACGCCCCGCGGCGCCCGGGCCAGAAAAAGAAAAAAAGACGTCTGTACGCGTACCTTGTCGTAGGGTGGGACCATGGCGGCGATGTTGCGGACGGTGAAGGCCTCACCGGGCTGCAGGCCCAGGGTCACCGACGGGCACACACGGGAGTCAGCGCAGGCGAACACCATGTACTGCATGCAGCAGAGGAGAATCACCATCAGGTAGGCGAAAAGAGGGAGCCCGCAAAATCAGTCCAGTTCCCACGGCTCTTATCGATAAGCAGGTAGGCAGATCGGCCTGATCAGTGGGGAGTACTACACCCAAAACCAAAAGGCGGCAACTTTTGAGTTTTGACCCGCCTGTCTTTGTTCCAATGCTCTTTTTACAGGGGCAGGATGGACAAAATCCAGGCTGCAGGAAGGTTCCTTCCGTGCTACCAGTACTAGTTGCAACGAGGATATTCTACACGCTGGTTTTCGTGTGTTCTCACGGGGGCAGATCAGCGGCCCCGGCGGCCAAGCAACTGCAGGCTGCAGGATGGTTCGTTCCGTCCGTCCGTGCTACCAGTACTTGTAGTTGCCACAAGGATATTCTACGCTGGTTTCCGTGTGGCTCTTGGGGCGATCAGTGGCCAAGAAACAACACGCTGATCTATCCCCGTTCCCCGCGGCCAAGCAAGAATATTTCCGGCCAAGTTGGCACGCCAAAGTGAGCCTGCATATATGCATGCATGAATGAACCGAGAACGAATTTCACGTGACGGGTATATTTCCTCGAGACATCTGTAGAGCCAACTTTGAGACATCTGTAGTGTATAGTATAGTAGAGCATATTTCCTCGAGGATCGGCACGGCATGCATGGCCAGTGAGATATGGATGCGAATACACACAGTGTTCTCAAGGCCTAAGCAACAGGCCCTGCCCAACATTTATGCGCCTAATAACAACTTTTGCAAGGGGTGTGAGAGGACAAGAGAGAGGAGAGGACACGTCCAAATGAACCAACTACTCACGATGAAGAAAGAATCCCGTGAGGTGAGCGACGGACCAGTGCTTCACAACCACAGGACAGGACCGGTCGGTCGATACCTCAATGGTGGGGGTCTTCTGCTCAATCATGGGTGGACCACACATTAGCCACGGAACGATGAACGCTAATACACACCTCGTATTATCTACATGGCTCCCCTTGCATTATTTCTGTTCTATCATAAGGTAAGGAGACTTGGGGTTCACGTCTCTTTGTGTTGTGTTGTGTATGGTATGTGAGTGTGAAACAAAAAGCAAAATGATGAGACATCTGAAATGCCTGGTCACCACCATCTGTTATTCCGTTGCTCTGGCGTTCAAATGTAAATAATGATGGAAGTCACCATTATAGTTCAAAAAAGAAGTCAACATGACTAGAAGGTGAATGGAAAAAGTCTACTTAACCCCCTCAACTATTGGTGGTTGCCTACATCACCCCCTCAACTATAAAACCAGATATTGTACCCTTCAAACTATTAAAAACCGTCTAAATAACCCACTGAGACGGTTTTGAAGGTGGTTTTGCTAGTGTGGCATACTAAAAGTCTATAAAACCCCCTAACATATTAAGAGTTGACTGCATCACCTCTCAATTATAAAATATGATATTATAGCCCTTAAGGCATCTAATAATGTTCAAACGATAGTCATGTAGGGTCGTTTGGACACCGTGTATCCACATTGGCCTAAGCACACATGCTTGCACACAAGCCCATCGGCTACCCCATCTCTGAATTCTTTCTAGGCTTGTGCTACTGCCTGATGAGCATCTCCTTGTTTCCTACTCCACCTCATGCACTCCTCAATGACATTGAACACATGCACTACGCTTGCGCCCTGGTCACCCGGCTCCTCCCACATCCTCCCCCCTGTCACTTTCTCCTCCTATGGCTACCTAAAAAATTGAAAGACTACCAGATGGAGGATGTGGGAGGGGTTGAACGACGAAGATGTAGGTGTGGCGTGCTTGAGCTCAATGCCATCGATGAGTGATGGGAGGTGGAGTAGGAGACAAGATGTCACATGCTGCTCATTGGGCGGTGGATCAGTCTAGAAAGAGTAGGGAGGTGGTGACAACAAATGGCTTGCTTGCAAGCATGTGTGTTTAGGCGCAGTCAATGTGGTGGGATATGGTGTCAAAACGACCCTAAAGACCATCCGGATGTTTTACGGGCTATAATATCATGTTTAATAGTTGAGGGAGTCATGTAGTCAACCCTTGATATGTTAAGGGGTTATGTAGAACTTTTTGTATGCTACTTCAGGAAAACCACCTAAAAACTGTCTGAGGGGGTTATTTAGATGGTTTTTCATAGTTTGAGGGGTAGATATCTGATTTTATAGGTGAGGGGGTGAAGTAGGCAACCACACATAGTTGAGGGGGTTAAGTAGACTTTTTTCAAGATGAATTGACCGGAGTATATATACTAGGAGCAGTTCAAATGTACAGAGTAGCTAGTTCTTTGTTTTCCACAGATCGCGTACGCCAAACTAGACTGCTTTTTATCTTGTCCTTTACTACAAAGAATATTTGAGCACTAGTAACTTTATGGGTAAGAAAACTAGTAGAACCAGCTAGCTACACAATGCATGCATGCATGAAGTGATAGGAGTACTAATTAGGCGCATGGGATTGGTGCCAGCTCAAAACTCCCAGAATGAAACAATAAACTCTGTACTTTTGCAAGATTCTGGTACCAGGTTATAATGCTAGGGAACACAAGAAAAAATCGATATACTAACATACTATATCCGTCATCTGCAAAGTGAGCCTATATAGGGACGGCGGCATCTCAATAATTTACAAACCAAATGCAAATCACCAGCTAGCATGCAGCGTATGGCCTTGCACATGGGGATGCACTGGCAGCGCGCGTGTTAGTGCTCACCACAGTGGTGGCCGGCGGGCGGGTGGGAGGTGTGAAGGATTATGCATGCATGCATGTATCCCACTACACCATTTCTTTGCGCCATGGCCTACTAGTGCCAAAGTTGAAGGACTAGTTATACAGTACTCCCTCCATTTTAAATTATAAGTCATTCCAAGAATTTTAGAGAGTCAAAACATCTTAAGTTTAACTAAAATTTATAGCATCAAATAGATATATTATAAAAAAATATAATTAATGAAGAATCTAATGATACTTAGTTGGAATCATAAATGTTATTATCTTATCGTATAAATTTGGTCTTGAAATACTTTGACTCTCCAAGATTGTTGGAATGACTTATAATTTGAGACAGAGGGAGTATATCCAACAGACTACTGCTTGCCAATTGGCCGCTAATGGCGACAAGCTGTCACCATCAGCGTTAAACCGTGCAATTAGGACAATCCGTTTCTCCTTTTGACTACTGCAGCGTAAATAATGCTGCGTGCGCACTGCGCCCAGGGTGGTGCGGCAGGGCTGCTGGCCTCTTGCCTCTGGCAGATGGGAATGCGCAGCAATAATGCAGGGACGGTGATGAGCTACAGAGCTAGTACTAGGAACCAGCAACGACTCGGTTCTCTGAGCTTGCCTCAACCTGGACAGCTGGGCAACCAGCAAGCAGTACCACCAAATCTTTGGGCCAGTTGGCCGGAGTGGCTAGCTAGCTAGAGACAAAAAAAACCTTAGCGGCGTACAAGGGAGCCGAGAAGAGAAGGCCGTATGGTATTAGCACATACCTTGGGGGCCTGGCCGCCCTTGAGAGGCTCGAACAGCTCCGGCTTCTTGCTGCCAAAAAAAAAAAAATCAAAGGAGCACGGGATCAGTTAGTTCACAGAATTCACAAAAGAAATCAAGCGGGTGCTGCAGAAAACAGCTCAGAATGACTTACTCATAGACCTCGGTCTTGAACTTCTGGAACCCGACCTTCAAACGCTCGACGGCGTCCATGCCCTGCAATATCAACAGAGAAACATCGCCGATCAGTCAGTTCGCCAACCACAGAAAGACCAACTTGCATGCTCGTGATCGTGATGCAGCATGAGGGGGTAGAAAGAGAGAGAGAAGGGGGGCATGATGCAATGTTTGGCCTCCTTGCCCACATACCACAAGAAAAGCATGCACAAAGGTGATCGAAAAGGGAAACAGGGATCTTTGCACCACCACAATACTACACAGGGAGAAAGTGGAAGCTGCATGCAGTGGCTACTGATGGCAACATACTAGAGGAAAAGAAAACAGAGGGATAGGAGGAGATAACTGTTTGGAGGATGGTGCTGAGGGTGCGGGAGGAGGAGGGAACGGACCTTGGAGGGAGGAGGTGGAGGTTGGGTGGGCTTCGGGTTCTGAACGACTGATGTGGTGGTTGAATCTATGGACGGCTTCGCTGCCCCCTCCTTCTTTTTGGGGAGGCAAAGGCAGCTGCTCATCTCCTCCTCTTTTCTTCCTCTCCTCCCTTATCGCCGGACGGATGGATGCGATGTCGCCCTCCCTCCCTTTCTCTCTCGTTCGACTTTTGAGCTGCCCGTCGTCCCGTTTACTAGCAACATAACGCGTGCAATTGTGTCAGTGAAGAGAAAGACGCACCACGCAGCGTGCGCGTTCAGTAAAAATCAGTAACGGATGAGAGCAGCTTTTGTGGACACATATAAGATGTCAAGTCGCCATCCTAGTTTTTCTTTCTTTTTTTGAGTGGGATGAACGCGCGTGCTAAACTTTTCTTTTAAGTTTATTTAGCTAGTGGATTAAATGCAATCAGGAGTGCTGACGTTCATCGGCATACCAAAAGTGATTCAGCCCGAGGTGTAATCTAGACTACAAGGTTGGGCCAGAAATTAAACGGGGGTACTATGTATGCACTCGTAATCGCTGAGGCCGAGATTGGAGGGGCAAGCTGACCATGCTGGGAGGAGCAATTTTCTGACGATCTGTGCAGTGCAGTGGGTACCGTACCACCGGACACCAAGCACGACACAAGTGGCCCGGCCCGGCCATCTGTGCGAGCGTGATCCTTCCTTTTGCTCCCTGGCTCCCCCCCCCACACCGCAAGAAACGTTAAGAGGTTGTCGTTCCCAGATCCGAGGACGACGCTGGCACACGGATTCAGATCTTCGTATAGAGGTGAGTGCCTGGCCACGTGCGCACGCCCCCCCTAGACAAGATTAGCGAATTCTGCAACTATAGGTCCCCCGCAGGGGTTTCCGTTCCCAGATCCAAGGACGATGGCACGCTGATTCAGATCTGCCTATAGGCTGCGTGCGGTCCGCCCTCTAGGGCCTTGTTTAGTTCAGTGAATTAGGGAGAAAAACACTGTATCAGAATTCCTGTAGCATTTCGTTTGTATTTGGTAAAAATTATCCAAATTTTGACTAACTAGGCTTAAAATGTTCGTCTCGCAAAGTACAACAAAACTGTGCAATTAGTTTTTGATTTCATCAACATTTAGTACTCCATGCATTTACCGACATTTTGATGTGACGGAGAATCTTCTTTTTGCATAGTAAAATTTAGGGGAGAATTGGGGGAACTAAACAAGGCCTAGATTGGACTAGCAAATTCTGCCAGCTTCGTCCCCGCTCCGGGACGCCAATAGGCGATGGCACACGGCCCTGGGAATCTTCCTTATCGGCGCGCTTAAATGACTCCCTTCACCCGTACCAACCGTCGGGACCGTGCCAGTTCTCTTCCTAAATTATTGGAGCGGCTCAGCAAATCATCACCAGCCAGCCAAGAAGAAGAAAGCCTGCTGGCTGCTGCCCCCTGATGTGCGCTCCTAATCCGGCATTCGCTGCTGTGCTTTGTTGCTAGCTTACCCATCATGTTGGTGTGCTAACGAGGAACCGCTGCTAATAATGCACTCTTCTAAAATAATACTCCATCGATGGATGCATGGTTGCTACTTGAACCATCGATGGATGCCGGAACGACCTTTTGGAGTATTGTTTTTTGTTTAATTAGATTAATGATGTGCTAGCTCCTTTTACTATTTCTATCTACTGCGTTATCCGATGGCAGCTACGGGTTTTGTACTGTACTGTACAGTCTGTACCAGAGTCGTGGTCCGGTACTGCGGTCGATTTCATCACATCAGTGTGAGGTGTCGTGTCGGCAACGAAAATCTGGCCTCGCTCCTCGTACTGCCTACTACTAGCCTGACAAGCTTGTGCATTATTACTACTACCAAAGTTTACCACAGAAAACCGTTAACTCGTGTCCCTGATTCAATATATGCAGGAAAATTTTTGTTCCTCCAAAAGAATGCAAAAGAAGTTTTTTTTTCCTCAAATCTCCTGTTAGCTAGCTAGTTCGTTGCTCTAAAAGACCCAACAGTGAATAAACTAAAGCAAAGCAGGAAATTATGGGCGTTATAAAAAGGTAAACTGACGTTGATGGGGCACTCGTAGCGCTTTATTGATGGTCGGTTATATATTGAACTACCTGGATATGTCATGGACCAAACGGAACTCAAAAGGCAAAATTAGCTCTTGGGGACTTCGACCCCTTCTAACTGTAGCTATCATGTAGTACACATACACGTCCATGACCCCACTACATCCATACACTGGTCTTATCGCTTTAGGGAAAAGCCAGCCATATATTATATTTTATTTACGCTCGACATCACTAAACAAGTGTACCTGGAACTTTTCTTCTTTCCACAATCGAGACTTTTTGTGGAATTCTGTTATATTGAAAGCCAGCATCTAGTAGTTGCCTTCAAACTAGCACTATCATTGGCCATCTCTTTGGAAACACCTCCCTTCCGGAATATTCTATTGGAGATGGTTGACATGCATATATGTTGCTAGCTACTAGATGATGGGAAAGTGATTTAAATTTGACAAATTGGATAAAAAATACCAAAGTTTATACTACATAATCAGATTCACCATGAAATAAGTATATTTTAATAGCATATCCATTTTGATGTTATAAATGATAGTTAAATTTAAGATACTTGACTTCAAGACAAAGCTGATGGGCGGAGTATTATACTATTCCATGATTGGGGCCCAAAATAAGTGGAGAACATGGAGATTATAGTATATACATGCATGGTATGCCGCATTTGCAGACCTTGGCGTTAGTAGCTCTTTGGTAGACCGGAAGGGTGGCGGTGCCTCCATGCTCTTACGGAGGACACATATGGCAGTATGGCACGCACATTTTTTTATATTGACCGAGGAGGGCAATGAAGCAGCAAAACTATAGGTGGCGAGGTGAATTATTACTTTGGGTTGAAATCCTTGCGTGGCACTCGGATTTTGTTTGGGATTTCCAGAATATATATCCTGCATGATCTGTCCCATCCTCCTAGGTAATGGGAGCGAGGACTTTTGGTTGCATGGAGTGCATTTCGTGGAGACGTTAGAGCTAGATGAAACGAAACTGGACTGTGGATAGAAGCGACGACATGCATGCATGCATGCATGTTGTACAATGCATGTGCTAAGTGTGCAGTGAGCCCTGCATTATTGGTGTACTCCGTACGTACGTACCACGAGGGTGGCGGGGACGGCGAAGACGGGGGCGTTCCTGATGAGGCTGGGCCGCCGGCGGACGGAGGACGGCGCGGGGGTGCTGCCGAGGCTGGCGATGGACGTGGCGATGGACGTGGACGTACGTACCACGAGGGTGGCGGGGACGGCGAAGCTGGACATTAATTGTTGTGCGAGTACTGCCGCTTGCCCTGTGCTGCCCCCAGTCCTTATACACACGGACGCGCGCGTGCCGACAAGGCCGTTACAGCCCCGGGTGTGCATGTGTGGCGGCAGTCTCAGCGCGCGGCGGCGTCGTGCGGCTCGCCTGCGCCGGTGGATCCGGGCCACTCGGCGCCTCATCCACCAGCCGCCACTCGCTCCCCTCGCGAGGATTGATGGGCTTCCCTCGCCGCGGCCACCGGCCGGGATGGGACAGGCTCCGGATAACGCGCGGCGGCACCGTGTGGCCGACGGGCGCGCGCCGGATGCACATCCGCGTCCTGGACCACACGGTCGGTCAGGCGCGCGCGCGGCCGGGTGCAGGGGAAGCTGGACTGAAACGCGCGGCGTCGAGAAACGACGCTGGATCACCACCGCCGTATCTGGTGGATGTGCAGCTTGTGTGGACGCGATGCTGCTGCGGCAAGGGAGCCGTTGGCCCGTTGTGTGCGGTGGCACGAGAGATGGAGACATGGAAGAAGAACGCAGACAGAAAAGAACGAGGGAGCTTGCTGTCATTGGTTGCTTGCCGAAATGCCGAGACAAGAGCGGCGAAATCAAGATAGAGACTGTTGTTCTTGGCTATGAGAGAGACGGGCTTGTTGCTTACTCTAGTGCGTGTGGTGGATCTGTGATGTTCGATCGGTGGTAAGAAAATGAAGAAGCAAGGAGTAGTAGCAATGTAGGATCGATCGAATCCATCCGTTCGCCGCGCGCGTGATCCCGCCGTCGCCAGCGGCGCGTGAATCTGAATCCTCTGCGTCATCACCGTTACCCCCCTCATCTCCGGTCTCCCTGTGCGCGGTGTGCGGCGGCGGGCTATGGTTGGCACTTGGCAGGGACGCCAAGCGTTACAGTTGGTGGGCCGTGGGCTAGTGACTGTGGGCCTGCTAGTGATCGGTTCTTCCTTTTTTTCTTTCTTTAGTAGGAAAACAGCAGGTGCACTGCCTACTGCCTTTGCATGTGAAAGGCTACAGTTTCTCAAAAAAAAAAAGGTGAAAAGACTACAACAAAATTTACACGGCGTTCAAAAGTTCCCAGAAAATCAGGGGAAAAAAAAGGAAAAACGGAGAATTGCAGCCCGCACTTTGGCTTTACATACAGATTAGTTATCTACGTGATGTCGCTCTTTATAGTAGAATGTCTTATATTGAATTATGCTTGCTACCTGTGCTGTTGTTTGCGTTTCGTTGTCAAAAGCTCTTCTACAACGCTCTTTTCACAGTGACCAGTTGTGATAATGGGCTGGGAACTTCGATAAGCTGTAGTGATTTTTGGGACTTTGATCCCCGCGGGGAAACGGGGACGGGAAATGGTTCCCCATTCCCATCCTCGTCATACCTGGTGGGGTTATCTTTATTCCCCCCCCCCCCCCCCCCCCCGCCCCCCCCCCCACCCCCCGTTAAGTCCTTCGTGAGGATAAAATTGATCTACGTAATGATCTCATTCTCGTTCCCGAAGAAATTGACATCTCTGTGAGTAATTGGAGTCTTCTTGGCCCCCAAGAAATATCTATCTATATTCGATCTGGCCACCAGTCATCACGGTCTGTGCAATATGTGGCTGACGTTTATTGATCACCGGGAGTCCGGGACCGATGGTTCGGTGGTTATTTGGCGCTGTCAGATTTAACGCATGGTCTTGGTTGCAGTGGGCCAGTGCCCAGTGGCAAGCCTAGGCAGCACGTACGTGCTGGACTGGAGGTTGAGAGCTGAGACACGTCGGCGAAATGCTAGGTGCTAGTCTCTGGTTCAGAATTGATATGCTTTCGAATGAAGAGGTTAATGTGTCCGAACATGTTACAGTTCAGCCCATGAGCTGGTTGGGCAACCAAAGCCTCGGAGCTGGCCCGTACCTGATATGGGCCAGGCCCTTAGCCTACGTGGACCCTGTTCGCTTATGCTAAAATTTGACTTATGCTAATTTGTTGTGAGAAAAAAACGTTGTTCGTTGGCTGAAAAGTAGTTCAAGCAAACATGGTGTTTAGGCACTTCTGTTAAATAAGGGCAACTGGACAAATTGTGCTCCATTTGGTTGCGCCATCATATATAAGTCATGATTGAGTTTGAAATGTCGTTCGAAAATCTTCAAACAACCAAACTCTAAAAAGGTGCTCAAGTGTTGAAGCAAGTATCTCGAATTTCTCGATGACGGACTCAAGAATGGAGATTAGCTGGGGCCGGTCTAATGTAAACCGAAATGAGCTGAAACTACTGGGGCTAATATAGAGCCAATTTAGACTACATAAAACATGATCATACATGAAGCTTGTGGATCCAGACCCAGCACCCCAGAGCTGATATGTGTGAGAGAAGTGAATGAACATATGGAGCGATGCTTAAATAACTTACCTTTCTCCATGCCCACAGTATGCTTATTCATCCCCCCCGTTAGTTTCTTGCAGGGGACTCCGGTCCGAGGCCAAGTTGCTGATGCGTGTGGCTGCTCCAATAATGCCCGCACTAGGCATAAAAAAAAATGCCCGCACTGCCGATCGAATTACGGCGAACGCAGCTAGCCACGAACTATATGCCGATGCCGGTGGGCGGTGACCTTGCATTGTAGGCTTGCACGGCGCTGCAGCTCCATCTTGCTTGAGAGTAATTTGCGTACGGGCCTTAGCTTATAATGCCCGGTGGACGGAACGACGACGTACATGTACGCGAAAGGTTGACGCGTGAGCCTTGACATGCTGCCAGGATGTGCTCATTTTGGCGACAGCATAAACACATGAGATTTTTGTGTCCAGGTCTAGACAGCGCATGATGACTGATGAGCATGACTACGACAACGCAAGCCAAGGGAACAGCAAGTGCTACAAACTGATGTTGTCATGTGTGGCTTCGCTTTGTCATGCATACGCCTGTAGCTCTAGCCGCCGAGCTGTTAGGGAACAACATTCTGCCCTCTACAATAACATTGGTGATAAGAAGGATAAAACGGACCAAATTGAATGGTGCTTAGAGCGCTGAATACTAATAGTAGCAGTGTTACTTTTTTTTTTTTTTGCAAATTACACAAATACAGAGGCAGACGCTCAACACGCACGCAAACCCTATCCCTGTGAGCATCTCTGAAAGACTGTGCCAGCACATCTCAAGATTGACGAAGTCATCACAGACGTCTCGCTGTCGACGGAAACGTTGCCTACCACTGAAAGCACAGCACCGTTAAATTCTAGAATAAATTCAGGAAAATACGAGCACCCGTGCCAAGTCGAGAACTTAAATTCGAATGGGCAGATTCCGCCACAGCGAACCTAACCAGCTGAGCTAGGCTCAGTTCGCAGTGTTTATTCTAGCTCAGTTCGCAGTGTTTATTCAGTTTTCCTCTGAACATCGAAATGCTTGGAGGTTGAAATTGTCGGTTCATTTCTCATGCAAATCGTAGGTTTGGTGTCCCTTAATACTCACTCGCTAGATTCTTGCTGTTCCGGCGTGATAGTAGCAGTCGATGGTCGCTAGTGTGACTTTCACTTGACAGATTGAAGGTTGTTCGTTTTATGGTCTACGCATGGGCGGATACAGAGGTTATTCCTGGGAACCCAACTTTTTTTGATGTACTAAGTATATATGTATATTTATCTATATATGTATATAATATAGCTGCATTTCTATATTAAGGAGCTAAAATTTCTGTCTCATTTATTTGTTTGGTCTATCCTTGTATTCTTCTTTAGACAGTTTCTATGTTAGATCAAATTTTTTTTGCTGAAGTTGTTCTATTTTGTCGTTTCTGCAAATCAGAACCTAATTAATGGTCTCCAGACCACATACTTATTGACAAGTAAGGGAATACCAAGGTTAAAATTCTGGCTCCGCCACTGGGTCTACGTACTAGTCTGAAGTCTGCGCCGACTGCACAAGAAAACAATATGCCACTAGTTCATCGTTTGCTTCCCTAGCTTCGCCCTTAATTAAGTCTGATTGTTTTATGTGAACTAACTGTAGCTCTATTATTTAGCAGCATGTTCGCTTGAGATTATCAGCCAAATCAGCCAGCCAGCCAGCAGTGTTTTTCTCTCACAAAAACCAGCCAGTAGTGCTTTCAGCCAGCCAGATCAGCCCAAGCGAACATGCTGTAGGTTCATCTTACCTACTTAGGTTCGAAGTCCTAGATTTGGAATGGGTGCCCGTTGAATTTATTTTGAGAGCAAGTGGCGTTATTATTAATTCGTCAGTGCTAGGCTGCTAGTGTCCGCAGGTCCGGACGCTAGCCCCGTCCGGACGCCTGCGCCTGCCCCACCTACTAGGCTACTACACTTGCCCACCCGCGTGTGCTACTGCTGCGCGCCCGCCTACTGCTTCTATGCATGTTGTTGCAACGCATGCCCGCTTGCTGCTGTTACACCTGCACGCCCCTGCTACCTGCTGCTACCGCACATGCACGTGGGGGACCGTCCTGTGCACGCTTTGCTTCCTACGCGCACGAAGGGACCGCCTCCGCCTCCGCTCACTTCCCGCGCCTGCTAGTGAAAAGACTTGTAACATGAAGTACTTGCGAGAACCGAGCATAGCTCAGGTGGCAGGGCTAGCTAGTGAGGAGCCGGCCGGCTGGAGTTCGATCCCCCGTGGGGACGAATTTCCGGTCTCTCATCCAAAAAAATCCCCCTTGCCGTGCACGCGAGCCTGGTGACTGCGTCGGCAACGGTGCGCCTCTCGCAACGCCGGCCTGATAATCTGTCCCGGTTCACTCGGTCCTTCTGGGCATGTGTCAGGGTTCGGGAGGTTTTCTGGGCTGGGATAGTTGTATCCCTCTTTCTTAGAGAAAGCCGTGGGGACGGTTCTTCCCCCACCGGTCCAGTTTTTTAACATGAAACACTTGCTGCAACATACACCTGAAACATGTGGAACATTTGGAATATACGCTTACAACATATGTGTATAGGCACTACAACATATGCAACATCTAGATAAACACTTGCAACATACGTCTGAAACAGATGAAACATTTGAAACACACACTGGCAACATACGTGTATAGCCATTGCAATATATGCAACACCAGATCTACTTTTGTAACATCCAGATGAAACACTTGCAACATACGTTAGAACAGTGAAACACTTGCAACATACGTCTGATACACTTGCAAAAACACCTAAAAACATTTCAAAAGCCATTGCAAAATATATGCAACATCCGGATAAAACACTTGCAACATGTATGCGAAGCATGTACAACATCCAGAAAAAAGATGAAATCGACATGAACACTTGCAACATACTCTGAAACATCTAAAACACTTGAAACATACGCTTGCAACATGCACTTTCAAGCGCAACGTCTACTTGCTACTTGGACGAATAGAGGCTCGTCGACGCGGAGCTTGATGCCGACGTGGAGCTCGATGACGCAGAGTGGCACGGGGGATGCCAGTGGGCGGGCGGCTACGCGGCCCCCAGCGACAGGGCTAGCGGGTGCAGTCCCCCACGTTGGAGGCAACAACGCCGGGTGGCTGCGTTGCCCACGGCAAGCGTCCCCCGTGCTGGAGAAGGTGAGCGGCGGGTGGGCGGCGTGGTGGAGTCGGCCACGGCGGTCGCATGTGCGCGGTAAAGAAGGCCGCGACAGGCGAGGAGGAATGGGGAAATCGACATCCATTTTTTTTAATGGACAAGCTGTGAGGGGAGCAAGGCTCTGCAAGCTCAGAAAGGGTGCGTGTAGACGGACGGACAAGGAGAGCATTTCCGTTATTAATTCTGTGATGTATCTGACAACAACAAATGACTGTTGTACTTCGTTAGTTCATTTATTTATACCTCAAAAAGGTCCTAAATAATACACTAATCTGTTCAATTCCCCCGCATTTGCTGGTAGCCCAGTGGAGGCCCAGGAAAACTGAATACAGGTAACTTTGCCTCTGTTTCCTGGTCTTGTGTTGTTTGTCTTGCTGTAACATCATCCCTGCTGGTGTTATTTTACTGCTACTCTGCATCCGTAAGGGCTGGGTCTTCCTTTTCCTTCATCTCTGCCTTTCCTTTCCTTTCAGCTACTTTTTCTTTATATAAAATAAGGAGCACAACTCGTGTCGATGTGAGACGGGTATGCTTCAAATGTTCGTGGGAAACGTTAAATGCATAAACAACCCTTAGAAAAAAGCATAAATGATCCTGAAGATGTAACACCGAGAAGTTTAAAATTCAGCACGGTCACTTCTTGTCCGGTAGTTTCCCACTACCCGTTCCTGACTTCCTTCACCCACAACTGAAGTTCAGGATTTACGTCTGATACGCAGTAGGTTAGTTGGTTACGCAGTTGAGGACGAGTAACAAGTTGAAGGATGGTGTGTGCTGTTCCATTCCTCAAAAAAAACACAAATTGCAGTAGGAAGTAGGTGAAACCGTGAAAGTGAAGATGCTCTTTCTCCAACACAGGATACTATGGATAATTCCATTCCTCTTCCACAGATCATCAAACGGGTCAAGATGTGGAGAATCGAATGCTCACTCCCCCCCGCATTTGTTTAGTCGCTCCCAACGACTGTGTTGCTCGTCCCCAGTAGCTGTCTCCGATTCAGAGGTTAAGGGTTGACTTATGTCGCTCAGATGCTACAACTCGCAAAAACTAATCCCTCGCGTCTACATCGCCAGAAAGAAATCACACTAGACAAAGGGCTGCTGTTTGTTAGGTGTGTCTGAAAGCTGAACAAAACCGAAGGCACCAAGTAGTACTAGTACGTGCGTGTGTGCTGCTTGCTGAGCAAGTTACCGCACCAGAAGGGAGCTGGCACGAGCTGAGGAGAGATCGATCGATCAACTCTGACGTGATGCACTGATGCTGCCTGCCCGGCCCGCTCCGGTGTAAAAGCAGGAGAAGACGACGACGTGTTCCTGTCCTCGGCTCGGCACTGTGCGAACGCGTGGATCGGAGGTCGGAGCACTGCACAGGTCTCCGCCGTTGAATGGATCCGCGACATGAGCCTGACGCTCGCGAGAAAAGGCGTCCCACCCGCCGGTGTGCTTCTGTCATCCCCGATCTCGTAAATCCCTCGGTTCACTCTGTTGACAAGTTCCGGTAAACCTGGTGCACCTCTTTTTCTACTACGTATTTGATTTGACTTGTAAACACCTCGTGCTCGTGCAGCTAGCGCGCGCCCTTTCTGTCATTTTGGAGTTCCTACTACCACCAAGCAGCTGAGCAGCGACAACGTAAACTTAGCACAAACCTAACCTGTGTGTGACACTACCAAACATGTACAAACCCGGGACAGGGTCTGGTCTGCGGATGGGTAGGGAAGAAGAGTGCTAGCGTAAGCTGCTGACCGGTCCAACGTCCAAGCGGTACGTGCGCAAATCTTTAGGCTGGCTGCACTGGGAGACGGTACAGTATCGTTTACCGGACGAGAGGTCTGCACCGGACACGCTAAACGCGTTCGCTACCCGAGCGCATCCGCTATCTGTGGCATGATAGCGGGCATGCGCTATCCTGTGCTGGGGCCCACCGGAGAGAGAAGGCAGAGGGAGGGCAGAGGAGAGAGAGGGCAGAGGGAGGGTGGAGCTCCGCCGCCGCCACCGCCGGAGCCGGAGCCGGAGCCGCGAGCTGGAGCCGCCGCGTCGGGATGCTGCGAGAGAGAGAGATGCGGAGGTGGAGAGGACATCGGCGCCGCGTCGGGATGCGTGCTCGCCGGCGCCGCGCGAGGAGGCGAGCCCCGCCGCCGGGCCGCGCGGGCGAGCTCCGCCCACCGGCCGAAGGAGGCCCACTCATCCAGATCTGCCGCCGCCGCCCCAGCCGCCGTCTGGATCTGGCCCCAGCAGCCGCGCCAAGCAGAGGGAGGGGCGCCAGATCCGCGTGGTGGAGGTGCTCCGGCGTTGGGGAAGAAGGAAAGGAGCAGGGGCGGTGCTGGAGGTGCTCCGGCAGCGCTGTGGCCGCCTCTGCCGCTGGAGGAGCCGCGACTGGAGGGGCCGCGACCAACGCCGCGGGAGCCCACCGCCCGCCGGCCTGCGCCGCCGGAGAGGAGCCGCCCACAGCTGGAGCAGCCACATGCCCGCGCCACCGGAGAGGAGCCGCCCACCCGCGCCTGAGAGGGAGAGGGCAGCGCGCTCGGGGAGAGAGGGAGAGGGCAGCCCATCCGCCGTCGGAGCCGACCGAGAGAGAGAGAATGGGGAGGGAGGGCGCGCGGTTGAATGGATAAAGGAGGAGAGGGGAAAAAGAAAAGAAAAGAAAAGAAAAGGAAAGAGAAAAAAGGGAAAAAAAAAGAAGAAGAAAAATATCTGACAAGTGGGCCCCACAGTGGATAGAGTATGATATAGAGTATGGATGGGTGCGGGAGAAATTGATATAGAGGATGAAACTTCGATAACTAGAACAGAATATTTCTTTTAGAGGATGAATTTAGAGTACGACGAGTGCGGATAGCCTTAAGCCAGCATGCACGCAAGTGGGGTGATTAAATACTAATGGTAGTACGTACTGTACTTTGTTTGCAAATTGCAAGTGGCGCTGCACCGGCAGCGCATTGACACTCTTCTGGTCGGTCTTCCCTCAGCTCGGAGCAACTTGGCGGTCTGCGGCCGGGCGGGTGGTCAACGGGTCAAGGATGGGGGATGCTTGCGATCGATGAGCCGAGAATCACGGGCGTGGGCCGTGGGGCGCGTTAATTAATCGGCCATGGCCAGATCGTGTTTTCACAATAAAAAAAAAATGCATCTGCTGCTGCGTTGGGCTCGTTGTTGCACCTGCCATAGAGCCAGTAGCCCTGTTTGGTTCACAACTCTTATAATTAGTCAGCTAAACTACCTCCTAAATTTTAGTCAGCCCTATTTGGTTTGGTGAACTAAATTGGATTAAATCTGACATCTGCATGTTTAGAACGACCAAAACACCTCTAATTAATGCTAAACTACTGCCCCTAGCATTTGGCACGCACGCTGGTCGCGCTGCTGGCTCCCGCACGCTCCCCTGCTCTGCTAACTGCTGGCCGCAATATTCATTCTCACTCACAAATAATGTTCAAATAGTTTACAAAAATCTTCATTATTACAAACCATGGCACATCTATGACCTTCTAAACAAAACATTTGGCTATCCAATCACGAAATTGATTTATGTTTTCATCTTCGTCTTCGTAACGTGTATTGCCTCCAGTTGCTTGAGGATCTGCAGCCACAGCCGCAGCTGTACGGCGAAGGCGAACAGAAAGTTCACCTCCTGGTGCAAATTAACAGATACCAGCAGAGTGTGCCGTCACCAGGAGATGGCTCCGATCCTTATTGTTTTTTCTTTGACGTTGTATTACACATAATCATGCCGGCGTCTGGATCGTGGGAAGAGTAGAGAGATCTTTTGTAGCTGTAACTCTCTGGACTTCCGCGCGGAAGCTTGCAACCAGGAGAGGTCTTTTCTGGGACGAGCCCGATCCGTGTGCAAGGTCTCTGTCCGTGTGTACGACAGGATAAGTAGCATAGGAAGCTTCGGTTTGCTTGGAATTCGCAGCCAGCCAACCGGATGCGAGGTGGCTTCGATTTGCTTGCCGGCGAAATGCTTGCTGTGTCCTCCCTGGCCGCCTGAACTTATCAGGCGTACTGTTTTAGCATAATGACAGTATTTTTCTCTCATAATGAATTAACATCAGCATCGGCCGTTTTTCCAGTCAGCCGAACAGAACAGTACGTAGGAAGTAGTAGGAACTAGGAAGCTTATCTGGGTGCTGGGATGCTGTGTCAGCGTGTTATACTCCCTCCGTTCTTAAAAAAAGGCTCTCGTTTTCGTTTACCAGAAGTCAATCAGTTTTAAATTGAATTAAAAATTTATAAAAAAAATATTAACATTTATGATACTTTTTTTTATGAAAAAACATTTATGATGCTGCATATGTATAATTAAATTAATTATAAAATAGAAATCCATAATATATCTTTTTGAAGTTACAACTATTAATAATATTTGCTATAACTTAGTCAAACTTCATGAAATTTAATTCAATTTAAATCTAAAGTTGTATCTTCTTTTTTGGAATGGAGGTAGCATCTTCCTATACGCAAATGAGTCGACCCTCAAGCTTTGCAGGCAGGAACACGGGGTGATACAACGCCGAAACAAGTTCAAATGCCGGATTATCAAGCGTGCCAAAAGTCTTGCTCAAAAAAAAAAAAAAGCGTGCCAAAAGTCTGGATAAAGAAAGTAAGAAACCCTTACTGCGTCAGCTCCTCTACATTTGAGAACTGAAAGTGTTTGATGCATGACTGATGCTCTTATAGTATTCATGCATCAAACACCGGCAAAACTTAAACAATCTTGCTTACAGTTGGATCACGTTGAGTTTTTTTTATATCATATATCACGTTTATAGTTGGCCAACGGGCTGGCCCGGCCCGACACGGCACAGGTCCGGGCCGGCATGGCCCGATGGGGGTCAGGCCTTCACGGACCGCCGTGCCTCCCGGGCCGTGCCTCTTAGTGCCTCGTGCCTGGCCTTCGGCCCAGGCACGGCGCTATGGGCCGTTTTTCGGGCCGTGCCAACCCGCTAAGCACGGCAAAAATTACAGACCGTGCCAGCCCACAGCCCCGCACCCTTACAGCACCACTATAAACTCACTCACCCAATACTTCAAGAATTACACAGTTTCATTCACATCACAGAAATAGAGATATACATATACATACATTCAATCACCTAAGTCCAAAACTCCAAAGCCAACAGAGAATACATACATTCAATCAACCTAAGTCTAGAACTCCAAAGCCAACACCCAACAGAGAAGTCATCAAATAACAGAAATATGAAATGAGCTGTTTCGTTGCCGGTGAGTGGATAGACGACATTGTCATCATCCGCCTCCGCCATGGCGACCTCGACCGCGGACGACTGATCTCCAGCACCGTCCCTCAACGGTGCACGCGGCCGCCTAGCCATGTCTATGCCAGAGTAGGAAGACGCAGCATCGGCAACCGACCTGCGCAGAGGAGAAAGAAGGCAAGAGAGTGAGAGAGACAAGCATCAACACAGATCTAGGGTTAGGGTTAGGGTTAGGGTTAGGGTTCATGGAGTCACCTGCGCAACCGGAGCCCGGTGCCAGAGATGACGAGGGCCACCCAGAGGATAGACAGACACCGATTAGAATCGATGGCGAGCGGCGGTGGAGGGACTGGACGGGAACACGAACTCACATAGTTCACCGAGAGCGAGAGGAGAGACAGGGAGAGAAGGGAGGAGACAGGGTGAGATGGGAGAGCGGCGGCAGGTGGATCGAGATCACCGGAGTCGGGCCGACGGTGACGAGAGCTCCGATTCACGTTCGCCCCTGGTGGATGCGGCGGGCGAGAGCGACTGAGAGAGCAACGAGCGGCGCGGTGGAATGAGGATTAGGGTTAGGGTTGAGGGGGGTGGGTGAGCCGCTGCCGCGCTGCGGCTTATATACGAGGGGCGGGGGCTGAGGGGGAAGTGGAGGACGCGGTGGGCTAGGGCGCTGTGCTGTCTGCCTTTGGCAGGCCGGGCCACCACCGTGCCTACCGTTGGGAGCGGGCCGTGCTGTGCTGGCCCACGTGCCTAGGGTGCGGCCTAGGCACGGCCGGCTCCTCCGGGCCGTGCCAGCCCGGGCTCGCTGATCACCGGGCTGGCCCGGGCCATAAAAACGGGCCTCGTGCTGAGCCAACGGGCTCAGGCTGCATGGTCATTTATAATCACGTTTAGATTTGTAATCAACAGTTTGTGGCCAGTGGCTAGAGATGGCTAGATTAGAGCATGAGGTTCTCCATGTTACTGCTTCAGCCAAGAAAACTTTACGCTACATTATAAAAAAGAACATGAAAAATCGGCTGCATATACTAATTAAAACGTCATATTTACAAGATTGGAGACCGCACAACAGAACTTGCTAATTAGTCACCAAAAAAAACAGAACTTGCTAATTAGTAAGAGAAATAATCAATTAGATTAGATATGCAACAACACACAGAAAAACGAAAACTGCAGATTGCAAACAAGGAAATCTAATTCCTCGCAAAACAAACCCACCAACTTCTAACTACTCTATACATTATACAATGTATATACAAAGCTACATATATACCAACATATACAAACAACCACATGTCAACTTCTTGTCCAGCTTGTCCGTATATGTGTACCCGCCTACACCACGTTCACAAATCGCAGGGCAGGTGGTTTGCCACCGACTCGAGACCACGATTCCGAGCCGAATCCTGAAAGGGAGGGCTCACATTTCCCCTGCTTTCTCTGACTTCCAAACACCTCGTCTTTTTGACTTGCGTAATCCCACGCGTATGCTAAATTGCTAATACTATTCTTCACAAAGCAGGTTTGCAGGGGGATCTCCAAGTCAAAATGTCTGAAATTTCAAATCCCGATTTCAAACTTGAAGTCGCACTGTTTGGAACGGGTCCTCCATGGCGCGTCTTGGCTCACCACCGGCTTCAGAACGGGTGGTGGCTCCGGCTGAGCCCGCGCACGTTGGCGAACAGCCCCACGAGGTCCTGCCGGTACGGCAGGAACGTGCGCCGGCCGCCGGTCGTGGAGGCCTTGGCGCCGCCGCCGTAGGACACCCGGCGCCCCGCGGCGACCGTGTCGAGCTCGGTGGCGGCGGCGGCTTTGCTTCCTTTGGGCGGCTGCTTCGCCTTCGCCTTGGAGGCGGGGGAGGAGTGCTCCCTGTCCCTGGCCGGGGACGGCGGCGCGGAGAGGAAGAGGAACTTCTCCCTGCCGTCGCTGTGGCTGCGGCCGACGACGAGCTCCCCGATGCGGCGCCACCGCGCGATCGAGCCCGTGGACCCGCTCTTCCGCGGCGGCCGCGAGGGCGAGGACGCTGCCGACGCCGACGACCCGGGCGTCCAGAGGCAGTAGCTGTCCGGGGACGCGCCGTCGATGCCCGCGCCCGCGCCCGCGTCCGCCGTCGAGGAGGAGGAGGAGGAAGACGTGGACGCGACGGACGAGGTCCGCGCCTGCTCCAGCTGGAACAGCCGCCCGAGCGGCGCCCTCGGCCCCGGCGCGGCTGGCGCTGGGGCGGCCTCGTCCAGGACTCGGCCGAACACCGGGTAGAACGCCCGGATGCGGCCGCCCGCGAAGAGCTCGTCGGCCGCCGCGGCGCCTGCGCCCGCCGCCGACTCGCGGCTCACGAAGGGGAACTCGAACTCGGCGTCCGAGTCCTCGTCGCCGGAAGCCACGTCGTCGTCCTCCGTCCTGACGACGGTGGTGGGTTCCTGGCGGCGGCGGACAACCGGTCTGCCGTCCTCCATGTCTCGCATGTTTCTGCTGCTCGGTTTGTTTGCGATCGGGTGTGCTCGGCGTGGGGAGGGAAGGAAAGGGATGCAACTGCTAGTCGGTTAGCGAGATGGCAGCGGCGTTTATATAGGGCAAACCGGGTAGCGGGAGGCAGCGACCTTCTGGAAGGGCTGTCTGGTCTCTGGTTTGGCTGGGAGTTGGGAGGCGCCCACGTCCTCGGGTGCGTCCCCTCCACGTCAGTCGTGATGCACGCGGACGGCGGACGCGGGGTTCGTTTTTCTTGCCTCTTGCTTGGGGTGGAGGTGCTGCTGGTTGCGTTCCGTGTGCGTGTGCCGAGAGTTCTTTACTACTTTTTCCTGGGTTTACACATGATTTTTGGGAAATTTCTCCAAGGGGCGTGGGTCCGTCGGATTTGCCGAGATCGCGCTTGCTTGAGAGACAACAGACAAGCAGCAGCTTTTATTGGGCCTTGTTTAGATACCCTCTAAATTCCAAGTTTTTTCACTCTCTCCATCACATCAATTTTTGGGCGCATACATGGAGCATTAAATATTGATAAAAAAATAACTAATTGCACAGTTTGGTAGTAAATCACGAGACGAATCTTTTGAGCCTAATTAGTCCATGATTGGACACTAATTGTCAAATACAAACGAAAATGATACAGTAGCTAGAGTTGAAAAAATTTGCAATCTAAACGAGGACTTGTTAATCCGGTCGGCTGTAGATTTAGATTGCCCGCGGAGTCGGCTAGCTCCAATAAAGTTTGTGTACACGTGGTCGCATTTTTTTGTTAGCCGGTGAAGGGGAACTGGGGACTGGGGAAGGCTGCGATCTGATACCGGACAGTGTGAACAGAAGTAGTAGTACGTGAGACGTGACGATGGGAAATTTCATTACTACACAATTCGCCCTGCATGGTATTACTACACTTTTTTCCTATGACGATGGCTGCCTGCCTGCCTGCACCGCCATTTCGCATTACTAACTAACGCATGGGAGCGCATGGCAGCACGCACGGTCCCTTCTATAATCATCAGCCACGTACACCGTAGCGAACCCAAGAGAGCAACCCACATGGAAATTGCGCCATTGGTATATATCCTATTTGTCCACCCATGGAATCATGGAGAGGTGCGTGCCATGCACTTAAACTTTGCAACGATCAATTTAGACAATGATTTGAGTTTGCGCATGTGCCACCAAACCAATACAGTGATAGACGCACCCAGCCCGGGAGAAAAGTGCCAACGCTCGGGCGCAACGGCGACTGCTAACCCTGCGGTGTGCGCCATAGCCCCACGAGGCCACCACGCCGCACCAGTAGTAGTTTATTCACGCGTGTATGTGTAGCTACGCGGCGGGCTCCACACTTTTAAAGGTTCCCAGGAATAATATTAAGCTGCTGGCAATTTGATGTCACGATCATCTCATGGGTCTCACTTGTGAGTTTTATTTTAGAGATAAATGCACCGAAAGTTCATCAACTTTTGGTATGGACTAACAATCAGTTGCTATTTTTTAGCCATGGCTTACAACTAGTCCTATTCCATCCAAACAGACCTTTAATTCTGAAGCCAACGCTCAATCGGACAACGCGCTCCAATCCCTTTCCGGTCTTCTTTTCCTATTATTTATTTGTAGTGTTTTTTTTCTTTTCTGCTAATTTTTCTTCTTTCCTTTCTTTGTCCTATATAATAATTTTCACACTCATACTACCCAGCGTTCATACATGGTATAAACACTACTACAGATTCAAACATCACTGCCGGCCCATCACTGCCGGATTGTATTGGGTCGGCAGTGATAAATCTTCACTACCGGTTCAAACTCTGACAGACATTCAAATGATTGGGGTATGGGTCAAACCGGCAGTGAAGCTCATTATCACTGCCGGTTCGTGGCTGGAATCGGCAGTGAAGCTTCACTGCCGGTTCGTGGCTGGAACCGGCAGTGATAATGAGCTTCACTGCCGGTTCGTGGCTGGAACCGGCAGTGATAACACTACTACAGAATAGTAGTCTAAACTCACGTAATTTTTATGTATCCCAGACTTCTCCGCTCTCTCTCTCTCCGCAGACTTCTCCCCCGTCGCGCACCTCCGCGCGCCGCTCGCTCCTCCCCTGCCCGGATGACCTCCCTCGCTGCTAGCCCCTCCCCCGCCTGGGCCTCCCTTGCTGCTCGCCCCTCCCCACCTACCTCCCTCATGGTGCCCACCCCTTCCTCACCCGAATCCGGAGTTTTGGTGCCCGATGGAGGTGGATCTAGATCCAGCGGCGGCGAGGAGGAAGAAGGTGCACCCGGCCACGGCGACAGTGGACGCGGGCTGGATTGGGAGGAGGAAGAAGGTGCGTCAGGTGTATTCCTTCCCAATCCCAGGAACATCTGCATCCTTCTCCTTTGCGGCGGTGGCCTTCCAACCTTAGCAATTTCAATCTGACCTTGTAGTGCATAGATTCTACTTTCATGTGCGAGTAAATGGTCTAATATTGAGCAACTGTCTGACACTTCAAAATTGTTAACATCTTTTTTCATTTCAGAGAAGAAGTTTTTGGTCCAGTTGCACCCCTTATACCATTCAAAACTGAGGAAGAAGCAGTCCATATGGCCAACGATACAAACGCAGGTTCATTAACAATATCTAGTGCACCAATTATTTAATACTCTTGAACAAATTAGATGTTAGCATAATTTGCACGTTATGCCTTAGCAAGAAAATGTTAATAGAGCTAGGCAGGATACAATTTAGTAACATCGGTTTATTTCTTGTCCATAGAAGCTGTAATATGCAATATAACATTTTTCTCTTCTTGATATTAAGACCCAAAATAACTTAAATGTTCTTTATTATACAGCAGTAGCTTTTGATGTCTTAAAACTGAACTATGCTGAGAACTGTGTGCATACCGCTAACAATGGAAGATGTGGATCATTGTCTACAAAGTAGACATCTCCCTTGTTATGTCTGATCTCAAGCATTTCCCCATTGTGCTGGATCTGCAGGCTTAGCTGCATACATATTTACCAAGAGCATACCTCGTTCATGGCGTGTATCTGAATCTCTTGAATACGGCTTAGTTGGGGTAAACGAGGGAATTATTTCAACAGAGGTAAGAAACAGCCAATGATACTCCTCCTTTTCTAAAATGCAGGGCGTTTTACTTTTGTCCTAAGTCAAAACTTTTCTAACTTTGAACAATTTTATAGAAAAATATATTGACATCTACAATACCAAATAAGCGCACTATCAAGACATTTCATGGTGGATTTAATGAAGCTAATTTGATGTTTCAGATGTCTGTGCAATGTTCTATACACAGTAAAGTTAGAGAAGTTTGACATCGGGCAAAAATAAAATGACATACATTTTTGAATGGTTGGGGTAGTATACAATGGACTACTCTGTGGCTGGCACATCAATATTAATCTGCCTTAAAATGTTTAGGTGGCACCATTCGGTGGAGTAAAGCAGTCTGGTCTAGGGAGAGAAGGATCGAAGTACGGCATCGACGAATACTTGGAGGTTGATAAGGTTCTGGGGATGGGCATAGTATGTCTCTTCTTGGTTCTCACAAATATTTGTTCAGGGCTCGCATGTGTTTTGTATTGTCTCTTGTTTCTGAGCCGCTCTCTTAAGCATTTGGGTGAACATTTAGTCGTACTTTTTTTTTGCTTTTATTAATCCTGAGGATATCGACGGAGATACTCCTAGTATCCTATATTAGTATATAAGATGGATTCCATGGTCGCTTCACTTGAATCTTTGTTTCCTACTGCTGCTCCAAACTGGGGCCATGTTTGGATGGCAATTTTCAGGTAAAGTTTACAGTTGGACCTTCCAACCTTAGCAATTTCAATCTGACCTTGTAGTGCATAGATTGTACTTTCATGTGCGAGTAAATGGTCTAATATTGAGCAACTGTCTGACACTTCAAAATTGTTAATATCTTTTTTCATTTCAGAGAATGATAACCAAGAAGAGCATGCTCCAGCGAGCATGTATTCCTTTTTTTTGTTTTTTTATAGCCTATCAATGCCGGTTTGTAACACAAACCGGCAGTGATTGCTCAAGTATCACTGCCGGTTTGTAACACGAACCGGCAGTGATACATGAGCTATCACTGCCGGTTTGGCATAACCGGCAGTGATGTGATCAGCTCATCACTGCCGAGTTGGTTATGGCGGTTCAAAATCCGCTAGTGAAGGGGAGTTTTGAACCGCCAGTGATGTCCTTCTCTGCTGTAGTGAAATCTTTTTGCACTACTACTCTGTTTCACAGTATAAGGTAAATACAAAACATATTCAAAAAAGGCATCATAAACCTTTCATAGTCTAAGTTGTGCTTTGACAATTTTTTCTAGAAAACTTATTTGGTCGAGTATAATTTTGTTTTAAAAAACACATAGTTGAAAGAGTTGTTTTGAAAACTTACTTCAAACAAGTTATTTTAAGAAGATGCTAGCAATGAAAAATTGTGTATAATTGTTCGTATTTCAAAAATAAAAGTTGTCTCAAATAACATAACAACAAAACTATGTATACAAGTTATCTATAAAATTTCTCATAATATTTCTTTAAATGGGTCAAGTGGCAATGCTTTTTAAAAGTTATGATGGGAGCTTTGACCAAAAGATGCAGATACAACTTAATTATACATATAAGTATGTACACCTTCTGATCCTGTGTTATAAGGCATGGTCTGCTAAACTACACTTTGAATAGTCATTTATTTTATATTATATTGTTTATGATCATAAACTTATAAATATTACTGGTCTATAGTATATTATAAACATAAACAATATAAGATTATAATCATAAACAATATAATAGTATATTTGATTACAAGTCAAAGTAGCTAAAGATACTATAAACTTATATGGTTTATGATTATAAACTTATATTGTTTGACCAGTAGCTAGATAGTATATTACTTTGACATGTAAATCAAATATAATATACTATATAAGTAGATAGTCATAAATACTCCCTCTGTTCTAAGGCATTTTGACTTTTTTGATACATCATGCATAGCAAAATGGATGAACCAAAAAGTCAAAGCGGCTTATAATTTAGAACGGAGGAAGTAATATATAGTTTACAAGTCAAATATAATATAGACTTATATTGTTTATAATCAAATATAATATACTTGTAAAACTAATATATAGTATCTACTCCAGAAGATACTATATAAGTAATCAAATATCAAATATATCATTATATTGTTTATATTATTATGAACTTATATTGTTTCTAATATACTATCTACTCCGGAAGATAGTATATTGTTTATGGTTATAAACTTATATTAGTCAAAGTATATTACTTACATATTGTTTATCATTATAAACTTATTACTTTGACCAGTAGATAGTATATCTGATTACAAATCTATAGTATCAAGCTTGTAGTCTTAAACGAAATGTTTTATAAACTGGACCAGATGGGGTAGTAATCTTTAAAGTAGAAAATTTTGGAAACAAAAATTCCTAAAAATGGAGACTTTCGAGATTGTGTGGCCATGTCCAAATGGCTGTAAGTTTGAGCTTGCTGTCTTATCATCTCGGACTAGCGTCTCTATCCCGTACAGGCTGCTTGACTGTACATAGAGCTCTTGCCGCGTCAAGCTAGTGTTCTACGAGCACTCTTTCCTTGAGAGGATAATCAAGGACCAGAGTATTTTCTCTGAATTTGGTTCGCGTAAACATAAAGATTCCGATGACGGGTTTCATTTTCCTATTATTGTCAAGCATATAAATGCATAAAAGTTCCATCTCCGTGTTTTTTTTTTGAGGAAGTGCTTTCGTGCTGCGCGTGCTTGGTCTTTCATCATTATGAGCAGCAACTCGGTTTATGCTCTTTTGCATGGCTTTCATTTCTTCGGAAGTCTATTAAACGAGCAAGTCATGTTCAATCGATCTCTTGAAAACTCAGGCCGTGTTTAGTTCCATTGAAAAGTGTACTATGCAAAAAAAAAAAAAAATTCCCCGTCACATAAACTTGCGATACATGTATGGAAGTACTAAATATAGATAAAATCAAAAACTAATTACACAGTTTGGTTGTACTTTGCGAGACGAACGTTTTGAGCCTAATTAGTCAACGGTTGGACAATTATTACCAAATACAAACGAAATGCTACAGTATCGCTACAGTGAATTTTGGCGCACCAAACTTGGAACCTCACAGCCACAGTTAAGCTTCTGAACGAAGGTACCGCGTCCCGCGTGCACGTACATTTTGTCTTTCCCCTCCTCCCAACAAAACGCTACTGTGCCTGTGCGATGGCATTGATTTAGGGGTTTTAAAGAATATATAAAGTTTCCTCAAATAAGTTACTCCCTCCGTCGATAAAAAAAATATAATTCTCATATTTGGAGGAGTCAAACAGTCTAAACTTTAACTAAAATTATATGAAAAATACTAACACTCATGAGACAAAATAAGTACAATTAGATTAGTTATATAATATATTTTTATAATAAATTTATTTAGAGACATAAATGGTAGTACTATTTACTGTAGTTTTACAATGGTAGTAAAAGTACCCGTGGTACTTCAAGTACTTTTATTTGAATGAGTATTTGCTAGCTATTTAAGTGAAAAATATTATTCGTGAGGCTATATTGGTAACTATCTCTTGGTCTCTCTCACGCTAGGCACCACACGGATTCCACAGCACGGGGCCCGTCAGTTTTTAGATTTCTGAACCCGCCGTCACCGACTTAAGGATGTCATCGAACCCATTCAATCAATCAAAGTGAGAGGTCAGGAATCATTTTCCTTTCTGAACGAATCAAAGTAACAAAAGCATTGTCATTGAATTGATACCTTGTTTAAATCAAATTACAGAAGTCATCAGTACTCCACGAGACGAATCTATTAAGCATAATTAATCCGGCATTAGCATATGTACTGTAGCACCGCATTGTCAAATCATGAACTAATTAGGCTTAAAAGATTCGTCTCGCAAATTAGACGCAACCTGTGCAAATAGTTATTTTTTTAATCTATATTTCATACTCATGCATATGTCTAAACATCCGATGAGACATGGACTAACTTTAGAGAGAGAAACTAAACAAGGCCTTGAACAGTCCGTGCCTACTGCAACGTGTAATAGCATCATGATTCAGAAATCTGCCGGCTGGCGGGTGACAGAGGCACGGAGCTAGCCATGGCGTTCCTGGTGGAGCTGTCCGCAGGGCGCATGCGCGGCTGGATGTGCGGCAGTGGCGGCATGTAGGTGGGCATCGCCTTCATGGAGCAGGAGATGCTGCGCCTGTCTGAGGCCGCCGACGCTTGCGCTATGCCCGCACTGGCAGCTGGGTGGCATCCCTCGAGGGACGTACTGCAGGAGACGGCCCGCAACGGATTTTGAGGACTGGAGAGCAAATCGTCGGTGTGGTGAGCCGACTACTATTGTCGCCATTTCGGCAGGGCTGCTAAAGAGTGAATAGATTGCGATGGGGCGACGCAGCGCCGGTGCCCTCGTCAGCCGAAAGGCGGGTGACGGAATCGGCCGTGGTGTTGCTAGCGGAGGCGGAGCTGTGCGCGGAAGCGCGAGTGGCGGCGGCGGCACACCTGGCGACCTGTTCGCTTCGCTGAGAAGATAAGATGAAAAGTATCGTTCGCTGATTTGTTGTGAGAGAAAACACTGTTCGTCTCGGTGGCGCGGCAGCTGCTGGAGCACGCTCTTGCTTGCAGCCGGGCTACTCTCGCCTCTCGGGGCTCAGCAGAGCTGCTGAGCGCTACATATATACACGGCGATGGGAGAAAAGTGACGGTTCTACCCTTTACCATAATTTAATTGATTAACAAAAATTAAGATTTGGTTCCACTTATTTTAGTACTGGCCCCACTTATTTTGGTACTATCACCACCTATTTGGTTCCTTTAGGTACTTTCAGTTGGGTACCTCTTATTTTTCCACCGTCCGATCCCACCCAATATATGTCTCATGTTTTTTCCAACCATTATAAAATTTCTCTTTACTATATACTTAGTCAAACTTGAGCTACTTTGACTGGCACGATTCTCATAATTGCATTCTTTTGCGGACGGAAGTAGTAACAACAAAACTTATATGTACAAGTTATCTATAAATTTCCCATAATATACTTTTCTTTATACAAGTCTAGGGACAATGTTTGCGTGAAAATTATGCTGAGACCTATGATTGGTTGCCCCAACAATTTTCAAAATATCGCTCCTAAAATATAAAAGACAATTTTGCATCAGGAATTTCAAACTATTTATAAATCACCTCAACCATTTTTATACTTTCTTTCTCTCTTATACATTTGCATTGGAAACCCCGTCCTACTTCTTATTCTTCTCACGTCCTTCCACCTTCAGATTGGCAGATCGATATGCGCGTGGATATTTTCGCGCGACTCGATCATTTTTCCCAAGTTCTAAAAGATTGGGAGTTGTTGCAGAGTAGTTTTTTTTAATCTTGCCAAAAAAATCTAGATTGTGAGTGGGTTTTGAAAACTCTTGGATATGCTCTTAGTTGGTTGAGCCTTGGACGGGTGCTAATACTCTCCTTCCATCATAAAGTACAAGGTATCCTAGGATTTTATGACATATTATCAAGTAAATCACTTTTTTTTTGAACTGAGGAGTTTTTCTCCCCATTTCCATGCACTGTGCATGGAAATACTGCGGGCGCCGGGGATCGAACCCGGGCTGGCCGAGCTTTCGTTGAAAGCTTCTAACCAACTGAGCCACCGCTTCGGCTCCATAAGGTAAATCACATAACACGTTTAATCCTTCTTTAATCACAGGAGAGATATTTTGATTACCATATTTGGATTGGTGAATGGTGATAGACACTATTAGTAGATATACATGTAAATGCTGCTTTTTTAAAACTGAGCTGAGGCCATATCACCTAAAATGTCTTATAATTTGGATAAATTTTTATGGAGGGAGTAGTTCATATACATCTGTAATTAACTAACTCTCTAACCATATACTAGTGGATCCAAATAACCTATACTTATAAAGAGTTACTTGTACCTAACAGCGAGCATATTTTTTTTTTGTGAATAGCTTGCCTTTCATTAGAATCAACCGGCCGAGGCCTCAAACATCACCAGGTCAGAGACACACGCTGGAGTTAAATGCCACACCTCCAAGCGTTGTGTGCTCGAGACTTGTTTAGCTAAGACATGAGCAACCTTATTACAAACTCGATTAACATAAGAAAAAGAAAACTCATGAAAGGCAAGACCGAGATCCTCTATCTCCTTCAATATTGGATCGACGACAGACCGCTGCATTTCTTTCTTCTTCCACAGGTTCACTAGATCCAGGCAATCGGTCTCCAGCAACACTCTTTGCACACCATGCTGTTTTGCTAAAGCCAAGGCATCTCTGCATGCCGACGCCTCCATTGTGCAAGCGTCCAGTCCCCGCTCATACCAGCGCGCTTGCGCCACCCTGAAAGCACCCTGGTGATCGCGTACAACGCTCGCCGCAGTGTCCACCTTGCTGTCCGATTGAAAGGAGGCATCAGCATTGACTTTAACCCAACCTGGTTCAGGCGGCCTCCACTTCAGTTCAATCTGTGGCTTCTCCCGCCTGGTAGCTTGACTGATTTGCCAGAGATCGAGAGCCGTGTCCCTAGCCCATACCACAGCTTGATGAATGCTCATAGATTTCTCACCATGTCTTCGCTTGTTACGCATCATCCACGGAGCCCACATACCACATAGAAACAGCGAGCATATCGTGCTGCGTTTCATGTGCAAGAGCTATCGTGCTGCATGATAAAAAAAAAAAAGAGCTACCGTGCTGCACGTGCTTCGCCTTTTGCGATTATGAGCAGCACGTGCTTGGCCTTTCGCATGGCCTTTTGTTTTTCTCCTTCCAACAAAAACTATATTTTGATTTTGTTTTTGTTTTTTTGTCCTGACAATAAAAGGTACTGTATGCAATGGCACTTGTCTAGGTCGGGGACCTATGGTACCGACTACCATGTACTGAAGGACTCGGAGGTTGTCCTGGTATATCAAAGTCAGCAATATGCGTTGTTTAGCTGAATTCTTTGCTGCAACTTGTTTCAGCGTAAATCAATGGCCGACACATATCGTGTAACATTCGTTTGTCTGTCTAAACTCATCTGTGATAACACCCAGTTAGGATCACTAACGGTGTGACTAATCGAGACCATGCTAATTGAAGAGATCGATTTCATCCTTTGCATAACATGACCTAATATATAATCTAGTGATACATGAAAGTAAAAGGAGTTAAGGGGTGAGTAGCGACCATCGGTCTTCGGCGCTGAGGAGCTGGAGTCCGCCATGGCGAAGAAGGGGACACAGTGGCGGCGGAGAAGGGCTTCCCGTCATTTGTGCGGTCCCTTTGATCGGAGTAGGGTCTAGGGTTTTGTCGGTGGGAGAAGGGCGGCGGTCGAACTTGGTGATCCGTGCCCCGGCCTCCCACCACTATTTATGTACCGCATGTGACAGGGGCCCTCCAACCATAGGTGGGTTGGGCTCCCCCGATCAAGGAGCGGATCAAGGTCCCTAATGGGCCGTTGGGTCCAATAGGAGGAGAGATCAAACTCTAACATTCTCCCCCTTGATCTCTTCTAATAACTTATCTTAACCTTATCTTATTCTTAATTTAAATACTTAACTTAAATGCTTAGCACTTAACTCCGTCTCATTATAAAGAAATGCGTAGATCGCATCTCATCGTCACAGAAACAGTTTCTATTGGACTTGACTGCTACAGTACATTTCTCTAATTTGAAACAGAGTTCTAACTAAAGGGCCCTAAGTGTTCAGGAATCATAGGTTTTCCCTTAACCCCATGCCGGCTAGGTGTTTTCTAAACACGTTGGGTGGTAGGCCTTTTGTGAGCGGATCCGCTAACATATTATCCGTCTTAATATACTCAAGACTTATAACATGATCATGAACTTTCTCTTTCACAACATAGTACTTGATGTCAATGTGTTTGGCAGCACCACTTGACCTATTGTTGTGAGCATATTCAACTGCGGGATTATTATCGCAGTATAACTTAAGTGGTCTCTCAATGCTGTCTACCACTCTTAATCCGGGCAAGAACTTCTTAAGCCAACTCACCTACCCCGAGGCCTCATAACATGCTACAAACTCAGCGTACATCGTCGATGACGTGACTAGAGTCTGTTTGGAGCTTTTCCACGATATGGCTCCACCTGCGAGGGTGAATATGTAGCCTGACGTAGATTTCCTTTCATCCCCCGCATAATCTGAATCTGAGAACCCCACTATCTCAAGGGAGTCAGTCTTATTATAACTTAGCATGAAGCCTTTAGTGCCCTGCAAGTAACGCAAGACTTTCTTAACTAACTTCCAGTGTTCTGCACCTGGATTTTTCTAATATCTGCCAAGTAACCCGGTAACAAACGCTATGTCAGGGCGAGTACAAATTTGAGCATATTGTAAGCTTCCGACGGCTGAAGCATAAGGTACTGCTCTCATTTGCTCGAGCTCGATCTGATTCTTGGGACACTGGTGTTCTCCATACTTATCGCCCTTGACTATGGGTGCAGGTGATGGACTGCACTTGTGCATACTATATTTCTTAAGAATCTTTTCTATGTATGCCTTTTGTGACAGCCCTAATACCCCCTCTATTTCTATCACGGTGAATTTCAATCCCCAGAACGAAAGAAGCTTCACCGAGGTCTTTCATGTCAAAATGCGAGGACAAGAACTTCTTAGTTTCCATTAGTAGAATGACATCGTTGCTTGCTAGCAAAATATCATCCACATATAGGACTAAGAAGATGAACTTAGAATTCTTAAACTTTACATAAACGCAATTGTCCTCTACATTTGCCTTAAACCCAAACTTTCTTATTGTATTATCAAACTTCAAATACCACTGTCTTGAAGCTTGTTTTAGTCCATAAATAGACTTCCTTAGGCGGCACCCCATGTTCTCTTTTCCTTCCATGACAAAACCTTTCGGTTGTGCCATGTAAACATCTTCCTCAAGATCCCCATTTAGGAATGCCGTCTTAACGTCCATCTGATGTAATTCTAAATCAAAATGTGCTACTAGCGCCATTATAATTCTAAAAGAATCTTTACATGAGACCGGAGAGAAAGTCTCATTGTAATCAATTCCTTCTCTCTGAGTAAAGCCTTTTGCCACGAGTCGCGCCTTATGTCTTTCAACATTCCCCTGGGAGTCATACTTAATTTTATAAACCCATTTACAACCAACCTTCTTAGCTCCCTTAGGAATTTCCATCAGTTCCCAAACTTTATTGGAATCCATGGACCTTATTTCATCTCTCATGGCTTCTAACCACTTCTCGGAGTGTTCGCTTCTCATGGCTTGTTCATATGTAGTGGGATCATCCTCCATATGAAATTCTTCGGTTTCATAAACCTCATAATCATCTGAAATAGCTGATCTTCTAACTCTTTCTGATCTTCTAAGATTCTGATTGTTTGGCGCTATTTGGGGTTGTTGTTGTTCTTCCTGATGCTCGACGTGTGGTTCTAATGGATCCTGAAGGACAGGTTCCAGATTTTCATTGGATGTCGGCAACGGAGAACTAGCAACCGGTGCTGGCACTACAGTGTCTAACACTGTTGGTGCAGCAGCTATGGGTAGCACAAAGAATTGTTCCTGAAGCATTGGAGTAGGGGCATAAACCCTTTTCTCCTCTAAACTAATCTCCTGTGCTACCTTGCTCCCCCTTATCAAATCATCTTCTAAGAACTCAGCATGTCTAGTTTCCACAAACTTAGTATGCCTGTCAGGGCAATAAAAGCGGTAACCTTTTGACCTATTTGGGTAGCCAATGAAATGGAAACTAACTGTCTTAGGATCTAATTTCCCTAAATTTGGGTTAAAAATCTTAGCCTCAGCAGGACAGCCCCACACCCTTAAGTGCTTAAGTGAGGGTACTCTGCCTGTCCATAGCTCGTACGGTGTTTTGGGCACCGACTTACTTGGAACACGATTAAGAATGTGAATGGCGGTTTTCAACGCCTCCATCCACAAACTTACCGGTAGGGTGGAGTAGCTAATCATGCTTCTTACCATATCCATTAAGGTACGGTTTCTTCTCTCAGCCACTCCATTCTGCTGAGGATCTCCTGGCATGGAATACTGGGCAACTATGTCATTTCCTGAAGGAACTTTGCAAAAGGTCCTGGAACTTGGCCATACGGGGTATGTCGCCCATAATATTCCCCACCACGGTCTGATCTTACTATTTTAATCTTCTTATTATGCTGATTTTCTACTTCTGCCTTGAATATCTTAAACTTATCTAATGCCTCTGATCTTTCTTTTATTGGATAAATATAGCCAAAACGTGAATAATCATCAGTGAAAGTTATGAATGAATCATAACCGTCCACACTCTTAACAGGAAAAGGACCACAAATATCTGTGTGAATTATTTCTAAATTCCCTGCACTTCGTTTGGCATCTTTCTTAACTTTCTTAACATACTTACCCTTAATACAATCTACACACTGATCTAATTCTGAGAGTTGTAATGGCGGAAGAATTTCAGCCTTGACTAATCTATCAATTCTCCCCCTCGAAATGTGGCCTAATCTACAATGCCACAATTTCGAAGAGTCAATCTGAACTTTCTTACGCTTTCTATTTACATTCGTAGACGGGGGAACTTTCTCATTCTCAACGGATATAGTATTAACATTCTCAGAAACTGATAACAAATAAAGTTTGTCTTGTCGGATGGCAAGACCAACACACTTATCATTAAAAAGTATCTTACATCTGTCATTCCCAAAATGGCAAGCCAATCCATCATCATCTAACTTACTAACACTTATTAAGTTTCGATGCAAAGAAGGAACATAGAGTACATCAGAAAGCCTAAGTACAAAACCATCTAATAATGCTAAAGTCAAATCGCCAGTGGCTTCGACGTCGGCTTGTACTCCATTTGCTACCTTAATTGTTCTTTCGCCTCTTTGCAGGGTTCTCCTCGTATGGAATCCCTGTAAAGAATTGGCAACATGAATTGTTGCACCTGAGTCAATCCACCAAGTAGATTTTGCATAACTAATATACAAGGATTCATCTACAAATGTAACTAAATCCTCACCATTCTTGTTGAGGTACTTCAAGAAACCAAGACAATCCTTTTGCATGTGACCTGTTTTCTCACAGAACATGCACTGATCTGGTGCTAGCCAGGGCTTCTTGCGGAGTGGGTTATGTGGCTTGTTTTGGTCCTGAGCCCCATTATTGTTCTGAGGATTCTGAGTCTGAGGGTTCTGAGGGACTTTACCCTGAGAGTTTGGTGCCTGAGCGTTGGAGGAAGAGCTACCATCCCACTTTGGTTTCCCTTGTGGTCTGGCATTCTTATGGTAGAACTTATTATTGTTGTTATGCTTCACGAAGAGAGCAGAGTCTCCCCGTGATTCCTTAAGTCTTTCCTCCTCCTGAGTGGCTTGCCCAAGAAGCTTCTCAATGTTCCAGTCCTCAGGTGCCATGTTATAATGCACAACAAAGGCTTCAAACTCCTTTGGCAAAGAAGTTATGATCACATGAATGACAAATGGATCTGGAAGAACCATCTTCATTGATGCGAGCTTAGATGCCAAGGTGTTCATCCTCAGTATGTGCTCTCTGACACCACCACCAGTGTATTTCTTATTGATGAACTCTCTAATAAGCACACTGGCTTGAGTCTTAGTTGTACCATGAAACTGAGTCTTGACTTTTTCTAAATACTCAGTGATGGTGGTGCACTCAGGCAGTGATCCCCTGATGGGCTCTGAAATAGTAGCCTTAGCCAATGTCAGACATTTCTTATTGGAGTTGTCCCATTTTTTCTTAGCAAGGTCATAGGACATCCTCACTGACGCATGCTCACACTTGCGCGTAGCAAACGCTTCATCAGTTTCATTCTGTGCAATGACCGGCTCCTCAGGTTCCTGAGGGCACGGTTCATTGAGAGCTAAGTCATTGTCAGTCATGACAAGGGCTAATTCATACTGCTCACGCCACATCTTATAGTTGGTCCCGTTGAGCTTCGGGACCATATGTACCCAGTTGGTGAGACCTGAAATTCAGATACAAAATTGTGAGTAAACTTAGTCTAAGAAAAATAACTGAAATTGAAATTGCATGTATTAAAACAACGTTGGTCAGTATTAATACATACAATCCTCTGTGCATTAAATCTATATCACCGTTGGGCAAAATTTAGAAATAATGCACATTAACTGATGGACTAAGCAATTATAATATTGATATAATCAACGCTGGTCAGAAAATAACAATATTATAAAAATTTTCTAATTTCTTAAATTTGCCCCATAACTAAATCTCTCGTTGGTTCGAATTTAATTAAGGAGCAAACAGACTTACTGAGCAGCGGAAAACGTGACTAATGTGAACTAATTCTCAATTCCAGAAATATTTGTAATATTGTCACTAAAACTTTATCACATTTGATCAAAATTTGACTAAATTCAAAATCATGAAAATACACATGCTAAAAAAAATTTCTGGAAAAAGACTAAGAGCTTTGCTAATTGATGTGGGCTAAAACTAAAAAAAAACAGCAGCATAAGCCGGCTTGACGCGGCCTGCTTGGCCCATCAAAGCGGCACGCGCTGCCTCCCGCGCCCCAGGCCGCAACGTGGGCCTGGGCCGGGAAAGCGGCCGCGGACCGCATGCCTCCGCCGGCCCGTCCAGCGGTTCGGCCGATCTCGGCCGTCGGCTTGGATCTAACGGCTGGCCGCCGTTTTTGCTTCAATAAAATCAACGGAGCTAGCCGCACCGTAAACCCTAGCTCCTTTCCCCTTTCCCTTTCTCACGCGCAGCCGCAGCAGCCGAAAAGCACGCGACGGCGACGCCATGGCGGAGAAGGGTGGCGCCGCCGCGAGCCCCCTCGCCGGCGGGCGTGCTCGCCCTCAGCTGAGCACGCTGCCGTCGAGCGGCTTCACTGGCGGTGCCAAGCACCCGCGCGCAGCTCAACTAAGCCGGCGGCGACCGAAGGTTCGCCGGCCGGATTTCTTACCGCCGGCGGCGGTTACTGCTCCGGTGAGGTTGTTCTTCCCCTCCCTTTTCGATCCGGATTTGATTGTTATCACTGAGTCGCACGGGTTAGGGTTAGGGTTTGAGCACTGAAAAATCCCCTTCTTCTAATTTCTAAGTAGCCCGGGACGATGCTCGTGACATGTCGCTCGGCGGCTAACCCTAGATTAGGGTTTCTTATCACTTATCTGATCCCGATCTAATCCACTGTTAGGTGACTCCGATACCATTGATAACACCCAGTTAGGATCACTAACGGTGTGACCAATCGAGACCATGCTAATTGAAGAGATCGATTTCATCCTTTGCATAACATGACCTAATATATAATCTAGTGATACATGAAAGTAAAAGGAGTTAAGGGGTGAGTAGCGACCATCGGCCTTCGGCGCTGAGGAGCTGGAGTCCGCCATGGCGAAGAAGGGGACGCAGTGGCGGCGGAGAAGGGCTTCCCGTCACTTATGCGGTCCCTTTGATCGGAGTAGGGTCTAGGGTTTTGTCGGTGGGAGAAGGGCGGCGGTCGAACTTGGTGATCCGTGCCCCGGCCTCCCACCTCTATTTATGTACCGCATGTGACAGGGGCCCTCCAACCATAGGTGGGTTGGGCTCCCCCGATCAAGGAGCAGATCAAGGTCCATAATGGGCCGTTGGGTCCAATAGGAGTAGAGATCAAACTCTAACAATCTGTTCTAAGAGTATTATATATAGGCGTGAACTTATGTCGTGGTAGACACGCTGTAAGCAGGAAACGCCCCGCGCGCACGACACATGCGCCCAACACGTACATGGCTCTGTTCGTTCGCTGAAAAATACCGCTGAAGTAGTGCTGCACAGCCGGCGTCAGTCCGTTGTGATTGTTTACGCAACCACAGTCACCACATATTAGTGTACGTACGTTACTTGATCACTTCTCAACCGTGCGCTAATCGACAAAACTAGGCCGGTAATTCCGAACATGATCGGCGATTAATGAGATCCGACTTTGTGGCAGAGTTGGAAACTTGCAAGGCAACGAATACACAATCCAAATCCAAAGAGAACAATTAAACATCGTCTTGTCTGCTAATCAAGATATGGACGCTCGCTTGTGTTGTGCCTGTCCAAACTCGATCTCATCGCATGGGTACGGGTACGTCGTGCCGGATAAAAGAGGCCACCGTGCGCCAGCTAGCGCCGCCGCCAGCACCAAGACACCGGCGTTTCTCCGTCGCGGTGGTGGGTCATGGGTGGGCTAGGCTAGGCTAGCCATAGGCTTGATGATGCTTCATCTCGGCCTCTCGGGTAATCGAGTGGCCCCATCTCCGGTTGGCTCGCTCCATCGGTTTTTACTTTGACCATGACTGCAGCGACGCACGGCCGGCTCCACTTGTCCAGCAGTCGCCTTATCAAGATAGTACAAAGATCGACCGCTTTTAGGCCTTCCGTTCCGCCCGTCATGGAAGAGAACACCGAGAACATTTGACCCCGCTTTTCTAGCACACATGGAATGTTCTGTTCCAGACTTGCAGGTCCATCCCCACTCCACAAAGCCTATGTTTAGTTCCCCTGAAAATGCTGAAAAGTGTATTGTAGCATGTTTTGGTTTTATTTGGCAAATAGTGTCCAACCGTTGACTAATTAGGTTCAAAACGTTTGTCTCGCAAAGTACAACCAAGCTGTACAATTAGTTTTTGATTTCATCTACATTTAGTACTCCATGCATGCAGGGGCGGATCCAGCGGTGGGGCGGGCGGGGCTCAAGCCCCCCTACCGCTGGCGTGACAATGGAGCCCCTCCTAATTTTTATAGGCATGAAAGAGATGGAGGAGGGGCTTTAGAGGTTGAAGATGAGTTGAGCCCCCTCTTCTATGAATTCCTATATCCGCCACTGCATGCATGTATCGCAAGTTTAATATAACGGGGAATCTTTTTTTGCATAGTGCACTTTTCAGGTGAACTCAACACAGCCAAACCAACGATGCAGTGCACCGCACCTGCTGCGGGCTGACGACTACTCTCGCTCTCGGAAGGGGAATATTGCTATGAAAATTGTGCGCATTCCTCGTGGTTGGAAAACACTCGTGCACGGATGAAAGCAGACGGGAGGAAAAGGCATTGGCGGTTCAGTGCTATGGTCGCGCTTTCTAGAACAGAAACTTTTTTTTTTGTCACGTGGACTCTCTGTATTCCGGATTACTAAAAGTGAAAAGTGGTCGAATGGACAGGGCCAGTTTGTTACACACGGTCGTTACTCGTAACAATCGCACAGTTGTAAGAAGGGGGAAAAAACTACAGAGTTTCAGTTGCATCTCTACCTACCGATCCGTCCAAACAGGCTAGACAACCTCTTTTCCTATCAACCATGGCAAGCCTGTGGGTTGACCTGCAGCTTCAGGGCAGGAGGAAGGAAAGCTTGGACAGATCAGACAAAATCCTCATCAAGCGGGTCAACAGAGTGGATAAGCAGGCGGGCATTGACTAACTGACGGGTCCCGCATGTGCCTCCCTCGTTCCTCCATGACTGCTCTTGATCCTCAAGCACTCCAACTCCAAGCAACGCACTGTGTTCCTTCTAGATGAAGACAACGGGAGACCGGACCGGCTTGGAGACCAAGCACAAGCAGCAGCACGACGAAGCTTCTGCCGTGGGAGGGTTGCCGACTTGCCGTTGCCGGTCTCGAGGTCCTTCAGCTTTGCGGCTTCTGTTGGTGGGCGCCAGCTAAGCTTGAGCAGTAGTGGAGAGGTGCAAGCAAATGCCATAATATTATTTTTCTAAAACAAATGTCAAATGCTTTTGCCAAATCGAAAAAAGGGTTTCGAATCTAAGAGGAGCTTTCATAAAATCCGATGATGAAAATTACAATATTTTGTTATTGATTCTCTTTTTTGAAATTTGAAAATCATATTTGGGCCAAGACCCACCGTGACTTTGCTCTAAAAAGTTCGAAAGTCCAGTGTCCAGTCGCCATGTCCTAGACCTTCCAAGTTCAGGGCCCGCAGTGGTTTTACTCTTTCTCAATATATATAATCTCAATGGATTATACAGGGTGACGTTGATCTGCTACCGGTGACATGGTGTCTTCGTGTTTTTCTATTGACGTTTGGAATTAGAGACTTCTATTTTTTTTAACATGAAAAAGGAGGGGTGACATTCTAGATTGATTAGCACCGTTGAAACAAAAGGCAAACCACATGAATGTTGCTGAGAACACGTGAGTATGTAGGATGATGGCATAATAGATTTATCATAGGCATCCCAGGTACGACCACGACATGGATTTTAATTAATATACTGGAACTTCGCACAATTGGCATATTTCTTCCATGGAATTTTGGAAATATTTCAAACCTGCATGAGGAATCGATGATGGTCCCAAGGAAAAGAGAAAGGTCGCACGAGTATCTACAGATTACTATGATTTATACAGTACCTTGCATGATTTCTCAAAATTTATAGTAGATCAAATGTTCCACTTGCGAGTACCTAAACTCAGCATTATTCCTAGCTACTGTTTCCCTTTCCTTTTTGCGTGGGGCTTTAAAAAGTTATATAATATAATCGCATGATCTCGGTTTGAAGAAGGATCAACTCCTGAAAATGTCATGGGCCGTCATGACTAAAGCAGCCCATCTTAGCATGTTCACTTTGACTGGCATGATTCTAAAGAAGAACATAGATACTGGCCCAGGTGATTTTTTTAATTGACTTAAAAAAAAAACTCCAAGACTTGTTGTGCTTCATTCGGCTGGGCCACAAGCCATCTCCAGCAGGATTTGTGCAACTATTTCAAGTAGAGAGGGAATTACTCTTGTCAAACGTCAGTTCACGATTGGGTAATCCAAGCCAAAACCCATAACTCTCATTTCTGGAATGGTCTAAAGAAAATAAAAAGATGATGTTTTGGCTTGTGGTTTCTTCAAAATTAATAATAGACGACAAATGAGATTTTGGGAAGATACATGGGTAGGCAACCGCTCATTCAAACACCTTTATCCCACACTATAATATTGCAAATTGTCCGCATGATACAGTAGCCAATGTTATGAGATCAACACCGCCCCTGAATATTTCATTCCAAAGAGATCTGGCGGGGAATAAACTAGATGAATAGGAAGACTTAGTAGCTAAGATCACTCATATCAATTTAACTGAGGAGAGAGATCTATTTATTTGGATATTTCAAAAGGTGGCCATTTTTACAGCCCGCTATGTGTATCTTCACATGATGAATCAGAATATGTCTTTCACTCATAAATTGATTTGGAAGTTAAAAATTCCTCTAAAAATCAAGATTTTTCTTTAGTATATCAAGCAGGGGATAATTTTAACAAAGGATAACCTAACTAAAGAATTTGAAAGGCAGCCAAAAGTGCTGTTTCTGTAACGGTAACGAAACTATTAAACATCTTTTCTTTGGTCGTCATCATGGCAAGACAATCTGCAAGACTGTCCACATAGCTACTGGTTTAACCCCTCCCAGCTCTGTATCCCACATGTTAGGGAGTTGGTTATCAAATTTTGATTTAAAAGAGAATAAATATATTATGGTTGGGGTAGCCACATTATGCTGGGCAATTTAGAGATGTCGTAATGATCTAATCTTTGAAAATTGCAAATATACATATTTTATGCAGGCTATTTTCAGGGAAACATACTTGCTGCAGTTTTGGGCACTGCTGCAGCGTGATGATGAAACAAAGGAATCTTTCCGGTTAGCGAGCCGGAAATTAGAGACCACTGTGTTGGAGCTGTTCGCCTTCCACGGATGGAAATTTAATAATAGACTTATCATACATGATTTCTACATCTCTTGTTCCCTTGGTTCATCAACAATATCTTTGAAACTATGTAATGTTGTAATCGCTGTGTGCGGACACGCAGAGGCGGGAAGTTCTCTTCTATTTCTTTTTTAAAAAAGAGCATGAGCTCGATTTGAAGAAGGATTAAGCAACTCCTGAAAATGTCATGGGCCGTCATGACTACAGCAGCACAACTTAGCATGTTCACTTTGATACTGGCCCGGTTCTAAAGAAAAACATAGATAATACTGGCCTAGGTGATTTTTTTTCAATTGACAACCTCACTTGTTGCGCTTCATTAGGCCGGGCCACAAGACATCTCAGCAGGATTTGTGCTGGTACTACTATTTCAAGTAGAGAGGGAATTAATCTTGTCAAATGTCAGTTCTTGATTGGGTAATCATAGCATACGTTTATTGTCACCAAAGATAGGATCAATTTATAGACTTGCTAGTGCCCAGATGTCCGATCCGACCGTTAGCGTCCGGACGGTGCCCGCACAGCGAGCGAGCGAGCGCCTAGCGCGTCGAGCTCGCGAGCGAGTGCACCAGTAGTGGGCTCGTATCGCCCTGGACGTCGCCTGTGCCGCCAGCAGCTTCCCAAGCGAATCCCATGTGCAACACCCGCCTACTTTTGAAACATCCAACTGCAACAATTGCAACATACAAAAGAATAGAGATGAAATACTTGAAACAAGCGTATAAAACACTTGCAAAAACGCCTTAAAACATTTGAAAAAACATTGCAAACATATGCAGCATCCAGATGAAACACTTGCAAACATATGTATGAAAACCTAAAAACACTTGAAACATATGCTTGCAATATGCAACATTCAGATCTAGTTTTGCAACATCTAGATAAAACACTTGCAATATACGTCTGGAACCGATGAAACATTTGAAACATACACTTGAAATATACGTGAATGGCCATTACAACATGTGCAACGTCCCGATCTACTTTTGCAACATCGATATACAACACTTGCAACATACCAAACACTTGAAACATACTCTTGCAACAGCTGTTTTCACCCTTCTTCTTTCGTATGACGCAACACAGAGCGGGGGAACGACCGATTCCGAAAATCTGCGTCGTGGCCACCATCATCGTAGCCGCTGCTGGGCGAGTCACCCCTGTTGGGGGGAGTCACCCCTACCCGATCTCGTATGCATCTTTGCTGGAGACCGTCGCCGAGGGAGGCAGCGGACCGGACGCCATGGAGAAAGAGAGGGGAATGCCGATTGGTCGCTGCTCCTAGCTCGAGTTGCCGCCAGAGAGGGACAAAAAGCGGGCGGGGGGTGCAATGCAGAATGTAAACCATACACATCAGTCGATGAGCACAGTGGAGAGGGAAGAAGCCGCTCGGCGGCGCTCAAGTGTGGTGGAGAGGAAGGATGAAGGCGGGTGGGTGGCCGGGCACAATGAAGAATGTCGCGCCGGACGGGTTGCCGTGGACCATGCCGCGGCGGCGAGGAGAACTCGATGAATGGAAAGTATGGTTTGGCCTTGTTTCTGGAGTGGATTGGTTAACCAAACGCAGTGGAACATGTTGGTTCAGATTGACGTCGCGGCCCACCAACAGAGGCGTCTGGAATCTGGATGAGGACGCCCGAGCCTAAGCATTTCCTATCAACTTATGCTCTTGACCTGCGGGCAACGCTGCTGGATCCTCAGTAGTTTTCGCTAATACCTGTATTGACATGTATATAACCCATTGCAATATGATAAATCTCAATCCTCAGATCATATGCAGCGCCGGCACCTGCACGAAGCTAAATTTAGCATGTGTATCAATCTTGCAGACAGGTGAACAGCCAAGTGATCTGTCAATCACTGCCCCCGCGTTGCTTCGTCATCATCAGGAGCTCAAACACATTCAAGTTAGCGCCGGTTTCCTCCTGCGGCCGCCCAGATTTCTCGATGCTCCCCGCAGCTGCTCTGTTCCACCACCACCTCCACCCATCCAAGAAAAGCAAGGCAAGGAAAAACAGCGAGAAAAAGAAAAGAAAAATTACGGAGGGAATCCGAAAAGGGCACGAGCACATTACGCCGCGGCCGTCTTGTCGCCAAGGCGAGGCGCATTCCGTGCCTCCACCCACGCTGCCTGCTAGCTCGGGGGCCTGCCCTGCCGCCGGAGTGCCGGACGGACGGACGTTTACCCCATGCCTATGTGAGAGGCGGAACCCGGCCGCTGCCCCCATCCGGCCCTCCCCACCTGCCGATCGGTGCGCGCTTGAGATGCCATTATTCCGGCTCAGCGGCTCCTAGACACTCTCCCGGAACGACGACGACACCGCCGAGCGCGCGGCGGCCCTGTGATGCCGCGCGCCCTCATGGCGTCAACCGAGCATCTGGCCTCATCCCCCGCGGGAGGGCCGCCGGGGCCGAAGGCACGGGCACCCCCGCCGAAGGCTTCCTCGTCGTCTCCCCCGCCACCCCCGCCGAAGGCTTCCTCGTCGTCTCCTCCGCCGCCGACACCGCCGCCGCCGCCACCGTCGAAGCAGTCCCCGCCTCCTCCGGCACCAGCGACCCCGCCTCCTCCGGAGAAGTCGCCGACGGCGTCCCCTCCTCCGCCGGCCTCGCCGCCGCCAGCAAGCAAGTCCCCTCCTCCTCCTTCTCCATCGACGCCGCCCCCGTCGCCACCTCCGCGTTCTTCGCCGCCGCCGCCCGCGTCATCCACGCCACCATCGTCGACGTCGCAGCAATCGCCTCCGGAACAGGAATCGGCCAAGTCGCCGCCACCCTCGTCGTCAGAGAAGTCGCCCGGAGCAGCCTCACCTCCCCCAAATGCGACGTCAGGCTCAGGCTCCGGATCAAAAGCACAGCCGCCACCGCGCGAGACACCATCGACGCCCCCGGACACCACCGGTCGTCAGCCACCTCCGGCGCCGGGGACACCGTCCTCGCCCACGCAGATGCTGCCTCCTCCGATGGCGGTGACGGTGATCATGCCGGGTGCCTCCGCCCCACCTGCAGGCGGCAGGTGGAGGGGCCCGCCTGGCCCCGCCGCTACCGCCCCGCCACTGAGTCCCCCCGCGGGTGGCGGGTCGGGCAGCAGCAACATGAAGAACGAGGCGATCATCATCGGGATCTCCGTCGCCGGGCTCTTCCTGGCACTGGCCTCGCTGTTGATAATGGTGTGCGTCAACAGCAACCGCGGGAAGAGGAAGCGGCACGCGCAACCGTCGCCCTCGCGCAGGCACAACGTCGCCGTGCCGGAACGTCAGTGCCCGCCCCGCCTCGGAACGTCCTGTTTGCTTTGCTCTTGCTGCCACCACGCATGCAGTATGTAACACTGCGCTTTTGTCATGGATGTGCAGCCGCGGTTTCGCCGGACGTGTACCAGCCGTCGAACGGCGGCCTCCCCGCGCCGTCGCCGAGCGGGACGAACTCGTACGACCTGTCGGGGAGCAAGTCGTGGTTCACGTACGACGAGCTGGTGGGCATCACGGGCGGGTTCTCGGCGGCGAACGTGATCGGCGAGGGCGGGTTCGGGAAGGTGTACATGGGCGCGCTGGGCGACGGGCGGCGCGTGGCGGTGAAGCAGCTCAAGGTGGGCAGCGGCCAGGGGGAGAAGGAGTTCCGCGCGGAGGTAGACATCATCAGCCGCATCCACCACCGCCACCTCGTCACGCTCGTCGGCTACTGCGTCACCGAGAACCACCGCCTCCTCGTCTACGAGTTCGTGGCCAACAACACGCTCGAGCATCACCTGCACGGTGAGTGAGCACATTATTCACATATTGCATTCAGCTTCCTCTTGCATTGAGCATGAATGTGTGAATATGTATGCATTAAGCTGCAGGAAAAGGGCTACCCGTTATGGATTGGTCGAAGCGGATGAAGATTGCGATCGGAGCCGCGCGTGGGTTGACGTACCTCCACGAAGACTGTAAGTGAGGACGTACAGCGCTCATCGTGCGATGCTCCAGCTCCAGTTCCTGTCCGTCCTGGGTAGCTAGCTTGCACTTGCTTGTCAGTCCGGCTAAGAGCTGCCTCTACTTGCACACGCAGGCCATCCTAGGATCATACACAGGGACATCAAGTCGGCCAACATTCTCCTGGACGACGCCTTCGAGGCCAAGGTCAATTTGCAGCACAGGATATACTAATGCACATCCAAACGCTTGATTCTGTACTGAACTACTGACGATTAATCTGGGGAACAGGTTGCAGATTTCGGCCTTGCTAAACTGACAAACGACTCGCTGACTCATATCTCGACGCGCGTGATGGGCACGTTCGGGTAAGCAGTGTTCAGAGTACATCCTATATATCTGTCAAAATTCAGCAAATTTTGGAGGGGGTCGTCTGCGTCTCCGAATACCAGTCACATTGCTCGATCCACAGGTACATGGCGCCCGAGTACGCACAGAGCGGGAAGCTGACCGACAGATCCGACGTGTTCTCCTTCGGGGTGGTGCTCCTGGAGCTCATCACCGGGCGGAAGCCCGTCGACGCATCTCAACCGCTGGGAGAAGAGAGCCTGGTTGAATGGGTACGCGAATCCTCCTTTGTATCATCGCGCTACTAACTACAACAACCTACAGGGTCGATCGCTGACTGGCCGGACCCATGCAGGCTCGGCTTCTCCTCGTGGACGCCTTGGAGACGGACGACTTCCGAGAGGTCGCCGACCCTGCGCTGGAGTGCAGGTTCTCCAAGACCGAGATGCGGAGGATGGTGGAGGCGGCCGCCGCGTGCGTGCGCCACTCCGCCGCCAAGAGACCCAGGATGGTGCAGGTAATAACGAGCAAAACACGTACTGCCACCAATGCAAGAGACCGAGGATGATGGAAGGAACTAACTAGCTCTTCTCGATCGCTGCTGTCTCCTCTAATCGATCGGAAGGTGTGGCGATCGCTGGACGTGGACGAGTGCTCATCGGACCTGACCAACGGCGTGAAGCTCGGGCAGAGCATGGCGTACGACTCGGGCCGGTACTCGGCGGACATCGAGCTGTTCCGGCGAATGGCGTTCGCCAACGACCTCTCCACCGCCGAGTTGGGCATCTTGGACGAGGACGACCACCAACACAGCAGCAAAGCCGGTTCGAGCTCCAGGCGGCACAAGTAATTCAAACGACACGTCACACACCTACATGCGTGCGTGCGTGAACCATGTGATGTGCTGCGTGTACGTCGGGGGGCAGCTCGATCGAATGGCAAGGACCAAACCGTGCCCGCGCACGGCAGCCGCCACGGCGGCTGCACGGGGGACGTAGTAGCGGAGGATCGCCGAGGAGATGCTGACTTGAGGCATGCAGGCGGCAGCTTCGTTGAACTAGCTAGCACGGTGTCTGTGTACGTTGCTATTCCCTGCTGTCGTTTTTGTGTGTACAGCCGTGCATTCTTGTCGCTTATAAGAAAAGAAAACCGCTTGGCATACGGTACAACACGTCCGTCTGGTTCGGCGCTGTTAGCCTGCACATGAGCAGCACCTGAAGGCGGTGACATGTGAAATGCACGATCAGCTGTTCAGGTGGGAGCCGGCCGGACGTACGTATAATGGCTGTTTGTTAATAATGCCGGCCGGTCTTTTCACGCAGACCAAACGTTGTAGTCGCTCTGTAACTAAATATATGTCGTTTTCGCTTCTTGAGAAATAACTTTGACTAAATATATATTAAAAAATATTAATATTTATGGTATATAATTAGTATAATTGAAAAGATCTTTAAATCTAGTTTTTTAATAAATTTATTTAGAGATATAAATGTTGCACGTATTTCCTATAAATCGAGTCAAATTTGTGGCACGCATACCATCGCGACAGTATTTAGGGGCGGAGGGAGTAATTTAAAAATTGTAGGATCACTCAAACCGATTTGACGTTGACGTTACCTTAGACCAGACTGGCCAGCAGTGAACTTTGACTCATTTTTTATAGCTAATTTCGACTTATATGTTCATGCTAAACATCAGTACCCGTCTAGGCAGGAACATGCACTAACATTCGTAATGCCCAAGACTAGATGGACGACACTACTAATATAAAAAAAAAACAAATTTACAAGACAACCTCTCCGATTAATAGAGGTGGGTACATCTAGAGACCGCCTTTAGAGCTTGTTTGAATGCACATGTATTGGCCTCAATCCATGTGTGTTAAAATGTTTTAGTGTGGAATCTAAACTAAATTTCATATCAACCACTCCAATACACATAGATTGAGGTGAATACATGGGTATCAAATAAGGCCGTAAATGGTCAGACAACCTCTAGGAAAATGTCCGCATCTGAAAATCATATGTAGATGTGGGCAATCTAAAGTGACCGCTTCAGAAAATCGATTATCAGAGAATGACACCTTAAGATGTCTGTCTTCGTTGATCAATTTCCAGAAATGAGCAGCTCGACAACCTTTGTAAATGATGATTAACGGTGGCCATAAAACACATCAAACTAGAATTGAATTTGTGCAATCTTTCGGAAAAATAGAGTTGAATTTGTGCATGCAGGGATTGCAGCCTTCAAGATAATACGAACTATGGAGAACAACTGACAAAACATGACTTCAAATATGTATAATTAAGAATGGACACTAGCAGCAAATTATTTTCACCAAGTTGTTGCTAGGATTGCAGTATAAAATCATTTACATGAATGGTGTGGATAATAGTGTGGCCAATGCCTTGTCTAGGTAACCCCATTCTTATGTTCAATGTAATGCAATGTCCACTTGTGCTCCTGAGTGGCTTAATCGAGTGGAAGAAGGCTATTTACAGGATCCTTATGCTCATGACATAATTGATAAGTTGATTATTGATGCTACAATAGTTTCTCCTTTCACATTTCAAAGTGGTCTATTGTGCTATATACTTTCAGCGGCAAATCCTTCTAGCTTTGCACGCTTTCTCCAGTGGTGAGTCACTCAAGTATTCCTGTTACTTATCGAGGTCTGAAATAGCTTTTTGCTTGGAAAGCTATGAAGACAATACATAGTGCATGCTTTCATCTCTAGTTGTGCTATCTATCAGCATACTAAGACCGATGGCTCTTGATATCCTAGCTTGTTGCAACTGACCGCATGCAGGGTAAGGCTACCATGTGGGCCCAGGTCACATGTAGGGTGAGGCTGCTATGTCGGCCCAGGCTCGTTCGCACAACGGGCGCACGGTGATCCTTATCGCATTGCATCACACCTCAGGCGTGACCCTGTGCTAGGAGTGGCCGACACGGCCTCGTGGAAGTGAGAGAACGGAACCAAGGAAGAGCCTGGCGCCCTGCAACTCTGCCCGCGTGTCAAGCTTTGAATGCATGACAAATGCTAGAGGTATACTCTCAGAGTCGGTCTAGATGGGAAGCCTAGCCTGGCCAAGGCCAAGGCGCACGCTGTGGCCCTTGGTCGGCCACCACCTCACAAGGTCGGCAGCCACTCTAGCCTAGCCGAGCCCCCAGGCAAGAGTCGCTCAAGCGAGGACTTGACATCTTGGCTCATTCCCAAGCGCTAAGGTCTTTGTCCCGTGGTGAGCCTTCTGAGGCCCATCAAGACATTCACTAATGGATTGGAGTATACGCGCAAATGGCCAAATGCACATGAAGGGTGTAGCCGCTGAGCTCCTACTGATTAGGAGAATTAGTCAGGGGGTTAATCGTACTATCATGACACTAATCCGGGGATTTAATCTACCCCTATATTTGATACTCATCAGTTATCCTTGCTTGAGTATTGGTGTAATACTAGTTTCCATTCTAAATTGGACACCACATCTTTTGAGGCATTGTATGGCTACAACTATTTCAGGTTGGAAGCGACCAGTGCAGTCACGGTTGCTGAAATGTCCAAGTGGCTCCAACAAAAGGATCTCATTACTCAGCTCATTCAACAACATTTGGCATAGGGCATATCCGCATACGTATGAAAACTCAAGTTGACAAATATCGCTTGGAACGTTAGTTCATTATTTGTGAGCTGTGACTCTGTTTACTTGAAGTTGTAGCCCTACGTTCAAGCATCATTTCGTGCCCATCAAAAGCTTGCCTTTAAGTTCTTGGGTCCTTATACTATCATCGATATAAAAAAAGATTGATGTTGTCACTTATAAGTTGTAGCTGCCTTCTACAACTTCCACACAACTTATTTTACATGTGTCTCAGAACAAAAAGGCCATCCTCGATACTCACCTGGTGACTTCATCCATTCCCTCTAAAGTTATTGCTTTTGAGATCCCGAAGCGTCTATTGCAGACTTGCCTTTCAAGCGCTCTACACCCATCACCAAAGGTGCTGGTCTAGTGGTCTGGCATCGCTCGCTACAATTGTTTCCCTAGGCGCCTACTCTAGAACATGCAAGTTGTTTAAGGGATGCGTCAATACCGTTCCTCCAGCTACTACTGCACCATCGGCATAGGTGACCAATGGACCAAGATGGGGGTGCGTGCAAAATGGCCTAATAGAGGTGTTAGGTGTTTAGTTTGTGGGATAAAGTCTATCATCATTGTCGGGGTTATGATACCCCGGGTATCTCAAGACACCGATTAGTCAGCCATTCGAGCGGCCCGCGACAGCCAAACCAGCTCAAGCCTAGCGACTGCGGCCCATCAAAGCTGCACGGACTTGGGCCAAGCGCTAAAACAGGAAGTCGCCCACGACCTCCTCCTTCTCCCATCACCACGCGCCGCGCGGTACCACACAACCTCTCCTCCGTCCCGACCCCTGGGAGCAACGGGGAGGGGTCGAGCTCCACCTGAGTATGCCTGCTCTGACAAACGCAGGCATGCCTGCTCAGTTTGCCAGGATTGAGGAGACAGCAATCTCGGAACAGGCGTCATCCCTGCACCACGCCGTAGACAAGACAGGACCGTCGAGCGGTGACAACAAGTACGGTGAACCATCGTCCAAATACGGTTCGACGGGATGGGCGTACGACCCCATCCACTACGGGATGGGGCTCACGGCGACGGTCTTGACTTTCAAGGCCAACCAAACCAACAAAGGCCACGACCCCGAAGCTCGGGATCGTGGTCATCGGCACCACGACCAGTAAGGGCCATGTTCGCTTGTCTTATAAGCCGTACTTTTTCAGCCAACAAACAGTGTTTTTTTTCACAACAAATCAGCGAACAGGGCGAAGACAGCCAATGACCCGGGGACGGTTGCCTACTCCCGTACGATGCCCCCAGGGGATTAGGAGACGATGACGAAGGCCACAACGAGACCACGTCGCATAGGACGGCTAACGAACCACCATCGTGCCAACAATGCATTCACGACCGGCACTATAGCACCAAGCCATCCCATGCCGCGACGTGGGTACAAGACCATGACGATAACCACGCTCGGACGTATGCTGACTCCAAGATAAGACGATCTTCCTTACACACCAAGATAGCTAGTTTCCCCTCTCTCAGGCTCCCGATCACTTGGTCGGGAGAACCTATTTCTTTGTATGAGACTTGGCCCCGGACTCTATATAAGGGCAGCCATGGTGCCCTTCCAACGGGACGGACTCTCAAGACTTCATTCGGGTAGTCCCTCTCCACTCTCTTACCTCTTTCACTCTCCTTACATAGTCCATTGTAAAAACTTCAGAGCATTCAACAGAGAAACATGCACTCGATCTATCTCTGAGACTGGACGTAGGGCTTCGGCCTGAACCAGTATAATTCATTATGTCTTTGGATGTAACCATCGTCTTCCTAGAGCAGCGTGACATTCGTATAAATTCACTCGTCAGGTGACAAAACACCGACAATCATCCTACTTAACTTTTTGTTTGATTTATGGAATGAAATGAGTTGATGTATCACCATCTTATTTCTCATAAGCTAATCTACGAGAAATGAAGTCATTCAACAAAATTTAAGGAATGGTGTCATGATGCACCCCCTCATCTAAATGCTCTGCTTAGGGCGTCCAAGCGTCTGGACGCTCCCATTGTCATGGGTCGCGACAGCCTGAACAGCCCACTGCGTCTTGTCCTCGACATTCCACACCATAAGTTTGTAAAAACAATATCCACTCCTGAACGTTCGGAGCCTGGCTTCACTCGACTCACATGACCTCCACTTGCCGCCGAGTCCACTCCGAACTCTCCCCCGCAGGTCACAGCCGGCCTGTGACCCTCGAGGGATCTGCTGACGCCGCCCTGACAGCTGTCGCGAGCGCCAAGGCCGCGGAGGTGCCGCTCCCGCCGCTCAGCATCTGGCTGCCGTTGCAGCGCATGCGCAACGCCGTGGTGTGTCGCCTTGTGCAGACACTCGCAGCGCCCAGCGTCTAAGCCTGGGCAAAATACCCGATACTCATTACACATACCCGAATTACCCGAACCCGGACCTGAATTACCTAAACCCGAGGTACCCGATACCAAATTCGGATAGCGATTTTGATTACCCAAAATTAGTTTGGGTACTTCGGGTAATACCACCGTACCCAAACTACCCAAACATTTGTCTCTGTCTTTGTATTTATCATGTGCTGTTAGTTGAACACTTGAACTTATCACTTTATTATAATATAATTCTCTCAGTTTGAACAAGTGACGGTAATACATTATTTTCTACAAAATGCTATTGAAATTCTATATAAATTGCTGCTGAAATTATATATAAATTGCTACTGAATATTTGTGTAGTTTGCTGTTTTTTTTGTAAATTCGGGTATATCGGGAATACCCGAACCTGAATTATCAGGTACCCGAAATTACGGGTAGTGTTTTTTCAGGACTAATATCGGGTAGCAGTTTTCATTACCCGAATTACACGACCCGAAAAAATCGGGTAATCCGAACGCCCAGGCCTACTAGCGTCCTCCCCTAGCGCTACAGCATCGTCCCAAAGCCCGATGTCGAGCACGCCGCCTCCAAGTCTGTCGCTGCCGAGTCTGAGGAGGCTACCGCAGTTCCCCACCAGGTAGGCCGTGGTCGTCGGCGATGTCGTGTTTCAAGTGTTTTATCTAGATGTTACCTCTGTTACAATAGCTATATACGCATGTTGCAAGAGAATGTTTCAAATGTTTCAGGTGTTTCAGATGTATGTTGCAAATGTTTCATCTGGATGTTTCAAATGGAGATCTTGGTGTTGCATATGTTGCAATAGCTATACATGCATGTTTCAAGCGCATGTTTCAAGTGTTTCATCTATTTTAGACGTATGTTGCAAATGTTTCATTTGGATGTTTCAACAGTAGATATGGTGTTGCACATGTTGCTATGGCTATACACGCATGTTTCAAGTGTTTTATCTGCTTCAGACGTTGTTGCAAGTGTTTCATTTGGATGTTTCAAAAGTAGATCTTGGAGAAGCACATGCTGCTGCTGCTAGTGCGCCGCCGTGGGTCACCGTGCCGCCATGGGTCACCGCGCATGCCTGCTGGTGCTACTGCTGCTACGTGCATGCAGGCGCGTGAAAAGGAGTGGGCTCGGGGTGGTCCCCACGCATGCGTGGGTCTGCGCGGCCTCCGGAACAGGATGGGTGTGGGCGTGAGGGAGCTGGGTGTGTCAAGCGCGGGCGTGGGAGCACCGTCCGACGCTAGCGCCTTGGATCAGATGTCTGGACGCTAGCAAGTCTTAAAATGGATTGATTCTCCGAAACAAACACTCTAAAAAAGAGTTGGCAATAGGCGGAGGATGTGCTGATAAATAGGGGGCAGAGAGGATGAGGGTGGAGGGATATGAACACTATTGTATCAACTCTGAATTTTAACACAATCCTTTCTCCGAAATTGTTGTTCGTCTTGTGCCCAAGTTCTTCCTCTCGATCCCCACTACGACTAACATTTATCTCGCCAGAGTCACTCCGGACAATATTGCCTGTAGCCCTGCCCTAACGTTTTGTCCGCCTGATCTGCATGGCCGCTGTTCCGTCACGGCAAGCTTAGGGTCATGAGTCAAACAGAGCCTAATATAAATGGAATTTTTTACTTGGGTTCAGGCAAAGATTTTTCGAAATGCCAGCCGCATGGCAGCATGGCCAACTGAATCCAGTTCTGCACCGAATTCACTTTTGTAAGACAACTACAGCCATGACCACTTGACCAGTCATGTCTGGGAAAAAAAAATGAGTGATCAGTCAGCATTATGTACATGAATCATGATTGTTGATTGGCATTCCTAGCCCATGATTATCAGCAAATGGAGGTGGCAAATACAACACCAACTATGTTAACAAAAGAGATACATGCACAATTCCGTCCATTGCAACCAACTACAACTGGTGACCACATCCCGTTGGAGACAATTACTATATCCCGGCTGAAGACCAATGATAGCCTTATTAACTTGAACAGCCAGAGATGCGATTTCCTGGAACACGCAAGTTGTAACCGTAAGCAGCGTTCGTATAAATGAACAGTAAATTTGTATTATGTAGCCTGCTTTTTGGCTTGAGACAATTTAATACAACTTCGGTCTGCCTCATTTACCTTCTAGCATGCAATTAACATATCTGTAATCTCTAAAAGAAACAAGCAGCAGATTCTTTCAAATGCTATATCCACCTTGCAGCATATATGGTCTTCATATAGAGATGCACATTGATCAAATTTGGACATTCTTAATGGTATGATCATCTGGGAAAAGAAAACAACATGCAATCTGCAAGAAAAATGAACAAATTACATGCTACAGCATTATAATTGACAAACTGATAAAATGTAGATCATCGCCGGTGGTACCTCATTTCAGTTCAGGGGCATATGGAGCAGGGCAAGGTGATACTGTGTGGTCTGGCAAGTCGTTTATAAACTCATTTGTGGCCTGTAGACAGGCATGGAGCATTTTCTTCTCTAACCTTACAAGCCTAGTAGCAACTTCCTTCTTTGGTTCCAAACTGCCATCTGCCAACTGGCAATGACCAAAGCAATGGTATACCATTCAGCAAGTCCATAGAGTGATCAAGAAACAACTCATAAAAAACACAAAGCTCATTACCATAGCTTCATCTTCATCCAAAGTTGTTGGATAACCAGCCAACCGAGATTCCAGGTAACCAATAAGTTGATCAAGTACAGCTCGCTCTGTACATGGACTAAGCTAGAGAAGTACAGCAAATGTAAACAAAATGTTAAATCATAGATTAAAACATCATGCTGTTAGAATACTATGCTGAAATTTACATTTCGCATCTTTCTGTAGTTTTAAGAAAAAATCAAACCCTAGGTTATCAGCAGTTTTATACCCAAGCTAATGTCTACACTCTTCTGCTGCGAACGTTGCTGTTTTGGAAGCACAACTCTACAGCAAGTAATGGCATGCAGGTACTCAAATACGAGCAATTTCAGTTGGATCATAACCCAAAATATACTTGGCTATGATCCCAAACATAGGAAACTAGGAATGGAATGCCTGAAGAAAATCTCTAATGCAACCAAATTCTCAAAATTGCATGCAACAAGGGTACATGTTCTGCCTTCTGTTACAAGTCCATGCAAAAATTAACATTTCAGTGTAACTAGAGAATTGTCAAGATATAGGCCTTGTTCATCTAGCTAGCTTCAACCTATGGATTTACATGCGATGATAGGGAACAAATAGGTGGCATGTTTTTAGTTTTAGGTTCAATCAATAAGCTGATGATAAAAAGTTCTGCAGTCATATAGAACCACCACAACAATTGAATCTAAATTGAATGGCTAGGTTTATGCCCAGAAACCACGAAACTGGACCATACAGAAGCCAAAAAAAAAGTCAAACAGGTACTAATCGCAATTCTAAAAAGGGAAAATATGTTAAATCATTATCAGGGCAAGTGCTTTCGTGCATGTATCCATCATATTTTAGAAGCACCCAACCAAATCAATGAAGAAATAGGTAGCAACATCAAGGAAGAGTAGGCAGACTTACTGGACATGTATCTCCTTCAGAAGAGAGTATAGACTGCATTTCATCTGGATCTGATATGTATCCTAATCTCAAATAAGGCAGCATTTCTGCAACAGTTTGTTTCTCTTTACCTACATAGACCTGATTCAACGAGGCATATGAACGCATAACATTTACAATTTTCACTACAAAAGGAAGGGGGAAAAGTTCTCACATTAAAATTTTGGATAGCAAGCTTTCCATTCCTCTGAGCAACCATTCTCTTTTCTTGGTATTGAGGATCTTCTGTATTTAAAGATGCCTGTAACAGTGATTCAAACAGAGTTACACCAACCACACAGTAAAGAAGATTGCTGCATAATAAAGATTGTCTACCTCAATTGCTATGCGATCAAAGGGATTGTCTTCATCAACAAAACCATAATTCAGAACAAGCCTGGAGTTTGTTTGCGGTCCACACCTGTATAATCTACATAATTTGAGGTTCTTGAACGTATGTACCAAAATAATGCACAAAAACTGCACTAAGTGATCAGCATCTCAGATTGCAAAATATGATGAGGAAGGACAAGAATGATAATGCAACTAAAGAAAACATAGTACCAGATGATTATTGGTTCTCCGGCTTTATATGGCCGATCCACCACCAATCGAATAGAATCACCATCAGCTGTCAACATCGCTTTGCAGTTACTCTTGTAAGTCAATAGTGGTGGCCCCAAGGGAACTAGCGCGAACCTTCGAGCTAAACTAACATTCTGCTCTTGAATAAGAAGTATAACTGAGTCAATTGGGAGCATTTCAGTACTTCTCCAACAACCAAACACTCAGCAGACTAAGCACTGTTGGTCTCACACAAAAGATGATAACATAGTAATACTTTCTTCTGTTAAAGGCTGTCTAAGTCCTAAAAATTTTTCTACAAATGTAGGATGTTCTACCCTTTGCAGTGCATCAGCTTACTTCTTCCTATCAGACACCAGTTACATGATTGAATACAATGACAACAGATGAGGCGTCTTCCGAGGCTCCATTCTTCCAACACATATTGATATATGTAAAAGTAAAGCAGATAAATTTTGAAAACAAATGGGCACCGCTGCACCAGGTCATTGTGCACTGGTCCATAATTTCTGGGGGCAAAACTAAATGACCTATATTCACATTCTTTAGAATCTGGAAGTCTTAATAGAATATGTGCAAAAGAACAAAATCTACAGAATTCAGAGAAGCACGTTTGGTGGCAAAAAAAAAAACATTGCCAGGTTTTTACAAGTGATGAGTATGGCGATGTTAAACACTTCAGCACTAATTTTTTCTACACTTCATGCTAACTGCAGAACAAATTATAAGCATAGAGTTTCACAAAGAAGGAAGAAATACAATGAATGTACAAGCAACAGATTTCAGAACCATACTTGTTTAAACACAAATCCATCACAACACATTACCTGCAAATGAACCACACAAGACTGTACTGCAACAAAAGCCTGCCTGAATATTTCAAACGGAAAAGCCTCAGTAGGTATGTCAAAAGGATATTGCTGCAAAACAATAATCACTGTGAGAAAGAGGATCAGTTGACGATATAGCCAACCCTAGAAAGAAAATATGCTTGGAGGATCAAGGAATACCTGAAATAGTGAACCTGCCATAAACCACAACGTGTCAAGCTCATTATACTCTCTCCTTATTGCCTCATCTCTAGCAACAACTTCATCCTGCAAACATATCATCTACGTTAGGATATTAATGTTCTTACAGAATATTGAGTAATCCTTCAACATCAAGAAGCAATAATGTTATATTGAGAATTGAGATACAACAGAGTAAAACCACTAACCTTCAAGGGGCTTCCAGTAAGGTAATCCAGTTCACTTTCAGTCCATAGAAGTGGTGATTCAACAGCTAGCTGCCCCCTTCCTCGATGTCGGTCAAGTTCCTTAATGTAGGGGTACCAAAATGAATCCTTTCCTTGCTTTTTCTCATACATGAGATACAATGCCAAGCATGCCAGCTCAGATAACTTGTTGTTTGTTAACAACTCAGCTGCATGGTTCAAAAATATCAACAAACTGAGAAACATATCTGCGACATATAAATCAGTTACTTTTATCTTTGTGCAAATAGCACAAAATTGTTGTGTCACAGGTGGGTAACTGTTACCATTGAAGTAGTTATTCCCTTAGGGATAAAAAGTTATAAAGAGAAATATCGTTAACATAAAGCACAGAGAAGAACTACTGAACCAGAATTAGCAGTGGACTGCACACATCACACAAGCAAAATATACAACAAGCACAAATGCATTTACAAGGATGGAACAGAAATATCACATCAATTTTAATGCATTCATGCTTTGACTACCTGCGATCTTGACTAATAACAAAACAACCTAGCGAAAAACGCAGACAACAAATGCAATGTCATGAAAAAAGCTATGAAAACCGAAACAACAACAACAACAACAACAACATAGCCTTTTGTCCCAAGCAAGTTGGGGTAGGCTAGAGATGAAACCCAAAAGAGACGAGAAACAGGGAGACACATAAAGGGACATAAAGGGCACAAGACAAAAAGAGGTCACGGTTCAGGCACGTTGATTGCCAATCTCCAAGCGCTCCTGTCCATAGCTAAATCCTTGGAGATATTCCACTCCTTAAGATCTCTCTTAACGGACTCGTCCCAAGTTAGTTTAGGTCAACCTCTACCGCTCTTTACATTATCGGCCCGCTTTAGAACTCCACTACGCACCGGCGCCTCAGGAGGCCTCCGTTGGACATGTCCAAACCATCTCAACCGATGTTGAATCAATTTCTCCTCAATTGGTGCCACCCCAACCCTATCCCGAATATCGTCGTTCCGGACTCTATCCCTCCTTGTGTGCCCACAACACCAACGCAACATACGCATCTCTGCTACACTCAATTGCTGGACATGTCGCCTTTTTGTAGGCCAACACTCAGCACCGTATAACATCGCCGGACGAATCGCCGTCCTATAGAACTTACCTTTCAGCTTCTGAGGCAAAACCGAAACAGGAAAAAAAAATAGGTAAAGCCGTTTTGCATTCCTAGTCAGCTTCCAAGTTCCAAGTCAAGGTACAACATTTTGAAACATGATAGATGTTTCCATGAATATCAAGTTACAGATAGGACCTAATGCCTCCTGCCCTCCTCTTTCTTACTTTGTGCAAGCACTGGAATCTGACCTAAAAGTGTGCAAGCATGATGCCAGTGGCTGCAAACTAGAATGCTAAATAACACAAAGGCATGCCCAAAAGCTTGGACATAGTAATGCAAAAGATGAAAATGGGACAAGAACCGATATTTTAGGGAAAGCCCTAAATGCCTAAAGCAGTCCCTCTTATATCTTGATTATTGTAAACATGCCTCTAAATGTTGAAAAATGCAACAGACCCGTGGTCAGGACATCTACTCAAGAGTCAAGACAGGAATGAGAAGGCCACATAATCTCAGAGCAAACTATGCTCGCCATTTTAGCAGAAAAATGTCGAACAGCTCAGTTACTGACTTATTCAGATACTAAATCAATTTATTATGGGTGTGTTTAGTTCCCAAAATATTTCACCCCAAAACATCACATCAAATCTTGCGGCACATGCATGGAGCATTAAATGTAGATGAAACAAAAAAAAAACTAATTGCACAGTTCACCGTGAAATCGCGAGACGAATCTTTTAAGCCAAATTAGTCCATGATTGAACGGTAATTGCCAAATAAAACAAAAGGCTACAGTACCCGAAACCAAAATATTTTGGGAACTAAACACACCCTAAAGCCCAAACTCCCCAATTCGGCAATTCCTATGAGTGATAGAACTGAGTAATCAATACAACCACATATATAGATTACTAGAGCCAGAGGCTATCTCACCGATTGATTCGTCCCCGAGCACCCGCTCCAGAGTGACGACTAGGGGCATTGGCACCTCGAACGCCACATCCCCCGCCTGCGCCACAAACCCAGCCAGACAACAGAACCCAGGTCATGATCCGGTCATTACTGCAGGAAACAAAAATCACTTGCTGTCACATCAACCTGGAGGTCGACGCCGGCGGCGACGTAGCGCAGCGGCAGGTCCTTGCCGTCGCGCAAGCAGGGCACTGGCCGCTCCCGGATGTCCACTTTGCCCGGGGGAAGGCCGCGCGCGCGCAGCCAGTCGACGAAGCAGTCGGTGGCAGATTCGGAGGAAGGCTCCACCGCGGGGGCCGGCGGCGCGCGGGCCTCCGATGATGAGGAGGGGAAGAGGATGTCGGCGTGGCAGGCGGCGAGGCGGAGGCGCGGACGAGGGCGCGGGCGGGGCCGGGGGAGGCGGCGCGGGGACGATGGGAGGAGGAGGCGACCGTGGTGAGAGCCCGAGACCGCGGCGGCGGCCGCCGCGGGGGAGACGGAGGCCATGGGCGTTAGGGATCCGGGCAATCGGGAGGGGAGGAGCGAGGCGACGGTTGGGACGGGTAGGGGCCTAGGGGGGAGTGGCGGGCTGACGGCGAAGAGCGGCGGAGGTTTGGTGGTGTGGATGAGAGGAGTGCGATAATTGGGCCAGGTGGACAGATATTATGCCGTAGGTTTTTCACATCATTTTCGTCTCAAAATGCTTTTATTTGGATTTTTTATTTGATTTGCGCTGAATGATTATTATGCGCTCTTGGTGACATTTTTTTACCTCAAGCCATTCTCAGCGATACTGATACATGGTTTTTTAAAATGCCACATAATCTTTATAGGTTTGGGCTCTGTTTAAAAGTAAAGTATTTTTTTTGTTGTTTCTAAAAATAACATGGCTTTATGAAATAAATATACTTTGTCATTGCACACTCGCCCGACGAGGCGACGATTGCTCATAGCTAACCTCCTCGACTCCACTGTCAAGCACGTGAGTCCATTGGCCCTGTTTATCTAGCTTATAATTTATCTTTTTCAGTTTATTTTTTCAGCCGGAACAATATTTTTCTCTCACAACAAATCAGCCAACAGTGTTTTTCAGCCGGCTTATCAGCACAGCCGAACGGGGCCATTATCACCCAAAAGTTTTTAGAAATTCGAGCAATTGCCATTACATAAACTATTTATCTAGACTAGAAACATATAGTGTTTCTTTTTTATACAAACAAAAACCCTTTACACTTCATCGATGAGCCTCGACAGCCGTCCGGGGTCACCGGTGATGGCTCTGCCACTAAGACTCTTTCCGGTGATGCCAATGCCTATAACGACTCTACACCGTGCTTTCCTCCTACACGATGTGTCAGTAATGTTGCTGCCCCATCTGCTGATGAAGACCAGGCACCTGGGTGCCTGAGGAAGATGAAGTGGAAGAAGCCTTGCCACGGCCCAAGAGGACCGCTCGGGCCAACTCGCGTGTCTACGGCCCCGAAGTATATGTATGCGTAGTCGAGAGGATGAGGGGCATGAACATTTTGTATCCCAAACTGGAACTCTGAATGAAATCACTCCTTGCCTGCCCGCTCGTTCCTTTCCCCTTTTCCAAGTCCTGCTAGCTGTTCTTCCCCAATCCCCTCTCGATCCTGCTAACAATTGGTATCGGCTTTCAGGTCTTCAATCCTGGAACCCGCCCCTTCCTCCCATCCACACTATACTCGATTCCAGCGCGCTCACGGTGCGATGGAGCCGAATTTCAAGCTGTTGCTCGATGAAATGGCGAGCCTCAATTGCCGCTTCGACGAGCATGATGATCGCTGGAGCCGGCGGTTCTCGGATCTGGAGCGCGGCCTGAACGACCGCGCCTCTGCCGTGGATTCCCGCATCGGCGCTCTGGAGACCTCGTTCTTCACCAACTCCGATGAGCTCGTCCGCCGCGTCGCCAAGTTGGAGTCGGTCCCGTTTTCACCAGTAGCTTTGGCTATGGTGTCTCGTCTCGCCACCAGTGAACAAATCAGCCAACAGTGTTTTTCAGCCGGCTTATCAGCACAGCCGAACGGGGCCATTATCACCCAAAAGTTTTTAGAAATTCGAGCAATTGCCATTACATAAACTATTTATCTAGACTAGAAACATATAGTGTTTCTTTTTTATACAAACAAAAACCCTTTACACTTCATCGATGAGCCTCGACAGCCGTCCGGGGTCACCGGTGATGGCTCTGCCACTAAGACTCTTTCCGGTGATGCCAATGCCTATAACGACTCTACACCGTGCTTTCCTCCTACACGATGTGTCAGTAATGTTGCTGCCCCATCTGCTGATGAAGACCAGGCACCTGGGTGCCTGAGGAAGATGAAGTGGAAGAAGCCTTGCCACGGCCCAAGAGGACCGCTCGGGCCAACTCGCGTGTCTACGGCCCCGAAGTATATGTATGCGTAGTCGAGAGGATGAGGGGCATGAACATTTTGTATCCCAAACTGGAACTCTGAATGAAATCACTCCTTGCCTGCCCGCTCGTTCCTTTCCCCTTTTCCAAGTCCTGCTAGCTGTTCTTCCCCAATCCCCTCTCGATCCTGCTAACAATTGGTATCGGCTTTCAGGTCTTCAATCCTGGAACCCGCCCCTTCCTCCCATCCACACTATACTCGATTCCAGCGCGCTCACGGTGCGATGGAGCCGAATTTCAAGCTGTTGCTCGATGAAATGGCGAGCCTCAATTGCCGCTTCGATGAGCATGATGATCGCTGGAGCCGGCGGTTCTCGGATCTGGAGCGCGGCCTGAACGACCGCGCCTCTGCCGTGGATTCCCGCATCGGCGCTCTGGAGACCTCGTTCTTCACCAACTCCGATGAGCTCGTCCGCCGCGTCGCCAAGTTGGAGTCGGTCCCGTTTTCACCAGTAGCTTTGGCTATGGTGTCTCGTCTCGCCACCTTGGAGGCCAACTACGCCGACCGCGATGCCGAGTTCACCCAGCGCCTCAGCGAGCTCGAGTTCCTCCGCGTCGACAATGGCTACACCAAGCGCGACGACAAGATGGCGCAACTCGAGGCTATGACCGCGGATTTGGTGTCTTGGCGTCCAAGCGTCGACAGCGTCCTCGTCGACGTCCACAACGCAGTGAAGAAGTTGGAGAAGTCCCGCGACCGCGACGTGTTCAACGCAATGTCGCACGGCCCCGGTCTGCTTCCTACTCCGACTCAGGCGGCCGCGCACCTCTCTGCCGGGCCAACCGCCGACCCGCCTGTGATGGGGCATCGCGTCGAACTGACTCCACAGGATTCGGGATCTGGGGTCGTCACGACCTGGATCCCTGTCCCGGCCAATGGTACGTTGTCGCATCCTCAATCACCTGTTCATCAGTTACCTGTTTGGTCCGCGTCCTCCACCGCCTCCTCCCAGTCCGTGTCCACCACCTAAACACCCTCGTACCACATACCACCCTACTATGATCGCTTACCCACCCCCGCGTCCACCCCCGCCTGATCCTCACTGCCCCAACCTCACTGGCCGCTTGCCGAAGGTCCCCTTTCCTCGGTTAGACGATGAAAACCCACACCGTTGGAAAGCGCGTGCTGAAAAGTACTTTGCCATGTATGTTGTCGAAGAGGACCTTTGGATCAGTGTCTCGGAGATGCATTTTGATAGTCCAGCTTCGCTTTGGTATCAATCTATCGAGCCTCAAGTTGTTGAGTGCTCATGGGTTGAGTTCTGTGCCATGCTCCACGATCGTTTTGATCGCGATCGCCATGAGTCCTTGATTCGTCAGCTTTTCCATATCCATCAGACCTCCACAGTCTCTGATTACCTAGCCCGATACACATCTCTAGTTGATCAGTTGACCGTCTACTCACCAAAGCATGACAAACTCTATTTCACTATGAGATTCATTGATGGGTTGCGTCCTGATATTAAGTCGGTTGTACTTGTTCAAAGACCCAAAGATTTGGATACTGCCGCTACCCTTGCCTTGTTGCAGGAGGAAGTGTCCCCAGTGCCGTTGACGCACCCGATGCGCCCTGGTGATTGGTCATCATTGTCATGATCGTCAGCGGCTGCCAAGCCTCCACTGCTGCCTCTCCTGCTTCCTCCACGGGCGGAGAAGGCTATGCCGCAGGCGCTCGGTGGCGAGTCTACTACGACACCGTCGTCAAGCTCCTCTCTGGCGGCTCTCAAATCCTATCGGCGCGTCCTCAGGCTCTGCTTCAAGTGTGGCGCTAAATGGTCTAAAGACCACAAGTGCCCCCTTGAGGTATTGCTGGCTGTGGAAGCCATTTGGGATTCATTGGTTGATTCTGACGATGCATCAGAGTCCTCTGGAGATCGTCATCATGAATCTGAGCAGTCATTTCTGGCTATTTCCAAGGCAGCAATGGGAAACTCTTCTGCTACACGGGCTGTGCGTTTCAGGGGTTCAGTGCAAGGCCATTCAGTCTTGGTTCTCGTTGATTCTGGCAGCTCTGCTTCGTTCATTAGTTCTGCTCTGATTTCACGCCTCACTCAGTTATCTTCTGTGGCTGCGCAGACCGAGGTCTGTGTTGCTGGTGGTGGTGTGTTGCATAGTCCAGCGGTTTGCAAACAGCTTCAGTGGTCTGTTGCCGATTGCTCTTTCTTCACAGATTTTTGTCTGTTACCTCTATGCTCTTATGATATCATAGTTGGTATGGATTGGCTCGAAAGCTTTAGCCCAATGCAAATTCATTGGCAACAGAAGTGGTTATTGATTCCATATTTTGGACAGTGGGTTCTGTTACAAGGCATTGATGCTGAACTGCCAGATAAGCTTCTTCTGCAGGTTTGTGAGTTGACCGATGTTGCAGTGTCTGCCTCTGCTCCAAGTTTGCATCCGGCAATTCAGTCTATTCTGGATAGCTTTCCGTCAGTATTGGATCCACCCACTGGTTTACCTCCTTCGAGGCCCTGTAATCATAAAATTCCTCTTATTTCGGGTGCCCAACCGGTATTCATTAGGCCATACCGCTACCCACCGAGTCTGAAAGATGAGATTGAGACTCAAGTGAAAGATATGCTTGCTCAGGGATTGATTCGGCCCAGCTCTAGTCCATTCTCTTCTCTGGTGTTATTGGTGAAGAAGAAGGACGATTCTTATCGTTTCTATGTTGACTTCCGTCAGTTGAACGCTATTACTGCCAAGTCTAAGTATCCAGTCCCTGTGTTTGATCAGCTCATTGATGAACTTGCCCATGCTAGTTGGTTCTCTACCCTGGATCTGAGGGCAGGTTTTCATCAGATACTTCTTCAGCCTGGTGAAGAACCGAAGACAGCTTTTCAAACTCATTGTGGTCAATATGAATTCAATGTCATGGCCTTCAGCCTCACTAGAGCTCCAGGGACCTTTTAGGGAGCGATTAACACAACCTTAGCACCTGGTTTGCGGAAGTTTGTCTTAGTCTTCTTTGATGATATCCTAATATACAGCCGCACTTTTGAGGACCATTTGCTTCATCTCACTCAAGTGTTTCAATGGCTTGCTGCTGACCAATGGAAGATTAAGCTCTCCAAGTGTAAGTTCGGTCAACGGGAAATTGCTTACCTGGGACATGTTATAAGTGAGCGCGGCCTCTCTACTTACCCTACTAAGATTCAAGCTATAGCTAGTTGGCCTGTTCCTGCTAATGTCAGAGCTCTTCGGGGATTCTTGGGTCTCGCTGGCTATTACCGCAAGTTTATCCGACATTTTGGACTGATTGCAAAGCCGTTGACTGATCTGCTCAAAAAGGACTGCTTATTCATTTGGACGTCTATTCATGATTCAGCGTTCAATGCTTTGAAGGTCGCCCTCTGTTCAGCTCCTGTACTGGGTATTCATGATTTTGCCCAACCGTTTCATTTGGAGACTGACGCTTCTGGCTCCAGAATTGGTGCTGTCTTGCTTCAGAACGGTCATCCCCTTGCGTTTATCAGCAAAGCATTGGGTCCTCACACCCAAGGGTTGTCTGTTTATGAAAAAGAGTACCTCGCTATTCTCCTGGCAGTAGAATAGTGGCGTCACTATCTGCTTCACTCTGAGTTTGTGATTCACACTGACCACCGCAGTTTGATACACCTAAATGAGCAGCGCCTTCATACCCCATGGCAACAGAAGGTCTTCACCAAGTTGCTTGGCTTGCGCTACAAGATCGTGTATCGTAAAGGATCTGAGAATCAAGCTGCCGATGCTCTGTCTCAATGAGACCATCCGGAGCAACTGATTGCTGTCTCTGCCCCTATACACTCTTGGCTCGCTCAGTTACAACAGTGGTACCCCATGGATCCAGAAGCTAAGTCCTTGCTGGCTCAATTGTCCATGGATGCTTCTTCCCGCCCACCATATCAGTTGAAGGATGGCATTATCTTGTATAACAGCCGTATTTGGCTGGGATGCAATACTGAACTGCAGCATAAAGTTCTGTCGGCACTTGATGCAAGCCCGATCGGTGGCCATTCTGGTGCTCCGGCAACGTTCCAGAAACTGCGGCCTCTGTTCTTCAGGCCTGGTATGTGCGCTGATGTTCTAAAGTTCGTGCAGTCTTGTACTACCTGTGCGCAAGCCAAGCCCTATCGTGCCGGATATCCTGGTCTTTTGCAGCCCATTCCAGTGCCACGCCAATCATGGGAGGTCATTTCTCTAGATTTTGTGGAAGGGTTGCCTATGTCTGGATCAGTGAATGCTATCTTAGTGGTGGTCGATAAGTACTCGAAGTTTGCTCATTTTGTGCCTCTTCGCCATCCATTCTCGGCAGCTTCTGTCGCCAAGCTTTTCATGGATCATATCTACAGGCTTCATGGCCTTTCAGTGGCTATCATTTCTGATCGTGACCGGGTCTTTAGTAATCACTTCTGGCAGTTGCTCTTTCAGTTGGCAGGCACTGAATTGCGCATAAGTACATCGTATCATCCGCAAACTGATTGGCAGACCGAGCATGTCAATCAGTGTATGGAGACTTACTTGAGGTGTTTTGCTCAGGCTTGTCCACGTCGCTGGTCTCAATGGTTGTCCTTGGCGGAGTTCTGGTATAACATGTCCTTCCATTCTGCTCTGGGACACACACACCATTTGAGGTACTATATGGCTTCCCACCTCGACACTTGGGCTTGGACATTGCCTCAGCTGCTCCTGTGCCGGATCTGTCTGCTTGGCTTTCTGAGCGTGATCTCATGCATCAGCTGGTCCGTCAACACTTGCTCCGGGCTCAGGACCGTATGAAGCGCCAAGCTGACAAGCACCGTGTGGAACGGCAGTTTGCTATTGGAGACATGGTGTACCTCAAATTGCAGCCCTATGTTCAGTCGTCAGTGGCTGCCCGAGCACATCACAAGCTGTCCTTCAAGTTTTTCGGACCATATCGCGTGCTGGAGCGCATTGGCAAGGTTGCTTACCGCCTACAGCTTCCTGATGCTGCAACAGCTCACCCTGTCTTCCATGTCTCCCAATTGAAGCTGTCTCCAGGATCCTAGTCGGTGAGCTCGCAATTGCCTTCTGATCTGGTGGCCTTGCAGGTTCCAGTCCGGGTGCTTCAACATCGGTGGACTGAAGGTTCTCAGCTGATGGAACAAGTACTGGTGGAGTGGTCGCACATGCTGGTGTCTCTTGCTACTTGGAATGTCAGTAATGTTGCTGCCCCATCTGCTGATGAAGACCAGGCACCTGGGCTGCCTGAGGAAGATGAAGTGGAAGAAGCCTTGCCACGGCCCAAGAGGACCGCTCGGCCCAACTCGCGTGTCTACGGCCCCGAATGGTCATCGTATATGTATGCGTAGTCGAGAGGATGAGGGCAAGATAATAAATAGTGTATAGTGGGTTGGTAGCGAACTGACGTCGAGGTAGCGGATTACGGATAGCGGGCGATATTGCGGACAATAAGTTCCAACAGCGGCAACCGATAATCCCACGTAATTTTAAGTACATATATCATGAATAATGAGTATAAATAGACATTTAATTACACTCAAAGAACGTCTAAACCTGGACCTTGGAGGCTACATCCGATGCGTGAGTGTTTGACTTGGAGGTGTGAGTTATAGTGGGGTGAGCTGATTAGGGTTATTTGCTTCCATGCTATTGCGGCCTGCTTCGTGCAATTGCGGCCGCAATATCACCCCGCTACTCAGAATTGCGGCTGCAAAGTTCTAAGGTGCAAAGTTTAGAGCGCTACCTCATAGCAGTAGCGGCAATGGACCGCTACCGCTATTACGGCTATACAATTGCGGCCGCTACTGCTGCTATTTATTACCTTGGATGAGGGGCATGAACATTTTGTATCCCAAACTGGAACTCTAAATGAAATCACTCCTCGCCTGCCCGCTCATTCCTTTCCCCTTTTCCAAGTGCTGCTAGCTGTTCTTCCCCAATCCCCTCTCGTTCCTGCTAACACGATGTGTCCATGTGTGCTATGTCCTTTGGTGTCTCCATGAGCTGGTCATGAGGTAACATGGTGGTACACCTCACACTACAGTCACAGGCACCCACCGTGACATGGCTAACACGGTAAAAGGTCGGGTTGGCGCTCTTCAGCGTCTATGAGCTTGGTTCTTATCTTCGCCATGTGAGATCCTTTTGTCATGCCTTGTTTCACCTATGAGCATGAGTGCCAATTCATTGAGTGCGTCTTCGTGCCTCGGCTAGTTAGCCTGATGGTTAGTCCCGTAGCCACTGTACATTACGTAGGCTAGAAATAGATTCTAAATGGTTTTCAAAAAATTATACTACCTCCGTCCCCAAAAGAATACAATTCTAGCACAGTGTCACGTTTTAATACCTTATGTTTGACCAATTATAGATAAAAATATCCATGTTTATGATACCAAATTAATTGTGAATATCATTAGATTAATTGTGAAATGTATTTTTATAATAAATTAATTTAAAGCTATAAATGTGAATATTATTCATTAGAAACTTAGTCAAACGTGAATCACTTTTCGTGGCACGCAACCCGTAGTTGCATTCTTTTCCGGACGGAGGTAGTAACTGGTTTGAGGATAATGGGGGTGGATTAATTTTGGATTGGAATTGTGTGTGGGTTGATCTAGTTTGTTTTTAATGGATGGGCAAACAGACATAATCAATAATTCAATGTTAGAAGAAGGGAATGGACTTTCTATCCAAAATGTTATTTAATAGATTATTACATCTAGTTTATTGGAAGGACGGTGACAAAGTTAGCGTATGAAAGGATCGAAGTTTTAGTTTATTGGAAGGACGGTGGCAAAGTTAGCATATGAAGGGATCGACGTTTTAATTTATTGGAAGGATGGTGGCAAAGTTAGCATATGAAAGGATCGACGTTTTTCATTGTGGGTAGGTATGCTAGCTTGGCACTATTTCTAGTCGATTTCTCATGGTATAGTATATTCGAAACAAGGGAGTGATAGCACCTAGTTTGAATATGTAGGTTTGGTAGACTTATTGGGTCGATAATAATCGATTACTTTGTCGACCCGAACCAAGAAATTCACTAGAAATGTTTTAAAAATAGATACTTCTCTCTTTTATTAGGAAAGAAGTGGAGTCTAAAAAGTGAACGAAATAGTCAAACTGAAGCTATTGAAGTAACGCATTTCAGTCACTAACATGTCTTAGGCTCGTAGAATATGGGTCCTTTAGAATAATCTATTTGAGCAAAGGGATAGGATATGTAAGCTGATCGCTGAATATGTCCGGAATTTTTCCAAGTTGGCTTTTGGATGGAGATCAGGACAGGGATATGGAAATACAATGGGACGAGAAGAGGACGATATGGACAGGGATATGAGCATTTGTACCCAAACCACCGTTTGGATTCTCGGGTTTGGGTTATAGATATGTGGTGGGACCCACGTAGGTGAAAAAATAAAATAACTACACATCGTGTATACTTCTGGTTGGATAAACAACGATTCTTTTCCATCAATAGCCTCCTTCCTCTACAATCTTCGCCAGATGCCCAGATGTCGCATCGATTCTCCCTTCTCTGCTATTGCTAGCTCCGCCACCGCCCAACAAACGCCTCGTTTAGATTGTAAAAAAAAGTGAACCCAATGAATAGTATTATTTTCGTCTTATTTGACAAATATTATCTAATCGTGGACCAACTAGGCTCAAAAGATTCATCTCGTGATTTTCAACTAAACTATGTAATTAGTTATTTTTTTACCTACACTAGGTAAATGTCCGTGCGTTGCAACAGGAGCAAAATATTGTAATACAGCTATAACACACATGGACAATTGTAATGCAAATCAAATCAATCATAACAGAAAGGAGCCTTATGAAGCATAAAACTGGTGATAACTTTGTTAAAAGGCATTAATGGCCAAAAGAACATCAATATGAAATTTGAATTCATATTAATTCATTACATTTATATTTCAAAATTTCAAAGTCTAATAATCCATCTTTACAAATAATCCAACGTAGGGAAAACCCATTTTTTGTATAATCTCTTCGAATAATCCTGCCAGTCGAGCTCCCTCCCCCTATGGCTTACCATTGTGAGCTCGATCCTAGGATGATCTAACATGGTGAATATCACAGGATAGTGTATCCACCGAGGAACTAACCACCAAGCACTTGCATCATACAATACAAGAGACATTCAATCCTTTGAGTGCATAAGGTCGAGTGCCTTGCCACATGTCTTCTCTCTTCTAAACTCTCTTCTCAGGCAACAAAAATAAGCACCTCAAGAAACAATAACAAGCAGGTAGGTTAGCCTCGTTGATCGCCTCAAATGCCAGCGCCAACGGTCTACAAGGTCTACACACCAACACAAAAGTAACTGAATTCACTACATTTTTATTAGGCCAAAAAACTTGCAACCTCAAATGTACAGATCAAATTGTCAGGCAGAGACACTGTCAGTCATAGTTAAGTATGTGTAATAGTGTAATATACGACAGGGACATACCTTTATTTTTCTTGATTTCTACTTTCTCATTAAGCTTGCAAAAATAAAGCAAAATATAAATTGATAAATATTTAGTCAAAGTAGGTGCAGAACAATAAAACTAACACATAACACGATGACTCATCGAGTGGTAGTTAGGCTCTTGGCATAAAAGTGAACTATTTTTAAATTCATAAACCATGCAAAAGAAATACAACTTGAACTCAACAAAGAAAAAGCACTCACAAATCCAGTTCTTAGGTCAACAAAGATGAAGCATCAAAAGTGCTCGATCTGAAGTTCTGAACGAGTGCAAGTCCTTAAAAAATACTAATCACAGGTAGCGGTGCTACCATTCAATCTTCCAGTTATACTGACCAGTTCAGGGTGAACTAATGCAGATGAGAGGGAATGGAGGGAAAGGGTCTCCTCTAAATTCTAAGCAACATTTATTAGGTTAAGAAACACCAAAGCAATCACAACCCCATACAGTGAGACTCTAAATTCTAATTGTCTAAATCCTAAATATGCAGAAAAAAGACACACCTTGTCCTTATTACCTGCATGTTCATCATGATGAAATTACAGGATTAGTGACTATTTTAGTCTCATTGAGTTAATAATATATCTGATAGCCAGAGTAGGTGAAAGGTGCATGTCTTTCCACAGTGCAGAAAAAGAAAGCAACTGGTAGTATTAAAGATAACTCACCAAACAAAAAAACTTCACTTTATGTCTTTATCTTCTGTAATAGCAAATCTGTTTGCCCTTAAACTTGTGGCACTACTTTATTTGCAAATTAAAGAAAAAAATAGGTCTGGGACATGTTAAGTTTCTGGAAGATAATATAACATCAAAAATAAAGTCCAGATCTTATACTTGTATGCAAGATAAAGTACATGTCTACATAGTCAAAAAGTTGAACAATTCAAATTATTCTGTAACAAGCTCATATATCATTCTGCTATTACGACCATTTGTTATTATGGAATCCTTCTCTTCAAATAGCCTGTACCTAAGAGTATTTGATAGACGTGTTCCACACCCTGGAGAGTATAATCACCAAACTGATCACCAAAACCAGATGTTTTATATGTATGACCTAATTCACCCCAACAGCATTATGAAGCCCAAAGTGCACCACACGATCACAATCCATGCTCAAACAAGCAGGCAGCAACGGCACACACAACGCCTCACTGAAACTTCAGACTCTGAAAGTGTGAGCCATTAATTTAGAGATTGGACACAATTTGCGAAGCAATATGATGAGTTATTTGTAAACCAGAATATGACATGACCATTCAGGTAGTACGATGATGTTAGATATGTGAAAAAGATCAGGAAGCCCGACAAGCTCTATGCAATAAGTGATATTTTTACTAAAAAAAGACATGAGAAAATCTACCCATTGCCAATTGGTGAATCAAATTGATCTCTGGAAAGTTATCTTGACAGGATAACAGGAGGTACCTAACCTGAAGGGAAAAGCAGTTGCGAATGTAAGTCCTCAAAATAGACTTTGATCTGCTACTGTGCTGCTTATTCTGCCATACAGTATATGGACAGGGCTAATTTGACAGGGCTAGACGAACAGCACAGATCAGAAACTTGCCCACATCCTGATGCCCCTTCCTGCTTTCTCCCTTCGCAAAACCAGCAGCTGTGCATCAACACCAAGAGGGCAACAATCTGCAGCCAGCAGACGAGGTTTCACCAAGCACCGCTACTATCCTTTTTGCTACTGCAATAGAGGATCCATCATCAGGATCAATCGATGGATACTCACCTGCTGAGACAAGGGGAAAACAGAGCACCGCCACACGGCGGCCACTGTGACCGAGCGGCCGAGCGCCGGATGCCGCCGCACGCTCGAAGCCGCACGGGAGGAGGCGACGCAGCGGGCACGGCCGCACGCCCGGCACCATGCTCGAGCGGCCGAGCGCTGCACGCCGCCGGACGCTCGAAACCTCGAAGCTGTGCCCCCACGCTGCGCCTCTGAGCGGATGTGGCCTGCGTGGTGTCCCTGGCAGCAGCGAGAGGCTTCTGGACTGCTTCTGGAGTATTCTATCGCTGGAGTGTCAGATTCGTGGCATGACCATGATTTTAGGGTTCGGCGGAGGGCATCAGCGCCACCGGCGGGCGGAGGGCCGAGAGCGGGCGTGTCCAGGCGGTCTCCGTGCCGGAGCCAGAGGACGCCTGCCGGGGAGGCCGGGAGCGGGGGTGGAGGCAGTCTCCGCGCCGCCCCGGAGCCGGAGCACGCCCGCCGGGGGAGGCCGCGAGCGGGGGTGGAGGCGGCGCCGGATCTGAGGGGATTGGAGGGACCAGGGGGAGCGGGGGGTTCCGCGTGCGTGGGGCGGGGTGGGGGGAATCGCACGCCGGGTGAACGATTCACATCCGTAATTTTTAGTTGTAGAGAAGAGATTTAATAAGCGGCTAAAAATTAACGTGACGGAGAGAGTGAAAAAACTGGATGACATCTAAACGAGGCTCAAATGACTGAGTACCGTCTGCAGGTTCCCACGCGGGAGGAGTGACGTGCAGCTCCAACGTTCCCCGCGGCAAGGTGCGACATCTCCCTCGCGCGGAGCGGCGAGGCGAGGCGAGGCGAGGGGCGGCTCCAGTTCTCTGTTCCCCGCATCGGCATCATCGCCACCACCGCCCATGGCAGCCGTCGCCCCCGTCGTCTCCGACCTCGTCAACTTCCTCAACGTGTCGCCCACCGCCTTTCACGCAGTCGGTACGCATCATCTGTTCCCCTTTCCTTTTTTTTCCCTCGCGGAATTGTTCTGAGCTGACTCCGCTGGTCTGTTGCTTCCATCGGGAGAAGACGAGGCGAAGCGGCGGCTGAAGGCGGCGGGGTTCGTGCAGCTCTCGGAGCGGGAGGAGTGGGCAGGGCTCGAGCCCGGGCGCAAGTACTTCTTCACAGGCAACCACTCCACCATCGTCGCTTTCGCCATCGGCGCAAAGTGAGTCAGCTAGATCTGCTCGCCATCCTCCTTGTTCTCACCAGCCTTAGGTTCTTGAGAGCCTTAAATCCATACTTTCTACAGTACTTTACAAAATATTCTGTACATATTGCGTTGACTAGTTTGTTATGTGGATTAATTGGCTAGCTTATGTGTTGATGTTTCACAGATATGTTGCTGGCAATGGGTTTCACATCATTGGTGCACACACCGACAGCCCTTGCCTCAAGCTCAAGCCCGTCTCCAAGGTATCAAGCCTCAACTCTTGCTCACTGATTTCAGAGTACCTTGTGTCCTGTATTTCAATTTTATATGATAGCAGGTGTCTGTGTAACCAGTGATTCATGTCTTAACCAGGAACAGAAGTTGTTATTGAGTTTTAGGTGGTAGCTGATGATACACATTTTGATAAGTTACTGATAGTATCTTGCTTGTTTTGTATAGGTAACCAAAGGAGGTTACCTTGAGGTTGGGGTTCAAACGTATGGTGGTGGATTATGGTACACATGGTTCGACCGTGATCTTACTATTGCTGGTAGGGTGATTATACGGGAGAAGAAGGATGGCGAGGTCTCTTATGCACACAAGCTTGTACGGGTACAAGAACCAATTATGAGGATACCTACTTTGGCTATTCACCTGGACAGGTTGGGACACAGTAAATTTCTATTTGCTATGTCTCATTGTGTTACTATTTATTACTCCCTTAATTCCAAATTACAAGACGTTTTGGCTTTTCTAGATACATATCACCCTCTGTCCCAAATTATAGGTTGTTTTGGCTTTTCTAGGTACATAATTTTTTGCTATGCACCTAGATATACAATATGTCTAGATATATAATATACAATATGTCTAGATATATAATATACAATATATCTAGATATATAATAAAAGTTGTGTATCTAGAAAAGCCAAAACGACCTATAAATTGGAACAGAGGGAGTAGCTTTTAGATGTGCACTATGTCTAGATACATAGTAAAAGCAATGTATCTAGAAAAGTCAAAAACGTATTATAATTTGGAACAGAGGAAGTATTTATTTATTAGTATTGTTATTGCAGCCACCTGCGATAGTACAATCAATCCTATAAGTTGTAGGCTGTCTTGAATGTGTGGCCTGTTACAGTGACACTGAATAATTTCATACATTATGTACAGGACTATCTCCTCAGAAGGTCTCAAGGTTAACAATCAGAGTCATCTTGTTCCAGTGCTGGCTACATGTATCAAGGTGATTTGAATGCATTGATTTGTTTGTTGGTTGAAAAGACAATTTTGTATAGCATGAGCAACTTTTCCTGAATATTTGATTTGCAACAAATCAATTGAGCGTACATCTTTTGATGCTGAAGTAAAACTCATACTATCATTTTACAGAATGAAATGCAGAAACTTGCAGCAGAAAATGGCCCAAAGCAGGCATCCAAGAATGAGAACACAAAGCATCATCCATTACTATTGCAGGTACTTTTTTTTTTGGCATTGTAGTTCAACTTCAACTCCACCAGAGGTTCTCACATATATATAAAAAAAACTAAATATCAAGAGTCCTTGGGTTCGGAAGTATATTCCACACTTCCACTTCCACTGATGTTATTTTTTTGTTGCAGTTGATTGCGAAAGAGGCTAACTGTGAGCCTGATGAGATATGTGACTTTGAACTGCAACTATGTGATACTCAACCAAGTGCTGTAGCAGGTGCCATGAAAGAGTTCATCTTTTCAGGAAGGCTTGACAATCTTTGCATGTCATTTTGTTCATTGAAGGTTTGTCTTTACTATTTTATTTACCTATAGCTACCACATCTTGTGATTTATTTGTGTCATTGTTTTCTATATAAAGTGTCAATTTAGAGCTAGCTACTTGCAGTTGCACAAATGGAATGTTTTGAGCAAATTTTCTAGGGGAAAAATTGTATAATCTTACATGTAGGGAAGAAGATATTTGGTTTATGCCAATAGCTACCATTCTGTTTAAAGAATACTAACTGTGAGTGTTATCAAATGTGCTAGCCATAGTTTAATACTTCTATATACTTATTAGTAATATCCTCTCTTTTGGATAACAAATCTCTCTATAAAATTAACTGTTCCATGATACCTGTATGCAGCGGCGGAGCTAGTCGTTTTTCACGCCTAGGGCCACTATCAATTATCAAAGCATGCATACCGCCCACACCGAATCAAAATACCGATCGCACCGAGGTAGACTTAAAATACCATCTGAACGAGATCAAAATACCAATATAGATATAACTAATCTAATTCATAAATATACAAATATTGCTCTAATCAATTAATCACTCATTGAATTTTTAGATTAGAAAGGGTTCAACATTTAAAATAACATTAAAATAGAACTTGATTCAAGAAGGGGAAATTTACCAAGTTCCAAGCCTCCATGGCTCAGGTGCTCAGGTGTCTTGTCGCATTCTGTGGGTTGTGGCCCTGTTCTGCTACGGTGCTGCCTCATACCGTGACGAGGTCAGGTATTAGCCGGCGTAGGGAACTAGTGTAGCATAGACTGCCGGAGAGGGAGAGGAGTTGCGATTCGGCGGACATGACGGGGACGGGAGTCGCAACCCGTGACTCGGAGATGGCAGCGCTCGCGGAATCATGCCGACTGGCGAGTGGCGACCGGGAGTCGCGAGGGTGGAGGCGCTCCTGCTCTCTCTCACTGTGACTGGGCCGGTTGGAGTAGAGGATTTAGCCCAACGCTTTCAAATTGGCCCAGAAATTTCCATACACTATAGAAGGTATTTTGGGCCAGGCCTAGGGCCACGGCCCTAGTGGCCCAAGGCCCATATCCGCCCCTGCCTGTATGATTCTTAGTGTTCTAACATCACATGGACTTTCAAATCCGTATCACCATGTCATACGTCGGATGGAGGGCACAGGTGGGGCCCAGGACAGCCGCGCCACCTGGGAGGGGTGCGCCTAGCAATGGTGATCTCCCGCTGCTCCACTATCCATATCGGGAGGATCTCCAATAGAGGAAAGAGAATAGGAATAGGATCGGTTGAGATTAGATAGATTGAGAGGAGTCCATATCTATAAGGACTTCCCTCATTAGATTACTTAGAATATAAGTCTACCTAGGACTATAAGTAGAGGGGCTATGTAATCATTGCAATCAAGAAAGAACAGCCTCGGGCTTATCCTTCCTCCCTCCTCTCCCTTCCCTGCGCCAACTCCCCCTCTCCCTCTGCCCTAGCGCCGCCGTCACCTCCCTCTGCCCGACGCCCACACCTCCCCTAGCCCTAACTGCCGCCACCCAGAGCCCCCACCCTACCGGGCTCTTACACTGGTATCCGGAGACCAGACGATCCATGGACTCCACCATGCAGCAGCTGATCGAGAACCTCGCCGCCGATCTTCGCAAGAACTTCAGGGAGATGCACCGCCAACTCGTCAACCTCGACAACCATTTGCACGCCATTGAGTGCGCATGCACCCATTGGACCGCGAAGCTGCCATCGACAAACTCGCCGTAGAAACCAAGCGAGTCATGATCGCCGCCGGCAAGTCGTATCTCAAACTCAAGATGGACGAACCCCAGTCCTCCAACACCCCGGAGATCATCCTGGCTGTATCCGACAGCCTGCTTTCGGCTCCACCCCCACCACCACAGCCACCAATGGCGCCGCTGTTTCCCCCACTGGAGGAACCTCCTGTCATCCGTATGGCTGTCCACCCAGCCCTGGACGACCACCAGTCAGAGCATGCGTCGGGAACACCGCCAACAGCGACTATGCCAGCAACACAGCACCAACTCACGGCTGTCCAGCAACAGTTGGACGTCAACCAGTGGGAGTCATCGCCAGGCACGCCACCGGCGACAACGCCACAAGAAGCTCGGCATCAACTGCCGACTGTGGACTCGGTTAGCCGGCTCCTAGCCAACCCGGCGGCCGCCCAACAGATCACGGCGCCATTAGAGCAGCAGCCGGCCACCTGGCCGCCGACACAGAGGAACGAGGCGCTCAGGACGCCACTGCCTCCAACGACACCAACAATACTAGCATTGCCTCGACGACATGTACTTGTCAAGACACAACTCACAACCGCCACGTACGATGGCTTGACGGATCCGCGGCCATGGCGTTCACGCATACAACAAATCTCCAACCTGTACCGTCTACCGGAGGCACAACAAACCTGGCATGCGGCTTTTCATCTAACAGGGGCCACACATCGGTGGTACATGCGCGCAACGAAAGATGCACCCATGACCGAGTGGGCGTTCTTCACCGACAGCCTCATCCGCAACTTCGGTCCTGACCGACACACCACCAGCGACCTCGCACCACCGCGGCACGTCGGCACCGTGAATGACTACATCAACACCTTCATCGCCTATGTCCTGCACGCTGGCATCACCAGCGAACAACACCAAGTCAGCCTCTTCGTCACCGGCCTTCAGGACGTACTCCGAGTGGCGGTCACAAGCCACCACCCCCGCGCGATGGAGACGGCCTTCGACCTCGCTCGTACCCTGGAGCACCCCGCTGACGACGATGACTCCAACAACATACCACAACGACACGACGACATCCCCAACACCAAGACGGACAAGGAGCCGTCCTCCCCGCTACCTGCGACAAACCCGACACCGCTGAACACCACAGCGATAGCACCTCCTCCATCAGCCGGCAACAACACCACAGTGGCCGCCCACATCGAACCGGACCACGAGATCCTCGCCCAGCTCTGCCTTGCCGCCACAGACGAGTGGGAACTCCAGATCATCTCTGCCACCATTGAAGTCCAGGCAGCAGCGCCAGCTTGGTCCCTCCAACACGGCATCGTCCGCTACAACGAACGATACTACATTACGGTAACATCGCCTCTGCTACAGGACCTACTTGAGTCGCTCGGAACTGCGTCGCCGCATCTCCTAGCTATTGGTCTCCACACAACGACATCTACACCAACAACACAAGCGTTCCCCTCAAGCATCCTACTACTAGAAGAATGGCCGCAACGCATGCTACCATCAGCGACGATCGTCTTCTTCGATAACAATGGCCAACAGTTCCTTTCTATCGACGACGTCTACATTAGCAGGCAGCATGCCAACGGGCACCCACTAGTCTCCCCGGCCAACTACGACACGGGCGACCTCTTCGTCACACTCCAACACTTCACCATGTCTCCGCCATCCATCGTGGCGATGGCATTGTGCAGGCACATAATGGGGCAGGTTGATGCAGGCCAGGTACACTCGTTCCCACGACCTCTGTGGACCATGCATACACTACACTTTCCAGGAACACTTCCAGGCGCCACCATCTATGCAGCTCGTTGTGCCCATGAACCAATGGAAGGGTCGGGAACCAACAGCTACTACATCAACGGCAACTTCGGCTCCTGCAGCTACTACTTCCAGTTCTCCGACTACCACATCAGCACCAACCACTTCAATGACACTCTGGGCCACCTCTGGGCCACCTCAGTCCAAATTGCAGACATACCCTGGGGCACCAAACTACCACCAGAAGGCGTCAGAGATTGGACACTGATTCAGCGCGAGGACGCGCTGATCGGAGAAGAGGGGAGTGATGTCATACGTCGGATGGAGGGCCCAGGTGGGGCCCAGGCCAGCCGCGCCACCTGAGAGGGGCGCGCGCGCGGAGGGGGAGGGCGCGCCTAGCAATGGCGGTCTCCCGCTGCTCCACTATCCATATCGAGAGGATCTCCAATAGAGGAAAGAGAATAGGAATAGGATCGGTTGAGATTAGATAAATTGAGAGGAGTCCATATCTATAAGGACCTCCCTCATTAGATTACTTAGAATACAAGTCTACCCAGGACTATAAGTAGAGGGGCTATGTAATCATTGCAATCAAGAAAGAACAGCCTCAGGTTTATCCTTCCTCCCTCCTCTCCCTTCCCTGCGCCAACGCCCCCTCTCCCTCTGCCCTAGCGCCGCCGTCACCTCCCTGTGCCCGACGCCCACACCTCCCCTAGCCCTAGCCGCCGCCGCCCAGAGCCCCCCACCCTGCCAGGCTCTTACACGCCAAGAGCACTTTCTTTTTAGTAACAAAATCCTAATTAGTGCTATTTTTTGCAATAAAATCATAATAACAATTATTTCTCTAATACTATTTCAGGCCCTAATCGACTCCAGTTCTGTTGAACACTCTCTTGACCATGAATTTGGTGTGCGAATGGTAGCTCTATTTGACCATGAAGAAGTTGGGTCTGATTCTGCTCAGGGAGCTGGTTCCCCTGCCATGTTGGATGCTTTATCAAGAATCACTGGGTTTTTTAACTCTTCAAATTCCAAGGTACTTAGTAATGTGTGTTCAAGCTTTCAGAATTGTTATCCTTTATTTTATCCTATCACATTATTTGCAGTTTTTCATATCGGTCAGTTTCCAAGTTGTAATAGAAAATGTTAAACCGTTTTTTACTTTTCAGTTGTTAGAAAAAGCTATTCAGAGGAGCTTTCTGGTGTCTGCTGACATGGCACATGCTTTACACCCCAATTATATGGTAAATTGTCTAACATTTTACATATATGCATCAAGATATAAATACAATTCTGATTCGTTTTGTGATCTACTTTTCTAGGACAAGCATGAGCAGAACCACCAACCAAAATTGCATGGAGGACTTGTAATCAAGCATAATGCCAATCAACGATATGCTACAAATGCCGTGACAGCATTTGTTTTCCGAGAAATTGCTGAGAGACACCAACTACCTATACAGGTTAGTTGATACAGAAAAGACCCCATATCATAGTTGTGAATTACTAATGGTTACTCCAACTTATGATTTGTACTTGACATTTTTCCTTATAGTTCTGATTTATGTTAATTTGTTTTTATAATACAATTGTTATAAGGATGAACATATTTGATAAGCCTCATGAGCTAATTTTGCAGTCAGAGATGTAATTGAGCTCTCAATGCATCCAATACCATCCACATCTAGAGTTAATGATTATGATGTGTGTTCCTAGTGTTTATGTTTCGTTGTTAAGCTTTTTCTTCTTCTTTTTTGTTGGGAGACCTTGCTGTTAAGCTTAAGCTGATCTAATGAACTAGGTTTAGAAGATTGGTTCTTAGGTTTTGTTTTATGTGTCTATATATATGCTTCTCTCTCATGAGAGACTTGTATCTTGTAGGAACATTGACCACGGGATGTTTTTCTACTTTATGCTCCATCTAAACATTTTGTTTCACATTATTGTCTTTATTAATGTGGATTCAGACAATGCTCTAAGTTTCAAGTTTTTATTATTTGTGTATATTTGTTGTTTTTTAGTCAATAAATCAATTTTACTTGATGCATTGACAGAATCTTATTCATTTTCCAAACATGCAGGATTTTGTTGTTCGCAATGACATGGCCTGTGGTTCAACAATTGGCCCAATACTTGCTAGTGGTGTTGGTATTCGCACTGTTGATATTGGAGCACCCCAATTATCAATGCACAGCATCAGAGAGATGTGTGCCGTTGACGATATTAGCCACGCATATGAGCATTTCAAGGCATATTATGAAGAATTTACTGAATTGGATAGCAAGGTCAAGGTGGATTACTAAGGCATTGAGCACAATAGGTTAACCTTTGTTACAAGCTGTACTTCTATACAAATTTGATAAACAAGTGGAGAACAAATTTGGGAGAATGTGTTAGCTGTGTGTGCTTTGCCATGCCACGTTCTAAATTTTATCTATTTATTATCTAACCCAAATACCCACATGTTTGAAATTCTTTTGGTGAACGGTTTCCTATCATGAAAATGCACTAGTCTATAAAATGGCTCCAACATGCAGCCTCACAAAGAGTCAGTTCTTTGTGACCAAGAGGAGACTGGTGCAACATAGGGTGCAACATTTTCTTACCAGCTGTGTTTTTTCTAGGAAATTTTGGTATAATTTGCTGGCCCCTATTGGCCTCCGACGCACTTCACCTAGATGCCATGAGTGATTCGCCAACTGGTGGACAAAAGTTAGAATTGGAAGGCCGTAAAGAAAAGGGTTAAATAGTGTTGTGATCTTGGGAGCGAAAAGGGTTCACTTCGATGGCGACTCTCTATCATTGCTGGCTGCTCAACAGTTAACCAAGAGCTGCGGTCAGTCTGGGCGTTCGGTCTGACCGAACCGAACCGATCGGTTCTTCGGTCATTTCGAAAGTTCGGTCATCTAAAAACAGAGACCGATCGGTTAGTTTCAAAACTCAGGACCGAGCAAGTTCGGTCTCGGTTAGTTCGGTTCGGTCTCGGTCATGACCGAACTAACCGAACTAGACAAAACAACTACTAAATATTGTAATTTGTAGCAAATTTTACCAATATTTTTTCTATTTCAAGGCAAAAATACAATACAAAATATAGATTAAACATAGTGATAAGAGTGATGGTTGATATAAACCCACTAGAATAAATATTATATCACTAATAATAGTCTAAATTACACATTATGTCAACAAAATTCAAATGTTCGGTTAGTTCGGTTACCCGAGGGTAATGACCGAACTAAGTCCGGTTAGTTCGGTTACTTCAAACTAAAGACCGAACTTGTGACCGAAATTTTCGGTCTCGGTTAGTTCGGTTCGGTCTTCGGTTAATTATGCCCAGGACTAAGCTGCGGATGTGGTGTGTTGCTGGAGTTCGGAAATTTCAGGAAATGTTCTTTTGTCGTGTTGAGGTTGTATGGTATAGTCATCGTGATCGGGTCATGCTGTTGTATTTGTTTCGTGTAATAAGCCAATGCATTTTTATTGCAACCTTCTTTTATCTCCTATATAGACTACAGTAGTGATGCGAATTCGATTTTGTCCCTCCACCATGCGGAGAAGGTTCTGGGGGCGCCATATGCCACGATGGAGCGGGAACTATATTGGTCTTCGTTGTTGATTGCCTCGTTTGCCATCCCCACTTCCCAGCCCATCTACGTGACTATCCAGGCAATCAGGCATTGGGTTTGGGCGGTGCCACATATTCACTCTTCAGCAATCTTATTCAAGTCGTGACATTATCAATTGTGCAACATCTCCTTATTAAGGAATTTCTCAAGTTGTACATCTACTCAAAATAATAAGCATGAGTACAACCGCACTAGCTATCCCAATGCGAATAAATATCACTACAAGTTCAGAATCATACAACTTAACATCGTGCTGGGCGAACAGGACAGGGACAGCTAGGTATTTTCCCGATTATCATAGCCAGTCACATAGCATTGATGAAAGAACGGGAACAAGGTTAGCAAGGAAAAATTGCCAAAGATGAATTGCTGTAATCATCTCAGCATTGTACTGAAAAACAGCTTCCCTCATTTGAAACAGAGATTATTCAAACAGTTCCCGAGCTTGTCAAAGCGGTGACAAAATGGTGCATTTGCACAAAAAGGACACTCCATGATGTTGGCGTAAGTAAAATTTTGAAGAAACCCAGACAAAGGGATTTTGGTACATGTCATGCTTAACCTGAAGAGTGGACATTTCATCATGAGAGGGCTTTCAGCACCTCAGCAGTCACTTCCTTTGGTGGTTTCTCTGCGGGCAGATTCGCCACCAAGCCCTTCTTAGAGTAATAGTCAATCACCTGGGACAAACCAATTGTTTTCAAATTAGGAATAATATTGATCTAAAAAAAAATTACATCATTAAGTACAGAGATACACAAATTGATTCTCATGAAGTAAATCAGAACTATGAATAAAATGCGGAGAGCCCAAAAGACTTGTGTGATCACAAAAAACATATATGACTGAAAACTATAATAAAGGACATAAAAAATGCACATCAAACAGGGCCCACCAAATCGTTGAACTTTATGTGTTGGAGTATAGGCTATTAGGCCCATGTGGCTAGGCCCATGAGGCCCATGTATGCATCACTATTTAGCTACCCTTCTAGGGTTAGCCCAAATTAATCCAATCACATTCTCTAGCATGGTATCAAGCTAGGGTTTCCTTCTTCCCTCCCAACCTGCCGCCGCCGGCCTCTGCCGCGCCGCCGCACCTGGCGCGCCGCCGCCGGCTGCCATGGCCGGCCAGCAGCCTCCTCCTCCTCCTCCCACCTATTTCCACTCTTTCCCTCCCCTTCCCACCTCCTCTTGGGCCCAAATCACAGCACGTTCCCCACCCGCCCCTGCTCCAGCCGCCCCTGCCGCCGCATAGCCTCCCTGCGCCGCCGCCGCTCTGGCAGCGGGCGCGGGCGCGGGAGCCCCGGGGCCGCTGCTGCCGAGGACGGCGCGCCCGCTCTCCTCCCTGCCGCCGAGGCGCCAGGTGACGGCGCGCCCGCTCTCCTCCATGCCGCCCCACTCTTCGGCGCGGCTCCTGCTCTACAGGGCGCGCCCGTCCTCCTCCTCCCAGGCGCCCCCCTTCCAGGGGACTTGCCGGCGGCGGCTGCCACCGCCCGGACCGTCGGGGCCGGACTGGGCGTGACGGCAGCCTTCCCTGCACCGCCTCCGCCGCCACCGTCCCTCCTCTACGCCGGTCGTGCTGACCCTACCCTCGCCGCTGCCCTCGTCGCTGCTCGTGCTGCAGCTGCGGAGGGTCAGGCTCGTGTCCGCGCGGCAGCCCTCGCTTGGGAGCGTGAGCGGGATGCCGCCGATGCCCTGGCCCGCCAGATCACTGACGTGGAGCAGCGCCTCGTCCCTCCCGCCTACCACGACCTCGGGGCCACCTCCTCCGGCTCGATGGGCCACCGCGCGTCCACCACCGCGGTCATCTGGCACGATCCGGCCGATCCCCTCGTGGCGCAGCTTCACTACCAGGCCGGGGGCGTTCAGAACATCCGCCTGCTCGTCCCGGTCGTTCTCGAGCCCGAGTCGCCCTCCTACGCCCGTTGGCGGGACCTGGTCCTCCTCACCCTCCGCCGCTACGCCCTTGACGACCACGTCCTCGTCGATGCCTCGGTCGCGGCCCAGACCCCCTCGTGGCTGCGCCTTGACAGCATCGTCCTCTCGTGGATCATCGGGACGATCTCCCTCGACCTCCACGACCTCGTCCGCAACACGGCTGATGCTCGCCAGGCATGGCTGGCGCTCGAGGGCCAGTTTTTGGGCAATGCCGAGGCCCGGGCTCTGCGGCTCGACCCGAGTTTCCGGACCTTCGTCCAGGGTGACCTCACTGTTGGCGAGTTCTGCCGCAAGATGAAGACCATGGCGGACTCCCTCGGCGACCTTGGCTGGCCCGTGGAGGACCGCATCCTGGTCCTCAATGTCCTCCGCGGGCTCAGTGACCGCTACGCCCACCTCAGGACGTGGATCACCCGCCAGCGCCCCTTCCCCACCTTCCTCCAGGTCCGTGACGATCTTGTCATGGAGGAGCTTGCTCAGGGCTTCCAGCCAGGGTCCACCTCCGCGCCGGGGTCCTCGACATCCTCGACGGCCCTTGCTGTCACTCCGCCGCGTCCGTCCGCTACGCCGCCGTCGTCTCTTCTTGGTCCCCCTCCCTCCGGGCCGAGCGAGGGTGGGGGGGGGCCGTGGCGGTCGCCGTCGCCGCGACGCTGGACGTGGGGGGGGGGGGGCCGTGGCGGGGCCAACCAGGCGGCGCCGACGGCTCTACAGGGTGCACCATGGCCGTCCTTCCACAACCCGTGGTCAGGACGCATCTCTATGTGGCTCTTCCACGCTCCCGGTGGTGTGCCTCGCCCACCGGCGGCCATGCTCGCTGGTGCTCCACCTCCCGGCGTCTCCACCACGTCTCCGTGGGCTACACCTTCCGGCACCTCGCCCGGGCATGCCGGTTGGGACCAGGCGGCCTTGGCACGTTCTTTCAGCACTATGGGCATGACACCTCCTGTCGGTCCTGAGTGGATCGCCGACTCGGGTGCTACCTACCATACCACCCCTGACCCTGGTATACTCTTTCGTCCATTCTCCCTCTTCTTCTCTCCCTTCGTCCATTATGGTCGCAAATGGTTCGTGTCTTCCAGTCACATCTGTTGGTACCGCCGGTGCTCATGGCTCCTTTCGTCTTCCTAATGTTCTTGTTGCCCCTTCTATGGTTCACAACCTTCTTTCTATTCGTCGTTTTACAGCTGACAATTCCTGTTCTGTGGAGTTTGACTCTTCTGGTCTTACTGTAAAGGATTTGGCTTCCCGGCGTCCTCTGCTCCGATGTGACAGCACGGGGCCCCTTTACACTCTTCGCTTCCCGGCGGCTACTCCATCTTCTTCGCCGTCCGTTTTGTCAGCTGCTTTCGCCGCCACTACTTCCTCCACTACTTGGCACCGGCGCCTCGGCCATCCTGGACGTGATGCCCTGATGCAGCTCAGTCATAGCTCCGACATTCCATGTACTCGGGCTCATGATGAGCATTTGTGTCATGCGTGCCAATTGGACCGACATGTTCATCTTCCTTTTCATAGTTCTTCACATGCGGCCCGCATTTTTGATCTTGTACATTGCGACCTATGGACATCTCCTTTCATCAGTATTTCTGGCTATAAGTACTATCTTGTGGTGGTCGATGATTTTTCTCATTATTCGTGGACTTTTCCCTTGCGTGCGAAGTCTGATGCTTTTCCCACGCTCCTTCACTTCTTCACTTGGGTGTCCACACAGTTCGACCTCACCATCAAGGCCGTCCAGTGTGACAATGGTCGTGAGTTTGATAACTCCACCTCCCGTGCTTTCTTCCTCTCTCACGGTGTTCAGTTGCGCATGTCTTGCCCGTATACCTCCTCTCAGAATGGTAAGGCTGAACGCATGATTCGCACCACCAACGACACCGTGCGCACCCTTCTATTTCAGGCGTCTCTTCCTGCTCGCTTCTGGGCTGAGGGCTTGCACACCTCCACCTACCTCCTTAATCGTCTTCCTTCCGCTGCCTGCCCTGCTCCCACGCCACACCACGCTCTTTTCGGTACCCCTCCTCGGTACGATCACCTTCGAGTCTTCGGGTGTGCGTGTTACCCTAACACCGCTGCCACTGTTCCCCACAAGCTGGCACCCCGTTCGACTCTCTGTCTTCCTCGGGTACTCTCCGGATCACAAGGGGTACTGTTGCTTTGACCTTACCTCCCGACGGGTCCTCATCTCTCGCCATGTGGTGTTCGATGAGTCCGTCTTCCCTTTCTCCGCCTCCAGCACCACCCCTCCCAACCTTAATCTTGATCCATTCTCTCTGTTTCCCACTGACACGGTGGTCCAGCCACCTTTTCCGTGTTCTCCTGCAAGTACGACTTCACCGAGCTCCCTGCCGGACTCCTGTCCCCGTTCCCCGGCCGCCCGTGGCTCCACGGGTCCGGGCCAGTCGTCCTCCGGGGCTGCCCCGGCCTCTCCGCGCGACGAGGGCCCGGGGGCCTCATCCTCTGGTGCTGCCCCGGCCCCTTCGCTTGATGCGGGTTCGGCGCCGTCGTCCTCCCCGGCCCATCCACTTGGCGCCGGTTCGGGAACTGCACCTCCTACGCGGTTCGCCGAGCCGGTACGCGTGTACCAGCGCCGTACGCGGCCGCCGCCACCGCTCGAGGCCTCTTCTCCACCGAGGACACCGACACCACCGCCGCAGTCCCCGCCTGACCGCGTCGTACCACCGGTCTACCACCCGCCGCTCCTTCACCGACACCCGCGGCATGTTCACCCGATGGTGACACGGCACGTGGCTGGCACACTGCCGCCCTGGGCTCTCGCGGCGTTGCCCGGCGACATGCCGGTCTCTCCAGTACCCTCTTCCGTCTGTGACGCCTTGTTGGACCCTCACTGGCGCCGCGCGATGGAAGAGGAGTACGCGGCGCTCCTCGCCAACCAGACATGGGATTTGGTGCCCCGGCCGCCAGGCTCCAACGTCGTCACCGGCAAGTGGATCTGGACACACAAGCGTCGGGCTGATGGCACTCTCGAGCGGTACAAGGCTCGTTGGGTTCTCCGAGGCTTCACTCAACGCCCTGGGGTCGACTATGATGAGACCTTCAGCCCGGTGGTGAAGCCGGCCACCGTCCGCACCGTGCTATCGCTGGCTCTTGCTCGGTCATGGCCCGTCCATCAGCAGGACGTCAAGAATGCCTTTCTGCACGGTATTCTCACTGAGACAGTTTACTGCAGTCAGCCGGCGGGGTTTGTTGACTCTTCCCGTCCTGACATGGTCTGCTGGCTCAACAGGTCTCTCTACGGCCTCAAGCAGGCCCCCCGTTCGTGGAACCATCGGTTTGCTGCTTTCCTGCTGATACTGGGGTTTGTGGAGGCCAAGTCTGATACATCTCTGTTCATCTATCACCATGGAGCGGACACTGCGTACCTGCTGCTATATGTTGATGATATTGTCCTCACAGCCTCCAGTGAGCCACTTCTCCGCCGCATCATCACCGCTTTTCAGCAGGAGTTTGCTATGAAGGATCTGGGTGTGCTCCACCACTTCCTCGGGGTCACTGTTGAGCCTCAGCCGGCCGGGTTACTTCTTCACCAGCGGCAGTATACTCGAGATATCCTGGAGCGGGCCGGGATGATTGACTGCAACCCCTGCTCCACTCCGGTTGATACACAGGGCAAGTTGTCAGAGGCAGAGGGCCCCCCAGTGTCAGATCCCACTGCCTATCAGAGTCTTGCTGGTGCCCTTCAGTACCTCACCTTCACCCGGCCGGACATCACCTATGCAGTTCAGCAGATCTGTCTTCACATGCATGATCCTCGAGAGCCTCACCTCACTGCTCTCAAGCGCCTCCTCCGCTACCTCCGCGGCACGATCGACTACGGCTTGCTCCTTCACCGGTCCTCCTCCGCCGAGCTTGTCGTCTACACTGACGCCGACTGGGCCGGGTGTCCGGACACTCGGCGCTCCACCTCCGGCACGCTGTCTTCTTGGGCGGCAACCTGGTGTCCTGGTCGTCCAAGCGCTAGCCGGTGGTCTCCCGCTCCAGTGCCAAGGCGGAGTACCGCGCTGTCGCTAACGGCGTGGCTGAGGCCTCCTGGCTCCGGCAGCTTCTCGCCGAGCTCCATACTCCGCTCTTCCGGAGCACGCTAATCTACTGCGACAACGTCAGTGCAGTGTACCTCTCCACCAACCCCGTCCAACACCAGCGGACGAAGCACGTGGAGATCGACCTACACTTTGTCCGTGATCGGGTTGCCATCGGCGAGGTGCGGGTCCTTCACGTCCCGACCACCTCCCAGTTCGCCGACATCTTCACCAAAGGCCTCTCATCCTCGACCTTCACCAAGTTTCGCTCCAGCCTCAACGTCACCAGTGGCTAGTTGCGTCTGTGGGGGGCATCGTGTGTGTTCTTTCTCTTTTCTTGTCCAGTCTGGAACTCCGCTGTGCCGGTAGTTCAGACTGCGGGGGGTGTTGGAGTATAGGCTATTAGGCCCATGTGGCTAGGCCCATGAGGCCCATGTATGCATCACTATTTAGCTACCCTTCTAGGGTTAGCCCAAATTAATCCAATCACATTCTCTAGCATTATGCAGCACTACTATGACATAATTGATGATATAAATATTTAAATGGAAGGAAATCATCAATGAATGAAGAAAATTAATTCTTAAACAATAGAACCATTTTTTAGAAGGCAAGACAATAAAATAACTTTAATATATATACATATATAGTGGTACAAGATATTTTTTCAGAAAAATAATTCTTTTAAAGAATAACATACAGGCTCGGTTTGTCTGTGGAAGGCTTCAAGCCTTGACTTCAAAACCTCGGCTGTGTCATCTCTCCTTCGAATCAATGGCTCTCCAGTTACCTTTGTGAAAAAGAAGAGCAAATACACAACAGATGATAAATATATTCTGGACAAAGTCACATAAACTTTCGCGATTAATAGCTGAATACAAGAGAAGGCAGAAGTGCTTTCAATAATGCAGTTTTTTTTCCTTGCTGCAAAAAAGATAGCAATAACTGTAGAATTTATCTATGTGCATTTTTCATGAGCATGGTTTTCCTTGAGTGAGAAACAGGGTGCAGAAAGAGGCTGCACCACTGCTTAAACTAACCAGTACATCATGCAAGCAGAAATAATAGCATCCGCAAGCAGAAATAATAGCATCCACAAGCAGACTCAGACCATAACAGTATGCCAATATTCACTAAGCCATTTCTTCTTAATAATACAATGACATGCAGCTCTCCTGCGTGTTCGAGAAAAAAAAAATTAACCCAACCACAAGGTGCGATTACTCTAATTTATTATCTAACAGATTGGAAAAGTTATGCCACATGAAGCTGAGTGGAAAACTTGAACAACATACACGGTAAAATACAGAATCGATCCACACTAAGACTAGAAGAAAGTAGAAGCAATACAAATAAGATCATGCAAACACAAAATAAGCAGCTAAACTAAATGCTACTTGACTTACGTCATCAACTCCCGGAGACTTTGGAGGTGCAAATTTGGTATGGTAAGTCCTACCACTGGCTGGGTGGATCCAACGACCAGTAATCCGTTCTTCCAATATAGCATCATCAATTGCAAAGTTCAGGACCTTGTCAACATTAGCACCTTGCTTTGCCAACATCTCATCGAGCTGTACAGGATGTTTAAAAAAACAGCGAGGGGGGAAATTATACTAAATCAAATATAGAATCTACAAGAATATGATATAGGAATGTTTCTTCGCTGATGCACTGATCGAGCATCTGACCTTCTGTGCTTGAGTGACAGTTCTAGGGAAGCCATCAAGAATGAAACCTTTCTGGCATGAGGGTTTCTTCATAGCTTCATCAATAAGCCCCACAACCAAGCCATCTGAAACAAGCTCCCCCTAAAAGAGGAAGGACAATGGAGTCACAAAGAAACACTTCTGCTGGTTAGCATTTCTCTCATATGTTTTGGTCTGCTAACATTACCTTATCCATAGCTTCTTTAGCTTTGATACCTAGAGGTGTCTTGGCTGCCACAGCAGCCCTCAGCATATCACCAGTGGCTAAATGGCACAGGCAATATTCATCCTTAATAAGGGGAGACTGAGTACCCTTTCCAGAGCCAGGTGGGCCTACAAGATTAGTAAAAGGGGTGCCAAATTCACCAAATCAGGAGCACTATAGAATAAAAATCAAGAGTCAAAATGTTGTGAATGAGGAAACAAAAAGGCACTATGACATTACAGCTTCCTATGCAATACTACCCTATACCAGAATAATATATCAAGTCAAACAGCATGACAAGGAACAAGGCTACCATGGAAAAAAAGACACACCATATATTGCAATTTACTTGTGTCCGGTGTCACAGTTTAGTATCATTTTGTTAAAAGCATCTCCAAGAGCTCCTTAAAACTCCCTAATGAGCCGTCCAACAGTTTTGTATCTGAACTTCTATAAAGATAAGCACCTGGTATATCTACCCCCTCAACTCACAAATATACGTGTGGGTTCAGCACTTGCTATGTATCTGGAGGCACTCTCCATCTGCTGCAGTTTTCCTCCTGTCCGGCCCGGTTTCCGAGTTTTACAAAGGTAACAATTGGACGAAAGGCAAAAATAGAGCTCCCTATATATTTTATTCACTTAACATAATCATTGGTTTACCAAGTATTTTTTAAGGAGCTTTGGAGATGCTCTAATGCAGGTAAATTTTTTTTGCGATGCAAATGCATAATCATTAGCAACAAAAACTAAAAGTATAGTTGCATAAGGTTTGGATGACAATAAATATTTGAGTGGACCCAATGTTAGAAAGGGGGCAGGTCAGACTAGCATTTGTCGAGATCTACATCTCTACGCACATGCACAAAGTTGCGCCCATATCTTATCGTCAAGAAGAAAAGGCTTCCACACCAGGCCAAGCAGACTACAATTATCCTTCAATCCTTGAAGAATTCTAGATTACGACAAAATAACCAAAAACAAACAGCGGAAGCCATCAGGGACCTGAATGTCCAGAACTAATCTACAAGCGCATGGTCAATTGTGAATTTTTCGGTATGTTAAGAAATCGCAGGCGATCCAGTATGCAAAACGAAGCCATGTTTCTTCGCCACAAATGCAAGAAGTGAAATAGGAAATAACCAAGATTTCACGGAAAGTACGGCGGATCCAGAGAGCGAACCGCGGCAAGCCGCAGCCTTGCCCTCCAGGCGGCACCAGGAACAGCGCGGAGCCGCCGCCGCCGCCGCCGCCGGCGAGGAGGAGGAAGAAGGGGAGGGCTTCCCGTACCGATGAGGATGAGGTGCTTATCGGGCTTGGAGCTGCACTTCATGCGGCGGAGCAGTTCGTGCATCAGATCCAGAGAAGGCACGTCCTCTAGATTCGCCGCCATCTCCGCCGCCGCCGTAACGGGAAGAGTTCGACGACGGTGCTGCGTGCGTGGGGGGTTCCAACTCTGGGCTGCTGCTGGAACGACGACGACGCAATGGTTTATTCGTGTCTAGTTAGCTGAGCGGCGGGTACGTGTTCCCTTTTTTTTTTTTTTTTTTTTTTTTTTTTTTTTTTTGGCTGTGTTTACTTCCTCAAAAAAAAAAAAAAAATACTGTGCAAACAAAAGATTTCCCGTCACATCAAACTTGCGATACATGCATGGAGTACTAAATGTAGATGAAATAAAAAACTAATTGCACAGTTTTGTTGTACTTTGCGAGACGAACGTTTTGAACCTAATTAGTCAACGGTTGGACACTATTTGTCAAATAAAGCCAAAACGTGCTACAGTACTTTTTTTACACCTTTTTACACAACTAAACACAGCCTTTGGTGAGCCCAGCATGGTACGAAATTTCTCCGGAGCAGAGGAGCAGGAGCCTCGCTCTGAGATGCAGAGCTTTGAGATTTTAGAAGTTTATTATTTTAGAAGTTTATTATACTGTATAGGGTTTTGTTTTGGGATGATGGGAGCTCGGGTTTTCTTTTTTGCGTAATGGGAGCTCGGGTTTTCAAGCACATTAAATGTCGTTCTTTTCTTAACAAAACCAAGGCCCTGTTTAGTTCAAAAACACCCAAATTTTTTTTTGCATAGTACACGTTACATCGAATCTTTGGACACATGCATGTAGCATTAAATGTAGGTAAAAAAATAACTAATTGCACAGTTTATTTGTAAATGTCGAGACAAATCTTTTGAGCCTAGTTAGTCCATGTTGGACAAATTTTGTCAAATAACAACGAAAGTGCTACAGGAATTTTTCCCTAAAAATTTTCGGATCTAAACAAGGCCCAAGTTTGAAACATCGCGCCCGAAGGTCCGGATGTCCGTGCCGGTATACTTTTCCTGTTTCGCACGTCCACACGAGACCCACACCGTCCCGAACGTCACCGGTATTAAGAAGATGGGAAGGAGGCGGTGGATGCCCAGCCGACGCTGGAGGATGAGGGGACACCGAGGTGAGGTGGCAGAAGACGAGGAGGAAAATGCAACACCCGATCTAATTTTGAAACATTCAAATGCAACACTTGCAATATACATCTGAAGACAGATGAAACACTTGAAACATGCATCTGAAACACTTACAAAACACCAGAAAAACACTTGAAACCATTACAAAAACATACACAACATCTAGATGAACACTTGCAATATATGTGTGAAACATATGCAACATCAAATAAACACACTTGCGACATACGTCTGGAAAACAGATGAAACATTGGGAACAGAAGCTTACATACATGTACAACTATTGCAACATATGCAACAACCTGATCTACTTTTGCAACATCCATATGAAACACTTGCAACATACATATTAAACATCTAAAACACTTAAAACATAGGTTTGCAACATGCGCTTTCAGCGTAGCATTTACTTGCTGCTTGAACGAACGGAGACTCATCAACGCGGAGCTCGATGCCGTGGAGTGCCGCGGGGGAGGCCAGCGGGCGGTTGTGCGGCCCTAGCGAGCGGCTATGTGGCCACCGACGAGCTGCTGCACGGATTCAGGCCATACTAGGACAAAAGAAGATGTCGCATAGGTCCCATCGCCATCAAACCATCCGTCGCCCGCCGCATCCTTTGCCACGCTCTCCGACGGTTACACATCTTGAGCACAGGCGCGAGTCGCGAGGCGAGTCCTTTTGCCTCTGCGCCGGAGGCAACGTATGCCACCAATGTTGTCGGTTCAGACGCTGACATCGATGGGAGCAGTGGCGGATGCAGGATGAAAATCAAGGGGGGGCTAAAACAATAGAGATGTTGATTTGCATGAAGATTTAACGGTGATTTGAGGTTTTTGCTACAGTATTTTTAGTGGTAAATCAAGTCATTAGGGGGGCTGGAGCCCACCCAGCCCCCCCTGTGGATCCGCCGCTGGATGGGAGGAGAAGCAGCATGGGAGAGGATAATGTTGTGTTTGCGAAATGAGAGCAAGGGAGAGGATAAGACTGTACTGGATCCATAGGAAGGAAGCGGCGTGCAGATAAGCATGGTGTGAGATTTTTTTTATTCGTAGTAAGCTGTCCAATTCTGGTTGGACATCGGACGCCCCAAGCGTAGCATTCCCGGGTTTTTTTAAGGCACCACCTTGGGCGCGGCCTTCCTGAAGGCTAGTGGGGAGCCGGGATTCGAACCTCGTATCGACAACTCCACCCTTGGAGACTTTGCCAGCTGCTCTAGGCACTCGTCCTAGCATTTCCTTTTTTCATTAGGTGTAAAAAACCAAATACTCTCTCCATCTCAAAATAAATGCACGTCTTGCATCCTGAGTAGTCAATTAATTTTAATTTAATTAGGGCCCTGTTCGCTTGTCTTATGAGCCGTACTGTTTCAGCGAACGAACAGTGTTTTTCTTTCACAATAAATCAGCGAACAATACTTTTAATTGCTTTTCAGCGAAGGGAACAGGGCAGATTTATAGAAAATAGTATTGATATTTTACATTTGTATTTCAAAATAAATTTTCAATAAAAATATATAACGCGATTAATCTAGTGATGTTTATTTGATATTATAAATATTAGTATATTTCTATATATATTTAGTCAAACTTGAGTTTGATTAAGTTCTAGGATACAAGATGAACACTTATTTTGGAAATGAGGGACAGCGAGTATGTTGCCTTTGCTTTTGGAGTTAACTGCAGTCTGCAGACCTTGTAACGTGAATCAAGTTACAAATAAGCTTACCCAATGGTAAACCTGTGTACGCAGTGGGCCTTGCTGCTATTTGCTAGACAATCTCGCGTACAAGAAACTGCCTGCTGCGAAGACAAACGCGTCAAATCCTTGATTGAGATCATCTGTATGATATGTTCTTTCCTCGTCTATTCGGCAGGTTTGCAGAAGTCTAAGCTGCAGAAGCAGATGGTGCAGGGATCAAAAAGCTTGAAGACGACGGTGCTGTTCTTCCACAATCAAGTCAGGGTGATTTTAGTCGGTGAAAAGTGGGTGAAAAGTTACTGTAGCACATTTCGTTTTTATTTGACAAATATTATTCAACCATGAAGTAACTAGACTCAAAAGATTCGTCTCGCAAAAACCAGACAAACTTAGCAATTAGTTATTTTTTTTACCTATATTTAATACTTCATGCATGCATCTAAATATTTGATGTGATAGGTGGAAGAAGAAATATTTTGGGTTTGCATGGGAAGTGAACGGGGCCTCACCAAGGAAGGAAATACGGATGATCAGCAACTCATGGTTCTGATTGACCGTGCTGTGTAGTGGCCTTCTTCAGCCTGTGTGCTGTTTGCCGGACCATAGCCTGTAATGAAAGTTTAAGTCGCTTTAACTTCTTTGTGAACATGCTCTGCGGCCTCTGTGGGCTTGCGTTGTTTGTTTGGTTGAAGCCAGGCTTGGTGATCAGAAGACTTGGATCGGGGGATGTGGTTGTTTTAGGTGGTTGTGTTTCTGAACCTAGAGAACTTTGTAGGTTTGTGAAAACATTCTGAAATCTTCAACTATTCACTTTTACCATTATCTCAAGTAAACATTTTATGTTACAGGTACACTGGCAGTACAGCAACAGTGTAAAGTTAAAAAAATGTACGCAAAACTTAATGCTGCCTACAACTCCTGGTTCGGGAGGGCTGCCAATGCGGACTGCAGAAGAGAAACAAGTTTTGACTGTAGGGTGGAGATTGTGTGCCTTACACAAACTTCACCATCAGTGAAAGCAGCATCGCTCCTTCCCACCAGCTCAGCTTGGGCAACCTGGCCTTGAAGGAAGCGTCGCACACTGGTCTCAGTGATATCCATCAGGCCCAGGGATGGATGTGTGTGCATCCATCTCGAGATGACGAACCCAGCCAGAAGATACTGCCCTCTGAGGACCAGTTCAGATACAAAACATGGAAACAAAACTCTACCGAACAGTAAAGATCTGTTGATCTTAGATGTTCCTTCATCGTTCCATCGTATGAGGAGATCAGTCTGGAATGACCTTGCAAGGTGCCCGACAAGATGGCATATGTAAGAGAAAAATTTGGAGTATGCCTCTTCTGTGGTGATCTTCTGCATAGTTTCAGAGGAAAGAACCAAGGCAAGGAGCTCATGATCATCAGCATTTGATGAGGTGGACACGATTCCTTCCCTCATTTTCATCTCCACCATCTGCAGGCACTGCAGTCTCAGAGCTTCATATGGGAGTAGCAGCACAGTTTTAAGAGCCATGAAGCAGTCCAGAGCAGATACAAGCTCAACCAAGCCGTGTGCTTCTTCTTCCTCTAGGAACACGCTATGTTTCGCAGATGCTCGGTCCAGAAGTTCAAGGGCCTTGTGCAGCTCACCAAGCTCAACACGTTTTCTGATAACCTCCATCCAACAACTGTGGAGGGGATGGACAGATAACAACATACCCTCTTGTTTATTCTTTGGACTCTCCAGCTCTTCCGGTAGGGCCTCCCAGCCATCATCCCATCCATCACTCCAGCCACTTGTTTCTTTTGGTGATTCATGAGGCGCAACATGCTCTTCTTTGGGGGAGAACAATTGCTCCCACTCTTCTAACACTGCTTCCAAAACAGCAACGTTCGCAGCAGAAGCATGTTCTGACAAATTTAAAAAACAAGATACTGCAGAGTCAAGAGTTGCTAGGTTTTCTGGAGTGATATTAGCATCAGGCAGAACTGCAGTGACCATCTGAGTAGATCTAAGTGCCACAAGAGTCCCTGTGATGCTGCTAGAGGAGTTGATACTCTCATCAGCCATGGCAGCACCTGCTCCATGCTCATACCATGATTCCCACGGCTCAACCTGGCACACCATCTCATTTGGAAGAGTTTTAAGGTTTCTTCCTGTGATACATTGCATCAGCTGTAGCGCATAGACTCGTAATTGGCTCTCTAGCTGCATGTCTTCCGAAAAGCGGATTAACTTCCCCAAAACACCAGATCTGACCATTTCTAGAGTACCAGCATGTTTTCCTGTTGACCGGCTCAAAGATGACAGCAAATGATGAAGCAATAATCGATATTCGCAAGATTCCTCGCTCAAATCCGACAAACACTCTTCTGTAGCAGCATTATAAAGTTCTAAGATATCCAAATAATTGCTAGAATCTGCATTCTCACTCCCTAATTGTCCTTGTCCTCCAAAGTATACTTCAACTACAGATTCAAATCTGCAGCCTGATAGAATCATAGCTCTACAAAAACATGATGTTCCCATCATCATTCCACATCTAAGGCAATCTTTTACATACATGGAGATGGCATCCCAACCTTGGTGCAGTGCTATCTCATCATTTATCAATAGCTGCCTGAAAACTCCTATGCACAGCGATAACCTATTTGAATTTAAGTAGTCTGTTCTTTCATATGAGCAAGCATCAATTGAATCCCCCAGTATGTCATCAACAAGTTTAGACCAAAATGCTAGTAGCGTTGCAAGAGGTTTCCTCCACGAAGGTTCCTGTGGATGGTTTCGTGCTAAGCTGGATGGAAAGCAGAGGGTGCAATACCTTCCTACAATATATGAAATATCTGTGGCTGGAAGAGCTTGGATGTACTCCCTGCAACTATCATAGTTCAACTCAACTTCGCATAGGGCAGCCTGAAACTTTTCATAATCTGTGCAGTTCGATTGTGCTTCACTGCGGCCTTCTAATGATGCCAGCAACCCCAGAACATAGTGCTTGTAAACACCTTGTTGTGATATGAGTCCCTTGGCCAGTACATCAACATACATACTCACAAGAGATTGTACCATATTGGCTAGAGCAGTGACGGTAGAGGCATGGATATTCTTGCATACTTCTTCATTGAAATGCTCAAAGTTCAGATTATCCAGTCCAGCAATGTTTTTATAGTTCAAGCCATCAATGAAGCAGACTTTCTTGCACTCTTCCTCAAGTACCTTATAATACTGAAATGGTTCAAGCTTATGGGTATGCACATGCTCTGGGTATCTCAATTCTATCTCATTGGTCCTCTTCAGATATGAATGGCACGCTGAAAGAATGCCATAAATGTAAGAAAGGCGTTGTTTATTATACCCATCTATCTCCGGATAGACATCTGAATATATCATATCGATCACACCCTTAGCTGATCTGACAATGTCCTCCCGGAATTCAGAAATTTCATTCAGAATATCATTGTTATCCCAGTATTCAGACACAAGACTGCAGGCGAGAAATCGTAAAAGCACCTAAAAATCCAAGCAACAATATGAGATTGTAAACATCAGGAGACAAAACTGCAGATGAGAAATTTACATCTAAAGAAAACAAAACTATAAGCTCAGATGTGTGAGAGAGACCTCAGTTCGTTGCAAGCCATATGTCTCAGCTATCCTCACTGCTTCCTTGAGTATGTGTTTTTTCTCCAGCTTTACAGAACCAACAAAGGAGTAAACTACTCTTTTGATATAATTAACATCACCAGACAAGAATCGAGATGTGTCTATATCAGGTAATATCTGCTTGAGCATCCGCGCTTGATCAGCCAGTTGTTTCTCCTCTTCTAACTTTGATTTCCATTCTCTCCAGAAGGTTGTATTTGCCATATCAATCTGGTCTAAATCATCTGTCAAAGTTGGTAGAAACAAAATGAATATGGTATATATTAGCACAAAACAATTCATATAAAGCCCAGAAGTATTGAGCTCAGTAGAATATTCAAAGGTAAAATAGTGACCATATTGATAACTTGTTGATTTTAGTACACCTACCGGTATCGGCTGAGGTGAACTTCTCATGAAATTTGTGAAGCAACAGATTTCTCCTCTGCTCAGGAGTGGAGCACTCTTTCTTAGAATTATTGAGGGAACTATATAACATTCCTATACTCATTATGCTGCTAATTTCTTGATAGCATTCTCGTCTTTTTAGCTCTTCCTCTATTATTTTCACTCCATTGAAAGGGTCCATGAGATTCAAAAGAACCGAGCAGCCAAGTACATCAAACTCTTCATCAACGGGAGGCTCCATTATAGACTTTGCAAGAATCATGATTATATTATCGTTGGGGGCCAAACCATTTACAGCTAACCAATATATGATGCTGATTGCTGCTTCTACTTTTGTTGAAAATCGACATCTCCTAGTGGGATGATCCGTTATTTCACCATCACACGCTTCATTATTGAACAATTTCAAAAGCCATGGTAATTCCAGTGCTCCGAAGGACAACAGTTTCCGGTTTTCTTCCAACATAGACTCCCAATTATGTGTGTCTCCATTTGAAAAGTCCAAGCAAACTTTTGACAGCATGTCTTTAACAATTTCCACATGATCTCTATGTCTATCATGGCCACTGTCATCTCTCAGGTCAAGTATGTCTTGCACACTTTGTACAGGAAGTGGTGTGATTGAAGATCCATCAATCAAGAAATTGGGAGGATTTGTTGCCGTTGTAATCATTAATTTCTCAAATTTACCATGACCATGAAGCTCCTTCCAAGCATTCAACAATTCCCCAACAGAATCTTCGTCACAATGGATGAGAGCGAAACCCAATAGCTTTTCACGGGTACCAGTATCCAAATTGTCAAGTGGAGGGCCTCTAGCAATTGCAGCACATAAATCCCACACTGCACCATGACTCTTTTTTGTTAAATTTAAACAGATATCAAGAGCAAGTTGAATATCACCATTTACCACAGCTTCTCTGGCAATAGCCTCCTCCACATCCGCTACTTCCTCTTCACTTATTAATCCCAGAAGTTTAGCAACATCAATAATCTCTTCAAAATGAAGGTATGCACCTGTTTGACTTGTTATCACCATGCGGATGATCTCCATAGGATCTTTTACCTGCCTGAACTGAACAGGAAGGATAGTCACCCCTAGATAAGGAAGTCTAACAGTAAGAGCATCAATTATATCAGTTTCTGCTTGAACATTTTTGCTATTAGGTAACAGATTTAGGCATTCCCTGGCCTTCCAAATCTGTAAAGGATTGTATAATCCAAGTTAGCATTAATCAGAAATGAAATGACAGATCAATAATTGGATGGCAAAAAATTTGGTAACATTAACTCACTTCATTCCCAGACAAAGTTGAAGCCGAGAAGAAATACTCCCTTGCAGCTTGTATCACAAGATTTTCAGCCTTCTCTGTGGATAAAGAAACAGCACTGGTTCCTCCAAGATAATTCCTGGCTAGCGAAAATTTACCAGCTTTCAAAAGCCCTCTAATAAATTCTGCCAGCATATATTCTGAATCAAGAAAAGGAAATGCCTTCTCTTGGAAGAGTTTCAAATCACGCCACATGTTAGCCCACTCATTGTCTGATCGAACAGGCTGACGTCTGCCAAATTTCGATAGAAGCAGCCGTATAATTTGCTTTACATTCTTCTCGTCTAAGTGAGCACTAAGGAAGAAATGCATTGGTTTTGGGACCTGTAACCACATTCAGCTATGAGTTGCACTGACAGTGCAAAACATTGGCAAGCAAGTAAACAATCCACGAAAAATGAAAGGTATGACTGCTAGCAAGCTCATTCGGTTATAAGTGGAATGCTACGCCAAATTACTAAGGGGAGTATATCAGTGCAAATGAATATGCAAAGGAATGAAAATGCATGAACAATTCTACAACTTATTCACAAACAGCATCTGCCTCACATGTTCACCGATTCCAATCAATCCACCCACATCTCCCACAGTGCACTCTTATCGCCACTTACCAGTGCTGCCAAGCCCACCAAAGGAAAGAAAAGAACTATGGCTACAAAGAACTCTCCTTCAATCTTGTGAACATCTTGAAATCATTCCTGAAGGTCAGGTTCCTTCCGATAAAAAATTCAAGGTTGCTAATACTTCAAGCTTCTTATAAACTGATTAAATAAATAGAACTATTCACTGATAAAATGAAAGATCTATAAATTCTGTTTGGCAGCATGAAAGGTTCATTGGCATAGAATTAAAACACAACAAAGGGGTTCTGAGAGTGACAATTATTCTGTCAAGCAGTGGTTCTGTGAATTAAGAGGTGGAAGCCCTAACTTTGGTTGGGTTTGATCTTGCAGATAGACAATGTTTTGCAGCACAAATGGAAAAGCATGTGATAAATTTTTCATTTTTTCCCTCACATAACATATGCTCACAGGTATAAGATATCCCTATACAGAGCAGCGCTGCTAAAGAAGTCCAAGTAGATTTACTGCAATTCAACATGTCAAAAACACCAAAGAAACCAAAACAAAAACATAGAAGCAGTAATTTGAGGCATCAATACCTGATAATAAGCAAAGAGCCGTCCTACTTCTACATGGCCTTCAGCAACTTTTAGTCTCTTCTCCCATATATCAAGATATTTGGAATTATTACGTTCATAAGGTACTGAATCATAGTGATGAAAATCTTCTGGAGCATTGCCCAGACCAGATAAGATATCAGCACAGACGCATTGCATCTCCTCATAAGAAACCACAGAAGAACCAAGAGCATGCTTAGCATCTTTCAGATTGCAGTCTTCTTCACTAGCCACTAAAGATTTCTCTCTCTTTGTTTTATAGAGTAACTTTGATAATATTGATGACATGGTATTCCACTGGTTAGTTGCACTGCACATATAAATGCAGTGAACAGCTGTTTCTATCATCTCAGCAAGATCCTTGAAGAGCCCATATATTGGTGACTCCCCACAACCATTTTCAATGACAGCTAAGCAAATCAAAAGCTCATTTTCAGCAGCTACCTCTTTCAGCCATCTAACCAGGTAGGATTCTTGTTTGCGTTCGTTATTTGAGGAGGTTAAGTATAATCCCTTCTTCATAAAAGGGATAGCATTTTCTTCTAGCCGTTGAACAACTGTATCTTCTTTGACTCCTCTGAGGATGATTTTGAACTTTTCATAATCAGGCAGATCTTCCCATGTCAAAAGATTCATTGTAAACTCATTCAACTCGTTAGAATATACAACCTGGTAGAGGCATTTAATATCATCAAAGAATGGCTGCAACTCCACGATGCCCTTCTGACATGCAAGCTCTATCATGGCCAGACAGTTTTCCAGCTGTCCACTTAAGCAGTCAATGTCCCTTGCTCTGTTCCTGTACCACTCACAAAGTTCAGCAACTGAAGGCCATGAAAAGCCTTTTGAGTGCTTTACAAGTATTTCCGTTTTGACCTCTCCAATCTTGTCCAACTCAGCAGGGCAATTGTTTATATATGAAGCCATCTGTTCACATTCAACCCAATCACCATCTCTCAATATGATAACACTGGGAGGGGATTTCCCTGGTAGCAACTGACTATAAGTCTGAACAGCAAGAGTTTCTGGGATAGCAGACAAAACATGTAAAATATCTGAAGAGATAGTATATGGATGACGCTTGAATATTAGATTTAAAGCCCCAATTTTGCCACTTTCGGCTAATGCTATGGCTGTTTCCACCAATGGCATTGAACGGAATTTGCTATATTCTCCTGCAGCGTACCTGCATAACAAGACCATTGCATTTAGCATAAAGAAATAAGCAGCAAGCAAGCAAAGTCCAATATAAAGCGGCAAGTTGCACATGCACCGCATGCGCATGCAATCAACTTTGCAAAATATTTTTCTAAGAAAGCTAACATCATCATACAGTGCAGAAAAAGAGGAAAGTGGTTTTAAGAACTGGAATGAGCAAACAGGTTAGACAAATGAAAAACAAGCCAACATGTAATCTTGGAAATGTTAAGTAAACGATAAAATGGAAACAAGTCAAGAAACATTCCTTTGACTAAGAAGATAAGTGTTTGCATCCATTTTTCTTTTTCCTTCATGTAAAAAACTACAGCCAGGTTGCCATTGGGTTAAGCTCATTTCAGTTATAAGTGGAACACTACGCCAAATTACTAAGGGGAGTATATCAGTGCAGCAACCTCTATAGTACCTTGAGTAATGAACTGTGACTCAGATATGCTCTATGCATGTAGGGTCTGATTGGTTGCTCGCACAACACTTGCATTGCATTAGGGGTTATGCAGTATAGGTTACACCTGCACAAGCGAATGCAATTTGCTCTTGTTTGGTTAGACTGAATTACTCTGTTGCATTATTTGTGCCTCTGTTTGGTTGAATGTACAACGGTAGGCTGTGTCTAATAATTTGTGTTTGGTTGCACTGCACATCAAAAATAGACATCAGCAATTCATCGAACGTCTTCGCTGCAGGAACCCAGGTCACCCCGGTGAGTCCCCCGTGACTCTGTCACTTACCGACTCGCTGCTCATCCATTAGTAAAATCAATCTTTAGTCATTCACGCTCACAACCCCACCCACCGCTCATCAGTGCAATCAGTCAAACAATAAAATCTTCCCTACTTCTCAGTCTACTACAATCACCGAGAGAGAGAGAGAGAGAGAGAGAGAGAGCAGGCAACGGCAATGGCTGTCGCTGGCACAAGTACGACTACGACAGCTCGTCCTGCGCGGCGCACTCACGGCCTGCTTGTCCTCCCAGTGTGCCTGCCATTCCTCATCTGCCCAGGTACCACTCACCCATGGGCGCCACCATGAACGGCGGCACGTCGTCGGAACCCAGCTCCACACCGAGCCTCCACGCAGCACACCCGCCTGCCAGCGGCAAGGCCACCTGCCTGGCCTACACCTCACCCGCCCACCAGCGGCAAGGCCACCCGCACGGCCACATCTCCGGCGGGGAGATGCACGAGTTCTTCGCGTCCATGGCGACGACAGCCTGGTGCTGGGGCTAAATGACGAAGGAGACCTGGTGCTGGGTTTCGGCGACTTCCATGCACATGGTGGAGAGCGAAGGCAAGGAGGAGGAAGAGCGCGAGCACACAAGTGCAGAGTGGGTGCAAGCACCGCACAATGCAAGGCTGCATAGGTGGATACGACTAATTGTGAGCGCACACGGTTTTGCAGGCAAGAGATGCTTTGAGGAGAGTACTATGCTGCATAAAGAGATATGCAGACAACCAAACAAGTAGCCTTTGCACTACGGTGCCCTGGATAAGGAGATGTGCAGGCAACCAATCAGACCCGTAACGAATTATGTTAATTAGATGTGTGTAGGATTAATGTGACTCAACAACTGTAACATAGTTGTAAATGCTTCCAAGAAATTAACAATTTCCTGATTGTGCGTTCTTATCTAGAGAAAGAATAGCAAGGACATACCTTCCCATATTAATTCCCAAGAATGTCTCTAACATGTCTCTGTGCCGCAATAAACGAAGCCTAATGATGCGACTGTCCCATGTTGAACCTTTACTGCTGTTACCCAACTCAGAAAATTTGTAACAGTCAGTTATACAAAGTCCAAAAGAAAGTAGAGCCCTTAAAGCTGCTTCTGTAGGCCCAACTTTGTTTACACATTCTGATAATACAAATACTTGGTCTTTAATTTTTGCTAAGTACAAGTCTATCTCATGAGTACCGCCGTCAGAGTGCAACCAGCATGCTTTAAGAACTTCATCCTTATCTAGATTATATCTCGAAGCAAAATCTAAAGCCTCCTCGTATCGTTTCTCTCTTATCAGAACAGAGTACATTTCTGCTACTGTAACTTTGGAGAATGATATCAGACTCCAGGACGTTTCAGCCATTTCTGTTTGTTGGTGCTCCCCAGAACCACTCAGCAGGCTAGGTTCCGAGTCACTATCCATCTGGTTATTAACTGGAGTGTTTGTTCCATATCTCTTAGATTGCAAAACAAAAGCATGTCCTTCAGTAGCCTTTGCCTTCTCCAATACTGGTGAAGATAAAACTGGGTCATCTTTGGAAACTATCTTGTCTTCAGTGACGCTGTACATGCTAATGCTACCATCTTTTCTTACGAACATGAGAACATTATCTGTCCACCAACTGATGTCCTTAACATCAATTAGGTGTCTACCATTTCCAAGAGTATGAAGTGAAACAATGCGCATGTCACCATCAAGTGAAAAGAAGTTTACAATTCCAGTCAAATCCAACGTAGCAATATACTTTCCCTGAGGCGATATCCTGATTTTCGGGGATGAAACAAAGGTTCTTTGATCCTTTAGGGGAGAAAATACCCCTTCCAACTGCAGGCTTTGAAATGAAAGACTAAGTTCCAAATTTTTGTTGACGTGTAATAGATACATAAAATAGGTTCCTAAAATATGATAATAAAGAAGATTAGAAACAACACCATTTGAATTTCATGAACAAGCTATATAGTGCAGGATGGACAAGTATAGCAGTTGAGAACAGGCTAGTGAATGAGCATACCAGAATAACTATTGGAGCTAAATGAAACATTGGAATCTCCAACTAGGACAAATAGTGAATGACGTTGATGGTAATCAATGCACGATAAACTTCGAGGTAACTGGATAGTCTTAGCTGACATCACATCTTTAGTTGATATGGGAACTTCGCATAAACTGGCCTCAGGTTCTTCAGTGTAATCAAATCTATGAACCAAGCAGTCACTTGTAAAAATGTAGAAACCTGGCCTACAAATAGTAATGGAAATATGGAATTTATTAGTTACTGCCAAATTATCCCACGAAATGAAGTCATACATAATTTAAGGGGAAAGCTCCCAACTGAAAACAACTGAGAATCACCTAAGCAAGCTTGAACCATCCTGCAAAACCAGATCAATAATGGAAGAAGATAGCTTCAACTGATCGCATGTCCTCCTTGCTAATAACTCCCCATTTTCTTTGATCAAGTAAAGTGTGCTTAGGTCATCCACCACACCAAAAATGCCTTGAGCCTCCAGCCAAGCCCCATTTGTGAAAAATGCTATTCTGTCATTACCTGACCATAAATAATTAGAATACAATGTATAATCAGAAAAAAAATGATGCCCAAGGACATCTACTGCAGAAACTGCACATGAAACTATGTTCCACATTATAAAACCATTTTTTTAAGCAACTAAAAAGAAAATGGAAAGATGCAGATTGCTACAGTCTAGGGATTGTTGCAAAATGCATAGTGCAATATTTCTGCCAACATAAACAAAAACTGGCACCTAATCTCCCAAAATTTTTAATTGGTCTCCCTGAGGAATGAAAACATAATGAGCAGTGGAAAATGTATGCTTGATGTAAATGGTAACAAATGGTGCATGGACTGTGTTGGAGTATAGGAGTATTAGGCCCATGTGGCTAGGCCCATGAGACCCATGTATGCTTCCCTATATAGGGACCCTTCTAGGGTTAGCCCCAATCAATAGAGTACAATTTCCAACATGGTATCAGCAGCATAGGGTTTCCCTTCCCTGCCCACAGCCGCCGCCGCCCCTTGCCGGCGCGCCGCCGCCGGCGCCCATGGCTGGCCGGCCTCCTCCCCCTCCCTCCTACTTCCACATCTTCCCACCTCTTCCCACCTCCTCCTGGGCGCAGGTGGCTGCTGCCCCTGCCGCCGCCGCCCATGGCCCGCCTACTGGAGCTGGCGCCGCCGCTGCTGGTGCTGCCGCCGCCGCCCATGGCCCGCCTGCTGGGGCCGCCGCCGCTGCTCCTCTGCCCGCGGTGGCCACGGGCCCGCCTGCTGGCGCCGCTGCCGCCTCAGGCCCGCGCGCTGGAGGCCAGCGCTTTCCCGGCGCCGCCATGTCTCCACCCGCCGCCGCTGGCCCTCCACCTCCAGGCGCGGCCGCGCCTCTTCCTCCTGGCGCCGCTGCTGCCTTGGTCGCGGCCACGGGCGCGGACCTGCCGGCCGTTCCTGGGGATGCCGCCGCTGCTGGGGATGTCGCCGGGCCCGTCCTTCTCCCGGCCGGCGGGCTTCCGGCACCTCCACCCGCCGGTGTCCGGGCCACTGCTGCTGCCATTGCGGCAGGCCTGGGGATGCCGCCCACTGCTCCTCTGCCCGCGGTGGCCACGGGCGTCTCTACCTTCCCCGACCCACCTCCGCTGCCACCGTCCCACCTCTACGCCCACCGTCCGGACTCCGCTCTCGCTGTCGCCCTTGTCGCTGCACGTGCTGTGGCAGCCGAGGGCCAGGCGCGTGTGCGTGCGGCTGCCCTCGCTTGGGAGCGCGAGCGGGATGCTGCCGATGCCCTGGCCCGCCAGATCGCCGAAGCAGAGCAGCGTCTCGTCCTTCCCGCCTACCACGACCTCGGCACCACCTCCTCCGGCTCGACGGGTCACCGCGTGTCCACCACTGCGGTCCTCTGGCACGATCCGGCTGATCCCCTCGTGGCGCAGCTTCACTACCAGGCCGGGGGCGTTCAGAACATCCGCCTGCTCGTCCCGGTCGTCCTCGAGCCCGAGTCGCCCTCCTACGCCCGTTGGCGGGACCTGGTCCTCCTCACCCTCCGCCGCTACGCCCTCGACGACCACGTCCTCGTCGATGCCTCTGTCACGGCCCAGGCCCCCTCATGGCTGCGCCTTGACAGCATCGTCCTCTCCTGGATCATCGGGACGATCTCCCTCGACCTCCACGACCTCGTCCACAACACGCCTGACGCTCGCCAGGCATGGCTGGCGCTCGAGGGCCATTTTCTGGGCAATGCCGAGGCCCGGGCTCTGCGGCTCGATGCGAGTTTCCGGACCTTCGTGCAGGGTGACCTCACTGTTGGAGAGTTCTGCCGCAAGATGAAGACCATGGCGGACTCCCTCGGTGACCTTGGTTGGCCCGTGGAGGACCGCATCCTGGTCCTCAATGTCCTCCGCGGACTCAGTGACCGCTACGCCCACCTCAGGACGTGGATCACCCGCCAGCGCCCCTTCCCCACCTTCCTGCAGGTCCGTGACGATCTTGTCATGGAGGAGCTTGCTCAGGGCATCCAGCCAGGGTCCTCGACTTCCTCGACGGCCCTTGCTGCTACTCCGCCGCGTCCGTTCGCTCCACCGCGTCCGTCCGCTCCACCGCCGTCGTCTCTTCTTGGTCCCCCTCCCTCCGGGCCGAGCGGGGGTGGGGGGCCATGGCGGCCGCCGTCGCCGTGGCGCTGGACGTGGGGGGGGCATGGCGGGAGCAACTAGGCGGCGCCGACGACTCCACAGGGTGCACCATGGCTCTCTTTCCACAACCCGTGGTCAGGGCGCATCTCTATGTGGCCCTTCCACGCTCCCAGCGGTGAGCCTCGCCCGCCGGCGGCCATGCTCGCTGGTGCTCCACCTCCCGGCGTCTCCACTCCGTGGGCTACACCTTCCGGCACCTCGCCCGGGCCTGCCTGTTGGGACCAGGCGGCCTTGGCACGTTCTTTCAGCACTATGGGCCTGACACCTCCTATCGATCCTGAGTGGATCGCCGACTCGGGTGCTACCTACCACACCACCCCTGACCCTGGTATACTCTCTTCCGTTCATTCTCCCTCTTCTTCTCTCCCTTCGTCCATTATGGTCGCAAATGGTTCGTGTCTTCCAGTCACATCTGTGGGTACCGCCGGTGCTCATGGCTCCTTTCGTCTTCCTGATGTTCTTGTTGCCCCTTCTATGGTTCACAACCTTCTTTCTATTCGTCGTTTTACAGCTGACAATTCCTGTTCTGTGGAGTTTGACTCTTCTGGTCTTACTGTAAAGGATTTGGCTTCCCGGCGTCCTCTGCTCCGATGTGACAGCACGGGGCCCCTTTACACTCTTCGCTTCCCGGCGGCTACTTCATCTTCTTCGCCGTCCGTTTTGTCAGCTGCTTTCACCGCCACTACTTCCTCCACTACTTGGCACCGGCGCCTCGGCCATCTTAGACGTGATGCTCTGCTGCAGCTCAGTCGGAGCTCCGACATTCCATGTACTCGGGCTCATGATGAGCATTTGTGTCATGCGTGCCAGTTGGGCCGTCATGTTCGTCTTCCTTTTCATAGTTCTTCTTCACATGCGGCCCGCGTGTTTGATCTTGTACATTGCGACCTATGGACATCTCCTGTCATCAGTATTTCTGGATATAAGTACTATCTTGTGGTGGTCGATGATTTTTCTCACTATTCGTGGACTTTTCCCTTGCGTGCGAAGTCTGATGCTTTTCCCTCGCTTCTTCACTTGGGTGTCCACACAGTTCGGCCTCACCATCAAGGCCGTCCAGTGTGACAATGGTCGTGAGTTTGATAACTCCACCTCCCGTGCCTTCTTCCTCTCTCACGGTGTCTAGTTGCGCATGTCTTGCCCGTATACCTCCTCTCAGAATGGCAAGGCTGAGCGCATGATTCGCACCACAAACGACACCATGCGCACTCTTCTACTCCAGGCGTCTCTTCCTGCTCGTTTCTGGGCTGAGAGCTTGCACACCTCCACCTACCTCCTCAACCGCCTTCCTTTCGCTGCCTGCCCCGCTCCCACGCCACACCACGCTCTTTTCGGTACCCCTCCTCGGTACGACCACCTTCAAGTCTTCGGGTGCACGTGTTACCCCAACACCGCTGCCACTTCTCCCCACAAGCTGGCACCCCGTTCGACTCTCTGTGTCTTCCTCGGGTACTCCCCGGATCACAAGGGGTACCGTTGCTTTGACCTTACCTCCCGACGGGTTCTCATCTCTCGCCATGTGGTGTTCGATGAGTCCGTCTTCCCTTTCTCCGCCTCCAGCACACCCACTACCACTCCTGATCTTGATCTCTCCTCTCTGTTTCCCACTGACACGGTGGTCCACCTTTACCGTGGTCTCCTGCAGGTACTGCTTCACCGGGCTCCTTGCCGGGCTCGTGTCCCCGCTCCCCGGCAGTCCGTGATTCCACGGGTCCGGGCCCGTCGTCCTCAGGTGCTGCCCTGGCCTCTCCGCTCGACAAGGGTCCGGGGGCCCCGGCCACTTCGCTCGATGAGGGTTCGGCGCCGTCGTCCTCTGGTGCTGCCCCGGCACCTCTTACGCGGTTCGCCGAGCCGGTACGCGTGTACCAGCGCCGTGCGCGGCCGGCTCCGCTGCCTCAGTCCCCACTTGAGGCCTCTTCTCCGCCGGGGACACCGACACCACCGCCGCAGTCCTCGACTGCCCGTGTCGTGCCGCCGGTCTACCACCCGCCGCTACTTCACCGACACCCGCGACATGTTCACCCGATGGTGACACGGCACGCGGCTGGCACACTACCGCCCTGGGCTCTCGCGGCGTTGCCCGGCGACACGCAGGTCTCTCCAGTACCCTCTTCCGTCCGTGACGCCTTGTTGGACCCTCACTGGCGCCGCACGATGGAAGAGGAGTACGCGGCGCTCCTCGCCAACCAGACATGGGATCTGGTGCCCCGGCCGCCGGGCTCAAACGTCGTCACCGGCAAGTGGATCTGGACACACAAGCGTCGGGCTGATGGCACTCTCGAGCGGTACAAGGCTCACTGGGTTCTCCGGGGCTTCACTCAGCGCCCTGGGGTCGACTATGATGAGACCTTCAGCCCGGTGGTGAAGCCGGCCACCGTCCGCACCGTGCTATCGCTGGCACTCGCTCGGTCATGGCCCGTCCATCAGCTGGACGTCAAGAATGTCTTTCTGCACGGTCTTCTCACTGAGACAGTTTACTGCAGTCAGCCGGCGGGGTTTGTTGACTCTTCCCGTCCTGACATGGTCTGCCGGCTCAACAGGTCTCTCTACGGCCTTAAGCAGGCCCCCCGGGCGTGGAACCATCGGTTTGCTGCTTTCCTGCTAACACTGGGGTTTGTGGAGGCCAAGTCAGATACGTCTCTATTTATCTATCACCATGGAGCGGATACTGCGTACCTGTTGCTCTATGTTGATGATATTGTCCTCACAGGCTCCAGTGAGCCACTTCTCCGCCGCATCATCACCGCTCTTCAGCAGGAGTTTGCTATTAAGGATCTGGGTGTGCTCCACCACTTCCTCGGGGTCACTGTTGAGCCTCATCCTGCCGGGTTACTTCTTCACCAGCGGCAGTATACTCTTGATATCCTGGAGCGAGCCGGGATGACTGATTGCAACCCCAGCTCCACTCCGGTTGATACACAGGGCAAGCTGTCAGAGGCAGAGGGCCACCCAGTGCCAGATCTCACTGCATATCGGAGTCTTGCTGGTGCCCTTCAGTACCTCACCTTCACCCGGCCGAACATCACCTATGCAGTTCAGCAGATCTGTCTTCACATGCATGATCCTCGAGAGCCTCACCTCACTGCTCTCAAGCGCCTCCTCCGCTACCTCCGTGGCACGGTCGACTACGGCCTACTCCTTCACCGGTCCTCCTCCGCCGAGCTTGTCGTCTACACTGACGCCGACTGGGCCGGGTGTCCGGACACTCGGCGCTCCACCTCCGGCTACGCTGTCTTCTTGGGCGGCAAACTGGTGTCCTGGTCGTCCAAGCGCCAACCTGTGGTCTCCCGCTCCAGTGCCGAGGCGGAGTACCGCGCTTTCGCTAACGGCGTGGCTGAGGCCTCCTGGCTCCGGTAGCTTCTCGCCGAGCTCCACACTCCGCTCTCCCGGAGCACGCTGATCTACTGCGACAATGTCAGTACGGTGTACCTCTCCACCAACCCCATCCAACACCAGCGGACGAAGCACGTGGAGATCGACCTACACTTTGTCCGTGATCGGGTTGCCATCGGCGAGGTGCGGGTCCTTCACGTACCGACCACCTCCCAGTTCGCCGACATCTTCACCAAAGGCCTCCCGTCCTCGACCTTCACCGAGTTTCGCTCCAGCCTCAACATCACCAGTGGCTAGTTGCGTCTGTGGGGGGGCTCGTGTGTGTTCTTTCTCTTTTCTTGTACAGTCTGGAACTCCGCTGCGCCGGTAGTTCAGACTGCGGGGGGGTGTTGGAGTATAGGAGTATTAGGCCCATGTGGCTAGGCCCATGAGGTCCATGTATGCTTCCCTATATAGCTACCCTTCTAGGGTTAGCCCCAATCAATAGAGTACAATTTCCAACAGACTAGAATCCTTTCAATAATCAGTTCAACTTTTCTTCGAAGCATGGAAATGGTAGCCTGCACCCAAATCCTCCATCTTTTGGATAAATAAATTTGGAGCCTTAACATAGACAATTTATATGTGAAGTACTACCTACGTCCGGGAAAACATGCAACTCTAGCTCTATCCTTAGTCAAACTTTCTAAAGTTTGACAAAGATTATAGAAAAAGTATCAATCTTTACAACACAAAATATGTACAGTAACAATATATTTCATGAAAAATGAAATGACACTTATTCGGTATTATAAATATTGATATTTTGTCATAATAATAAACTTGGTCAAACTCAAAATGGTTTGACTCGGTACTATGCTAGAATTGTATTCTTTCCTAGACAAAGGGACAGCAAGCTAGGAAACTAGAGTCACAACAACCTTACTTCTGTGTCAGCAGTGCATATTAAAATTACACGCCAAAAAATGCTATTGTCATGGCCAAATAAAGATATCTTCCACAAACAACATTTTTTTTTGTTTACTTAAATGCAAATTATGATGATCTCAGATGCCACTTTTCTGAAAGGACTTCAAAGTTCAAATAATATGTGGTTCACTCATTCCAATAAATATAACTTAATACTCTCTACGCATAAGAATTGAGAGGCAATTTCTTTCAGGCTTAATAATACACATAATAGTCAACACCAGTGAATAACACTATAAGAACCAAAGCGATGCAGGAACAAGCAGGACACTCACTCACTTGTGTAAACACCGCAAGGTGATGCATAGCCATCGCCTTTCCTCAAGATGATGATGCGATTCCCAATGGTAACAGACACATATTCCGCATTTGGTGAGATGAACAGTGCCACGCCATCCCCCCTCTTCCTCTGCCTACTCTTCCCCAGCACACTGTACCTAGCCCACCTTTCCTTAAGTTTGCTCACACCTTCAAGGGTGGTTGGTGGTAGCATGAAGAAGCAACTGGTCAGCGCTGCATCCTGTATGGATGGATTTGTGAAGAGTTCGAAGCGAATGGAATTGTACCTTGCAAGGAGAGATAGGAGAGGACGCCTCCTCCTCCAGCATCTGAGCTACCACTACTTGTCGCAGCACCTTGGTATTCTTTTTGCTGTGTTTGCAAGAATTACATAACAATGAAGATAACCATCAGGATTTCACAGCTATTTAGCTTCCAAAATACTACTAAAAACTTAGTAAATTGAACACCCTCGCAGCAACGTTGCACGAAATTAAAAACACACACACACACACACACACACATATAGAATGATAGACAGGCTAAAACGAAAAATCCTTGTGAGCTATTGCTATGAACTCTGGCGACACCCTCACCCGAAAACAGAATTCGGAAAAAGGACATCAACAAAATAGTGTTGAAGAGCGCGAATCTACGATGACCCGCCTCGCATCTCTCCCACGAACAACGCGCCCGCGATTGGATTACGAGGCGGGAGGAAGCATGGGAGGATGAGGAGGGGGAGAGGGAGGGGCCGGGCACTCACATGAGGGATCACGTGGGATCCCGACGCGTGCCGGTGGATCTCGTACAGTGCTTCGTCGGCCCCCGGTGCCATCGCCGCCGTCCCGCGCCTCGCCGGAGATCTCCGCCTAGTTGAGCTCGAGCTCGAGTCGAGGAGCTGGTTTACGATGCGTTTGGTGACTTTGGTCGAAGGGACCGAGGGCGAGGGGAAACGGGACGGAGCGGACGAGCGGTTCCGTTTGGTTGAGGGAGAGGGATGGACCCCGCTTCCCTTTCCCCAATATTCCCCCAGAACGAGTGAGCGGCGAGCGCCGTCTCTCTCTCTCGCGCACGCACGCTCGAGCACCGGCGCGGGCAGGCGGAGAGCTCCGGCGTGGGGCCCCGGTCAGGGGCGGGCGGACAGGAGAGCACCGGCGCGGTGCTGCGGGTGTGGGCGGCCGGCGTGAGTAGGCGGGAGAGCAGCGGCGCGGGGCCGCGGGCGGAGGTGGCCGGAGAGGCGCCGGCGCAGGGCGGTGCCGCGGGCGGAGGTGGTCAGAGAGGCGCGGGAGAGCAGCGGCGCGGTGCCGCGGGCGGAGATGCAGCAATGCGTGGGTATGATCCAGTTAATTAACCCAAACAAAAAAAAAAAACCCGACTCGGCCCCAGCCCCACACGCCCCGTCCGCCTCCCCGCCCTACCCCCGCCGCCTCGCCGCCCCTCCCCGGCCGGCAGTCACCACCGTACCGCCACCACCCATCTCCCCTGATTGCCGGAAACTCCCGCAGCCCCCTGCACGGAGAATCAACCAGGCGCGGAGGCCGAGGAACGACAGACACCGCCGTCGATCGATCAGCGCTGCCCCCCGCACGAAGAATCAAACAGGCGTAGAGGCCCGTGCCCGTTACATCTGTTGTCGGTCTACAATCTCGCCTCCTCACTGTGTCTCCTTGACTGGGTAAGCCTCCTCCGAGAGTCTGATCTCTAACCTATCGATTGACATTTTGTTGACAGATAGCATCAATGAATTGCATGATACAGGCAGTAAGACAGTTTGCTGATGTCTAGAGTATTTCTGAATGTTTGATTTGTTGATTGGTATGGACACAGACGACTGAATTGGGATGCTCTGGCTACATTTTCAGTAGCTGATTAGCTTTTTAATAATAACACAAATATCTGCATGTTTATTATGAGCTTCAATTATCTTTCCGTTTCTAGGGAATTTGTACATAGCTTCTTTATCACTTATGTATCAGGTTTCTTTTCCTTTCCTTCCCTTTTTTATGTTTCAGTTTTTCTTTGCTCTGTGCCTAATCTGACCTTGACCTCATAAGCGTAGAAGTATTTATTCCCCCATGTTCAGTGTTTTGATTTGAATTTCCTTTTTCAAGGGATGCACAAAATCTGTTGTTTTTTCTCCCTTGCCTTGCATCTGAACAAAAACATCAAAACAAATAATGATCCCTTCTTTCGAAAGTTTGAAAACTGATGTGTTGAGAAAACCTTTTCATTTCCGAAGAAGAGCATATCGCTCATGTGTCTCCTTTATTATGGACAACGTAGAGTAGTCACCATAATAAACAAATGTAATCCCAGAGTTTGGTCTCATGCAGTTTTAGTGAGACCTAAATTCTTTTTAGATTCGCAGATAGATGTTTGTGTTTCTTATTAGATCTAACTCTATGTTATGATGTTCTGAAACTCTTTCATTAACTTCCTGCTTGATATCTCTGAACTCCCTTTAGTTTCACTCATGCCTTGTTGGTTTGGCCTGGGAGTAAAATGCCTATTTGATTGAACCATTTCATTAGAGTAAGAATTGGACCAATAGTGCAACATACATTAGCCAGAACTGAATTGACCAATGGATTCAGGGAGGGAGGATCCAAACATGCAAGTGTTCTTGTACCGTGAATGTATATTAGGGACATGGCTGTCCAGAAGAACGAAGCTCTGAATCTTGGATGAGTTTAGAGTTCCGTATTGATTCTATGTACAGAAGAGATTTCTTGTAGCAAATTCTATCAATTGTTTGTTGTAAAAAAAACATCTTTAAATAGGTGTAGAGTTAGAATGGTGGTTCATCTCTGATTACTTCATACTACAAGTTGTGCAACTATGGTTGTTAATTTAGTTTTTGCATATACATTAGAGAGAAGACATGGCTAGTAGGTGTATATATGTGATGTATGTTCTTCTTTCTAAAAGGGTCTTATAGTTATCAGGTCCAAAATCAGATGAATTTTTGTGCACACCTAGCTTGATTCTGTTGGCATTAGATTGATTCTAAAATGTGCACAAGTTGGTACTCCAATCCAGTATATAGGGGGGCATATATCTTGGTCTGTTGCTTGAAGCAGAAACAATATTATTCAATTGATTCTAGCTTGTCACACATAGATCGAGTTTGCCTTCGTTCCCATGCGCGGTTACTTAAATTATCTCTACAAGGAGGCCTTGACTGACGGTGGTAACCAGAGCGTGCACTTTTCCTATATGGTCTCTGCATTGAGCAAAATTAAAAAAAAATACACCAAAATTAATTTTGTGTAGGAAAAAGACATTAAACACCAATATGACAAGCATAATTGTAATTCGACATAGTTTATGTGTCACTGCTCAGAAAGCATAAGCCCATAAAAGAATCAATGCTTCTCACTGCTACTGCTGATGAGACAAATAAAAGGAGTGCTATGCACACAAGTCTTTACCTTAATATAGATTCACCTGTCTACTTAATTTTGCTTCTCTTTTTCTTGTGGAATATGGTCAGCCAATATCATTCCATGTATATCGCCGTGCCAATTCCATGTATAACTTTCTCACGTAAGGGCTGTACTTTGGAATACATGCAACACAAAATGGCATAGAAAGTAATTCAGCTGCCAATTTTCTGATAAACTTCTTTTTTTACCCTCCAATCGCTAACTTGGTGGCTCAAAGTTCTAGCCTTTGCCCATTTCCAGGCATCGAAATCTGGGACATGATCTCCCAAGAGCCAAGGCGCTTACATCTATGTCTGCTGTGATGCCAAAGGCTTGGCCAGAGATTTACAGAAATTTGGCCACACCATTGTTCAAGAATTAGGAGCAGCTATTGATCCTAGGTCTGGTTAAAACTTAAAAATACTTCTATGCCACTATAAAATGCTTCTTTCTCTGCACCCGTTAAATTTTCTATGTTCAGGGCAGCGCATGCATAAGATTGAGCAGTCCCATGAGAACTTGAGCAGTCCATGGTGACCGTCACCGCCTGACCGGGCCATGGCTGTGTGTGCATGACTGCATGTGCAGTGTTCTGGTGAAGGTAGTACTCCGCGGCGAGCTTGGCAATGGGGCAGCGGCAGGCAGCTGGGGCTGCATAATTTCTACCAGCCAGCAGTGCTTTTCTCTCACATCATTTCAGCACCAGCCACCAGCCAGCCAGCAGTATTTTTCTCTCACAACAATCAGCACCAGCCAGCCGAACGAGGCCATATTCGTCGAGGGTATGTCATCATCAAGTGTCGCCATAGACAACCGTCAGTCCCTCGTTATTCGTTCTTGTCTGATCTTGTTTGTGGTTACTGCAAAAAATAATTTTCAACGATGACAAACAGCCCAGCCCAGACTCATATCAGTTCTGTAAAATATCAAAAAAAAAAATTCTAGAACAACAGTTTAATCTTATACTGATGCATCGTGTCATCGGTTTTGCAGTGTTTCTGACCACTTTTGTAGGTCTGGCAACAGATCAGCCTCTGTTTCATTGAGTTATCATATCCATCATATCTGTGAACTGATGCGTATTAAGGCGATTCTGCATTGCTTACCTCTATTGCATAACCAGCAACAGCCCAGGCCCACTCTTCTTCGATCGCATTATCCCTGAACCTTAGCATGCTCCATTCGTTAGAGGTAAATCATTTTTGTCATGTCAACTTATGGAGCAGGCGTCTCATTAGTTGTGATAGTACGTAGTAGCTCATGTTTCATGTATCTTTTTCTCTTGTCCTGAGTTCTGAATCAAACAAGAAGGCATCTGAATATTTGTGATGCTGTGTATTTTCCTGAGTTCTGAATCAAACGAGAAGGCATCTGTAACTGTAATCATCAACGTATCTCACGGGCCATTTTGGGCCAATACGAAAGGTTTTTTTTCTCGAACGTGCTCTCTGCACGGGATTCATTAAGCAGAAATAGATAGTTCAAAAGACATTACAGCAAATGCAATGGTAATCCACTGATTACCAAGGCAAAACCGCCCAAAGGCAACACGCGATTGTGATTTGCACGCTAAAATAGAAGCTACAAAGCGGCCACGAGAGCTACAGCAGGGTAACCAAGGAGAGTAGGTGCTTGAACCCTGCCGGACACCACTCCGCCGCCTCGCTCAGGATGGCAGACACTAGCCCCCCTGCACACGTCGAAACCCCGGTGAATGTCCGCTCCTTCCAAAGCCTCCAGCCCACAAGGAAGACAAGCGAGTCAAAGCCTTTGCGCACCTGCTTGGCGATGAGTTTTCTGGTACACAGCCACCAGACCATCACATCTTCCTCCTGCACTGTCACGACGTCCTGAAGGTGTAGCCTGGTGAGCAGCAGACTCCAGACCTCCCTGCTGTAGAAACGGCCAAGAACATGTGGTCCATGGTCTCCGGAAGTTGATCACAGATAACACAGGTACTCGAATTCTGAAGACCATGGCGGAACCGCCACTCCGCAGTCCAACATTTTCCGGTGCATTACCAACCAGAAGAATAGGTGAACTTTTGGTGGTGCCAAAACTGTCGGTGTTCTGAACCGTCGATTAGTTAGATTCGGATAGTGAGCTTGGAGGACGCAAAGATGTATACTGGTTCGGGCAGAATGTCTCTAATCCAGTTCATGGCGGCTTGCGCTACCAGCTCTGTGTTTGGTTTGCAGTAGGGGTTACAAACGATCGAGAGAGGCACGGATGTCCTAAGTCTCTGGTGTGCGTGAAGCGTGCGCCCAAGACCGCTCTGCTCGCTTGAACGCAGAGGGGGCTTGAAAACTTGTGAGTGTGTCTATTTGAGAGCTTGAAAAACCTCCCCTCCTCGAAAGGTACTAGGCCTTCCCTTTTATAGGTCAAGGGAAGGGCCTGGAATACATGAGAAAGAAAAAGAAGAAAGAGAAAAACAAAAGAGAGGGAAAGGAGTCCCGAAGCTGCGCCGCCCTCCCTCCCCTGCAGGTGGGCCCCGGTGGCCCTGTAGACGATGACAGGGACGCCCACACGTCGCGGCCCTGTTCGTCGCTGTAGCCACGCGCGTGCGTCGCCGCTCGGTCATGGCGTAAGGCGTGGTCAACAGGTTCGCAGTACGAGGGTTAGGCACCACAGCACCTGTCCGCTTAGCACTGTTGGAGGCGTGCAAACCCAGGGATGGGTTGTCGTGGCTGCTGGTCATGTCGAGGTGTTGCTACACTTCCCTTCTGACGTCAAGATCGTGCGCGGCCACACCTGGAGTGGTTAAAGTACGGCGCGGGCCCGGCATGGGAGCCCACGCCCTCGCCCGAGGTTGAGCGTAATTGCAGGGATTGGGCGAGGCGGAGCCCTTACCCGAGGGGTCGGGCGAGGCAGGACCCGCGCCCGAGGGGTCGGGCGAGGCGGAGCCTGCGCCCGAGGGATAGGGCGAGCCAGAAACCTTCTTGGTTGGGCCGGATCGGGCCGCAACTACGCTCATAATCGTTTTAGACGGGCTGAGGTTGATGTCTTTTAACTCCTGTCTTATGGGTACCTTAATATTGGTACCCGACAGAAGTTTTCCATATACGAAAGGTATCAGGTGGGGATCCTTTGGAACAAAGGAAATACACAGGAATTTTAGAGGATTTTAACTCTATAGTAAAATTTCATATACATCTCTTTTGGAACAAAAGGATTAGGTCCGTCTGGATGTTGGGCATTGAAATTGGGTCAACGAATTGGGTTTCCAAATCAATACCACGCTGAAATGGTATTGGACTGTGATTCCAAATCCACGCGTTTGGGTGTCTTATATTGGTCCTAGGAAATTGAAGTATCAATCGTACCTCCTTTGGAACAAAGGAAAACATAGGAATTTTAGAGAATTTTAACTCTATAGTAAAATTTCATATACATCTCTTTTAGAACAAAAGGATTAGGATTGAACGAAATTCCTTAGGGTCCGTTTGGATGTTGGCATTGAAATTGGGTCAACGAATTGGATTTCCAAATCAATACCATGCTGAAATGGTATTGGAATGTGATTCCAAATCCATGCGTTTTGGAGTCTTATATTGGTCCCAGGAAATCGAAATATCAACCGTGCCTCTATCTTCCTCCTCACGCGCTAACGAGCTTTGCCAGAGCACACGCCGCAACCCAATGTTTACACGTGCGGCGAGCTCCTCACCGGCGCGCTCCGCCTCCTCCACGCACAGCGCGAGCTCCGCCAGAGCCTTGCCCTCTCCATTTTCGGGCGCTGGTGCTCCGCCCTCTCCATGCACGGTGCGAGCTCCACAGGGCGCTGGTGCTCCGCCGGGCACCGGTGCTTTGCCCTCTCCATGCCCAGATCCACCGGTGACCTTCGTCGGTGCTCCACCTCTCCATGCACGGCGCGAGCTCCGACCCTCCATGGCCCGGCTCTACCCTTTACACATGCAGGTACCGAATTCTAGCAAATACCGAGCTCGACCAGTATGTATTGGCAATGTGTTATTTTGTGTTGTGAGAATACCATTTGGAATCGGGGGTCAAATTCCAAGGTCGAATGCCAAAGCATCCAAACACGCGGTATTGAAGACATGCAATACCAATTCCCCAATTCCAAGCTCAATACCGACATCCAAACGGGGAGTGTAGGATTATCATGGGATGCATGAAAAACATAGGAATTTTGGAAGAAAACTAACATAAGGCTGGTGAAAGCCCAAGTTTGGTTTTGGTAATTAATGACACCAAGTTGCTAATGCCATGTGTTAAGTGTTTTGAGTTAGGCATAAGCAACACATGTGATGAAGGTGTATGTGGCAAGGAGTGGTGGCCACAAGATCACAAAGAGATGGTGCATGGACATGAAATGATGATCATGGTGGAGATGCACATAATATGAGGGACATGATGATCAAGTGGAAGAGAAGGATCTAAGAGCGCAAGGCAAAGGTATAACCATAGGGTTTTCCTTTTGCCGGTCTAAGATGAGTAGAGAAGTGATTGACCGGGTTTAGGATACATAGCCGACTATCAAGAGGGGCAATCACGGTTAGCTCGGAAATCAAGTGCCACTAGATCAATGTCTTGAGCATATGCATTAGGATCTAGTAGAGAGCTAACACAACGCCTTGAAAATGTTTGTAAAATGCTAACACACATGCACATGGTGGTGTACACTTGGTGGTGTTAGCACAGTTTGCGAAGGCGGTGGAGTTTAAGCGGTAAAGAGGGGTTTGGGTTCCTCTCTCCCTCCCGCCGAGCTTGCGAGGCGGGATTCGGCGCTTTTTGGGGAAGTGAAATGCCTTTTTTCTACTGCGCCGAAAGTCGGAAAAGAAACGGAGGCGAACGGCGGTCACTGTGGTGACCGGACGCTGCACCGGACGCGGTCACGGTTTGACCGGACGCGTCCGGTCAGTTCAACACGGCGCAGCGAGGGTTTGTGACCGGACGCTGGTCTGGCCTGACCAGCGCGTCCGGTCAGTTCACTTGTGCGCAGAAGGAGAGCGCACGACCGGCGCGTCCGGTCCCTCACGGAACCGGAGCGTCCGGTCAGGCGTCCAGAGGGGCAGAGCGCAGCGGAGTGCTGATCGGACGCGCGGCGCGTCCGGTCACGTGCGATCGGACGCGTCCGGTCTCGGTGGGAGCTTACTGGACTCCGACCGGACGCCAGGTGCAGCGCGTCCGGTCAAACGCTAGAGCGCGTCCGGTCACAGCAACGATAACTTCTGACGCGCACTGTTCACGCTTGTCCTGTAGTGACTGGACGCGTCCGGTCACCCTGACCGGTGCGTCCGGTCAGTACGTTTTTCATTGTGTCGTCCGGTAACGGCTAGCTGCGTACCCCTTCGCTATAAATAGAAGTTGGCCGGGGTTTGAGGGTAACTCTTGCACATTTTGAGACCTAGAGACATCCTTTGAGCTAGAGAACAACCCCTCCACTCATCTCTTTGTATAGTTGCACATCTTGAGTGAGATTGAGTGAGATTCAAGTGCATTGCTTGAGAGTTGCATTCTAGAGGCACTTGATCTTCGAGTTGCTGCGGATTTCTTGTTACTCTTCCGTGGTTCCCGACATGGTAGACGGCTTGGAGCAGCGGAGGTGATTGAGCTCACAATTGAAGATTGTTGGAGCCCTCACCAAGTGTTGTAAGGGGTTCTTGATCCTTCCCCGCGGGAGTTCGCAAATTGGAATACTCTAGTGGAGCTCGTGGCTTGGAGGATCCCCATCTTGTGTGCGGTTGTGCGGCGCCCGCCGATGGCTCGACTCTTGATGGTCGATTAGCTCGCGAACCGACAAGTGGGTGTATCGCCACAACGAGGAGTAGCTTGCCGGGAAGCAAGTGAACCTCGGTAAAAATCTTGTGTCATCTCTTTGCCGAGGATTTCTCTTGTGGTTGATCATTGTGATTGATTCTTCGAGTGCATTACTTCTCTACATCGTTGGTATAAGAATCAAGTCACTTGCTCTTTACTTTCTTGTACTAATCTTAGTGTAGCTTTTATCACATAGGAGTAAGTAGCTTAGTGACTTAGTCTTGTTGGTGTGTATTAGAGATCATAGCTTTGCTTCACTAGAATTGTATAGGTGGATTGCATATTGTAGTTGAGCTAGTGCTAGAATTAGCTTAGCCATCTTTTATACTAACATGGTTGTTTAGTAAAGCTTGTAGATTTTTAAATAGGCTATTCACCCCTCCTCTAGCCATTTGGACCTTACAAGTGGTATCGGAGCCGAGGCACCGTTTATTTGAGGCTTAACAACCTACGGTGAAAAAGAAATGGCTCAATTAAGCTTGCACATCAACAACACCAAGAAGGCACCTCACTTTGATGGCACAAATTATGCATATTGGAAGGTTAAGATGACCGCACACCTAAAGTCAATCAATAGAGAAGTGTGGAAGGTCACCGAAACAAAATTTGAGGTTGTTAATCCGGAAGCACCTACACCGGTGGAAGAAAAGAATCTCTAATGCAATGATATTGCCATTAGTGCTCTTCATAAGGCATTAGATGACAAGACATTTGAGCAAGTGAAGAACATAGAAGTTGCACATGATGCTTGGGCCAAGCTAGAAGAAACTTTTGAGGGCACCGAAGGCACAAAGACCGCTAAAGCATATATCTTGCAAGAAAAATTTTCAAGCTTCAAGATGCAAGATGATGAAAGTGTACCGGAAATGTTTCATCGGTTGCAAGTCATTGTGACTGAGCTCAAGGCACTTGGTGAGGAGGTCAAGGACAACCAATTCTCTATGAAGTTCTTGAGAAGCTTGCCCAAGAGGTTTGATACATTGATCACCGTGCTAGTGAGGACTACATTGAAGGATTCAACTCCTCAACAAGTATTCCAAGAAGTGATGACCGATGATTCATATAGAGAAGATGATGAGAAAGAGGAGTTGGTCAAAAAGAAGAAGAAGGAAAGTGAGAAGAAGGATGATGAGAAGAAGAAGAGTGTGGCATTCAAAGCCACCACATCCAAGGGCAAATCCAAGATTGAATCATCAAGTGATGAGGACTCAAGCTCTTGTGATAGTGATGACATTGATGAGAAGATGGCTCTTTTTGTCAAGCAATTTGGGAAATTCATGAAGAAGAAGGGCTTTCGTGCAAGAAGGAGGAAGAACTCATCCAAGAAGAATGAGCATACCATGAGATGTTTTAGATGCCATAGCAAGGACCATCTCATTGCAAAGTGTCCTTATGATAGTGATGATGAAGATGCTATCAAGAAGGAGAGGAAGAAGCAAAAGAAGAAGCAAGAAAAGAAGGAGAGCTCTCATAAAAAGAAGAATGACTCTCATGTTGCTACATGGGATAGTGATGATTCCTCAAGTGATGATGAGGATGATAACAAGAGCAAGAAGAAGGGACATGCTAGCATTGCCATCCAAGATAAGGTCTCCCTCTTCGACACTCCATCGTGCTTCATGGCTAAGGCCACTAAGGTATCATCCGACGATGAGAGTGATCATGATAATGCTAGTGATAGTGATAGTGATGAAGAAGAATTCACTAAAGATGAACTAATTACTATGCTAGAAAATTGCACTCAACATTTTAAAGAATCTAGAAAGGAGTGCAAGAGCTTGCTTAAGGAAAAGAAAAACCTTATGCAAGAACTTGATGAGCTTAGAGCATCTTATGAGAGTCTAAAGGTAGACCATAAGAAGCTTCAAAAGTCTCACACTAAGCTTGAAGAAGCTCATTCCTCTCTAGTTAAAAAATGTGAAAACATGCCAACTAATGTTGAGAAGGCTAAAACTTGCAACATAGGCATATCATGTGATATAATTGATGAATCTTTTCATAAGCCTATTGTTATTGCTCCCACTAACCCTTCATGTAGCTCATCTACATCATCCTCATCTAGTAGTGATGGTTTCACTTGTGACTCCACACTTATAGTTGAGAATGAAAATCTCAAGAAGGAGGTAAAAGAGCTCAATCACACCTTAGCTAAGGCTTATGGTGGTGAGGACCGCTTGCTTATGTGCTTGGGTAGCCAAAGGGCATCTCTCTATAAAGAGGGATTGGGCTATAACCCCAAGAAAGGCAAGGCCGCTTTTGCTCCTCACAAGACTCGTTTTGTGAAGAACAATGGTAGCTATTGCAAAAGTTGCAAGCAAGTTGGTCACATAGAGCAACAATGCATGAACAAGAAATCCAAAGCTAATGTATCATCAATTAAGTTTGATTCCTTCTATATACTTACCAATGGTACAAATGGTGTTCATGCTAAGTTTATTGGTGCACCATGGATGGGCTCAAAGAAGAAAGCCATTTGGGTACCAAAGAGCTTGGTCACTAACCTTGGAGGACCCAAACAAGTTTGGGTACCTAAAAAGAATTGATCTTATCTTGTAGGTCAATTACAAAGCCGGAGGAAGGCATTGGGTGCTTGATAGTGGGTGCACTCAACATATGACCGGGGATTCTTGTATGTTCAAATCAATTGATACAAGTCAAAATGGTGGTTTTGATGCTATCACTTTCGGCAACAACAAGAAAGGCAAGGTCAAGGGGCTTTGTAAAATCGCTATCTCAAATAACATGAGCATATCTAATGTGTTGCTAGTTGAGAGCTTGGATTTCAATCTTTTATCGGTGGCACAACTTTGTGATCTTGGCTTCAAGTGCATATTTGGTAGTGATGATGTTGAAGTCATAAGTGTTGATGGATCAAATTTGATATTCAAATAATTTAGACATGGTAGCTTATACTTGGTTGACTTCAATGATAGTGAGACACAATTGACATCATACTTGCTTAGTAAATCTAGTATGGGATGGTTGTGGCATAGAAGGCTTGGTCATGTTGGAATGAAACAATTGAACAAACTTTTGAAGCATGACTTAGTTAGAGGCTTGAAGGATGTCACCTTTGAGAAGGATAAACCTTGTAGTGCTTGTCAAGCCGGCAAACAAGTTGGAAATGCACATCCTAGTAAGAGTGAAATGAGCACATCAAAGGCATTTGAGCTATTGCACATGGACTTGTTTGGGCCAACAACATACACTAGCATTGGTGGCAACAAGTATGGCTTTGTGATAGTGGATGACTACACTAGATACACTTGGGTGTTCTTTCTCTATGACAAGAGTGATGTTTATGATCTATTCAAGTCTTTTGTCAAGAGAGTGCAAAATGAGTTTGAAATCACCATCAAGAAGATTAGAAGTGACAATGGTAGTGAGTTTAAGAACACAAGAATTGAGAAATTGTGTGATGATCTTGGTATTGGACATCAATTCTCTCCAACATACACTCCTCAATCCAATGGTATAGTTGAAAGGAAGAATAGAACTTTGATTGACATGGCTAGATCAATGCTTAGTGAATACAATGTGAGTCATTCATTTTGGAGTGAAGCCATCAACACGGCTTGCTATTGTAGCAACCGTCTCTATTGCCATGGGAAGCTTGGGAAGACACCATATGAGCTATTAAATGGAAGAAAGCCCAACATTGCATACTTTAGAGTGTTTGGTTGCAAATGCTATATTCTCAAGAAAGGCACTAGATTGAGCAAGTTTGAAAAGAAATGTGATGAAGGATTCTTACTTGGTTATTCTACCACAAGCAAAGCATATAGAGTTTGGAATCTCACAAATGGCACCTTGGAAGAAGTTCATGATGTTGAGTTTGATGAAACCCAAGGGTCTCAAAATGAAGCTCAAAACCTTGATGATGTGAGAGGAGATCAATTGTCAAATGCAATGAAGAACATGGACATTGGTGATGTTAGGCCAAGGCAAGTTGATGATGATGATGTTCATGTGATCAACCAAAGTGTGCAGATTGATACAAATCAAGCAAGCTCTAGTGGTACTCACAATGAAGCTCAAGATCAAGGTCAAGCAAGTGGAAGCAATCAACTCCCAATACTCCAACCTACTAGCATTGCAAGAGATCATCCATTGGACCAAATCATTGGTGGAATTCAAAGTGGTGTTCAAACTAGATCAAGATTGGCATCTTTTTGTGAGCACTACTCATTTGTGTCACTTGAAGAACCTAAGAAAATAGAAGTTGCTTTGAAGGATTCCGATTGGGTAAATGCCATGCATGAAGAGCTAAACAACTTCACTAGAAATCAAGTTTGGGAACTTGTTGAAAGGCCAAAGAACTACAATGTAATTGGCACCAAATGGGTCTTTAGAAACAAGCAAGATCAAGATGGCATGGTTGTGAGGAACAAAGCAATATTAGTAGCACAAGGATACACTCAAGTTGAGGGTCTTGACTTTGGAGAGACAGATGCACCGGTTGCAAGATTGGAGGCTATTAGAATCTTATTAGCATATGCTTGTGCACACAACATTAAGCTCTATCAAATGGATGTCAAGAGTGCATTTCTCAATGGCTACATCAATAAAGAAGTCTATGTTGAGCAACCTCCCGGTTTTGAAGATGACAAGAAGCCCGACCATGTTTACAAGCTAAAGAAGGCATTGTATGGTTTGAAGCAAGCACCTAGAGCATGGTATGAGAGGTTGAGGGACTTTCTCCTCTCTAAAGGGTTCAAGATGGGAAAGGTTGACACCACTCTCTTCACCAAGAAGCTTGGAAATGACTTGTTTGTGTTGCAAATATATGTGGATGACATTATCTTTGGATCAACTAACCAAGACTTTTGTGAAGAGTTTGGAAATATGATGGCTAATGAGTTTGAGATGTCTATGATTGGAGAGCTTAGTTACTTCCTTGGACTTCAAATCAAGCAAATGAAGAATGGCACTTTTGTAAGTCAAGGCAAGTACATCAAGGACATGATCAAGAAGTTTGGATTGCAAGATGCTAAGCCAATGAGTACTCCAATGGGCACTAATGATCAATTGGGTATTGATGCTAGTGGAAACATGGTAGATCAAAAGCAATACCGGTCTATGATTGGAAGTTTGCTATATGTCACCGCTTCTAGGCCGGATGTGATGTTTAGTGTGTGCAAGTGTGCAAGATATCAAGCTTCACCTAGAGAAAGTCACTTGAAAGCAACCAAGAGGATATTGAGATATCTTAAGGGCACTCATGATGTTGGATTATGGTTTCCAAAGGGGTCTAATTTTGAGTTGATTGGATATTCGGACTCCGACTATGGTGGATGCAAGATTGATAGAATGAGCACAAGTGGCACTTGTCAATTGCTTGGAAGGTCTCTTGTTTCATGGTCATCAAAGAAACAAAATAGTGTTGCACTATCTACCGCCGAGGCCGAATACATTAGTGCCGGTAGTTGTTGTGCACAATTGCTTTGGATGAAAGCAACCTTGAATGACTTTGGAATTAAATTCAAGAATATGCCATTGTTTTGTGACAATGAAAGTGCTATCAAGATGACTCAAAATCCGGTTCAACATTCAAGAACCAAGCACATTGACATAAGACATCACTTCATAAGAGACCATCAACAAAAGGGTGATATTAGCATTGAGAGCATTGGCACCAAAGATCAACTAGCCGATATATTCACAAAGCCACTTGATGAAAAGAGATTTTACAAGTTGAAGAATGAATTGAACATACTTGACTTCTCCAACTTGAAATGAGTGCACCCCTATATGACATGCCTCTCCTCCAACCTAGCAAGGTAAAGTTGTTTGGCATATCATTCATACTTTGCTAAGGACATGTTTAGAATATATTGACATATTTGCATGACAAATAGGCTCATTCATGAAAATCAAATGTATTTGATGTATATATGGTACCACTATTGCTTCTATGTTTGTTTAATCTAGTGGTAGCATATGACATGTTTGTGGGCTTGCAAACCTAGTGTTGAATCTAGTAAACGAGCTCATGATGTGTAATTCAACATGGTCAAGATAACCCTTATACTTTATGAGGTGTGAAGAAGCTTGTCCTTGGATCAAACCGAATTACATATTCTAGGCAAGTGATCTAGATTGAACCATAATTTGGACTCCCTTATATTGATTGACTTAACTCTCACTAAAATTAGCATCTTTTTGGTGATTGTTGACAAAGGGGGAGAGAAAAGTCACAAAGATAGAAAAGTCACAAAGAGATAAAAAGTTAAGTTGCAAAGGGAGAGAATGACATTGGAAAGGGATCAATTAAAATTGAGCACACAAGTAGGGGGAGCAAGCTCATGAATTATTTGTTGCATTTGTATGTGCATTAACATGATGAATTGTTGCATTGCAAAGCTTAAATTCATATTCATGATTGTATGGTGAAAGCTAGAAATAGAACTTGAATGATGATTTGTTGAGAGTAGCTTTACAAGCAGTATCTAGACACCTTTGCTTATAATGTTGATCTCACGGGGTACTTTAGTGTTTGTGATCTTTACAAGTGATGTATTACAAGTGGTGTCTAGCTACATCGATGCTAAGGATGGTATATAAATGCAACTCCGATTGGTATCACGCTTCAAAGGTCCATTCTATATACCTTAGCATCAATTTGGTAGTAGTAACTCTCCCAAAATTCAAATCCATACATATGTGCACAATTGTACCAAACTCATGGAAGCACATATGTAGGGGGAGCTAATACTATCGAAATTGAAAATTGATTTCATTTCATATCTCTGTGATGGTTGTCATCAATTACCAAAAAGGGGGAGATTGAAAGCCCAAGTTTGGTTTTGGTAATTAATGACACTAAGTTGCTAATGACATGTGTTAAGTGTTTTGAGTTAGGCATAAGCAACACATGTGATGAAGGTGTATGTGGCAAGGAGTGGTGGCCACAAGATCACAAAGAGATGGTGCATGGACATGAAATGATGATCATGGTGGAGATGCACATAATATGAGGGACATGATGATCAAGTGGAAGAGAAGGATCTAAGAGCGCAAGGCAAAGGTATAACCATAGGGTTTTCCTTTTGCCGGTCTAAGATGAGTAGAGAAGTGATTGACCGGGTTTAGGATACATAGCCGACTATCAAGAGGGGCAATCACGGTTAGCTCGGAAATCAAGTGCCACTAGATCAATGTCTTGAGCATATGCATTAGGATCTAGTAGAGAGCTAACACAGCGCCTTGAAAATGTTTGTGAAATGCTAACACACATGCACATGGTGGTGTACACTTGGTGGTGTTAGCACAGTTTGCAAAGGCGGTGGAGTTTAAGCTGTAAAGAGGGGTTTGGGTTCCTCTCTCCCTCCCGCCGAGCTTGCGAGGCGGGATTCGGCGCTTTTTGGGGAAGTGAAATGTCTTTTTTCTACTGCACCGAAAGTCGGAAAAGAAACGGAGGCGAACGGCGGTCACTGTGGTGACCGGACGCTGCACCGGACGCGGTCACGGTTTGACCGGACGCGTCCGGTCAGTTCAACACGGCGCAGCGAGGGTTTGTGACCGGACGCTGGTCTGGCCTGACCAGCGCGTCCGGTCAGTTCACTTGTGCGCAGAAGGAGAGCGCACGACCGGCGCGTCCGGTCCCTCACGGAACCGGAGCGTCCGGTCAGGCGTCCAGAGGGGTAGAGCGCAGCGGAGTGCTGATCGGACGCGCGGCGCGTCCGGTCACGTGCGATCGGACGCGTCCGGTCTCGGTGGGAGCTTACTGGACTCCGACCGGACGCCAGGTGCAGCGCGTCCGGTCAAACGCTAGAGCGCGTCCGGTCACAGCAACGGTAACTTCTGACGCGCACTGTTCACGCTTGTCCTGTAGTGACCGGACGCGTCCGGTCACCCTGACCGGTGCGTCCGGTCAGTACGTTTTTCATTGTGTCGTCCGGTAACGGCTAGCTGCGTACCCCTTCGCTATAAATAGAAGTTGGCCGGGGTTTGAGGGTAACTCTTGCATATTTTGAGACCTAGAGACATCCTTTGAGCTAGAGAACAACCCCTCCACTCATCTCTTTGCATAGTTGCACATCTTGAGTGAGATTGAGTGAGATTCAAGTGCATTGCTTGAGAGTTGCATTCTAGAGGCACTTGATCTTCGAATTGCTGCGGATTTCTTGTTATTCTTCCGTGGTTCCCGACACGGTAGACGGCTTGGAGCAGCGGAGGTGATTGAGCTCACAATTGAAGATTGTTGGAGCCCTCACCAAGTGTTGTAAGGGGTTCTTGATCCTTCCCCGCGGGAGTTCGCAAATTGGATACTCTAGTGGAGCTCGTGGCTTGGAGGATCCCCATCTTGTGTGTGGTTGTGCGGCGCCCGCCGAGGGCTCGACTCTTGATAGTCGATTAGCTCGCGAACCGACAAGTGGGTGTATCGCCACAACGAGGAGTAGCTTGCCGGGAAGCAAGTGAACCTCGGTAAAAATCTTGTGTCATCTATTTGCCTAGGATTTCTCTTGTGGTTGATCATTGTGATTGATTCTTCGAGTGCATTACTTCTCTACATCGTTGGTATAAGAATCAAGTCACTTGCTCTTTACTTTCTTGTACTAATCTTAGTGTAGCTTTTATCACATAGGAGTAAGTAGCTTAGTGACTTAGTCTTGTTGGTGTGTATTAGAGATCATAGCTTTGCTTCACTAGAATTGTATAGATAGCTTGCATATTGTAGTTGAGCTAGTGCTAGAATTAACTTAGCCATCTTTTATACTAACGTGGTTGTTTAGTAAAGCTTATAGATTTTGAAATAGGCTATTCACCCCCCCTCTAGCCATTTAGACCTTACAGCTGGACCTCATGGAAACTTTTCTTTGTATCTATCTCTCTCCTCTGGTTCCTTTATTTTTCCTATGTTTTGTCCAAAGGCTACATTAGAAATTTTCCTGCATTATAGATTTATGTAGGATTGCAAGTTTCGTACAATTCTAATCTTATGTTTTTTTTTCCTGTTCCTGTGTTTTGAGAATCATGTGCTCCAAAGGGGGCCTGAAGATTTCTGATGCTGTGTAGACGTGTAGTAGCCCATGTTTCAGTTTAATGTACCTGCAAGTTAAATTGATGCTTGTAGGGATCAGCGCTGCATAAACTGATGCTTTTCTGTTTACCGACCAATTGGGGCAATGACGGAGGTGGCTGCGAGATGACAACGACTATGAGGAGGCTGAGTTCCGAACATTTTGAAAATATAAACATGTCACTGAACCAAGGACTAAAAGATCAAAAAGGCTGATGAAGAGCATGAGTGATGCGTGAGGAAAGGGAGCAAGCTGCTCCCGCAGATCATGACTGACTAGCAAATGAAGCGGAAAATAACACAACCGATGATTATGGTGACATAGAAAAGGTGCAAAACGGCACTCCAGCCTAATATAGATATACAATCCACTGAATGAAGATAAGAGCTTGGGACAAAAATTACTAATTCCAGTATCTGCACTATGCTTGCAGCACTCCAAAACACTCGTTAGGGAAAGTTTAACCGGCCTGTATCTCTACTTTGTTATAAAAAATTGCTTTGTAGCATGAACTATTATGTGTTTCACAAAATACATCACTTGTACTTGAATGGAAACCATGATGCATACATAATGCATTTCTTATAAAAGTATGGATTTTTAAACCCGTAACGCATGGGTACTCAACTATACTAGTATATTTATAACAAATGATAAGTCAGTGATTTGGTCACAATACGTGGCGTACAAGAAACTGTCTTAGGATCTTGCCGAGATAACCATATATTCTGTCTGTATAATATAAGCTATCGAATATATTCTATATATAATACTCTACCGAGGTAACCATATATTCTATCTGTATAATACTCCGTATAAGCTATCGAATATGTCTCCACCGTGCCAATACACGGGGCCAACGGGTGAGCTTTCATCAGATTTCCCAGAGCCGTAAACCTCAAAAGACCATCATCGTACGTACCTGTGCTTATTTATTCCATCACGTGGACCTCTCGATCAGGATCCGGACAGTTATAGAGTCTGATTCTGAGGTGCTAGTATACTGTTCAGCTTCATAATCAAACCTGTTTCCGTCGAAATCAATGGCTCGCGATGCATAGCGTGGCTACTTCCGCTACCATCTGGTGGAGACTCGGTTTGCTGTTTCAAAAGCGCCTCCAGCGCAATAATTTAACACCAAGAAGAAGTCGGGGGTAGCGGAGGAGGAGAGAAGAGTTCAACCACCCAACACTCCACAGGATGAGAAAGAACAAGAAGTGATCCAACACGTGGTCAGGCCGAACCCAAGGCTAGACCGTCGGACAGGAGCGGCCGTGCGATCCCTGCCGTCCAGCGCAACTACCCCCATGTCCCGGGAGAACCGAGGCTGGCAGCAGCGAGTCCACAGCACAGTGGCTGATCGACCACGTGGGCCGCGCCCTCCCAGCACACAAGCCTACCTACCCATTACCCAACCCCTCGCGCGACGGAGACAGCGCGAGCTGAGGCGACTCCCCTCCTCTGCCCAGTGCTCACCTAGTAGGAGTAGTACGTATGTGGCTATTTATCCACGTCCCCGCCTGCGCCTGCGCGCACCCACCCCACTCGTCGTGAAAACACTCGCGAACCGCTCCACCAACACCAGGCCACCGAGAGCGCGGCAGAGTGCCAGAGCCCGGAGGGGATCGGCAGGCGCGCAGAGGCACGTGCCACCACTACCGCAGCAGCAGCGCGGGAGCAGGGACCCGGGACCGCCCCGCGCCCGGCGGCAGGCGGCATGGGCGTCCTCCGGAGCACGCAGAGCCTTCAGGCGGAGGTGGACGAGCTGCGCGCCGCGCTCCTGGCCGGCGGAGGCGGCGGGCACGGCGAGGCCGCGGGCGGCGGGTGGCGCCGCTCGGCGGGCCACGCGGACGCCAAGCGCGCGCCCCGGGGCGACGCCGCGGCGCGCGCCGTGTGCGTCACGGGCGGCATCTCCTTCGTCGGCTTCGCCGTCGTCGACCGCCTCCTCCGGCACGGCTACACCGTTCGCCTCGCGCTGGAGACGCAAGGTCAGCATCAGCCGCCCGTCCTCCCCCACTATACCTCGGAACCTACCCGGCTTCTTCTCTCGCGCGCTGCCGTTTGTGCGGTTGTGCCTTCTTCTGGCCTTGGAGCCGCTGCCACGTGGTCCCCGTTGGGTTTGCGTAGTGACATTTTCCGCACCAATTGTGCTCGCGTGGAGTCGGTTCTGCTCGTTAATTTGCTCTCGTCAGTCGTCACGCCGCCCGCCTCTCGCGCACCACGGCCGGCAGCCAATCCCCGGCGGCATCTCAGCCCACAAAGCGAGCGCTCTCGTTTGATTGGATTGGATGTGAATCCACGAGGGCGGTTATCAAATTCAAATCAAATAGGTAAACACATGCGTTGTCTCAAATACACTTGGGCTGACGCCGCAACTTATCACGTGTTTATTAGGCATGCCCACAATAAGAACTATTATCCGCTTGTTTTTTTTTATTAGCCCGTTTGTTTGTTCATATTATTCCCCCGGCCCGTTTGAAGAAGACAGCTGGCCGGGTTTTCATCTAGCTGGTGTTTTCTTTCATGGCCTTGTTTGATGTATGTTTATCCACCTCAATCCACGTGGGTTGGAGTGGAATGGAATGAAATTTAGTTTAATTTCACTTCAACGCTCGTGGATTGAGACGAATACATGCTGGCTGACAATGGTCTCTTGCTCCGTTTGTAAAGGCTAATAAAACAGAGCCTGTCTTTTCTCTCTTTCCTTTATCATTTGTTTGTTAAAACATCGAATGGTAGTTATGAATTATGACAGCCACTTCCTAGTATGCATAGGGCTCGGCAGCACACAGTTTTCGCGGCAGTATTCTATTTTGTTTGTTTACTATATATAGGTATTAGTCTTCCCATTGCTTACCTAATGACCCGATCAACTCACCTGCTGAAACGACTGAAAGAAACACGACGAAGGGCGAGATGAATTTATGATCGATCTGCAGGCTAAGACGGAACCATACGCGTCCGCTGGCAGTTGCGCTTTGACTTGGTAAAACTGATCGGCAGTATATAATGTAGCAGTGCCAAACATATGTAAAGTTCTTCATAGGTTTTAGACAACAGCCAGCGTCTACCCGCAAGCCGCAATGCCATGCACTCATGACTCATGAGTGTCACCTTTTGGTCAACCAGATGCTTTGGAATTAGATCCTGAAACCGATGAAATGAGGACTACTGAATCTCCACGTGATTCGTCCGGTACGGTTGATGCTTGTGGCTGACTAATTGTTAGTAGTCCACAAATCGAACACTGTCTGATCAGACCGTATTTTCCACGGCTGCTGCGCGCATGCTTTCTGACGGACACGCGACCGTAGAAAACCTTTAACTTGGGGGGTCAACCGCATTAGTCAAGACGATTAGTTTTTTTTTTGATTGGTGCTCTTGTTAGCACAGCACTACCACCCAACTTGGCGATTGTTGGTGTCAACTAGACTAAACCATGAACGAAAAGTTGCAAAAAAGCTGGCAGCAGCCATTAGGATGAACAGAGTACTCCAAGTGGTACCGTGGTGAACCAGGGGCGAGGGTTTAGGTTTCTGAAAGCTTCACCTCAACCTACACCTTTGCTGAATGGGGGCCATCCGGAGAACTCGATCGATCAATCCACAGCCTATCTCTGACGCGCGACGCGTGTGTCCTCTAGCAGTTTGGTATCTCACGAGGTCCCATTGTGCGATCTGCGAGCCGATCGTCGTGCACAAGAATCCGAATGAGATGCAGGCTGATTGATACTACTAACTTTTTGTTTTGCTGTGTTGTCAAGTGTTTCAATTATTTGGTTTTCTGACCATGAGGTCTGACATGGACCGGGTGTCCCGTGCGTGCTGTTGTTGGCAGAGGACATGGACAAGCTGCGGGAGATGGAGATGTTCGGCGAGGACGGCAGGGACGGGGTGTGGACGGTGATGGCCAACGTGATGGACCCCGAGAGCCTGCACCGCGCCTTCGACGGATGCGCCGGCGTGTTCCACACCTCCGCCTTCGTGGACCCCGGGGGCATGTCCGGCTACACGGTGAGTGAGGACACCAAACTTTACTGCCTGCGACCACTTCCTCTGAATTCATAGCCTCGTTGCTCACATCACGGCCGATAGCGGTATGTCAAAGAGAAGAGCACGCGTGAAACTTCACGATGATTACGTTACGAGTCGTCCTTTTTTTGCTTCTTCATTGACTTGATGAAAAATTTTGTTGAAAACAAAAGGCAGCAGAATAGTATAAGTCGGCAAATTTTAAATAAAGTAGTAATAATAAGGTAAAGGAATACAAAAACACAAAGCAGGGCAGAAGGCCATAGGGATAGGGGTTACAAAGTGTGATCCCGGCTAACACGATGAACAACTAGGACAGCTTTATTGAGCGCATGGTTAGGATCCCCAACAAACCAGAGCAAGCAAGTCAAGTACCATGGTCAGTACCAACTACAGTAAGGGCTTGTTTGGATGTATGTGTATTCACTTCAATCCACATGGGTTGGAGTGGATTGGAATGGAGTTTAGTGATTTTGACAGGAACAACCTTTCTGAAAAAAATTTAAGGCAACAACAAAGATAGGTCACCATCACTCTGCATTGATGCCGTTTAAGGACACTGTTGTACTGGACACTGTGACTAGACGTGGAGGCACGCGTGCCACGGAAACGTCCTCCGTGGTCCTGCTGTTGGGGACATGGTAACATGTGTGTATCGCAGAGAGCCAGAGAAGAGAGAACCTGGGTTGCAGGATAGTCTGATAAGGAGACATGATCCAGGAAATCTGCTGCGCAACCGTTGGTTTGTTGGGGTGTGTAATTGATGTTCAGTCGTTAAACCTACCGCGAGTAAGTAAGACCTTGTCTTACTCTTTTATAGAAAGAATACAATTCTAACACGAACATACAAATTATTTTAAAATTAATTAGATTTTAAAAAATTGATGCTGATTAACAGAGGTTTATATTATTTTCTATAAGTTTAGTCAAAGTTAAGATAATAATCTCGACTTAGACAAAATCTAAAATTGCATTTACGGGAAGTGTGAAGAGGTGAATTCCTAATATAGCTAAGTGGATGTTTGAATCCACCTAGCTAATGGCCGCATCTAGCAAACATCTCACTAGATGCCTCTAACTCAACCAAACTAATAGCCCCATGGAACAAACATCTCACTAGATGCCTCTAACCTAGCTAATAGCAACTAATAGGTAGCAAAAGGACACTTTTACCCTTCTACATACATCTAGCTACCATGCTCTAAAAGGTGAAGGGCATTATAGATAAAACCATTAATACATCCACCTTTTAGCTCTAGCTTGGATTCGAGCAATACCCATCTAATAATTACAAGACATTTTGGCTTTTCTAGATTCATAGCCTTTGCTATGCATTTAGATATATACTATGTCTAGGTACATAATAAAAGCAATATATCTAAAAAAGTCGAAACGTCTTATGATTTGGAACAAGGGAGTAACAAATAGTATTTAGCTAGTCAGTATTAACTACTATGAACTATTAGCTGCTAGTAGATCCAAACGAGAGATTTTGATATTGGGGTTTCAATCTGAATGCCTCACGCAATTCGACACACGATTCCTATGCCTTCTGAAATTTTCGTTGTACGTGGAAGGAAGGAAAAAAGAAAAAAAAAGGGCGGGGGGGGGGGGGGGGGGGGGGGGGTTGTGGGTTGTTAAGAAAACTTGAAGAAAAGAGAAACACTTGAAATGAAGAATTCATCACAGACCATTGCATCAAAATTTGAAAGTCATACGAATTGAGGACAAATTGTGTGAGGCATGCAGATTGAATCCCAAATATTGAAATCTCTGAGATCCAAATAGGGCCGAAGCTAAGCTGCTGCTGCTACACCCAAGTAGCCCTGTTTGGATATTTTAATTGTTGCATTCTAATTTTAGCAACTGATGGCTATCCTTTCTCTTGCTAATAGGTACTAATGGAACCATAGGTTAAAAGATGGGGCTATTAGCATTTCATGTTTGGATCAATCCTAACTAATTTAACATACTAGCTATTACCAGGCAGCATCAAGCAAGACAGACCCTTAGCCTAGACAGACAGCTGACCTGCTGGCTACAAAACAGAAAGGCAGTAGTATATTCAGTACGTCACTCAACAACCCGTGACTTTGGAAGTAGAGTACAACTTCTGTTGACGAACGAGGTTAAGAGGATGCAAAAGCAAAGGGTAGCTTCTGAAGAAAGAATTTCTTAATTCGGACCTTCTCCAACTGTACTGCACCTGTGCAGCTTCCTGAACCTTTGACATTTTTGGCGTTCCAACCAACTGATCCGAAGTCTACACGGCTGACTAATGAGCGATATCAAGATTTACAGGTTTTGTTCATTTGAATCTGAGTTGCACACTTGCACATATAAGATCCGTAAAAAGAAGAGCAGGCCTTTCAACTAAACTCACCTAATCTAGTGGACTAGTGCCAGAGGTCTCATCTCCTTTGCACTTTGTCTGTTTCGTCTGATTTTGATTTCACATATAGCAACTAGAGGTCGACAATGCAACCACCACAAGGTCCACGACCAGGTTCCCTTGCGCACGCTGGAATCGTCATGGCGTCAACATATCGTGCAACCACTCACGATGGGTTTATAACACCCAAAGTGATTAGAAAACAGAAGGTCATACGTGCCTCCTCCACTGAATATTGCGTGATGTCGTTAGCACCAGCAGGTGCAGCTCTTATCCTTCGAAGTATACAAATTCCAGGCTGAAAACGAGGATGCTATGTTGATTGGTGGCAACACTTCGGGAAGTCGATGCTGATTCAGTTCTCACCTGCTCACTATTTTGTCGAATGCCCAGTCAGCCAAAAATATCGTTGTCACATGCTGTGTTAACCAACACTTCAACAGTGCCCTGGATAACCTTTTATATTCAAGACTCAAGAGTCTCTCTGTATGGATCTTTATCACAAAATTTAGAAGAAAAAAAATCAGACTCCAATAGATTCTCTAAATCACTATATATATCTTTTTCGCTCTCCAGAACCATCATTCTCGCTTTTTATTAATGGAGAGGCTATGTCACTCTCTAAATTCAATATATGGTAGGAGTAGTCCTTTCATGATTTTTTTTTTCACACAAGCAAAATGATGATAAGACATTGGAGCACAGAGAACAAAACTAGAGAGTCCATTGGAGGCACGAGAGAAATACAAAGAAAATATTTATGGAATGGCTCTCCAAATAGAAACATAGAGATTGAAGTTTGGAAAGGCTCTTGGAATTGCTCTTAACATGCTCGTATTAAATTCTGTAAAATCTTTGATTAGGTGGCTAAGCCAATCTTGAGCTCACTGCTGCTGCAGTTTCAGCTTGCCAAGATCCATGGTTACTTTGCTATTTATCTATTGTAACAAAGTGTCTTTTCTTGTTTTTTAACAGTATATAATAATGTTTCGCATGTTAGCAACATATTTTGAATAAAACTTTAGTAGATATTTGAACAAATTTGGGGTATACCTCACAAAAAACATCAATACAAGCTGAAGAAATTTGTGGCTAACATATGGCAATATCTGATTTCAACAGAAACACATGGCAACGTTAGAAGCCCAAGCAGCGGAGCGGGTGATTGAAGCCTGCGTGAGGACGGAGTCCGTCAGGAAATGTGTCTTCACCTCTTCCTTGCTGGCATGTGTGTGGAGGCAGAACTACCCTCATGACCGGCGGTGCCCTACCATCATCGATGAGAGCTGCTGGAGCGACGAGAGCTTTTGCCGCGACAATAAGGTGAGTGATTGGGAGAAAACATAAATGCATTTGTATTTATGTTTCATTTAATTGATCACACAAACTAGTGCGATCAGGGAGAAGCCACATAACCATCTTCGAGAAAATCCATCTAAAGTTTGCACTAACAAGTATGTGGGTTCAGCTCTTGGTTCAGTGGTACTGAACTGCTGAAGAGCGCCCCCAAGTCACAATGCTGGAAAACTGCTTCTCTTTTCTTGTTGAAAAACTGCACAGCCTGTGTGGCCTACTGGCCTGTTCCCAATGGGTCGACTCCGGCCCATTTCCATCCCTAGCACAGGTCTACTATTATGGGATCTCTAAATCTAATACGAGTAATGTGATGCAACGTTTTTCAGCTCTGGTTTGCACTTGGCAAAACGGCAGCAGAGAAGGCTGCCTGGAGGGCAGCGCGGGGACGAGACCTGAAGCTGGTCACCATCTGCCCGGCGCTCGTCACCGGCCCGGGATTCCGCCGCCGCAACTCCACCGCGTCCATCGCGTATCTCAAAGGTCCGTGCCGTGCCGCCCGGATGCGCCAACACGCGTTGTTCATCGCTCTGAGTCTGACCGGCTCCTTTTGCATATTCGTCCGCAGGGGCTCGAGCCATGCTCGCCGACGGCCTGCTCGCCACGGCGAACGTGGAGACGGTGGCCGAGGCGCACGTCCACGCGTACGAGGCGATGGGCGACAACACCGCCGGAGGGAGGTACATCTGCTACGACCACGTGGTCAAGCGGCCGGAGGAGTTCGCCGAGCTGGAGCGACAGCTGGGGCTGCCGGGCGGGGCCGCGGCCGCGCAGGGCTCCGACGACGACCGGCCGGTCAGGTTCGAGCTCTGCAAGCGGAAGCTGTCCAGGCTCATGTCCTCCAGGAGGAGGTGCACGTACGACACCTACTACTCCGTCGCGTTTGACTAGCTAGCTCAGGCGGCGAAGGCTCTGCAGGGCTAGGCTAGCCCCAATTGCATTGCCATGAAGGGGAAACCGCTGGCACTGACGAAGTGACGAGCCATCATCGTAGCAAGGGTTGACTACACCAGTCTGCAACTGCAACCGGCGTCCCATTGACAAGTGGGCACCGGAAGCGAAGCAATAGCAGAGCTCCGCATCACAATCGGTGGCCCATCTTGTCGACGAGAAGGAGCAGGGAGAACCAAGTGTGTGTGCAATGATGTACCGGGTGCAATTTTGTACAGAGTTCTGATGCAACAATAAAGGTCGATCGACGCCATCACAAAAAGCCTGTGCAGGCAATTGCCAAAGAAACAAGTTTGTACAAGACGACATTAGAGCCGGCTCTAGAGTGAGCCAATGGCCGTCTTACTCAGGACTCAGGAGCAGTGTCGCCGTCCTTCTCGGAGTCGCCTCCGCCCCCGCCCGCCGCCGAGAAGGACAGCCTGCCGAAACCCCAGAGCCCGACCTGGTACATGTCCACCCACACCTTCTCGGACACGTCCATCCTGGAGCTCACCTTCACCCTGCTGCCGCCGTCGCCGGCGCCGTCGTCCACGACCGCGCGAGGCAGGTCGCCCCACAGCTCATTGCTTCGCCGCGGGCCCTGCCCCTGCTCGTCGTTGTCGTCCAGGTCGCGGACGCGCCTCGTCCTCGCCTTCCGCAGCCGCCTCCTGGCGATCCTGGCCACACACCGCCGGCCCGCCACGTAGGGCGCCTTGACGAGCGCCAGCGTGAGGCAGCTCACCACGGCGCACGGGCAGCAGCATAGCGCCACGCAGCTCGCCACTGCCGACGCGCTGCACGTCCCGCACGTCTGCCTGGTGCACCGTGTCGCCACCTGCTCGTCTTCCTCCTTCTCCGGCAGCACGGGGAACCGGTACGGGCGCGCGGGCGCCGCCATTGCCCACGCACGGCCCGTCCGCCCCCACAAATGCACTACCGCAACGACGACTCCGGGCGTACGCCGCTGCCGCCAAACCTCTGCTGTCTGTTCATAATCATCAAGAATCCAGGAATTCAGTCATCATTAGCGACCAAATGGTCTTGTGGATATACTAATACCGGAGGATAAGTTTGAGTAAACAGAAAAGTTAAGGCACGCACGCAAAAGCTTGGCTGCTGTCTGCTGATGTATCAGCTCTAGCGACAGTTAAGGTGCGCACGTCAGGATCAAGACAGATAGGATTTATGGCAGCCCAACCACGATGCACACGGTGATCAGACGGCTGCGTGCGAACCCAATCGTCACCTGAGGACGAGGAGCAAACGGATGTCTGACCTTACGACTGTTTTCTTCCGTACGAAATATATGGAAGCGGTTCAGTTCTGGAAAAAGAATTAGTTAGCGTTCAATATAGTCCACTACTCCACCTTCTCTTCCCATATGTAACGGTACGGCAACCGGATAAGTGCAATGGAAACGGTCTTCGAATCTCATTACCAAACTTTGATCCAGTAAATTAAATTTAAAACGTCAGACACGGTGTTGCATTTTGTGATGGCAACCCCCTCACCTGCTACGAGACTACGACGGTTGGATCGGTTCCAGTCTATAAACATCTCAAAAAACTTTTTTTTTCTTTTTGAAAGGAATGACGAGCATTCGTTTTTATTGGTTTTCTTATTTTTGCTTACTATATACCAACATTCGAGGCGGCGCGGGTGAATGTATAGAACCTTTCTACAGTTTCTAGCATGCAATCTTCCACGAAAACTCAACGCCATGAATGATATATAACATCAATAACAGAACACGCATGGCCAACGATGCATAGAGAAGAACAGCGCGCGTACGTACCCGGGGCAAGAAAGCCGTGGATTAAAAACCTCCTCGCTTCGCCGGACGCGACTGTCAGGATCACGCCGAGCGCACGGCGGACGGCGTAGAGGACGATGCCGATCCAGAAATCAGGGAAGGAAGCACCGTGCGACGCCGCCGCCGGACAGTCGGCTCAGCAAGATTGGCCAAATGAGATGCAAGCAATAGAAATGTCGAGTAGTGGGGGCTCCGTGGAGAAGACCGAGTGGAAACTGGAGAGAAAACAAGAGTTTTTTCGAATGATCTTAGGAACGGCCCTCTCGCTAACAGTTCCCCATGTTTATAGAGAGAGTGGGCTGTTTCCAATTGAACAACTCTCCCCCTTCTTTCTCTTTTTTCTCCCCCGGTTTGAGGAACTGAACAACAAATTTCTTTTGAGAGAGAGAGCGCTAGACAATACTGTTGCGACAGCATAGACGGGCCGGGCCGGGCCGTGTAAGAATGCAACTGGCGGTCCTATACAAACAACAAAGCTTCAATCAAGCTCGTACTAAGTTCTGCAGGCCCAGCGAGCGAGCCCATCTTCTCTTGCCAGTGCGGCGCTGCAATAGAGCTCGCCTAGAAAGCAACAACGCAAGTGGACCTCGAGTCGAGAAAAGGTTCACCTCCAACCGTCGCCGCGCTTTCCCGCACTCCCGCGAGCGGCCGATGCGCCCGGCACAGCGCCGCGGCGATGCTCCTCACGGACGCGGCAGCCTCATCTGGATCCGGCGCCTCCAACTCATCGCCAACCCGCAACGTCCCCTCGCATCTCTGCAGCGCACGGGCACACACCGAGGTCGGCGTCACCGTTAATGGAGGCTGGCACGGGAAGAGGAAGGGTTGGGCGCCGGTGTCGTGGCCTCGTGGGAGACGAAGCGGAGGATGGCAGCAGGCGCGGGGAGAGGGAGGGCGGCAGCAGATGTGTGAGAGAGGGAGAGACGGAGAGTAGGGAGGCGGCGGCGGTGGCGGCGCACGGGCCATCTGCGCCTCCGCCCGCTCTTTCTGCCGTCTCCAACCGCGAACTGGGAGTACTCGGCAATCCCCGGCTCCACATGTCGGCACGCACGTATGCGAACCGCCGGGCGGAGGGAACGCGCGGGGCTTTTGCTCTAGCGGCGCGGAGTTTCTTTTTTGTTTTTCTTTTTGATTGACATTTTTTTTATGATTTGAAAGTTGTATTATGAAACAAATTTGCTAGAAAAATTATTTAAAAAACATGGCCCAGGGAAAAAAAAGACTCGCAACTCGGCTAGACTTTTCAAACAAATCCGATGGAATATTTTCACTTCCACACGTACACTAGTCTATTGGGCTAGTGGCCAATGATAATAACTGTTCAAGATCATAGACTGGTATATGCAACTGGACTACTTTCTCCATATCTAAATAAATCAACTTCTTGTTTTAAGTTAAACCCAAAACATTGGCTAATTTTTTTGGCAGAAAAAACATTAGTATTTATGACATCAAATAAGTATATTTTAAAATATATTCTATGATGTATATAATTATACTGATTTAATATACTCCCTTTATAATTAATTCAATCAAATTAAAAGTACTTTTCATAACATATAAGATAACTCTAAAAACTGTTAGGGACGGAGGGAGTATCACCGGTGGACTAAATTTCTAGATCAGCAGTAGTACTATTCCACATGTTTTCGAAAGGAGAGAGCTTACGTATATTAAGATGAAAGACTTGCTAAAATTCAGTCTGAATTTTATCTTTCTTTTAAGCAACAGTTATTATATATATTTTTATACTAAAGTTGTAGCAGTTCGTTGCAATTTATACAGGCATAATCAGTATTTTTCGGTTCCGCGAATAAAAAAAACTTGTTAGACAAAACCACAACTAGGGTGATCAGAGCGAATAATGCTTCCCCATATCCTAATCTATTTTTTGATCGGATTCGGAGCGGATCGGATATTATATATACGGATTCAGATGCGAATACATATTTTTTAGATGTCGAAAATGGTACGGATTCGGACCGGTGTCGGAGCGGAAGCAGACTTTTTAAAGTAGGATGATATGTGCTTACGTGTTGTTTTTTATGATGAGAAACAATTTATTAACCAAAGTCATAAAGCGGCAAGCATGCAATCACTAGAATTACCATTCCATGTCGTGTGTAAACATACTTGAATTAGTATATATAGTTGACTAGCTTTATTTGTGGGCTATAATATAATAATGCTTGTATTATGGGCTGGGTTGACTTGTATTCTTGCCGCTTAAATGTCCGATAATCTGCGTTCAATTATCGGATAATCCATATCCGTCGGATTTCGCCAATCCCATATCCTAGACCGCATCAGCATATAATCGGATTCAAATTATTCGCATCCGCACGGATATTAAAAAAACACTTCTCCATATTCTTCGAATTTGGATTCAGAGTGGAGGATTATCCATACCACTTTCATTCCTAACCATAACCTGACAAAATCTAACCTGTGTTGGTACAAAGACAAATTAATAATTTACGACTATTTCTATAGTCAGATAGGGATAATTTTTTAGACAAATTTTGTTGAAGGACACCGCAAAAAAGTGTAATTGGCTGGCACACACCGCAATGGTGAGTCTTTGCTCAGTACCATTACAAATTCATGGTTATTTGCCAGTGGACACCGCGCTGAATATTTTATTCATTTCTCAGTTTTGGGGAAAGAGAAGGTAAGGGAAATGACTTTGTTGCCCTCGCCTTCAACCTCCGGTTGTGCACTAATTTTTGCCATAACACACTGCCTCTGCCTTGTCTTCTCCGGCGAGGTCTTCCATGGCCGGCGAGGTCTTCCTTGCAGCGGCGTCCCACCCCCATCTCCCGTCGCCACGCATCCTCGCGCTCGCGCCCAGTTCCCTGCTCGTGCCGTCGCCCTCCTGCCTACTAACTAGACAGCTAGCGCATGGCACTTGTGCGGTGATGCACTTACTGTGCAACTTACATACAGCAACGAAAATCATCCCAAATTCCAAAACGCGTGCTATACGCACTCACCCACGGCCACACATGGAACTCACGCCGCGTGCTCCATCATAGCCCTGAACTCGCGGAAGCTGATCCGGCCGTCGCCGTCGGCGTCGTGCGCCGCGGTCACCCTGGCGCAGCAGTCCTCCCGCGCCGCGGCGCTGTCGGGCAGCTGCATCCCGAGGCGGCGCAGCACGTTCCAGAGCTCCCCGGCGCCCACAAAGCCGTCGTCGTCGCGGTCGAACACGTAGAAGGCCTCGCGCAGCTCGTGCTCCGTCGCCTCCTTGCGCTCCAGGAGATCCTCCGCTGCCGCCTTCGCCGTGCACCCGCCGCATGCCGCCGCAATGTCCTCCTCCTTGTTGTCGTCGCCGGAGGAGTTCGAGCACTCCATGTCGTCGTCGTCGTCGTCATCCAGGCGCAGGCTCGCCGTCATGGCCGCCACGACGTCCGGCCACGACGACGTGGGGCACCGCTCGCAATGCCGGTTGACCCCCAGGGAAAATTTTATCGGCGATAAAATTTCGATAAACCCGATAATCCCGTTTATCGCTGAGGTCCGATAAAATTTATTTATCGCCGAGATTCTAATTTTCACTAGTCCACCTACATGAAAGTATGATACTCTATTATACTAATACTATTATGTGTTAGCTCTTGATGTTAAATGCTTTACATACAACTTATATAATTTTCTAGTGAAATTAGGTATTATTTTGTTTTATTTTTGACTGAGAAATTTTCCGATAAATCCGATAAACCCGTTTATCGGTGACCTCCGGTATTTTTTTTCTACCGATAAATTGAACCTTGGTTGACCCGCCTCCGACGCGGAGGAGGAGATGGCGCCAGCGCCACAGCCACCGCGCCGCCGTCGTCGCCGTCGCTTCGGCCGGACAGGAGGCGCACGAGGACCGCCCGCGACGCGGAGCATACGCCCCTGCTCGCGGCCGTGGCCACGTTGCCGCCGGGTAGCATAGGCTGGAGCGCGAGCATGATCAGGATGAGGCAGCCGTGGACGAGGAGGTCCAGCACCGTGGGCAGCACCGGCTCGGCGGAGGCAGGAGGGCGACGGCGCGAGCAGGGAACTGGGCGCGAGCGCGAGGATGCGTCGCAGCTGCTTGGGGACGGGAGACGGGGTGGGACGCCGCTGCAGGGAAGACCTAGCCGGCTTGGAAGACCTCGCCAGAGAAGACCAGGCGGCGGCGGTGTGTTATGGAAAAAATTAGTGCACAACTCGAGGTTGAAGACGAGGGCAATAAAGTCATTTCCCTCACCTTCTCTCTTCTCAAAACTAAGAAATGAATAAAATATTCAGCACGGTGTCATTGGCAAATAATCATGAATTTGTAATGGTACTGGGCAAAGACTCGCCGTTGCGGTGTGTGGGCCAATTACACTTTTTTGCGGTGTCCTCCAACTAAATTTGCCATTTTTTTTATGTAAAGACAAACAACAAATCATAAAAGTAATTATTATTTGTACTAGTTGCTTGTAAAGAGCACCATCTAAGATCATTTTTAAATTTAGACACCCGAAATACAAAAGAAAAGAAGAAGTGTTACGATCGATAATTATTGTGGCCTCAAGTTGGGGACGCACAGGCGGAACACCTTCCACAAGAAAAGCAACTCTTCCTACCAAACTGTCGTAATTCATGGGACGCTCCAAACCTGCTTCACCGATGACCTAGTCAGACATTGACGGAGCTCCTGCGAGCCATCAGCTCGTCCACTAACCGTCCGACATCATCGTAAGATGACCCACCCTTGGCCACCGCGCGCCTCGCCTTTTCCCCAAGCTCCTTGGCCTTCTCCCGTATTGCCTCGGCGTCGTCGCCGTCGCCCATCACTCTCCTGATGGCCTCCGCGATCACCTCACCGCCGATCACGCGCCGGGTCTCCAGCTTCGACGCGTAGTCCGTGGACCCCACGCCGACACCGACCTTGAGCAGCTCCACCACCAGCTTCTCGTTGTAGAACTGGTCGGCGTAGCGCGGCCACGTCACCATAGGCACGCCGGCGCTCACGGCCTCCAGTGTCGAGTTCCACCCGCAGTGCGTCACGAACCCACCCACTGCCGGGTGGGCCAGGATCAGCCTCTGCGGCGCCCAACCCCGGATGATGAAGCCTCGCTCGCCGCGCGCCATCAGCTCCGCGAACCCGTCAGGCATCCATTCTGACTCCTCGATGTCCGCGCCGCCGCCTATGACAAAGACGAAGTTCTTGCTGGACATGTCGAGGCCACGTGCCAGCTCGCGCAGCTCGGGTGGCGAGAAATGGGATAGCGTGCCGAAGGACACGTACACCACCGAGCCCTCCGGCTTGTTGTCGAGCCACTGCTGGCAGCCGTCCGCGTCCGGCGAGGGCCCGTTGTCGGCGCCCCTCGTCGCCGCGTCCTTGCTGGCGAGCGCGACTGGCCCGACGAGCCATGCGCGGCGCCCGAGCGTCGTGGTGTAGTGCTCCAAGTAGTCTGGCTCCAGCTCGTGGAAGCTGTTGAACACCTCGCCGTAGCTCCTCTGGTCCGCGGCGTTCATGCGCTGCAACAAGGCCCAGTCCTCCGGCCGCTTCTTGGGATCCATCATTTGGCTGCGCCTCAGCTCGACGCGGTGCGGCAGCCCCGGAAGCAGCACGAGCGCGTCGGGGTCGGTGGGGGTGGCCTCCACGGGGTTGTAGTACAGCATACAGTCGATGCAGGTCCGCGAGAACAAGCTGCCGCCGAGGAACGCCATCCGCGGGACGCCGTGCTCCGCGGCGGCGTCGGTGGCCCAGTCGAAGAAACTGTCGGCCACGACGGCGTCGGGACGATCCTCCGCCAAGAACCGGTTGAACGGCTCGCGGAGTAACCGGACCCCGTGGTAGAACTTTTTGCGGTCGTCCATGGAATTAAGGGCCGGGCCGGTCTCGACGCCGGGGGGCAGCCCGACATCGGGGAATGGCACGACGGCGATGTCGATGGCCAGGGCGCCCTCGGTGCATCGGGAAGCGTCGTTGGTGCGGTCTACCACCGAGCGGATGACTTGAGCGTTCACCGGGGTGGTGAGGATGGTGCACTTGACGCCTCGGGCGGCGAAGAGCGCGGCCATGTCGGCGATCGGGATGAGGTGCCCCGGTGCGAGGAACGGGAAGAAGAGGATGTGCAGCGGCTGCTGCTCATCTTTGATGGCCATGGCTGGCTGTGTGCCGGCGTCGGCGCAGCTGCGCTCGTGGGAGTAGATCTAGATCAGGTGGAAGCAAGGGCGGCACGTATTTTGCACGGAAGGGCGTAGCTAGAAAGCGGAGTAGCAAGAAATCTGGAAACTTTTAAGCGGAAGATACTTAGAAAGGATGCATGTTCCAGATGATGATTGGACAGACTATTATATTTGCAGTTTTCTATTGTATACTGTACTATCTGACGGAATCATCGAGGAAGAACGCTAATGATTTGATTTAGTGATCTTCAATATGATTTGATTTGGTGTATACTGTACTATCTGACGGAATCATCGAGTATGATTTGGTGATCTCCATCCCAGCAAGCCTCAGGCACCGTTTAGATGCCAAAATTTTTGCCAAAATTTTCAGATTCCCCGTCACATCGAATCTTTGAACACATGCATGAAGCATTAAATATAGATAAAAAATAAAACTAATTACACAGTTTAGACGAAATGGACGAGACAAATCTTTTAAGCCTAATTAGACCATGATTGGACAATATTTACCAAATAACAACGAAACTGCTACAGTAGCATTTCGCCAAAAATTTTGCCAACTAAACAGCCCCTCAAATGATTTGATTTGATGACTCGCAAAGTTTGAACAGTCTCTGCAAGTGGTGAGTTATAATAATTGTATACAGTGCTTTCGTAAGCCTAGAGGTTACCAGCTGAATTCCATGTATTCCACGAGTGAGCAAAATACGCTGCAGACTGCAGTAATTTCGTAAGGGATGCTTCAGAAGTTCAGATGAGAACGAAACATCGACTAGCTCCTGTCCCGTGCGTGACCTCCCGCAGACCCCCACCAAAGCTTGCCTTGTTACCGCTTCATCAGCGTGGAAGCAGAAGCAGTGTTCGAGCACCTTGAACTTAATGAAGCGAGTCTCGAAAAGTACCCGTCCGTTTCGTCATTGGTAACGTAACATCCACGTCGATCCAATTTTCCGCCGAGCCCTGCAGCACCCGGCAACGGATAACACGAGTCATGGGGCAGGCAGGATAGTTATCAATTCCGTTCCGGTACCGGCCGGAATGCCTGGTATGCCTCGTTCCGCAGCCCAAAACGGCACAAAGCACGCTGCATCCTGTACCGGCCTCTGTTCCAGCCAGTTCCGGGCGTTCCGGACGGCATCCTGCTTACCGCCCATCTTGGTACTGCCAAGGCTTACTGCTGCGAGCTCTCCGAGATGAACGAGCTCAGCTGGTCTGTTGCCCAGACCTCTACGGTGGGGGCGTACGGAGTTGGGGGCATTAATTAAGCACATGTGCATCAGTGTTGTGTAGTTGCCGTCGCCTCCGCCGTGGCCACTGACGCACTTTTCCTTCTACTGCAGTGCAAGTAACGGGTGAATGGATAAGATGTGTGGATGCGACTGGAGTTGCATATAATATTGGGTCATCTACTTGGGCTGCTTCATGTTTGGACCTCCAGTTCACTAGTAGTTCAACGCTTAAAAGTTAATATGCATTATATTTTCTTAATAAAAACCTGATAATTATTAATTATATTAAATCTAGAACGGCACACCGGAATGGACCGGTACCGATATGATCCATTCCAAGAGCAAAACCGAAATGGCCACCAGAATGGAATTGACAAGCAGGCAGTCAAGCTAGAGTGTACTTGCACGTGTCCCATGTAATAATATTGTGGTGTCGGTGTGGCGGAGAGTAGGCCCTACTATTTGACTTGCATCTTCTATTACTGTCGTGTCGCGCGATTGAATGCGACTGCCGACATCGCGCTGAAAGAGCCGCCGCTCCCTCCTGTCCTGCCATGCTTCCACGACGTCGTGGTCTTCAGTGCTATTTGATTAGGCCTTGTTAAGTTCTCTCCGGAATCTAGAATTTGGCACTATATGAAAAGAAGATTTCCATCACATCAAAATGCCGATACATGCATGGAGTATTAAATGTAGATGAAATTAAAAACTAATTGCACAGTTTTGTTGTACTTTACGAGACGAACGTTTTGAGCCTAATTAGTCAATGGTTGGACATTTTTTATCAAATACAAACGAAATACTACAATGCCAAACAGTAACTTTGGCGGCGCCGCCGATTCCGGGCAACTAAAGGCCTAAGGCCTTGTTTAGTTTCCCTCAAAATTCAAGTTTTTTCACTCTCTCTCCATCATATCAATTTTTAGCCGCTTGTATGGAGTATTAAATGTAGGTAAAAAAATAACTAATTACACAGTTTAGTTGGAAATCACGAGATGAATCTTTTGAGCCTAGTTGGTCCATGATTGGACAATATTTGCCAAATAAGACAAAAATAGTACTATTCATCGGGTTGAAATTTTTTGCAATCTAAAAATGGCCTAAGTCTCTTCGCTGAGATAACATACAAGAGCATATAAATATTGCATAGGATAAAGTCACTGACAAATACGTGGATAACGTACCATCAAAAAATCGTGGATAACGAAGTAGCAATTATTCAAGTTAGGGATAGAGTAAGACGTAACATCTTTAACAAAATTAATGAGAAAATTAAGAAGAACGATAAGGTCATTATATTGACTTCGTCTTTACCCGGGCCCGGCCCGGGGGTGGGGTGCCCAGGCCCAGGGAACAGATGGGCCCCTCCCAGGTATGTACTTATCATATTGACTTCATCTTTACACTAGTGATACGCGATACGCCAGATCCCCAACTCCCCGTAATCACGCTCCGCGCGACACGACGCGACCTTCCAAGTTCTGCCTTCCTTCCTGCGTGTGCGGCTTTTGTGTGGCGAGCCTGGCGGCGTTCCAATCTAGGGCTTGTTCCAGTCCAGCAGAGCAGAGCAGGCGGCAAATCACACGGACCCTTAATCTCACTCTCACCTCACGTGATCTGTGATCCCTCAACCCTCATCCCTGTTGCGCTGTTCGTCGGCAGTTCCAGCAGAGAGCAGGCAGGTGCTAGGCAGTAGCAACCAGCAAGGTAGGAATCTGAAATTTAATTACTAATTGTTTCTTTCTCACGTAATCCCTACTTTTATGAAATTATTGTTACTAATTGTTTCTCTAAATTTTAACAGTAATATGTCATCTAGAAAGTATGCTTCTGGCAACGACAAAAGGAAGAAGAAAAAGTGAATAGATGATTTGATACAATCACAGAGAAGGGCCCTTGATAAATTTCTTAAGAGTAATACTAGCACCTCAAGAGATCCAGATGCATTGGCGATAGTTGTTGAGGAACCGGCTAATGCTAATCTAGAGGATAAGGACCATATGGAAGACATTGTTGACATCGACATGGATGACCATAATGTGAGTGATCATGAGCACATATTTAATTCAAATAAAACAGAACTATTGTTGATGAGGATCCAATTTTTATCGTTATTTATGATCCAAGAAATTAGGATAAACTTGATAACAAAGCAAGGGATACATTAGTTGACAAGGGGCCTATAAGAGAAGAGAATCTTGAATTCCCTTGGGATGCCAATGATAGACATTTTTCCTATGCCTATTACTCTAGAAAAATGAGCAATAGAGAGGTACATGATAGAAAGGGTTAATTTGTTCCAAACACTTGGACAGAGCATTTTGCTACTGTTGTAAGCTTTTTAATTCTGACAAATGCAAGAGTTCATTAGCGAATGATGGGTTTAGAGATTGGAGGCATGTCAATGAGAGAGGTTGAGGGAGCATGAAATTAGTGTTGAGCACATTACCAATATGACCTCATGGAATCACTCGAGAATTAGGCTGAGCAAAAGATGGAAATTTTTTCTTGATTATGTTGATGGTCTAACTGTAAAATCATTATGCAACACACGTTGGGAGAGTTGGATTAAAAGTGTTACAACAATTAGATATCAAACTCCTCAGCTAAGGGCAGTTTTACTTGCATTAACTGAAGATCCTGATGTTGAACCCAAGGATAGGAGTGGTGCAAAGAATTTATTTGATGTGCTTGGCAGCTTTGAATTTGTTTTTGGCATGGTTATTTGGCATGACATTCTATTTGTCGTCAATAAAGTGAGCAAAAAATTGCAATCATTATCTATGTGCATTGATTCTGCCATGCGACAGATAGAAGGCATAATGGATTACTTTGAGACCTATAGGAATGATGGGTTTGCTTCTAGTATGGTCAGTGCTAAAGAAATTGCATCTGAAATGGGTGTTGAGCCATCATTTCCTATAAAGTGTCATGCTCTTAGAAAGAAACATTTTGATGAAAATAATAGTTAGGAAGTCACCTTGCAAGTTGAGAAGGATTTTAAAGTTAGTTACTTTCTGGTTATGGTTGATATGGCAAAAAGATCATTGAAAAGTAGATTTGAACAACTCCAGTGATTTAATGAGTTATTTGGGTCTTTAATGAGTTCAACAAGCTTGAAGTCCTTGGATGGTCCTAAACTAAATTTGTGTTGCACACCATTGGCAGTAGCTTTCTCTTATAATGGCTCATCTGACATTGATTTAAATGATCTAATTTCTGAGCTAAGGTTTCTGCCATCCGCTTTACCAGATAGAGAAATGATAGCTATGGAGATTTTTGAGTTTGTTACAAAAGGTGATTGTTATCCTAGTACTTCCATTGCTTATCGCATCTTGTTTACTATACCAGTGACTAGCCCTGGGCATGATTAACCGAAGACCGAACCGAACTAACCGAGACCGAGACCGAAGTGACCGAGACCGAAAATTTCGGTCACAAGTTCGGTCTTCAGTTTGAAGTAACCGAACTAACCGGACTTAATTCGGTCATTACCCTCGGGTAACCGAACTAACCGAATTAACCGAACATTTAAATTTTGTTGACATAATATGTAATTTAGACTATTATTAGTGATATAATATTTATTCTAGTGGGTTTATATCAACCATCACTCTTATCACTATGTTTAATCTATATTTTGTATTGTATTTTTGCCTTGAAATAGAAAAAATATTGGTAAAATTTGCTACAAATTACAATATTTAGTAGTTGTTTTGTGAAGTTCGGTTAGTTCGGTCATGACCGAGACCGAACCGAACTAACCGAGACCGAACTTGCTCGGTCCTGAGTTTTAAAACTAACCGATCGGTCTCCGTTTTTAGATGACCGAACTTTCGAAATGACCGAAGACCGAGACCGATCGGTTCGGTCAGACCGAACGCCCAGGGCTACCAGTGACTGTGGCATCAGCTAAAAGAAGCTTCTTAAAATTAAAATTGCTGAAGAACTATTTGAGATCTACAATGTCACAAGAGAGGTTAAATGGATTGACAACATTATGCATTGAGAAGTGATTGTTGGATGAGATTGATATTGACACCATCATCGATGACTTTGCATCAAGGAATGTTAGAAGAAATTTTTGAGGTAATTTAATATGTATATATACAAATTATTTCATATGAATATTGCTTTCGCATTTAGTTAACTGCTTATTAGTAACATTTTGTTTATGTGTGTGTAAATACTACCAATGGGTAGTACTAGTAGTATTATCATGTTCATATAAAAGGCCCACAATTTTAGCTTCGTTCTAGGTCCAAAAAAACTTAGGACTGGCCCTATCTTTACCACTGTTATGGAAACAGTTAGTGATAAACATTTTTGTCAAAAAAACTACTCTTAACTTGAGTGAGACAGTTGCATACATACTAGAAGCAGAGTCCTTGAAGAAGCCATAGGAATCTTCATTCTTAGGTGATCAAGTTTTGACTGTTTTAGGTAGAGAAAGAAAAGTTAAGAATCATTGGGAAGAAGAAAGCCAAGAGCAAGGAACAATGTACATGCTATCTATGTGAGAAGAAGGGTCACGTGATAAAGGATTGTCCATTTTGAAGATTATGAGAGGAGTATACTCAATGGCAAGTGAGGATGAAAGTGATGTATTATCGTCAATCATGTAGTTACTATTCATGAGTGGATACTAGATTCATGGAGTTGCTTCTTCGGTGAGGGAGATGTTTAAAAGGATCTCCACATCCAATGAATGGAATTGTTCACTTAGGGGCCTGTATGGGGTATGCTATCACTAATGTGGGGGCGGTTACATTAGAGATGCGTAAGCATAATTAATGGAACACATTGCACACTAAGAGGAGTTTGGTATATCTTATGTCGGGGTTATAACCCCGGGGTGTCTCAAGGCATCGATTAGTTAGCAGGCCGCGCGGCCCGCAACACAGTAGCTAGAGCAAAGGCCCAAACGATTGAGGCCCAGCAACAGCAAGAGCTAAGCAGAGTAGGTTAGGCACCAAGACCATGGGTGATCACGACTCCTTCCTCTAGCACTAGCAGTGTGATGCTCAAATATGCGACCCCTTCCTCGTCACGGCCCCTAGGAGAGATGGGGAGAGGACGAGCCCCACGCGACGTGCCTGTTTTGACAAAGGCAAGAACGCCGCGCTGACCTCGCAAGGATCGAGGTGACAGCAGTCACCTTGGTCCGGTTAGATGCCATCCCTATGCCACGCCGCACCAACGAGACGACACCGCACAGCGGTTGCAGCGGATATGAAACCCACCATCTGAATACAGACCGACAGGACACGCGTATGATCCCACCCACTACGAGATAGGATCCATGACAAGTGTTTCGACCTAGAGACCTCCCTGGCCGGCGGAGTGCCCTAACCCCAATGATCGGGGTCGTGGCCCTCAGCCCCACGAAGCGACCAGACGAACAAACGACCCATGGCGGCTACCTACTATGGGTACGACGCCCCGGGGAACCTAGAAACGACGATGAAGACCATGACAGATGCCGCATTGCATAGGACAGCTGACGAACTATCACCATGGCTACAGTTCTGTCACAACTAGCATAGTAGCACTACGTCTCGCTCTGTCACAACGTGGCCACAAGACCATGACGATGGCCATGCCCGGACAGACATCAGAAGATGGCGTAGCTTGCAAGCCAAGTTAGTTAGGACCTCCCTCAGGCTCACGACCCTTCGGTCGGGGAAACCTCCTCTTTGTATCAAGCCCTAGCCCCGAACTCTATATAAGGGCATCTAGGGCACCCACCTCAGGACACGGTCTCATTCTTCATCCTCTACCATTCCATCCATTCACCATAGCAATAGGGCTCCTAGAGTTTCTCTTCGGGCTGCCCCTCGTCTAGCATAGGTTCTACCACCTCTTTCACCATTCTTGCACCCCCCATTGTAAGAACTTTAGAGCATTCAAGCGAGGGACACAGACTCGATCATCTCTAACACTGGACGTAGGGATCCGGCCTAAACTAGTATAAATCCTCATGTCTATTGGATGCTACCATCGTCTTCCTAGAGCAGTGCGGCAATCGTATAAATTTACTAGTCCGGTTTATGAAACACCGACAGTTGGCGCGCTAGGTAGGGGACAGTCGCGCACTCTTGACTATTGAGAAGGAAGTGATGGCTCCTCGCACCACCGGTGGACTCGCTGGTGGAATGGCCCACGACGGTCACATCCACCATGAAAACTATGGGTTCATCGGTGCCAATGGGCCAGTGCCCACGTCCGCCATCAGCCACAGTCCGGACCTCCACCTTGGAAATCTGAGTTTCGTGGGCCATGGCGGACACACTCCCAGAACTACATTCGTGGGCTGCATTCCGGAGTTCACCTACCCGGAGGGGCCAATACCCTCGCTCGTCGCAAGCCGTGGCCAAGTTTCCCGTCTGAGAAACCAAAGGACCATGGCTCATGATGAACTCGCCCGAAGAATGGCCTCAACCGGTCACATCCTTCTAGGGAACCATGCGGTTAACCACACCGAAGGGCCGATGCCTATGGCTGTCCTTGGCCACGGCCCAGACCTCCACCTCGAGAATCTGGGTACTGCGGCCTATGGCAAGCGCGCTCTTGGGACTACCAGCAGGGGCTGTATCCCAGAGTTCACCTACGTAGAGGCCTAGGGCCCTCTCTCATCACTGGCCACGGCCAAGACTTCCACCCAGGAAGCTTGAGGTTCGTGGCTCATGGCGAGCTCGCCTAAGAAATGGCCCGCGGTGGCCACAATCCTTTAGGGAATCATGAGATCGCTCGAACCAATGGGTCAACGACCGTCATCGGCTACTGCCTAGTCTAGACTCATCGCGTGAGGAAACTAGACTCGATGGTCAAACCACGCCCTGGACAACGCCTCCACTATTAGTAGGACACAACGAGTCGGGGCGCGCACGAGCAGCAGAATCAACCACCGTCGCACAGCGGCATCATGGGTGTTCAGGTGGCCAACCGGCGCCACACCACGCAGGGCCAAACCTGGAACCTAGGTCTGACGTCGTATAACAGACAAGCAGCACGACACACCCCCACAAACTATCAGCCATCACTCGCATGCGTGTGCATCCGAGGGAGCTGGCTCTCCGAGCGCACCGCGAGCCGCGACGAGCAGATCGAATAGCGTTGCACTCAAAGCTAGCTCCTATGACATAGGTCACGATGGCTCTTCACCGAGAGAGGAAACCACACCCAGAGGCAGGGACGCCGTGACAACAATGTCGTCGCGCCAGGAGGGTTCAAGCACCGGAACACACGAGCTCTTCCGGCTAGAAACTACACCAAATCAGATGCAAAGAGGTCCTTCTCGGGGGCTCACGGGCCCATTGAGGATATCTAGCTAGCAAGGAACGTCCCAAGGTTGCCCGAGGGGTCAATCATCGCCAGCGATGATCGCTCAAAGCGTTGGAGAAGCGACCTCATTGATTCGTGGCCCAGGAACCATGACAGCTACAGCGCAAGCAAGCGCTCGGGAGCTTGCAGCACCTCGAGCAACAACTCTATCATGAACAGATGCTTGGGGGCTCAACATGCCTCGAGTTTCGACAACCAGATCCACAATGGCTTCTGACACATTAGTCAGTAACGTTATCTCTGGCTCTAGCCGCTCTACCCAAACACATCCACATACACATGTAGGCTCACCCCTCGCTTTAAGAAATCGTGACCAACTCGCGAAGCAAACCATAGAACAGTGCGCTCGAGCACCCCGTCCAGGAGCCGCTTAGATCCCCGAGTGACCCGCTCTGGCTCGCGCCAGTGGCTAGACACGAGTCACCCAACATTGTCAATAGCGTGGTTTGGTATAATCTTTGTACCCTCTCTCGTTGTATCTGCATTACTTTTATATGCTTGCTACAATTGTTATGACAATATCAGTATTGATCTAATTCATATTCTTAGTTGCAATGTTCATCATCTACTTTGATTATATACTTAGTATAGCTAGTTTATCATTGTATTTATGCATAAGTTCGTATAGCGCTTACCCCAATGTACACAGGGTGAGTGATTGGCATTGTGTAAGCATGGTGCTTATATACTGTTTGCCTACGAATACACTCTATATTTCGGGTCATGTGGTAGATCGCGGATGTGACACTCCCATTGAGTCCTTTGTAGTCTACTCCCCGAATATAGGCCATAGAAGTAGGGTCCGATTATGAAGGTAGAGCAAGCTCTGTTCTTAATCTTCCTTTAGTAATACCCCTTATGCGTAGATATGAAGATGATCTTAGCCATGACTACTAGGTGTTATTGCTCTAATCAATGTATGCTTTGACTTATAATTAAGAATGACTTAGGAACTATTCCTCTAATATTCTACCTGACCATGCTAATGCCATAGATAGGAGTGCTCCGAGTGATTTATCATTATACTTGATCAATACTTATCATATATATATATATATATATATATATATATCTTATGACTTACCCCTGTTATGAGTAGAATATTGGTTATGGTTTGTTTCTTCATCAATACTATAAGTTATCAATACATGTCCATGCTACACCTTCCCTGTGGTAAAATATAAATAACGATACCTGGAATACTCTCGTATGAAGTGCTATAATGGTATAATTATCTGTGCGCTTCCATATCCCTTTTTATTTTTATATTCTTATTAGTCACATGAAATAATAAAAAATTGCTTAGTAGTAATACTAAGTAAAACCAACAAACATCTCTGATACCATCATTAGGGATGACAACCTAGTACAAGTAATGCTAAGAGATGTAGGCATATAATAGGTGGCTATTTAAAAGAAGTGACAAGTTAATAAATACCAACAAGCATTTCTGGCGCCATTGCCGGGGAAGGTAGCTAGCAAAGGAAGTATTGATAAACTTATATTATTTAACCATTGACCTCTGCTCAAATAGTTTTACCCTTGTTTTGTCTTCTTGTGTATCTTATACAGGGTAATGTATGATTGGTTTTAACCTTCCGATAAACTACGTTGAAGATCTAGAAGTATTAATCAGGAGGACTAAAGCTAAACTCAAGAAAGTCTCAGCTTTAGATTCGGAAGACAACCAAACAAGACGAAGCTTAACACTAGAGTTTGAAGCCATGGCTGACAAGACTCTTCGTGAATTCTCTGCTCCAACCACCGCCAACATCCGTACTGGACCAGAAACCAATGTAGGAGACAATGGATTCAAGCTCAAGCCGTCTCTCATAAACATGGTACAAGCTAGCCAGTTTTGTGGGAAGGCACATAAAGATACGAGTGCACATCTCCAACACTTCCTGGAGATCTCCAGCACTTTCATGATCAAGCGAGTTTCCAAAGATGCCATACTACTCTGCTTTTTCCTATTCTCACTCTTGAGGAAGGCGAAGCAGTGGTTCTACGCCAATAAAGATAGAAACACTATATGGAATAACTGCTCCACTATCTTCCTAGTAAAGTTCTTTTCCACAGGCAAGACCAATGCTCTGCGTGGGAGAATTTCAAGTTTTTAGCAGCACACGATGAATCTATCTCTGAGGCATGGGAACGCTTTCAAGATTACATATCAGAATGTCCTCATCATGGGATGGAGAATTGACTACTCATGCAGATGTTCTACCACGGGTTGACCACTAGTACCCATGAGACTATGGATGCTGCTGCTAGAGGTGCATTCTTGTCACTTACACTTCTAGCTGCAACCACTCTCGTAGAGAAGATGACCTCCAACCAAAGCTGGAATGAAGAACATATTCCTCGTAAGAGAGGAGGAGGTATGCATCAACTCAAGGAGGTAGACATGTTGTCTGCCAAGATGGACCTGCTGATGAAGAAGCTCGAAGACCGAGCTAATGAGAAGAAAGAAGTCATGCACATTCGTGATTCCCACATGACATGTGAAGAGTGTGGAGACACTGTACACTCAGGGAACAATTGCCCTAAAATTCATGAGAATGTGAACTTTGTCAACAATAACAACTACAATCGTCCTCAACAGAATCAAGGATGGAACCAGCAACAGAGGCCGAACTACCAAGATAGCTACCAATGATAAGATTCTGAAAAATATAAATAATAGAATGAATAGCTTTGCTTCTGCCATTAAGAACCAACATAGCTTTAATAAAATGGTAGAATCACAAATAGCTTAGCTGGCGGCTGCTGTTCCTTTGTCCGATAAAGGTAAGATTCTGGGGCAGCCGAAAGATATAGAAACTACAAATCTTGTCGATATTCATAATGCAGCTTAATACTACACGGTGCCATCGACGGGAAGGTGGATAGATTATACCTTGCCGAAAAAGAAGAGCGATCCAGGGAGACCTATCATCCCTATCGCCATTGGACCTCACATTTTCTAGGAACCTGTCTGTGACTTCGGAGTAAGTGTCAACATCATGCCTAAGGTAATCTATGAAAAGATTTTAGGAGATCCTTTGTTGTACATAAATATGCGGTTGCAGCTTACAGATCAGTCACTCTGCTACCCTAAGGGAATTCTTGAAGATGCCATCATCCGAGTGGGACAATCATATGTTCCCGTAGACTTTGTGGTTTTAGAAATAGGTGGAGATGAAAGGGCACCCATCATTTTGGGCCGACCTTTCCTGAGCACCACAAAAGCCATCATCTATGCGGACTGTGCCAAGATCTATTTTACAATCAAGGACAAGAAGGAGAAGTTCTCATTCAAGAACCGCATCTTGCAATCCCTAGTCATTCACAAAAGGCATACCTGCCCGAAGAGACAATAGTGACCAAGAAGAAGAAGAACCGGAGAAGGAGGAAGAACAAGGCCAGCCAGTCACTAGAAGAGACAGTCAATATGACCAACACACTTCGATCTGAGTACGACCATGTCCTCGCTCCACCATTCCTTGCTAAGAAGGATGATCCTGGCGTACCGACGATCGAGTGTATCATCGGACAAAGAATTTTTCATAAGACCTTCTATTATATTGGATCGGGCGTCAACATAATGTCCAAGGTAACATATGAATATTTGTTTGGTAACGAACCCTTGTACCCTACATATATGTAGTTGTAGATGATGGACCAATCAATCCAATTCTCAGAAGGCATAGCAAGAGACGTCATGGTGAAAATACAAGATCACTGTGCCCCCGCTGACTTCATGGTTCTAGATATGGGAGAAGAAGAAGATGATACACCTATCATTCTTAGGAGACCGTTCCTCAACACCACCAACACGATCATCTACGTCGGATCTGGACAAGTCCACTTCTAATTCCCTAGAGAAAAGGTACGCTGTTATTTCAATAGTTATATTACTTATGAGCAGCCGAAGAAGAACCACTCTAGGAGGAGATGTTGATCATCCTGCCATCAAGAAAATCAACCCCTATGGAATGAGTGGGAGGAGAATAAAGAACCTGTGAAAGATGATCCTACTCCGCCAAAGTCAAACCCACAAACCAAGCAGGTATGGAAAGAAAAGGTGACACCATCACCATCACAAGAAGTACAATCATCTGGGTCTCCATCACCGAGACTGGATGATACAACTAAAGAGTGAAGGACTATCTCCAGCTAAGTCCTGTCCGAAGGACTTAAAGATCCGAGCCCTCACCGAGAGGTAACATCGGTAATTATCCATATTTACTTTCTAGCATTGCATGAATTATTTTTTACTTTAGCATATTTACTTTCCTACATTAGCATTGCACTGATAAAAGAAAAATAAAATAAAAAGTTTTATTACTGCATTTTATCATTGCATAAGAAAAGAAAATAAAAATTTTATTATTGCATTATAAAAATCCTAAGCCCCATGTGAGTAAATCTACTGTGTGTAAGCATCCATGGGAATATTCACTGTGGTGGCATAAAAATAAAAATACCATGTATACATATTTTTCCTTTTGCATATGAAAAATAGGAAAATCCAAAAATATTAGATAGACATCTTGCTAAAACTCTGCCAATAGAAAATCTGTCTAAATCACAAGAACGAATCCTCAAACGGCTGACCGCTAACCCCGTATTTTAATCTGTGCCACAAGTTTTTTGTGTTCTTGTTGGAGTATTTTACAGGTTGATACATATGATCAAGTGTAAGTTCACCCGGTCGTCTTCATTCACCCGAAATATATATTCCTGGACTGTTGCTACACTCACTACATAAGGAACCCAACTTCTGGATGGATGAGAAAGACTTTTGCTGGTAGAACCGCTCTAAAGAAAACCACGACAACATCCAGCTTAGAGGAGGAGCATCGCCCATGTATCTAGCTAAGTATTTCTTTTCCTTTGGTTTTACTATTTTAGAGTTTGCTATATATTTGCTAAAAAATTAAAAAGATGTATAGTAACCAAAAATAAAATAAAAATTTCTCTTAGCTCTAAGTATTTCTTTTCCTTTGGTTTTACTATTTTAGAGGTTGCTATATATTTGCTAAAAAATAAAAAAGATGTATAATAACCAAAAATAAAATAAAAATTTCTCTTAGCTAGTTATATATATTAGTAGGTGTGACCTTAAAACTTGAAAATAAAATAAAAAGTGTATGTCTAGATTTTTTAAGTTTGATTTTAAGAGCTGAATAAATAAATGAATTCTGGAGATAATCTCTTGCAATGGAAATAATGAATAGTTAATTTCTTTCAAGTACCTAGTTTTCAGCCTTGAATTCTCTCGAGTTTTGGATACGACTGTTTTGATATAAGTGTTTACTGTGAACTTTAAACTCGTGGGTAGCATATGCTTGATCTAAATTTAGGTAATTGATGGATATGATATGAGAAGGTCTGAGCTGCTATTTATCTTGTTCTAAGTGACACTTGAATTCTGGAGATTTCTTTTGAAAAACATAAAAATCATTCATGATGAGCTCCTTGTTTGACAAAGCTTGAATTCCTACCAGAGCCATATATGATATTTAGAATAGGAAAACTTCTGGTCATATATGCTACTTGCCTTGCATTGAGTTTAGTCGAGCTTTGTTGATGCCTTATGAGAGGTTTGTCATGCTCTTAAAATTAAGATCACATACACACCACCCACATATGCACTACTCCTACACTAGGGGTAGGCGCAAAAACATGCCATTCCATTTGGATCCACCCAAAAATGTTTTACTCCTATACTAGGAGGAAACACCAAAAACATGCTTGATAGGTTTTCTACCAAATAAACGCTCCAAGTTCTTGTTGTTATCTCTCAAAAGTTTGTTGCAGAAAAGAAGCATGTGGCTATGCAAAAGTTATTAAAAAAAAGAAAGTGAAAGAATTGAAAAAATAGAAAAGTGTCCGAGATATTTAAAACAATGGGTACTCCGATGCCCGCCTGAAAAAAAGAGAGATGAATAAGATAGCCCATGTTTTCTTGCAAAGTTGTTCCAAGTTTTAAAAGAGAGATATGTTTTCAAGGAGCAAAGTAGAATTAGGTTAGCCACCATATATTCCATACACATGTACATCTTGATTTGATTGTATGACTCAACTCTCTTTAGATCCAAGGTTTGACTTTACAATATATGTATCGCAAGTATGCTCTTTCATGTTTTCTTTCTACCTATGAACTCCACTATAAGCCTTAGTTGTAGGAAGAGAAAGGTATGACATTATGCCTTAGTGAGGATCTACAAATACCACATATATTGAGAGACTTGAGAGTGTCATACAATGGAAGCTCTGAGTTTTATTTTGAAAACTTGCAAAAAAAACTCCGGAATAATGGTTGAGAAAAGAACTTGAGACATAGTGCTTGACTTGATCGTTCTATCTTTCAATTGCTCAAGACCCAAGAGAAGGCTAAGAAGCCCCATGGTTGAAGGCAATATGGGTAAGTTTGAAAGGCAGATCGGTTTATTCTAATTTGGAGGAGAATTTTTGTTTGAACACATGTGTACTTTTGAGGAGCTAGGTCGATGTTTTCAAAATCCTTAAACTCCTGATCCAATATTTGCTGAGTTTAGTTTTGCTAAGGGACTAGCAAAGGTTAAGCTTCGGGGAGTTTGTTGATGATAGTTAACAACTATTATAAACCATCAATAAAACATGTTTAAGGGCATAATTATGATCACCAACAAAGGTTTAGGGTTTAAACTAATAAATTCCACGAGTTTTAGTGAATTTGTGATTTCTGCAGAGTTTCACCAGAAAACTGTCAAGGTAGACCTACATGTCAGAGTTAATTATGCAATTCCACCGTGAAACCTACATAGGAAGGTTCTAGAGGACTCTAGAGGACACCACACCGAGGCGGGAGGCAGGACACTGCCATGTGGGGCCAGCTGGCCCACCTGCAGGCCGCCTGGCCCCTGGGGCCACCTATCAGCCTCTTATTACTACGTCGGTTTTCCATCGCCTCCTAGGTTGCATCTCCACTGTTCCTTAAGTCAGTTTGATCCAAGGGCTCATGTTGCAAGCTCAGGGCTATATAACTAGGCACTGCCCCTCCTGAGGCATCAAGTCATTTGAGAAGAGGGAAACCCTAATCATCCTCAAAGCTCCTCTATATTCTAGGGCATAGCTAGTTAGGCTTGGTCTAGAGGGAGATAAGCAGGCTTTGCTTGGATTCCCAACATTGTCAATAGCGAGTCGCAAAAAAAGACATTGTCAATAGCGTGGTTTGGTATAATCTTTGTACCCCTCTCTCGTTGTATCTCCATTACTTTTATATGCTTGCTACAATTGTTATGACAATATCAGTATTCATCTGATTCATATTCTTAGTTGCAATGTTCATCGTCTACTTTGATTATATACTTAGTATAGCTAGTTTATCATTGTGTTTATGCATAAGTTCGTATAGCGCTTACCTCAATGTACACAGGGTGAGTGGTTGGCATTATGTAAGCGTGGTGCTTATATACTGTTTGCTTGTGAATACACTCTTTATTCTGGGTCATGTGGTAGATCACGGATGTGACACTCTCATTGAGTCCATTGTAGTCCACTCCCCGAATATAGGCCATAGAAGTAGGGTCCGGTTACGAAGGTAGAGCAAGCTCTGTTCTTAATCTTTCTTTAGTAATACCCCTTATGATCTTAGCCATAACTACTAGGTGTAATTGCACTAATTAATGTATGCTTTGGCTTGTAATTAAGAATGACATAGGAATTATTTCTCTGATATTCTGTCTGACCATGCTAATGCTATAGATTGGAGTGCTCTGAGTGATTTATCATTATACTTGATCAATACTTTCATATATATATATATATATATATATATATATATATATATATATATATATATATATATATATATATATATATATATATATATATATATATATATATATCTTATCTTATGACTTACCCCTGTTATGAGTAGAATATTGATTGTGATTTGTTTCTCCATCAGTACTATAAGTTATCAATACATGTCAATGCTACACCTTATAAATAACGATACCTGGAATACTCTCGGGTGTAGTGCTACAATGGTATAATTATCTGTGCGCTTGCGGATCCCTTTTATTTTTATATTCTTATTAGTCACATAAAATAATAAAGAATTGCTTAGTAGTAATACTAAGTAGAACCAATAAACATCTCTGGTACCATCATTAGGGACGACAACCTAGTACAAGTAATGCTAAGAGATGTAGGCATATAGTAGGTGGCTATTTAAAACAAGTGACAAGTTAATAAATACCAACAAGCATTTCTGGCGCCATTGCCGGGGAAGATAGCTAGCAAAGGAAGTATTGATAAACTTATATTATTTAACCATTGACTTAAATAGGCCACACGAAGACGTAGGAGAAGAAGATAGAAGTTCGCATTCAAGACAGGTGCAGGCACCAAGACGCACTTGCAATCAAGTGGCGGAAGACGTGGCGGTTCAGTCCCCCAGGCAGCACGAGACCAACAACGGTCACCGGGGGCACATCGAATGCACGCATTTTCTCTAACATCTACTAACCACCTTCTCGTAGCGCAGGGGAGGCGGAGGCAGCCGGGCGAAAGATTGAGCAGTGGGCGCCAGCACGGCTACATATCCCAAGTAAGCCTCGAACCCTTCGCCTTCATTGTCTTTCGATTCACGCGCCCAAGATTTATGGCGCATGACCATTTATAAGAGGGCACCGCCAAGACACGACGTGGCCATAGGAGGTCGACAACTATTGATGGTAGTTAACAACCATATTAAACCGTCAACATAACTTGAATAAATGCTTGAAATGGATCACCAATAGAAACTTAGGGGTTTAAACTGACAATTTTCACAAGTTTTGGTGAATCTGTATTTTTAGCAGGGTTATTTCAGAAAACTAGAAAGGGAGGATAAAAACGTCAAAAAGAACTTAACCGCGACGAAAACTACTCCAGAAGGTTCCAGAGGACACCACACCATGGCGGACCCCGAGGGGCTGCCAGGTGGGGCCGGCTAGCCCCACCCCTATGCCACCCAGTCTGGCAGGTGGCCCCTTGTCTGTTCTTTTCCAAAATGTTCCTCCACCGCCTCCTAGGATTGCATCCACACCGTTCTTCAAGTCGGTTTGATCCAAGGGCTCACGTTCAACCCCTAGGGCTATATAAGTAGACCCCAGCCCCCCATGAGGCATCAAGTCATTTGAGAAGACAGAAACCCTAATATCCTCAGAGCTCCTCTAGTTTCTAGGGCATTAGCTAGTTAGGCTAGGTTTAGAGGGAGGCAAGCAGATCTTCGCTTGGATTCCCGATCGTGTCAAGTGCTTGGTTTGGTATAATTCTTATACCCCTCCCTCATTGTATCTCCATTATTTTTATATGCTTTGGTACAATTGTTATGACAATATAGTATTCATCTTATTCATGTTCAAGGTTGCAATGTTCATCGTCTACTTTGATTATATACTTAGTATAGATAGTTCATCATTATATTTATGCATAAGTTTGTATAGCATTCACCCCAATGTACAGAGGGTGGGTGGTAGAGACCATGTAAGCATGGCGCTTATATGCTATTTATCTATGAATACACTCTATATTCCGGGTCATGTGGTAGATCGCGGGTGTGACACTACCATTGAGTCCTTTGTTGTCCACTCCCCGAGTATAGGTTGAGGAAGTGGGGCCCGATTACGAAGGAAGTGAAAGCTCTATTCTCAAACTTTCCTAAGTAATGCCCCTTATGCATAGATAGAATGGTGATCTTAGCAATAACTACTAAATGTAATTGCACTAATCAACGTATGCTTTGACTTGTAATTAAGAATGACTTAGGAATTATTCCTCTAATATTCTAACCTGACCATGCTAATATTATAGATAGGAGTGCTCTGAGTGATTTACTTATTATAATGCTTGATCAATGCTTATCATATACATTTTATCTCATGACTTACCGCTGTTATGAGTAGAGTGATTGGTTATGGTTTATTTCTCCATCAATGTTATAAGTTATCAATACATGTCCAAAGCTACATCTTCCCTGTGGTAAAATATAAATACGATACCTAGTATACTCTCAGGTGAAGTGCTACAGTGGTATAATTATCTGTCCGCTTGCAGAATCCTTTTCATTCATATCTTTATATTCTTTCTAGTCACATAAAATGATAGACATCTACTTAGTATTATTCTTGTAGTAACGCTAGTTAGTATCAACAATATTTCTGGCACCATCACTGGGGATGATAACCTGATTTAGCAATGCTAGAAGTGTAGGTAATTAATAGGTGACTACTAAAACAAGTGAGAAGTTAATAAATACCAACAACAACCCCCTAGGTTCACACGCTGAGCGACCCTTTGCATCCACGACTCCACATCGTGCTTAGGAAACCTTCTCTTAGGCCGGCCCTTAGAAGGTCTTGAGGCCACAAAAGGGATAGGGGCAGGGAGGAGATGGGCCCCTGTGGCTCTAATCGGTGGTGCAGAGCCACATGACCTTCTCTCCCTGTGTTCGAGTCGTCCGCTTCGAAGTCTCTCGGGTTGACCCCCTCTGGGGGGAGGCATCTTGCCCTCTGGCTGCTGCGAAGGCGGTTGGGGACCAACAGGATAGATGGCCGACGATTTATAGGATGTCTTGAGTGAGGCATAGCTGAACTCCGCATCGATTGGGGAGGATATTGGGTCCCACTCGAATTACCCATAGACCCCGACGAGGCGCACCGCTCCGACCACGTGGTTATGGAGGACATGCCTCTCTGAAAGCTCTATGTTTGGTGTTGGTAATTAGTGACAATGCCTAAGTGCTAATCATATGCATAAGAATGTGTGTAGCAATGATGATTGGCATAAGACATGGTGAAGCATGGTGATCAAGTGATGTGATGATGAAGTGCTTACCATGATGATGGAGTTGGATGAAGGTGCAAAGCCAAATCATAGATGCTCAAGGCAAAGGTATAATGTAGGAATTTTCATTTTTCATCCAAGACACCATAGAGGGTGTGGATGACTTAGGATACGCAGCCGTACCATGAAGAGGGGAAATGGCGTATCAATTCTAGTCCTACATGTGCCTCTAGGTGACATTTCATTGAGCATAGGCATTTGGATAGAGCGCATCATCTTCGCCCTATGTGCTTAACATGAAAATGAGCTAAAACATGTGCTAAAGTGTTTCACATACTTGGACTAGCTTATATGAGAATAGGGCAAACAAGTGGAGCAAACAAAACTTGAATTCAGCTCTTGATCGTGCATCGGACGCGACCTCCATGAGCATCAGACGCTGGCCAGCGTCTGTTGGCTAACCCTCGTTCGTGCGCTATTTTTGTCCATGCATCAGACGCACTGGTGGAACGGCGTCAGACGCCGTGCGTCAGTGTCCATCGTAAGCTACGTCAGCAGCTCTGCAGCCTCAGCGACGATAGACGCTGGGTGCGTCTGGTGCACCACCGACGGACGTGTCTGATGGGTGCTTGATGGTTCATGACTCTTACTGGACTACGTCTGGTGAACGACGAATGTGTGGCCTCTGTAGCGTCAGACGCGTCTGATGGTGCAAAAATGACCGTTGGAAATTTGACTGCGCAGGACATGTGGCGGCCTCATGAACGTCAGACGCAGTGTGCCGCATCTGTTGCTGGGTGACAGACGCGTCTGGTGACCCCGTGTTTTGGAATAACGGCTCTATTTGAAGGGGTACCTCTATATATATGTGTTGGTCGGCTCTAGGGCTATACTTCTGGCACTTTGACATACTTGTGAGCATCTTGAGCTAAGCCAACGCCCTCACACTTCTCCCCACTCATCTCCTTGCATTCGATTGCGATCTTTGAGTGAGATTGAGTGATTCAAGTGCATTGATCATTGCTTTGCATCTAGAGACACTTGAGGGATTGTTTTGCTATGGGATTTCTTATTACTCTTGGTGGTTACCGCCACCTAGATGGCTTGGAGCAACGGTGGAGGTCCAACACGTGTTGGTGATTGTTCGTGGCCAGCTCCGTTGATTGTCTTGTGAGGGGTTCTTGTGGTTCCACGGCGGAGCGCCGAATTCCAACTCTAGTGGATTGCTCGTGTCATTGTAACTCTTAGCCATTGTTAGGTTCTTGTGGCGTCTTTTGAGAGGCTCAGTGTGTTAGACCGATTAGCCACCGAACCAAATGGTGTAAGGGGACACAACGGGGACTAGCGTGCCAGCAAGCACGTGAACCTCGGGATAAATCATTGGTCTTCATCTCTTGATTGTGATTGATTCATCCCGGTGTTTGGTTGTCCATTGGAATTATTGATTGGTTGGCTCAATTCATCGTCCCTCGGTGAAATCAATTCTATCCTTCTCTCATATTACTTTTCTAGTTGTTCTTTGCTAGTCTTAGTAGCTTTGTTAGCTTGAGTAGAGTAGCTTGTTTAGTTGTTACTCTTGCGGTTTGACTTGTACGGTTGAGTGAATCAAAATTAGAATTGCCAATTGGATAGGTGGCTTGCAAACCCCTCTTAGGCTAGACAAAACTTGGATCTTGCTAATTGTTATTACTAATCAACTTGTCTAGCACATTTTGTAGAAAATTTTATTAGGCTATTCACCCTCTCTAGCCATCAAGACCTTTCAAGTGGTATCAAAGCCATGATCACCATTTGCAAGGCTTAACAACCTTGGTGCAAGATGGCTCAACTCATGTTCAACCATGTCAGCAACAAGCCCCCATTCTTTGATGGTATCTCTTCATTTGATCATTGGACGAGGAAGATGAAGACACACCTTGGGGACATTCATGAGAAGGTGTGGGATGTGACGGAGAATGACTATGCTTTCCTTGATCCCCACCACCTCACCAATGATGACCGCATCAACAAGCAATGCAATACATGTGCTCTTGACACTCTACTGAGGCCTTGATTCAAAGGTGTTTGAGCAAATCAAGGATCTTGATAAGGCACATGATGTGTGGAACTGGTTGTAGGAGACATATGAGGGCACTTCAATGGTAAAGAGTGTCAAGCTCTATATGTTCAAGGACAAGTTTGCAAGCTTCAAGATAAAGGATGATGAGTCCATACCAGAGATGTTCTATAGGCTCCAAGTCATTGTCAATGATCTCAAGGGCCTAGGAGAGGATGTCAAGGATAAGGACTTCTCACACAAGTTCTTGATGAACTTACATAAGAAGTTTACTATCTTGAAGAAGTTGATCCAAAGAGAGAGTTTGGACAAGGTGACTCCAAACCAAGTGCTTGGGGATGTCATGACCGATGCTCAATATGATGATGATGAAGATGAAGGTGAGAAGAAGAAGATCAAGGTCAAGCAAGAGAAGACCACCGTATTCAAGGCTTCTTCTTTAAAGGTCAAGAGCAAGGTTGATGATGATATGATCCATTTGATGATGAGACCATGGCCCTTCTAGTGCAAAAGATGGGTCGCTTCATGAAGAAGAGAGACTATGGTGCAAGGAAGAGAAGAGACCACATGAAGTCTAGAGAGATGCTATGCTATAATTGCAAGAGCCCCGATCATGTGGTAGCCGATTGCCCCTATGAAGACAAGATGTTTCATGGTGGGGAGTTGAAGTTGAAGAAGAACAAGAAGGACAAGAAGGAGAAGAAAGAGAAGAAGAGCTTCACTATCAATAAGAAGAAAAAGGGTGGTGGCTATGTGGTCACTTAGGATAGTGATGACTCCAATGATGATGACGAAGAGAGCTCAAGTGATGATGAGAAACCCATTCAGAGAGCTATTGCAAGCATTGCCCTCTCCAACAGGCCCTCACTCTTCGACACTACATCGACATGCCTTATGGCAAAGCCCACCAAGGTACAATATGATGATAGTGATGATTATTCTTGTGATAGTGGTGGTTGTAGGAGTGATAATGATGAGGATGAGGACTACTCCAAGGATGATCTCATGGACATCATTGACCAAATGAGCAAGGGCTACAAGAAGATGAGCAATAAGAGCAAGATACTAGAGCAAGGACTCATTGCAAAGAGCAATGAGAACAAGGCTTTAGTGGAAGAGCTTGAGGCCCTTAAGAAGAGTAAGGAGTGCAAAGGACTTGACCAAGAGCTCAAAGCTCTTAGAAAATTCTTTGATGAGCTCGAAGCTTCTCGTGAGTGTCTAAAGAAAGACCATGAGGATCTTGAGATCGCTCACACTAGGCTTAAAGAAGCCCACTCCACTCTACTTGAGCTTGTCAAGGAGAAGGACATCATGCTAAAGAAGCTCAAGAAGAAGCCCGTGGTGGAGCAAGTCATTATGACTTGTGATATTAGACTAACATGTGATATTATTGATGAATCTATTATTGTTGAGTCCACTAACCCTTCTTATAGCGCATCTACTTCTACCTCCACTATTAGTGATGGTCTCACTTGTGATGCCTCACTCATAGTTGAGAATGAGAACCTCAAGAAGGAGGTCAATGAGCTCAACCGCGCCTTAGGCAAAGCCTATGGTGGCGAGGACCGCTTGCTTATGGCCTTGGGTAGCCAAAGAGCTTCTCTCCACAAAGAGGGGCTTGGCTATACCCCTAAGAAAGGCAAGGCCGCCTTTGCTTCTCACAAGACTCGTTTTGTGAAGAACAATGGTCGCTATTGCTCTAGTTGCAAGCAAGTTGGTCACTTAGAGCATGCTTGTACTAAAAGGAAGGCTCAAGCTCTAGTATCCTCAATTAAAGTTGATTCATTCTATGTTCTTGTTAAAGGTACTAGTAGTGTGAAGGCTAAGTTCATTGGTGCACCATGGATGAGCCCAAAGAAGAAGGCTATTTGGGTGCCAAAGAACTTAGTGACTAACTTCTAAGGACCTAAACAAAAATGGGTACCTAAAAAGAATTGACTTTCTTTTGTAGGTAAATTACAAGGCCGGAGGAAGGCATTGGGCGCTTGATAGTGGGTGCTCTCAACATATGACCGGTGATTCAAGGATGTTCAACTCTCTCAAATTAAATGATAGTGGCATTGAAAGCATCACATTTGGTGACAATAGCAAGGGTGATGTGAAGGCTCTTGGAAGGATTGCAATCTCTAATGATCATAGCATTTCCAATGTGCTTCTAGTTGAAAAGTTGAACTTCAATCTTCTCTCGGTCGCTCAACTATGTGATCTAGGCTTCAAGTGCATCTTTGGTGTTGATGATGTGGAGATAGTTAGTGTTGATGGTTCCAATTTGATCTTCAAGGGCTTTAGATATGAGAATGTATACTTAGTTGATTTCAATGCTAGTGACACTCAACTTTCAACATGCTTGCTCAACAAATCAAGTATGGGTTGGTTATGGCATAGAAGACTTGGTCATGTTGGCATGAAGCAATTGAACAAGTTAGTGAAGCATGACTTAGTTAGAGGCTTGAAGGATGTCACGTTTGAAAAGGATAAGCTATGTAGTGCATGTCAAGCCAGAAAGCAAGTGGGCAACACTCATCCATTGAAGAGCATTATGAGTACTTCCAAGCCATTTGAGTTGTTGCACATGGATCTATTTGGACCAACAACATACACAAGCATTGGTGGCAACAAGTATGGCTTTGTGATTGTGGATGATTTCACTAGATACACATGGGTATTCTTTCTTGTGGACAAGAGTGATGTATTTGACATATTCAAGAAGTTCATCAAGAGAGTGCAAAATGAGTTTGAAACCACAATCAAGAAAGTAAGAAGTGACAATGGAAGTGAATTTAGAAACACAAGAGTTGAAGAGCTATGTGATGAGCTTAGAATCAAACATCAATTCTTGGCCAAGTATACACCTCAATCCAATGGGTTAGTTGAGAAGAAGAATGGAACCTTGATTGATATGGCAAGATCAATGTTGAATGAGTATAATGTGAGTCATTCGTTTTGGGCCGAAGCAATCAACACGGCTTGTTTTTATAGCAACCGCCTCTATTGCCATAAGTTTCTAGAGAAGACACCATATGAGCTATTGAATGGAAGAAAACCCAACATTGCATATTTTAGAGTGTTTGGTTGCAAATGCTACATTTTGAAGAAAGGCGCTAGATTGAGCAAGTTTGAAAAGAAGTGCGATGAAGGCTTCCTACTTGGTTACTCAACTACTAGCAAAGCTTATAGAGTTTAGAATTTGGCTAGTGGTCAACTTGAAGAAGTGCATGATGTTGAGTTTGATGAAACCAATGGCTCTCAAGATAAAGAAGATAACTTGGATGATGTGAGAGGAACTCAATTGACCAATGCTATGAAATAAATGGATATTGATGATATTAGACCAAAGCAAGTGATTGATGTGGATGACAATAAAGATCAAGTGCTCCAAAGTCCAATTACACAAGCTAGTGGTTCTCTTGTGCAAAATCAAGCTAGTACATCATCTCAAGTGCAACAAGATCAACAAGTGGCTAGTTCATCATCTCTGACTCATGATCAACATCAACATCCAAGAAATCAAGTCCAAGTGCTTCAACCAACTAATATTGCAAGAGACCATCCATTGGATTCTATCATTGGTGACATTCAAAGAGGAGTTCAAACTATTGGGAGTATGCCCTAGAGGTTATCATAGATATGATTGTATTGCCTTGTATCCATGACATATTATGAGTCCATTGAATATCCATTAAAGACAACTTGTATCGATTAGCAATTATGTGAATTGTTTGTGAAACTCTTTTACTTGTATGGTTATTCTAGAATGATCTCTGATCGGAGTTCATGTTAGGACACACATGAATATTAGATCAGCACATTATTAGTTGATGACTATGTTTCACAAGTCATAGACATAGAGATGTCAAACTAATAATGTGGGCACATGTGTGACATGTAGGCTGGACTGACCCAACATGAGATGTTGTTATTGTCTCGATTCACATCATGTATGTTATGTCCTTAGACCTGAGATTGTTGTATGTACTCAAGATGTGAAATGACCTACTTAGATACTATCAAACGCTACTCCGTAACTGGGTAGTTATAAAGGTGGTCTTCGGGTTTGTCAAGAAACATGCTGTGAGACATAAACAATCAAGATGGAATTTGCCCCTCTCTATGTGAGAGAGATATCAATGGAACACTCTAATGATTGGATCAACAAATGCATGGTTGTGCTTAGGTTAAGTGTTAACCTATGGGTTGGACGAAATATCGTGTGGCAAAAGGAATAACATGTATATGGTTTGTGGTGGTTCGTCTGATATGATCTTTGCGTACACATAGGAGTTGACACGTCTTGCTAGAGACCGCTATCAACTAATGGCCAAGTAGGAGTACTCGGGCCACGTCTACATGTGCGTGAACCCATAGGGTCGCACGCTTAAGGGGCTGGAAGCCTAATTCGGGTTGGACCCAAAATTTGACTAGGCTTAGGGTTTTCTAATTAGGCCTCCAACTTGGGGCTGATTAGAGGTGCCTATATAAGAGAGGGAGGGGGCGCGGCCAAGGTGACTCATGCCATTCGGCAGCCGCCGTCGCCCCCCATGCTCACGCCTATTGCTCCTCGTGGACCTAGCAGTCCGGAGGCGCAACGCTTCCTCCCCGTACGTGTGGGATACCTTGGAGGTGCTGCATCTGGAACAAGGACTAACCGCACGAGAGGGACGATCCGCGAGCGGAGGGTGGACATGACGGATGACCACGCAACTGCACAGCACTGCTATGACACGTTCGACTACATCGAGTCACTTCCGCTGCACCTGCGCGTCTAGTGGTCATCCTGTAACTTGTAACTAGCAGTAGATCCTGGTTTATGAGGTCGAAAATTTTGATTTTATGGCTTGCGTAGCACCCTCATAACCCTACAGTGGTATCAGAGCCATAGCTGCTTCGTTATAGGTTTGGTTGTATGCATATGGAGATATGCATGGTTGTAGACGAGTCTCTGATCATGGTTCGTGATCTTGCTGTGTTGGTCTTGTAACGATCTACTCGTACCGGTCAGAATTCCGCCATCCGAGTTAAGTGATACATGTAAACCTAGTTATGGCGAGATGGAGATCAATCAGATTGATCGAATCGAACCTAGGTCAAGTGCCGAGCGCATATGATGCGCGGTGGTGGTAGATTGAATCTATTGCCGGGCGCCGGGGTGCAGGAAAAGTGATGTTCGGTAAAACGGCCATAACTTTTGCATACGACCTCGGATTGAGATGCATTATATATAAAAATTGATCTACAGAAAATTTTACATCCGATGCTCCCCGAACTTGTTGGGTTTGCTGAAATTAGATTTGCGAAAAAAGGCTGGGAAGATGGTGTTTTTGGCGTTTTAAGTTTAGATGTCGGAATCGGTTAACTCTGTTTTGCAGGATTTCATGACTGGTATAGCCCTTATGTGTATGTGATGCATGTATATAATTAATTCATGGCTTGCACGTCATGAGGAAGACAATATGGGCTAGAGCCAAGTAGATATTGTCAATTTAATGTAATGGCATGCGTGCCAATCTGTGATGACCGCGACTATGTAATTATATTTCATTGCCCTGTGTTAGTGATAGATAGTCTTGGTGGATTCGTCACTGATGGACGACGTACATGGATCATGGAGATGGAGATCATCATGATGTATAGATTGATGGAGATGGAGATCCCTAAAGTGACAATGGGCTATACCAAGTCATATATATGATAATGTCGTTCTTACTATTATGTTCTACTTTCACGTGATAATGTTTTTGTCTACATATGCGATAGTGAAGTAGAACGATCCCTCAGCAATGTTTAAGTTATAATGCTTCCCCAAACCTTGCACTGTCACATGTCTTGTACAATCGGTGGTTGGTCTATGAAATTAGGGTGCCACTAATTTTCCTTGACTAGGCAGGTTCGTATCGGATACTTACAGCGAAAGGGTTGGTTACTTGAACAAGGTCATCCTAACGGTTAGGGACCTTGAAGCATGAGAAGTTGGGCGTTGAGCATAGAGATGCTACCCAACAACAAGAGTCATATGTGATATGATTAGCAAAGAGTTGCTTACCGATCTACCATGTCTTCTAGCGGTGATGCTAAAGCTCACTAGTCGACTTATTAGTTGTGGGTCTTGAATCACTAAGTTTCAATTGAGGGATATTGATTTTAGTGGGAGTAGATTCTATTAAGATTTTAATATAATTTACTCTGTCTTGGATACTTTGTCTTAGTATTTTGCATTACTTTTGTTGTAGATAAATGGCGCCTAGCAATCAACCATTTACTTTGCGTTCAATTCTTGAGAAAGATAAGTTGAATGGAACAAACTATGCGGATTGGATCCACAACCTGAGAACTGTTCTCAGGGCTGAGAAAAAGGAAGAAATTCTAGACAACCCATTACCTAAAGCACCTGCTGACAATGCACCCGCTGCTAAGAAAAACGCTTACAAAAGGGCATGTGATGCTGATCTTGAAGTGAGTTGCCTTATGCTTGCATGTATGGAACCAGATCTGCAGATGCAGTTTGACAACAACCATGCAGCGCACGATATGATCGTGGCACTAAATGATATGTTCCAGACTCAAGCTAGGACTAAAAGGTTCAATGTCTCTAAGGCATTTGTTGAAACCAAGCTTGCAGAGGGCGCACCTGTCGGGCCACACGTGATCAAAATGGTTGGTTACACTCAAAGGTTGGAGAAGCTAGGCTTCCCAATTGGTCCAGAGTTGGCTACTGATTTCATTCTCGCGTCTCTTCTGCCTAGCTATGGGAACTTCATCTCGAACTACCATATGCATGGGGCGGAGAAGGGCTTGAATGAATTGTGTGGCATGCTTAAGACAGCTAAAGCTGATATTAAGAAAGGTGCTGGCACTAGCCATGTGATGACGGTCCAAAACAAGCCTAACTTTAAGAAGAAGGGCAATGCTTGGAGGAAGCAAAAGGGCAAGGGCAAGGCCAAAGGTGAGACCTCTAAGCCAAACCCACCTGCGCCCAAGGCTGGACCATCTGCTGATGAGGAGTGCTTTCATTGTAAGGGTAAAGGTCACTGGAAGAGGAACTACAAGCTGTATTTGGAGTCCTTAAAGAAGGATGGTGGTAAAGGTACTACCGTTGCTCATACACTTGTTGTTTATATTACGGACATTTTTCGCTCTAACTCTTATATTAATTCTTGGGTATTTGATACCAGATCGGTTGCTCATATTTGCAATACGATGCAGGAAATGATAAGAAGTAGAAGCGTGGGAAAAGGAGAAGTTGATTTCCGCGTGGGCAATAATGCAAGAGTTGCTGCGTTGAACGTCGAGATGATGCAACTCCAACTGCCGTCAGGATTTATTTTGAAATTGAATAATTGTTATTATGTTCCTAGTATAAGTCGAAACATTGTGTCACCTTCATGTTTGATGAAGGATGGTTATTCATTTGCGAGTAATGACAATGGTTGTGTAATCTCCAAGGATGGTATGTTTGTGGATTTTGCGTCCATTGTGAATGGGATATTTATTTTAAATCTTGATGATGCACCTGTCTGTAATGTTAATGCTAAAAGGCCTCGGCTTAATGTGTTAAGTCCTACTTATATGTGGCATTGTCGTTTAGGTCATATAAGTGAGAATCGCATGAAGAGGCTCCATTCTCATGGGCTTCTAACTTCGTTTGATTTTGAATCATACGAGACGTGTGAGGCTTGCTTAATGGGAAAGATAACCAAGGCGCCTTTCACAGGTTTTCCTGAGAGGGCGGCAAACTTGTTGGAACTTGTACATACTGATGTATGTGGACCAATGAGCACGACAGCTAGAGGCGGATTTCAATACTTCATTACCTTCACTGATGATTTTAGTAGATATGGCTATGTCTACTTAATGAAACATAAGTCTGAGACTTTTGAAAAGTTCAAAGAATTTCAGAATGAAGCAGAGAATCAATGTGGCAAGAAAATTAAGGCCTTGCGATCTGATCGTGGAGGCGAATATTTGAGTCACGAGTTTAGCAATCATCTAAAGAGTTGCGGAATTGTTCCACAGCTTACGCCACCTGGAATGCCTCAGAGAAATGGCGTGTTCGAGCGACATAATCAGACTTTGTTGGACATGGTTCGGTCTATGATGAGCCAGTCGGACCTTCCTTTATCGTTTTGGGGATACGCTCTAAAAACAACTGCTTTCACACTGAACAGGGTACCGTCTAAGTCCGTAGTTAAGACACCATATGAGATGTGGACTGGTAAGAGTCCCAGTTTGTCTTTTCTGAAAATTTGGGGCTGTGAAGTTTATGTCAAATGACTTATATCAGATAAACTAACACCCAAGTTAGACAAGTGCTTTTCGTGGGATATCCGAAGGAAACTTTAGGGTATTATTTCTACAACCGATCAGAGGGCAAAGTGTTTGTTGCTCGAAACGGTGTTTTCTTAGAGGAAGAGTTTCTCAAAAGAGAGAAAAGTGGACAGAAGGTGTATCTTGAAGAAGTTCAGGATGAGCCAATAGGGAATGATTCTACGAGTGATGCTAATGTAGCAGAACAAGTTGACATACCTATGGCAATAGAGACACCGCCACAACGACGAAGGTCAGCTAGAATCTATGCATTACGTGGCGATTTGTTATTGTTAGACGATGACGAACCTGCGACATACGCGGAAGCAATGATGGACCCATATTTTGAAAAATGGCAAAGTGTCATGAGATCCGAGATAGATTCCATGAGTGAAAATCAAGTTTGGAACCTAGTTGACCAGCCTGATGGGGTTAAACCTATCAAGTGCAAATGGATCTATAAAAAGAAAAACGATATGGATGGAAATGTTCATGTCTATAAAGCTCGACTTGTCGCAAAGGGTTTTTGGCAAGTTCAAGGAATTGACTATGACGAGACTTTCTCGCCGGTAGCGATGCTTAAATCTATCCAGATCATTCTAGCAATAGCTACTTATTTCGATTATGAGATTTGGCAGATGGATGTTAAAATAGGCTTTGTAAATGGAAATTTGGAAGAGGACATGTATATGATATAGCCTGAAGGTTTTGTTGATCCTAATAATGCTAGAAAAATATGCAAGCTTAAGAAATCTATTTATGGGTTAAAGCAAGCATCTCAGAGTTGGAATATTCATTTTGATGAGGCAGTCAAAGGGTTTGGCTTCCATCAGAATGATGAAGAACCTTGTGTTTACAAGAAGGAAAGTGGGAGCGCTGTAGTATTTCTAATCTTGTATGTGGATGACATACTATTGATTGGAAATGACATTCCTATGTTGCAATATGTAAAGTCTTCACTGAATAATACTTTTTCTATGAAGGATTTAGGAGAAGCAACATATATTTTGGGCATAAAAATCTATAGAGATAGATCAAAGAGGCTTATAGGTTTAAGCCAAGATATGTACATTGACAAGGTGTTGAAACGGTTCAACGTGGAGCAGTCCAAGAAAGGGTTCTTGCCTATGTCACATGGTATGCGCTTCAGCAAGAAACAGTGTCCTTCGACAGCTGAAGAGCGGGAGCGCATGAGTAAGGTTCCAAATGCCTCGGTTATTGGTTCTATCATGTATGCCATGATATGTACTAGCCCAGATGTCTCATATGCTCTAAGTGTTGCGAGCAGGTACCAAGCTGATCCAGGTGAGAGTCACTGGACACTTGTCAAAAACATCCTTAAGTACTTGAGAAGGACTAAAGATGTGTTCCTAGTCTATGGAGGTGAGGAGGAGCTCGTTGTAAATGGTTACACCGATGCTAGCTTCCAAACTGACACGGATGATTCACAATCTCAATCAGGTTTTGTGTTCACAATAAATGGTGGTGCTGTAAGTTGGAAAAGTTCCAAGCAGGAGACGGTGACCGATTCTACAGCAGAAGCCGAGTACATTGCAGCCTCTGGAGTTGCAAAGGAAGGTATTTGGATGAGGAGGTTCCTCATTGAGCTTGGTTGTCACACCCATTTTAAGGATAAAATGGAGTGCATAATCTTATGTGTGCCCAGAGATCAATTCACACATAAGCTAACAAATTAAAAGAGAGTATCATCACAATTGCTTATTATATCACGAATATTATCATAAAGTCTTTACATAAATCCAGCGGAAAATAAAAGATAACTCTCGTGGTAGCTCCATCACAGGAATAGTCAACTGGTTGACAACAAGTCTAGTACTCGTTGCGGTAGTCCTCATTCCAATCCTGATCTTGTGCCCATCCTGGTTTGTGTTGTAGATAGCAAGAGTGAGCACATATCGTACTCAACAAATATAACATGGGGTATATGAGGCTCAACAAAGGCATGACACGGTTTAACTGCATTTAGCTTTTAGTTTGTCATAGTTGTAGCATATGAGTAGCATCAAGTTTGCAATAAACCCACCATAAACATATGATCAATGTAGATATGAGTAATAAATAGCAAAACACATAATACATTATTATATTCATCTATTCCATGAAGGTCCAATGCCGCTCGTATCCGTGAGCACGGCTAGTATACCAGTTTATTAAACTCTGCGCAGAGGTGTACACTTTCACTGTGAGTCATGGTTTCCAGTTGCATTGGGGTAATTAAGTCCAAAACACTGATAACCATATAAAGCCATTCAGGAGTTCGTCTAACAAGTTAGGGCCATTAGATTCACTCAGCAAGCAGATATAGGAACCCCCCTTTTCACATGGCACATTCCTTCCCAGCTATACACATGGGACTAGAAGTTGTCCTATACCCGAATAGTCAAGTCATTCTTACACCAATTAAGGTAACTGCTAACAAGCTAGAAAAGGTCTCTTGAACAACTAAAGCTAGAGCCATGTAGCCCCCACAGATGTACTGTATGTCCCGGATGTTCGTTCATAGATGAGTCCTTATGGAGAGAAACTTAGAGCAGCAAAATATCCCCATGCTCTAGCCCTCTTAAACAATAATTAAAAAAATCATATTTTTAGTATTGTTGCATATTCCATTAATCGTATTACAAGATCATAGTTTATATTAGCACTAGCAAAGCTACCCAACGCAAATCCCCGTAGGTGACAAGGATAGATCAAAAACTAGGAAATCCTTAATGGCAATCCAAGGTAGACACATGCAATATGAATTTATGTGGTTAAAGTGAATAGGACAACAAGGAGATCCCATATTATACTTGCCTAGATCAAAGTAGTTCTAATGGTCTGGTTCTTCAAAGTACTGCTCTTGATCACCGAAGAACTGCTCACCGTCTGGACTCAACAATAAACCCATCACACACGCATCCACAGGCAATTATGCATAAAGAAAACAAGATTATAATTATAACAGTACACCAATAGATAAAAATCAGTATAAAAGGTTTATAAAACTATTCTACACGTTGCTACGATCACGCAGACATAAAGATCACGAAAAACGGAGTTGAAACACAAAAGTTATGGATTTACTAAGATTTCCTATAGACAAATAATTACTTTAATACAAACTTGAAACTTAATTGTTACAAACCTACTGTATAGTAGCACTATCATGTAGAGCACGTGATAACGAACGCAACACAACTTGAACGGATCAAATCGGAGTTAAAACGAGCAAGTTATAAGCGTTTAAACTTTTGAAACATAGCCCTGAAACATTTGAAACATGATTTTCATTTAACCGAATTGAAATACGTTTTTAAACCGAGAAAACGTAATCTCCAGAATGCGCCAAGGACCGCAGGTTCTAATATAAAGAAGCGCGGGGTTTCTTTAACAAAAAATACAGGGTCGCTTTTATAAAATAGCTAGCCGAAGGGGTATTGATCAATATCAGCCGTCGGATCTCGATTGGACGCTCCAGATTAGATCAAGGGAGAGGTCGGGCGGCGCTCCGGCCGGAACAGGAGCCCGACAGCGAGTCCCGCGGCGGCGCCATTACCGGAGACAGCTATCTCGCGATTCAAAGCATGAACTCGCGAAAGAAAAACACCGAAGGATAGAGAGCAGCACTGCGAACTCACCAAGGGTGAAATCGAGGGCGTGGGATGGATGGAAGCGACGCTGTGCTCGAAATGGTGGACGGTGGTGGCGAGGTAGGGTTTCGAGCTCTCGGTGGCGTCTCGGGAGCGCGGCTGACGCTGCGAAAGGGATGGATGGGGGCGACTGTGTGCGGCACCCGGCTTATATAGCCCTGGAGTGGCTCCAAGGAAGGGGGAGATTGGGAGGCGGATTTGGGCGGCGGTGATTTTTGGAAAGCGATGACTCTGACGGCATGAGGAAGAAGATGGTGGAGGCATCACTGACGTGCGGACCCAGAGCGTCAGCGAGATTGAGAGAGAGAGAACGCGGGCGTGCGCACGGTGCTGGGCCAGCGGCGAGCTGGGCTCGGCCCAAAGCGGACGCAGGGCGGGGTGGCCTGGTGCGGGAGAGGGAGGCGGAGCTGGAGGAGGCCGGCGCGAGTGGTTGCTGGGCCACTCGGGCTGAAAGCAGAGAAGGAGGGAGGAGCTTTGCCCCCCTTTTTTTTCAAAGCATATTTTTCAAATGGATTTTGAATTCTCTTTTGAATTTGAATCAAACCACTCAATACAAAAATCCAATGCAACAGCATGAATGCACAATCATGTAACTATACCTTATAGTTGCTTTTAATTTAGCAAAAAATATTACTTCTTTGATTCAAATGCTCACAAAAATACATAATTAAATCAAATTTTTCCTATTTTGAAAAGAAACAAATTTTAGGGTGTTACATTGGTGTGTTTCCTGATGCGTCTAGCACATTGACTCTATATTGTGATAATAATGGGGCGATAACGCAGGCTAAGGAGCCAAGAAACCACCAGAAGAACAAACATGTACTGCGAAAATTTCATCTCATTTGAGAGTTTATTAGATGAGATGAGATCAAGATGTGCAAGATACACACAGATTCAAATGTTGCAGATCCTTTGACAAAGGCTCTTCCACGCCTAAGCATGAGGCGCACGTGAGAGCTATGGGTATTAGATATCTTCGAGAATAACTCTAGTGCAAGTGGGAGATTGTTGGGAGTATGCCCTAGAGGTTATCATAGAGATGATTGTATTGCCTTGTATCCATGACATATTATGAGTTCATTGAATATCCATTAAAGACAACTTGTATCGATTAGCAATTATATGAATTGTTTGTGAAACTCTTTTACTTGCATAGTTATTCTAGAATGGTCCCTGATCAGAGTTCATGTTAGGACGCACATGAATATTAGATCAGCACATTATTAGTTGATGACTATGTTTCACAAGTCATAGACATAGAGATGTTGAACTAATAATGTCGGCACATGTGTGACATGTAGGCTGGACTGACCCAACGTGAGATGTTGTTATTGTCTCGATTCACATCATGTACGTTATGTCCTTAGACCTGAGATTGTTGTATGTACTCAAGATATGAAATGACCTACTTAGATACTATCAAACGCTACTCCGTAAGTGGGTAGTTATAAAGGTGGTCTTCGGGTTTGTCAAGAAGCATGCTGTGAGACATAGACAATCAAGATGGAATTTGCCCCTCTCTATGTGAGAGAGATATCAATGGAACACTCTAATGATTGGATCAACAAATGCATGGCCGTGCTTAGGTTAAGTGTTAACCTATGAGTTGGACTAAATATCATGTGGCAAAAGGAATAACATGTATATGGTTTGTGGTGGTTCATCTGATATGATCTTTGCGTACACATAGGAGTTGACACGTCTTGCTAGAGACCGCTATCAACTAATGGCCGAGTAGGAGTACTCGGGCCACATCTATGTGTGCGTGAACCCAAGGGTCGCACGCTTAAGGGGTTGGAAGCCTAATTCGGGTTGGACCCAAAATTTGACTAGGCTTAGGGTTTTCTAATTGGGCCTCCAACTTGGGGCTAATTAGAGGCGCCTATATAAGAGAGGGAGGGGGCGCGGCCAAGGTGACTCACGCCATTAGGCAGCCACCGTTGCCCCCCATGCTCTCGCCTACTGCTCCTCGTGAACCTAGCAGTCCAGAGGCGCAACGCTTCCTCCCCGTACGTGTGGGATACCTTAGAGATGCTGCATCTAGAGCACAAGGACGAATCGCACAAGAGGGACGATCCGCGAGCGGAGGGTGGAAGTGACCGACGACCACGCAACTGCACGGCACTGCTACGACGCGTTCGACTACATCGAGTTGCTTCCGCTGCACCTGCGCGTCTAGTGGTAATCCCGTAACCTGTAACTAGCAGTAGATCCTGGTTTATGAGGTTGAAAATTTTGATTTTATGGCTAGCGTAGCACCCTCATAAACCTACATAAACTAGATCAAGATTGTCATCATTTTATGCACACTCTTCTTTTGTGTCAATGGAAGAACCCAAGGACATTGATAAAGTATTGAGAGATCCGGATTGGGTAAATGCAATGTATGAAGAGCTCAACAACTTCAGGAGAAATGAAGTATGGGAACTAGTTGAGAGGCCTAAGGATCACAATGTCATTGGAACAAGATAGGTCTTTTGCAACAAGCAAGATCAAGATGGGATAATAGTAAGGAATAAAACAAGACTAGTGGCTCAAGGATACACTAAAATAGAGGGTCTTGACTTTGGTGAAACATATGCCCCGATTGCAAGATTGGAAGTAATTAGGATCTTACTTGCCTATGCTTGTGCTCACAATATCAAGCTTTACCAAATGGATGTCAAGTGCATTTCTCAATGGGTACATTCAAGAGGAGGTGTATTTGGAGCAACCTCCCGGTTTTGAAGATGAAAAGAAACCCAACCATGTCTACAAGTTGAGGAAAGCTTTGTATGGATTGAAGCAAGCACCTAGAGCATGGTATGAAAGATTGAGGGACTTCTTGCTATCTAAAGGATTTGTCATGGGCAAAGTTGATACAACACTATTCACCAAGAAGATAGGCAATGACTTGTTTGTGTTGTAAATCTATGTTGATGATATGATCTTTGGTTCAACCAACAAAGATTTTTGTGACGAGTTTGGGAAGATGATGGTAAAGGAGTTTGAAATGTCAATGATTGGTGAACTTAGCTTCTTCCTTAGACTCTAAATCAAATAAATGAAGAATGGTACATTTGTGAGTCAAACCAAGTACATTAAGGATATGCTCAAGAAGTTTGGCATGGAATATGCAAAGGGTATAACTACTCCTATGGGTACTAGTGGAAGCTTAGATAGTGACAAGAGTGGCAACATGGTGGATCAAAAGCTATATAGATCAATGATTGGTAGCCTACTCTATGTGACGGCATCAAGGCCCGATGTGATGTTTAGTGTATGCATGTGTGCAAGATTTCAAGCCTCACCAAGAGAAAGTCATTTGAAGGCAACAAAGAGAATATTGAGGTATTTGAAGCATACACAAGATGTTGGATTGTGGTATCCCAAGGGTGCAAGCTTTGAGCTAGTTGGATATTCGGATTTCGACTATGCAAATGACGAAGTTGAAAGAAAGAGCACCTCCGGGATTTGTCAATTATTGGGAAGATCACTTGTCTCATGGTCATCTAAGAAACAAAATAGTATTGCACTATCTACCGCCGAGGCCGAATACATCACCACGGCTAGTTGTTGTGCACAAATCTTGTGGATGAAGGCAACATTGAAGGATTTTGGAATCAATTTTAAGAATGTGCCATTGCTATCTAACAATGAAAGTGCCAGGAAGCTAACAAACAATCTGGTTCAACATCAAAGAACAAAGCATATTGATGTTCGTCATCACTTCGTTAGAGATCATCAACAAAAGGGTGACATTACTATTGAGAGTGTGGGCACCGAAGATCAACTAGCCGATCTATTCACCAAGCCACTTGATGTGAAGAGATTTCACAAGCTCAAGAATGAGTTGAACATACTTGACTTTTCCAACATGAGTTGATGCACCCCATATATGACATGCCTCTCCTCCAAGACAAGGCAAGGTACAATTGGTTGACATGTCATACATTCTATGCTAAGGACTTGTTTAGTGCATCTAGTCATGATATACATGTTCTAGGCTCATTCATGAAAATCAAATGATTTTGAAGTTTATATGGTGCCACTATTGTTTCTTTGTCTTGTATGATCTAGTGGTAGCATATAACTTGTTTGAGAGCTTGTGATCCTAAGTGTTTGATCTAGACAACTTGTTTAAGTATTTGCTTCAACATGGTGCATGATAACCCTTCTAGTGAGGTGTGAAGAAACTTGCCCTTGGATCAAACCGAAGCATTTCACTTATGCAAGCAATCTAGGTTGAACCACAAACTTCATTCTCACCCCATAATACAACATGATAATCTATCTAAAATTTGTCCCTTGTGGTCATTGGTGCCAAAGGGGGAGAAATTGTTGTTCACAAAGATAGATTCTAAAGAGGGAGAAAACCTAAAGGGGAGAAAATTGGGAGAAATGATAAAAGAACGGGATAACTAAAATTTTGAGCACACAAGTAGGGGGAGCAAGCTCTTAAACTTGTATGTTGCATTTCTTTGTGCAATCCATATGTATGATGCATTGTTATGCATTTCTTTTTCTCCGATACCTTGCTTGTGTGGTGTTTTTCTAGTATACAATTGAATGATGTATTGAAGTACTAGCATGCATGGGTTTTAGCTAGATTTGTTTTTCTTATGTCCTTAGCTTCTCCAGAACCCTCCTTATAATGTTGATCTCACGGGGTATCTAGTTGTTTTATGTTTGCAAGTGGTATCTAGCTACACAAGGTGCTAAGATGGTGTTTATCGCTACTCCAATGGTATCACGCTTCAAAGGTCTGTAATCTAAAACACTTAGCACCAATTGATAGTCAATGCTCCTATGTTTTCCTATCTAAACATGTATGCTTCCTAAATCCAAACATATAGCATACATGTAGGGGGAGACATTGCTATCAACTTGAATTCATGATCACTTGTCCATATTTCTTACACATGATAACATATTTGGACAATGTGATATGAGTTCAAATCAAAATTTTATCATAATATATTTGTGAAAGGTTTGTCACCAATTACCAACAAGGGAGAGATTGAAAGCTCTATGTTTGGTGTTGGTAATTAGTGGAATGCCTAAGTGCTAATCATATGCATAAAAATGTGTGTAGCAATGATGATTGGCACAAGACATGGTGAAGCATGGTGATCAAGTGATGTGATGATGAAGTGCTTACCATGATGATGGAGTTGGATGAAGGTGCAAAGCCAAATCATGGATGCTCAAGGCAAAGGTATCATGTAGGAATTTTCATTTTGCATCCAAGACACCATAGAGGGTGTGGATGACTTAGGATACGCAGCCGTACCATGAAGAGGGGAAATGGCATATCAATTCTAGTCCTACATGTGCCTCTAGGTGACATTTCATTGAGCATATGCATTTGGATAGAGCGCATCATCTTCGCCCTATGTGCTTAACATGAAAATGAGCTAAAACATGTGCTAAAGTGTTTCACATACTTGGACTAGCTCATATGAGAATAGGGCAAACAAGTGGAGCAAACAAAACTTGAATTAAGCTCTTGATCGTGCATCGGACGCGACCTCCGTGAGCATCAAACGCTGGCCAGCGTCTGCTGGCTAACCCTTGTTCGTGTGCTATTTTTGTCCGTGCATCAGACGCACCGATGGAATGGCATCGGACGCTGTGTGTCAGCGTCCGTCGTAAGCTACGTCAACAGCTCTGCAGCCTCAGCGATGACAGACGCTGGGTGCGTCTAGTGCACCACCGATGGATGCATCTAATCAGTGCTTGATGGTTCACGACTCTTACTGTACCACATCACTGGACCACGTCTGGTGAACGATGAACGCGTGGCCTCCGTAGCGTCAGACGCGTCTGATGGCGCGAAAACAACCGTTGGAAATTTGACTGCGCAGGACATGTGGCGGCCTCGTGAATGTCGGACGTGGTGTGCCGCGTCTGTTGCTGGGCGATAGATGCGTCTGGTGACCCCGTGTTTTGGAATAACGGCTCTATTTGAAGGGGTACCTCTATATATATGTGTTGGCCGGCTCTAGGGCTATACTCCTAGCACTTTGACATACTTGTGAGCATCTTGAGCTAAGCTAATGCCCTCACACTTCTCCCCACTCATCTCCTTGCATTCGATTGCAATCTTTAAGTGAGATTGAGTGATTCAAGTGCATTGATCATTGCTTTGCATCTAGAGGCACTTGAGGGATTGTTTTGCTGTGGGATTTTTTGTTACTCTTGGTGGTTGCCGCCACCCAGATGGCTTGGAGCAGCAGTGGAGATCCAGCACATGTTGGTGATTGTTCGTGGCCGGCTCCGTCGATTGTCTTGTGAGGGGTTCTTGTAGTTCCATGGTGGAGCGCCGAGTTCCAACTCTAGTGGATTGCTCGTGTCATTGCAACTCTTAGCCATTGGTAGGTTCTTGTGGCGCCTTTTGAGAGGCTCGGTGTGTTAGACCGATTAGCCACCGAACCACGTGGTGTAAGGGGACACAACAGGGACTAGCGTGCCGGCAAGCACGTGAACCTCGGGATAAATCATTGGTCTTCATCTCTTGATTGTGATTGATTCATCCCGATGTTTGGTTGTCCATTGAAATTATTGATTAGTTGGCTCAATTCATCGTCCCTCGGTGAAATCAATTCTATCCTTCTCTCACATTACTTTTCTAGTTGTTCTTTGCTAGTCTTAGTAGCTTTGTTAGCTTGAGTAGGGTAGCTTGTTTAGTTGTTACTCTTGCGGTTTGACTTGTACGATTGAGTGAATCAAAACTAGAATTGCTAATTGGATAGGTGGCTTGCAAACCCCTCTTAGGCTAGGCAAAACTTGGATCTTGCTAATTATTATTACTAATCAACTTGTCTAGCACATTTTGTAGAAATTTTATTAGGCTATTCACCCCCCTCTAGCCATCAAGACCTTTCACTCTCCCCGTGTGGGGCGAAACCAAACCCGCCTGTTGTTGGAGTTTCTTAGCATCACCACCAAGGGCGGGCACGAGATCCACCCCTGGCAGCAGTGCCAGAAACGCCGATAGGTCATAACATTTATAGATGTTATCCGCAAGTGCACGGATCTATCGTTGTAGCATTTCACTAGGTGGTATTCAGGGTATCGTTATTTATATTTTTCCCAAAGGAAGGCAATGGCAACAAATGTTCTGACATGGATATTTGCAATGCAATCATACGTGCATGATTGACCAACTGACTATACAGGGGTAAACAGTTGTAGTATAGATAGTGGACACACACATACACTTCTAACACTTCACTTGTGGGGGTGGAGGAAATATGAATAAAGAATAAAAGAATGATCTAACAGGAGTCGATGGATCTTAATACAGTTATGTGCTATGAACGAAGCAATCATACATGTGCATGAGCTAGAACTAGATAAATGCAAGATGGATTAGGAGGCCACCGAGTACTGGTCTGCCAGTAACCTCATGTGACAATTTACGTACTCCTACACCATGGCCGAATGTGGGGAAGTACGAAGAACGGATAGGGCTGTCACCACCTGCCGCCTACCCCTCAACCGTGGGACATGAAATGCATTCACCTGCCCCTATATACTCAGGCACCTCGCCCACATATATAGTGACCACCCAAGTCCCTCGCGGTCCTTGACCCTATGGATCGACAGGTAAAGAACTTGGGCATACCTGAAAGCATGAGAACCACCACCTCAACATAAACCTATTTCATCTATGAATATGATATGAACGTGAAAGCGTTGAATCAAGTATAACATAGTGTTGATGGTAATTAACTATCATTTTAAACCGTCAACATAAGAGGAATAAATGATAAAAAGGATCACCACAGTAGGTTTAGAGGTTTAAACTAACAAATTCCACGAGTTTTGGTGATTCTGTGTTTTTCAGGGGCTAAGCTGCAAAATACAGAACTAATCTCCTTCCAAAGGAAGAAACCGATGCAGTCGGCCTAATCTCCACGTCACGGATACAAATAGGGATTCTAGAAGACCTAAACCGACTCCACGAGGTGACACGAGCCAACCCGCCGCCAGGTAGGGCCGACCGGCCCTCCCCTGCGCCGCCTTAGCTCCTTCTCTTGCAAGCTACCTATACCGCCTCTAAGGATGCATCTAAACCCCACGCCAAGGTCAGTTTGATCCAAGGGCTGCGGTTCCACGCCCTGGGCTATATAAACAGCCCCCAGGATCTCCTTTCAAGGAGTCAGTTGAAGAATTAGATCATCTCTTCCTCATTTGTGAAGGCAAGGCCAGAAGTTAGGGTTTCCAGAGAGAAAGAGAGTTAGAGTTCTAGTTCAAGTTTAGAGTTTAGTCTAGATTGATTCAAGTAGAGGCAAGCAACTGCTTGGGATCAGGATCATTCGTCAGAGACTTGGTAATTTCGTTGTAATCATCATTCGACTTTATGCTACTTCAATATATTTCTATATTTCAACTTTATTCTGTTCTTGAGATTGTTCTTGTTCTACATCTTGATATGAATATGATTAGTAGAGAGTTTATGAATATGTTCATAGAAAGCTTGATCCAATTCTGGATAGGATTGAGTGGCTGGCATATTGTAGGCGTGGTGCTTAGATTATGCTTGTCTGCGAATGCACCCTATGCTCCGGGCCATGTGGTAGATCGCGGGTGTGACATTCCTGTTGAGTCCTTTGTAGTCCACTCCTCGAGGATAGAACTTAGTAGAACACGGTTACAGGGAAGAGATCATTACTCTGTTCTTGACTTTTCTCTCAGTAATGTTCCTTATTCATAGATGACATGTTGATTATATCATAGATGATTGTGTATAGCTAGATTGATTAATAGACTGATTGAATAAGAAATACTTATGATTTACATCTCTAAATTAATCTCCATGACTACTTGACTTGAATAATGTTAACTCCCTCTTGTCTCTAGAATACCCATGATTATCATTTACCATTTATCTTATTTGTCTTACCCCTTTCATGACAAGCGATTAGTTGTTTTGATATTTATTATTGAGTAAGTGCAAATGATTATCTCTACTACCATTGTAACTATTTATATAGTCCCGTTTCGATTTTCCTTTCCTTGGTAAAATTATAAATAACGATACTTAGGAAAACCTGGGTGAAATGCTACAATGGGTGTATTTATCTATGCGCTTGCGGATATATACTATAATATCTTTATTTAGTTAAATGGCATAAGTATAATACAACCACACTCTTGGTGTCATGTTGGGGATGCCAACCTAACACGAGTGATGTTAAGAAGTGTCAACACATAGACATGACATGTGGACTACATGCTAGTTCATATGCCATGGATATATCAACATGATTATATATAGTCAAATATGTCATGATCAGGATATAAGAATTATATTCTATCAAGATCATACCAAAATGACTATGCTCTAATTCAAGGCACAAAATATATTCATAAGATAAAGACATGGCTATTTGGATAAAATAGGTAACCTTTATAAGCTCACCAATTCTTCCAAGGAGCCAAGCCCTCCAAGGTAGCTCTTCTACTCCTCTACTACTTTCCTACTCCTGCTCCTACTCTAAAGAAGGAAGAGGGAGGTGGAGAAGAGTGCTCAAGTGAGTGAGAGTGTGTTGTGGTGTGCGTTGTGAGCACCCCCTTCCCCTTCTTATATAGGGCTAGGCTAGGCGGTTCTAGGGGAATATTCCCTAGCGCATCCCACACCGCTAGCCCTTGGCATTGAATGTGCCGACATGCGAAGGATGGGCCGAGGCAGTGGATAGCAGGGCGCGACCGTGCCCCTGGCGTGCCCGTGCCTAGGGTGGGCCGGCCTGCCTCCTCCTTCACATGCTACTTCATTTGCTTGGCCTGGACTCCTATGCGAGGTGGGTTGGCCCAGTTGTGTTTAGCTGGTTGGGCTTCTCTCCTCCTCTTACTTTTTTACGCCTTTTGCTTTGGCGTATTTTCATAAGCTCCACTTATGTTTTTGTATGTTTTCTAGTGAAATGATAATTCTTCCAATACAAGTGGAACTTGATTAGTAGCAAAGTTATATGTGTGTAGAAACATGTAATTATTTCCCTTTTGGACTTTTGTTGGCGGTATAAATGTGTTGATAAGAACCGCCAACACATGTAACAAGGCAACATGACCCCTTGGGGTCGGCAAGGATGCTAGGGAAAAAATGGAGTTGGGTCCCCATGACCCTGAAAGAAGTCAGGGCCAAGCCATGACTAACTCCTCCCTGCATCCCAGGTCTTAGACCTAAGGCCTGCTCCAGAGACTCACAAACCGTCATAGGTCCACGACCTCTCCGGGAGAGATCGACGCAGCAAATGGCTGGGGTGACCACAATGCGAAGCCCAAAGCGTGATCACGGCTCGGTAACATGGAAGAAACCAAGGGCCCAAGACCCACGAGCCTACACACGATTGCAAAGAAAATCCTCGCAACTGAGCAAACAAGAGGTCCAGGGAATGACTCCTCGAAAATTTCCAAAAAAGAATACCCTTCCCATTTGGCGACTTTATGCCAACAGCGCAACCCTGACCCATTGGCTCAGGGCTCACCATGGTGAAAAACCACAAATTGAGGAGAAAGAATTTGGAAAAAATCGAATATCCTTGAAAAACAAAAGCGGACGAATCGCTTAAGGCATGGACACTACTTGACAATTACTGGTGCGGTCACGCCGCACAAGGGGCACAAAACGTCGAACATCGACGTGAGTGATGGTGAGCGCCCCTCAGTCCACTAGCTACAGAAGCACTAGAGAGGCAGACAGAATGTCTTGCGAATCTCATCGCGCTACCATAGCCTGTGGACCAAGAAAAACAAGGATGGCAAGAGGAGGAGGTGTCAGGTTCCGAATGATTTCATGAGGAACTGACATCTTCGCCACCTCTCACCTCCTTGCCCACAAAATCCCTTCTAGCATCAGCTATCGAGAAATGCCATGCAGGCTCCCTGTCGCCATGAACAACTCCCAATGAGGGGAACCCGAAATAACTCGAAGTCATGGCCATGAATAGTTCAAATGAAGAGCGCATATTTATAGGCCGGAAGAAGGACCGAATGGCCCAGGACTCCCCCGCCGCATGGCAAACCATGGGGAGACATAGCCAATGCCAGACGTCCATGTGAGGTTGGGAGGATCGAGGCCCTCACAAAGGCAGATTAGTGCAAGCGTCGATAAGACTGCTCGGTTTCGCTTGGGTCATAAACCCCGATGCACGGTGCACTGGCAAGGCAAGGTTCAACGGATCACGAACCACAACGCCAGGACATCCTGACAAAGCGGAACACAACGGCCACTATTGACAGTACTTATCTACCATATTAAACCATCAACATAACATGAAAAAATGCTTGAAATGGATCACCAATAGAAACTTAGGGGTTTAAACTAACAATTTCCATAAGTTTTGGTAAATCTATATTTTCTGCAGGGTATATCCAAAAAACCAGAAAGGGGGATCAAAATGTCAAAAGGAATTAAACTTAACCACGATGAAAATTATTCTAGAAGACTCAAGAGGACTCCAGGAGGCAACCCCCCGAGGCAGAGCCCGAGAGGCCGCCATGTGGGACCGGCCGGCCCCACCCTGATGCCACCTGGCCCCTGGCGGTGGCCTCCGTCTGTCAGCTTATGGAATGTTCCTCCACCGCCTCCCTAGACTGCATCTACGCTGTTCTTCAAATTGGTTTGATCTAAGGGCTCACATTGGACCCTCTAGACTATATAAGGAGACCCCAACCCTCCCTAAGGCATCAAGTCATTTGAGATTAAGTCATCTAGAGCCAGAAACCCTAATATCCTTAGAGCTCCTCTAGTTTCTAGGGCATAGCTAGTTAGGTTAGGTCTAGAGGGAGGCTAGCAGATCTTCGCTTGGATTCCCGACATCGTCTAGAGCTTGGTTTGATATAATTCTCATACCCCTCTCTCGTTGTATCTCCATTATTTTATATGCTTTGGTACAATTGTCAAGACAATATATTATTCATCTTATTCATGTTCTTGGTTGCAATGTTCATTGTCTACTTTGATTATATGCTTAGTATAGTTAGTTTATCATTGTATTTATGCATAAGTTCATATAGCATTCACCCTAATAAGGTACCATGGGTGGGTGGTAGAGATCATGTAAGCTTGGTGCTTATATGTTATTTGCCTACGAATACACTCCATATTCTGGGCCATGAGGTAGATCACGGATATGACACTCTCATTGAGTCCTTTGTAGTCCACTCCCCGAGTGTAAGTTGAAGAAGTAGGGCCTGGTTACGAAGGAAGGGAGAGGTTTCTATACACAAACTTCCCTAAGTAATGCCCCTCATGTGTGGATATAATGATGATCTTAGCCATGATTACTAGGTGTAATTGCACTAATCAACGTATGCTCTGACTTATAGTTGAGGATGACTTAGGAATTATTCATCTAATATTCTAACTTGACCATGCTATTGCCATAGATAGGAGTGCTCTGAGTGATTTACTTATTATAATGCTTGATCAATGCTTATCATATACATCTTATCTTGTGACTTACCCCTGATATGAGTAGAGTGATTGGTTGTGGTTTATTTCTCCATCAATGTTATAAGTTATCAATGCATATCCAAAGCTACACCTTCCCTGTGATAAAATATAAATACAATACCTAGTATACTCTTGGGTGAAGTGCTACAATGGTATAATTATCTGTTCGCTTGCAGAATCATTTTCATCCATATCTTTATATTCTTTCTAGTCACATAAATTGATAAATATCTATTTAGTATTATTCTTGTAGTAATGCTAGTTAGTACCAACAAACATTTCTGGCGCCATCACTGGGGATGACAATCTAGTTTAGTAATGCTAGAGGTGTAGGTAATTAATAGGTGAGTACTAAAACAAGTAAGGAGTTAATAAATACCAACAGCCACGCGCCAGATTAAATGTGACAGCCCGCAAGGGGTCTAGCAAAGAAGCTCAAGAGGGCCATGACCACGAGCCCGTGTTCCATATGAGCACACATATCAGCGCTTTCATGATCACTTCGTGATCGCAAAAACGCTCGGGGGCTACTGTCGGGGTTATAACCCCGAGGTGTCTCAAGGCACCGATTAGTTAACAGGCTGCGCGGCTCGCAACACAGCAGTTAGAGCAAAGGCCCAAATGATTGGGGCCCAGCAAGAGCCGAGCAGAGCAGGCTAGGCACCAAGGCCATGGGTGATCAGGACCCCTTCCTCCAGCACTAGCCGCGTGATGCTCAAATACGCGACCCCTTCCCCATCACGACCCATGGGAGAGTCGGGGAGAGGTCGAGCCCCACGCGACGTGCCCATTCTGATGAAGGCAAGCACACTGCGCTAACCATGCACAACGGTAGTAGCGGGTACGAAACCCACCGTCCGAATACAGACCAACAGGACGTGCATACGATCCCACCCACTACGGGATGGGATCCATGACAAGTCTTGACCTAGAGACCTCCCTGGCTAGTGGAGTGCCCCAACCCCAATGATCGGGGTCATGGCCCTTAGCCCCACGAAGCGACCAGTCGAACAAACGACCCAGGGCGGCTACCAACTATGGGTACGATGCCGCGGAGAACCTGGAGACAATGGTGAAGACCATTATGGATGCCGCGTTACACAGGACAGCTGACGAACTATCACCATGGCTACAATGCTGCCATGACCAACACAGTAGCACCATGTCTCGCTCTGCCGCAATGTGGCCACAAGACCATGACGATGGCCACGCCCGGACGGACACCAGAAGACGACGTAGCTTGCAAGCCAAGTTAGTTAGGACCTCCCTCAGGCTCATGACCCTTCGGTCGGAGGAACCTCCTTTTTATATCAAGCCCTGGCCCCGAACTCTATATAAGGGCAGCCAAGGCACCCACCTCGAGACACGGTCTCATTCTTCATCCTGTACCATTCTATCCATTCACCATAGCAATAGGGTTCTTGGAGCTTCTCTTCGGGCTGCCCCTCGTCTAGCATAGGTTCTACCACTTCTTTCACCATTCTTGCACCCCCCCCCATTGTAAGAACTTCAAAGCATTCAAGCGAGGAACATGCACTCGATCATCTCTGAGACTGGACGTAGGGCTCCGGTCTAAACCAGTATAAATCCTCATGTCTATTGGACGCTACCATCGTCTTCCTAGAGCAGTGCGGCAATCGTATAAATTTACTAGTCCGGTTTACGAAACACCGACACTCAAGCTTGAAAAAAGAATCTAATATATGTGAGGTTGCTAGAACTCTAAGGTTGTGACCTATCACTACAAGGTGGAGCCATACGAGTTACTTGCAAAGGGCAAGTAATTAGGAAAAGTGATAAAAAAAATCTTAAGGGTGGTGCAACCATGGGGTGATTTGGCAAAAATCCTGATTGGGAGAAGGAAATCATCTCGTCAATGTCAGGTCCTCAATTCAATTGTGGTCAAATGGAAGGCTGCAAAGATGGTTGCAAAAATCTAACTATCATAGAAATAAAGTTGCTAGCTATTGGAAGAGGGAAGACATGGTGGGATCAACCATGCAGTACCAGCAAACAGGTTGAGTTCAGAGACAGTACAAACATATGGCATGAAGGGCCAAAGGAGAAGGTGATGTAGTTAACCAAACTACAAAACGAAGGAGCTCTCAAGTAGAAGGTCCAGACACTCTAACCTAGACATCAACACACAAATCGTGGTGATAGGCACAAGCCCCTATGGTGGGGCCAGTCCCAAGGTGTATAAAATAAAAAATGAGGGAGTCGAGACTTTGAGCAAATTCTTCTAGGAGCACGATGACTTTAAAGGATTAGATTCAAGGTGGAGATTGTTGTAGGATGACTCAAATTGGTCTTGGACTAGGACTAAAGAGAGGTGTGCTATTAAGACTTCTAATTCTATTAGGACTTGAGGTTGAATCAATCCTGCCAAGAATAATATTTCTACTTGCATATATGGGGGCATTTGATGGGACTATATAAACAAGGGGGCGGAGGCCATAGGAATCAACCAAGCCAACACAAATGTCTCATTCAAGACTTGTAAAGAGCAACTAGGAGCACTCAAGGGGATTTTAGACTAGAAAGTTCTATTGCACTATATTCTTGTATGGGGCAAGAATCAGAGGGTCCTAGAGGGTATTGTAAGATTGTGAGAGAGCGACAATCACTTGTACTTTTTTTTGGAGTTGTGCTTATATAATTTGCGGTTAGCTTTGCAAAAATCCTAATCACTTGTCGTGGTTGCTTCATCATCGCGTCGCCATCTTGGGTTTTGCATGAGATTCGTACATCTTTCTTGATACGGTGCAAGCTTGTGTCACACTCATAGTATCCTTTCAAAAACCCGAGGGTTGTTGAGCATAACTAGGAGGCATCAGATTCTACCATCCATCACATCTATTCCCATTCTCATCCCCCTTCTTTTTTTGCCAGATTCGTCCTCCCTGACACCATCTTCTCCAAGTCCGGCCACCTTCAACTACAAGCTCCCTATCTCATCTGGGCTACCGAACCTCCTTACAAGCACCCTTTCCCAAAGCACCGCCCCTGCCCATGAGCTTGACCTCGCCCTCATGGAACCTCAGCCTAAGAGCGAGTTCTCCCTCCCGGAGCATTGCCTCGACATGAGCGCTCCCCTCCCTAGCTAGCAACCATGATTGTGAGTGCCCCTCGTCATAGCACTACCTTTGCCCGCAAGGTCAACGAACCATGAGCTCCATTCCCTATTAGTTGCCCCTGCCCACGGGTCACAACCGGCCGCCCCCTACCCATGGTTCTCTCACCACTAGTTCCTCTCCCTTGGCGGTCTATTTGGCAGTGGAGTGGGCGGTAGTGTTGCTGCAGAAGGGGGTGGGGCAGGATGGTGGACGAGTCTGGCATGATGGTGCGTGGGGGTGGGGGGCAGTGACAATGGAAAAAGAATGTGAGCATGGGAATTGAAGAGGGGAGAGAAAAAGGAAAAAAGTAAAATAGATGTAAGTGACAAATGGGTTGTAGGAAAGAAGAGACCCTAATTTGGGGTTGTGTTTGAGCTGAGCCAGAAAACATGACAACTAAAAGCAGGGAGCTGCTTTTATATGTTCCTATACAGGCTAGTAATTCTAAGAGAGATAGCATTTATGGACAAATTTAGAGGCACGTTGAAATTGTTATCTAACTTTTCTCTAATTTGTCCAAGTCCTAACTCTTTATTCATATATATACTTTTATCCGTTTGGTTACAAAACACTTCAATCACCAATTACTTTATATGCTTTTCTATCTCTATCCCTAGTTTTCATCTTTGTATCACAGCTCCATGCGTTTAATGAAATCTTATGTGTTTGACATGAAAAAAGATATGATCTTCATACATAGGTATATATGTTATGTGAATGGTAACACGCACTGTGTACAGATACCTTGATTTAGTTTTCCTATATTAAGAAGGGTACTAAGAAAGAAGTCTATTTTTAGGCATTCAATTATTGCTCGAGTTTGTTTTTTTTTCGTGCAACTCTAAAACCTGAAAAATTTTACCACCAGACTATCAATATTGGTCGGTTTCAAAGTTGAATTTTTATTTTCTCAAATTTAAAAAAAAACTGGTTTATTTTCTAAAAATTCATAACTATTTCATCTGGAATTGGAAAATATGAAACATGTACCAAACATGTTATATTTGGTGTTACTGGTATTTTATTTGTTTCTATTTTTAGTGTTTTATTGCCCATAGTCATGTTCATTACTTATTAAAATTATCAATTTGCAATATATTTTTCTCGAGATTTTTTTTGCGACAATGTTTTTCTCGAGATTGACAAAGCTCCATAGCACGCTACAAGTATACAGAAGATCTGGAAGACGACACTAACCTCACAAGTGCTATGCTCCACCACACATAGATCATTTTTAGCCGTTGCAACTAAGTATGTCATCGCTAGTCCTCCAAAGATAATATGGTTAACTTAGCTCAACATATTTGGCACTCTATTTTGTGTATTCTCTTGGTCATAGGTTTAACAATCAAAAGATGACAATTTAAATAAATATCAGGCACGACTTAGGAGCAATACTCTATTTTGTGTATTCTCTTGGTCATAGGTTTAACAATCAAAAGATGACAATTTAAATAAATATCAGGTATGACTTAGGAGCAATACAACAGTATGAACAACTACAAATGTTTGTAAATCTAGCACCAACAGACACATTATATTTTTAGAAAAAAAAACAGTGATGGTTTTGTATTTTTCTTATTTAGAGTTAGACTAGGTAAATGCCCGTGCTTTGCAACGGGAACACATAATACCACGATAACATATGTACAAGCATTCATCTTAATCATAACAAGTTTGTGTTTCACAATACATGTTTTACAATATACTGTACAATTAAGAATCTAATCTCTCAATAGTTCGACTAAGAGAACGTGCTTTGCATGGACACCAAGCTACAGTTGGTCACCAATTAATGATGATCCAGAAGATTTTTAAGTCCAAGATGCGGCGTCTGACTTCTTGTAGTTGAAGCATGCAGATGACTCAAGCTGTAGTTAGAAGTATCATGCATATAAGTTGTTTGTTAATTTTTAAAGTTAAAATACTATTGATATCCTGAAAAAATATGTATCGACGGTTGATGCATTACCTCTTTCATGGAGTTAGAACCTCTTTATATACAATATTCTTTGTGAATTCTTTCCCTTTCCTTTCCCTTTCCCCTTGTTCAAGTCCTCAGCAGCGGGCACGGCTAGGATCCTAATGTTCGATCTTGCCATAGCTCTTGATAGCGCCACATACAATTGGCCGTGCGAAAACACTAGTTCCAGCAAGTATACCCCGATGTTAGGGATAGTCTACCCCTGTGCCTTAACGGTCATCGCGAAGCTAAGCCGAATAGGGAACTGCTTTCGCTTAAATTGGAAAGGGAACATCTCGTCGTCCGACGGGCATAAGGGTATGCGAGGCAGAAAAATCTGCTTTCTAGCGTGCTGTCCCAACATAATTTCTGCGTCTATAGTATTATTTTGGAACCCCCATACGATAAGTCTGGTACCATTACAAAGTCCGTTCGCAGGGTCAATGTTCCTAAGCAATATGACCGAACAACCAATCTTCAGCTTCAACACATGTGGAGGTAGACCATTGGGTGTCAAAGTGTTAAGGAATTCCTCAAGGTAGTAGTTGTGCGGATCATCCACCGCACAGTCAAAGCTATGGTACACCATCTCATCCCCGTGCAAATGACCTATCATCTTCATATTAATCATATCAACCCAGTCATTTCGTGTAGATAAGATCGCTCGAGAGGTCATATAATCTTTGCTTGACATATTTGCATTGAGGTTAGGGAATATGCAGTCAATTAGAGTATCAAGGTCACTATCTTTCTCGGTGTGTGGTATGCATATATCATGAGGAAGAGGATTTCATCATCAACAGTCGCCTCCTCAGATCCTCCACCGACACGCAACAAGTATTCTGTGAACCACGGGTCGCTCTTTGCCCTTGTGTTGCACACCAGTTTTAGATGTCGCGTGGAATCCCAAAGGTACGACATTCGCAGTGAGGCACCAACCACCTGAGCCCTCGACCCTCTCCGAACAACGGGAAGAACCTGTCTGAAATCTCCACCGAACACCATAGTCTTCCCTCCGAATGGCAGCTCTGGTCGGTCCATTATATTACGGAGACTAATGTCCAGCGCCTCGACAGACTGCCACTTTGTCATGCTAGCCTCATCCCAAATAATGAGAGATGATGCTTGAAGTAGCTTAGCAGTACCACTCTGCTTCGTGAAGGTGCAAAAGGCCCCATTATCAATGTTGAGGGGAATCTTGAAGCACGAAGTGGGCAATTCTGCCACCAGGCATTATTGAAACTGCGACACCAGATGTAGCTATTGCCACACCAATCTTTTTTTGACTGTATATAGTAGTGAGAAGTGCTCTGTATAGATAAGTCTTTCTAGTCCCACTAGGACCATCCACAAACAAGAGACCCCCGTCCTCGGTATCAACCGAGGACATAATCTTATCGTATGCAGCCCGCTGCTCCTCATTAAGGGTGTCTGACAGAGCCACATCATCCTTGTTAGCCTCAATGCTAGCCTCCTCAAAAATCTCTCTAGAAATATCATGAGAGGCGTCATATGTGTCGTCGATATCAGGTAGTGGGTACATCTTTATATCCTTCTGCATTGATTGTAGCAATTTTTGAATATCTATGATGACCATCTGCTCCATATTAAGGTGGATTGATTATTGCGCCTGTAGTCCTCCGACATTGCCTGCTTGTGTTTCTCCCATAGTCCAAACACATCACTGGGCTCACAAAATACCAATATTGTTGCAACGAGCCTTTGCAACGCATATGGCATCATCCACCCGGTTGCCTCAGTGAGACTCTCATTCAGCGTGTTGTCCTCTTCGGTTAGGCCCCTTCTTTGTGCAGCTTCACGGAAGGTTGGTAGGAGTTTGCCATCCACGGTCCGTAGACACACAAAGGAGGTTGCACCTGCCATGTGGTTCAGGAGAACCCTAAGATAGTAACGTTCCCCTTGGCCGGATTGGCAGACATGATTCTTCCAATCCGTCATAATGTATCACGACGTACCTTATTTTGCCAAACTTTGCTCTGTGTTTGCCATGTATAGAACTTGAGAAAGTCCCGGTATAATATACCTCGAGCTATTTCATCTGTCCTGTTCTTCTCGAAGTACACTGTAAGCATTGACCTGTCAGCACCTGGATGATCAAGCACTCGTCGAATCCCCTGGCACCGATGAAATGACACCATGTGCATGTCTGGAAGATGTAGCTGTAAGGACAAAACAGCAGGGTACCTATCACTCAAATCAAACCCATATATCCTCCATAAGGTTTCTAGGGGGTTACCCATCTAGCATATCTGTACTGCTTGATCTCATCAATGTTCCCTTCACTATCCTCCTTGTCAGCCTCTCTCACAGCCACAGACATCCGGTCATGACCCTTGTAAATGTACTTAAACAGATACTTGACTGCCTTGATGCTCCCACATGTCTCAACATTGATGTGGCAGTTGAACAGACGGAGGAGATATGGGTTGTAAGGCAAGACCCATCTATTGTCAACCTCATGTCCACGAACTTTTCTTTTTGGCCATCTTCATGCCATCTGTAAACTGGATATGAATCCTTGCCCTGTACTGTGATGTCATAGAAAGGTCTAGGGTAACGGTTCTTACAGGAATCACAACCCTTTGTGCATGGACAATCGTGATTAAGCACTCCGCAAGGGCCATGCATCAAATATTCGATAACCATCTTGTACAAGACTGGGTACTTCTTGTTCAGGAGCTCAGCTGAGATGAGGCGATCATACTACTCTGGACATGTGATCTTGTACTTTCTATCCATGATTAGCAAAAAATGTGCATATAGGTTTGCTGGTAGTAGCCAACTAGCCATATAGGTTTAGTAGTTTACTGATTTGGGAATTTGGCAATTTGCAGTGATTTTGTAAACATTATAATATTTTGTAAGTTCTCTTTATTAATTATTAGTTTGTTTCGTGCATATTTAAGAGCCAATTAGCTGAACAATTTGTTACTCGACTATTTTTATGAATTTAGTTATCGATAACATGCTACTATAATTACATTTGAAACCTATGGTTACGTTATTTTTTTTGGAATATGAAAGTGGGAATACCCAACTTTTATTTTCTGGCTCCGCCACTGCTCCCGCATCCTCCCATCTATGCTTTTGAGGCTTGATTAAGTCTACTGGTTACACCTGAATATTAGTGCATTCTTTTTTACTGTATCAGAATGAATATCACTATTATCAGAATGGAGCTTTCTCATAGATGTGTACAACATATATCCCATGCCCTGGGCACTTCTGAACTAATTATTTGCAAATTCATAGAGCACAAGCACTTTATCTAGAGAATGAAAAGTGACAATACGGAATTCAGTTCCTAGTTGAATAAAGAAATGATCACCAATTAGCTTATTCTGAGACTGAATGAATCCCTGAAGGCAAACCACAATGCTGCACTGATCTAGAGTGAATCCCTGAAGGCAAATCATATGATATTTTACCTACTCCGTGGAAAGGCTCAGGAATCACATGATGTTGACTTGACTAATGGACACCAGTAGAGAACAGACTTTCGGTTCGAGCCTTTAGTCCCGGCTATTTTTGGACCCGGGACTAAATAAAGTATTTGTCCCTGTTGGACATACAATCCAACCGGGACTAAAGTCCCCTGTTCAACGGCTAGAGGTGCAACTTTTGCAGGAGGGGGGCAGGAGGGGACCTTTAGTCCCGGTTGGTATGTCCAACCGAGACTAAAGGTCGCCCTCTAGTCCCGGTTGGAGCCACCAGCTGTGGCTAAAGCTTTAATACCGGTTGGTGGATCCAACCGGGATTAGAAGCCGACCTGTAGTCCGGGTTTGATCCACAAACCAGGACTACAGGTCCTGGCATATATATTCTCTCTCTCCTTCTTTCTCCCCTAGCCTGAGCCATTTCAAGCTCTCTGTTCTTACTCGTCGATCTCCTGTGTTCTTGCTCGTCGTCAGCCGCCATTTCAACACTTCATCCGATTCCTCCATCCATTTTCGGTTCTAAAAGGTTAGGCACTTCATCCTCTCATGTTTCATCACTAGTGTGGCTCATTTCGTGGTCTAGAAATAGAGAAATTTGTGGTTTTTTAGATTGTGACAAGACACAGATACTTTCCTTACAACTTCAAGTGAGTGTGAATGTCTTGAGCCCATTTTATTTTTGTTTACTCTATGTTGACTTTAGTTAATGATGCCTGCGTATGAATGTAGCTTCCACTGGATACTGCTGGTCATCGATATGCCCAGGGGGATTGAAAATTTTTTTGACTCAGCGACAAAACCCCGAGAAGAGTACCAAGAAATCCTCGATATACTCCAAATGTAATTTCGGTCTCGCACATACTATATAGCCTCTTATGCCACTTTAATGTTATAACTCCATTATTTGTTTTTTTTGTTGAGCAGTGCTTGGAAATCGTTTACCGAGAAACACAGTTATGGAAATTGGGTAGTGCCTCTGCAAATAGACCAATACCCAGTAAGTAATAGCTAGGTCATCGCATCTTTATTTAGTTCAATTCATTATTACCATGTGAAACATCCTTGATTTCCATGAAAGGAAATCCACAAAAATGAAGTGTGAAATGACGAAACGATCCGTCAATTTACCCAAATCTCAGTGATACACAAAGTCATACACGATTATCAGAGTACAATAGAGAGTTTTACATAAATTATTCTCTTCGCCACGCAGGGCGGAACACACTCACACACAGCATCCGGAACAGCATTTGACGAAGACAGCAGCGGAAAACGATCTCCTGGAACCAGCTCGAGCTCAGAACAGACCCTCTAGTCCTCCCAGTCATCGCCCTCGTAGTCGTACTTGGGCTCAGAACCTGCCAAAAATCTATCAGTACACTTGGTACTGGCCACGCATCGCCCACCCCATGCTTGCTTTGCTTTGTGGAAAGTGGAATGCATTGAGGGAAGTAGATAGAGACCTATTTAGGCTATGGGTTTCCTATGCAAGTAGTTAATATTTTATTAATAAAATATTCATCAGGTTTTTAACCCATCTATTCACACGTTTTTTCCCCAACCCATCACACGCATCACATCTCATCTCACTCTCTCTCTAGGCGACGAGATCAACTCCCGCTCAGATCTCGCCTCAACGGCCAAAGCCGGAAACCAACATGAAACCCAGGGGAAAGGTAGAAAAGGACTCCTCTCTCTAATCAAGTGAAGCGTAGGTCATGGGAATGTCCATATCCGCGGACGCGGCTATACGTATAGATCGATCAACTCTGCAGAGCGTGTACACATGGTAATCCACAAGATCGCCATCCTCGACGATCCGGCTCGTCTAGGCTGATTTCGACTGCCTCCCAACCGGGACAGTACCATCCTATCACTCAGCCCTGGGCCACCCCGGCGTCCACCGAAACGCTAAGAATGTGAGACGTAGTACCGGGCCCCCAAGGTCACTACGCTGTCTTAGGAGGGTGTGGGTCCCCATGCCCGTACCTCCCTACACTATCACATTCCAACCTAGTAGTAGTGGTACCGCCCTAATCAGTCGGGTTATCGTCCCTCGCCCATCAGGAGCGAGTGGTGTGCATGAAGGTCCCATGGTTCCGGTTCTCAAGACATACCAGTCCTTAGGGGGATCGGACAAGATATCTTCTCAAAAGGGGATCACCAACTCCTCGTGCCACGACAGCACCTCACCAGGGATAACCAACACCCCGGTCCACCTCTCACATATACCCGCCACAGGTAACTCTCGCAAGGGATGTCTAGGTCGCACCCCTTCGGCAAGACTTGCACCAAGGACTCGTCGTAGGATCCTGTCCGATCGACTCAACCCTCACCACACACCCAAAACACACGCCAAGATCTCCCCATGTTCATTATTCAGTTTTACCAAGTTTACGGCACCTCGTGCCTTACGCACATACGTCTCTCCCTCACCAGCATCACATCACAGATATAATGCGAGTAAGAGTAAAGCAGTAAGTATGTAACAAGCGAGCATCTAGCCTATCAGCGGGTGTGCAGGAGTAAGGTTGCAACAAGGTATAAGGCTCAAAGTAAAACTACCAAGCAACCTAACATCATATTATTGCATAAAAGATAAAGCGCTAGCAATTCTAGTTATAGCATGCAAAATAGGATCTACGAGATTGGGAGGGGCGTGGCACCTAGCAGGTTGTCACCCAAGTTCTTGCTGTAGTCGGGGTCGTACTCCTCAGTCGGCAGGTCCTCCGGCTCTATTAAACGTAACATATGGTTGCGTGAGCGACTCCTATAGAGGTGCACAAAGAAGCAACAGAAACATGAAAGATTCAAATGCACTCAAACACAAGCCTATGACGTAGAGCTCATTTTTAGAAAAAAAAAATTGGGCACTGGTTTGGTATTTTTCTGAGTTAAAATGAATTAGTTATGAATTTTCAAAGATTAAATGAATTTCTGAAAAAGAAAAAGAATTGGAAATTTCAGGCAGTGACACGTGGCAGCATCTAATTGGCTAGAGATACATGTGAGGCTGGCAGGTGGGTCCCGTTGACTGGTCCACGGTCAACAATCAACTTTGACCGGGCCTCAGATGGGCTTTGACGGGCCGAGCTAGGGCTGGATATGGGCCGGGCTGGGCCGGTCTGGCCCGGACACGTGTCGGCTCCTCATGATGCCACGTTGTGCTGTGGATTTGAAATGGGCTCCAGTCTTTGTAGGCGTGGCTCACGGTGGGCATGACCGAGCGGTTCATGGTGCACGTGGGGTCTACGGTGGACCGCGTTCACCTTCTCTTTCTTCACCTTGGTTCATGGTGCACTTGGTGCACCAACTAGCACCGCGAGTGCCCCCTCCTCCCCTGCTTCTCATGGCGGTGCTACGCCGACGGCGAGCTCTCGCGCTAGCGCACGGTGGTGGCTCGGAACGGCTTCTAGTGGGCTCTACGGCCTCGCACGTTCTCCAGGATCACAACGGTGGGGTCTAGGCGGCAGATTAGGGTCCGTAGGGGTGTCTACGGTGGTGGCTGTGACTCGGCCGGTACGGCAAGCAGCGGCGGGGCCTCTATAGTCATTCCGAGGTCCCAATCGGCCTTTGGGTTTTCGATTAGAAACATCAGCAAGGCGCTAAGGCCACCGACGATGACCTTCCCATGTGGTGGAGCCCGTGTTCGCGGTTCGGTGTGCGGTGGCGCTCCGACACCTCCTCTGCTCCGGGGAACTAGAGAGGAATGGCATGAACATCTCCACCACCTGCCGTGGCTCACATCCCTCGTCAAGGCGAAGTAAACCGCACGCTCCTTCTCACCTCTACCGGTCCCAACTCCTTTGTTTGATGCCTCACCATGGCGAGCTCTGCCCATGGCAAGCACGTGCGGTGGCATGCTACGTTCTGGCACTCCCGTGCTCTTGGGGCGTGATAGATCACCAGTTCAGCTTGTGCTTGTGTGCTTGGGTGCATGTGGTGTTCCATGGTGTTCGGGGCTTCACCTTGATCACCCCGGTACGGAGGCGTCACGGTGGCGCCCTTGTCTCGCGGCGGCGATAGGCATGGTGACTACATACGGCAGCAAGGGGGTGTCTCGTGCTCACCAGTGGGTGCGGTGGCGAGAGGGTAGCGGTGCAGGGCGAGTTGATGCAGCGAGGAGTCGTTGCAGTGCCGTGCCGAGCCACTACGTCATCGTAGCTGATCGAGGTGGCGCTCTGGGCTCCAGCGGCGACGACGCATCCGACTTCTCCTCGTTCCTCCTCCCTTCCTTCCCTTCCTTCCTCTTCTCTTCTTCCCTCTCTCTTGCGGTGTAGGGCGACAATGGTGCCACCAGTGCAGCGGCCTAGGGGGTGGAAGGCTAGGGCGGCAGAGAGACTCTATTTTTATAGCCGAGCTCGGCTATGGCGGGCGGACAGTGATGATTGGTTCGTGCCACGCGGCAGTGATCTAGAGGGCCAACGCTAGAGTTTAAGGGCGATTGAGGACGGTGGAGTTCGAAATGGTGGTCCAATTCAAATCCTGGGCTGTTGGAGAGGGTACGGTGGTGGCAGGGCTCCTGCGGGCCGTGGCGGCATCACCCGATGTGTGAAGGAGGTAGAGCGCGTGCGCGATTGGCCGATTGGCCGGGGGAGCGCGCTCGCGTGGCTGGCACAGAGCCTTGGCACACAAGGCGGTTGCGGGGACAGGGAGAATCTTCCCACACTGATTTCGTGACCTTGCCTCCCCTTCCTCTCCGCTCCGGGCGAACAGAGGACAAGGGAGATGAGAGGAAGACGATGACTCGCGAGGCCCATTCGTCAGCGAGCAAGAATGTGAAGGGTGTGATGTCTTTTGGCGCCTAGCGAAGGGCGATGCGGGCCGAGGCGATCGCGGTCTTGCTGGGCCGGCCCGTCGCGCGGGTGAGCGCGTGTGGCCGTGGCGTGAAGCAGGCCGGGCCAGGCTAATTCAAGTAGCTAGGCTGGAAAGGAGCTAGGCCGAATGGCTTTCTCTATTTCCAGGTTATTCTAATAAGCTTTTCTATTTATTACTTCCTCCCTTTAACTAATTTAGAGTTCCTACATGCATACACATGTGTTGCCAACACATGTATGCCCTATTGGGGCCCACTAGAGGTCATTTAGGGTTTCAAGCCACCATGCCAAGGGTTGGCAACAACACACACACATATAATTAAGCAATTATTTAAATGTTGTTGCTTTTATTTGCATTACAAAAGAACATAAGAACCAACTCAAGCATGTTTGGTTAAATGCAAGAATGTAATTAACTAGACTAGGTGCTACTTGTGCAACTAGGGTAGATTTCCTACATGACACCTCACCATTCATAGGTTATTTTAGAAAAAAAAAATTGTAGTTGTGATTTTTGAATTAGGGAAATTTCTGGGATGTTACACCATGCTTCATTGGTTGATGATAAATCTTTTTCTCATAAAGTGGTGTCTGCAGCAGGGATCGGGGAATAACTTATGTGGATACTACGTCTGCGAGTTCCTGATGGAGTACTCAAGAAGAACTCCAGAAGAGATCCTCAGAGTACGTAAAAAATATACACAATTTTTTTGTTACCATTGTGTTGATATATATAATCATATATATATATATTCATAATTTTTCTTTCATTGGAATTGAAAGAGGATTGGATGAAGCGCAAGGTCCTGCGAGATCAACAGATCAAAGCAATTCAAGAGGCATTGTCTGGATTTCTTATGGACCAGGTCATCAATCCCAACGACGTATACTACTATAACCCTAAAGAAGTAATACCTAGTAGCCAAATGACGACGGAAGATTAGGGCAAGAAATGCCAAAGACATGAGTAGTACAAGGTTTTTGCGACTTTATTGTGTACATATTCCATGCATGCACAACCTATTTGTATATATTTAGTTTCATACATTTTAGTGAGTTTATGTATGTATAATTCTTGAATGGAACCTTATACGACGTACGTATATTAGTAGCGTAGAATTCGTATACGAAAAGCTAATCGAAACAAAAAAGAATTAAATTGAAAAGAAACCATAAAATGAAAGGGAAAGAAATGAAAAAAAAAGGCTTTAGTATCGGTTAGATAAGCCAACTAGGACTAAACGTGCCAGCCCTAGTGCAATGCCTGAGGGCACATTTAGTCCCGGTCGGTAGTAGCAACTGGGCCTAAAGGGGGCTTTCAATTCCGGCTCTGGCACCGGGACTAAAGGGGGCCTTAAGTTCCAGATTCGCAATCCCGGTTGGAAAACCGAGACTAAAGGGGGTTTCCCTACCAGGATTGTAGCCCGGTCCTGCACTAGTGGGAAAGGCTCAACAGTCACAGTTTTGGTTTGTGCTTGTTAGGAGAGCCTTCTTGCTTATGTTTGAGAAAAGACAAGTGTGTTGCAGATTTATCAATTACAGTGCCTGATGCCTGAAGCCTGATACATAATGCTTGATCACAGTTTCTTACAAAGTGGACCAAGGAGGTACATACCAAGAAATCGAGAAAAAGGTCATGATGATCTTGTTGCTAATTATTTTTCTGCGAATCCAATCTACACCGATAAGATGTTCCGTAGAAGATTTAGGATGACTAGGTCATTGTTCCTACGCATCGTGGACAGTCTTTAGGGTGGTCTCCTTGTTTTACCCAAAGAAAATTAGATAGTACGTTGTAGTTATATATAATATATATTATATTGGTGGTTTTAAAATATTGTAATTATGTTCATCTTATTTATTCTTGAACTTGTCTTCCATCAAACGCCCACACAATATTATACAAGTTGATATTCATGATTGATCCTAGCTACATGCAAAGCATTAAACAACTTAAAGATGGACCCCCATCTGTGGGTTGTATGACATGTCTTTATACTTGTCTGTACAATAGATTCGAGGCGCTTAGAGACGGAATCCCGTCTGTGGGTTGTACATGCCCTAAGAGTGTACGTGCACGTGTGCCGGTGTGGCCAAGCGTTGCGTGAAACCGGAAAGTAGGCCCAATTTGACTTGCATCTTCTTCCATTACTGTCGCGCGAGTGAACGCGACTGCCCATAGCGCACTGAGGAGTCGCCGCTCCCTCCTGTCCTGCCATGCGCCTTTCAGTACAATTCGATTAAGTCATAGAAGATCATATAAATATTTGAAAGAACATCTAAACCCTTAAGTGAGTTTTGGCGTATTGATGACAATATAATTAAACAACTAATAAAATTTGTTGAGTATGGATGGGTAACAAATATGTAGGATTAAAAGATAACACGTGAGACCCCTCAATTCTTTCGACGTGGCGTTTGGATCGATCAAGGCTTACTTTCCTTTTATGGTTTTGAATTTGAGTATAAGAAGCGCCATACTATAAAGAGGGACAGAAATTGCTTCTGGGGAACCATGTGCTCTCATCTCAAGACCAAAACCCCAAAAGCCAAAAGAAAGCTAGCACCATTTCTATTCTATCTCTTCTGGCCTGCGCAGAAGTTCTGTGTTTAACCACGGAACCTGTGTGGTTAAGCGCAGAAGTTCTGCGTCTTGTAGCAAAAGTTTTGTGACTTGTCTGTACTGTTGGGGTGGAGTGGGAGGGAGTATTTATACTTCCCTCTCTTCTTCCCCAACAGTTGCCTGCACATTTAAGACATCTCCTAACTCGTGAAACAGATCTTTCTCCTCCATTGTTGGCCATCCAACCTCTCCCTTGAGTCCTTGGTGATTTCCCCTTGAGAATTTGGCTTTGAGAGTGGATTAGAGAGCCCTTGAGCAAGAGCAATCAGCTGAGATTCTTGGTTCTCCCTCTAGCTTGCACTTTGTGATCGTTACTCTTGGAGCTTGGGCTTCTAGACGGTTAGAGGTTGCCTAGGAGCTCCCAATCGGCTATAGTTGAGAACCGAGAAGTTTATATTGCCCTTATGAAGCTTAGTGGAAATCTCAAGCTCGATCTTTGCGATTCGCTTGAGAAGAGATAGGAGCTTGAAAAGACTCTAAGCCTTTGTGGCTCCCTCAACAATGAGGACGTAGGCAAGCCTTTGTGGCTCCGCTAAACCTCGGGGTTGTTTCAGATGAGGGGGCTTGGTGCAAAAGGAAGCTACAACCATAAGGAAGCGGGGAAATTTACTTGATCTAGTTCTCTTCTCTGATCTCTAGTCGTTTGTGAGCTTAAGCCATCTATGCAAAACTTCGGTGTATTTGCATAGAACTTATGCGGCCACGCGCGGAAGTTCTTCGGGAGTACACAGAAGTTCTGCAGTCTATTGATCATTGTTTTTCTAGATAAATTTTTGTAGGCCTATTCACCCCCCTCTAGGTCATGCAATGATCCTTTCAATATTGCATATGATAAAGTCACCGACAAATACTCCCCCATCCTATTTTACTTGCACATCTATGGTTTGAATTTTGTCCCCTATTTAATGCACATATGGATACCAGGGCTAGATAGCCCACGGTGGGACACGCACCAAAAGCTACCTGCCAGGCTCTCACCTCACACATGGCTCTTCTCATGCGGACGCTACGCACGAACTCTAAAGCTGTTCCAGATAAAAAAATTAGCCACCTTATAGGCTCGTAAAAAAAATTGGTGCACAACCTAAGATGCCTTTAAAGATGAGCATGCAGCCCTCAGCCCGGTGGCCCAGCCCAAAGCATGGTTTTTGGGCTTGGCCTAAGCATGGCACAACCTGGTATAGTGCGGGTCTGAGCTGGCCTGGCCCAACACACAGGGTCATGCTTGGGCTGCACCCCAGGCACGCCGGGCAACACGGCACAGCCCGACATTTGGAGGACGAAGGCCTGGTAGCAGCCCGGTCTACTAAGAGCCCATAGCACCGTGCCCTTTCATCCTAACCCTAACTTCATTTTCCCTCCCCAGTGCCTTACTCTTCCTGCTCAACTCGTGTCGCACGCACCACAATCCTCCCCACATGCTACACTCTTCCACACTCACGGCCGCACCGCACGCACAGGTGGTCGCCCTCCTAGTCCACGCCCCACCTCCTCCCGTGTAGTGACCGGCTTTGAGCATGTCGGTGGGCGGCCTCGAGTGGCGGTGGCCGCCTCCATGCCCCTCGCGCCGGTAGTCGCCCTGCTTCTAGCCAGTCTCGAGCAGTTGAAAGCCCTATGTTTGGTTTTGGTTAATTGAGAAAACCACTATCCATCCTTTGCTCTAAGTGATGTCATGAGATAGGTTGGTCCACATCCAAGGATTGAGCAAGATGGCACTCAAGGTGATGGAGATGGCCACATGATGATGATCAAGTGCTCGATCTTTAGAAAAGAAGAAAGAGAAAAACAAAACCCTCATGGCTCAAGGCAAAAGTATAAATAGGCAAGACAGAATAAAGTGTGTGATCGGGTTTAGGCTAGATGATTGTACTATTAAGAGGGGGAGCTCTAATTGGACAATTCGGTCATCTAGTGCCACTAGGTGTTGCAATACTTTGCTTGTGCATATAGGCCAGGTGCATAACGGAGAGCAAGTGAAAACCTTTATGAAAAATACTTTGGAAATGCTAGCTTAGCTCTAACATGTTTGTGGAAATATTTGAGAGTTAGCACAATTGAAAGGATGCGCTTGGGTACTCTCGGTGCGGCAGTTCAGCAGGCACCGGCGTGGCCGGTGCAGCACTAGTCATGGTGCACCAGTCATAGATGTTACCCTCTCTTCTTTGTGCAAGCTACAGCCGAGCACCATCGTACTTGGCATTCACAGGCTATGCCACACTAGGTACGACACACAAAGAGCTCCCAATGGGGCGCGCGGGCGGTTTCAACGCACCTAACATGGTCGGTGTGGGGCATCTGGTGCACCGGTCATGCCACCTAATAGGGAAGACAAAGAGGTTGCAAATTGGTGCTTGAACTCGATAGGGCACCTGACATATTCGGTGGTTTAGCCAGTGTTTGCACCGGTTATCTGACAAAGCACCAACGATCAATTTTTTTTTGAAAATTGAAGTTACCGTTGGGCATGCACTTGACATGTCCGATGCAGGGCACCTGGTGCATAGTTATGTATCTAGTGCACCCGCAGCAAGCTCAAACAGGGGATAACAATTGGATTCTTTGGTGGGGCTATAAATACCCCCTTGTGTTCGGCCATATGGCCACCCTCTTTGACCTCCATTTAGTTGTGCTAACCCCTTGAGAGCAAAAGAACACAATCTACTCACTCACATCACTTTATTGGTGTCCAATTGTTATTCAATTGTCTCTTGCCCTAGTTCGGTTTGATCACTCCTCACTTGCAATTTGTTCATATATCTTGTCTTGTGTGGTAGTTGATTGTGTAGCTAGCTAGAGTAGTGTTAGCGTCAGATATATGGGCCAGGGGTACCCGCACCACCAATATATACGATCAAGTCTAGGCTATCAGCCCAGCAGCCGTCAAGGAAGAGGCCCACGAAGGGCTGAGGCGATCGACCAATGTGGAGATCATGGCAAGCCGAGAATATCCAAGATAGGTGTATCTGGACGATAGCTAAGATCAATCTGTTGTGCATTTCATGTAACAAACTAGGAATCCAATCTATTAGCCTGATCGCCCTCACTGTAACCCTACCCCCTCTGCCTATATAAAGGGGGGTAGAGACCTCGGGCTCAGGATCCAACTTCTCTCATTCTAATCTACTACGTAGCTAGGAGCAACAACCCATATAATTGAGCATACCAATACAATAGCAGTAGCAGCACCACTGGATTAGGGTTTAGCGTGCCACCACACCCCGAACCAGTATAAATCCTTGTATCTCGTGTGTTACCATCTAATTCCATCTACGCGATCACGTTGCTAGGCATTGCCAGAGCTAACTTGAGCTTATTGTAGCTCTCTAGCTTAGTTGTAGCTTGCTTTGTTTGTGTGAAATCAACCTAGAGTTAATAGCTACTAGATTATGCAGGGGCTTGCTTGTGGTGTATTAGTGCTAGAGCTAGTTGTTCGCATACTCACTGTTTTATTAACTAACTACCTTGCTCTACTAGTTTGCAGAATTTTTATAGGCTATTCAACCCCCCTCTAGCCATTTAGATCAAATCAGTGGTGGCCGGCCTCCTCCTCTCCTCCCCTCCCATGACGGTGCTGCTGGCCTCGAGCGCGCAGATCATGGGGCAACGATCGCAAGGGCGTCGTCCTCGAGTGCTCATTGCAGACCACGAGGACGCACTAGCTAAATCCAGGTACTTCATGTCCTCCCCTCTATGTTGGTATTTATTAACGCACACAGAAAATTCCGCAAGCACACGGATACCGTTATAACTTTTACCCAGGAGTGCTCCAGAGTATCGTATTTATCCATAAGGAAGCAATGGTTAAAGATATTGATAGTTCACCATCATGTATCTACTAACTTAATACACCAACTAGTCTAAAGTGGAGGTAAATGGTAAATGATATGAGTTATGAATAATGACGCACACTTAGAAGAATTCCATGAATAAAGAGTAGATTAATTAAACTGAGAGGACAACGGGAGAGTTCAAGGTTCCTAAATACTTCTCTATTGCTTTGGTTCTATTCTAGTCTAGACTAGATGATAACTGAAACATGGATAAATGTAGCGATCACACAATAACACTTCAGAGCAGTGGTACCTTTCTGACTCTCTAGAGGGGTGAGAAAGCGTAGTTAGGGGAAGGCTGCCTAAAGCTCTACGAACACCAATTCGAGCGTGGTGGATTAGAAAGGCCTGGTTAGAGCTGTCACGTCTAGGGCTACCACAACTATCCGTAGGATTGGACGCAATCTCTGGTAACCCGTAGTCCAGACACCATGTGTACACTATTGATTACTACTTTAATCACATATAATAACTAGAGCACGCAATACGAGCGGAGATCCCATGCCAAAGTATAATAACTATACTAACCATACTCATGAAAGGCATATAAGCAAATAGAGAAGATGATATATTAAAGCATAAGTCTTGCAAAGGTAAAGTACAAAGATATACCAGACCTCTAAAGAATTCTTCAGAATCTGAGCGTAGCTCTACTCTCCCTAACTCTCAACTAGAACTAATCTGCTACATTGGAGAGTAGCCCTAATTCTCCTGGTGTTGTATCTTGATCTGAATGAGAGATGACCTCTTGGAGGGGGTAGGGGCATCCTTATATAGGCTAAGGTGGAGTAGAGGCTAAGGAAATGCCACGTCATCGATCCGCGTCACCTCCCTCGACCACCATTGGATAAACCGACCTCAAACCGCCTTAAAATCAACAGAGTAGATCGTAGGAAGGAGTACGAGGTGATGGAGGGTGAACGGGCCTCAGGCTGGGTTGGGCAGCCTCCCTAGTGGGCCGGCTGGCCCACTATGGTGGAGTCTCGGCCCATGCTTCATCGTGGTGTCTTCTGGATGCTTCTAGAGTCTTCCTATGTTGGTTTCATCATGGATTTGATATCTTTTTATTCCGAACTCCAAACATAGCAAATAATATATCCGTTTTGATCGTCTCGACGAGCTCTTCACAATGGTGCTCTCCATTTCATCATTTGAGATAGTTTCATTTCTTGAAAAAGTTAAATATCCTACAAGACAAGTGAGAGTACCAAAACTCATAGAACTTATTAGTTTAAAACACTTTACCTACATTGGTGATAGAATTTAAGCATATATGTATGGTAAAATGATGATTTCTGGTTGATGTCAACTACCATCAACACTCCACTAGCTACTTCACCGTATCCTCCTGGGGACGAGCTCCCTAGTGGTAGCCACCACCTTCTCCTCCTCTCTGTTCTCTCCATTTGATGGACCTTAGGCTGGCTTGGCCTGCTAAAAAGGCTAGGCTCATCGAGCCGGCCCGACATGAAAAGTGGCCCAGCAGGCCGTGCCTGGGCCGTTGACCATGCACGAAGCCTAGCAAGGCACGACGCGGCGGCATGACATCCCCTGCTTGGCCCGGGCGTGAAAGCTCTAGTTCGGTTTTGGTGAATTGATGAAACCCTAAGTGCTAACCCTTGTATTCTAAGTGATCATAAGATAGGGTAGCACATTCCATGTGGTGGAGCAAACAATGAAGATCATGATGATGGTGGTGTGACCATGGTGATGATCAAGAGCTCAGACTTGGAAAAGAAGAAAGAGAAAAACAAAATGGGCTCAAGGCAAAGGTGAAATCCATAGGGCCATTTTGTTTTGGTGATCAAGACACCTAGTCGGTGTGATCACATGTTGGATAGATAGCCGTACTATTAAGAGAGGTGTCGTATCGAAATGCGGTTATCAAAGTGCCACTAGATGTTCTAACTCATTGCATATATATTTAGATCTAGTGGAGTGCTAACAACTTTGAAAATGTTTTTGAAAATATGCTAACACAGGTGCACATGGTGAAATACTTGGTGGTTAGCATATTTGAGTAAGGGTGAAGAAGTTGGTGAAGTGGAGGAGCTATTTTCCTCTGACCGGACGCTAGTCACATGGTGACCGGACTCAGCGCTTGGAGCGTCTGGTCATTTATAGTGAAGATGGTGCGCTCGGGTGCGTCTGGCTCGTGACCGAATGTAGCACAATGAAAGCGATCGGACGCAAGGCCTGCGTCCGGTCAGGGATGGTGTACGCTGACGCAAGTGTTCGTGAGAAGCAAATGAGAATCGGACTCTGGCGTGCGTCCAATCGAGGGAGAGCGGACGCGTCCGATCATGTTTTTGTGGCTCTAGAACCTCTCTGGAGTTGATTTGATGCTAGGGTTCCACGGGGAGCGGCGCGCCCGATCGTTGTGTGAAGCAGCGAGGGCGCGCGTGAGCATGCGTGGCATCGACGTGCCCGATCCTGTCTCAGGCGCGTCCGGTCATCACTTAACCGCGTAGATCGCTGAGATTTGACTGTTGGAATCACACGGATATGGTTGAACCAGGGGGACATGTGGACTGCATCCAGCGACCAAATGCTAGGGGACATGCGTTCGGTCAGTTGGACCTGCGCGTCCGGTCACCCCGTGTTTGCTGACAGTGAGGAGCCAACGACTCTTTTCGAAGGGGCTCCCATCTTAAGTCGTGTAGCCGGCTCTAGCTCACTCTCTTGGCCATTTGCATTGACATAGCAACCTTGTGAGCTTAGCCAAAGCCCTTCCACTCATCTCCATCATTGATTCATCATTTTTGTGAGATTGGGAGTGAATACAAGTGCATTGCTTGAGTGATTGCATCTAGAGGCACTTAGTGATTGTGTTTTGCTGTGGGATTCACTTGTTTCTCATGGTGGTTGCCACCACCTGGACAGTTTGGTGCAGCGAGGATCGTCGAGCGGAGGAAGGTGCTTGTCTCCGGCTCCGATCGTGGTGATTATGAGGGGTTCTTGACCTTTCTCCTGCGGAGAGCCAAAAGGCACTCTTGTGGATTGCTCGTGGCTTGTGTGATCCTCATCTTGTGTTGGTTGTGCGGTACCTAATTGCGGGTTAGGTGTGTGATGCCTATAAGCACGTGAACCTATAAGTGAGTGGATTGCCACAACGGGGACTAGCTTGTCAGCAAGCAAGTGAATCTCGGTGAAAAATTATTGTGTCATCTTGTCCCGAGAATTTCTTGGTATTCATTGTGATCGATTGACTTCATCTTGTGATTGGCTCATTCCTCGATATGGCGGTATAACACACTATCCCTCTCGTGTATTTATATTTCTTAGTGTAGCTAAGCTCTTTAGTGTAATTAGTTTTGAGAGCTAGCTTATGTCATGTCTAGTGGTTAGTAAGGCTCTTTAGTTATTCTTTGGGAGCTCACTAACTTAGTGTAGTGACTTAGCCCTTGTGTGCCTAGAGACTATAGAGACTAGAATTGTGGTAGGTGGCTTATCTTTTTTAGTAGGCTAGCGCAACATTCGCTTTGTCTCATAATTGTTTAACCGCTTTGCTTAGTATTGTTGTAGAAATTTTTTATAGGCTATTCACCCCCTCTAGCCATTAGGACCTTTCAGGGCGGCCCGAGCTGGTCGTGTGCCTAGCCCGGGGCCAGGCCGGGCAGCCGAATGCTCATCTATAGATGCCTTCTCCACTTGTTTTGTCGGACAATGTTGCATCATCTGCCCATCTACCGCACCAGATTGCTCATACTCATGCATCCTCCCCTTCCACATCGAAGCTCCTTCCCTCAACAGAGAACAATTTCGGGGAGAGCCCAACCATTTGAGCCCAGATTCAGCCACATCCCTCATATCTTCTTCCTCATTTGTTGACATTTCTTAACTCCATTACTAAAAATAGAATTACTCCTACTAATAGCAACAACACTAGAAATGATATGGTAATTATTAACTTGTCACTGTTACAGTAGTCACCTATCAATTAACCTTCATCTCTAATATTAAACTAGGTTGTCATCCCTAGTGATGAACTTAAAAATGTTGTTGGTTCTATCTAGTATTCCTACAAAATTAACACTACACAGGAGTCTATTTTTTCATGTTACTAAAAAGAATATAAAGATAAGAATGGGAAGAATAATTCTACAAGCGGACAGATAATTATACCATTTTAGCATTTTACCTAAGAGTATTCCAGGGTTGTCGATTTATAATTTTACCACTGGGAAGGTATGACTATTCTATGCAATGCACTAGTATTGATAATTTATAAGTATGCATGAGAGAATGAACCAATATCATATACTCTACTCAAAATAGGGATAAGTCATAAGATAATAATAAAGATATAAATAATAAGTACTTGATCAATCATCATAATGAATAAATAGTAACTCAGACCACTCTAGTTAAGCAATAGGTTAAAGTCTAATTATAATATTAGAAAGATAATTCCTAGGTAGTCTTACTAACAAGTCATTGCAGTTTTAATTAACTATATCTGTTGATCATCGCCACAACTATGCCACATAAGGAACATCATCTAGGGAAATTCGGAAACATAGTCGTCTTAACCTTCGCGATCAGGTTCTACCAGCATCAATATAAACGGGGGATGGACTGCAAAGGACTCAACGCAGCTGTCATCTACGCGATCTACCACCTCCCGGCATATAAGGGCATCCGCAGATAAACAAATATCTAAGCACCACGCTCACATAATGTTTATCACTCACCCATGGTACAATAGGGTGAGCGCTATACGAACATATGCATGGTTTCCATAATCTAGCTACACCAAATATCAAACTAGAACAAACAATGGACATTGCTTTCATAAACATAAATAATATAAAGCTTAATGTTGACATAAACATAGTAGCAATGATACAATCTCAAATGAAATAAAGAAATAGAGTAAAATACAAGAGATATACCGAACCACGCTCTTGCTAACCTCAGGAATCCAAGCGTTGCTTGATCTCCCTCTAGACCTAATCTAACTTGCCTAAGCTCTAATCTAAAGGAACTCTGAGAAACTAGGGTTGGCTTTGGATGAGTCGATCTTCAACTGAATATCTTGAATGACTTGATGCTTCAGGGGGGTGCAAGGGTCCTTATATAGCCCTGTGGGTTGAACGTAAGCCCTTGGATCAAACCGACTTGGATGAAGGGTGGAGATGGATCCTAGGAGACGGTGGAGGAATACTCCAGAAGCTCATGGAGAAATCCCCCAGGGGGGTCGGGCGGCATGGTGGTGGGGGCCGGGCGGCCCCACCTGGTAGCCTCCCGTCCTCCCGTTTGTTCCTGTGCCTTCTAGTGTCTTCTATAGTCTTCTAGCGTATCCTTCGTCGCGATCAAGTTTCGTCCTTTTTCTCAATTAGGTCCCCCTTCCTACGTTTTCTGGAATAACCCTGTGAAAAACAGAGATTCACCAAAACTCGTCGAATTTATTAGTTTAAACCGTAGACCTATGCATATTCTTGTACTTTAACCATTCTCTTGTTTACTCACATATAAAATGTTGACGTTATCCACCGTCAACATCGTTCATCTTCCCCTTTCATCGGTCATCATTGTTCTCTCCGGTGGCGGTAGTTTGGGGTGGGGGCGACCACGCGCTGGGGCGGTTCGGCGCATGAACAGGTGGTGATGGTGACCCTGCATGTAGGAAGCGTGCATAAGCGGTGGCCCAGCACGATGAGCGAGCCCGCACAGCGATGTTGGCCCGGCGCATTAGCTCTGAGCATGCACCTGGCACCTATGGTGACCATGCACGGTGCCTCAGAGCATGCACCTAGCGCTAATGGTGCCCCAGTGCGGCGGCTCAGAGCATGCACCTTGCACCGTCGGCGGTGGGGAAGCCTAAACGGCTTTGGGTTCGGCGTCTAGCCAGATCATCGCTCGAGAAACTTCATGAAGTTTTTTTATATTTTAGGCGAGCTCCATTGAGGACTGACCATAGCATAGAGCCATAGACCCCTTTTGTATAGGGGTATTTTTGTCATTTGTCCATAGCATTCGTTCCTCCCTGTATCCTAAAAGTACGTGAAAATAAAATGGGACAGAGCGAGTACATGGATACCGAAGTATCAACTATTCAAGTTATGGATAGATTGGGTCCATGTAGATAGTACTTATCTGCTAATAATTCTCTTTTGGATCGAAATAGGTATAGATAATAGAGTAGCTAATTGTTAGCTGAACCTCTCTAAATAACAACAATCTCACTAGTTGGACCAAACTAGATAATAGCAGCTAATAGGTGGACCCACTAAACCCAAATTTTTCCCTTCCCTCCTCCCCAACTACCCCCACCACAGTTCCTCCGGTCCCCATCTTGTCTTGTCGCCATTGTAGACCTCCACAGGGACCTCCCTAAGTTCCTTTCCGCACTCTTCCTCGCCGGCCTCATGCCCCTGTCTAGTAGCCCCGACTCCCCCTCCACCTTATCCGCCTCAAAGGCCGCGGGTCACCCTCATCGTCTAGCTCAGAGACATCCTCAACCGTGGTGGCGACAAGTTGTACCTCATCTAGCTCCTTCGCGGCCTCACTCTCTTCGCCGAGACCCGCGGCAGCGCGTTCCTTCCCATCCTCGACTCGAAGCCCCCAACGATGTGGAAGCTGCCCTGCCACGCCATGCCGAAACACTTGTAGCATAGAGTGCTTATGTCAGGGAGCACCAACCACTGCCCTTTCTCCGCCGTTCCCCTGGCTGCGGACAGTGAGCACTACCCACCGGCCACACAGACCCTGCCTCGGTGAAGAACTCCTAGAGGCCCTATGGCGTGACGAAGTGGAAGTCGTAGAGCACCTGGTCTACGAGGCGGCAGAGGTCGCCCTTGGGGGTGGTCGGCGGCGCGGCGCTCCTTGAGGTCACCGGACTACTCGGAGATCCCAGACTTAAAGAACTTGGAGGTGCACTCGTTGGAAGACTGCTGTGGAAGAAGTGTGTTGTTGCGCCTGTCGTGAGAAGGAGGCGCTATCGAGGCGCAGAGAGCGAGTCGGGCTGGGGGTAGGCCCTAGCTAGGTCTCTATGGCCGGTTGGGGCGAGGCCATGTATACTCCTCATTGGCACCGCCAGTGAAGCCCCCATTGTCACAACCACAGGAGGAGGAGAAAAAGAAGCGAGCGCCGGAGCGTCGTCGTCCCACGCATCCGCGGTGGAGGCGGTGACGACGGTAGAAAACGGGAGGGACAAGGGGCAACCCCCCTCTTACACTATAAAAGGGGTGTTGGCTCCATAAGAATCATCAACTCCAAGAAGAAACAAGCAAGTAGTATAGTTGAGCTTAGGCAAAGCCATATCTCTAGAATTACAAGATAGGGAGAGAGTGAGGAGAAGCTTGGAGAGGAGCCAGGATTGTTGGCGACCTCTTCCACTTGTACCTTGGCGAATGCAACTCTGATCGAGTGAAGTCCGGGATCTTCTACGGTAACTCTGCTGCATTTATTAAGAGTTATTATATTACTATTTTTTACGGGTTTCACCACTTGGTCAGAGTATTGTGATCTTGTTTCATCAGTATCCAAATCGGAGTAGTGAACCTATAGATTAAGCGTGGTGCTCAGGCTATAGCTTGTCAGTGTTTACGACTAGGCCTCTAGATAGTTAGTGGTTGTTGGTAGGTGGTAATAGCCTTGTCCATCTTCTATATTCCACCACGATAGATCTAATTATTAAATTGTAGGGCTCGTGACAGACCTTATCTAGTTTATCCCTTGAGGTAGCTAGGCGGGTTTTCCCCGAAGTAAACAATTTTGGTATAACAACCTTGTTCTTGTCTAATATCAGATATCCCATAGGAATCCTCTCTACCCATATTTATCAACCCTATAGCTTTAGGTGTTCTTAGTCCTTTCTCTCATCACTTTTTGTTTCCCGTGGAAATTTGATACCTTCGAATACTCTCTGGTGAAAACTACCTTGACAGCCGTGCACTTACAATTTATCCTGTGTGCCACCTTTGGTGTCAACACGTGCCAAAGCAGCGGATGAAGAAGCAGGCCGATGAGCGCCATTTGAACACACCTAAATAGTTGGAGATGAGTGGGTCTTCCTCAAATTGCAGTTGTACGTTCAATCGTCTTTGGCGGATCATGCATATCAGAAGCCAGCTTTCAAGTTCTTTGGCCCGTATCGTATTGTTGAGCGAATTGGTTCAGTCGCCTACAGGTTGGAGCTCCTAGCCTCATCCTCTATTCACCATGTTTTCCATGTTTCGTAGCTTAAAAAGGCAGTGGGTGCTCACCATGTCGTCTCTGACTCCTTGCCGCCATCTTCGGTTCGTTGGAGCATACCTAAAATGGTATATTGCAGCGTCGTACCGTCCTCAAGGGTGCAACGTCGGTGCGGCAAGGTTTGGTGAAATGGACAAACTTGCTAGTTTCATTGTCTACGGGGAAAGACCTGGAGTATCCTCGACAGCAATTCCCTCGTCCGGCCGTCTAGGGTGAACCAGGCCAGACTACTCCTTCTCCATCGGCTGCGTGTGAAAGCAGAGCTGAAGTGCCGGACGAGCTAGAGGTAGCGACGACAACAGGCTCCCAGCGTGGAAGACCATCCCGGGCCGTGACCAAGAGTAGCCGCGTCTATGGGCCGGAATGGGTGAACGTGTGAGGCCCAGCCGGCAAGCTTGAGAGCTATGTGATGTATAAATCTGCTCAAAAACAAAAAAAAATGTGATGTATAAATATTACTAGCACCTTCTTGGGAGCGGGGTATCAGACAACGACTATGTACAGACTCGGTACTTGCTAAAGCAGACGTCGTCTGTTTCCCGTCCCCTGCTCTGCTTCCTAGCCTCAATTCCAATTCCTCTGTATCCGATAGCTAACACAACATCTCCACTGGTCGTCTAGTCTACTGTGTTGCTTCTATATCATGAGAACTACTCGTAGAGTCTTGACCGGGCTGTGGCCTTATGCTTCCACCTCTTCTTTTGAGGCCCTGAGTCTGAATGTGTAATATCAGTAACGGTCTCTGATGAACTGAAGCCCGGATGGTGAGAAAGAAAACTGATGACGCGAACGCTCACCTCCACTTGTTGTTGCAATTGCAACCTAGTCTGCTTTTCCTGCACGCGGCCGGTCTAGCTAGGGCAGACGCATGTGCGTGCACTTGTTTGTTCTTGGAGACGGACAGCTCGATCGAGCACCTATACAATCATCACAGAGCTCCTCAGCCACTCACTCACTCTGACCTCTCTTGTTTACCCCTCGTGCCGAGTTTCCTGTTTCAAGCATCGCCTCCCGAAATGCCGGATGCCCACTTCTACATCTGGCTATATGTGCATTCCATCACCAACTGGGAAACTTGGGAAGTTGGGATAGAAAAGGACTAGCTAAGGCACGTGACATTGACACATCGTGACGAGGAAAAGAACGATCAGACGAGCAATCGAATTGAAGCAGCGGCCATAGATTCTCTTGGGGGTTGGGGCAGCTGGCAGCTCTATCTTCAGCCAGCACGGTATGAGACGACAGCGGGCACGAGGGCGAGGCGAGAGGTCCATCTCTCGATCCCTATTGTTGCCGATTTCAGAGTGGTCAGAAATTAGAAGGTGTCCACGTACGTGCATGTGTTGATTATTAGAAACCATGTTCAGTTTTTTCACTCAGCAAGTGCGCAACAAGCCAACCAGACTACCAGAGCATCATTTTTTATCGTGGTTCCATGAATCGATGACCATGGATATATATATGATATGGAGTTTCATTCGACTAGTACTGCATAATACTCCTATAAGAACCTCAGGAAGTACAGAATGCAGGTGCTACGGACACACATGAAACACTTGTATATATACTAAACTTGCTACTCGATCAAAAAGTCACAACTCAGAAGTGAAGTGCAGAATGCAGAGGAGCTTAACCTCATCAAATGCAAGAACCACAATAATGAAAAATAAACTGAGAACGTCATATCAAGCATCACACACAAAGTACTCTCTATAGTACAAGGAGCTTAACCTCATGACGCTAATTCTATAGTTCTAGTATCAGAGGTAAGTAGGATGTATAACTGTATAAGTAGTACTACTTCAGAACGCATCAGTAATCGGTTTTGTCTCCCAGAAATCGTCCACACCGTTGGTCCAAAAGCTGGCAGTGAAGTGCGACGACAAGAACTGCATCGTCAGAGCGTCCAGACCGGCCGTTTCACCGTGGCCGCCGCCAGCGACCAAGCTCAGCTCGGAGCAGTAGTAGGGGTAGCTCGTCTGCTGGTGCGTGTACCAGTCTCCGGCCGCCGTGGAGCTGTCCTGGCTCGTCAGCGCCGCCGGCGACAACGCTCCCTCGCTGCTGACGATGACCGCGTTCGTCGTCGTCGCAGCTGCCGCCATGGCGGCTTCCTGGCAGTAGTAGTACGCTTGCTGCTGCTGAAGATCGGGGTCGGGCTTGGTGCACCAGTAGTAGTCCCCGCCGGCGCCGCCGGAGCTGGCGCCGGAGCTGACGGTCGTCGACGGCTCCTGCTGCTGCTGCGTCGACGACATCGTCTTGGCTGGCTGCTTCTTCTTCTGGATCCTGGTCCTCCAGTAGTTCTTGATCTCGTTGTCGGTTCGGCCGGGGAGGTGCTTGGAGATCTTGGACCACTTGTTCCCCCACCTCGCGTGGAGCTCCCGGATCACCGTGTCCTCCCCCGCCGTGATGCTGCCGCGCCGCACCCCCGCCCGAAGGTAGTTGAGCCACCGCAGCCTGCAACTCTTGCCGTTCCGGTTCAGACCTGTCGAAGTCACAAACCATTCAGTTGCGCCCATTTGCAAATAAAAGCTTCAAATCATTATGCTAGCTCATGAATGAGATCGAGCATGCATGCAAAGGAATGAAAGTGGTGGATGGATGCATGGGTCACGATCGAGGCTAGCTTTACCAGCTGCGCGCGCGAGGTTGTCCCAGGAGCCCTCCCCGTGCTGGGAGATGTAGCTGACGAGGATGAGGTCCTCCTCCAGCGTCCACGGCCCCTTGCGCACCGCCGGCTCGTCGTCGCTGCCGCGGCCGCACGACCTGCTGGCCACCCTCGTAGTCGAGCTAGTCATCTAGTAGCTCCTTCTTTTGTGCGTGGATTTTGTGATGTCGATCGAATTGAACAACCCCGCGATTGGTGGCTCGTTGGTGCGCTGTAGTAGATCGTTCGGCACCGGTGGTTATATAGGCGCGCCGGCCGGTGCGGCGGATCGGTACGCGTGTACGTGTTGTCACGCACATGCTCTTGTTCGAGCCACTCGATCTTTTGCGGCTGCCTTGCGGCCTGTACTGCGAAGCCTTTGTCTGGATTGGGAAAGGAGAAAGGCTGCTTTCGTTTTTAGGCGCTTCCATTTGCGGAAGCACGCGTAAAAGTCGGACGGACGGTATTAAACGATGACGTGGCCTCGCGAGGAACCAAAAGTGACAGAAGCTGCTCCTGATGAAAACCGCTCCAAGCGATCTCAGCCGATGAATTAGAGATTGGACGGACAGTATTAAACGATGACGTGGCCTCGCGAGGAACCAAGAGTGGTATTAGTTTAAGGAGAAACACCTTAATCGGTATTAATCTATGGGTACATGCGTAATTGAGGATTCCCTTAAGTTGCCTTACATTTTTTTTAACGTACTACCTCTGTCCTGTAATATAGTGCATTTTAGAAATTTTAAGATAAATTAAGAGAGAACATAAAAGACGCATGTACCCTCATTTTATTTCCTAATCAGACACTATCATCAATATGATTAATGGTGATTGGTTGATAAATGAAAAGTATTTAATGCAAAACTGGTTTTTGTCCTCTAAAATACATTATATTTGAGGACAATTTTTGAATACTAGAATGCACTATATTACAGGACGAAGGGAGTACTGTTACAAGATAGAGGGAATGTATCTATTTTCACCTATTTGGAAAAGCTAAAAGCTAAAAATAGACCCCACCTATAAAAATAAGAACCTCTCTCTTAATGCCACAGTGGGAAGCATCACTTTGGGGCCCACCACACGCTGTTGTTTCTCTCCACAGTTCTATTGTGCATGCCACTTGCCCCGCTCTCCTTTCATTATATATTATTTACTACCTCCATCCTGAAAAGAATGCAATTATGGGCTGCATGCCAAAAAAAAGGTTCACATTTAACCAAGTTTTTAGTGAATAATATTTACAGTTATGTCTTTAAATTAATTTATTATGAAAATACATTCCGTAATTTATCTGATAGTATTTATTTGGTATCATAAATATGGATATTTTTTTATATATATATAATTGGTCAAACTTAAGTGCTAAAACATGATACTGTATTAAAATTGTATTCTTTTGAGGACGGAGGTAGTACTAAATTGGAACCGAATCCTCAACTGCCGCTCTCCCTTTCCTAGCTTGTATTTGCAGCTTGGAGAGTGAGATGCTCTAGTCTTCTCTCTCTATTCTAGCATCACTTCGCAGCACATTATCGTGGAAGGTCTATGATGTTGCAAAAAAATATATTACATACAAGCAGTTGTTTTTAGAAAAAGTAGCTCAGGTTCTACCTGGTTGGTTGTCGTTTTGCTTTTTAGCAGCAGAAACATTTCCTAGCTACAAGCTAAACGAAACGTAGCCTAAGCTGACTCAAAACCACATGTCACATAGGGAAGAAGTACGAGATTCTAACCCTAGTTTCTTTTTACTACTTCTGTCCTGCAATATACTGCATTCCAAAAAACTTAATACAACTTAAGAATAATTAGATAACACAAGTACTCATAGATTAAACCCAATTAAAATGTTTCTCCTTATAATAGTTTCCTTTTAATAAACTTTGCCAATCTAAAAATGGACATCATATATAGAATATGTTATATTTTAGTTTAACTTTTAGAAGTCATGATGCACTGTATTTGAGGGCTAAGGTAGGTAATACTATAACAAATCAACCGCAGAAAAGCTTGAACTACAACTGTGGTAGTTAGCTATCAGCTGTGAATTATCCAAGCCAATCCTCCCAAAAAAGAGTTAGCCAATTCAAGTTCTTTATATTAGGACGAAACAAGACTTTGTTTGTCATATATATCTTGTGTAGTCATTTTTTTTCTTTTTTGTGTGAACTCAGAACTACAGTACTGGATAGCATCGGATGAGATCAACACTTCTTCTCGCAGCATGCCAAGTGGAATGAAGAGCACAGCTGTAAGCCTGTAATCTTAGCTCGATGCAAGCGCAGCACATTAGTGATCGTAGCATCCGAGTTGTACTCCCCGTCCCAAATTATAAGTCATTTCAAGAATGTTGGAGAGCCAAAACATCTCAAGTTTGCGCAAATTTATATGATAAGATAATAACATTTATGATACCAACTAAGTATCATTAGGTTCTTCATTAATTATATTTTTATATTATATATATTTGATGTTATAAATCTTTATAATTTCTTTTATAATTTTGGCTAAATTTGAGATATTTTAACTCTACAAGATTCTTGGAATGACTTATAATTTGAGACGGAGAGAGTATACAGTAGCACGCGTAGGCTCTCGCTTGCGGTGTGCGACGGATCGGCGCGCGCGGCGACGGCTCATCTGCTCCCGCCATGATCGCCACGTGCATAGCGCCCTACCCCATACAAATGCGTAGGCGTAGTTCTCACAGCCTCGCATCGCTCGATTCGATCACATCTTGGTGCCTGGAATGATGGCCACTGTGGGCATGTTAGTAGCGGGGCGGGAGCCTCGTGCGATTGCATGCCTGAAACGGAAGAGTGATGCCGCCTAGCCTAGCCAACCCTTGGAGCTGGTTAGGCCACCTGCCCGATCCGGATTCCGGAGGCGGATGAGGAGTTCCACAGCTCATCATCAGCTCCGGGCGGATCAGCATGGATGAATATATGTCGACTGAGACGTGCACGTTTTATGGGTTCTATACAAGTCCAATTAAATTGGATGGTCACGATGGAATCACTATTTCACAAAGTTCATCACCACCGAATGTAAAAAAACACTTTCACAGTCAGTTGTACCCTTTGACGGTGAAAATGAACAGTAATAATAAGCTTCATTATGGCTGATTTCACTGTTGATGAACCGACTATGATAACCAGAAAAAAAGAAATAATCCTTTAAGAGGGCTAAGACCGCTTCTAGTCTACAACCACCATGTCGTCCACTCCGCAGCAACCGCTACCCACGTCGTTACCTGCTGAATCTGCATCGCTGTCTCCTCGCTCCAACCCATCGTCGTCTCCTTGCTCGGCCCATCGCCTCCTTGTGCCACCACCCATCGTTGCCGCTACCAGATCTGAGGGAGAAAGAGAGGGTGAAGGGGATCGAGAGAGAGGAGAGAACGAGTTCACCTCCATGCCCATGGCGGGGGCCCGTAACCTAAGGGCCTCATGCTGAGGGTCGTGCACCGGGGAGCCGTCACTGGGGTCACCGCACCAAGGCGCCACCACCAAAGGGTCCGCATGTTGATGCATCGCTGTCAGGAGACCGTTTGCCGAGGCATCGACGATAGGGTCTTGTGCACCCTGGCATTGACTTGGGGAGAGGGAGGGAGGGAGAGACGGGGGAGGATAATAGGGAAGTGTGGGTCCATGGATCTGTATTCCGTGCCTTCCGCACGCCGTAGCCATTCCCGGGGGACCACGTGGGTGCACGGGCCCTGCTATCCGTCACCCCAAGGAAGCACTACATAGAGCTTGGTGGGTATGCAAACTCACTGATTTTATTTTGGCGATGATATCCGTTGATGAAAACTATTTCTATAGTGGTGAACGCTAGATGTAGCTTGAAACCTTGTTGCATTGCCTGGTTTAGGCAAAGAGAAAGGCTGCTTTCTGGTTTGAGGCGCTGCCATTTCCGGAAGCACACGCGTACAACTGGTACAAGCCTACCAGCTCGGAAAACTCGGAAGGAAGGAACTTATAGCGATCAAGGTGAATACGTATTTCCCTTCTCCTAGCAGCTTACCAGCGAAAGAAGAACGCTCATCAACACTAGCTGGAATAATCTCATCGATCGCGTAAGCACATCCGTGACAGTGATCACTGCATCACATCCGAGTGTGGTGCGCCGTAGGCTCTCGCTTTCGGTGCCCGCGCGACGGATCGGCGCGGCGCGCCGACACGAGTCGGTTTCCATCACGTGCCCAAGCCCATACACGCGTAGCTCTCCCAGCTAGTGTTACCCTCGCATCGCTTGATCACGTCGCAGCATCCTACTCTTGCCTCGTGCCATAGCTTCCTGAAAATGGAAGTGATTCCACCTCGCCTACTCTGCTCATAGAACTGGTAATAATATTGGTTAGGCGACTGGCAGCCAGCCCAATCCAATATGGGGTTTCCAGTTCCAGAAAGAATGAATGATCGATCGCCGAGAGAGTGCTGATTGTGACTTGAAGAACGTGACTGCCTGGCTGGGCCCTGTGCTATACCGGCGTACGTAGTGCACGTTTTCTTGGTGGAAGAAAGCCGATTAGCATTTTCCAGAAAAAAGGATGAACGCTACTCCCTCCATCATAAAAAAAAAGTGGAGTTTTTCTTACCGAGAAGTCAAACTATTTTAAATTTAACTAAATTTATATGAAATACTCCCTCCATCCTGAAAAAATAGAGTTCTTACTTATCGAGAAGTCAAACTATTTTAAATTTAACCAAATTTATATCATGAAATTACTTAACATTTATATTACCAAATAAATATTATTAACAAGCGAGTTCGTGCGTTGCAACGAGATGTACATATTATGTAGTTAGTCACCTAGATTTATTAATAATCACGTCATGTGTTCTAATTCATCTTGGAACTGGACTCCTTACCATGCCTTGACGTACGCTAGCCACTCTAACTTGTATGAGCATGAGAGGATTAGAGGTTTTATCTAATGACCGTATTCATTTTGGGATCTGCACTGCATCGTGGATAGCTAGATACGTTGCTCTAATTTATATAAGCATGTTAGTGAATGACACACCAATAAAATGTTCTATGCTTTATAGATAATACATATATAAATATAAATATAGATTGATTAACTTTTGAACGACGGAAAGTTTGAAACATGCAAGTGTTCTAAATGGACTGTAGTCAAATGAACGTGCCATAAATTTAATTAACTTTGATGTCAAGTTTGTTTGGATCACGCTCATACATCATGCACATGTACACCAGTTCGCTTGTAACTGTTGTCCACGATCATAAGAACTTGCATCTGTCGACACATGGCTAGGCGGAGCCGGAGCTAGTCATTCCTTCTGTCTGCAATAGGGACCGGGGATTTTCTAATGTGCATGTTTTTTTATCTGTTATTGAATTTGTGAGAATTAATGTTTAAGTGGGGATTAATTCTTCGGCGGAGACAGGGATGGGAAAGAATTTATCCCCGATGACATTCTTGGGTCGGGGACAGGGATGGGGACCTAACCCCCGACAGGGAATTCCCCGTTGACATGTCTAGTTACCACATTCACAAAATTAGTTAGGGTAGAGGTGGTTAAAAAAATATTTTCTTTTGCTCTCTAATATTAGGTGTAGGTTAAATTAATTATGAGATGTATTTTCATATTAAATTTATTAAAAAAACATAAATATTGATTTTGTTTTTATAAATTTAGTTAAATTTAAAAAATTGATTCATTCGAAACTTAAAATTGCATTTTTTTTAGGGACGCAGGAGTACCATTACTATCTACGGACTTGGTAGTGCTCTATCGAGGCACTAGCGTTCGAATGGTGCCTACACAGCGAGCGAGTAAGCGTCCTAATGCGTCGGGCTCATGAGCGAGCACCCCGCAGCGGGCCCGCGTCGCCCCGGACATCGCCCATGATGCCCTGGACGTCACCCGCGCCGCCAGCCCCTTCCCACACGCATCCCGTGTTGAAAGTCCCTAGTTTGGTTTTGGCTAATTGATGAAACCTAGGACTAACCTTTGTATCTAAGTGGATGATTTAGATAAAGGTGGTCATTGAATATGAGACATGACATTGACTCATGTGACCAAGATGATGAAGACCAAGATGATGCTTGGCTCGATGGACCGGTTGTGAAGGTGAAGGGCAAGTCGAGGCTTCGAAGCGAAGGACCATGCGATGGTGAAGCTTGAGCAAGACTTGGCGCCGACGGACCGATGCAACGGTGAAGAGCAAGTGAAGTCAAGGTCGATGGATCGAGACGGTCATGTGATGATATAAAGTGGATCATATCTTTTGGAAAAACAAAATGGGCTCAAGGCAAAGGTATAACCATAAGACCATTTTGTTTTGCACTCAAGACACCATAGAGGGTGTGAGTGGTTTAGGATCGGTAGCCGAACTATTAAGAGGGGAAGTCTTATCGGTTATTCGACGCACGAGTGCCACTAGGTGAATTCATGAAGTGCATTGCATGTAGGGCCTAGTGAGCTAACTGGAAAACCTTCGAAAATGATTATAAAAATGCTAACACACGTGCACAAGGTGGTGATCACTTGTTGGTGTTGGCATATTTGCGAAGGTGACGGTGTTTGAGCGGTAGAGAAGGGTTTGGGTCCCTCTCTCCCTCCCGCCGAGCTTGCGAGCGCGGGATTCAGGCGTTTTCGAGGAGTTGAAATGCCTATTTTCCACTACGCCGAAAGTCGGAAAAGAAACGGAGACGAACGGAGGTCACAGAGGTGACCGGACGCTGCACCGGACGCGGTCACGGTTTGATCGGACGCGTCCGGTCAGTTCAACGCAGTAGTCAGGCGCGCGGGTGTTAGGGTTTCGCACCGGCGCGTCCGGTCACTCGCAGGACCGACGCGTCCGGTCGGACACCCAGAAGTGTAGCGCGTGGCGTAAAGCTGATCGGACGCGCGGCGCGTCCGGTCACACGCGATCGGACGCGTCCGGTCGTTGAGGGAGCTTACTGGACTCCAACCGGACGCTGGCACTGTCGCGTCCGGTCGTTGTCTGGAGCGCGTCCGGTCGATGCTTCGCGGCCGCGCGGTGCTGAGCGATCGGCGCGTCCGGTCGGTTGAGCGGCGCGTCCGGTCGTTGCGTTTGACCGTTGGCGCGCAGTGACCGTTGGAGGATCGAGTGGTCGCAGTTGAATTCGGGAGAACACGTGGACGGCGCAGGGCGATCGGACGCGGTGCAGCGCGTCCGGTCGTCCCGAAAATGACCCAGTGAAGGGGTACAACGACTCTATTCGTTTGGGATGCTTATAAATACTTGTTGGCCGGCCCTTGGGGAGGTCACTCGTGATTTCTAACACTCTTGTGCATCCTTTGAGCTAGAGCTTCTCCCTCCCACTCATCTCTCTTGCTTGATTGCAAATCAAAAGTGAGATTGAGTGATCCCAAAGTGCATTGCATAGCTTGAGGGCATCTAGTGACACTTGTGGGTGGTTTAGCCGGTGGATTTCTTGTTACTCTTGGAGAGTACCGCTCCTAGCCGGCTTGGAGATTGTTGGAGGCGTTGGCAAGAGAAGGAGATTGTTCTTGGCCACCTCCGGTTGATTGTAAGAGGTTCTTGTGCTTTCCTCGGCAGAGCGCCAAAAGCAACTCTAGTGGATTGCGCGTGTCATTGAGTTACCTCACTTGAGAGTGGTGTCTTGCGGTGCCTTGCAGGGCGTGCCTTGAGGGGCAAGTGACTTGAGGGTCACACCGAGAAACCATCTAAGTGTTGGTCGACACAACCGGTGACGTAGCTTGTCGGTGCACAAGTGAACACCGGGTGAACAAAAATATTGTGTCTCTTGTCTCCCGGTGATTGGTCTTCATATTGTGTTGTTGTCAATATTGATTGATTGTATATCATCTTGGTGATTGGCAACATCTTCACTCCATCGTCGGTATAAGATTCACAATTCTCTCTATTGCTTTACATTTACTAGATTATCGTGTGTAGCTCTTGTGGTAGCCTTTGCTAGTAGTTGTTAGCTTGCTCACTAGTGTAAATTTAGTGACTTAGCCTTTGTGTGAACTAGAGATCATAATCTACTAGACTTGTGGATAAGAGACTTGCATCACAACCGTATGCTAAGCAAAACTCGCTTTACGCCTTTTTGTTATTCTAACAAGTTTGCTTATTGGCTTGTGTAGTTTTTTTTATAGGCTATTCACCCCCCTCTAGCCATCTAGGACCTTACACATGTGCAACACCCGATCTACTTTTGAAACATCCAGATCCAACAGTTGCAACATTCAAATAAGATAGATGAAACACTTGAAACAAATGTCTGAAACACGTGGGAAAGCGCCTAAAGTCATTGCAAAACATATGCAACATCCAGATGAAAACACTCACAACAGACGTAAGAAACACTTGAAAGACTTAAAACATACGTTTGCAACATGCATATATATGCAACATTCAGATGAAAATAATTGCAACATATGTCTGATACAGATGAAACATACACTTGAAACATACGTGCATAGCTATTGCAACATGTGCAACATCTCGATCGACATTTGCAACACCAGTACGAAACACATGGAACATACCTCTGAAACACCAAGAACATATGTTTGCAACATGCGCTTTTAGCGCAACATCTCCTTACTGCTTGGGAATAGAGGCTCGTCGACGTGTGGAGTTCACCAGTGTAGAGTTCGTCGGTGGCGTGAAGCGACTGGCCAGGGCGGCGTGATAGCCGGAGAGCGCGGCGGTCGAAGCGGAGCCGCCCTCCGTTTCTTCGAGCCTGATAGTGGAGCTTCACGTCGTCGGTGGACCAGCCAAGGGACACCACGACCTTAGAGCAGATCGGGCAGGAGGTAGCTGCGGACCGGCCAGGGGGGCGCGATGGGGCAGCGGCCGGAGCAGATCCGCCCTCCGTTTCCTCGAGCCTGACGATGGAGCTTCGCTCCCAGAGCGCAGTCGTGGTGGAGCACGATTGTGATGCTGCGGTAGAGAGCCTTCTGAAGAATACCGACAGCTAGATAAGGTTAGAGAAGTGGATAAGAAGATACGACTATTGACCCGTTGGGACGGTGCCACGACCCGTGAACGCAACCGTCTGACGAGAGCATTTTCGTATTGTCTATCACCTGCGACTGCGAGGAGCTGTTCGGTTGAACTGAACATGGAGAATTGGAGATGTGTCCTAATTGGGCTGTAAATTTGTAGAGCCCAACAAACGAAAATTCACCTCCGGTCGTATATTGGGCCTGGCCATGTTCCACATCTTATTAGCCTTTGTAAATCTGTAGAGCCCAACGAAACGAAAATGGACTTCGGCCTGACGAGGACGAGCGACTGGGAGTCTGGGACCGGGCCCCACTGGGGCGAGTCGGTGGCCGTCCGATGACGATCGTTCGTCAATCAGAGGTGTCAGGCGCGAGCCACGACCGCGACCCACGAGCGCGCGTCCTACCTCTCACGGCGTCCTCGCTCAGCCCACCCTCCGGCTCCGGCCACTCCTCACCGCCTCTTGCCGGACGCCCAAAAAAATCGAAGCCGAAGGGAGAAGGCGCCGCTCCCATAGTCCCATGGCCGCTGGCCTCTGCCCGCGCCTCCGCGCCTTCGTGGCCTCCTCTCGCCCTCTCCTGGCCGCGCGCTCCGGAGCGCTGCCCCTACCCCTGCGCCGCCCCGGCCCGGCCATGTCCCTCGCCGCCCGCGCACGCCGCGGCTTAGGATCCTCCACCGCCGCCGCCCCGCTCGCCGAAGACTTCGCCACGGGTTAGCCGCCGCCGCCTTCTCCCCCTCACCTCAAGCCCTCCGGCTACTAGACAACTTCGCGTTCGCTCTCTCTCGGCTTATTAGTTATTATATTACTACTTCGTTGATGTTCTGTTCACGGTGTGTAGCTTCTGACCTCCGGTTCGAAACGCCACTCGAGGTAGTCAAATACCCCGACCCCGTCCTGCGCGCGCGCAACAAGCCAATCAACACGTTCGATGCCAACCTCCGCGCCCTGGCAGATGAGATGTTTGACGTTATGTACAAGTGAGTGTGCGGATTCCTGAGCCTTGCATTACTTCTGTTTTCACGTTCAAAATGTGTTGCACAATTCGATTTTCTGTTGTTCCAAAGAAATATGAGTGCCTATGCTTTCATTGGATGCATGCTATAATTTACTCAGCTAGTGCTTATTTTCACTGAATTCCCATATGACTATAGAATTGAGGGTAAGGAAATGCAAATTCGTCTGGGTAGTTGCTACGTAGATGAGAACTTGATTTAATGAAAAGCCGATTGCATAGGGCATATTTCATATATGGGCAAAACATCCAATAATAGGGCTGCCTGTGGTGATTTGAGATGTGATTATGCCGGACTTATTAGAAGCTGTACTGGTTCAGTTAAATAGTTGGTTTTTGTACAGGACCGATGGCATTGGTCTCTCAGCACCACAAGTTGGAGTCAATGTGCAGCTTATGGTATTCAATCCTGCTGGAGTGAAGGGGGAAGGAGAGGAGATTGTTCTTGTCAACCCAGTGGTATACAAGTCCGCGAAACGATTGCTTGTGTTTGAAGAAGGGTGCTTATCGTTTCCTGGAATATATGGCAATGTGTTGGTAAGAATAGTTTGCCATACCAATTCCTTTATACATTGTAGAAGACCTTAGCTGTCCTTTATCTGACCTTAGTGTGATGCTTACTATAATAATATTTTGCGTAATTCGTGTCACATTTATGATTTATTATGTCACATGTTAATGGTTTTAACATGCCAACTTAGTATGTGATTTTGGAAGTTTGTATTCCAATTGTCAGCCTCCGTACATATGCCAACCGAAGGGTGCACAATTGATAAACAAAGCTAACTTTGTGGCCATTGTGCTCTTGCAGAGACCAGAAAGTGTGAAAATTGAAGCTCAAGATGTTACAGGGGCAAAGATCAAAGTAAAATTATCTGGTCTACCTGCAAGAGTTTTCCAGCATGAGTTTGATCATTTGCTGGTATGTGTTTAACCATTATCTGAGCGAATTGTCAGGTCCTTGCACATTGGTTTTCCAGCAACTCTTTGAGTTAGGGTATCCTTTTGTCTCTAGCATATGCAATGGTCCACAGCAAACTGATGATTCATGATTTGTTTATTGCCATAATGGAGGGATATGTTCGTTCTGTTTAAATGAGAACTCAATGGACTTTTAGTTGACGTCAAATGGAACTATGAAAGTACACTTAATATCATAATCAATCTACTCATTTTTTTAAGAAATACATCCATGTAATATTCGTATATCCTAATTTTCCTTTGCTGTCGCATACTTCCTCTGGATGCAAATTTAAGTCATCCTAGAGTTCTTTCCTGTCAGGTACTTTCAGATTTAACCATCATTACATAAAAGAAGTCTAGATTGGGCATGCAAAATTGATATTACTGCAATTTATTTTTTCTGTTGCTTTTTAACATCTAATATGATAGAAGTTAGTGGTTTAAGTTGTAACTTGCATGCAAGGGCGCCAAAGGGTGCTTAGTCTAGATGGCTAAGTCACTCGAGCGGCACTCCACAGGTCCTGAGTTCGACTCCCCGTGGGAGCGAATTTCAGGCTGTGGTTAAAAAAATCCCCTCGCTCGCCCCAGGTGCCAAAGCACATGTGTGGTGATCGGCCCATCTCACGGGTAACGTCTCCCTGTGTCTGGATGGGGCGAGGGTTCGGGGGTTTTCTCGCCGGGTGAGAAGGCGACTTCTTCTCCTTTAAAAGCTGCGGCGGCAGTCTTAACCGCCCCGGTCGAGTTTTTTTTTTAACTTGCATGCAAGGGCCAATACTGTAGTTGCAGATTAACAAAATGAAGGGAATATGTCATCAAGCTATGCATATTTGACCCGTGGCTCATCACCATGATTCTTAATAATTGTTTGGGATTTGCAGGGGATTCTTTTCTTTGATAGAATGACAATGGATGTTCTTGAAACCGTACGTGAGGAACTGAAGGTTAGCAGTGGCTTTGAGTGCATTTAAGTTGATTTTTTTTAAAATTCTGTATTAGCTGTTATCATTGTGGGTTCTAATTTACATTTTTAGCATATATCATTCCCCTTGGCTGTAAAATGCATGATTTTGAACCTTCAACATTAAAAAAAACTCGGCCCGGTAGGGGAAAGACCTCCCCCACGGCATTCCACTTAAGAAGAAACTTCTCAGTAGCCCGAACCGAGAAACCCCCCGAACCCTGGCCCCGCCCTGACACTAGGACGGTAGACCGTGGGCCCCGTCACCTGGGCCGGTCCGCAGACCGTCGCCGCAGGCCGGAAACGGGCCGTCACACTAGTGCTTTGGCACACGGGACCAGCGAGGGAGGTTTTTTACCCTCAGCCGAAATTCGCTCCCACTGGGATTCGAACCTCGGACCTGAGGGGTGCCGCCGGAGTGCTAGACCAACTGATCTAGACACCCTTTGGCACCTTCAACATTAATACTCAGAAGATTCCTAGTCTGCATGTATACCTCATCCATTTTAATGACACAAGCTTAAGTTGCCTTTCGTATAACCATAAATTAATATTTATTTTACAAATTGTGGTACAGTAACTTATAGCTCTTTCCTTATTACTTCCCTTTTTTTACCCAAAAAAAAAAAGAACCTAGAGAAGAAATACGAGGAAAGAACAGGACTAGCGAGTCCTGAAACTGTTGAGAACTACGAGGGTGCAAAAGATGTCTTTAGTTTTTCAAGATGACGGCTGTAGCAGGTTTGTTTCATCTCAATACCTTTCTACTTTGTTGACTTCTCATGCTCTATTTGATGATTCTAAGAAAAAATTGTTTTCTGTTTTATGGACAGACTCGGAAATTTTGCAGCTGGAACACATCGTCTAGCTGAGCGTTAGACTGAAGAGTTTCTGGGACAGCTGGTTATACCAGTACAACACACAATACTTCAGTTGCGGTGTTGGCAGTCTTGCTATGTCTAATTTCTTGCAATATCACTGGAACTAGAGACAGCAAATTTATTAGTTACAAATGAGGTTTTATGTTTGATGCTTATGTCTATAATATATTTTCTCCTCATATTTGTGACTCTTAGGATAAGGAGATATTGTACTGCCTGTTTTATCCATTTTTTAAAATATTATGAGTTCTTTGTCGCCCAAATTTCTTAATAAACATATCACAGAGACATGCAAAATTTCTAACAATGAGATAAATCTGTAGCTGGCCCTTACAACATGCCGATGCATCATGTATCAGTGACTGGATTAGTTAGGCTGCATCTTTTACTGGCGGTGTACCTAGGGTAAATCACCCTTTCCCCTCCCTGGGATCAACATATAAAGATTTATCATCTGTTTGATTAATGGGATGCAAACAGCGGGTGATGTTCTTTGTGAAACTGGCATTGCTAGTATCCCAGAATCATGATTAATGGATGTGGTTTATTTTCATGTTACAGTTCATGGTGAGAGCTTGCATTTTTGTACCCGATCAGTTACACTTTTGTATGTATGATATAATCTTCACGCCACGTCTATTTTGTTGGCTGGTTGACTGTTGGACAAGCATGCAAGGGCAGTATGGACTGCAGATGACGTAGTCCATTAACAAATGGTCATCACTCATCACCAGCTTCCCAAAACTTTTGAATTATGGCCATCAGTGTTTAAGGTATACAGAACTTCCACCTAACAATTGTGACCTTAGATTAATCAATAGGAACGCTTATATGGCACTAGACCTACAATTATCTAAGTTATAAATATTGATTGATGGATTAGAGCTTCAAGAATTTTGGCAACCAGTGCGAGTGGAGACAATAATATGTATGGTAGAAGGAAAATTCTCCACCAATTCATACTTTTTCCTGATAATAGACAGCTGGTGACACATTGGATATACCATGTTTAGTTGAAAAAATTAAGAAAGCAAAGAGATATGCTATGTTTTATCTTTTGTTTAACTGGTGTAATATCTTTCACAATTCTAAATCCTGCTTTGAGTTTCATTTTTCCTCATTATGTGTCATCAAATGGTGAAGTTAGTAACCCATTGCAGGACCTTACATATTTATTGTTTTTACACTGATTTGTTTTATTATTTAGCTGAGGCTCTAGAAAACAAAACAAAGAATATGTATGCATATGCATGTTGTCTACATCGGAATTAATTTCTAAATACCATGTTCTTTTGATTAGTTATTTCCTCTTTCTGCATATTTATAGAACATTTTTATCACCATTTTTCATAATTATTTCAGCTAACCCATCAACACCCCTTTGCTAAGTGTTATCTCTATGGTATATCATATTTGTTAACTAGAAACTGGCTATATTACGCTTACTCATTTTCCTAACCATTATCTAGTTTTTTTTTTAGCATACATTTTCTTTTCGTATTTGATCCAAGAGATTTTTCTGGTTGGTAAACTATTGCTTTTTATATATCCTTAGGCATCGACTTCTATTTAATAATGTCATTCTTCAGGATTAGGTATCAATATTGTAGATGAACAGCGCGGGTTACTGTTGTTTATCAATTATCTTTGGGCCCTTTGCCGTAGCCCTGTTTACACTTATTTAAACAAACAATCTTTGTCATTGTGTTTACTCATTTTTGGAGAACTCAAGTACATACTCTTGCTGTATGACCATTTCGGATGAATATATTTGTGCTTACTTTGATGAAAAGGTTAAAATGTTGTAATAAGATGACCTCAAAATAACTGTATATGTGCACATCAACAAGCAATGGTGCAAATGGGGTCGCATGTATCACAACGACCACTCATGTATAAGCACCAATCAACAGACAAAGGCACTTTCAGCATATGTCGTCATATGACTGTAAGTTGTTGCCAGCAGGTTTTCCAATCTGCAAGCAAGCTATGGGAGGGACGGTTGGAGTGTAGAGCTCCCCAAAAGCTTGCCAGCAGAATGGGTTATTCAGGTGGTAGTGGGGTACTTGCACTGGTCTGAGTTGCACACCGGTAAGAGAGATTCCTGAACAAGGTAAGCTGTCACTGCATGCAAAATGGACAGGCTTGATTGTAAATGTTCCTCTGATATTCTCATATTGAACTCCTGATACTGCCACTGTTGATGTTTGATTTCTGCAAGTGCTTCTGTCACAATAAAACTGATCTATGATAATGGGTGTTTGAACCTCTGAGACTTGTATATTTGAGAACCTTATGTCTTGAACCAATCCTACACCACCCTGCGAGAAATGAGTTCACTTTGTTTAGTTCAGTAGGAATTGTTGTTTTGGCTGGCATCATCATTTTTCTTCTTGGAACTTTCCAAGGTTATTGCTCGTATAGATATCAAATGATGACATATACATATTCTTTCCTTTTGCAGTTTTTTCCTTTGTGATGTTATTATGTACTATTGTCTGATGTTGAATTAGAATTTTGTTTGTACTTATGTTCTCAAGCTTACCTGCCAGGTCTTGATTCTGACACCATTCATGGTTCTGAACATGTTGACATCTCTTACTGTAACATTTGATACACATGCTTTTGTGTTGTCTCGGCCTAGTCCACCTATGCTGATTCCATGGCCTGGTCCACAATTCACGTTGTGTATATTTATGTTGCTGCATCCTGTCTGGATGGAGATGCAATCGTCACCTGCATCGAATAGGACAAAAGGATGTTATGCTACTTTACAGAAGTTTTTCAGTGTACTTTTAACTCTGAAACATGTCCTTCGGTATATAGGTGTAACAGAGCTGAGGTGCAGGCTTTCGGTTGACCCTAGGTAATTCTTTGTTTTTTTGTAGATAATGTCTTATTTATTTAGTGTTCTTGATGGAAATGTGTCTTTGTTGTAAAGCTTTGCAAAACAAAATTTTTGAGTTTCATGAATATAGCCTAGATGCCTCTTGAATTGAGATATACAGTAATTATTAAGGAATTACCACAAGCCAGGTTTGTATGATGAATGCTGACATCTTTGGAGTTCTGCAGGTGTATTCCGTTAGTGTTGAGGCTGTTCTCAGGGGAGGATATAGTCACGTCATGGACCATCACTCCTTGACAGTTGTCAAACTTAAGATGGCACTGTGAGCTGTTGACAATAGTGATACCAGCTACAACAACGTTGAAACTACCATAAAACCTCAATGCCTGCATCAGGTATGAAATCAGAGTTGTCATTACTTCATTTCAGTATGGTATGGTAATAGTGTGCATAAAGATAGTGATTCTTACTGTAGGTTTAATCTGCGGCATTCTTTCAAACTCCACATCGTACTGCAGGAAAGCATCCAAAGTAAGCACTTAACATGACCAACTTTTCTTTTGAGTACTTAATAGAAAATTATACACTTGGTGGCCAGCTCTCACCGTGTCATCATCATCCTCATCCTCTGGGTCTGAGTAGGTCCACCATTGTTGCCCTCTGCCATTTATAATGCCGCTCCCTTGAATAACTATTCCACTTAATTTGGTGAACTCGAGCCACTGGAGCAAGCCAGAACCCCAGGATTTAGCACTGGTTGGAGCTAGGATTGTTCCTTCCAGCTGCAAAGTGAGTACAACATTAAACAACATTTCTCAATGGACTTATTCTTCCATTGGTGTGCATCTCAAATTAGATGAGATACAGTCCTGTCCTACTTTCTGTTGGTCAATTCAAGCTATGTTGAGAAAGCCCTTTTGAGTATCTTATCATTTGGGACATCATTTGGGATTAAGAGCATGATTACCTGAAAGACAATATTCGATTTGCAGTAAGGCCCAGAGAACGAGATTGGCCCAACAAGGAACTCTAGTTCTGGTGGTACGAGAACTGTAGATGCCCCCTGGTTGCAGGCAGCAGCCCACGCTCCTTCAAAAGCCTGTGTATGCAAATGCACGTACAATTATTAGCTCTAGATTTCTGAGAAGACAGTCCTCTGGAATCTAGCATCACAAAATTAGCTGAGAAGGGGGTAAAAACACACTAGTCCAGATCCCTAAGCAGGGGTAGTCAGCTGTCGCACTATGTCTTATTTCTTTTTGGGCGCTGTGCCAAAACAAGAACCAGTTTGTGATCACACAAAAAAAAAAGAAACTGAAAAAATGAAGTTATTTTACTCCAAATATAAAAAATTATATAGGATTGATAGAGCTTTGAGACAATGCATATTGGAAAACATTGTTAAGTATGGCTTATTTTCTTGTTAACCCGGTACAAAAATTCCATGAGCTTTATTTTTTTGTGCTTTGTAATAAAAACAAAAAATGGCGCTATTGGTTCATGCAGTGTTTTCTTGGAAAAGAAAGAAAATTGTGCTTTGTTAATGCCGTAGAGAGAAAGTTCGCTATTCTCTTATCTGTAAAGCCTGAGAATCTCAAGATTACAATTGGTTTTGTTTGTTTTCTCTGTACACAGAAACGTCTTGTAAGAGCTGTGGAAAAGGTTCTGCATTTGTGAATCCTGACTTGCTTGGTGTCTTTGTTCTCTTCCCTGACTTAAAAAATAAAAAATAAACTTGGCCAGCTAGATTTGCCAATGGATCTGTTTATGCCGCTATATGCAACAATCATGTGAGAAGGAAAGAACAAGCCAAAGCAGGGCAGATCGAAACACGTGCAAACATGCAAATAAGACTCCAGAAAAATATGGTGCTGGTGACAACTTTTCAGGCTCTGTACTGTAAATCATGTGAGACAGTGAGAGTAAAACTGGTATGATCATAGGCACATTGAAAAGCTCACCATCATAAGCTGTGGTGGTTATGGCAAATGAATTCAGGCTAGCATCCATGCTAAATTCCAATTTCTAAGCATTCCTGAGAGAGAAAAATATGCATGGCAAATTCGAATCTCAAGATGTCATTGGGACGACAGGTCCCTTGGACGGAGGTGATCGGCATCATTGAGTCCTCATGCAAGTCATGCAAAGATCAGTTTGAAACTGAGCATCTAAAGCGCAAACTCACGAAAGGAATTGCAACTTGAGTGGCTCAGAGAGTGCATGATGCTTGACAATTTTATAATGGAATTTTGTTTGAAACAGAACATTTGCAGGGCAAAGCTATTGACCTTAGTATCATCTGTAACTCCGTCACCCTTGGCTCCAAAATCAACCACATTGAATACTGCACCCTGCGAGGTTGCTGGTGGCGGCTGTGAGGGCTGTTCATGACCCTTCCCACAGCTTGGAGTCGGCGGCTTGGGAGTGGAATGCCTACTGCCATTGTCGGGGCTTGGCCTCGGGATGTCAGGGGCATTCGGGCTTGGTTGGTACGGACTCTGATTTCCTTTGCCAGCACCAGAGCTTGGTGTGGAGCTGACCGGTGGCTTCGGACTTGGGCGGTTGCTGCCGTGTTGCCGGCGGGAGCTACTCTTCTTTCCTTTGCCTTTCTTCAGCTGAGAGGAGCCTGGTGAGCTCCTTGACGACCTCCAATGCTTGCCTCTTCTCGCCTCGCTGACTTCAATGGTGGAGCAAAGAGCAAGCAGGACAAGGAGAAGCAGGAGGCCGAGGCCTTTTGCTCTCAGCTTCATCCTTCTGTCCGTATCTATTGGTTTGTGGAGATTAGAGTGTAATTGTGTGCTGGGTAGTAGATAGAGAACACAGAGCGGGAGGCCTGTGATTGTGAGGAGGGAAAGAGAGAAAGGGGTTTAAATAGCAAACCCCAGAGCCGGCCATGCTCCCGTTTGTCAGGATTTTAGGTGAAAGTGAAATGGAAAATGATTGGGATATGTGGCCCGAACTCATGTGCACGCAAGGGAGGCATGTGTATCAGTCTTACATCTGCACAGTGAAGTTGTAGTGTCCCCCTTTTTCTTCACAACCATAGTCATTTGTAGCGTTGCTTTATTTACTTTTGTTGTGCTATTACACGAGAATCTGATGGTGGCGTTTTTCTGTAGGTGAGGGATTAAGCCCGGCATGTTTTTAAGTTCATTATTGTTAGTATAGCATTGATCTTTTTTTAATAGTAGTTAAAGGTTAGGCAATATGGATTGATCTATGAACAATCGAGAATCTTTCTGGCTGTGATTTTTGCCAGAACAAAAATAATTGTACACACTTATCCACTGCAGTGCTTGCATGGCGTGCAATAAGCGGTGTACGGGAGGAGTATGCCTGAAGTCTGAACTTCTGGAGATTGAGGCATCCGCATCTGTAGAAATTTCATTGAGAGCCAGGCGATTACAACTCCCGAACGATGAGTTCGTGGACTTCACCAACAAAACAGGAGGTAAACCGAATCAAATTACAACTACTGGTATCTTATATTTTTTTGAAAGACTACAATTACTGGTATCCATGTGGTGCCTGGCTCATGGGTAACGTTTGCCTCGACTCGACTCAGCATCCATTGGCATGTGCAGACGTGCCATGTTCCAATAGTTATAAATACTATGCACGATTCTCCGTACATTCTGGTCCCAAGATAGGTCATCCAGCACTGCCTTTTCTTTTCAGTTCTAAGGAGCGTTACTGCGCTCCTGGCATCGTGCCATGGCTACGCTAGCTACTGTACAGTGGCCAGCTCACAATTTGGTTGCAGGAAACCAAATGAAGGCAGGCATGTGGATTATTCACTGCCCATGACTCCATGAGCCTGCCATGGCATGACCGAGGCAAAACTCAGCTTATTTTGAGCTTTTAGGCGCTGTCACTGAAAATGCTCTTGTGTGGCTGGGAGTGACATAGGCCTTGTTTAGTTCAGTGAATTGGGGAGAAAAACACTGTATCAGAATTCCTGTAGCATTTCGTTTGTATTTGGTAAAAATTATCCAAATTTTGACTAACTAGGCTTAAAATGTTCGTCTCGCAAAGTACAATAAAACTGTGCAATTAGTTTTTGATTTCATCAACATTTAGTACTCCATGCATTTACCGACATTTTGATGTGACGGGGAATCTTCTTTTTGCATAGTGGAATTTGAGGGAGAATTGGGGGAACTAAACAAGGCCATACTCCTACTAGGGGTATTGATGCAGCAGCAGGAGTATGTGTGGCTAGAAAGAAGTGAGGGAGCGTGGAATACCCGCGGCAAGCCAGCCACACTCATACGTGGCCGGGAATGACCACAGCGGCATGGCGCATGCATGCGTTCCCGTCAGTCCTGGCACCTCTGGCAGACAGTCATTTTGCCAAAGCCAGCAAAGCGTCGTGCTCTCCCGGGATGTGTGGCACCTCTGGCATACCGGCCGGCCGTCGATGCTGGAGCTGGAGGAGGGCATCACGCGTGTACACATGTGTGCTCTCCCGGGTCACATGGCAACGGTCACGGGCGGAAGCGTTGTGCTTGTCCGCACCTCGGCCGGAGGACCCAACTGCCGCAACCGGACTACCCCGCCGGGGCCCCACGTAGCACCCCGCTCTGTGCAAGTCTGCGTCCTCCAGTCCAGTCCTCATCCAATCACCCATCCATCCGCTTGCAGTGCAGTCGATGTCGATCCCCACAATCTCCCCACGAGACACGGGAGGCGCCCGGCCCGACGGTCCGGCTGCGGCTGGCCATGCCCATGCGCCCATGCCCTGCACGCGCCGTCGTCACCGCCCTCTTCCGGATCAGAGCGCTCCGTTCTGGCTCCATCGGTCACGGTTCGCAAGACGCGGCTGCTGCGCCGGGGATCGAGGGCGGCGGCTTCAGACTCTACCGCGAGCTCGTCAGACTCCCAGGATCGGATCTAAGTGATTTTTTTTTACAACGATGATTGGCGTTTGGATGCTGGAACAGAACCGAGGTTCGAGGAATTGTTGTATGTCTTGTGACGGTAGGAGACAGGGACCAAATCAAGAGGCTCTGAACCCAGCTCGCTGTTCTGTTCGTTCCACATGTCGAGGTCAGAGCTCGAACACACCAGCGCAGCACAAGGCACTGCAGACCTCGCAGTCGCAGAGGCTGACACGTACGTGCTGAGCCACGCTTTGCTTCTTATTCCTCCCGTCCGGCGGTAGGACAGCATGCTCCGCCGTTCAACTATGCATGCATGCTCATGCTCGAGTACAATTTAGACCTTTGAAAGTGCATATCGAAGAGCTGTTCCACTTATGCTTTCTGCGGCTGATAAGATGGCTGAAGCTGACTTGTTGTGAAAAAAAATATTGTTCTATGACTGATAAGTTAGACTGATAAGTCAGCAATATAACTTGCTGGTCCATTATAATTTATATCTACATGCTTCCATCTGGCAAATCGCATATTTTATACTCAGGACCCGTCACAGATTCTTCAAAGTGCATGAATATGCAGTAACCGGATATATATTGCAAGTAGTACACAATACTGTCATTCGGCATTAGTATATATACTAGTACTCAAAGACATATGCACTGTGTCCGACAGTAATGCTGCTTCACTCACGAGATACTTGCTGTGAGATCCATGCAAGCTTTATTATTTGACAATATCACAAACAGATTGGCATGTAGCAGCAGCATCTGCTCGGTGAAATCAAAGTCAACAAGGACACCGACAGGTCCGAAGATTAATTGAAGTCATGGCAGCAGATAGGAACATTTTGCTTCTACAGGCAGTAAACTTACAAAACGCAACTGGAACGTACTCCATAATAATGCTAAGATCCGGCTAGCGACCTGCGAATAGGGATGAAAACGGTCAGAAAATCTCTCATCCGTTTTCTACTTTTACATTTGAATACGAATACGAAAACGAAAGCGGTAAAGTCGGACACGAAAACGAACACGAACTTACGGAATTTCGAAAACGAACTAATTCGAGCAGAATTATGTCGAACACGGTCGGTATACGAAAAATCAATACGGAATATTAACACGTAGGACCAAGTGCATAACAATTAACATGTGAATAATAATTAACAAGTTCTACAACTTTCTTAAAAAATATCTTTATTGGACACCATGTAAAAAAGATATGATTGTTCTAAGGCAACGAGTACTTGTACGTGATTTAATATACCGCTGAAACTTTGTTTAAATTTTTTGAACATCTTAAAGACCTCAAATGAAAAAACTGAAACTAAAAAGTTGCAGATCTCGTTGAGAGCTATAATTTTCATATAAAAACCATCTTCATCCGAGATCGTACGAGAAAGATACAATTTTTCTAAGGTTGGAATTCTATTGGGCCAAATTTGGTTTAAACCGAATTTCGAAACCGAATTTCGAAATCGGGATATTCCGAATTAAAAGTAGAAAAGTAGAAAACGGTCGAAAAAATGTCTAAACCGTTTTCGTTCCGATTTCGAATTTGGTGTTCCGAATTTCGAACCGAATTCGAATTTGTCCGAAAATACGAATTCGATCGGATTAAATGTAGAAAACGATGCGGTTCGGTATGGGATATTTCCGTACCGTTTTTATCCCTACCTGCGAGAGTCGCTAGTACAGTAGTACTAGGTACGCGTACGTACGCTTCTACGCTCTGTAGTTGTTTCGGTAGCTGTCGAGGCTCACGAGCGCGTGGATGCCTCCAACTGGATCAATCTGACAGTAGTCGTGAGCAGTGGCGGATGCACGATGCGGGATAAGGGGGCTAAAACAATGGAGATGTTGATTTGCATGAAGATTTAATGGTGAAATCACGCTTTTGCTACAGTGATTAGGCTTGAAATCAAACCATTAGGGGGGGCTGGAGCCCCCCCTGGATCCGCCGCTGGTCGTGAGATACAACTAGGCGAAACAAAAACATGCATGCAGATGCGGCTCCACCCGTCGTTTGGGTCAGTCAGTACGTCTGTCCGGCCGGCCGGCCGGCCGGGTAGATCGCTTGGGGCCCCAAATCTAGGTCGTAAACATATGTGGTGGTTAAGGCCCTTGGCGTATGGTAACCAGCTAACTTTAGCATGTGACTCTTAGTTTGTGAATTAATTCAGAGATCATAAGACGACACTGCCGCACCACTTCGTCCATTTGGACACGCGTGTGTCGTCGTGTTCTGGTTCTTCGACACCGCTACAGCATGCAATTCTTGTTGGGCGCTAGACAGGTGTCTAGTATTTTATTTATTTTTCTCTCGAACAAACTTATATATAATACCGTAGCTGATATTTTTTTTTGCGAGAAAATATGTCATATACAACCACCCCATAAAGAGTGCGTAATAGCACACTGATCCCTTGCGCTGAAGATGAACGGGCTAAGTGATCTGCCGAAGCTCTGAGATATCAAAGTGCATCGGTAGGGGTCGACACCTATATATAGTAACCAAATTCTTTTTCTATACACGAACAATTTAATTTAATCATTTCTTTGTAAAGACCTCTACGGTGGTAGAGAAGACGCACACTAAAAAAACCGTTCCATAGGGACTTCTTTTTTTTTTTAATTAGAGACAGTTCGATCTAAAACTGCCTCAAAAAATGGTTTTCAAAAGAATCATCTATAGAAATGCATTTGTAAGGATGACTATTATTTTCAGTCACCTCTACAAATGTCCTTATCTTTAGAGGTGCACCTAGATGCATCCGCCTCTACAAGTGGATTTCTAGAGACTGCTAGATCTAAAGCTATCTCTAAAAAGTAGGGACGGACTGAACATAGTAAAATTCATAAATTTTTCAAATGAAGTCGGATAAAGACAAACTTTATATCACAGTTATATATTTCGAAGAGATTTATCACTTTTGGTTGACAACTTTTTTATTTGAAATCATTTGGATCTATCAAATTCTATTTGAAGTGAAATTCATTTTTTTAAAATTTTCCAAACGATTTAGGATGAAGAAATGACCGAAACTAAAGTTATAGATCTCAAAAAAATATAAAACATTGCGGTTGGTAACTTTTACGTTTTAAATAATCTATGTTCCAAAAGTTTAGTTTGAAGTCCTCACATATTGAAATTCAAAATTTTCAACGACCTCAGAAGGAGAATTGATAAAAACTAAAGTTGTAGATCCCGAAGAATTGACAACCTTTTCATTTGAAATTATCTATCCAAGGAAAATTATGTTTGAATTTCTTACATTTGCACTTCGAATTTTCCAAACGACCTCAAATGTTTTTGCCCTTTAATCACAAGTGATATTGAGGTGAGTGAAAATCATGTGTGGCTGCCTGGTGAGGGTCTCTCCAAATTAAAATATATATATATTTTTTGCTATTTTTGTTTTGATTATGATTTATAAAAAACGATTGTTGAGACACCTATCTCTATAAATCGTTTATTTCTAATAATCTACGCATAGCAGCCACCTCTAAAAAGCATCTACAACCACCTTAAAATGTATCTCCCTCGTAGCGACAGGTGATGTCCTATCTGTTCCAAAGAGGTTGACACTAATTGCCTGATACATCTTATATTTTTAAGTACACGTATGATATCTACGGTGTAGCGTAGCTGCATGTGTTATCAAGAGCAGGTGAACAGCATGTTTATCTCCTTACTATGGTTTGATCACAGCCTTTCTCATATTGTAGCACTCCAGGACACTGACCTATAATGTTCTTATTATATACTCGAGAGGACATATATGTATATAGGTTCATGTAAATAAAGTTTGATAGCATGGCACCTACTCTTGCTATTGCTACGCACGGAGTACCATATATATGTAGTGTCAAGTCAACCACCGCCTCTCACAGTCACAGGTTAGCATACCCCAATCGGAACACCCGTCCGGACGCGGCTCCGACACCTGCGCCACTCTAGCATCCGCATCGCGTCCCATGCCCCGTGTCCTACCCCAGCACCTGCGCCTGCGTTTGTCACAGGGACCGCGCCCACCCGGGCTGTGCACGGGAAAACCCACATGGGTTGACCCACGGCTGCGCACCAGCAACAGCGACAGCAACTAGCCGCACCGTGTCTACTTTTGCAACATCTAGATGAAACCTTTGCAACATACGTCTAAAATAGATGAAACATTTAGAATATACAGTTGAAACACCATTGCAACATGTGCAATATCCCGATCTACTTTTAAAACATCCAGATGCAAACACTTGCAACATACAAAAGAAGACAGATAAAACACTTGAGACATGCATCTGAAACACTTGCAACATAAGTGTACGGAAAACAGATGAAACATTGGAGATAGACGCTTGCAACATACGTGTACAACCATTGCAATATATGCAACATCCCGATCTACTTTTGCAACATCCACATAAAACAATTGAAACATACATCTAAAACAACTGAAGCACTTGAGACATGGACTTGCAACATGTTCGAAAAGCATCCACAAACACAGCATCGCCGCGCGGCCATGACCTACCTGGTGGACAATTGCAGTGGCGCCATGCCCCCTGTTGACCTACCTGGTGGGCAATTGACCGAGGGAGAGGAAATGCTGTCGGATCTAGGGAGGGCGCCGCCGACCGAGGTAGGGGAGGGTCAGCTTGTTGAGCCAGCTGCCCACGCACCAACGACTTGCTCGAGCCGTCATGAAGTGGGGGAAGTGACTGTCATGGAGTGAGGGAAGGGTCGCGGCCACAGCGACGGAGAAGGTGAACGAAGGACGGCGGTGCGGTGGAGGCGCCCGCAGCAGCCGATGCGAAATGGGGAATGTAGTGTCGCTCTATTTATTTTGTTTTTTTTAAGGAACTCTTCATGTGGGATTAGGCTGTGGGCAGGTTCACAGGCCCAGCTAGCCGCGTGTCCGGATGGACTGACACGGGATGGACACCTAGCCGAAGCGTTATGGTACCCCAATCGCTCAACACACAAGAGTAGTATAGAACACACCCGGGAAAGGTAGACGTCGTCCGCACTAGCTAGTTGATGCACGCATCACAAGGATTTCATCTGGCACGCATAGCATAGCCGGCCACGGGCAAGCCAAACCCCATCCCGGCATCCCCTCCTCCCAACCCCCAAACTAAGAAAAGGCAAAAACACTACAGTACCCCGTGGGGCTGCTGCGGTGAAGCCTCCTCCACATGGCTATGCTAGCGCTGTCCGCTTGCGCGCGCTCGTGAACCGGCAGAGGGACGCTCGTGAACTCGATCCTCCCTCCCGTTTGCTTGTGTCCTCTTCATTCCCACGTACGTGTACGTCGTCCTGGCCCTCGTCGGCACATTGGTTTCGGCCGGCCGGCGGTATATATGGCGCTACGCCTGTGCTTGTTAGCGGTGTGATGTCACTAGCACTGACCCCTTTGTCTTGCAGAGCCTAGCCCACTGATCGATGACTATTCGTGATCTCGATTAGCTTTATAACTTTAAAACATTATTTATCCTGCTTTTTCGTACGGGTGGGGTCGTGGGGAGTACAGATCAAGGAGGATTCTCAGGTCCGTACTCATCAACGACTGGGGACGGTGGTTCGGGGGATGGCTTTTTTCCATGTGATGATGGGCAGTGAATCGATCTGGAATGCAAGCACTTTTATGGGTTCTCAGCATAATCATTGGTATCTCTGTTGATTCGGACTGGGTGAGGCCGTGAGGGCACATATATACACATGTGACATGCCAAAGTTACTGTACAACGTCCTAGTTGTGGGTTGATCGTCACGTTTATCGATTGCAGTGTTGTTACCAGGCGCAAACGGTGGACACGGGAGGAGCATCAGAGGAAAGCCGAGGATGTGCACGCCGAAGATGGGCCACGAAGGACATCAGGGCCCAGGTCCAGCAATGTGCGTTTCTCAGGTCCGGAATGAATTCGGTCCATGTAACAACGCCGTGTGTTAGTACTAGCTGGAGCCTGGAGGGAATAGGTCCATGTTGGGGAAAAGAGAACTCGTTGAGGACAACTGGACAAGCATTTTAAGTTTGTCCTCTCTCAGTACCCCCAAATTCCAATCCAACTCCGAGTAGTTAGCATGCAGCCCATCGGATTTGCAGGCCGTTAAAATTAGGCGGGCTGGGATTTCGGTCCAACCCAAACTAAAGCACAGTAGAAAACAACGGCCCGGAGAGAGCAGCCGCATCCCCTCTCCAACATGGCTGAATTTGGCCAGAAAATACAGATGCCTTTTTTTTGTATATTTTTGCAGCGGTTGTTTTCCACAAATCTGTCTCAAAAAAATGAGGAAGTAACATACATGATTTCTGCAAAAAAAAAAAAGCAACATTCATGAGGTCTGTTTTTTTTGGGTAAATGATATAACAATTGGCTTATGTTTTTATTTGTCTTTTTACCAATCATAGTACAAACGCACGCACTCATACACATACGCAAACTCACTCCTTATAAACGGATGTATGCATCCTCTTTCTATAAGCATCTTTAGAAGACTGACAAATTTATTTTGAGATTGACTAAGTCACCGTAGACATTTGAGATTGACTAAGTCATCATAGACATCTCGTTGTCGATAGACATGTCGCCTACCACTAAAATAATAACATCGGTTAATCTTAAAATAAATTCAGAAAGATGTGATCACTCGTGTCAAGTCAATGATTTCTTTTATGAAAGATGTGGCCCTTTGTTTAGTTCCCCTCCAAAATGCAAAAAGTACAAAGATTCCCTATCACATCACTATCACATCAAATCTTTGGACACATACATGGAGTATTAAATGTAGGTAAAAAAAACTAATTATACAGTTTGCTTGTACTTTGCGAGACGAATCTTTTGAGTCTAATTAGTTAATGTTTGGACAATAATTGACAAATACAAACAAAATGTTATAGTATTTCTGGCACCTCCCAACTTTAGAACTAAACAAGGCCGTGGACAGGCTGCACCATAAAAAGCCTAATCCACTAAACTACAGTCTACAGGTTTCTATTGTTTTTCTTGTTATAGGAACTAGTAGTCATGCACGTGCGGCACACACGTGTTTATAATAAGATGTTTATTTCAGAATTATTTCTCGTTAGTTTTCTAATTTTATAAGCTAAAAACTGCATCTTGCATGTGTCCCACATAGAACGGAACATATATTGGACACCAAATGCAATGATGAGAATATTAATGATCACCTAAGCTGAAAATCACACAGATGATTATAGCGGTGAATTCATTGAAATTTCTAGTATCCATTCATATGTTACAGCTCAACGTAGTACATGGTACACTTGAAACAGAGTCCTAATTGTACGTTGAGGCACAAAATATATTTGACCTACTTTCTAAGATTTGACAATTTTGTTACACTATTCAGTGGCCCCTAAGCTCACATTGGTTTGCCGGTTGTTACCAAATTTTGGGATATTTAACTATTTTCCATCCTTACAGATGGCACTCCTCCGTTTGCCAGTTTTATATACGGGCTTCTATAGATTTGCCATGCAAAACAGTAAACCTCCTACGCTTTTGCCACTTTTGCTGATGTGGCACGACATGTTGGCAAGCCAGCGTGGCAGCGTCCCTGAAAGCCCTAACTCCGCACGTCAAAAGACATATTTACCCCTGCTGTTTCTCTCTCCCCCCCCTCACTGACGCATGCTCCTGCTTGGGATCGGAGGGAGTTGGCTTGCGTCGAACGGCAGCACCAGCAGGGCAGCAGGAACCCGCTGCCTGGATGACCGACACGGTCAGCGCCGAATGTTTGGGGACATGGCCGTCCAACCGCACGAGCGACGGTGGCGAGCAGCACGAGCGTGAAGCCGAGGAGCTAGTCGTCGTTTAGGACCCGCGTGGCGCAGTTGCACATCCACAGATGTGGCCGCGGCGATGATGCGCCTGCTGGGAAGCGCAGACGGCCAGGACTCCACACGAATTCCGATCCGGAACACTCGCGAATTGAACGAGCAGTCACGGTTCAGCTAGCTCCATGGTCGTCGGTTGCTTGCTTGCTCTCGAGACGTGGGGCGCCAGCCAGGACCTCGTGCCCGCCCTGCCGCGCACACGACACACGTGCGGTTTGTGCAGAACCACACCTCCACCGCGCGTCCGCACCCGAGACGTGGGGCGGGGCAAGGCAAGGCTGTGGCCGCGGTGATGCTGCGCCTGCTGGGGAGCGCAGATGGTCGGGACTCCACACGAACTCCTCTCCTCCCCTGTCCCCTCGCTGCCTGTTGACCGGTGATGGTGGGAGGTTGAAGAAGAAGCTGACATGTGGGGCCCAAGCGGCTGCTAGTGGAGAGATATATATAGAAGCAACAGGGATAAATAGGTCATTTTGCATGTCATGTAGGGGTTCACAGAGACGCTGCCATGCTGGCATACGCACGTGGCGTGCCACATCAGCGAAAGTAGCAAATATGTAGTAGCTTTACTGTTTCGTGTAGCAAATTTGTAGGAGCCCGACTAAAACTGGCAAACGGAGGAGTGACATTCGCAAGGATGGCAAATAGTTAAATAGCCCCCAAATTTTGATCTTCCAAATGCAAATTGTGGCACTGCATGAAAAGCTTGAATATATGATGAATTGTGAGAAGGGGTACGTGCTTCCCTTACCTGCAAGGTGCCCATATTGAGATGTCCATCAGTTAGAGGATTCCTGCAGAGTGCAAAGATGCAACCTGTTAAAACTTTTATTTAGTAGAAGAATGACATTATGGACAGAGGAGATAAGTGAGGAAACACATAGGTCAGACACACCTAAACATTGGTGGCTCAATATGTTGTGTTGGCATGCCATCAGGTCCAGTAATTATAACAGAGCCCTCATGATCTTTGGAGTGCGAACATGATTCAGTATGACTGGTGCTACAATCAGAGCTCTCATAGACCATAGTCCCATCAACATGTTATATTTGTTGTAGCTTCCAATCAAAGATTACAGGGATCTAGAAGAGTAAAAAGGAGACCATCAAATTGTCAATAACACCGCATATCTGAACTCAATAACAATAATGTAATTACTGATATCTGAATGTATCAGTGAAGTCAACAATGCATTAATAAAAACCTCATTGAATTTGCTACTGTCGCATTTCCTATGCAAGAAGCCTTCGGTATTCTCATCATAGGCTGACACACTCAATTGGTTTTTCATCTTTAATTGAATTGCAGGGCAGAAAAATATGTGGTATACATACCCACATGTTTATGGTTGTGATAAGAGTGTTCTATTATTATTACAACAATAAACTTTAACTTATTTTTTTGTAAAATGTTTATAAGATGCATAAAATCTGTTTGATCTAAAAAAATGTGCGACATCATTTAATTATAGGTATAAGACTTCATATCGTGTGGTATGGAAACTAATTAAGAACTATTTAGGATTCCATTTTAATCTCATTTGTTGGTAAAATATGATGAGTTCAACAATATAGTAGATATGCACGTGCACCATATACGTGGTTATAATGATGTTTTCTGGCACAGGAGGAAACAACTCAATTCTTGTATTGTATTGTAAATAAATTATTGCTAATCCATTTAATGGTATATAAAGATACAATAACATATACAATTACACATTATTATTTTAGGATAAACTCTTGCGAGCGCCAACATTGAGGTAGTGTACAGAAATGAAGCATATTCATATATTTGCATGTAAATTTTTTTTAAAAAAATGTCATATAAAAGATTAGGACAAAGGTAACAAGGCAGAATATACATTTGTTGTTGCGAATATGAATAATTATGGTGCATCATAACCAAATAATAAACACACAATCAGTTCACGAGATCTTCAGAATTCAAGAAAACAAATTTTTAGTATGAAGAAAGATAGCATCTCAAGTCTACCTGAAAAACAAAGAGACTCATGCAAAGGGCTTCTCTGAGCATTTTCCAAATAACCTAAGGATTGTGTTAACCAGATTCCCATCATTGTTACCAGCCAACAGTCTCATTCCAGGATCAAATAAATAAACCTGCGGATGGAAGCATATTTAGAAACTCCATAAGAACTCATGGCATCATAGCCAAAGCCATTCCAGTAAAATCGGTGCAGGTATCACCAACGTAAATAACTGAAGGATACCTGATGCATAGATGAACACAAGATTTTCTCCAAACAAAAAAAGGGAAACAAAACTTTGATTTTAAAGAGATCAATAAGTGTGCTTATCAGGATCCACACCGGTTAAAAGCTAGCAAAGCTAATGAAATGTTTAGGAAAGGCAAGACAAGATAAATAGAGAACTCGTAAGCTTTCTAAGTTTAATGCCTGAAGAAGATGCTATGCAGATTAATTACATTATGTATCAAAACTCAGCAAACTTATGAATCTTTTTTTTCAGCGCATCAGTAATATTTTTTATACCTCAATAGATAGATATAATTGTGTGCCCACCTTCAAGTCCATTTAGGTCAGCGTGTATATTTATCTAGTTTGTACAAAAGATACAATAAACCTGCGAACAGGAGCATGAATAACTTTTGATTATAAACCTGCGCAGATATGCCAAAGGAAACAAAAGGTTACTGTATAAAACAACTTCTGATTATAAAATCAGAAATTGAGCCTCAGCACGTTCAACGTCTCTCCAATCGTCCAAGGTCCCATGTGAGAGATTTTTAACGGGGTCTAGGATTAAAAACACTACTGTTCCCACATCACAAGAAAGAATGCAATCACATCAGAGAAAAGTCCATTCAAAGTATAGTCATTATACTACAACAATTTTCATGACCAACAAGGTCAACAAAGGTAATCAAATTGGAAATCAAAATAAATTTCAGTTTGTGTTTCTTAATATCCCTCGTCAGCTATCAATATGTAGCTTAGAAGGCATACGTATGCCATAGTATATTAGTATCGGATTGCTCAAGTGTTCAGTGTATGAGATATGGAATAATAAATATCCACTGGTAGCATGCCAAGAGCATTCAGAAATTAAAATAGGACAGCCCAGCTTAGATGCCAAGGTAACAAGCATTAGAAATCACTGTATAAACCACTTATAACATGAAACTATCAACGGGAAAGGTGGTTATATTACTTTTTTTTAGGAAACAGGAACGGTACTTTCCTTAGGATGAGATATGATGATGCCTCGTCTACTCTTGCTCTATCCCATTATCTTCTTCCTGGTAGCCAGTTTCAGATCCTTGACAGTGTCAGAATTCCACACCGAGACATCTTTCACAGGTATAAAAGAAGCAGATAAGTAATCAAGTTGAATTAAAATATACAGCAGGATACAGACTACAACATCTACTGAATGGTAATGGCCTAATGGGAACAAAAACGTGAGGTCTAAAGGGGATCGATGTGTAAGGTCAGGTGTTGTAGCACTTGACGACGGTCAGCCTCATGACGCTGCCAAGCTCATCAGCGTGTCGACGTCGGCAAGGCAGGGCTTCATGGGGACGTCCGTGAGTATGGGATCATGGAGGAGCGCGGAGAGCATGGACTGTGGCCTCGCCTGGTTGGCCTCTTTGCTCTGTTATAAGAGGACACCTCCTCGGGATCCCTGGAAGGCCGGAACAATCCATTACTCCCAGAGTGGAACTCCGTGGCGGAAGTCGCCACACAACGACGGTGACGGCGAGCTCGGCAGGGATGCTGAGATTTATGAGATCGACATGGCGCGGCGCAGTCGCATGAGCCCCCTCGTGGTGTCGCCGCCGCCGCTGATGGGGATGGGGGCAAAGGGCGACCGTGCAATCGGAGGAAGAAGGAAGGAAATCAATCAAGCGTGCGGGAAGGAAATCAGATGATAGCAGGGCCATGCGGACCGTAGTGCGGTTGCCGGCGGGTACGCCGATTCACGCGGTTTGGCAGGATATGCAGCGATCTGGGCGTCCGTACCGAGGAGAGGCACGCGGCGCGATTCGGTGACGGGCGCGGACGCCGATTCACACGAGGCGCAGGTGAGGGCGCTGGCAGCGTACCCTGCCGCCCTGGTCCCGTGGGTACGCGCGTGGGCGGGTATAGGAGAACTCGGTGTAAAAAAATCATTGTGGAGTAACGCGCTCCTTCGGAAACACGGTGTGTTTCATATGTCAGCTAAGTATCGTCCCAACCGTTAGATGCAAATTTAAGACACATCCGAGGGAAGATATTAGAGGTGGGTAGAAAATTTTAGGGTGAAAAATATTTTCTAATTCCTTTACTCCTTTATAGTATAGATTACTACGTAAGAAAAAACAAATGTCATTTCTCTTGGTCAGTATATATAAGAAACGAAATGAAAACAGTCTTATCCCCACCTATTCTTTTGTCGGTACAACAGTAGCACTGTAGTACGTATACTCCGTATTCTTGCTGTCCATCATTGACACCCTTGTGCAACCGGCTCGCAGCCCCGATCGGACGTGTTTATTCTTCTTCTTCGGACTTGGCGTGTGACGCGGTGTGAGCGCCTCTAAATGTTCCATCCGAAACGTTGACCAGAAAATCTGCAACTGCTCGAACGCCTTGACGAAGGGTTTTTATGGCGATTTTTTTTATTTTTAACATTTTTTAAAAACTATTTTTAATTTTAGCACCGAAATTTTTTTATATCTAACACTTTTGGCCGCTCCCCACGCGAGGGAGCGACATTTCTACTTTGCCGCTCCCCACGTGGAGGAGCGGCAACGCTGCTGAGGTGGCATTGCCGAACAGGTGGCAGGTGGTTGCCGCTCCCCCCTGGAGGAGCGGCAAGGCTGCCGCTCCCCAGACCAGGGAGCGGCAGCGGGGGCGCGCACGATGTTTTGGAAAAGTGTGCCAGACGAAACCCCCGCTGCCGCTCCTTGATCTGGGGAGCGGCAGCGGGGGTGTGTTGTTTTCTTCCGCGCGAGATAGATTGGTCGCGAAGCCCGACGCCCCCCCCCCCGCTGCCGGCGGGGTTATTTTGTTTCGGTTCTTAACGGTCACTGTGCCGGAGAAAGAACAAAGAAGGCTGACCTCCGACGCTCGCCCCCCCCCCCCCCCCCCCGCCGGCGGAGCAGGTAGCGCGCCCCCGCCCCCAGCCACGAGCGCGCGCCGCCACCTCCCCCCCAGCGGCGGAGCAGCCAGCGGGGCCGCCCGCCCGCCACCGCCCGCGTGGCACAGGCGCGCGCGTGCCTCCTCCCCGCGCCCGCGCAGGACGCCGGAGGCAGCAGCGCCGAGCAGGTAATTTCGTTTTTTTATGTATTATAATTGCTAGCTAGATTATTTTATTTAGTATTTTTAGTATAAGTAGTTAGTTTAATTTTTTAGTTGGTATTATTAATAGTTATTTTAGCTAGCATAGTTAGTATAAATATTATAAATAGTTATTTTAGTTAGTATGATTAGTAAAGTTAGTATATGTATTATAAATAGTTAGTATGTTTAGTTTAGATTAGTGAAGTTAATATAGGAGATATAAATAGTTACTTAGGTATTATAAATAGTTAGAATAGTTAGTTTGTTTAGTTTAGATTAGTGAAGTTAGTATAGGTGATATAAATAGTTACTTTAATTAGTTTAGTTAGTATAGTGTTGTTAATAAACTTAGTATAGTTAGTTTGTTTGGACGACTTGATAAAGTTTGGTCGAATGGTTTTCAGATGGATTGTTGTGTCCGAGTTTATTTTGGAGGAATTGTTAGGAAGGAAGATGGTGAATTTGAGGATATGGAAAAGGAGTTGGAATGGTTCGATGAACCGCCGAGCTTCAATGACCTTTGTGTGCGTTTGAACGCAAAGTTTGGCGGTGATTTCACAATAAAGGGGAGATTTGACCGTGGGAAGACTCGGGCAAAATATGTCCTGATGCCTTTGCGCGACCCTGCTCATTGGTCCCGCTACACTAGGGTTCTCGCAGGCTCGAACTCACCCATTGCTGAGGTGGTTGTGGAGAATGGGTACAGGTTGGAGGATGATCATCATGACGATGTTGGAGGTGACGAAGAAGCAGTTCCATTCACATCCAATCAGTTGTATATGGATGGTCAGTTGACGTAGGAGCAGTTGCATTCACATCCAGTCGGTTGTATAAGCAACGACTTCGATGTGAGGGAGTTCGAACGTGAAGAGCAGGAGCAGGCGGAAGAGAACTGGTTCGGTCATGACGACGACGACGACGATGACGACGACGACGACGACGATGACGACGACGACGACGACGAAGATGATAGAGCTGCCCATGCGACGCCGGTTCATGCTACAACGTCTGATATTTCACTTTCGGTGCTTCATGCCATGCCGACTCAGGGCAGGCTGGTCCATGATTTACCAGAGGGTGGTGCGCCGTATTTTGATTCGTGGGGTAGGATCAGCGAAGCACAGTATTATGTTGCACCGCCCCCTTACACAGAGGCAGAACTCATGCAACTGAGCCAGGGCGATGTACCTTTAAGTGGTGTTCCGAACTACAGGGATGTCAACATGGTACATACGATAGTTTGTGACACAGGTCTGCAAATGTGTGCAGAATCACTGTATAACCATGAGCATGTAATCCTTCAGAAGGGCATGATATTCAATACAATGTCAGAGATGAAGCTCTTTCTTCAGGATTATGCTGTGTACCACCATAGGCCATACTTGGTGACTCATTCCGACAAGAACTTGAGGTACAACATTACCTGCAAAGCAGGTTATCCATGCCAGTGGAGGCTTACTGCAAGGAAGAAAGCGAGTCATGGCAAATGGAGGATAAGTAAATTGGTCCAACCCCATTTATGCTTGGATAACAAGGGTAAAGAATATCATCCGCAGCTCACTGCACGTTACCTTGCCCGTCGTATATTGGGGCTCGTTGACAAGGATAATGACGTCTCGGTGTCTTATTTACAGCAGTCCATATATGAGCTTGTAAAGTATCATGTGAAGTATGGCAAGGCTTGGCGTGCAAAGCAAATTGCACTGGCGATTCGATGGGGTAGTTGGGAGGAGGCGTACAACCGGGTTCCCCGAATACTGTCTGCATTGAATTACTACAACCATGACATGAAATGGTTTGTGGACACCGGTGGGATGTTTTTGCAGAACTCGGTGAGGCATGTGCTACATCGTGTTTTCTGGTCGTTTGCTCAGACGGAGCATGCTTTCCAGTTCTGTAGGCCAGTGGTCCTTGTTGATGGCACTTTCTTGACGGGAAAGTACAGGGGCACTTTGATGATGGCTGTAGCGGTTGATCCGGAGGACCAGATAGTACCAATGGCTTTTGCTTTGGCAGAGAGAGAGAACAATTCGTCGTGGTCATGGTTCATGCGGCTTCTACGTACCCAAGTGCTTGGGGCATCACGCACTATATGTTTGATTTCGGATCGGCACGCAGGGATTCTCCACGCCGCCGGTGAAGATATCGAAGGGTTCCCGTCTTTGGTGCATAGATGGTGCATGCGTCATTTTGCAGCTAATTTCTGGCGGCGTCAGAGGAAGAAGGAGGTTAGTGACCTGGTTAAGGCTCTATGTTGTGTGCGTACAGAGTACCAGTTCAAGGAGAAAATGAGAGAACTAGACAAAGTGATGAACCAAGCCGCCAAGACATGGTTACGGGACCAGATGAAACAGAAGGAAAAGTGGGCACTAGCATACGACGAGGGTGGATTCAGGTACGACATCATGACCACCAACTCGTCCGAGTCTTTCAACCGTGTGTTCACCGGAGTTCGCTCGTTGCCAGTGTCTGGGATTATTGAGTTCTCTTTCATGAAGTGTAACGAATATTTTGTGAAGAGGTGGGAGCTCGCGCAGAGGAATATAAGGGAGGCTGGGTTGTGGGGAAAGGCAGTCACTCATTTTATTAAGGAGGGAGAGGAATTGGCCAAGCAGCAGATTGACGAGCCATACGGACCTCACAGGCATATATACAGTGTACGGGAGTTGGGTGGCACAAGCATGGGCGGGGAGCGTTACGGTGGGAGGAACTACCATGTCGATTTAGACAAAGTTGAGTGCAGTTGTAACGTCCCTCAGATCATGCATGCCCCTTGCTCTCACATGATCACGTCCTGCAGGATGCGCGGATATGACTACTTGGCTTTGTCATATATGTCTCCTTTGTACCTCCGTTCGTACACCGTTCGAGTATGGGAGAAGAGCTTCGAGCCTTACCTCGACCCGTCACAGTGGCCCTCATATCATGGACCTGACTACGCGCCCAATCCGGCCCTGCAGAAGTTGGGCAAGGGCAGAAGGAAGAAGAAGCGTCTCAATGGGGATATGGATGCTATGAAAGGGTACGGCGATGACATGTACGGAGGGGGAGACTTCAACGAGACATGTGGGAGGAATTTGTGCTCGGTTTGCAAGCAACCGGGTCACAAGGCTAGCAGGCATAGAAGACCTGGACAACAAGTCTGTCCATATTAGTTTGTTAAGATAACCTAGTATACCTGTTCTTATTTGTACCGTTATGTTTTATTCTAACATATGTTTTGTTCAGTTTGTAATATCGTTTGCACTAACTCTTTTTTTCTAATCTGAAACAGGATGCAGGAAGCTCCTCCTCCGATGTCGCACCCGCAGTACCCCCTCCTTGACTACAACTACGACAAGGACCACAGGGCTGCTCACATGGAGTACGGGTCTATGGACGAGCAGATGCCTCTTCTGAAGCCGCGCACACACACCCGGCAGCTCAGGTGGGACGAGCGTGGTCCGGGAAGGTCTTCCGCCCCTGAACCCTGCACTTCTTAGTGCAGCTGTGGATAGGTAATTTATTATTCCCCTAACACAGGTGTTATAGAATAATATTTGAAGTATGTAACCTTTTTTCGTAACACAGGTGGAGGCCGGAGACCCACACTTTCCACCTTCCTTGCGGCGAGATGTCCGTGACCCTCGAGGATGTGAAGGCAATACTTTGCCTTCGCATTAGTGGCAGTTGTGTGACTGGCATAGTGGACAGCGACGGTTGGAGGCAGAAGGTGTACGAGTTCTGTGGCCACTACCCAGATGACAACGAGGAAACTAAGAAGCATAAGTAAGCTTCAGGTGTCTCTGCAAATTTAAAATTGATGGCTCTAATTGTCTCTGCAAATTTTAGGAAAACTTCCGGTGTCACGTCACAATGGCTCATAGGGCGCTTCGATAACCTCGACCCACATGCTGGGCCGGGTACCGTGGAGACGTATGCTCGGGTGTGGCTGTGGCACTTCCTTGGTACATTCTTGTTCCCCGACGCGTCGGGCAACGTCGTCAGCTGGATCTTTCTGGACATACTACGTCAGCCGTGGGAGAACATTGCCCTGTTCAGTTGGGGCAGCGCGGTCCTAGCGTGGACGTACAGGCAGTTGTGCGCTGCTTGCCGTCGCTCATCGGGCTACCCGTCGCTTGGTGGTTGCTCGTACCTGTTGCAGATCTAGATCTGGTACCGGTGGCCTGTCGGGCGCCCTAGAATGGCTAATTTGCAAGTAAGTAATTTACGACGAAACTAATTGCATTAGCATTGCGTACGAAACTTTATTTAATAAATAACTAATTCATCTTTTGTGTACAATGCAGATTTGGGAGCCTCATGACACAATGCCTACAGCCTTGTGGATTTGGAGCGGGGCAGAGCAGGTCACAGGGAATGCAGAGCGCAAGTACAGGGAGTACACCGACTTGATTGACGTGCTAACACACATGCAGGTACGTTGGGGTCTTTCATTTGCATCCTAATAGTTTATCTTGTCAATGTTAAAGACTAACTGAATTGCTATTTGCTAGGTGTATTGGCAACCCTATGACGATCCAGACTTACGGGACCACTTGAGTCCGAAGTGTTGGCAAGAGAACGACGAGTTTCGGTCCAACGTTCCGCTTGTTTTCTTCCACGTGGTTGAGATGCACTATCCCATGTGTTACTTACCAATGTCATATATACAACAGGTTGACTTGGTCATTTTCATGGCAGGATGAAGTTGGAGACCCTTTGTTGCACTCTATGTCGCCATTTATGTATCCAAGTCATTTGTTGAACTTATGTGTCCTAGCAGTGTGTCGAAATAATTTGCAACTACATGTATTTTGAACTAATGGATTTGAGCTTGTAATATGATGTTTTATGTGTTCCAGTGAACTTGTAATGTGCTTACATTCTACTTTTCAAGCTCACTGGAGCGTTCGACGACGTTTAACAGTGTTTTATGGCTGCCGCTCCCTGGCTGGGGGAGCAACAACTCTGTCGCTCCCTGCCTGGGGCTGTGTTTCCTGCTGCTCCGTGCTTTGATCGGTAACCTCGACCACATGTACTTCTTTATAATACTAGGACATGTTGGAAAGTCACACATTGGAAATAAAACACTTGCACGATCGAGGAAAACAGTAGGCACATGTACACACTTATTACAAGGTTCAACAGTTTCACTACCACTTGCTACAACATAAATATAGTTCAAACTCAAATACTGATATTAACGAACTAAACAATGGCATGTTGCAAACTAAACCTAGCATGCCTAATAATGGTACCACATATTGAACTGAGTTGCGTCTTCCCCACAGTAACCTCCTATTGACGGCGGCGGTGGCGGTGGTGGCGGAGAAGGAGGCCCGTGCTTCTTATGGTATGGGCACTGGCAGTATGGATTGTTGCATAGTGGCTCCTCTACATCGTTGATGCTGTCGTCCTCCGACATGTCCCTGTTACCACTTCCAGGGCCATACTCTAGATCAAAGATGCGTCCCTGTAGATATGTGATGTATTGTGGATGGGGATAGATAGGAGGAGGATCGACCCATCGAGTGAACCCACAGTTATCTGGGCAGCTTGAATCCTGAAAACGCATCTACCAATAAGTACTTCTACAAACCAAATGCAAATATGGAAAAATGAGAGTTAAAAGGAAATACAAATTCTCGCGGGCATCTGAAGAAATGACGGCCTCCACCGTCACGGTCGTTGTACATTTGCACGACGCAATCTTCACCGTGGCGACATTTTGGCCCATCTTTCGTGCAGTTGTCGTATGATCTAAGAGGTCTCTCGCGGGTGAAGTCACTCTGGCTCTCCAAAGGAAATTGTTCTATAGGTTCCTCAAAAGAATCAGGACCCAGAGAACCCTCCCACACAATCAGATGTCCCTTCCTCACTCCCTTTCCTCTACCTCTGCTCGACGAACTTTCGCCCGACATTTGAACTACAACTAAACAAGGAAATAACTTGTGTGATGGCCGTGGGGGGAGGAGGGGGGGCGCGGCGCCGAAACGACGAATGACCACAACTCAAGAGGAGAAGAGAATAAAAGACATCCTGCGCCTCGGCAAGACTGCCGCTCCTCCAAGGGGGAGCGGCAGCCCCCTGCCACCTGTTCGGCATTGCCACCTCAGCAGCGTTGCCGCTCCTCCACATGGGAAGCGGCAAAGTAGAAATGTCGCTCCCTTGCGTGGGGAGCGGCCAAAAGTGTTAGATATAAAAAAAACTTTCGGTGCTAAAATTAAAAATAGTTTTTAAAAAGTGTTCAAAATAAAAAAAATTCTTTTATGGCCTGGTCAACACTGCGACATGGTAATTGGCAAAAACATGAAGCGGCAGCTGCGGCACCGCCGCACCGTCTCAACTACTCGCACTCGCCGAGAGTCAGCTCCGGTCCGGAGGTCCTCAAACCCATGCATGTCGCGCGGCCGTGGCGGCACCTCTAGGCTCGCTGCCTCGCTGGCACGAGCGCCAGGCGAGGAAGAAAAAGACTTGCTCAGTAGTGCACGCAAAGGCTACCCAGATGGCGTGTGAGCATTCGGTTCCAATGGTGGTAGTTTTTGGGTAGGCAGGAGCTGCTCATCTAACTCCACACACAACAGTTGAATTATAGTACTACTTACTACTATACTAATATAACACGACACAACGACGTGATTGATGCTACGTGGAACCTCTCCCGATTGACCGGCCAGATAGCAGTAGCTAGTTAGCGCTACCAAACAAATTCTTTTGAGCTTTTTGACAGTACAACTTGCATTGAGTCATCAGCAGTCGAGTCCAAACTCCATGTCCAATGACACTACTCCAATCTCGTTAATTATTGTCCATGGATTAATTATAAATATACCAGTGGGGGATTTTTGAGCTGGACAACCTGCTCGCGTTCCTTTCCGGCAGCCCCCACAGAATTCCCACGTGTACTCGTTGCGAATGTGAGCTCATGGATGAGCGTGGTTAGTTTACCGATCCATCTGTCGAAATCTTCCAACGCTAGCTGTGATGAGGTCATGGATCTTACCATGATGCCAAAGGTGGCCTTTTTTTTTTTGTTATTAAGGATGCATGCAATGACATAGGCATCCAGGTTCAGGGGCAGTGGGCAGATTTATTAGAGGATGCATGGTGGGCTCCAGTCCCTCTACCTGCATAAAATACAATGGAGCCCCACTAAGACAAAGGTAGGGGTGAAAACGGATCGGATCGGAGCGGATAATGACTTTTCCATATCCTAATCCGCTTTTTTTGATTGGATTCGGAGCAGATCGGATATTATACGGATTCGAATGCGAATACAGATTTTTTAGATATCAGAAATGATACAGATTCGGACCGGTGTCAGAGCGGAAGCGGACTTTTTAAAGTCAGATAATATGTGCTTACATGTTGTTTTTTATGATGACAAACAATTCATTAACCGAAGTCATAAAGCGGCAAATAGGCAATCACTAGAATTACCATTCCATGGCATGTGTAAACATACTTAAATTAGTATATATAGTTGACTAGCTTTGTTTGTGGGCTACATATAATAATGCTTGTGTCACGGGCTGGGATGACTTATATTCTTGCTGCTTGGGCTCTTTAAAATATTCGGATTATCCTATTATAAGCGTCGGATAATCCGTGTTCAATTATCGGATAATCCATATCCGCCGGATTTCGCTAATCCCATATCCTACACTGCATCCGCATATAATCGGATTCGGATTATCCGCATCCGCACGGATATTAAAAACACTTCTCCGTATCCTTAAAATTCGGATTCGGTGCGGATCGGAGCGGAGGATTATCCGTACCACTTTCAACCCTAGACAAAGGTGAAGCAGAAGAAGAAGAAGAGGAGAAGAGGGAGGTTGAAGAACGAAGGAAAATAGGAAGAAGGAAAGAGGTGGATGAGCCTCCTATGTTGTACTGTGTAATGTTGTATAAATGAGCCTCCTATCATGTCATTTAAGTTTTTCCTCCTTTTCTTCATTTTTGAAACATAGGACATACTCCCTCAATTCCTTGTTAACTGATGTTCTCACTTTCTGAGAAGTCAAACATACTCAACTTTAACCAAATATATAAAAAAATATTAATATCTATGGTATATATTTAGTATCAGTGGATAGATTGTTGCATCTATTTTTTTTTTAAAAAATAAACTTATTTAAAGATACCAATGTTACTAATCACCCTGTTCGCTTATGCTAAAATTTGGCTTATGCTGATGTTTATGTTGATTTGTTGTGAGAGGAAAACACTGTTCGTTGGCTGAAAAGTAGTTCAGGCGAATATGGTGAATATTTTCTACAAACCTAGTCAAATTTAAAAAAAGTTTGAACATCACGAATATCATAGTGACACTTAAAAAGGGACAGAAGAAGTATATAGCATGAATACACATGCACTCTCCTTATATAAATATATTCGAGATACCGAGCTAATGGATCTTAAATTGAGAAGTCGTCAAAGGCATACTATTCATAGGCATATCAATAGTATGAGCACATCGCCTACGAGCGTTTGCAGGGGCACCCAAATCATGGCAGCTGCTTTTGATTTGGGTGATCTCCCTATTTTTTTTGCTCAAATTTTTGTTTCTCCTCCAACAGCAGCACTAAAATTTGTGCTCCAAAACTGTTTAGGCAAATAATGACAGACGGGACCCGCTCTTTCTTCTTCCTCCTTCCTCTGTACACGGACCGATCGATCGACTTCTTTGCCAGCCAGTGGATCTAACCACGTGGGTAGGGAGAGGGGGAGAAGCGCCGCTCTGGAGGTGGCTGTCTCTGCCATGTGCTCACCTGCGTCTCCCACCTCTGCTGGCCGCGCGTGCTCAACGCCTCCCGTGCCTCCTCTCCTCGGGCGGCGCGTGTGTGCCTAGCCACGGGCGGGACCTCCTCGTGCGGGTGAGCGCGCGGAGGCAATGACCGCAGGTGAGCGCTCGAACCTTGGCTAGACCACATGCTCGCGTCAGCGGTGAACCGGCACGCTCACGCTCGCGTCGGTCACGTGCACTGTACGCGCGCTAAAGTCCACTTTAGCTGCCACAGTGGCCTGTCCACGTAGATCCAAAATATACTTTATGCCCTACTAATCAAGATTTTGGACCCAGAAATACACTTTCAAACCTGATGGATCAAACTGGCTCAGCCTAACTGACTAACTATGCATTTTACTCAATATACAAATAGAGTAATCTAACATGTTCTTATAAAAAATATGTAAATATAGACACATGAATCCTAAAAAAAAGAGTAAATATGTGAGTTTAGCTACTCATAAAGAGCTAGCTTATCTTTCTCTTTTATTGAGTATAAGCTAGCTTTTGAGGTACTATTGGAAGCAGTCAAAGACTCAAAGTCGGACTAGGCTGCCAGTGCTCAGTGGCTCACGTTCCGCGCGCAGAAAATGTTTATCCTCCTCACGCTGAAACGGAACGGTAGGCTGAGCTGAACAACTCACAACTACCGCCATCCGGGAACAATTGAATACTCCCTCGATCCTAGTACGCGGGCGGAGAGGCGGCAGCATTCCCTCATCATGTCGACCGACGCAGACACCCAGCAGCTAGCCTATATAATAACATCGCCACCGGCACATACACGACACACAGCGCAGCATTTTGCTGAGATCCAAGAGATTTTTTCTGTGTTTCCACGCACAAAGATTGTGCCCCGGTAGCGTTGCCTCTCGATCTTGCGATTGTTAGAGATTGCAAGGCCAAGGACGATGGTGAACCTGGTGGCGGCGCAGAAACCGCTGCTGCACTTCCTGGTCAGGATGGCCGGGCTGCGGCAGCACACCGTCGACGTCGATGGCGCCGGCACGGTGATCACCTTCTGGGTGCCCAAGGACAAGGTTCCCATGGAGAAGGGCACCGTGCAGGACATCACGACCGGTCCAGCTACCGAGGCCGCCGCCGCCAGCAAGGTACCGGCTCCGGCGGCGGCCAAGGAGGCCAGCAGGCCCGCCGTCGTGCTCGTGCATGGCTTCGCCGCCGAGGGCATCGTCACCTGGCAGTTCCAGGTTCGCTACTGCACAGATTGTACGTTGGCTGGGTTCATTCTCGTGCTGTACAAATTAATATACATGCATGCGATGCGCAGGTGGGCGTGCTGGCGAAGCACTACGACGTGTACGTGCCAGACCTGCTCTTCTTCGGGGGCTCGACGTCGCCGTCGACGGACCGGTCCCCGGGGTTCCAGGCGGAGTGCCTGGCGACGGCGCTCCGGAAGCTGGGCGTGGGCCCGTGCACGGTGGTCGGGTTCAGCTACGGCGGTATGGTGGCGTTCAAGATGGCGGAGGCGCACCCGGACCTGGTCCGGTCGCTCGTGGTGTCGGGCTCCGTGCTGGCCATGACCGACTCCCTCAGCGAGGCGACGCTGGAGGCCATCGGCGTCAAGTCGTCGGCCGAGCTGCTGCTGCCGGAGTCCGTCAAGGGGCTCAAGGCGCTGCTCTCCGTTGCTGCCTACCGGAAGCTCTGGTTCCCCGACCGCCTCCACAGGGACTTCCTCGAGGTATGTATGTACTATACTATCGTCGTGTCGTCGGAGCTAGCCTGCTTATTAGTAATGTAATCAGCCGGATCAGCGAGTGATGTAGTAAAGCTGTGCCTCTGATCGATGATCTGTGGTGGTTTGTGCACGTACGCATCGGCATCGGCATCGCAGGTGATGTTCACCAACCGCAAGGAGAGAGCCGAGCTGCTGGAAGGTTTGGTGGTCAGCAACAAAGACGCCACAGTGCCCGTCCTGCCTCAGGTTTGGCCACCGCTCCCGCTCTACTACTACTAACCTCTCTGTGGGCTGTGGCGGCCATTTCGCCGGGATGGTCGTTATATTATATTTTCCACGAAGTTAATGGAACATGGCTTCCCTGGCATGGTCATGGGTTTCCATTTCAATCTTAGCCTGAACAGTGAAAAACATTTGATTAGCTAGTACTCCCTCTGTCCCAGAATAAAACATTTTCTCGAGAAGTCAATTTTTTTAACTTTGACCACCTATATGTAAAGGAAATTTAATATTTATAATACATAATTATTATCATTAGATAGATCGTTGAATATACTTTCATAATAAACTTATTTATAGATATAAATATTGCACGTATTATTTATAAAGCTAGTTAAAGTTAAAAAAAATTTGCGTCCCATAATGTCCTTCTCGTTGGGACGGAGGAAGTAAGTGGCCAGGAGTAAGCTAGCCTCATCAAGTAAGCATTGATTGTCTCCAAGAATCCCTGTACGCGGAACAGTGGAGTTTTCCTCAGCAAGTGCATGGTGCTGTACGCAGCGTTAATGCAATATATAGGCTTCCGCGTGCATTCCTTGTTTGACGAAGTGATGAAGTGAAGTGACTGCTACAGACCTGGAAATGGCTACTGCGCCGGCCCCGGCTGCACTGCACTTGACAATCAATCAGGCCCTTATTTAGTTCCCAAAATATTTTATAAAATATTTCGGATTTCTGTCACATTAAATCTTTGGACACATGCATGAAGCATTAAATATATATAAAAAAATAAAACTAATTATACAGTTTAGTTGTAAATCACGAGACGAATCTTTTAAGCCTAATTAGTCCATGATCGGACAATAATTGCCAAATAACAACGAAAATATTACAGTAGCTCTACAATTACATTTTGCAAAATATTTTGGGAACTAAACCAGGGCCAGATTCACAACAGGAGTGGACTGGAAACGAGCCGGTTTCTAGCTTTATAGGCACACCAATCACTCCGTGGCAGTGGCATGCCCAAGGAGTAGAAATTAATGATCTATATATAACACTCTCTCCTTCTAAAAAATGCAATTATGAGTTGCTGTCAGTTAAAGTGGTCCATGTTTGACCAAATCGTGTTCACTTTATGGCTTCAAATCAATTTGTTATGAAAATACATTTTGTAATTAATCTAATGATATTTATTTAGGATCATAAATTTCGATACTTTTTTCTCTTTATAATTGGGCAAACTTAAGATACTGAAATATGGCACTGTGCTAGAATTGCATTCTTTCTTCGACCGAGGGAGTAGACGATACCGATACTATTGCAATTAGTACATCGGAATTTCCTTTTCATTTGGTCCATTTCTCCCTCACAAACTCACAAGATGAGATCCCCGCTTGCTCTGCAGAAAATACTTCTGTTGTGGGGAGAGAACGACAACATTTTCAACATTGAGCTCGCCAAGACGATGAAAGAGTAAGTCTGAAACCAGAAGCATTCCACCATAAAACCGCGCGTGCATGAAGCATTATCTTTGCTTTCATATGAGCCAAGATGGCTGAAACATCTCCGGATCTGTATATTTTCAGGCAGCTGGGCGAGAAGACGATGCTGCAGAGCATAAGCAAGGCAGGCCACCTGGTGCACCTAGAGAGGCCCTGCGTCTACAACCACCTCCTCAAGGAGTTCCTGGCATCCGTCACGGCTACTGAAACCCCCAAGGAGTGACAGGGGATTAGGAAGGAATTGGAACCGAGTTCGACTAAGTTGGCCGCCTACGTTTGCCATGAATTCTGATTAATTCCAACACAAGTCTGCTCTGTCGAAATAACTAGAGAACGGATAGCCACCACCCCAATATGTCTATTGTATTATTGTTGTTGTTTGAGAAAGAATTTTCTGTCACGAGCTTAAGTGCAAGAATCAACGCTTCTCCCTTGTTACTTATCTTGTCGCTCAGGATCAAGATCAACATACTACTGTCGGCAGAATTATAAGTGCCCGAGTGCTGTATTATAAATTCAGCCTGAAAGCTGCTTTAGGAGCTCTACCAAATATGCCATGATATAATACGTGATCCATCACCGTTTAGGAGTTCAGTTATCTCTATTCCGGCATTCATAATAGATTTGATTATTTGAGGTATTGAGATCTAAAATCTAAAATCGGAAGCGAAGGCTATTATGGGTCAATCTTCGGTCGATTTCCATATGGGAGTAATCCTTTATAGCACTAGCATTTATTAATAGTGTTATACAAGATAATGAAGCAACTTTAAATATTAAAGTTAACAATAAAAAAGAACAAAAAAAGAATGAGAGAGGAATTGATTGAACAACCCTGCCTTATTCACAACTATTAAAAAGAATAAAAAAAGAATGAGAGAGGATCTAGAATACCTTATATTTTGCTACAATTTTTGAACTTGGATCCCTTATATTTGAGGATGGAGGGAGTGGATTTTTTTGACAAGTCACGGAGGGGACAATAGTCCCCACCTGAGTATATTTCCGCAGATACCAGCAAGACCGGGAATAATAGGTTACAAAACGGAGCAAACTCCTAAGGTACATAACAGGTGCAAACACAGAACAACAATAGCAACACAGCACAGAAAAAACAACCACAAACAATATACATGGGGTGGAACAACAAAGCTACAGGCTTCAACATAACCTCCCATGACCAAGACGGAGGGAGCAGTATGTAGTTAAGGTTGGACAAGCCCAATTAAATTCAACAAGATACCTAGCTAATCATGGATATTATAAAGCCACGTACACGTGGTCATGTACGCTAGTCAAGAAATAACCTAGAGCCGTACACCTAGTGCATGTGTTCTACCCTCGAGGACGAGGAATGTCGGGTTGGATTATCGAATATACTTAGCACATACGAGGTTGAGGTTATAGCAGCCACTCTGATTTGTCTTTACATACACAGCACAAACACTCCATATTAGATGCCCTCCAACAATAATGTTTTCCAGCGTTCTTTTCCCTCGGCATCAACGGCGACGTATCTTTCAAACGCTACCCACCAGCAGAGCACATCACTAATATCACCAGTCCAGAGCACGCCCAATTAACAAATCATTCTTCTGTGGAATGGCAAGTTCGTTCACGCTGCTCAGACTCAGAGTCTGATGTCACCAAAACTAGACATCTCTGCGCCAATGGCAACTTGTGTCGTGCTACCTGAGTCATTATCATAGCGAGCCTGGATGGAATAACTGATGACACGGCATCTTGCGGATATGCGCCTCAATGTCCACCGTTAGCTTCGTTCGACACGAGGACTTTTTGCCTCGTCCCGCGCAGGTCAATTTCTCCCCCCTCGCTTTTCTCCACCTCAGTAAAAAAGAGCAAGCAGAGTGTCATTTTTTATGGCTTCACAGATTTTACCGTTGCGAAGCTGCCACGCGACCTTTCGCTGTGCTGAACGTATCCGCCCCTAAAGTGCAATCAGGAGTGACGTTTTCGGTGCAGTACACCCAATAACCTGGCCAGCTTCCACGGTGTATTGTACGTCATGTGAAGCAAGACACTCTACTTTTAACCAAAGAAACATCCGGTTCAATTTTCCCCCCTTTTTAAAGAAAATTCGGTTCTGTATTTTGGTTCACTTCTACGCCTTGATTAGATGCACCCCAAAAGTTAGAATTTTTTCACTCTCTCCATCACATCAATCTTTGGACGCATGCATGCAACATTAAATGTAGGTAAAAAAAATAACTAATTACACAGTTTAGTTGGAAATCACGAGATGAATCTTTTGAGCCTAGTTGGTCAACGATTGGACAATATTTGCCAAATAAGACGAAAGTGGTACTATTTATCGGGTTAGAATTTTTTGCAATCTAAACAAGCCTCTAGTACCACTGAATGGCAGCATGACAGTTGACAGGTAGCGCTCAAATGCCGGTAGTTTCGATGCAGCTTTCCTCTCGATCATGTTGGGAGATGCGTCGGGAGAATTCGCACATGACATGACTGCAAATGCAAACACACCGATCATGTACCAGAATTAGGATGTGTTTAGTTCCTCGCTCTGGCCTATCATTTTGTAGAATGGAACTAAATACTATGCAAAATTTTTAGCAAAAATATATTCATTCTCCATTTTAGATTTTGGCCTCAAGAGAAAAAAAAGCTAAAAAGTCATCACCCATCCCATGAAAAATTTAGCATTTTAGATAGAACTAAACACATCCATAAAAATTTTGGCATTTTATATTTCATCGTTCCAAAGTAGGTGACATTTTGTATTTTATATTCCATAGGAGACTAAACCCAGTCTTACACGTACATGCCAAGTACATTCGGTCAGCAGCCACCTCCATGAACTCTATAAATACGGGACAGATGCATTGGCGCCTCCACAACCATCACATACACATGCTCCCGAACAACAAGCACAACGCAGCAGTCTTCGCAAAAAGAGTGTGAGGCCATGTCCACGGAGAACTACGACCCCTACTACCCCGACCAGCCGGTGGTCGACCAGTACCTCCCGGTATGGGCCAGGCAGCCGGCGTTCGGCCCCAAGCCCGCCTTCGTCTGGGCCGACGATGACCGGCATGCGGCCGGCGGTGGCTCGCCGTCGTACACCGCACTGACATACTCCGAGCTGAACGCCGCCGTGGAACGCATGGCTCTGGGCCTCCTCGAGACCGTACGCAGGGGCGACACCGTCCTCCTGCTCGGGTCGCCGGGCCTCCGCCTCGTGAAGCTCATCTTCGCGTGCCAGCGCGCCGGCCTCGTCGCCGTGCCCATCGTACCGCCCGACCCGTCCAAGCTCGGCACGTCGTCCGCTCTGCAGGGCGCGGCTCACGGCCATCTTCTGCGCGCCATGTCGCAGACGAGGCCGGCCGCTGCAGTCGCCGACGCCGGGTACATTGCCATGGTCATGGAGTCGCCGGTCGCCGCGCTGAAGCGTCTGCGGTGGGTGTCGGTCGCCCACTTGGAGAGGGAGAGCCGTGGTTCTTCGGGTGACGTGGCCGCCGATGATGAGTCGACGGGACGACGGACACGGACGGCCTATAGGGGCTGCGCGCCGGGCGAGACGTACCTGATCCAGTACACGTCGGGCGCGACCGGCGCGCCGAGGCCCGTGGTGGTCACCGCGGGCGCGCGGCGCACAACGTGCGCGCGGCCAGGAAGGCGTACGACCTCCACCCGGCCAGCGTCATCGCGTCGTGGCTGCCGCAGTACCACGACTGCGGCCTCATGTTCCTCCTCCTCACCGTCGTCGCCGGCGCCACGTGCGTGCTCGCCTCGCCCGCGGCCTTCCTCAGGCGCCCGCGCCTCTGGCTCGAGCTCGTCGCCGAGTTTGAGGCCACGTGCACGCCTGTCCCGTCCTTCGCGCTGCCGCTGGTGCTCAAGCGCGGGGTTGGCTCCGAGCACGGCACGCGCCCGCTCGAGCTCGGGAGCCTACGGAACCTTATCCTCGTAAACGAGCCGATCTACAAGTCATCGGTTGACGAGTTCGTGGAAGAGTTTGGCGGCGCCGGCCTGGACGCGTCGTCCATCTCGCCGTCCTACGGACTGGCCGAGAACTGCACATTCGTGTCCACCGCATGGCGCGGAACGGAAGCGAAACTTTGCGGTGGACGGCTGAGCCTCCCGTCGTACAAGAAGCTACTGCCATCCGCCAGGCTTTCTTCTTCTTCTTCCGGCGAGGAGACGGAGATCGATATCGTCATTGTTGATGGACACACCGGAGAGCCTGTGGAGGACGGCGTCGAGGGGGAGATATGGGTTTCCTCGCCGAGCAACGCGTCGGGCTACCTCGGACACCCGTCGGCGACCCGCGACGTGTTCTGCGGGAGGCTGCCAGGGAGAGCCGCCGGCCCGAGTTTCGTGCGCACGGGCGACTGCGGCGTGGTGCGCGGAACGGAGCGGTACCTCTACGTACTCGGCCGGAGCGCGGATGCCATTGCCATCGACGGGCAACGGTGGTGCGTGCACGCGCACTACATTGAGACGGCGGCTTTCGGCAGCTCACCGGATTCGCTGAGAGGTGGCTGCATCGCCGCCTTTGCCGCGACGACGACGCCGTCTTCGTCGTCGTCCGTGGTGGTCGTCGTAGCAGAGCTACAAAAGGGGAGAGGCGGCAGCAACGTGCTTCTTCGTAGCATCTGCGACGGCATAAGACGAGCCGTGTGGAAAGAAGCAGGTGTGAAGGTCGGGTGCGTCGTGCTGGCCGAGAGTGGTGGCGTGCCCAAGACTACGTCAGGGAAGCTGCGACGAGGCTCCGCGAGGGATATGCTCGCCGGCAAGCTGATGATCCCCAAGGTTTTCGAGGTGCTCTACGACTATGACCAAAATGCCAGGGGCCGCGCCACGTGGGTACGAGGTGGCGACAAGGAGACGGTGGTGCGTGGAACGAGCACTAGTTGGGTACTGGGAGACGCCGGAGGGGACACCGAAGGCATGGTCATCATGGCCAGAGGGGATGCAAGTCACCGCCTGCGTTTGCAATCATCTCTCTGAAACCTACTAGCTTGCTTAGTTGCTTGTGCAACTGACGAACTGCAGTCCAATGTGAATTGTGCGGCTTAGAAAAAAAAAACTCTATCTACGACCAATATACTGAACTACGTAAATAATAAAGTAATATACAGACGCATAGCTATATATCTTGTGTGCTACAGCTTCGATTTTTATTGTCCATCCATAAAGAAGGCAGATGAATGGATGCATGGCATGGCTTCTCCACGTTATGCGCAAGACCACTCTCCGCTTGCTCCGGGCAATGTTCTCGTCCACAACCATTCCCATCCGTTCATATTTTGTCAAAGAGAACCGAAAATAGGAGGGAAGTCCCTCTTATATAAATGCAAACACTCGATCGATCAGATTTAACAGGGATCACAACATCCTCAATAAGTGAGTAGAGCGCCGAGGGGAGCTAGAAAGATCAGCAATGGCGAAGTTTTCTAATAGTGCCGTGGTTCTCCTAATTCTGCTCATCGCAGCATGGAGGACGACGCCGGTGATGTCCCATGCCAAGCCGACCAAGCCAGCGGAGCCGGAGCTAGACTACGGACCGAGCTCCGGACGCCGGTATGTACATACCGTGAAATGTTCTCATCAATCCCCATTGCCATGCAAGTAGATTGCTCATGTACTTCTTGAGCTGCTCTTGGTCTCTGCTTCAGATATGCAGTAACTAATCTTTTCTTTTTCTTTCTCGGGGTTTATTCAGGGTGAAGAATGAGAAGGCGGCAAGCACGCCAACACCAGATCCGGAATTTACCAAGGCGGCTGGTGAGGCTACACTTTTGCTCAGGGCCAAGCAAGAAATGTCGAAGCGCATGGTGAAGCACATAGAGGGCATCGTCGCAAACGTGAGATTCACGTTCCATCTGAAACTGATGCTGCTGATCAAGTCGGCGGAGTTCATGAGGGCCATGGCCGGAGAGGTCGCGGAGCAGATGACCATAGTTGGCAAGCAACACGCTAGTGTTGCCGCCGACGACATCATTGCAGCGCTCAGGCTTCAGCAGGAGATTCTTAAAAAGACCACGGAACGTTGCAAGGCTATCTCCACCGATGCTGCAATGGCACAGAAGGCCAAGATTGAGATGTTGAAGGGCGTGGCGCACGACCTCTGCACGGTTGCAGGAGACATAGCCATCAGCATGTCATCGCTAGCTGAGGTTGCAGCAGGTAAATAACAATGCTTAATTAATACAGCCTTTTGTCAATAGTCACCTCAAGGTTTAGATATATCCTCCATCCTAGTTAGTAACAGAAAATACATTAACTGAGAAAAGGTAAACTATATCAATAAATCATGCCTTGATTAAATAACATAGTACTCCTAGCCATATCTACAGCAGAAAAAAAAATAGAGGATGCAAACAGGCACAATTAAGCGAGCAGCATGGCTACAACTACACCACCACTAATGTTTGTAGATTTTTAAAATATGATGAAATGTAACATAATGTTTTTGCTTACATTGTAGGAGTGTCTGGTCGGGTAGTAGTTGGTGTGGATATCAATGTTCGTGCTGATATTGAGGCTAAAGCTCTGGCTAAAGTTGAAGCTGAAGCCGTTGCCGATGCTCAAGCTCTGGATAAAGCTGAAGATGAAACCGTTGCTGCGGCTGGAGGAGAAGCTAAAGCAAGTAAGAGCATCAGTGTCAGCGCAGCTGGCGATGCTGGAGGATATGCAGGCGGCAAAACTGATGCTGATGCAACTGCTTCTGGTGGCGGGAAGGCAGGGGTCGATGCCGGTGCTGGAGTTGGTGGTGATGCAAGCGTTTCTGGAGGCGCAAAGATAGGAGGTGGTGTAGCTGCAGGTGCAAAAATTGGCGCTGATATAGGAGGAAATATTGGTGGGGGTGCTGACGCTAGTGCTGGAGCTGGTGCTAATGCCAAAGCCAAAACTGTTGCTAAGGGTAAAGCAGGTGCACGTGCTAAGGCTGGTGTTTCTGGGGGTGCTAGAATTGGTGGTGGCATTTCTCTGCAGGTGCTAGAATTGGTGGCGGCCTTAAAGGAAAAATTGGTGGAAGCAGCAAAGCTAAAGCTGGCGCCGGTGGCAGTATCTCAAAGAGTGCTGAAGTAGGTGGAGAAACTGGGGGAAATGTTGGTGGGAGTGGCAAAGCTGAAGCTGGTGCCAATGCTGGTATTGGTGCTACTGTGGGTGCTGGTGTCTCTGGTGGTGCCAAAGTTGGTGGTGGCATTGGAGGAAAGGCAGGAGGGAGTGGAAATGCATATACTGGAGCTGATGCCGGTGCAGGTGTTTCGGGTGGAGGATCTGGTGGCGCCAATGCTGATATTGGTGCTACCATGGGTGCTGGTGTCTCTGGAGGTGCCAAAATTGGTGGTGGCGTCAAAGGAAATGCAGGAGGGAGTACTGGAACTAGTGCCGATGCAGCTGTTTCCGGTGGAGGATCTGGTGGCGCTGATGCTGGTATTGGTGCTACCGTGGGTGCTGGTGTCTCCGGAGGTGCCAAAATTGGTGGTGGCGTCGGAGGAAATGCAGGAGGGAGTGACAAAGCCTATACTGGAACTGATGCCGATGCAAGTGTTTCCAGTGGAGGATCTGGTGGTGTTGATGCTGGTATTGGTGCTACCGTGGGTGCTGGTGTCTCCGGAGGTGCCAAAATTGGTGGTGGAGTCAAAGGAAATGCAGGAGGGAGTACTGGAACTAGTGCCGATGTAGGTGTTTCCGGTGGAGGATCTGGTGGTGCCGATGCTGGTATTGGTGCTACCATGGGTGCTGGTGTCTCTGGAGGTGCTAAAGTTGGCGTCAAAGGAAATGCAGGAGGGAGTGGCAAGGCCTACACTGGAACTAATGCTGATGCAGGCGTTTCCGGTGGAGGATCTGGTGGCGCTAATGCTGATATTGGTACTACCGTGGGTGCTGGTGTCTCTGGAGGCGCCAAAATTGGAGGTGGCATTGGAGGAAATGCGGGAGGAAGTGGTAATGCCGTTGCAGCTGGAGGGAGCAAATCATCAGGGGGTGGGTCCGATTTTGGCTATGGTGCATCGAGCAAGGAATTATAGATGATGATGGCCACCGTAAGAATGATGCATCGGTCCCAAGGAATTTATTCCTGTAATTTTTGTCGCCGTGTGTTGTTTTACCACGTACCAGTCAATAGTGTGGAGGCAATATGGTAATTCCCCTTGACTGGACAATACAATAACATTTTGTATATTTTACTGCTTAATTAACACTGCCATGTAAACCAGAACAGCTGAGTCTGATTCTCATGATAAATATGACATTTCTAATTCCATGGCTTCATCTTGATATTGCTTTCTTCTTGATATTGTTTTCTTGAAAAAAACGTCCACCCTCTTGAATCACCCCAAACGCACCACCTCGAAAATGTCAGGCAAATTATCGTGTAAAAAGCAAAGCAACTTAGTGTACTGTATTAGATAACCTAGCATACTACAAAATTTGAGTCCCTGACTTGGACCAAGTTAAGAGAACAAAAAGAATGTAGTACCGTAAGGGAAACAAAAAACATGTGTGGAGTACTACCAACTTGGCAAGAATACTACCAGCCTTTTAGATGAAGCAATAGGCGCATAAGGATCGACCACCGAATATCAACAAGGGGTTGTGTCTTTAGAAAAATGGTCTATGTTGCACTGCTGCGATATGATCACGGCTACCCATGTGATCTCGTAACAAGGATGAAACTGGCAAGCTATAGTGGGATGTCAGTGTCTTCTTGTTCCACACATAGAGTCGAGTGTGGGGGGATCTGGAGGACATTGCTGTTCCAACGACAGAGGCATTGGCTCCTCACTCCATAGTTAGGCCTCAAGCCCGCTAGAGCCCTCAAGTGCCCATGCACCTGCTTAGCGTGGATCCATTAGCAGAGCCAAAAGCTTTCAGGGCAATTCTTATTATGCAAAAATATTTAGCTAGAAAATTATAAAAATCTACTTTGATATAAATAAATTTCCTTTTGAATGTCGGCGACGAGCCCGGCCGGCCGCCCGGGGTGGCCGGGCGGTGGCTCCGCCACTGCGTGGATCCTTCCCTAGTTTCCGGCAAGTTTGACTTGCCCGCTTGAAGGAACGTGCAATGTAGTTCTGCACGCACGTAGACGCTCAGTGCACGGAACGGAAGCACAATAAGGTGCAGAAGGCAACGGATCGCCATAGTACATCTAAGAGCTACTCTAATATAACCCCTACTTAAACCTTCAAAACCAAATTTGAGGACTTGAGTTAAAAGCAGAGGTCTCGTTGGACCTCTATTAGAGCCCTCAAATCCCCATTTAGCCCTCAAATCACCATTACAGTCATTTTCGTGCGTGCACTTGGTCCCGCTGGTCTCTCCTGCCCGCCTTCTTCCCCTCCCACGAGCGCCGCCAGGTTTCCCAATCCCGCACATGCAGCCCGCACCTCGCTGCATCTCCCACGCGCAACTTCCTTCCTTGTGCGGCCTCCGGTTGCCAGTTCCTTCCCTCTCTTGATTCCAGTGTCCCTTCCCTCTCCCGACGAGGCGCATGAGCCGGTGCTCTTCCTCCTCTGATTCCCAGTGTTTTGGCCTCTCCCGACAAGGCATAAGTTTTGGCCAAGAAAGTCAATGATAACCAGATCCTAGGTATCATTCTTTGTTGAAAATTGGAATGGATATGAGGCCTCTATTTTAAAGGTCACTGCGAGAGTGTATCCCAGAAAAAAGGACCTCAGAAGTGGGAGAGTCCTTAAATAAAAAGTAAGGGCTACTGTTGAAGTTGCTGAACAAGAGAAATTTGGGACCACAAGGGTGCAATTGTACAAAGGGAGAAGGCATGGGCTTCTGTGTACCCAAACTAAGAAATTATCTGCAACAGTAAATTAATCAAGAACCCAGTGTTGCAACCGAGGATTCACCCGCACTATTTTACTTTGATCAATGGCTAATACAATCTAAAACGAAAGAGATCATTAGCTCACTGCGCTACCGGACTCAGCATGAGTGGAATTTGTTCATGTACACCCAGAAACATTTTTCGAGAACATGCCCGAGCATATATATTTTATTAAGATGAAAGACAAATGACTGTTGCAAGGAGCAAAAGTACAACACGACGCAGCCTCGATGAGGGCCTCGAAGCGCAAGGAGACACCAATACATGGAGGGACATGACCTTGCACCACAATCAAAGGAGGTTTCAACGGATAGTCAAGCAACTAGAGAGCACGAAGAGAAATTGACTAACCAAGCTTCAAAAACGACCAGTAGACCAAGCAGACGACTCGGCTCCAAAGCCCAGCAATGGTCCTGGTGGCGCTCACCCAGGAAGGTTGATCCAGCCGGGAGCTGCCTGGCCCAGACACTTTTACCAGGGTTAGAACTTAGAAGCAAACAGGCACCTAGTGCAGAAGTTGCCCACTAAGCCTGAGGGGAGGCATTAGTGCACTTAGGTTTAGCTCTGGTGGTTTACTTAAGGACCAAAAAGATTTGGACCAGACGGGAACAACATTGTTACGCATAACTTTCACAAACCTACTAAAAAAACCATTTTAGAAATAACCCGAGTGCACTGCCACCGAAATTACTTACAGCCAAACAACGCAAATGTAGTTGTTGTGATAAAGGATATGCTTTTAGTCTAGTGTATCAAGAAATACCCTAACTATCAGGAGAACCACTCATGCAAGTAATTAGCAGCAGCGAGCTGATTTGCTATCTGTCTACGATCACCAGTCACCAACTTATCATTGCTACGCCTACTTCTTTCCACGGGGCTTTCCTTTCACATCAGATTCCTATGAACCAAGACAATGACAATATAAGGAGAAACTGTCAGACAAGGAACAGAACAAAGGATAGCAAACGTCATCCAAGAATAAAGGCTACCTGGATATGTAATATTTTAAATTTACACATTCTACAGCTATCCTTTCTTACATCTAGCTATAAACACCTAAACCCACAAGAGATTAACCAACGAAAACTTCTAATCATTCAACAGCATTATCTAAACAAAATCAAATGAAAATAAGCGTATAAAATTATACAAGGCATTTAGTAAAAAATCAAACCTGTACACTATGTAGAAAGATATTTGTCTTTGCAGTAGAAGGATTATGCTTCTCAGCACCCTTGCTCCAATCATAGCATACCTAAACAAATGAGAGCATCAGCAAATTTGGATTTCTAGTCCACCTGTCTCAGCAAGAGGAAACAAACTAAAGCATGAAAAATCATTAAATTTTCATACTAATAACTTGAGGAGATTCAAGCCATGTATGGTTGACAACTACTATGAAGCATGTGCATGTAGGAACCTCTGCACCTTGCACCCCAATAGTATAGTGGTTTAACATAAAACTATTATATTTACAGTAACCATCCGGTCCTCTTCTTTTTAATATAGCGGGCAGCTCTCCTGCCGGTTCATTTTTTTAAAAAAAAATATAAGTATATTATATTTCCAAGAAGTCAACCTATTTGGTAGGATTAAACAATCAGGGCACAAAACCATTCAGCAGTATGGCAGTACCATAAGACTGGGAATGCTGAAGAGGTCATTTCCTATAGGAACATGAGGAAACTCTAGTGTTATACTGTTATATGTACCTTCATCTTAGCTACTCCTGACTATAATTCTACCTATATAACAAAAATACCAAAAGCAACTAGGCGTATCTTGCAAGTTATTTTCGCTCAGTCTACAGATGCTGACAACAACAAATGACCTACCGCATAAGCAAATATAGAGCCATCCTGATTGAATGTACTGCATGTTATGGGTGCTGGACACTTATTAAAAGCCTGTAAAAGAAAATGGCACGTCAGAGGTACATCTTTAAACAAATGCATAGAAATTTCCTTAATAAGGTTCCAAATTGTTTGGCAATATCAATTATAAGCACACTTTTTTTCCCTCTAAATGACTAATCACTATGATACACGGTACTAAAAACAATCTTTTAATGGTGTGCATCATTTGCCAGTAATATTTAACACCAGGCAATGAAATATAAAACATAATAATAAGCACAAAGGAAGACATAGCATAGTAGAATAGGAATTTCATGAAGTGTTAGTGGTTTTTTTTGCTACTCGTTAGAAAATAAAGTACCCTTGACAGGCATGAGCAGTTTTACAGCTGACTGTGATGAACAAACTTCAAAATGTTTTCTGTTCAGGTAAATCTGACTTTTCAACAAATCCCAACATTCCAAAAATGGATATTGCTTCAGGAAACTGATTTTACTTCACAAATATATACCACCCTCTGTCCCAAATCATAGGTCGTTTTGGCTTTTCTAGGTACATAGCTTTTGCTATGCACCTAGATATACGATTTGTCTAGATATATAATAAAAGTTGTGTATCTAGAAAAAGCAAAACGGCCTATAAATTGGAACGGAGGGAGTACCATTTTGGGTTTCCAATGCAACACTTCCCAGAAATGTTTCTTTCAAAACACTTCCCAGAAATGCATAAAGTATGTTGGTCAAAGACAAAATGTTTAACTGCATGCATTCCAGGATAAAAGTTAATTGACTGGATTGAGTAGCTCAAAAAGAACAGCCGCCACATTGTGTGATTGTCACTATATTATTATTTACCTATTCAATTTCATAAAATGAGTTTACATTAAAAAAAATTATACGTTAAAAGCATGACAATAAAAGTACTCAGATCAATATAAATGTTCAAATGTATTTTTAAGAATATTAAGGGAAACACGACCTTCAGCCTTTGCTTACTGTCCTTGTCCCAAAAGTTGAAACCTCCATCAGAGCCTGTAGTAGCAAATGTACCATGCACCTGGGTAGAATGCATACCATGACAATTAGAATTGCTTTGAATGGACAATGAAGTAGTTGTTAACTAATCTTCAGTTCGTTAGCAAGTATTCAGTAGTTATAGTTTAAATGAACATCCAAGGAATTGTGAAGTTTCTACCCACAAAACTTTATTCAATATGATAAAGAGATTAAAACAAGACATTTAAATAACATATTATAGAAGGAAGAGGTCTTACAGGATGGAAGTTCAATGAGTTAACAGAGTATATATCATTGCCATCGCGGTGACACTTGAATGTGAAGTTTTTTCCTTGCTGGGACTCATCCACGTGATGAACACCGACTCGTCCTTCTATAGACCCAACCTTCAAATCAAAACAAGTAAAGGGTCAATCAGATGTCCAAAATGCCAAAATATTTTTAAAAGTAGTTGACCATTTTTCCTTCTGCCACAAATCACTGATCCAATCACTTCAGAGAACAATACCAGACTTAAACAGTAAAGAAAGGACAATAACAACAGTCAACAGGCACAGACAAACAAGAACAAGGATAATCACAGAGTTAATAAGCTATATTCATGGGGGACACTTTGGGAGAAATTGTTTCAACAAGGATTTGAAAGACCATACTGATGAGAAATTAAATGAATTTCTAATGGCCCTTGTGTTAAACAATTCTAAAGGGTGGACATAGATATCTCTTTGCACCACTTTTTAAAAAGAAAGCAATGATATGGCAATAGTGATCTTCCACTCTGGGATTGCATGATGAAAAAATCAACACAGGAGTCACCGTAAAAAAGTAGGTGTGATGCTTACAATGATAACTTGTATCTTGTTTTACGGAACAACCACAACACACTGTTCAATATTCCTCCTCATAAGATTATAGTAATTCTTTATAACACTGTTCTATCATGTTTCCAAAACAAAACACTATATGATATTATGAGATCAAAGTCCACTAGCTTTTTTCGTTTATCTTGTGCTCTCATTTTGTCAAACCATATTGCAGAGATGTACGAAGAAAAGCAAATGTATGGAATTACCAGAAAACCTTGTTGATCAGGAAATGCAGCAAGACACCTTGTCTGGAGCTTCAAAGGTGATGTAATCCTCTTGAATTCAGCCTTTTACAAGGTTAGGGAATGTCAAAAGTGCAAATATGATCGAGATGTACATAAGTAAAATATTTTAGTGGATAAACCTGCATACTTCAGTTACATGAAACAAGGCAACATCAGTTTATTACTTGCTTATCTTTGCCAACAGAAAATGAAAAGGGATCATTTTGTATCCTCGTGCTTTTTAAAAAAAAGAAAAACATAACACATTTGTGATTGAAAAATCTAACTAAGATTGAATATATTACTTTTCTGTTTTGCACTAACAAAATTTTCAGCAAACGAGTGGCAGACTAACTTCTTCAACAGTTTCATATACTCCCTCTGTTCCAAATTATAATTCATTTTGGCTTTTCTAGGTACATAGTTTTTGCTATGTATCTGGACATAATGTATATCTAGGTGCATAGCAAAAGCTTATTCCTAAAAAAACCAAAATGACTTATAACTTGGAACGGAGGGAGTACATTAGTACAATTGAATTGACTGAAAAATAAAATGGATTGAAGCGCTGAATGCAAGGCCAAGGGTTATAATTGATATCTTCTGACCAAGGTAAAACTATACTAATGAATTGGTCTCAATGTAATACGATATATTCAGAATTTTAGATAGTTTAAAGTCAAAATTCTCAAGAACGAGTCCTGAGTTATAATTATGCTCTCATATATTAGGAACCCTAACAGATAATAAATCAGTACTCATGAAACAAGGCCTGGTCACATATTTGATCAGGTTAGAAGTTCTAAACCCATACAATTATTGCATAACCAGAATAAAAGCCAAAACATCTAAAGGGACACAGAGGAGAAGAGAGCAACATTACCTGTGGATTCTGCAGATTGAAGACTATTATGTTGCGATCAGCAGTGCCAACCACCATGAGAGGATAAGAAAGCGATAAAGCATAGCAGCGCTCAGGAAGTTGCTGAACATGCACTGGTTGGGGTTGCCTAATGTCCCAGTACCTTAGCAAATGGAAAAAATGGTTGACAAAATGAGAACCATTATGATAATGACAGACTGACAATTAGGTTCTTTTCATTTGTAATTATGTAAGCAATTAGGACAACAAACTGCTGACCTACAACCAAGGTTCAAAAAGGCGACGCCTTAGGCGCGCCTAGGCGCGACTAGGCGCTAGTCGGAGGGTGTCCGCCTGGCCTATGGGGGTAGGCGGACCCCTAGGCGGCGGCGCCGGTGGGGGAGGTGGAGGGGGTACCGCGGCGCCCCGGTGTCCCCACGTGCAGATCCGGTGACCCGGGACAAGGCGCAGCAGAGAGCGCCGGCGGCGGAGGAAGAGGCAGGGACATCGGGCGGCGGAGGAGGAGAAGAAGGAGGCGGCGGTGGAGGTGGCAGGCGCGGCTGGGAAGAGGCGGGCGGTGGAGGAGGCAGCAGGGAGGAGGCCGGCGGTGGTGGATCTGGCGGCGGTAGGAAGAGGCGGGCGGCTCGCGGCTGGAAGAGATGCGCGACTTGAGCGGGTGCGGCAGGAAGGCGGACTGCGGGCGCGGACGTCGGGCGACGGTGGGGGAGGAGGTAACGTCGACGGAGGAGGCGACGGCCGGTGGCGAAGGAGGCAACGTCGGGCGCTGGCGGCTGCGCGGGTGACCGGCGCAGTCGAGCGGCGGGTGCAAGAGTCGGGAGGGAGAGAAACTGAAACAGAGCAGGGGAGGGGATAAGACTTTGGTGGGGGCTGTGGAGGGAGAGTTGGGCCGTTAAATGGGCCTTTTCCTCTTTCTCCCCCATTCTGTCCACTGATCTTCTATTTTTTTCTTTTCTTTTAAATATATTTAAGTATATGTACATGTATTAGCCACCGCCTAGGAAAACGCCTTGAAACGCCTAGGCTAGCCTAGGCTCGCCTAGGCTCTAGGCTATGGGTCAGCGCCTAGAAACCGCCTAGCGCCTTCTTAAACTTTGCCTACAACTACAAGTCGAGTCCTACGACGCTATGTGGTTCTTGGTGATAAGCCGAATGTTAAGGTTCTCTGCAAATTATCTATGAAAAAGTCACATTACCGCTCCTCCATTATTTTGATTCACCAGCAATAAAACATTGGACAGGACTAGATGTCAATGCACAAGTTAATTGTAGAGGAATATCAAATTTCAAGAAAGAAAATGTGGATGAATCTAGTGTGTTTTGTTGAATTTCCGCACCTCAAAGTCTTGTCCCAGCTCCCACTGACAAGAAGATTCATCTGTGGCACCCAAGCGAGTTCTTTAATAGGCGCCTCATGCCCTGAGAAAGACGTGGGCTGGCCACCTGAGAGCACAGGCCACATTTTAACCTGCTTATCACAGCCTCCTGTGAAAACAGTCATCCCATCATCCTTCCACGCCGAGCACAACACCTGCACGAAACAAAACCAGCCTGTAGGTCACATACAGAGGGCACAGAACTAAGACCTCTAGATTCATAATCAGCTAATACGAGCAAATGCTAAGACGAATCACTTCTGGGGGGAAAAAGTGCTAAGACAATCACAATACCGGTTGATCGTGCGAAATGGAGGCCTTCGCTTGGCACGCCCCACCAGCCATGACCTCCCAGCATAGAACCTGCGACCAAGTCCCAACACCAAGGAGGCCAACCGCATTTTAGAACAAAAATAATAAGTATATTTCCGCATATACAGGCAGGCTTCTGACAACGGCGGGGACCTCACCTGGTTGTCCCATGAGGTGGAAACGAGGTGGTTCGCCTTGGGGCTGAAGCTGAGGCTGGACACCGAGTCCCCGGGAGCGGGAGTCACCTGTAACAGACAACGGAAACACCACCCGGTTAAATCGAACCCTGGGGATTGTTTTCTTTTTTCACCCGGCAAGGCGGCCGCAGGAGCGCGCACACGCACCTCGACGGATTTGTTAGGGTTCTGGTTGGCGGCGCTGGCGCCGGCGGTACCGAAGCTCGCCATTGCGGTAGGCGGGTGGGGTGGCGTTCGACGAATTTGGGAGCGGAGAGGCGGGAGGAGGGACCGAGGGAGGGAGAGGGGTAAAGGGGATTTCGGAGGTTTTGGGGGAGGGCTTTGGTTTATAAACAGCGGTCAGGAGCGGGCGGAGTCGCGTGAGATGGACGCCCCGCGCGGCTGCGCCAGCCCGCGGGCCAAAAGGATTCAGGTCGCGTGGGATGGACGCTTTGTGTGTGAAGCGCGGTTGCGGTTGGGCTTCTGGTTGGCAGTGGCCGCCGCGGGCCTGGTGGGAACGTAGGACTATGCTAAGCGCCGCGTGTTCGTTTACGCTGATCTGGCTGGCTCAAAGTACTGTTAGTTGGTTTTTTTAGAGAAAAATACTGCTGGCTGACTGATTTGATTTAGCTGATAATCTCAAGTGAACAGGCCTTGGGGCGACGCGCCGCCAGCCTGGCTCGGCCCCCGGCGGCTGGCGCCTGCTGCTGTTGGGCGCGCGCGAAGCCACAACCCCGGCGCAGGACTCTGCTGAGTGCGCCGGCCTCGGCCCCCATGCCCAACTGCTCCTATGTGGTGGAACTATAGTGCAGATCTAGTGAGCTGCGCCAGACGTGCGCCGAGGAGAGCGGATCAGGTGGGTGGCGCCGGCCCCTGTGGTCTGCTGGTGCTGGCGGTCGACGGCTGGATGGTGTGGGCGAGAGGGTCTGAGGGTTGAGTTTCTGAGGATATTAGATGGGCTGTTAGTGGGCTTAATGATTTCGGGGATTTGATGGTGATCAACGGGGGAAACTGAGATCCGCTCTAAATCCGCTACTGTTCGGTATCCAAACCCGAAAAACTGTTTCTGTTCTCGAAACCAAAACCACTAGACCCGAAACCCGCGGATATCCACCCTGAACCCGCCTCGCTGCCATCCTTACACCTTTTGGTTCTTATGGTGAGACTGGGCTCCATCACCTCCACGAAACTAAGTAATACTCTCTGTTGTCATCTCTGCTTTCTGCGTTCCCATTCCAAGCTCCCATGCGCACTTAAGTGTTTGGAAGAACGGGCCTCCAGAACCACCATCCACTATGACAGCTGCATAGGTAAGTGTGTGATTAGGTTTTGGAGAGAGCTCAGCACGACTTCTCGTGGTTCTCATTTCTAGAGATTCCATGGATTTTCCGGTACATGGCGAGAAGACACTTTTGGGGGAATGTCTATACGACATCTTTTTCTGCACCGTGTCAAGCGTGGTATGGCTACACCGAACATCCTACAATATTGACCGGTGGGAACAGTGCTACCGTGCCTTCAGCACGGGTCTCTTCTGTAGGTGTACTAGTTGTTTTGCTTTTTTTATATGATCATTAAGTTCGTTAGCATGAAAGTAGCATTAGTCATTTGACAAACAAAAATACACATGTACATATTTGTGATGAATATCTTATTGTTTTTGTTTCGAATAATGTCTAAATTTGTCACACTATGTGTCAAAGTAGACATATATTGTCATAAAAAAATGGTAGACAGAGATGTGAAAGGTGACGGTGGATGGACTAGCTAGACGGATTGGAGGAATAGAACACGTCGTAGGATTCATCTCTAATGTGATTGTGTTGGACTGTTGGGCTTCCTTAGAGCATCCCTAACAAATTATTTATCATACTCCTAATATGGAAAAAATGCTATATAAGAGACCACCAGACTTTTTCGATAACTGTCAATAGTGAAGCAAAGATAATTGGAGTGACAGAACAGGGGCAGATTAACTCCGGTGCCAACTCTGTTGGCCACTGGAATTATCCGGTGAGCGCAAAAAGCTCCATCGGGCTCCTCTGACAAGCCCTTTTTAAATAGGCTATCTCCAAAGAGTCTCGCACCGGACAACAACGCCTTCAACACTAAATTAGCATTTTTAAAATATTTTCAAAAGTTTGCACTTGTTTCCTCACCGCATCACGGCTCCTCTGACAAGCCCTTTTTAAATAGGCTATCTCCAAAGAGTCTCTCACCGGACAACAACGCCTTCAACACTAAATTAGCATTTTAAAAATATTTTCAAAAGTTTGCACTTGTTTCCTCACCGCATCACTTGATCTAATGAGTACTCACCTAGTGGCACTTAGACAACCATATTAGCCAAATAATTTTCCTTTTTATAGTACGCCTATCTATTCTAAACCTGACATTTCTCCTCTCTACATACCTTAGGTCAATGAAACAAAAACCTATAGGTTATTAATTACAACTATTTGTATGCTAGTCCTTGTATAGTGTATATATTTGATTGAGATGTTAGTCGGATTTTTTTTTGATATATTGGCCGGATATATATCCAACTACATTGTCAGATATCAGATATGGGCAGATAATGGTTAAATTGAAACTATATTTGGTATTCGCAATAAATATCCGTATTTGTATTTGATATCCAAATTTTTTTGATATATTAAAATATATATCTAAATAATCTTGGTCAGAGGGTTGGTCAGAAAATATCCATATCGTTGACGGCCCTAGTCCTATGCACAACTCTAAATAAAATCTTTTAAGATTTGAACTAGTTTTAATTAATAGGAAAAATAAAGGTCCACACCACAAAACTTGTGCATATTTTTTATTTCACTTCTCGCAAATATATATGCTACAGACACTGAGATTACATATGGTGAACACAGTACAATACGGGGAGATCGATTGATCTGCATCCTATAGCTAGGGCTAGGGAGTAGTAGTTATTCACATGCGTGCTTGAACAGATGCTCCGACCCACTTGCTTGGCTTCCTTCCGTCCTTTTGTAGCCACACGTGCTACACTCACATGCATGGCGCGCGGTGTAGGACTCATCGTTCAGTCGTTCTCATGATGCTTGCCGCCTAGATCTTCAGGTGCCTCAGCCTGCGGAGAAAGCAGAGTCCGGGTTAGCTGCATGCAGATTGAGAACTCTTCTTACGCAGGAGATTCTAGTAGTCTAAAAAGCTGGAAATGATGTTGTAGTAACGCGAAAACCAATGGAATAATGGGTACCTGTCGGCGTCGTAGCCGGCGGGGCACCTGTACGCGGGGAAGGGCACCTTGCCGGCCTCGATGTGCTCCACGTCCTTCACCAGCAGCTCGTAGTAGCGCCTGACCTCGTCCGCCGACTTGCCCCCGACGGCGCGCGCGATGTTGTGCCACCGGTCCGGCGTGTCCCTGTCGTACACCGCCAGCGCCTGCTCGAACTGCTTGTTCTGCTTCGCCGTCCACTGCGCCCTCGACGAGCTCAGCGACATAGATGTCATCTGTAGTATCTGTTTATATTTCAGCACAAGTTAGCGAGCCGAGCGAGAGCTGGACAAGGAAGCCTCACTCTTGATTGTTCAGCTGGCTCTGGCTTTGTTTGTGGTTTGCATTCTGAGAAGAGGACCGTGAGATGCAGTGCTACTTATAGGGTCCCTGTCCCTGCCCTGCCGGTGAAGCATGGCATGGCGTCTGCCGCCTGTGCCAGGTTCCCTTGTGGGGCCAAGGGAAAGCAGGGAGAATAAGGCATCGGTGAGCCGGAGCGCGGAGACCCAGCCAGAACGAGTGTCGCCAAGGAACAAAGATCTGTGTCCCTGGGAAGTGGGGGATATATCTCGGCTTCCTTTTTATCTCCTCATCTCGATCTTCCCGGCTAGGTGCATGGATGGATGGCTACTGGACAGTGGACAGTGAGGTCGTGTCGTGACCCAACCATGCCCAATTGTACTGAATCTATGGCAACTTGTGACTGGTCTCTCTGCTTAGGGCACTCGTAGTAGCTGCTAGACATGAGGTCCTCTGCAGACTGGCTAGCGGCGAGGCAGCTGATCACAAATAGTATATGCCAAGCTTCTATTTTTCTCTGTTTTCCGTCGCAAAATGTTTCTAAGTTGTATTACGAGACAGATTTTATCAACTATTCCCAGACAGCAGGTTGGCCCCGACTCCAACCAAACAACCGCAAGATATTTAGGCCCTGTTCGGTTCCTACGGAACAGAGGACTGGAATTATTCCTAGCCACATTCATTGTGTAATTTGTATAACCATTGTTAAACAGGAATGATTCCTAGGCACAATCCCAACTAACCGAACAAGGCCTTAGGATTCCAATTCCATTTTAGAGGTGCATCACCGTACCCATATTGACACTACTCATTGGAATTAGTTTTCTAAATGTTCCATTTGGAGTGAATTTCCACTAGTTGCGATGGACTCTCAAATTTTGAACATGAGAATATTGAGATATATGGCCATTTGGCCGTGTGTGTACTTCTCTTAAGTAGACTGTATTGACGATAGATTGATAGCGAGACTACGTACCATACAAGTTAGTCAAAGTGACTTTTTGATGGGAGAGAACAATCTGTAGATACCAATAGCAACAATGAAAAAAACATCCTTTTCATAGTAGAGCATACGTACAAGGTTTAAAGTGCGCAAGCACACACTTATGGGCTATGGCGCGTGATAACACGTACTAGCTATACTAACATAATTACATTTTTAATTATTTCCTCCACCATGCACTGAGTTGGAATAATCTCCAAACAGCAAGTTGCAGAACAGTATATTCTCCATGACCAGAAAGAGGGCTCTTGTATTAGAATCTATATCTTGCCTTTTGATCTCCAAATAGAATAATATCACATTGAAGGGCCCATCCAGGATTCGGGTGTTTTAAAATTTTTCTTTGCTCCTTTTCCAAACTTTCAGCTCGGTATTCTAGACTCTATGCTGCTACGCTGAATCTAATCTAGTGTCCATTTGACCCTTTTACACTATTCAAAAGTAAGCGAAGGAAATCGAATTCATACGGGCTTGATAAACATACACTCCCTCTCACAAGGAGACTCATTTAGACCTTGTACAAACAGAACTCATAGTTGTCTATATCTGGATTTGAATTCAAGAAACCTCCGTCTCCGATACCATATTTAGCCATATGCATTGAGTAATTTAACACAAAAGCTACAAATGACAGATAATGCAAACAATTCATTATACACATCAACATTTTAATTTCTACCCATTACATGCTAGTAGACGCTACTATGAAAATCCTTGACAGAAACGGCGGCCAAAAACAATTTTCAGAGAGGTTGGTTGCTCATCCACATCTATGTAATGGTTTGTCTTAATCAAGATAATGGAGGCGGTGCTGCATGCCCGCCTCTAAAAATTGATTCAAAATAAAAAATAGGCGCTACCAAGCTTACTACCAAGCACACCACCGAGCTTGATGTCAGTCATGCACCACACTGTATCCTCCATTATGGTCATCTCCTTCGATGCCGGTGCTCTCCTCCACATGAAGACCCCTATAAGGGCATTGTGCTCTCCTCGTGAATCCCACCATGACTTGCACCATGAACCCTACCATGAAGCCACTAAGCCAATATAGCACATGGCGCAATGGACCGTGCCATGAACGAGCAGGAAAAAATCCTATGCTTACCTCGACGAATAGGAAGAGGATCAACATGAACCCCACCATGACAGGGCCACCAAACTCTCCACATCGTCCCTGTCGTAGGCCGTCATGGGAGAGTAAGGTGTGGGACACTGCAGGATTGAGCATCAGTCCCGGTTGGGAAACCCCCTTTAGTCTCGGTTTCTCAACCGTGATTGCGAATCCGGGACTAAAGACCCCCCTTTAGTCCCGGTTTTGGGATCCGGGACTGAAAGTGAACATTTAGTCCCAATTTCTATTACCAATCGAGACTAAATGGGCCCCTAGACGTTGCACCGGGGCTCGCACGTTTAGTCCCGGTTGGTGTTTCCAACCGGTACTAAAGGTTTCTTTTTTTTTTCTATTTCTTTCCTTTTTATTTTATGGTTTCTTTTCAATTCAATTCTTTTTTGTTTCGATTTGCTTTTCGTATACAAATTCTACGCTGCTAATATACGTCCATATATACATACGTATAAGGTTACGCTCGAACATTATACATAAATAACACACTAAAATGTATGAAACTATATATATATATATAAATATTTTAAGAGGCTGTACATGCATGGAATATGTACATAATAAAGTCATAAAAACCTTGTACTCATGTCCTTGGGATTTCATTCAACTCGAATCTTCAGTCGTATGGCTACTAGGTAATAATTCTTTAGGGTCATAGTAGTACGCGCCTTTGGGATCTATGACCTCATCCATAAGAAATCCTAAAAATGCCTCTTGACTTGCTTTGATCTGGTCACATCGCAGAACCTTTTCCTTCCTCCATTCAACCTTCAATTCGAATGAAAGGAAAAGTATGATTATATATGATTATATATATCAACACAATGGTAATAAATAAATTGTGTATATTTTTTACGTACTTCGAGGATCTCTTCACTTGTTCTCCTTGAGTACTCCGTGAGGAACTTGCAGACGCAGTATCCACATAAGTTGTTCTCCGTGCCCTACTTTAGACACCACTTTACGAGAAAAAAGATTCATCATCAATGTTGAAGGTCACTAACACCTGTTTTGACCATCAACATTCCACCCAAAATCATGGTAAAGTGAGGTAAATCATCATCACATGTGAAAAATTATGTTTAAATTTCACCTAGTTCCACATGTGCTTGTAGAATTTTTTGTATGCAGGAAATATGGTAAATTCTAGCCAAAATGGTGACAAACATAGACCAAGGAAGCAAGTGGACGTGGCAGAGCCATATGGGCCCACTGGGCAGCGCCGCCCGGTGCCACCTAGGCGCTGCCCGGCCCCACCTGGTGCCACCTTGGCACTTTGCCACGCCATTGATCCGTGGGAGCCCTCCAGAACCAATGGTATGCGTTGATCTAAGTCGGTTCAATCAATGGTCATGATAAAAAGGCCATGGATCCATGGGCCCATTGTCATAGACTTGGAGCTTCAGCAATCGACTTACCGGTCAAGTTTCACCACGTGCCGCTTCTACAACCACCATTGGGAGCCAATGTTGACGGTCACTAACGTCAATTATAAACCGTTAACATAACCTGCATATATATTTAATTCCATCATAAAAAATAGGTATAAGAGTTTAAACTAATGAATTCTAAGAGCTTTGGTGAATATTTGTATGCAGGAGGATTTGTCCAGAAAACAGTCCCAGAACCACTGTCATACACTCCAAACAAGCAAACCGGCGACAACATGTGATTCAACCCACAGAAACTGCGAAAGACAACTCTAGAAGGTTTTAAAAGACACCATGACGAAGCTTGGGCCGAAACTCCACCATAGTGGGCCGACCGACCCATTAGGGAGGCCGTCCGGCCCAGTGGGGGGCCCACTCGCCCTCCGCCGCCTCGTACTCCTTCCTACAATCTACACCATTGATTTTAAGGTGGTTTTAGGTCGGTTTATCCAACGGTGGTCGAGGGAGGTGACACGGATCGATGACGCGGCAATTCCTTGCCCGTTACTCCATCTCCCCTATATATACCTGCCCCTGCCCCCCTCCCTAGAGCTATCCTAAAACCCTAATTCATATTCTCCTCATCAGGATCAGCTAGCTATCAAGAGAAGATTAGTCCCTCTTAGGATCTAGTCCCCCTTAGGATCAAGAGAACAGTTTGGAGGAGATGCCGGCCTATCGGTGCTTTCTCTACGGCTTGTACCTTGGCAGATCCAAGTTCTATCTGAGCTTGCCTCTAAGATTTCTCTGGTAATCAACTTTTGATTCAAGTAAGTAATTGTTTATATTGTTCATCAGGATCACGACTCTCTTTTGAGTGCTTTAATCTATAGATGCTCTAGATTAAAGTATTAATCGTAAGTGTAAGCGTGGTGCTTAGACTAAGGTTAATCGTGGATGCCCCCTGTATTTCAGAAGGTGGTAGATCACGTGAGTGACATAAGTTCTATATAGCCTGTATTATATAGCTTCGTTGATCCTTTGTAGTCCACCTCCCGCCTATAGGCGCACGTAGGATCCGGTTGCGAAGGAAAGCATCCTCTGCTGATGTCTTTCCCTATGTAATGTTCTTAGTTGAATAGTAGAAGACATAGCTTACCCAAGGTTAGAATTAGAGAACCTCAGTTATTCTCTATATGCTCCTATTTATCCTAACCTTATTGCTACTCCTAGTTAAGTTAAACCTTAACCCAGTTACCACCCCTTATTAAGTTAGACCGTAGTTAGTCTCACACATTTTCCTGTGGATACGATACTTAAAGTACCTCGGGGTGAAAGCTACAACGGTATCCGTGCGCTTACCAATTTATCTGTGTTCGTTAATTTATACCAACAAGCTTTCTAGCGTCGTTGTCGGGGAAACGGTTTCTGAATTAACTACAAGCCTAGCTTAACCTTTTATCTTTTATTCTTTCATTTTAATTTTTCTTTTAGCATGGGTTCCACTCATATCTATCAATCTGCTAAACCCACGAGCGCAAGCCTAAGGCCACCAGAATCCTTAGACCCTATCATAACACCTGGTTATGAGCTGCTCCTGTATTTTATAAAAAAGATTCGAGATCAATCCTTCTCGGGAGAAGGCGATAAAAACTCATACTCACACCTATGGGAGTTTGAATAGACCTGTGCATGCTTGCGTATCACTGGCATGTTTGACAAAACCTTAAGATGGAAGTTATTCCTGTTCTTTTTGACGGAAAGAGCTAAATAATGGTACAGTCTAATTGTAGAAAGTATGTAAGGAATTGGAAAACATTATGCTCTAAATTTTGTTTACGTTTCTTTCCCATCTCTAAGGTAGTCAGCCTTTGAAAAGAGGTTCTAAATTTTAGATAATTAGAAGAAGAATCTCTTGGTACATCATGGGATCGTTTTAATGAACTCATCATCACTGGCCCGAACCTTGCCATTCAAAACTCGGTACTCTTCAATATTTTTACATGGGCCTTAGTAAGGATTCTAGGGAATCCCTTGATGAGCCTCTATAGGTGCTTTCTGTAATAGAACCAACCAAATTATAAGAACGTAAGTACAAAAACAATCACCAGAGTGATCGAATTTCTATACTTATGCTTTCATAATCCCAGTAGTCCATGAAATCACGAAGGATTTTAAACTTTTCAACAATTCAACCAAGATCGTACATAGTTCAGCATCCACAGTTCACATGTTACATAAGTTCACATATAGTCTGAATACATCAGAGTTTAAACATAGAGTTATTACAGTACCAAGTTTACAAATAAGTAGCGAAAGCAATTAGTTCAAATCCACAACCACGCACACTGAGTTCAAATACAGTGACAGTTCATGATCAAGTCTAACAAAAGCAAGTGGGTAAGGCATATGGAGAGACCACATCCATGGTCTAGTTGTCTCCCATAGCAGGGTAGAGACAGTTGCTGCAATAGCTGTAGTACATCTGACCACCTGCAAATAAATGGGAACAAAGCTCTAAGTACGAGAAGGTACTTAGCTAGACTTACCCGCCATAAACTAAAAATAAATTAACACCAAGAAGTATGAAAGGCTTTGTCTCAGTGGGCTAGCTTGACTCATTTTTCGAAAAAGCGTAAGTTATCATCTATGAACCACTTTAAGTATTTTAACAACAACTTATTGTTATAACTTGAGTATACTAGGTGAGCATCTATACTAAAGCAAATACTTGATTAATTATTAACATCAATAGTAACCATATCAAGTTTAGCATTTCCAACGTCATCCACATAACCATCCTTGTTTTCCATAAAAATTACTATGATGACGTAGCTCAAGTCAAGTACTCACTATCCAGGAGCGATGCCGATTCGAATCGATTTCTAACCAGCTGGTGAAATATTTCCCACACAAACCACACTCACTCGTTAAAGTGAGCTACAAGTCACCATTGGCACTATTCCGGTAAAGTCACGGGATCAACAGGAACCACCGTACCCAGGGGCCGTCCGACTGCTAGGAATCAGGCCCATCTTGCCCTTGGGCTCACTCTTCGCGCCCATGTTGTCCGCCATCCAGATCCAATACGGTGCGCTCAGCAGGTCGATTCCCGGCCCGAATAAAGTCACTAGCTTCACGATCAAAATGACTTATCCGGCCAGCTAAATAAGGGGCATGCGTTCAACATGACCTGAGGGACATACAATGGTACGGTCCTTAATCAACACAGACGGAATTACTATAGTCCAAAATCCCATAAAATTCCGTCCGGTCTCCATTTATCCATCATCGCTTAGTTATTTTCATGATAACAACACATAGCCAAAAGTGACCAGTTAACCACCTATATCTCGCAGGTGACAGGAATCACCCGACTTCTACCGGTCTAAGTAGGGCTAAGCATTTAACTGATTCTAGACCTAACAGGGTGAAAAGGATATATATATATACCAAAAAAATACAATGAGTATATAGATATGCAGCAACGGTTCCAAACAACTCCTATAACTTAGTGCATCAAACATAAAGGACACAATTTAATTATTTGCAAACCGTAGGGAGTGAAATGCTCCGGTGCTTGCCTTTCTCGAACGAGCTAGGCTGGTGATCTGAGCACTCCGGCAACTTCACGTCCTGCTCCTCGTCCCCGGGCACCTCTTGTGCGATTCCCACTTTTGGATCCTCGAGTTCCACCACGAGTGTTTCCTCCTGCGATCCTGTATGATACATATGCATATGTGAATACGAGGAATGCACATGGTATGGAAATGACATATGGTGAACATGAGTGCTTGCATATGAATGAACACTTTTACTTTTATTTTACCAAGTAGGTGCAGATCTCCTCTCTAGTTAACTAAAACACACAAATAACGCATTATAGCCACACAAGACCAGCAAGTCATCACTTAGATAAAGTTAATTATCATTAACTAACAGGTCACATATATTCTAAAGCACCTAAAAGTATCATAGATGGCCTGGATTACATTTGTTGAGCTCAATTGCATAGATGGCCTGCATATATTATTAATTGCATAAAACAGGAACATTTATATCAACTGCCCAGAAAATTTTGAGAAAATTATTGAAGCTAGAACATGCTTACTAGAGTCTACCATAAAAATTTCAGATCAAAATGATAAGTATTTTAGCATACACAAAAATGACAAACAGCAGGGCATAAATGCACATGAAAATACTTTGTACTATGAAAGGTATCAAACAACATATTTCATATTTTTCTTACTTACTTCTTAGCACAACAGTAGTGTAGAAAAATTGCCAAGCATATATCACACATATTTTATTTACTACAACTTTCACAAGAAACAAGCATTTAATCCACTTAATTCATAAAGACATTTTCTTCCATAGTCATACCTCAAGATATATTTTTTATAGCATCTACATGATATGACAAGATTAACAAAATAAGAATCACATTTTTCTCATTCTCCTAAAATTAGATATGCATTTCCAAAGATATAAAGCATTTAACAAATTAAATAAAGCTCTATATAAATTATCAGAAAAGTGGCATCTCATATTTATAACAGGTAAATCTACTCAAGAGAAGCATAACAAATTTTGGACAACCGCAGCTCAAGTTATGAATTTTGGAAGTTTTTTCAGGAAATCTGGAAAATCATTTCTTTTTAAAACGAAAACCCTAAACGCTACGTGCACCCCGCGGCTATACCCCAGATCCGCTGACGGCTGGGCCCCGGGGTCAACTGGGCCCCGCGCGTCAGCTTCCTAGGGGCAGGGGCGGCGTTGACCCGCCGGGATCTCGCCGGCGGCGAGGTCCCCTCGACGCGGCCACCACCGGGAGCATCCTCTCGGCGAGGCGAATCCATTGGCGTAGAAAAAGAGGGTGGAGGTGGGCGCTAGCTACGACGGTGAGTGACGCTGACGAGTGGCGGCGCTGCTCCGCGCGGACCCATCGGCTTCGGCCATGGTGTGGCGCGGAAAGGGGATGCACGAGCTACGAGGTGCTAAGGCGAAGCCGATGCGCGCGAACGAAGGGAGAAAAGGGTGAGCGGGGCAGGGTCGCCTGCGTAGAGCACGAACTCCGGTGAGCTTGCCATGGCGGACTGGAAAGGAAATGGCCGATTCGGCCTCTCACCTTGCTAATAACGGCGGCGGGTGACACGGCGAGGTCGAGCAGGTGACGGCGGAGCGCTGGACGCGAGTGAGACTGCGGAGGTACGGCGGTGGTGGAGCTCCACAGCCGATAATGGCGCGGCGGTGCTCACGGTTGCTACTATGCACGAGAGGGTGAGTGAGGCAGGGAAGGAGTGGCGAGTGGAGCAGAGAGCGCGGCTTGGACCGGCCTTGATGGCGCGGTCAGAGCGTGGCCACCGCCCACGGCTGCCGGTGACCGGCCGCCACGCGGCGAGCGATCGGTGGAGCAAGGCGAGCACGCGGTAGGGGCATAGGAGCGGGCGCTGGAGTGGGCCTCGGCCCACTGGCCGCTGGCTAGGGCACGCTCTCTTTTTTTAAAAATAAAACAACCCCATAAAAATGCATTTTTAAGCATTTTAAAAGCATTTTCCAAACATAGTCCCAAAACAAAAATTATTGCTTTTGAAATTATCTACAACTTTGATTCAAGGGTCATTTTCAAATAAAGATTTTATACTAACATTCAAAGTAAGTCGGTGCAAGTTATTTTAAAAATCAAACAAGGTCCTCCTAAATTCAAATTTGATTTTGAAGAAACTATCAACAGAAACATGGCTTTATTTTGTGTCTTAAACATGAATCAAACATTGTTATAGCCCTAGGTGCACATTTGCATTATTGAAACACAAAAATCTAGGTATAGCATAATGAAACATTGAACATGTATTAATGAAACATATGCAACTCTAGATATGAAACATCATGTTGCAATGGTTATAAATGCATGTTTCACTTGTTCATGAGCATGTTTGCATGTAGGTCACTCAGTGATTATGAATATCAATGCATAAATGATGCTTATGGTCATGAAATGAAATGCAAAACCTAGCTTAACACCAGGGGTGTTACACTTTCCTTCATTTGTCTAATAGTGAAGCAAGGGCTGTGCTTGATCGAATTAGTGGAAAAACTCCCTACACTAGCATTCATAATGAACTCCTCGAGGAATAGAAGGAATCATCTCCTGATTAGGAAGAGGAAGTTTTGATAGCCAAATCACAATCACTCCAAACCCAAGAATTAGCTATCAATCTTGAACCACCAATACCCCAAAATCCTCTACGGGAAGAAGAGATTCAACCTTTGGAAATCCCTGTCGAAATTAAGGATGACCCTTTGGTGCTGATTTTGGAAGAACATTAAATTCTCATAAGAGACCATTGAGTGAATATAATTCAAATACTCTCAAGAAGAGACCTCTTAGAAAGCGTCCTTATTCCCATATAGGACGTTAGGAAGAATTCAAGGATGACATGTTTAGTGATGCCGTAGAAGGAGAGCCAAGCCATTTAGAAGCCAATTCTGTCTTCTCTCCTTCTATGCCCACATTAGATGTCTTATCTCTCATCTCTCAACCCATCCTTAACCCCGATGATCCCTCTTATGCTCTTTCTCCTAAGTCTCATGATGACCCTAGAAAACCACTAAGACAACCAAAGCATAGGAGTCAACCACAAGGATGACCAAGAAGAGCAATGACAATGGCAGGAATGTATTAAGAATTGGCTAGAATGTATGAAGAATTCCTAAGCCGTTCTTAAAGAATGGATGGACAAGGACGAAGCCTTATGGGTAAAATCCAAACTTGGTTTAGATCCAAATGGTGTTTAAATCATTCTCTTTAATAAACATGACCCATCTAAGTTTAGAGGAGGCCTTAGACGAGATCAACCCGAGAGACACCAATCCATGAGAAATCTTGAACAATAAAATATCCAATGAATGTCATAGGCATGGAATGATGAAGATAATGATTCCTCCTATAGACATTCGTGAAGAAACACCCTTGGAGCCTGAAAAGAAAGATGACATCAATGAGCATGGAAGCTATTTCATGAACATCTCATCAAATCCATGAGAAACCTCTTGAATTAATTGGTCTCTCCAACATTGCCACACACGAGATCTTCAACCCCCTCATTCTTCGTGTTCATAAAGACCCTAAAAGGGTGGTTATAGATGCATATATTTATCATAAATATTGTAGATCTCGTTGTGTGAATCTTAAGATAGGTACATAAAGGTTGGTGTTGAAGGGGAGACCACTTTACCAACTTGAGCGCAATTAGAAGGTTTCCCAAGGACGAGCTTCTGTCTAAAACAAGTACTTTCAGGAGATAATGTGAGCTTTCACCTTTTTGCTGTAATGTCCTTTGTGAAGTGAGCATAGAAATATAATTGTGAAAATATTTCTTTGGGTATTTTTGTTACTAACCATTCCAGGTTCGAAGTAAAAAGAATGAAGGATGACGATGCAAGGTATGTCCAACTAATTATCATGCAATATTGAATCACATCCATCCAAACTTGATTTTGCCTTGCAAAATTCAAGTGTGGTGGATGTCCTTCTCTAAAAAATCTTGTGCCATGTTGGTAAGTCATCTTGGTTGTCTCTACCTTGAAGCCATGCTCAATTTGCTAAACAACAATCATGTTCTTTCATCTCCGTTTGAGTAAATCTCTATAGTGCTTTCATATTACCTTTGTCTGCCATAATAAATTTTGGTTTGGAAGTACTCGACATACTTATGTAGGTTTTTTAAATTAAGCAAGATGCTTAGTAATGCCTTTCTTAATCAAATTAGACATGGAGTCTAGTTTGGTTATTGAACTAAAAATTGCCTTAGCAGATACTGGATATTTTGTTGGTCTAAACCTTGTAAGAAACTCTCAAATCAATTTGGGTAAGTCATGAGATGAATTCAAATCAGAGGTGAAGCAAGGCACATGACGAACTTTAATAACTTTGCACAAGAAGACATAGCTCATTCATCATAGATTGTTAAAAATCAAAGAGCAAAAAGATAGAATGACAAAAGGATGAGAAAGAAAGGGTGCGATCAAGAAAACAAGAAGCTCATGAACTCATACTGCGAGGCCAGCCGAACAAGGAAAACTTCAAGCAAAAAGGGAGGACCATCACGCGTTATCTACCCTTCGTCATATGGTGTCTTCATGCTCCAATGACAAAGGTAACATCCTAAGGTAAATGATCATTATTTAAAATTTTTCTGATTCTGGTAGGCACATAAATAAGAAACAAATATGTTTGAGTTACAGTTCTACTCGATCCAACCTAATTAACTCAACATGTTTAGTTCTTTAAGTTTGTTCATAAGCATCACTCTCTTGATCCCATAGTCTTAACCAAATAGCTAAAATGTGCACATCCTATCTCTGGAAGATGGTAGTCATAATCATGTTAAGATTAATACCATACGGACAATCCTTTCATAGGTTAAGCAACTCAATCTTTTCTGCCAAATGAATTTAAATGCTACATTCATGCTTACTATTTTTATCTTATCACCCATGACATAATTGAACAAAGCACACAACATCAACTTTATATTGTTCAATGTGCCTAAGGTTAGAGAAGAATAAGTACATTTTTGGTTTTGTTGGTGTTTTTCCACCAACAGAGCCCATGCACTTGATCTCTACCTTGCTTTATGAGCAAGACACACTTCATGCAAAGTATGGGAGAGTTAGTTGATTTTCCAATTTCTATAAGTGAAGGTCCTAGACTTGTCAAACCAAAATCCAAACTCAAAATCAAGACGGGTTTGGCGGAAGAAGGTGACATCACCATGAGATGCGTTATCGCAAGAATCTTCATCTTCAAGAACAAATCGAGGTACTTGATTAACGAACTTCACAAGGAGAAGTCCGGTTCGAAGGACTTACAACACCGAATCCTTACCTAAAGAGCTAGCTTGGGGGAGAAGCACTCCCGTGTATCCAAGTAAGTATTCTTTCTCATTTTTGTTTTTAGTTTCTTTCTAATAGTTAAAAATAATAATAATAATTAAAAATAAAATAAAAAGTTATCTTTATAATAAATCTATAATAATAATGTGCGATCTAGTAAAATTAAAAACAAAATAAAAAAGTGTGTCCAGGTTGTTCTAATTTTATTTTTTATAGCTGAATAAAATAAAGAGGAATCAAAATAATCTCTTAAAGATGAATAGTTGCTCTGTTGTAATTCCTTTCAAGTACCTAGCTTTTAGCCTCAAATTCTCCCGAGTTTTGGATAAAACTGTTTTGATATAAGAATTTGCTTTGAACTTGAAACTCGTTGGTAGCATATGCTTGATGTAAGTCTAGGTAATTGACGGATATGATATGAGAAGGTCTGAGCTGCTGTTTATCTTGTTACAAGTGACACTAAAGTTCTGAAGATTTATCTTTTGAAAAATATAAAATTATTACAGAATGAGTTCCTGTATGACAAAGCTTGAATTCTCACCAGAGTCATACATGTTATTTAGGCTAGAAAAATCTCCACATATATGCTGCTTCCTTTTGCATTGAGTTCAGTCAAGCTTTGTTGACCCTTATGAGAGGTTTGACATGCTCTTAAAATCAAGATCATGTACACACCACCCACATATGCACTGCTACATTGGGGATTGGCGAAAAAACATGCCTTCCATCTAGATCTACCCAAAAATATTATACTCCTACATTGGGAGTGAACACTAAAAACATGTTTGTTAGGTTTTCCATCCACCAAATAAATGCTCCAAATTTTTGTTGCTATCTCTCAAAAGTTTTATTGCAGAAAAGAGGCATGGGGCTATGTAAAAATTATTCATAAAAAAAAGAAGGAGTTGAGAAAAAATGGACAAATGTCCGAGATATCTAAAACAATGAGTACTTAGATGCCCGCCTAAAAAAGAAAAAAAGAGAGATGAATAAGATAGCCACTGTTCTCTAGCAAATATAAGCTTCAAGAGAGAGATATGTTTTTAAGGAGCATAGTAGAATTAGGTTAGCCACCATATATCTACACACATGCACATCTTGATTTAATTGTATGACTCAACTCTCTTTGGATTCGAGGCTTGACTTTACAATATATGCATTACAAGTATGCTCTAGTTTTCTCTCTACCTATGAACTCCACATAAGCCTTAGTGGTAGAAAGAAAAAAGAAGGGCATAACATCTTCATTGCCTTGGTGAGGATTCACAAATACCACATATATTGAGAGACTTGAGAGTGTCATACAATGAAATCTCTAAGTTTTATTTTAAAAACTTATAAAAACTCTAGAACAATGGTGTAACAAAGAACATGAGACATAGTGCTTGACTTGATTATTTTGTCTTTTAATTGCTCAAGACCCAAGTGAATGCTAAGAAGCCCCATGGTTGAAGGTAATATGAGTAAGTTTGAAAGTTAGATCAGTTTATTCTAATTCGGAGAAGAATTCTTGATTGAACGCATGTGTACTTTTGAGATGTGAAAGCATTGTAGCAACTCCTGATCCATTACTGAGTTTGGCTTTGCTCAGGGACTGACAAAGGTTAAGCTTGGAGGAGCTTGTTGACGATCACTAACGTCAATTATAAACCATCAATATAACCTGCATATATATTTAATTCTATCACCAAACATATGTATGGGGGTTTAAACTAATGAATTCCATGAGTTTTGGTGAATATTTGTATGTAGGAGGATTTATCCAGAAAATAGCCCGAGGACCACTATCATACACTCAAAACAAGCAAACCGGCGACAACATGTGATTCAACCCGCAGAAACTATGAAAGACAACTCTAGAAGGTTCCAAAAGACACCATGACGAAGCTTGGGCCGAAACTCCACCACAGTGGGCTAGCCGGCCCATTAGGGAGGCTGCCCAGCCTAGTGGGGGCCCACTTGCCCTCTGCCGCCTCGTACTCCTTTCTACGATCTACACTGTTTATTCTAAGGCGGTATTAGGTCGGTTTATCCAACGGTGGTCGAGGGAGGTGATGCAGATTGATGACATGGTCGATTGGGATAGAGAGTGAGGGAAGAGTTTGAAGGAGGTGCTGGCCTATCGGTGCTCTCTCTACGGCTTGTACCTTGGTGGATCCAAGTTCTATCTAAGCTTACCTCTGAGATTTCTCTGGTAATCCACTTCTGATTCAAGTAAGTAATTGTTTATATTGTTCATCAGGATCACGACTCTCTTTTGAGTGCTTTAATCTATAGATGCTCTAGATTAAAGTATTAATCGTAAGTGTAAGCGTGGTGCTTAGACTTAGGTTAATCATGGATGCCCTTGCATTCTGAAAGGTTGTAGATCGCGTGAGTGACATAAGTTCTATATAGCCTGTATTGTATAGCTTCGTTGATCCTTTGTAGTCCACCTCCCATCTGTAGGCGCACGTAGGACCTAGTTGCAAAGGAAAGCATCCTCTACTGGCGTCTTTCCCTATGTAATATCTCTAGTTGAATAGTAGAAGACATAGCTTACCTAAGGTTAGAATTAGAGAACCTCAGTTATCCTCTATACACTCCTATTTATCCTAACCTTGTTGCTACTCCTAGTTAAGTTAAACCTTAACCCAGTTACCACCCCTTGTTAAGTTAGACCGTAGTTAATCTCACATGTTTCCCTGTGGATACAATACTTGGAATACCTCCGGATGAAAGCTATAGCGATATCTGTGCGCTTGGCGATTTATCTGTATGCGTTAATTTATACCAACAGCTAACCATCGCTGCGAGATGCTAAGGCGATGGAATGGAGGGCTGGGCGGCACCCTACCTAGGCCGCCCGGTGCCCTAGGTCCTCCACCGACCTTGCCACTGCCTACAAATACCCCTCCCCTCACTATACACTATAAATAGTGGGTGTGGAGCTCGATGGAAGGACGCCCCATTCATTTCCAAGCTCTCCAAGCTTCTCTTAGCTTTCTAGCTTAGCATTAGCTATAGAGTAGTAGTCTAGTAGTGGGGTGGAGCAAGAGCGGAGCTTCTCGAAGTCCAGAAGAGTCTTCTGGGTCTGGTATAGCCCTTTTGTAATCCTTTCATTTCTGCATTACTTTATTTAGTATTTATTTTGGTACTTTGTTCTAGTGTTGCTTGCTTTACTTTAAGTACTTAGTCATTAGTGTTCATCATTAGTGAGCTTAGATGCTTGTTGTTTAGCATTAGTAGCATAGGTTATCTTATCATTAGTAGTCTTTCGTCAGTATCGGTTCCACCATTTGGTTAGGGTGCTTTGATCTCATTTCATGGGAGCTCGGATCGAAGTAGTAAGTTTATAGATTAAGCATGGTGCTTAGGCTATAGATTACATGTGAAAACGGCTAGGCCTCCAGATAGATTGTGATGGGTGGCAAGTGGTGACAGCCTTGTCCATCCTCTGTATTCCACCACGATAGGTCTATTTATTAAATCATAGGGCTCGTGGCAGACCTTGTCTACTTAACTCTCCTAGTTGGTAGGCGGGTTATGCCCCGAAGTACTATCGCATTTCTCCTAGTTATTTATTTACCCTTAGTTACTAGAAAGATAAATCGCTCGCTCTCCCACCTAGCTATCTCTGGTTAGCTTGTTAGTAGTAGTTAGTTTAGGAAGTTCATGCTCATCTTTCACTATCGTTCACCTACCTAGGATCAACTCAAGCCTTCCTCTCGCAAATCCTAGTTCAATTATAAATTCTAGTCTTCCGTGTTCCTATGGGAAATATAAATTTGACATTCGGTACTCACTGAGCGAAGTGCTAGGCGATAGTTCTGTGCGCTTGCCAAATCCTCCAATAGTCATTAAGAAATATCAGCAATCAACCAATGAAGCATGGTAATAATGAATTGAACTAAATAAAGCTGCGGTATAGCTAGTACTCACTGGGTATTGGACTATATCCAGAGGCACTCTTCGATTACCATAATGGTGTTTCTAGATGAACATTTTCTAAGCACTGCCCAATAAAATAAATAAATGGAGTTATATAAATAAAACTCATCCCACACATGTACGCATGTGTTGTTCCACAAAAGTAGAAGTTCTTCAACTAATGGCCTCAGGTACACATCAATGTCGTTTCCAGGTTGGTTCGGACCTTGGATGAGCACTGGTATCATAATGAACTTCCGCTTCATGCACAACCATGAAGGAAGGTTGTAAATACATAGAGTAACAAGCCAAGTGCTATGACTATTGCTCTGCTCTCCGAAAGGATTCATGCCATCCATACTTAAAGCAAACTTGAAGTTTCTTGCGTCATCTGCAAACTTTGAGAATTCTCTGTCGATTGCTCTCCACTGGGACCCATTAGCGGGGTGTCTTAACATATCGTCTACCTTACGGTCTTCTTTGTGCCATCACAGCAACTTTGCACGCTCTTTATTTCTGAACAAACATTTCAAGCGTGGTATTATATGAGCATACCACATCACCTTGGTAGGGATTCTCTTCCTAGGATGTTCACCTTCGCTCTCAACATCACCAGGGTCATCTCATCTGATATTATACCGCGATGCATGGCATATCGGACATGCATCCAAATTCTCATATTCGCCGTGGTAGAGGATGCAGTCATAAGGACATACATGTATCTTCTGGATTTCTAATCCTAGAGGGCAGACGGCCTGTTTTGCTACATATGTAGTGGCGGGCAATTCATTTGCCTTCGAAAGCATCTTCTTTGCGATAATCAGTAACTCCCTCGGATACACCATTCTTTATCTTCCATTGCAGCGATTCAAGTGTGGTACCAACTTTTTTTGCCCCTCTTCGCAAGTTGGGTATAGCAATTTCTTGTGATCTTCTAGCATGCGCTCGAACTTGATCTTCTCCTCTTCACTTTCGCATTCTCTCTGTGCATCACGGATGGCCTGAGCAAGATCATCAGCGGGCTCATCTTCTGCTGCTACCTCTTCTTCAGCTGCTACCTCTTCTTCAGCTTCCCCCATTGCAGTATCATCAAAGGCACCGTATTCAGCAAACCCACAAATAATAATATTGTCATCATCCCCTTCTTCTTCTTCATCTTCTTCTATTATAACACCTCTTTCTCCGTGCTTTGTCCAACAAATATAGTTTGGCATGAAACCCGACGTAAACAGGTGTTCGTGAAGGATCCTTGAGCAAGAATAATCCTTCTCATTCTTACATAGAACACATGGGCAGCACATGAAACCATTCCACGTGTTTGCCTTGGCCACATTTATGAATTCATGCACACCCCTAATGAACTCTGGGGAGCGGCGGTCCGCGTTGTACATCCATTGCCGGTTCATCTACATTACATGACATACACCACATCAAAAACTTGTAATAACCCATATTATACAACATACATGCATGATTAATAGTTAATTAAAAGATCCAAAATATCCATCAATCAACATAATTAATTAATATCCTATACCACATAGCTGTTTCACGTACTCTCGAACATTAATTTATTAAAGCCTTGATACAATGTAGACAATCCCAACTAGCACTAAACAAACTAAACCTACAATGCACTTCAGCAGAATAAGGATTTCGCGACCAATTCCAACTAAAACAGATAGATCATTCTTCTGCTGGTTCACTGCCTCATCATACACAGGTGCACTCTCATCAGCTACCTCAGTCTCCTTTGCAAGAGATTCTTGGACGTGCATAACATATTCTTCCTTCTAGTACCAACCATCACAGGATCCAGTGCCATTCCACTGAAATTACAACAACAAATCAAAAATTTTAATTAAAATCATCATGAAAAATGGCTATAAACCATAACAAAACATGACAAAAAAATAACTCACTTCACGATCCGGACACGTGTAGAAGATGCGCCCTTGGTTGGGACCCTTCTTCTTCACCCTATACTCCCTCACAGTCTTCTGCTCACACTTGCCGCACGCAATGATAAGAAAGTCTGGCTTCAATCGCTTAGGGACCCCATGTGAGGCCGAGGACCTAGAAGCCGTCACCATCTATGACTCTCTATACTCATTTTCATCAACTATTATAATTTTCTAATTTTGTGAACCGTGAAATTAAATGAGCTATATACAAAAAAAGCATATATTTCTCTATTTCTAAACCATGAAATGAGGCAATGAAAGGTGCATACTAGTTTTGATGAGCTACTATAAGCTTCCTTCATCTTCATATTCAAACTATCAAGTGATTTTGAGCTCAAATGGCATATAAATAAAAAATATCCACCATTATTCCCAATCTACTTCCTTCATCTACATATGCAAACTATCTAGTGATTTTGAGCTCAAATGGCACATAAATCAAAATTATTGTTGGCGATCACTAACGATCATTTTTGACCGCCAATTACTATCCAAAACAGGAGAAATAAGCATACTTTTGACACATATGCATATCCTATTTACCTAGTTCCACTTGCATTGCAAGATTTCCAGTTGGCAGAACTCGTACTTGAATATAAGGGAAATACAATCAAAATACGCCATTCATCAAAGCGTAAAGCAGATCTTTTGCAAAGAAGGAGAAGAAGGCCCATCCAAATAACAAGTCTGGGCCAAGCACCGGTGGGGATGTGACCCAGGCCCACCTAGTAACTGACCAGAGAACGGCGGTGGCCAGGCATGCCAACCAGGGTGTGGGTGCGGCCGCACCCCCCTGCCGCCTCTCAGGTCCACCTTTCTCTGGCGGTTGCATGCCACAAGCATAGGCGGTTCATGGGCGTTTCCTATTTTTCCCATGCCAAACCGTCCTCACTCCACTATATAAAGAGGGCTAGAGCTCATTCTCAAAACACACAAACATTTAGAGCTACACCTCACTATCCTACTCTTGTACTTCTTAGCTTTAATTCTTAGTATCATTTGGAGCTAGCAAAGCTATTTGGGTCGCTTGTCTCCTTGGAAGAAGAGCAACTTTGGTATGAATAATACTATGAAGAGTTCTTCCAAGTTCTTGCTCTCATATCATTCATATAGTAGTGCATATGAACTAGAGTATTGTTTTCATGTTATAATCATGATATATGAACTAGCATATATTTTGGGTGTCATTATATTAACAATGTTTAACTTCATGCTTCAACATTCATATGACTTGTATGAGTAGAAGTGGAACTAGGGTTGAGGTGGCGGTTCGTTGTTCCTTTGGGTTTGCCCATATTCTTGCTTGTCAATCCGTAGGGTTAGTGTCCCGGGGGGATATGGGTAGTTTCCTTGTACATGGGCATGGTGCTCGGGTATACGAGAACCTTCGGATATGACGGTGCCCCACGGTTGAGGGGTAGGCGACAGGTGGTGACAGCCCTGTCCGTCCCTTGTAATCCCCCACGTTCGGGTATTGTGTAGGAGTTCGTAAAGTCTCTATGGACTGGCAGACCAGTGCCCGGGGATCTCTCATTCATCTCAAACTTAGCTTTAACTCTAATCATATAACTTGTATGGTTATTAACTGTTCTTTGCATGGCTATATTAGAACATGCCTGCTCCACTTAGGAATATGCTTTTATTCTTTATTTTCCTTTTTATCCTTGAGGTTAGCCCAGATGTGTGTCCACTATCCATGAAAATACTGTTTTTACCCCTATTATGAACTATGGTCCACTATGCAAGTTTGCAATCATGTTTATGTCTATGCTAGAATATGTATACCTTGCCCTCCTTTGGGAAAATATAAATAACGATATCCTGAATACTTCCGGGTGAAATGCTACAACGATAGATCCGTATGCTTGTGGGTATTATCTGTAAATCTTTAAAGACTATCATAGTTGGTGTTTCTTGGAGTAGTTGCTAAGATTAACTCAATCTTAGTAATGGTGTTAAGAAATACCAACAGACATTTCTAGCGCCATTGTCGGTGATGGACTTAAAACATCCTCATTTGGTGATTGCGCTAAGAAATACCAACAAATATCCACCATCATCCTTAATCTAAAAAACCATAATTTTTCTATTTCTAGACCACAAAATGAGCCATGCTAGTGATGAAACATGATAGGATGAAGTTGGTAACCTTTACAACCGAAGAATGGATAGAGAAATAAAGTCTTCACCAATCCCGCAAGCATGAACTCCTTCCACGAACAAGAACAGAGAGCAGGCAGAGAGCTTGCAATGGCTCAGGCTGAGGGAGAAAGAAGGAGAAAGTATATAGCCTGGGTCATGTAGTCCCGGTTTGTGGTGTACACCCGGACTACAGGTGGAATTCTAGTCCCGGTTAGAGCCACCAACCGGGATTAAAGGTTTAGTAACGGCTGGTGGCTCCAACCAGGACTTGAGGGTGACCTTTAGTCCCAGTTTGAGCCACCAACTGGGACTAAAGGTCCCCTCCTGCTCCCCTCCTGGAAAAGCTGCGACTCTAGCCATTGGGCGGGTGGCTTTAGTCCCGGTTGGTAGCTCCAACCGGGACTAATCCTTTCTTTAGTCCTGGGCCCAAAAATGGCCGGGACTAAAGCCTTGAACCGAAAGTCTATTCTCTACTAGTGGGAGCAGCCGACATTGTGGGAGATGTAGGTAGGTGCAGTTGGCGTCATGGGGTACAAGGGAGTGGAGGCGTGTACATGGGCTTGTGAGAGAATCAGAGAGACTGGGTTTGTTTTGCGGTGACCTTGGCATAGAGGCCCAACAAAAGCATTGTGGGGAGAATAAGGAAAGAGAGAGAATGGAGAGGAGAGAATTTGGCTAGTCGATAAATCTTTATAGGCCTTAGTTGGGCTGTTTTTTTTAGTGGCGGGCTTTATAAGGGAGTTGCATATGAAAATAGGTTTTATTTTCAAAGATGTGCTTTGTCCACTGGACCTAGATGTTTTCTAGAGGCAATAAGTATGGCATTCTATGTGAAATAAACTCTAAGTCTTTTGAAATCATTGTAGTTGTAGTGGAAATTTAAAAGTTACAATAAAATAAAAGAACACATGTTACACCATGCTATTGCCACTGCTGCACAACGGGGCTGTAGTCCCGGTCCAAAAGGACCTCTAGTCCCGGGCTGCGAGCCGGGACTAAGGTTTCGGGACTAAATGTCCCACCTTTAGTCCTGGTTCTCAGGCCCGGCCTTTAGTCCCGGTTGGTAATACCAACCGGGACTAAAGGTGCTGCCAGACATCGACGTGGCGCAGCACCTTTTAGTCCCGGTTGGTATTACCAACCGGGACTAAAGGTTCTTTTTTATTTTTCCTTTTTCTTTCCAATTCATTATTGATTTTGGTTTTCAGTTATATTGTTTTCCAATTTATTCTTCACTGCTACTATCCGTATACGTTGCACCTATACGAGAGTGTTATTATTGCACACAAATAAAGTATGAAACTACATATATATATATTATAGAGCTATACATATACGTACATACACATTACATTTACAATAATATACAAGTAATCAAGTGTTCGGCCGTCGGTTAATGAGTTACACAAATGTTTGTCCGCCACTCAAAACTCATACAAGTGTTCGTTCTTGTTTGGACTCTTCAAATTCAACCTAGGGTTGTGGTGGAACTCGCCGTCTTCCGGGATGACATGATCGTTGATGAAACCTGCGATCGTCTCCTGGATTGCGACGAGTATTGTGTGCTTGAACACTTGTTCTTTCAATTCCCACTCCTTCCATTTGCATTAATTAAAGGAAAAGATATTAATATACATAAGATTTATTTAGTTTCAACAAATAAATAAGATATGAATTTACTGTATGCACATGTTACTTACTTTTAGCATCTCTTTAGCAGGTGTAAATTTGCTACACCGCATGTACTCGCAAACGTAGTATCCACATAAATTGGTTCCGTACAGTTGTTTGGACACCCACTTATGTAGAATAGGAGGGGGGAGTGGCACTTTCAGATCCGTACGATATCTTTGTTGTAGCCAAGCCCAAGCCCTGCCCAATAAGTCGGTCGTTGATTAGGTATAACATAGTAAATTAAAGGAGCAGGCAACGATAATTAACGAATGATAGAACTTACCTCTGGATCATGTCTATCATGTCTTGGTACATTGCCAGCTCTTTTCTCATTGAGTCCCACACATTTATAGTTTGTTCCTTGATCTTAATCTCAATGAGTATCCAGTGATCCCTGCATTTGTTTATAGAGTCAACTTATATATATATATTAATGTTGGATTGACTAAGACATGATATAACACAACACTTTACCCCATATTGTAAGGGAAGAGTATCAACTCCTTATGCCTTTGGTTATAAAAGAACCTCCGGAGGTTTTTCTCCATTTCCTTGATCTTCAGATTGAATGGATCTTTAGTCTTTGTGTCCTTGTACACGATACGGATCGATAAAACCAATTCGATAGTCTTGTTTCAATCTGAGTTCTCTCATCATGTGTCTGCACATCGTGAGCATAGTTATTATGAATTCGTACATATGCTAGAGTGGAATTATTGATTAAAAGGAAGAATCACTTACAGACAGTAGCAGCTTATGAGAGATTTGTCAAGAGCATACATATAGAGAAGCTGGTGTATTTCACTAAAATGTACCCAGATGACGTCATCTCCACTGAAGTAGTGACGGTCTCTGACTTGGAGGCCCAGATATTGTTCACTTTGATGTTGTGCACAGAATCTCAAGTAGTACTCGTGCAGCTTGTACATTTGTGTACCAAGATTTTTTACCTTTGCAGGGTCGCATAGACTCCTGCCATATACGTACTTCCTCCGCCATTCATCAACAACTTCGGCCTCTTTAACAGTTGTCAGTTCCTCTCGACCGAGAAGTTGTTCTAATGAAAGCCCAGTCACATTCATCCACTTGGCGAGTTCATCTAAAGTCCACATCATCAGGTACCGACATTTGCATCAAGTTCATGTTGGAACCATATTGATTCTCAACCACTAGTGGCGGCACTGATTGCTGCGCTTGTTGGCCGAGCTGTGCAACATCTTTCCCAGCTGCCTTCTGTTTCCTTTTGTCCTCCTTGATTTTCTTTGTGATAGTACGCTCATAGTCTGATAGTGGCGGCGCTGGTTTTTTACTAGCGGCACGCTTCTCGTCTTGCATTGCCTGCACCACTTGACGTAGCTTTACACGAGGATACATTAGGTATGGCTTCTCTTGCTTTGCTCGTGCGTCAGCTTTGGTCTTTTCGAAGAACGCTTTCACTTCTGCCTTGACTGAAGCATTAAGTTCTTCATCAGCCTTCTCGTATGGAAGCTTGGTCATCTTTGGGATCTTCGTGACCACAACTTGTTTCTTCGGCGGAGGTGGTGGGACCGATCTCTGTGAGCCAGCGGGCCTCTTGTTCCTCGATGGACCAGCCGGTGCCGATGAGGCGGCCGTTGTCGGCATTGGCGGAGGTGGCGGCGGCGCAGTTGGAGCTTGCTGTTGTGGAGGAGATTGGGCCGCTGGCGGTGTTGGAGATGTCGTGGAGGAGATACGGCCAGCGGTAGGGATGCAGCCTTGTCTGCTTGTATGAAATCATCATCGTCGTCGTGTCCCACGGCACTGTGGTCATGTGGTGAATGGATAGACGGACTTGGGGAGGTCCTGGATTTGAAAAAAAAACGAACAAGGTATATACATGAGTGAACCGTAATTAGATACAGTACATAATTATTGAAAAGCAATTGCGTTCACAATCATCCACACCTAGGGTTCGGTTGTGGTGGCGGCGCCCCAGGAATAATGATGTACCATTTCTTCCAGCATATGAATGTCTTCTCCGCTTCACCTAGGGTCTTCTCCCCATCACCACCTTCGATATCCAGAGCCACATTTTCATGGCCTTTGACCACTCTATCCACTGAGATACTAGCATATCCGGGTGGTATTGCGACCGAGTGGATCCCTGCGTCATCATGAAAATGGGGTCGATAGGAGATATAACACCGGTAGCCACCTTGACTGTGGCATTTCCCTCCGGAATATGCAGCTCACAGGACGTCAACGGAGCGGTGACGTCATCCACCGGGAAGCGCATCCCTGCGTCATCATCTTGCCTCACAGGCACCTGAAAGCCCAAGTTTGGTTTTGGTAATTAATGACACCAAGTTGCTAATGTCATGTGTTAAGTGTTTTGAGTTAGGCATAAGCAACACATGTGATGAAGGTGTATGTGGCAAGGAGTGGTGGCCACAAGATCACAAAGAGATGGTGCATGGACATGAAATGATGATCATGTTGGAGATGCACATAATATGATGGACATGATGATCAAGTGGAAGAGAAGGATCTAAGAGCGCAAGGCAAAGGTATAACCATAGAGTTTTCCTTTTGCCGGTCTAAGATGAGTAGAGAAGTCATTGACCGGGTTTAGGATACATAGCCGACTATCAAGAGGGGCAATCACGGTTAGCTCAGAAATCAAGTGCCACTAGATCAATGTCTTGAGCATATGCATTAGGATGTAGTAGAGAGCTAACATAACGCCTTGAAAATGACTGTGAAAATGCTAACACACATGCACATGGTGATTTACACATGGTGGTGTTAGCACATTTGCGAAGGCGGTGGAGTTTGAGCGGTAGAGAGGGGTTTGAGTTCCTCTCTCCCTCCCGCCGAGCTTGCGAGGCGGGATTCGGCGCTTTTTGGGGAAGTGAAATGCCTATTTTCTACTGCGCCGAAAGTCGGAAAAGAAACGGAGGCGAACGGCGGTCACTGTGGTGACCGGACGCTGCACCGGACGCGGTCACGGTTTGACCGGACGCGTCCGGTCAGTTCAACACGGCGCAGCGAGGGTTTGTGACCGGACGCTGGTCTGGCCTGACCAGCGCGTCCGGTCAGTTCACTTGTGCGCAGAAGGAGAGCGTGCGACCGGCGCGTCCGGTCCCTCACGGAACCAGAGCGTCCGGTCAGGCGTCCAGAGGGGCAGAGCGCAGCAGAGTACTGATCAGACGCGCGGCGCGTCCGGTCACGTGCGATCGGATGCGTCCGGTCGCGGCGGGAGCTTACTGGACTCCGACCGGATGCCAGGGGCAGCGCGTCCGGTCAAACGCTAGAGCGCGTCCGGTCACAGCAACGGTAACTTCTGACGCGCACTGTTCATGCTTGTCCTGTAGTGACCGGACGCGTCCGGTCACCCTGACCGGTGCGTCCGGTCAATACGTTTTTCACTGCGTTGTCCGGTAACGGCTAGCTGCGTACCCCTTCGCTATAAATAGAGGATGTCCGGGGTTTGAGGGCAACTCTTGCACACTTTGAGACCTAGAGACATCCTTTGAGCTAGAGAACAACCCCTCCACTCATCTCTTTGCTTAGTTGCACATCTTGAGTGAGATTGAGTGAGATTCAATTGCATTGCTTGAGAGTTGCATTCTAGAGGCACTTGATCTTCGAGTTGCTGCGGATTTCTTGTTACTCTTCCATGTTTCCCGACACGGTAGACGGCTTGGAGCAGCGGAGGTGATTGAGCTCACAATTGGAGATTATTGGAGCCCTCACCAAGTGTTGTAAGGGGTTCTTGATCCTTCCCCGTGGGAGTTCGCAAATTAGATACTCTAGTGGAGCTCATGACTTGGAGGATCCCCATCTTGTGTGCGGTTGTGCGGCGCCCGCCGAGGGCTCGACTCTTGATAGTCGATTAGCTCGCGAACCGACAAGTGGGTGTATCGCCACAACGGGGAGTAGCTTGCCGGGAAGCAAGTGAACCTCGGGATAAATTCTTGTGTCATTCTCTTCCCGAGGATTTCTCTTGTGTGATTGATTGATTAATACCTCTCATCTCTACACGGCGGTATAATCACTCGAAGCTCTTCTCTCATTTTACTTCTTGTTTCTAGCTTGTAGTTGTTGTTGTGTTTAGTGGATAGCCTTGTACTAGACTTGTGTAGGTGGCTTGCTTAATTAGTTAGAGCTAGTGCTTTTGCTTCGCCACCTTTCATACTAACTTGTGGTTAAGTAATTCTTGTAGAAGTTTTAATTAGGCTATTCACCCCCCCTCTAGCCATTTGGACCTTACAGCACCTCCGTAGAAGCACAACTGCTTTTCAACTGAGCTGAGCCGGGGCTGATGTTGGCGGCCGGCTGTGACAACCTCTGGAGGCGGGAACTTACAACTTCCTCCACGGCCTTTCTGATTTGCTCATTCATAGTGGCCTTAAGCGCTTCCTCCCGCTCTAGTGCCTTACGAGCCACTTCACTGGTCTTCATAACAGCCTCCTCCAACTGGCGTAGCCGTTCCCTGTCCTCTTCCTTCTTTCTCTAGCGGCTTCTATAAGTTTCTCTGTCCTGAGGGAAGGCATGCTCCCACGACACGGAGCCATAGCCTCTCGTCCGTCCACCGTGCTCAGGGTTCCCCAGGGCGTATGTCTGCTCATCTTTATCTCTGTTCGGCTGCCACTCTCCACTTTGAGCGACGGAGCGGGCTTGATGAAATCTTTCTGCTACAGCTTGGATGCGTTCCCCATACACGACCTTTCCGGTCTCTAGGTCCAGGCGGCCTCCGTGAGCGAAAAACCAGTGCTTGGCGTGCTCAGGCCAGTCAAGGGATTCTGGCACCAACCCCCTGTCAATTAGCTCTTGCTCGGCTTTTTCCCACTTAGGAATGGCAGTAGGGTAGCCACCTGATCCCATCCTATGGTGGTAGGTCTTGTGTCGGGCATTCTCTTGGTTCCTTCTCGCCCATTGCTGACCCTCTTCCGACGTCTTGAACTGTACAAACTCATCCCAAAATGGCCGCAACTTGACAAAGTGCTTACAGTTGAAATCCGGAGTCTTGTTCTTCTTGATATAGTCGTTATATAGATTCTTCTTATAGCACTGGAATTGTGTGGCCATCTTCTTCATAGACCAATCCCGAACTCTTTCCTTCAACTGTTCATCGTTTGTGTCTAGCGTGAAATGTTGCAACACGTCACCCCAAACTAGTTCCTTGTCACGGTCGGAGACATAACTGATTTCTGGGCGTTGCTTATTTTTCTTCCATTCACGGACATTGATCGGGATCCTATCCCGGGCAAGGTACCCTAAGTGGTTGACAAAGGCCCTTGCATGGGGTCCACGTGGCTGGCCTGTTCTCTCGTCGAAATCCGTGATAACCAACCGGCCCTCCATTGGCTTCTTCGGGCCTCGTACTTTTCTGCTGGTCTCCGTGGTTGTTGTTGAGACAGAGGGCTATGTAGGCAGAAACAAGACAATTAATAAAGGAAATTTTTTTGAATTTCATGTATATAAACATAGGAGGCTGCATATATTACAGACCTCGCCAACATTGTCTTGGTCATTCGGGTCGACCAAGTACTGAGAACCGTCATCGATGCCCTCAGGATTCTCATTGCCTTCACGATCGTCATAACGACCTTCTTCAGCGCTATCGCGGATCATGTTCAACAATATTTCTTCGTCTTCTCTCGGGTCGGCCATTTCTGCAAAAATATTTAGGGTTTAGGGTTTACAGTTCAGGGTTTAGGGTTTAGGGTTTATAGTTTAGGGTTTAGGCATTACTAAGCATAAGAGATCGACTTACACATATTAGTGGGATATCATCTGGATATAAGTGTAGATCAAGGTAATCATGCAGCAACGGTATCGACCAACTCCTACTAACTTAACACATCTAATAACAAGTAAGTCTATCACAAGTTGTATTTCTTAATTAAAATAGATAATTTTAACTCATGGAAAAACTATTCAAATTTTAGGTTTAATAGTTTTCCTAGATATATATATATGCAGGTAGTGAGGAAGAGTGAAGAAGGGCTAAAAATGATAACGTCAACACAATTATCATGCAAAATTAAGTGCTAAGGTTGAGGCTTCCAAAATGGACACAACATGTATATTAACTTAAATTCTTCCAAAATATACATATCGTTCATGAATAATCGATGCAAAATGTATTTCCATTTATCTCATACCCTTTGTACATGAGGACGTGCCACGCTGGTTGCCTAGCCAACAAATACAGTTTATCTCCAATAGTTTTATCACCCTGACATTTTTTGTGCAACCAAACACCGAATGTCTCCATGTGATGACGCGTAATCCAAGCCTCATTCTTCCCAGGATTCTCGGATCGTACAAAATTCATGTGTTTCTCAATATACGGTTCCACCACAGTGGAGTTTCGAAGAACTGTGTAGTGCGCTTTATTGAAAGAATCATCACCCTGGCTGATATATGTTTTCTTTCCTAGTGTACCCTTTCCACCAAGTCTCCCCTCATACCGTGATTCAGGAAGACCAATCGGGTCAAGGTCAGGAATGAAGTCCACACAGAACTCAATGACCTCCTCTGTCCCGTATCCCTTGGCAATGCTTCCTTCTGGCCGACCCCGCTGGTGAACATATTTTTTAGTACACCCATAAATCTCTCTAAGGGAAACATGTTGTGTAGGAACACAGGACCCAGGATATTAATCTCTTTGACCAGATGAACTAGGAGATGTGTCATGATATCAAAGAAGGATGGAGGGAACACCAACTCAAAGCTGACAAGACATTGAACCACATCATTCTGTAGAGTAGCTAGATCAAAAGGATTGATTGCTTTCTGAGAAATTGCATTGAGGAATGCACACAGCTTCACGGTGGCCAGCCGTACATGTGGAGGTAGAATTCCTCTTAAGGCAACCGGAAGCAGTTGCGTCATAATCACGTGGCAGTCGTGCGATTTTAAGTTGACAAATTTCTTCTCCGGCACATTTATTATACGCTTTATATTGGAGGAGAACCCAGATGGGACTTTGATGCTGCTTAGGCACTCAAACATGCTTTCCTTCTCCTCATTGCTAAGAGTGTAGCTAGCAGGTCTTAAGTAATGATGTCCATCATCTGTCTTCTCTGGATGCAGGTTGTCTCGTTCTTTCATGCGCTTCAAGTCCTCTCGTGCCTCAAGGGTATCCTTAGGCTTTCCAAACACACCCATGAACCCTAGGAGATTGACACAAAGATTCTTTGTCAGGTGCATCACGTCGATCGAGTGGCAGACCTCAAGGTCTTTCCAATATGGTAGGTCCCAAAATATTGACTTCTTTTTCCACATTGGGGCGCGCCACGAAGCGTCTTTTGGAACAGGTTCACTGCCTTGTCCCTTTCCAAACACTACTTTGAAATCCTTGACCATCTTGAATACCTCTGCCCCATCTCGGTTGCCTAGCTTGGACCGGTGTTCTGCCGTACCTTTAAAATGTTTGCCTTTCTTTCTCAACTGGTGGTTCTTAGCAAGAAATCGACGATAGCCAAGGTACACGACATTTCGACATTTTTTTAAATAGACAGCCTCAAGGTCACCAAAACAATGGGTGCATGCATTATATCCCTTATTTGTCTGTCCTGAAAGATTACTTAGAGCTGGCCAATCATTGATTGTCACGAACAACAATGCTCGCAGGTCGAATTCTTCCTGTTTGTACTCATCCCACACACGCACACCTGGTTTGCTCCATAGCAGCTGGAGTTCCTCAACTAATGGCCTCAGATAGACATCGATGTCATTGCCAGGTTGCTTCGGGCCTTGGATGAGCACTGGCATCATAATGAACTTCCGCTTCATGCATAACCATGGAGGAAGGTTGTAGATACATAGAGTAACGGGCCAAGTGCTATGACTAGAGCTCTGGTCCCCAAAAGGATTAAATCCATCCGTACTCAATGCGAACCTTAGGTTTCTTGTGTCATCTGTAAAGTCTGAGAATTCTCTATCTATTTCTCTCCACTGGGACCCATCTGCAGGGTATCTCAACATGTTGTCCACCTTACGGTCTTCTTTGTGCCATCGCAACAACTTTGCGTGCTCCTTGTTTCTGAACAGTTGTTTTAGGCGTGAAATTATTGGAGCATACCACATAACCTTGGCAGGGATTCTCTTCTTCGGACGTTCTTCATCCTCAACATCGCCAGGATCATCTCGCAAGATCTTGTAACGTGACGCATGGCAAACAGGGCATTCATCTAAATTCTCGTGAGCGTCACGGTACAGGATGCAGTCATTAGGACATGCATGTATATTCTCGATTTGTGATCCTAAAGGGCAGACGATCTTTTTTGCTTCGTATGTAGTGGTGGGCAATTCATTAGGCTTCGGAAGCATATTTTTTTGGATCTTCAGTAATTTCCCAAATGCCTTGTCAGATATACCATTCTCTGCCTTCCACTGTAACAACTCCAGTGTCGTGTCTAGCTTTTTCTGCCCATCTTCGGCCGACGGGTAGAGTAACTTCTTGTGATCCTGTAGCATTTGGTCAAACTTAGCCTTCTCCTTTTCACTTTCACAATCTCTCTGTGCGTCACGAATGACATCACCAAGAGCATCGTCACCTTCAGCGATACTGTTTTCTGCATCCGCCTCTTCTTTAACTTCCTCCATCGCGAAGTCACAGTATTGAGCAAAAACATCGTCAGGGTCCGCTTGTTCTTCTTCACCTTCTTCCATCATAACCCCGGTCTCTCCGTGCTTGGTTCAACAAATGTAGTTTGGCATGAAACCCGACTTGAACAAGTGCAAGTGAATACTTCTTGAGCTACAAAATTCTTTCAAATTCATACACACGGCACATGGGCAGCACATAAAACCATCCCGCTTGTTTTCCTCTGCCACTCTGCAAAATTCTCGCACGCCCTCAATGAACTCGTTGGAGCGGCGATCGGCATTGTACATCCAATGACGTGTCATTATCTGCATTATATGGCATCACATAATTAAAAGCCCAGCATGAGAAAAGAGCGCGGCACAACCTTGTCTAATTGAGTTCAAAATTTTATAAGTGGTTCATCATTTCATAAAATTAATTTGTGGACGTTAATAAAAAGATAGCAAAATTATAAAATTTGTATTTTTCTATTAAAAGGTGTAATTTTATCTCTAAATAAAATTAATTTGAAGAATTTTTAAAGTTAAAATAAATTTGTTTCAAAATTACAAAGAATCAACATTATTTAATACTTTAAAATGAGAACATGAACAAATTAAAGTAAAAAAGTATCCTAAAAAGTCTATAATAGAACTAAACATTATATGTGTATACTACTTTCTAGGTACTATAATTAGCATCGTTCATAAAAATTGAAACATGAAAAGTGATTGGAGCTAGCAATATGAAATAAAATAGCCATATATAAAATGGATTTACATATGGTGCTGCTAAAACATAGGAGGATGAAGCTAGCAACCTTTCAAACAAATCGACGACGGCGTAGAAGCGTTTGAAGTGGATTGATCGCCGGAGATGAGACAAGCAAGAACAATGGAAGAACAAGCAACAAGAACATGAACAAGGAAGGGCTCGGGCAGGGAGGAAGAAGAGAGAGGTTCAATTTATAGGGGGAGGTTTTAATCCCGGTTGGTAACACCAACCGGGACTAAACCCAGTCCTATAGTCCCGGTCGGTGCCACGGACCGGGAGAAAAGCTGTAGTCCCGGTCCGTGGAACCGACCGGGACTAAAGGCAGGGCTTTAGTCCCGGTTGGTGTTACCAACCGGGACTAAAGGTCCCTCCCGACAGCGCCTGACAACAGAGCCGTTGGCGAGGGACCTTTAGTCCCGGTTGGTAACACCAACCGGAACTAAAAGTCTATTTAGTCCCGGTCGCCGAAATCGCCGAGACTAAAGACATTTTGGGCGATCGACGAAAGGTCAGTTGTGTAGTAGTGTGCACTCATCCGTGTCGGCCTACTGGTGTCGATTGGCTCAAGTATCAAAGGCACATCCTTAGCTGACTGGGAATGGGAACATAGAGGGCCCATCCACCTATCCAGGCAAGCTTGGAAGCCAACGCGGACCAGGGTCGCTATCAACTTGTAGGTCTACTCATTGTTGATTAGCATGAAATTTCAACGTTGCATAAGTGCATAACGCTGAGCGTGCAGGTATGTTCCCATAAATATGGTATGGTGAAATGTTTCAGCCAGTTTGAGAACAATGTGGCCAGGAAAGATGAGTGACAGCAGAATATATGTCGTGCATAAAGTAGTGATATTTATGTGGAAAATTAATGGCCATAGATTTGATTCATCTACACGTACATCATCAGCTTAGATCCTTACCCAATGTATATATAGGGCATCGAATTATGAGAGGCAGTACAAATAAACAAAATCCTGGGGGCAAATGCTTGTTACAACTTGCTGCCGGCCGGTCCAGTCCAGAGCCCTGATCCTTGGAGCGCGGGCGAGCGACCATGACATCGATCATGAGAATTGCATATTCTATTTCATTTTATGGCACTACGCCAGCACTGTTTTTTAAGGCAGCTTTGGATGATCTGCAGAGGCGGTTTTGGCAGCCGCCCCTACCACAGCGTTGCTAAAAATCGTTGACGCCCCTACAAATCGTATTTGTAGGGGTGGCTCTAGATTTGTAGGGAGCCACCCCTATAAATCAATTTCTAGAAGTTCACGATTTCGGTCCTAAAAATAGTAAAAAAAATACAATTTTTTAATCCGAGGAGGCCCTCACCGGTCAACCACTTGCCTGCTCCATCTATTTTGCAAGTCGCGGCATTATTCTGGCATTGTGCGGCTTCGAACCCACGCCCCCCACCCCACGCGCGTAGCCTTCTTTACCACTGCACCTCACACTTATTTGTGTTTATAATCCATTTTGGTTCTCCATGTATTATACTAAACCAAGCATGATTGTTTGAGGCCCTAAATGAATTCAAATGAAAAAGCTAACAATTACAAAGTTTCATAACTTTTCGAGATCTACAACTTTTACTTTGGTAGTTTCTCCATCCGAGATCGTTTGTAAAATTTAAATTTCAAATTTGAGAAATTCAAACATAGTTTTCTATGACAGGATGATTTCAAATGAAAAAGTTATCAACTACAAAGTTTCATGACTTTTCGAGATCTACAACTTTCGTTTTTGCTTTTTGTCCATCCGAGGTCGTTTAAAAAATTTAAATTTTAAATTTTTGGAAATTCAAACGTAGTTTTCCTTAACAAGATGATTTCAACTAAAAAACTTGTCGACTACAAAGTTTCATAACTTTTCCAAATCTAAAACTTTTATTTTGATTGTTTCTCCATCCGAGGTTGTTTACAAAATTTGAATTTCAAATTTTAGAAATTCAAATATAATTTTCCATGACAAAGATAAATTCAAATGAAAAAGTTGTCAACTACAAAAATCTATAACTTTTCGAGATCTACAACTTTTACTTTGGTCCTTTGGTTATTTGATCATCCAATATAGTGGTAGTAACATTGTTCATAAATTTTACACATCACTCTTATAGTTTCATAAACTATAAGAGAGATATGTAAATTTTGTGAACAATATTACTGCCACTTTATCGGATGAAGAAATGATTAAAAGTTGTAAATCTTGATGAGTTCTACAACTTTTATGTTCATGACTTTTTCAGCTAAAATCATTTAATGTTTCAAAATAACGTTTGAAGTTGTAATTTTTTGAAATTCAAAATTTAAATAGATGAAACACAGTCACATAAAAAGATAGATAAAAATTGCTTTAAGAACATCAAATTTGAAGTTAGTATGAGTTAGAAAGACTAGTTACAAGTTTTAGCAAGAGATTAAAAAGAGAAATTAGAGTTCTTGAACAATTTTAAATTGAATTTCAAACAGCATTTTGAAGCAGTAAATGATTTCATATGAAAAAGTTACAAACAACGAAGTTCTATAACTTTTCAAGATCTACGACTTTTATTTTTGTCATTTCTCCATCCGAGGTCATTTAAAAAAATTTGAATTTTAGTGCTTAATTTTTAATACTCGGCGTCTATTTGTAGGGGTGGTTCAATATTGAGCCGCCCCTATATGGAGCCTGTCGGTGTTTGACCACCGATAGCCTGCCACGGGGGTTCTCGGGATAGTTATTCGGGTTTTAGCACGTGCTAGAACTCAATGGTGAACGCAGAGACAGTGGATTTATACTGGTTCGAGCTCTCATTCGTAATCGAGTAATAACCTTACGTCCAGTCGGCGTTAGCCTTTGCGTTCGATTGATTGAATTGTGTTGTCTCTTGTTATAGGGGTGCCCACGACCTCTCTTTATATCGATAGATAAGGCTGTGGTATGGTTATAATCCTAGTCGGATTCAGAGAAGGTGTTCTGAACTAAATACATATGGTACTTTTCATAGGAATCCGGCTAGTCTGGCCTATTCTACTCGGAGTCGGCGTAGCAGACGCTACGCCTCTTCTCGCTTCTGCCCGTGGGCCAGGCCAGGCCCACGGTTTGTAGTCACATCACTGGAGAGCTCTGTGGGTCCCACATCGACAAGTCCCTGAGCATTTCACGGTTGAACTCGAAGACCTTGTTTCTCCGGCTTTGCATGCCGAATCAAGCTTGTTCCGGGTTCTTTCGACGTGAAGCCTTGAAATGGTCCTATCTTGAAGAAGTCTTTTGAGTGACACGTGCTTTTTTAAAGAAAAAGCGCACTCACTGAGTGTAGCCCCCCGAGCCTCTTGTTATTTGGAACAAAAAGTTGGAGGGTCTTGATTTTTTATTGTTAAAAAAATTGAACATCCCTTACGAGGATATGTACCCTGCAGCCCCCGAGCATCTTTTCGCGTTATTTTTGATCGTCAAGAACTCGGATAGAGGGTCTTTTGTCGCCTTCTTAGGTAGTCATCTTTATGTCAGAGGTTGTTGGTGGTTGGCGGTTTAATTGAATTCACTGTAGTCACGAGGTGGACAGTGTTGGTATATTCTTTCAAATATGTTCGTCCTTGAGTATTGTTCTTTCACGCGCGTGTCCTCTTTTATTGCTTTCTGGCTTTTTAATGAATCCTTTGTCAAGCTTGTTCTGTTGGTGCTCCCGGTCTATGTGCACCATTCCTTGGCCTATAAATACCCTTCTGATGTGCTACTTTGATTCATTAAGTGTCTTGTTGTATAATTTAAAGTCCCCGTAGTCGTGAATATGATGGTTTGTGAAGTAGAGCAGCCCCCGGACGTGAGTTGTAAGTCCTATAAGTCTTGTAGCAAATGGAAGAAGTCTTGTGATCGAGATTAGAGGTAGACTAATCTCGCAGCAGCATTGTACCAGGTAGTACGTGGTGGCAGGTAAAGAAGTCTTGTGATATGGGATGCGTTCTATCATCCAGTAGCTCCGGGTTGATCCTTCCACACTGCCGTACGACTGTCCGGTGCAGATCAGCGTCTGATCCAGGATCACATCAGGCTTGGGTAGACTGATGCCTACGAGCCTCACCTGGTCCATGTTGTCCCGCTGTGCTGCTGATATCCATCTTGGATACAATGCGTCCTTCCTTTAAAGAAAATAGTGTATCCGAGTTGAGTGTCTTCTGCCGTGTTGTGACTAGGAGCAAATAGTCATTTCAGAAGTTGTGTTCTACCTGGGCTCCTTGTTGCTACCTTGCTCGTTGTGGTACCGAGTTCATTGGGTCTTATAAGATCTGTAACTTTATGTTCTTTGACGATATTTGTAATAAAAAATCTTTCTTTCTCAGTTGTTGTCTCCTTTTTTTATTGTTTGAGTGCTTTTGAGTATCATCTGAGTTGTTTCTGGAATATTCAGGTTCTCTGGTAGCGTTCTATATCGTCCTCTGTGATTCCTGTGAATGTTGAGTTCTTTCTGAGTTGTGCGAGCTGTAACAATTCGGCAACGGCGCAGTGTGAACGGATAAGTCTGAAATTTGCCCGGTTCACTGTACCGTTGTGAAAAGTTGCGTTGTCCGTCGTTTCAGCCATGTCAGTTACGGCAAGAAACATACCGTTGCGTTCCCATGCCGCGTTAAGCGGGCCTGGTGGGTCGCGTTTTTACCGTTGTAAATCTATTTAAGGGTCTTTCTTCTTCTTCCCCTTTTTTACCCTGCCTTTGCCTTCTAGCATTCAGCCTTTGCAAAACCCTAATATCCAGAGCTCCGCCACCGCCATTGTCGCCGCTCGGACGCTGCCACTACTCGTGCTTCCGTCGTTCCTTATTGTCGGTGTATGAGCAAGAAGAAGCCATCGAGCAGCAAGTCCAAGGAAATGTTGGCGGATGAGGTGTCGTTGAGCGGGATCGAGAATCAAGATTTCGTTGCCTTGAGGGCCACAGAGAAGATTTGGCCATCCCCATCCATGATGGAAGACCAGCTGTGGGAGTTGGTTAGTGACGGCTTGTTCCAGGAGCAAGGCTTTGCGGATTGGAAGACTCCAGGTCAGCATCGGGTTTCCGCTCTTAATCCTGGCGAAATTGTCTTGTTCGTCTCCTTCGTCCGTGCTGGCCTTTGCCTCTCAGTGTCTTCTTTTCTCCATCGTTTTCTCCAATAATTTGGGATTTGCTTGAATCACTTGACTTCGAATGGTGTCCTTCACTTGTTAGTATTTGTCTGTCTTTGCGAAACTTCCTTAGAATCCCCGCTTCCATCTCCTGGTTTTGTTATTTCTTTCGTCTGAAACCGCACCCTCGGAGTGATAATATTTCTCCTCTGGGTGGTTGTGGGATTCAGTTCCGCCAGGGCAAAAAGAATCTCTTTTTTTGACTATGACCTGGTTGATTCTGTGAAGGAGTGGTGTTCCGAGTGGTTTTACACTGGAAACATGCTCCTTGCTCTTGCTGTTCACTCTGATTCTAGTCCCTCGGTCAATGATCATGAGGAGAAGAACCCTCTATCGAGCAAAGAGCTTAAAAAGATCTAGCCATTGCTTGAGAGAATCTGGGTTCTGAAGCAGCAAGGCCTGACTGGCTTCGGAATCGTCGCCAGTTATCTGCGTCGGTGAGTTCAACCTTTGAAAGCGAGGGAGAACTACGGTTTTGAGTACTCTGGAGCTGAGGACCCCTCTTGTATGGTCCCGGCTGTGGAGTTAACCGAAGAAGAGGTGCTAGAGCACCTCAAGAAAATTCTAAAGGGACTGAGCATCATCCTGCACACGGTCCCTGAGTACCGTGCCGATAACCCGCCTCCTGCTGTGAGTTGTTTTACTTCTGTGAGTACTTTTCTCTATATTTGCTTCATTGTTGGTACTATCTGTCTTTAATTTCTTGCTCAATCTTTCTTCTTTGGTCACCTTTGGAGGGACGAAGCCATGGCTACCGTGCGAGAGTCCTCTAGGAAATGTGAAGATCTTAAGGAGTGTGAAGGTACTCTGAGTTCTTTTTTGTTTCTTTGCTTCTTCATTTCTATAATTCTGTTCTGATTTTGCACAATCTCTTCTTATTGCTTTGACCAGCGCTCCGTGGAGATAAGCAAAAACTCTCGGGGGTTATTGAGGAAATGAAGATATTTGTCTGTAATAATCACAGAGAGCTGAGGAGGTAATTACTCGTGCTGAAGAAGAACTTGCCCTTGCCAAGTTAATTCGGTGTGGAGTTGACAGGGATCTTGTGCAGGTCCAAAAGACCGTTGAGGATTTGTCCCAGAAGCTGGCGGTATCTGTTCAATGGTTTGCCACTTTGTGAAAATCTTTCAAGACCATTGCCAAGCTTCTTTGGACTTCTGAAGATGATGGAAGGACCTGGGGCGACTTCATCCCATTGATCCTCGTGAGCCTTCAGAGCTTCGTCAAGAATTGGGTCAACGTGTGTCAAGAATATTTTAGCTCATATCCGTGTTCTTGCTCCGTTGGTCCCTTTAGAAAACTTAGGGAGGAAACTGATGATGACAACTATCTGGAGTCCATCAAGAGCGCTGAGTCTAAAGTTGAAGACCTTGCCAACTTCATCGCTAATAAGCTTGATATTCATCACCCTCCTTCTGATGACGAAGCTGACAACTAGGCTTTGTAGTACCTAGGTGCATCTCTCTTCTTTGTAAAGATATACTTTTTATGCTGCCTTGTGAAGAAACTTTGGCTCTTTTGGATACATCTTTAATATTTTGCTTGAACTATTCGAGTGAATCTGTATGATTTGTTTTCTGGATCTTGAAATTTTCTTTAGCTATGTGTGGGATATAAGCCATAACCGTTGTTGGCGTATCCAAGCGCTTTAGAGTTATGTGCCTCCAACTGGACGTACTCTTGTTTTTTGAATCTTCATGAGTCTTGTCAGGTGTAGGCACTAGATCAGTTGGGTTCTCTCATCCGGTGTGGAACAACTCCATGATAGGGCGAGTTCGAGCTTCTTTTTCAGCTCTTTTGCTCTCATCCGGGTTGAATAACTCTAGGATAGGGCGAGCGCTTTTTGGCTCCCATCCAGGCCGTGAAAACAACCCAGGATAGGTCGAGTGTTGGCTTAGCAGCCTTCTTACTCTCATCCAAGCCTGAAAAGACTTGGGATAGGCGAGCTTAAGCATCTTTTTAGCTCCTTTGCTCTCATCCGGGTTGAATAACTTCGGGATAGAGCGAGCGCTTTCTAGCTCTCATCTAGGCTATGAAAACAACCCAGGATATGTCGAGTGTTGGCTTAGCAGCCTTCTTACTCATCCAAGCCTGAAAAGACATGGAATAGGTGAGTTCAAGTATCTTTTCAGCTCTTTTGCTCTTATCCGAGTTGAATAACTTTGGGATAGGGCGAGCACTTTCTGGCTCTCATCTAAGCTGTAAAAACAACCCAGGATAGGTCGAGTGTTGGCTTAGTAGCCTTCTTACTCTCATCCACTTGGATATCGTATGGGGGAATTTGAAATCTGTCCGTTGAGCTTCGCATGAACAAGTGCATCACTTTCACACCGGTTGTGTTGAGCAGTTAATGTTGGAAACTGAAGCGTCATGTTGGTTTTGGTGAAGGAATTAACTCTGCCTTTATCTTGGGGAGGCTGTTGGACTTCTTGAGGAGACGGCTTAGCCCTATTTAACTGCCCCTTTCATGATTGTTTCGGCATCTTCATCTTTTCAATCTTGCCACAACCAAAATGGTGAAGAAGAAGTTTATCCAAAGGCGTTGTGTTCATAAGGTGCCACATTTATCGCTTGCTCGCTCTCCAAGAGCGGCTATTTTGGTGGCGGCGTCGAGCGGAGGGTCTTCATCGTCATTGTCCTCGGTACCGTTGTCCCTTGGAGTTCGAGAGGCTTCGGTGGTGGAGAAGGCTTCACCTGCCAGGACATCAACGCTGGTTCCTTCTCACTCTCATCCAAGCCTAAAAAGGCTTGGGCTTGCGAGCTCAAGAATCTTTTTAGCTCTTTTGCTCTCATCCAGTTATGAAAACAACTCGGGATAGGTCATAATAAGACAAATGTTGATGAGGAACATCATTTTTATTTTATTGGTCGTGAATCCTGATTACATGTTGCCCTTTTGCTACATAAATTTTGTCTTGAGTCCTTCAAGCGTAGAATCTTCTTATCTGGCTGATATGCCCAATTCCTGAACTCGATGGCTGTAAAAGGGGAACCCAAATTTGTGATGACGCAGTTGGGTATTCCGAAGCGGTCCATGATATCTTGGATAAATTCGACTACTTTTGCTGCACTATACTTTATGAGCGGCTTGTATTCGATTCATTTAGTGAATTTGTTGATTGCAATGAAGATGTACTCAAATCCGCCTTTGGCCTTTTTGAGTGGTCCTACTTGATCCAGCCCCCAGCATGCGAACGACCAAGCAAGAGGGATGCAAATTAGGCCATGTGCTGGTACGTGAGCTTGCCTTACGAACATTTGACACCCTTTGCTCTGTCTGACTAGTTCTTCTGCATCTTTCAAGGCTGTTGGCCAATAGAAACCGATACAGAAAGTTTTTCCACCAGTGTCCTTGAGGCTGCATGGTTGCCGCAGCAACCTGAGTGGATTTCGTCTAGGATTTCTTTTCCTTTTTCCCTTGAGATGCATTTAAGAAGTACTCCTGATGACGCGGCTCTTCTGTATAGGTTGTCGCCTACCAGGACGTAGTTCTTGCTTCTTCTGATTATCCTGGTGGCCTCTTCCTTATTAGATGGTAGCTTGTTTTCTCTGATGTAGTCGATGAAGTCTTGAGTCCATGATCTGGTGATTACCATGATCTGGGTTGTTGGTGCTGGTGGCTCAGAGGTTATTTAGCTGGGTTATTTTATGAAGGGTCACAACAACTTCTCTACAAACACACCTAGCAGGACCTTCGCTCTGTCTGATCCCAACTTGGCGAGAACATCTGCCACTATGTTTGAATCTCGTGGAACATGCAGGATTTCTAGTCCTTGGAAAATTTTCTCTAGTTTTCGCACTTCAGCACAATAGACGTCGATGTTGTCTTTGGTGCAGTCCCAATCTTTGTTGACTTGATTGATGATCACGGCTGAATCGCCATAGACAAGTAACCGTTTGATTCCAAGAGAAGTCATGATCCGCAGTCCATGGATGAGTGCTTCATACTCTGCTTCGTTGTTTGTGGCTTGCCACAGTATCTGGAGTACATATTTAAGTTGTTTTCCTTCTGGGGATATGAAAAGGACACATGCGCCAGCCCCGCCTAGCTTGAGTGATCCATCGAAGTACATCTTCCAATGGTCAAGGAAGGCATCTGGCGCGAGTTGTTGGATTTCTGTCCATTCGGCCACAAAGTCTGCGAGTGCTTGTGATTTTATTGCTTTCCGCGGAGAGAAATCGATATTTGGAGCTCCAAGTTCTACTGCCTATTTTGATATGCGTCATGTCGCATCTCTATTGTGCAGGATGTCTCCAAGAGGGAAATCTGTTATTACAGTAATCTTGTGACCCTCGAAGTAGTGTCGTAGCTTGCGGGAAGTAATCAGGAGGGTGTAGAGTAGTTTTTATACTTACGGATATCGTATTTTTGAGTCCGTTAGAACTTCGCTGACGTAGTATACCGGCCGCTGTACTTTGTATACATGCCCTTCTTCTTCTCTTTCTACCATGATTGCTGCACTGACCACCGTAGATGTTGCCGCAATGTATAACATCATGTCTTCGTGCTTCTTAGGTGGTGTGAGTATGGGTGATGAGGTGAGGTAGACCTTAAGGCTTTCAAAAGCCTCCTTGGCTTCCTCTGTCCACTCAAACTTGCCTGTCTATTTTAATAGCTTGAAGAAAGGGAGTCTTTTTCGCCGAGTCATGAGATAAAGCGATTGAGAGCTGCCATGCGTCCTGTCAGTTTTTGCATATCTTTTACATAGCACGGGGGTCCTATTTCTGTTATAACTCGAATCTGCTTAGTACTTGTTTCTATTCCTCGATTACTGACCAAGAATCAAAGTAGTTGTCCTGATGGTACCCTAAAAATACACTCATTTGGGTTCAATTTCCACTTTCATTTGTTTAGGTTTTCAAAGGTTTGCTTCATGTCTTCGACTAGCATGTCTGGGTTCTTTGTCTTTACTACTACGTCATCAACATAAGCTTCCGCGTTGTCACCAATCTGTTCACCGAGGCATGTTTGAATAGCTCTTTGATAGGTGGCGCCAGCGTTCTTGAGTCCAAAGGACATGGTTTTATAAATATAGGCACCGAACGGAGTGATGAAAGATGTCTTGCTCTGGTCTTCTTCCTTTAATGCGATCTGATGATTCCCTGAATAACAATCGAGAAAAGATAGTAGGGCGGATCCTGCTGTTGAATCGACAATTTGATCAATTCACGGTAACCTGAACGGGTCCTTTGGCCAATGTTTGTTGAGATCCGTGTAGTCAATGCACATGCGCCATTCTGTCGTGTTCTTTTTCTGTACTAGAATGAGATTTGCTAGCTAGTCTAGATGAAGAATTTCTCTTATAAATTCGGTTGCTATTAATTTTGTAATCTCCTTTTTGATTGCTGCCTTCTTGTCTGGTGAAAATCTTCTTAACTGTTGTTTGATTGGTTTGGAGCCTTCATTGACATTGATTCTGTGCTCAGCCAACTCTCTTGGGAAACCTGCATGTCAGTCGGCTTCTAAGCGAAGATATCTTTGTTGTCCCGAAGAAAGGTGGTGAGCGCGAATTCCTATTTTGCCGAGAGGTGAGCACTGATAGTTGCCGTTTTCTCTGGATCACCAGTACCTAGGTCAATTTTCTTTACAACGGCTTCTTTTTGAGGTGCAAGGATGCAGGGCTTCTTAGCTGGGATCTCTAGTTCTTCTGGTTTCATCTGTGCAGCAACAGTGGTACTGTTGTTGCCTGTCTGTGCTTTAGCTGCGATTTGGATTGCTTGTAGGTCACAATCGAAAGCGCACTTTAAATCACCCTGAAGGGAGAGTATTCCGTGAGGCCCTGGCATCTTGAGCAGGAGGTATGGGTAGTGAGGTATAGCCATAAACTTAGCAAGTGCTGGTCTTCCAAGGATAGCATGATATGATGTCTTAAAGTCCGCAACTTTAAACTGAATGAATTCGGTTTGGTAATTAGTCTGTGTTCCAAACATAACTGGTAGAGTGATTTGTCCAAGCGGCATAGCAGCTTTGCCGGGTACTATTCCATAAAATGGCACTCTTGTTGGTGTAATCAATCTGGCAAAGTCTAGCCCCATCTTCCTTAGTGGTTCTAAAAATATGATGTTGAGTCTAGCTCCTCCATCGATCAAGACCTTGGTGACTGTCGTCCCTGCTATAGTTCAATCTAAGACTAGTGGATATAGGCCAACATTTCCAATGCTAATCTATTGATCTTCTCTTGAAAACTAGATTAGGTATTGTGACCAATTCATGTACCTTGGAACGGTTGGTTCAGCTACCATGATGTTGCGAAGAGCCAGCTTGTCTTGGTGCTTACTTCTGGAACCTGGAACTCCAGAGAAGATTACTACAACTGTTCCCTTAGGCTGTTGAAAATCTTTGTCTTCCGTGTTGTCTTCGTCTTTCTTCTTGTTATCCTCTTCTTTATCCTTGTTTTTTTTCCTTTTCTTGCGTACCGATCAATGAAGATTCGGCAATCTCCTGTTGTGTGGTTTCCTTGCGGGTGCCATATATAATGCATATTCTCAATGTCTTCAAACCTCCTAAATTTTGAAAATTTTCTCATCTTGCCAGCCATGGCGACGGTGTTGTCTAGTCCACGCTTCTTGTCTGATGTTTGAAAATTTTCTCTTGTCTGAGTTGTCTATGTTGTTTTCTCAATTGTTTCTGTCCAGGAATCTTTCTCTTGTCTTTTCTTCTGCCATAATCATCTTTTCTACCATGCATCTGATTTCTTCATTGTTCCTTGGGTTCTCTTTGCAAAAATCTTGAAATTATCATTTAGCCATGATCCTGTGAGAAAAGGCTTCGATTACTTCTCGTTCGGTGATGTCATGTACTTGTGCACGTAATTCTCCAAAACGTCGATAATACTCTCTGAGGCTCTCGCCTCCCTTTTGCTTGAGTCCTTTTAGCTCTGCATGCGTGATGGGATGTGTAATGATGCCTGTGAAATTTTCGCAGAAGGCTCTTTACATGTCCTCCCAGCCTCTAATTGACCCCGGGTTCAATTTGTCGAACTATTGGAGGGGCAAGGTTTCTAGTGCCATGGGAAAGAATAATGCCTTGATATCATCGTCTTTGCCGGCTAGTTCAATTGATTGTGAGTAGATTTTGAGCCACTGCCTCGGTTCGGTCTTCCCATCATATTTAGAGTGGTTTGACAGCTTAAACATGTGAGGCAGTCGTACTGAAGTAAGTCGCCTTCAAAAATAGGAAAACCTATCGTGCGTTCTAGCTTCTCTTTGTTCTGACTCAGCTCTCCCTTCCTGCCAGCTATCATTTAGCCTAGGAAGATATCGTGGGGATGACTGGTAAGATGCTCTGCTTCTCTCTTCTCTCGGATTCCCGACTTGATTACTTTGGGCGTGGTCTCTTCTTTTCTCTCAATTCTGGCTCCCGTTTGGTCCAAGTCTTTCGAAGGCAGACCTCCTTTGGCTTTGTGCTTCTTGTTCATGTGATGCTGTCCTAACGGGAAGCTTGGAACGAGTTCTTCCGTCATGTGTCTTCAGAGTCATTGTCCGGAGAACTTCTCTGAGTTGTTCTTTGTGGCAGAACCACCTAATCTAATGCCCTCCCAAGAGTACTCATCTTCCATTAGACCCTAAGTACCCAAGGGAGAACACTAAACTAAGTGGTTCCGTCGAGCACACCGCAAGGGAGAACTCGAAGATCCACATTTTTACATCAGGATCACAAATGAGAAGTAAAGCTTACAACATCCCTACCATTTCTTACATCCATTTTTAGTACGACATCAGAGTAATTTGTTATGTAATTATAACAGCGGAATAGAAACATTATCAGAGTTCAGCGGAAATGAAACTATTTAACGACAAGTTAAACATTAACATGAAGAACGTTTATATGCATGAAATTATAACAAGTTAATAGTATTTTCCCTTGTAAAACTTTTGGTGAGAATTTCATAAATAAACTCTACTCCGCAACGCAAAGGAAATCCTCGCTGAGCCCACCAGGAGGTTTCCACACACAAGTGTCAGCTCATCAGCACCTGTCACCTGCAACAGGGTAGAACAAACCCTGAGTACTCAATTGTACTCCGCAAGACTTACCCGTCAGGAGGAAAGAAAAGACTCCAAGGATTATGCAAAGCTTTCTGGCTTGTGGGTTTCTTGTTTGCAAGGAGCAGCGCTAAGGGTGTGTCCTTAATTTCTTATTTTTAATAGCCATATTTTATTTCTTATCCAACCTTCTATATAAGCACCTAGTCTATAATCAAGCAGGGTTGAGCAAACAGAAACCATTTCTTCATCTTTCCACTACCAGTTCTTACTACGATGCCAGAGCATAGTCAAGGCGTACCGTCACGCAAAAACGGCGATTCGCGAATCAATATGCCCAGCTGGGTGCCCCGAAAACACACGCCTTGCTTGTACCCCGAGCACAAGCAAGACCAACCCGTTCCACTCCTGTCAAGGGGTCCAGGTCCCCGTCCAAGCTCGGACTCTAAGCCCCCAACACTGCAGGCCCGGCCTTAGTATGGTGCTTAGACCTCCTCATCCCAGTATATATAACCACCATAAAAAGCCGGTCCGAAAAGAGCCGAAACCCATGACAAGAGAGAAACAAGTCTTCCCGCTCCCATAAGCAAGTATATGCTCGGGACAATAAATCTGTGACTTGACTAGGGTCCATGCAACGAACGGTCCTTAATTGACACAGGCGGAACAAATGCAACCAGAGCCCCGCTCTGTTGCCCAACCAGGTCCAAGTCCATCCAACCCGTTCCGCCCGGTCTCCAATTATCCAAATACATTTATATTCCATGTGATAGTAACAATCTTATAATTCCTATCTCTCGCGAGTGACAGGCAATCACTCGGCTTCTACCGGAATCCTATAGCATAGCAAGCTACACGACCCTATTAAACTAGTAAGACTTATAGGATATGGATTTATATGTGCAAGTGGGTTTCATTCAACTCCTTTAAACTTAATGCACAAGCATAATTTAAAGTGCAGAAGAGTAGGGGTTATGCACCGGGGCTTGCCTGGGTAGAATTTAACCAAGTTAGCATTTCGCCAAGGCGGCACGATCCTTCGGACACCATCCTTTCAGCTACTCCAGATGACTTCTCGATCCATCATCGTTCCTATTATGATATACGTGAATGCAACGTGGAATGCAAATAATTAACGATAATCGCAACTCATAGATAAGATTTTCGTCTCTCACGCGAACTAGCTTAACGGCGACATACTAAGCCACGTGTCCTTGCTACCAGCAACACACTATTTTTCGACAACCTTTTAGTTATGAAACCCCAGTTGTTGCTTTAACATTTTACCGCTTAAACACATGTATTCCAATTAGGGTTTACCGGCTACCCTAACACATTTATTATTATAGAGCTATCGGACTACAGTGAGCACCTAGTGATATTAGGATCCTATTGTACAATGTTTAGAGTCCACACTATCACCGTCACCTCCCAAAAATTACTACAAGTTTATGTTTAATAAAGTTGAGCATCTTAAACTAATTAGAGCAAGTCTAAAAATATCATAAAGCTACGTGAACCAACTGCACCTTTAGATAGATCATGGCTTTAAGAACCTAACAAAGCTTGTTTCATAATTTTTGGACTCCTACAAAAATGTGTATTATTGTCACAAGTTATATCCTAAAACTAAATTAGAAAATACCTTAGGGGGCTAAAGGGTCGGCGGCAACCGAACGGCCCAACAGCCCGAGACGACCCGCGCGGGGCAGCCGATCGCGCAGAGGGCCGGCCCACCAACGGCCCGAGGCAGGGAGGTAGCACACGCCTCAACTCCCCCGAACGCAGAGGTAGAGCAGAGGATGACCGAGAAGGAGGGGAAAAACCGGTTGATCTCCGGACGGGTGGAGGCGACCGACGGCGGGGAGGTGGCTCTTGGCCACACCTGGACCACGCGCGCCCACGGCTCGGCGGCGGGGCGACAGCGGCGGCAGCAGCACGGCAGCGGTTGCAGCAGCACGACAGCGGCGGCGAAGGATCGATCAGCGACCTGGGAGGAGCCAGGGCGCAACAGCAGGTAGCCGCAGCGCAACCTAAGGTGGCTCGTGGCGCAACGGCCACGCGCGCCCGCGGCACCAGCGGGAACGGCCGCGTGGCGGTGGTGCTGCGAGGCGTGGCTGAGGAAGGAGTGCTGGAGGGGCAGCGAGCGTAAGGGAATGCGGTGGTGGGGGCAAAATGGCCAGGCGCGGTGGTTGGTGGCCTGGCCACGCGCGCGGCGATTGCGGCAGGCAGCTGCACGGCAGCAGCGCAGAGGCGGCTCCAAGGCGTGGGTTGCTGCGCGGCGGCGCAACGCACATGCGAGGGGAATGGCGTGGCCGGCGCAGCGCCAACGGAGGCGGCCGAGCTTGGCCGCAGCATGGCGCGACCAAGGCGGGCACGAGCAGAGTAGGGGAACGGAGGAGACCGACCAATCCCAAACGGCTGGGACGGTCACCGGCTGCGGGCGCTGCTGCGCTACGGCGGAGCAAACGGCCGGCAAGCGCGCGGTGAGGAGGAGAGGGTGCTGGGCACGCTCTCGCCCGGACGAAGATGGCGCCAGCAGTTGGACGTGGCACAGCCGTGCTCCGCTGAGGCGGCCATGGCCGTGGCGAACAGAGGGGGGGGCGCGAGGACGAGCGAAGCCTCGGCCTCCACTTGAGCGCGACCGCAAGGGAGCAGGGCGGCAAGGCGGCAAGGGCCGCAGAGGCACAGCTCTGGCGACACGACCAGACATGGCCTCCGACCCGACAGTGTGCACGCCACGAAGACACAGACACAGGCCGAGCGCGATCAAGCGTTGACGTGCACGAATATTAAAGCGGAGCAGTAACCCCAAACAAACTTGACTACGACCACCCAACTCAGTGAACCCCCAGTCGACACTATCACCTAGCTAAAGAAACAAAGCACTTGCCTAGAGGGTCGCCAGACCGAAAACTAGGAGTACGCCAACATGGGTTTGCCGTGCCGAAATGCCAGTTCGCGAACCGAACACCGAAACACGGTGCAACGCGTGCTCTCAGCAGTTAGGCCAACTTTTATGAAGGCAACGTGACACCCAACATGCCTGCCATCTAAACCAAAACCCGCGTGTTCGCTTAGACGCAACTAACTGTGCGATAACGTGATGTTAGTGCTCAACCATTTTTGTTGGAACTCGAATGCCAAAATGGCATTGTCTAGGTCCGGTTCCAACTTGGACGAGCTCTAGAGTCGAGGTCAGATGGAGTTCCGAAATTGATTTTTGGGCTTGCAAAACGCTTGTTAACGATATTTATTCCCCAACAATGAGAGTTGCACTTTCACCTACGAAACTTGCGAATAAATATTTACTTAAGCCCTATACTCAATCACATTTTATTTTCAGTTATAAAAATTGTTTCTCATGCCAATGATTACAATAACCTACCGTTCTATTTTCTAATTAGGGCCTCATTAGCATGCTTTCACACAAACCAATTTAATCGATATTCTCTGCTTATCATTTATGTGAGGTAAAAAATTTTAAAACCCGAGAACTTGCATACTTAATTTCTTTTAGGTTTTTAAACGAGGTGCTAAGCGGCTCGTAACACCAGGGGTGTTACAACCAACCCCCCTTAAAAAGAATCTCGTCCCGAGATTTAGAGCAAGATTCCGAAAAGGGGAAAACGCGATTACCTTCTTAGCAGAGATTACAATAGGAGATTACACGACCTCGAAAACTAAGACACTCAGGGATCTAGAGGCATCACGGCTAAGTACAAACTGCTACGACTCATAACCTCTCTAGAAACCGATGGACGCGGGGACAGTGGAAGAGTAACAGGAAGATGATTATCCAGAACATGGCGTATGCCCAGCAGATCCAGAAACAAGAGACCGAGAACTCGAACATCGTGAACCATAAAACCAAACTAACCCGAGGTGAACTTGAACTTCTTCGATGAAAACCAGATCCCTTCTTCTTCTCAAGTTACTCCATCACCGCAGACTGTTGACCATGGATCTGCGAGCAACGGTTGTAGCTCTGCCTCCAGCTACTTCCTTCCCAACTGCTCTCCGCTCTTCTCCCACAGGAACACTGACGGAGAAGACCGATTCTAGGAGTTCTACTTCGGATCTGAGGTGGGAGGGAGGAAAGGCAAGCAAGGTGGCATTTATAGCTTGGTGGACAGAGGAGGGTGGCGCAGCGCACCGAAACAGAGGCGGCGTGGAGAGGGAATCACTAGTGGGACACGAGGTGGGGAACAACATCGCCAATGTGCGCTCCCTGTACGAGCTTGAGTGGAGGAAAAGTAGAAAGGACGGGATGGGGTTCGCTCGGCAAGGAAACGTGCGAGCGACACACCAGCGAGAAGAGAAACGAGAGAGAGAGGGGGAGGGGTCTGGTACGGGGATGAGGGCGAAAACGAGAGCCAACACGAGTGCTGGGAAAAGAGGAGCGTGCAGTGCAAGGGAACGAGGCGAGTGCGGCGCCATGCCGCGACCACGCGAGCACGACACACAAGGGCCCCGCCATCAACGACGTCCAAAGAACGCGTAGTGACAGCGACCTGGTAAGTGTAGAGCGGTCACCGAGCACAGGGGCAACGTCACCTCGGTGTTCCAATTACTCCAGACTACAAGAGGGCTAACTTTTTCTTATCGCACTTCTCTTTCTTCTTTTTCCATGGGATCCAACTCGCACCAGCCTTTTCTATAGACTGAGATCGGAACATACCTGCTTCTTCCAAAACCCCGCCATCTCAGTCGCAATTGTGAGAGCATTACTCCATCAACCCGTTGTGGATTTCCCGTTAGAACACAAGGATATTTTTACCAAGGAGAATGTTTGTAGCAAGAGCGGTACTGCGGTGTAACTTGGTAAAAGTGCTTGGTCAACAACCTCGATACCAGCACGCGCCGAGCGGCACAACCCTGCGGTCGCGATCCACAGGTGGCCCTCGGTTCCGTCACGGCACCATAAGCTATTAACCAGGCAACTATTACCAGTTACTCACAGTAAAAGCAGTGGGGTCATAGACCACAGAATTAGAAAAGAATTGCAAAGAAATTCAGGCAACAAGGGTTCCTTTTTCAAACAAGGAACAAGGAAAATAAATCCCAAGGCGGATTTAAATCAAGGGGATTCAAGTGTTCTACTGGGACATCCATAATTAGCTGATACAGTGTCCTCTGACATCCAATCGCGACTGATCTGCTGTATCTGAAAAATTGTTCCTCTTGCAGCCCTCGTGATGTCGTCTCAAGGACCAAAAGCAATCTATGAAGCCGAACAACACAACGGATAAAACAATTTCTCGTTCCAAATGGCCTTACACGGGTGCAACGGGCAGGCACACACTCTCCCACTCTCGACACAGCGCTTGCATCCTACGACCTGACGGTCGTAACAACTACGGATAGAATATAACGGAAAGATTACAACACTGGAGGACAGTGATGAAAACACTACCAACTATGGTTACATCTCCACCTTGGACAACTAATCTACTTCGTCGGGCCGAACGACTTCATTCCTGGGCTCTTGGGGCTCTTCTGCTGCACTGGGCTGCGGATCCGCTTCTTCTCCTGGCAGTGGCTGGGTGAGGGGAAAGAAAGGCTCTATCTCTGAGGCTTCCGTGGGCGGAGGTGCTGGCGGTACAGCAACACCAGTCCTCCTTCTCTCCAGCGGATGGACAGGGATCCCCTCCAAGATCAAGGGTTCCTGCCTTTCCGTGGCGATCGTCCTACGCTTGGCCCTTGTAGCAAGATAGGCATCCTCTAGCTCCTGGGCATGACGGTCTTGGTCCACCTTGACGGCTTCCGCCATGGCAGCCTCTCGACTCTCAGCGGCTGCTAGATTGGCATGAGCTTCAGCAAGCTGCACTTCGAGCATCCGGGAGAAAATCTCGGCTTCCTCAGCACGGCGGAGACACTCCCTCAGCTCCGAGGCCTGCCGGTCGTACTGCTCATCCAGGGCCAGCAAGTACGAGGTCAGGTGCACCAAGGTCGGGTTGTCTTCTTGCACGTCTGGACCTTGCAAAGCCTCCATGCGGGCCTTCCATTCCCGCCGATTCTTGTCCCAAGGGGGAAAGAATCGCATGGGGGTACGAGCAATGGGCCCTTCATAGATCTGGCAGAGATGCCGCAAGGCTTTGCGGGCCGCAACTTGGTAGGTGTCACCGAAGCGAAACCCGGTTGCGGTCACAATCCAGGCTTCAGTGATGTCAGGAAACTCCTCACTCTTGCCAATGTAGACGGTGACCTTGCATCGTTCGGTGCCATGTTTCATGTACTCACGGCCCTCATACTCAGGACGCTCCCGAACGCCGAGTTTTTGCTGGGTGGCATACAGGATTTTGGGAAACCCCTCGGTGTTCAGGCAGTAGCTACTAACCCAAACTCCTGCCATCCTTGGTGGGTGGTGGTTGCAAGGAAGGCTCGAAGAGGAGTTGGCTTTAAGGGGAAACGGCTAAGAGAGCTGGGATGCACCGAAAGATGGTTCCAAAAGGCTAGGCCTGCCCTCAAAAAGGCAGAGCGGCCAGAGGTCCTGTCGCAGTCCATCCTAGAGCCATGCTTGAGGCCAGTAAAAGTGAACAGCACAACCTTCACACGCGCACGACGAGCGGTGACCGAGGTCATAAAGGGTTAGTACGACTGTAAGGCAGAGGTTCGACAAGACCGCATAAGGGGTACGACAACGTATGGGCCAGACAGGCATGAACCAACAGGCGTGCGCGACGCATGAGACTACAGTACCATCGCGGCTTCACGAACAAAGACTAGTCGACCTCAACAACTATTGCACAACAGGGTATGCATGAATGCACGTCCTATCCGTCCTCACACTGTTACCAACATATAGGCAACCGTTCTCAGGCTTTTGGCACATCGTGCTCTCCCTATAGCTAGTCGAGGCTATCGCACCAGTCTCGGGGTTAGGGTACCTGCAGAAAACTTGATTAGGCCTAACTAAGTCAGCAGAGTGCCATCTATCCTGGATACATAACCATAGTAATAGGGCTACTTATATAACTTCGCAAGCAAACGTCCTAACTTTTTGAAAAGGGTTGGTAGCCAAATTTTAATTTAGGAAGGATTGAGAAGCTTTATTGTCTCATTTATGCTCTGATACCACATGTGGCAGAACCACCTAATCTAATGCCCTCCCAAGAGTACTCGTCTTCCATTAGACCCTAAGTACCCAAGGGAGAACACTAAACTAAGTGGTTCCGTCGAGCACACCGCAAGGGAGAACTCGAAGATCCACATTTTTACATCAGGATCACAAATGAGAGAGTAAAGCTTACAACATTCCTACCATTTCTTACATCCATTTTTAGTACGACATCTGAGTAATTTGTTATGTAATTATAACAGCGGAATAGAAACATTATCAGAGTTCAGTGGAAATGAAACTATTTAACGACAAGTTAAACATTAACATGAAGAACGTTTATATGCATGAAATGATAACAAGTTAATAGTATTTTCCCTTGTAAAACTTTTGGTGAGAGTTTCATAAATAAACTCTACTCCAGAACACAAAGGAAATCCTCGCTGAGCCCACCAGGAGGTTTCCACACACAAGTGTCAGCTCATCAGCACCTGTCACCTGCAACAGGGTAGAACAAACCCTGAGTACTCAATTGTACTCCGCAAGACTTACCCGTCAGGAGGAAAGAAAAGACTCCAAGGATTATGCAAAGCTTTCTGGCTTGTGGGTTTCTTGTTTGCAAGAAGCAGTGCTAAGGGTGTGTCCTTAATTTCTTATTTTTAATAGCCATATTTTATTTCTTATCCAACCTTCTATGTAAGCACCTAGTCTATAATCAAGCAGGGTTGAGCAAACAGAAACCATTTCTTCATCTTTCCACTGCCAGTTCTTACTACGATGCCAGAGCGTAGTCAAGCCGTACCGTCACGCAGAAACGGCGATTCACGAATCAATATGCCCAGCTGGGTGCCCTGAAAACACACGCCTTGCTTGTACCCCGGGTACAAGCAAGACCAACCCGTTCCACTCCTGTCAAGGGGTCCAGGTCCCCGTCCAAGCTCGGACTCTAAGCCCCTAACACTGCAGGCCCGGCCTCAGTATGGTGCTTAGACCTCCTCATCCCAGTATATATAACCACCCTAAAAAGCCGGTCCGGAAAGAGCCGGAACCCATGACAAGAGAGAAACAAGTCTTCCCGCTCCCATAAGCAAGTATATGCTCGGGACAATAAATCTGTGACTTGACCAGGGTCCATGCAACGAACGGTCCTTAATTGACACAGGCGGAACAAATGCAACCAGAGCCCCGCTCTGTTGCCCAACTAGGTCCAAGTCCATCCAACCCGTTCCGCCCGGTCTCCAATTATCCAAATACATTTATATTCCATGTGACAGTAACATGATAATAGTAACAATCTTATAATTCCTATCTCTCGCGAGTGACAGGCAATCACTCGGCTTCTACCGGAATCCTATAGCATAGCAAGCTACACGACCCTATTAAACTAGTAAGACTTATAGGATATGGATTTATATGTGCAAGTGTGTTTCATTCAACTCCTTTAAACTTAATGCACAAGCATAATTTAAAGTGCAGAAGAGTAGGGGTTATGCACCGGGGCTTGCCTGGGTAGAATTTAACCAAGTTAGCATTTCGTCAAGGCGGCACGATCCTCCAGACACCATCCTTTCGGCTACTCCAGATGACTTCTCGATCCATCATCGTTCCTATTATGATATACGTGAATGCAACGTGGAATGCAAATAATTAACGATAATCGCAACTCATAGATAAGATTTTCGTCTCTCACGCGAACTAGCTTAACGGCGACGTACTAAGCCACGTGTCCTTGCTACCAGCAACACACTATTTTTCGACAACCTTTTAGTTATGAAACCCCAGTTGTTGCTTTAACATTTTACCGCTTAAACACATGTATTCCAATTAGGGTTTACCGGCTACCCTAACACATTTATTATTATAGAGCTATCGGACTACAGTGAGCACCTAGTGATATTAGGATCCTATTGTACAATGTTTAGAGTCCACACTATCACCGTCACCTCCCAAAAATTACTACAAGTTTATGTTTAATAAAGTTGAGCATCTTAAACTAATTAGAGCAAGTCTAAAAATATCATAAAGCTACGTGAACCAACTGCACCTTTAGATAGATCATGGCTTTAAGAACCTAACAAAGCTTGTTTCATAATTTTTGGACTCCTACAAAAATGTGTATTATTGTCACAAGTTATATCCTAAAACTAAATTAGAAAATACCTTAGGGGGCTAAAGGGCCGGCGGCAACCGAACGGCCCAACAGCCCGAGACGACCCGCGCGGGGCAGCCGATCGCGCAGAGGGCCGGCCCACCAACGGCCTGAGGCAGGGAGGTAGCACACGCCTCAACTCCCCCGAACGCAGAGGTAGAGCAGAGGATGACCGAGAGGGAGGGGAAAACCCGGTTGATCTCCGGTCGGGTGGAGGCGACCGACGGCGGGGAGGTGGCTCTTGGCCACACCTGGACCAGCGCGTACCCACGGAGGGTCGCAGCCCGGCCGGTGGCGTGCCGTGGCGCCGTGGCCACGCGCGCCCACGGCTCGGCGGCGGGGCGACAGCGGCGGCAGTAGCACGGCAACGGTTGCAGCAGCACGGCAGCGGCGACAACGGCGGCGAAGGATCAATCAGCGACCTGGGAGGAGCCAGGGCGCAACAGCAGGTAGCCGCAGCGCAACCTGAGGTGGCTCGTGGCGCAACGGCCACGCGCGCCCGCGGCACCGGCGGGAACGGCCGCGTGGCGGTGGTGCTGCGAGGCGCGGTGGGGCTGAGGAAGGAGTGCTGGAGGGGCAGCGAGCGTAAGGGAATGCGGTGGTGGGGGCGAAATGGCCAGGCGCGGTGGTTGGTGACCTGGCCACGCGCGCAGCGATTGCGGCAGGCAGCTGCACGGCAGCAGCGCAGAGGCGGCTCCAAGGCGTGGGTTGCTGCGCGGCGGCGCAACGCACATGCGAGGGGAATGGCGTGGCCGGCGCAGCGCCAACGGAGGCGGCCGAGCTTGGCGGCAGCATGACGCGACCAAGGCGGGCACGAGCAGAGTAGGGGAACGGAGGAGACCGACCAATCCCAAACGGCTGGGACGGTCACCGGCTGCGGGCGCTGGTGCGCTACGGCGGAGCAAACGGCCGGCAAGCGCGCGGTGAGGAGGAGAGGGTGCTGGGGCACGCTCTCGCCCGGACGAAGATGGCGCCAGCAGTTGGACGTGGCACAGCCGTGCTCCGCTGAGGCGGCCATGGCCGTGGCGAACAGAGGGGGGGCGCGAGGACGAGCGAAGCCTCGGCCTCCACTTGAGCACGACCGCAAGGGGGTAGGGCGGCAAGGCGGCAAGGGCCACAGAGGCACAGCTCTGGCGACACGACCAGACATGGCCTCCGACCCGACAGCGTGCACGCCACGGAGACACAGACACAGGCCGAGCGCGATCAAGCGTTGACGTGCACGAATATTAAAGCGGAGCAGTAACCCCAAACAAACTCGACTACGACCACCCAACTCAGTGAACCCCCAGTCGACACTATCACCTAGCTAAAGAAACAAAGCACTTGCCCAGAGGGTCGCCAGAACGAAAACTAGGAGTACGCCAACATGGGTTTGCCGTGCCGAAATGCCAGTTCGCGAACCGAACACCGAAACACGGTGCAACGCGTGCTCTCAGCAGTTAGGCCAACTTTTATGAAGGCAACGTGACACCCAACATGTCTGCCATCTAAACCAAAACCCGCGTGTTCGCTTAGACGCAACTAACTGTGCGATAACGTGATGTTAGTGCTCAACCATTTTTGTTGGAACTCGAATGCCAAAATGGCATTGTCTAGGTCCGGTTCCAACTTGGACGAGCTCTAGAGTCGAGGTCGGATGGAGTTCCGAAATTGATTTTTGGGCTTGCAAAACGCTTGTTAACGATATTTATTCCCCAACAATGAGAGTTGCACTTTCACCTACGAAACTTGAGAATAAATATTTACTTAAGCCCTATACTCAATCACATTTTATTTTCAGTTATAAAAATTGTTTCTCATGCCAACGATTACAATAACCTACCGTTCTATTTTCTAATTAGGGCCTCATTAGCATGCTTTCACACAAACCAATTTAATCGACATTCTCTGCTTATCATTTATGTGAGGTAAAAAATTTTAAAACCCGAGAACTTGCATACTTAATTTCTTTTAGGTTTTTAAACGAGGTGCTAAGCGGCTCGTAACACCAGGGGTGTTACATTCTTGTTCCTCGTTGGGATGCGAGATCGCTTTGAGTTCTTCTAGCGTCTCTTGTACCTTGTCGTAAGGAGCTCTGTGTCCTCTAGCCACGTGTCTCTCTTCGGCTTTTCTCTCTGATTTCCTCATGTTGTATTCGGCCAGCTCTGTTTCGTACGTGTCTCACGCTTTTTTTCATTGCCTGGCATGGCGTCTGTGACATTCTTTTAATTTATTCCTTCTTTTCCTAGCTCGTTTCTGGCCCTCAGACTCACCATCGTACTCAGGAGCATTAGGCGATATGTTTGATTCTGATTCATCTGAAGATCTGACATCGGGTGTAGTTGGTAGCATCGGTGGTGGCCACCGAATCATGAGGACTTCTCGGGCTGGCACCGGCCCCGCCCTGTTGGAGTTGCTGGTGACTTCAGTTAGAGCATTGGCATCACGGAACGCACCACCTTTTTGGTAGGGTAGAGTGATAGCTTCTTCAATTAGTCGAGTGCCGCTTTGGGAAAAAGTACCTGGCCAGTGTACTAGACAATCTTGAGATGTTACAGTTAATACAAGACCTTTCTGCGCCCCGGTAAGACGTAGCCTCCGCACTGGATCGGTTATATTTCGGAGTAAGTCTTGATACGCCCTTGCCATGTTGTTAAGTCCGGTTGGGAGGTGACTCAACTTACTGGAAGAAACCTGAAGTAGGTTCGAATTGATTTCTTGAAGAGTTCATGTTGCGTTCCGGAGTCCAATTGGAAAAGAACTCGGTTCGTCTCTAAAAGAACCCGGATAGGACCCCGAAGAGGGATTTGACCCGGACACTAAGTCGATATTGGTTATCGTCGGAGCCTGAGTCGATTCGGACACCGTAAGGCCTGAGAATCTTTCGACGAGATCTTCGGCTGACCCCGTCAGTAGAGTGATTTCCTCGTGGGCCTTCTGAGCTTCGACGAGACGTCTCTGGAGGTTGCCCTCACTGTCCGCCTCGCAAATCCACTATCCGAAGATGAAGATTGATCCCGCTGGAAAAATCATGTTGTCGAAATTCGTAGAGCTCTTGATCGCGATTGCGCCGCAAGCCCCTACCTGGCGCGCTAGCTGTCAGTGTTTGACCACCGATAGCCTGCCACGGGGGTACTCGGGACAGTTGTTCGGGCTTCAGCGCGTGCTAGAACTCGACGATGAACGCAGAGATAGTCGATTTATACTGGTTCGTGCCCTCGATCGTGATCGAGTAATAACCTTACGTCCAGTCGGTGTTAGCCTTTGCGTTGGATTGATTGAATTATGTTGTCTCTTGTTACAGGGGTGCCCACGGCCTCTCTTTATATCGATAGAGAAGGCCGTGTTGCGGTTACAGTCCTAGTGGATCCAGAGAAGGTGTCCTGAACTAAATACAATACAGAGGGTACTTTACACAGGAATCCGGCTAGTCTGACCTATTCTATTTGGAGTCAGCGTAGCAGACGCTGGGCCTCTTCTCGCTTCTGCCCGTGGGTCAGGCCAGGGCCCACGGTTTATAGTTATATCGTTGGAGAACCCGGTGGATCCCACATCGACAGAGCCGTCCCTATAAATCGGATAACACCAGCCGCTCCTACAAATTCATTTGTAAGGGCGGCTCATTTGACAACCATTTGTAGGGGCGACTTAATATAGAGCCACCCCTAAAAAAAAAGAAAGGCGTTATTACAAATCATTTCTGTAGTAGTGTGGGCCAAATTGCACATGTACGTACCTTAAATTTGCTCGTCCCGTGTCACACGCTTCCTTTTCGTTTATTCCTTCGGGTCTAAGCGTCCATGTATAATCTTTTTTGACACCGAGGACGCCGCTAATGCGTGTTGTATTGAACTCTTCTCTACTTAACACAAAAACTTGCAAACACATTTTGCGTGATCGAGAAAAAAAAAGATTCTCCAGCGATGGAACCGTTTCATTCCATGGAGTTTTTGAATCTCGAGAGTAGTCCGCGATCAGGGTCACGCGAGTAGGCACGGCCACACCTATGCAAAAATTTAAAAACAGTAAGTAGAGTCAAATGTTTACTATATTTATATCTTCATGTCATAAACCCTCTTCGATTTGACTAGCTTCTCCTGTCGGGGATTTACAGTAGGTTGTAGGCGTGCATGGCAGACGAAACGAAACAAATGACTCATCACTTCTGTTGCGACTGTTTCCGTTGCGTCACGTGCATGGCAGACGAAACAAAATGGCAAGCAGCATGGTGATGGCTACTAGAACGAGTAGGAGCCTGCAAAGGAGGAACTGTGCTGTTTTTGTCTTCACGGAGCAACATTTGTTACATTAACAAATATTACACCAACTATGTATGATGCCTGGATCCATGCATATGCATCTTAATTTGTTATGTTAGATCTAATTGCAAAATATCTCACCTATACTTTTAATTTTTCAAAATAAAAATATAAAATTATATTCCTCCTTTATTTTAGAAAATAATATTTTCTCTATTCCAAATTACAAGGCGTTTTTTTTCTAGATAAATTGTTTTTACTATAGACTTAAATATACACTGTATCTAGATTCCTAACAAAAAATAATATATCTACAAAAAACAAAACATTTTATATTTTTGAAAGGAGAAAGTACGTGCTAATTAATATCCATTTAGATCTAATGTAAATAGACAGTCCACAGTTAATTTAGAGTATCATAATAAGAACTTGAGAGTTCTTGCTTCGCTCGGTTTCTAATCCTTCATGGCCGGCCGGTAGTATATTCTTGGTGACTTAGGGCAAAGTCGACGATCCTCCGAGCTTGGTGCGTAGCAGCAACTGACAAGATGTAAGAAGGACAAGGAAGCCGTTTTCTTGATGGAAAAACTCCATAGTGGCCAACGCCAACGTGACTAGGAGAGTTGGGCAACAAATGGTAAGCATGTCTTGTAACACTAGTTTTGCTTGAGGAGCCTTTGTGTCAAGCCCAAGACCATGATTACGAAGATGCTTTGTGACTGGTAATATTTCTTGGTGGAGCGCCAATAGAGGCGAATCTATGTTGAATATAGTGGATACGGCCACACCCATGCAAAAATTAAAAGCAGTGATAAGAGCCAAATTTCTACCACATTTACTCATTTTACAAAACCTTGCATCCACAAGGTAAACGCATCCCCTTGGATTTACTCTAGCTCCGCCCTTGAGCATCAACACCGATTATGGTGGATGATTATGTCGGACACATCGCCGTGTCTCATATCTTAGGAGTTTGCGCTTCCTTGCTTGATCTTTGCTTACTAGGCTTATTGAGGGACCGAAACGGCAACCAGAGCGGAGTGAACGAGAGCCAATTAAAATTATTCATAAGAATTTGGCCTGTGTCCTGAATACAATCCAAAATCCCCTCGAGTAGCGCTAGTTAAGATCACGGAGTCACAACAGACCTATTGACCCTAGGAACTAGTCTGGAAAGAAACAAAAGCGAACGGAGATCAAAACGAGCAAACTCAGAAACCAGTAGCGAGAACCGCCTTGAGCCAATTTATAAACCGTCTTGAGTTAGTTTTTCAGAACACAGCTCACAAAAATCAACTCCAAAAATCAGCTCAATAGGAGCAAGTTGAAAAACTAGCCTAGGTTGTTCATGAAACTGCTGTGGGCTAGTTTTTACTGTTTTCGTAGAATCCTCTTCAAGAAAAATTAGAAATAAGGCAGGCCAGCCTCCATTCCTTGTCACCACAGCCTTCAGACAATTCCTTCGATAGCTGGTGGGATAAGGCTATTGGAGCAACAAGCGGATTGATGCAAAAAGGTCTCAACTCTCTCATTGTGCCTAGGGCATGGACTCTTTGGAACCATCGGAATCATTGCGTTTTATTTATGGTATTGTCCCCAGCCTTGGTGGTGCTCTTACCCTTGCTGGAGAAGAGCGCCGGTTGTGGAGTCTAGTAGGAGATAAGGGTCTGTCCTCTTTGACAGCCCCTCTCTTTGGTGGTTAGCTTAGTGCTAGTCTTTTTAGTCGCCCCCTTTCTTATTTCAGGCACAAATGTAATTTTAGAGTTATGTGGGGTTGTGTGTGGCGTGTATTGTAGGGCTCTAGTCCCTTTCTTTCTTCTTAATATAATGAAGCATAGTTCTCCTGTGTTTTTAAGAAAAAAATTAAAATAAATTCAAACGAGCTTTGAAATTTTGAAACTTGGCACACACCCTGACAAGCCCATTTAGAATATACCCCAAGTGATCATCTCAAAAAGGTCACCAACTTGAATGGGAATTTTAAAATCCATCTCTCAAATTGGGGTTTTGCCAAGAATCCTCCAAATGATGATTCCAAGGTCCTCATAAAAAATTAGTTAAAACCACTGACTAAATAAGTTCCTAAGGGGTCATAGCACCTGAAGATCAACCACAAACAACGCAAAACCTTCTGATCAAAGATCTTCAAGAAAATCACCAAAAGAGGCATGAAAAGGAGAGTTTTTTGGAAGGAAAATTTGTGAGATGAAAGCTGGGCTTCAAGTCATGGTTTGAACAGCCAAAATCAAGGCTACAACACAGCCAAACCAGCAGATCGAAAATCACCCAAAAATGACCACAAAAATCACTAAAAAAGGAAAAAACTAAGGAGGAAAAAGATGAACTCGAGATTTCAGCTAACAACTTGATTTAAACAACAATAAAATATTCTTTACAAGATTAGGCTAGCCTCCTCCTTTCATCCTTCTACTTGAGATGGAAAACTAGAGCAATAGGTGCTTATCTTTCTACTTCTAATCTCCCTCACAAGAAGCACTTGGCTAGCCTAAGGAAATAACTTAGGGGTGAAAGAGATAGCTGTCTTGGGTAGCCACTATCCTTATTTATAGGGCTATTATACAATTTCAAGAGTGTCCCTAGGTTTAGTCTTGAACCACTTAGCCACTGGGGGCAAAATGGTCCAATTTGGTTTCTGTTGACGGTAATTAACTCCTATTATAAACAGTCAATAAAACATGAAAAAAGGATATAAATATAATCACCACCATAGAATAGGGACTCAACTAACAGAATTTCACGAGTTTTGGTGAATTATGATTTTTTAGGGATTAAACAGGAAAAACAGGAATTCTAGAGAAGAGTTGGGCCCAAGGAACTAGATCAAATCGCGTCAAACGGATCGGACCCCGACACTAGAAGACTCCAGAAGACATGGGAAGGCACGGGACCGAGAGGACTCCAGAGAAGGCTGCCCGGCCCCCCTCAGGCCGGCCGGCCTGGCCCAGAGGCCAACCGTCTTCTCCTTCACGCAACGTGTTACAACACATCTCTACGTCGTATCTTGACCATCGTTTCAAGTCGGTTTGATCCTAGGGCCGCGGTTCATCCCACCGGACTATATAACTAGACCCTAGACCCCCCGAGGCAGAGCATCCTGAAACCCTAATTCATTATCTTCAGATAGGATCACAGAGAGAGGTGTCCCTCGAAAGAAAAACCTCTCTAGAGCCAGCTTTCAAGAATAAGACTTGTTCTCCTCTAGTTTAGGTTTAGAATCTAGTCTTGAATTAGAATTAGAAGAGAGAGAGGAAAGAGATTTGGAGGGAGTACCGGCCTGTCGGTGCTGCTTCTACGCCTTGTACCTGCGGATTCAAGTTCTTCAAGGACTTGCGTCTGAGATTTCTTCGGTGATCAACTTCTATTTGTCAGTAAGTCTTAATGTTATTATTATTCTAGTCTGTGACTCTTTTTGAGTACTTTATTCCTGATAGCTCTAGGGGTAGAGTAGCCATCGTAGTGTAAGCGTGGTGCTTAGACTAGATTGCTCGTATGATGTACCTTATATTCCGGATCGGTGGCAGCTCGCAGGGGTGACATTTATAGCCTTGTTGAATCTTCTATAGTCCATCTCCCGTTTATAGGTCGAGCAGGATTAGTTACTTAAGTGACTACACTCTGATTGTGCTCTTCTATAGTAACCCCTAGTTGAATCGTAATTGACATAACTTGCTGCAATAATAGAACTAGACAACCTTAGTGATCGCCTTTATCTTCTATTTTCTTTGTCCTTGTTTGCTACTCAGGGATTAGGTTTAAGACTAAAGTACATCATTCCATTCCTTTGGGTTCGATATTAAAACTGGGTCATTCCGGTGAAGTGCTACATCGGTAGATTATCTGTGCGCTTGCGGATAACTGGAGTGTGCATTAATTATACCAACAGTTTCTAAGCATCGAACGCCCACATGCTCTTCATGAAGTCACTTCACCTCAACGCAAGCTCTCCGATGACACCACGTGCCGTCCTAAGATCCACCCTGGGATTTTGAGACCCAAATTTGACAAACTTGCCACCAGTGATTTTGAGACCCAAACTGCCAAACGCACTTGGAGTCGCTTAACCGCTATGCCTTCTCTACGATGTCAACGCATGTCCTGCTCATCCTCGACCATTCAATCACCAAGTGCGCTCACCTTGACTTGGTCCCATTGTCATCTTGACTTCGGTCAACACCATCTCCATCACCATCCCCGCATGCACACTTGCTTGTCTACGTGCCTAAGTGCTAGTCATCCATAGTCCATCCTTGGGCCCTTGGTCCCTTGATCCAGGCCTTTGCATCCACCCTTCACCGCTCCTGGTCCATCGTGCACTCATGGCTTGACATTCTATAGCTGTCGACCGTCTCATGCTCCTGTGCATCGTAAAACCAAGAGACATGTTGCACACACAACTCACTCACGCCATAGTTAGTCTCATGCACACTAAACCAAAACTTTAATCACCACCTTGACATTCACTCATCACTGACATATATGGGCACATATCCACCATGTGTTCGCACTTATGCTTCGGGTTATGTGTTATAAACTCTCGGTGCACATCTTACTGGTCCAAAAAATTATCAGTAACTAAATTCACTCCCTCTCTCCTAGCTTGATCATACTCAGATCTTTACTAGGGTCGTCATTCTTTTCAACGAGTTACCACATGTGGATATATTAAGGAATTGCCTATATGGAAGAAGTGCATTTCCACACATGTGGCATTTGACCGGCGACCTATGCTGTATACACAGGCAGCCCGGAATTTGAACTTCATGTGCAAAGATATGAACATGCTTGGGAACATAGTTTTTTGGGACTTGCTGGTGCTCAGACGTCTAGACGCGGGCAACCGTCCGGGCGCTGCTCGTGCAAATAACCGCGCCGCACGTGTGCCACCCATTTTTTGCCCGTGGACCCCACCGCTGTTTCATTTCACACACGCATGTGAGAAACCCCGTGGTCGCCTACCTTGCCTCGCGCACCGCACTTGCTTCGTTTCACGTGCACACACGGAAAACCCCGTGGGTCATCTACCCTGCTTGAAACATATGCAGCATCCAAATATACTTTTGCAACATCTAGATGAAACACTTTCAAACATATGCCTAAAACAGATAAAACATTGGAACATACACTTGCAACATACGTGTATGACCCTTACACACATATGCAACATCCAGATCTACTTTTGCAACATTCAGATGAAATACTTGTAATGTGCATATGAAAACAAATGAAACATTTAGAACATACACTTGAAACATACGTGTACAGACATTGCAACATATGCAACATCTCGATCTACTTTTGCAACATCGATATAAAACACTTGCAATATACCTATGAAACATTTGAAACATATGTTTGCAATATGCGCTTTCAGCACAACATCTCTTTGCTGCTTCGGCAAATGGAGGCTCATTGGCGCATGGAGGTCACCGGTGTAGAGCTCGCCGACAACGCAGAAATGGGCAGCGGCGCACAGAGGGTGCGGTGGGGGCGGCACGGGTGGCGATGATGACGCAGTGGGCGGGTGGGCGCAGCAGTGGTGGCGCGGAGAGTGGTTGTGGGCACGGTGGCAACGATGATGACGACGTGGAGGGCGGGGGAGGATGGTAGCGGTGGCGCCGAGGGTGGGGCGGGCCGGGGCGCCAGCAACGACGCTGAGCACAGGTGGATGTAGCGGCGGTAGCACGCAATGGTGACCGCCGCTACATCCACCTGGGGGCATCCGTCTGTCCGGACACATGCGTTCTAAGCATTTTTGCAGTTTTTAGGGGTTTTGTTTAGCAATGTCTGTTCTAGTTTAGGTTCCTTTCTAGAATAAAAAAAGTAGACAGTTCTTTCATCTGGTTGCTGCAATAGGCGAGGTTTTTTTTTTATGTCTCAACTCTTTAAGTACAAGTTGTAGTATCTGAACTCACGCACTATTTACACCACCACACGCACATAAACTCACACACATCCTAGTATGTAAGCTAGACCTACACATGACGAAGAGGCTTGCACATGGCTAAGAGGTATTCGAAGTGTTTCAGGCTTCACACATGATGGACAGATCATCCTAACCATTGCCGCATCTAGGTACGAGGCAACGAAATTTATATAGAAACTACTGCTCGAGTGGAAAAATCACACGCTCAAGCAGCCTCCAACCGTGACCATTAGCCTCCGCATCCGGGAGAGCACACCAACCGAGCTACAGCTCGGTCCCCGCAGCAGGCGAGGTTGTGTATTGGCAATGGCGCTTTCGGCCCCACATCGTTGGCACGCTACGCCAGACTGCCAGAGTCACTATGCATATTCGAAACTGTATCAGAATGGGGAATGTTCGAAACTGTGTATACATGGCATTCTTGGAGTGTGCAAATGCTGAGATTCATGGGAATAATTCCTTAGTCCCTGTTTAGTTGGCAAAAAGTACCAAAAAAAAAGTTTGCATAGTAACTGTCACATCGAATCTTTGGATGCATGCATGGAACATTAAATGTAGGTAAAAAAATAACTAATTACACAGTTTGTCTGTAAATGTCGAGACGAATCTTTTGAGCCTAGTTAGTCCATGATTAGATAAATTTTGTCAAATAACAACGAAAAGTGCTACAGGAATTTTACCCAAACTTTTTTCACATCTAAACATGCCCTTAGTTGATCCACAGTATTTCGATAGGAATACATGACCAGAACTTATATATAATAATAAAGCATTCATATCACTCCATAGATCGAAAGCTAACTATCTGGTACACAAGATGAAAGACCAGCAGGCTGCAATATTAATCTAGCTTGGATTCTTGGTGTATAACTCTGTCATTTTCCATTCAGCATACACATGCACGTTTACACATTTATAGATCTTCTTCAAAGAGCACAGCTAGCCACTGTTTAACCCTTCCCTTCATTGAAGCTTCATTCAGATATTTCAACCTACAACCAAGTTATAAGGCACATGAGAATTGTTTCGATTAATTATTGAACCTTGCATATACATAATCTCATTATGTCTTCATCAGTACATAGAAAGCAGACCTTCATGAATGCATAAATTTTTACTTTTCATGAACACATGAATTATATTCATATTTTTTCGAGGGAACTTTATGCATATTTTGTTTCGTCTCTGTATTGAACAACGTACCGAATCTAGTACTGAACGCGACTGAATCTAGTACGCATATTTTCCAGCATGATGACTGGTGATGATAACATTGTATATTCTGTGATAAAGTACTAAATAAACCACGAATAAATGTGTCTGTCGAGGCAGATCTACTTACGCTTACGCGTAATCGTACATGTAGGAGCACTAGCTAGTCAATCAATTAGCAGCAGCCAAAACCAAAGTTGCCAACTTGACATGTCGTACCAATCTATACCATCGGAATTAACAGCATGGACGGTTATCTAAACAGTATTTAAACATTACTTATATCGCAGCAACGCCAGTGGCATGCATCATGACACAATGCAGTCTTTTAAGCAGGCATAACGCCAATTAATTATGACTAATCTCATGGTACTTTGCCGTTTCAAGCATGCACACACGAACTATCTGTCCTGTCCAAGGATCAGATCTCATGTGGGTAGTGGCATAGCAGCTACTGCATGCTCTGCGTCCATCAACTTGACGCCATGAATGATTAATTTCATTATGCCATGTTGCATGCTCCAAAACTAATAAGAGAGTAATTAATAGCCGAATAATAAGGGCAAGAAATTAACGGGAGGACGACAGGCAGTACGTGTTTAAGAGTTTTCAGTTACTACATGCATACCTCGATGCAGCGTCGATGGCGGCGGGGCGGCGGCGTACCAGTGGAAGGGCACTCCGCCGGACTCGATCCGCGTGACGTCCACGACGAGCCGCTGGTAGGCGCGGCGCACCTCCTCCACAGACGTGCCGCCGCCCATGTAGCGCGCCACGTTGTGCCACCGGTCCGGGGTGTCCGTGTCGTACACCGACAGGGCGCGCTCGAACAGCTTTTGCTGCGGCTTCGTCCACTCAGACGACGGCGGCGACGAGTTGGACGACATGGCTGGCGCTGTTTGCGTTTGGAACGGACGGATCGGACGGTCAGGGTAGGACTACGTCCTGGTCTTCCTCGGAGGTTTGTGCGGCGTCAAGTGATGATGTAAGCGGCGCAATGCAAGCAAAGGAAGGTTTGAAATGGTTTGCGGTGGGAGCACTACCGAGCCTCGAGGGTTCAATTTATAGGACCTTAACCCGTGCAGCCGTGCCTCCGTGGAGCTGGGTTTAAGAGGGCCAGGTGGCCTGCCTTCAGTCTCCAACTGGCAAAGGAACCAAAAGGATGGTCAGGGTGGCCTGACCCCTTGACGTACGTAGAAATATGTCACTTTGACCCGTCGCGCGTCTTTGTTTTTTTTTTGAAACTGCGTCTTTGTATTTTTGTAGTACTGTCTTAACTGTAGTAAGTCATAATTGTTGTTTTGACCAGATTTAATGGTTAGTTGTCGACTTGTTGTATCCAGCGTAAAAGTACCCCCTCTATTTTAAAATACCATATAATGAAGCAAATTTAAAAATATTAAACATTATAAACTTTAACCACAAGTTAGTCGAAAATATATGCATGTTGAGCGCATAAATAGATTCAGAAATTTGTTTTCAATAAAATATACTAATAATTGAGTATAGATCATCCAATTGGTCAGGTATAAGTTATTGACTTGTTGTGCTCCATTTTTTTTAACTTATTGTATAATTTAAGTGAAATTTTACGATGCTCGGAAAAATTAGAGTCATCTATTTAGATAGATCAGATGGCTATAAAATACGAAGAACCAATGTAGAGGAATTTAAGTGGTGGGCCAGAACCTAACATATGTGGGCCCAGAACAAAAAATATATAAGCAAAGAATTATTTCTGAAGTAAATTTAAAGGGTATAATAGTGATTTTGCATAGCTGTCCCTTATATCTCCCAGGCGAGCTCTTGTCCATGAGAGCCCGGCCGGTCTGCGCTATGCATGACGCCGCCCACGGTGATCCTCGTCACATCGGCCGATCGGCGGCCTCCTCCCAGGAGCCCCACCAATCCATGCGAGCCCTTAGATCCTCCTCGCGGCGGCCGGCAGGTCCATGGCGGACTCAAGTCGAACAGCAGCAAGCCGAAGCCGCACCATTGATTGCTTGCTTTTGCCCCTTCCGGCCTTGCTCCAATCGCCGGTGAGACAGCAGCACCCAGGCCATTGACTGCTTGCTTTTGCCCCTCCCGGCCTTGCTCCTATCGCCGGTGAGACAGCAGCACCCAGGCACACAGATCCTCGAGGTTACGACTACCAAAGAAGGACGCTTTGGGCTGGTGTTTTCGGAAGTTCTATGTAATAAGTGTCTAAATAAAACCAGAGTTTAAAAGATGTAATTTCTGAACATTGTAGCCTTCTGGCTCAAAGCAATCAATATATATTCAGGTGGGGATCCTCTCCCCCCGGTGACCTTAAAAAAAAAAGATCCTCGAGGTTGGTGACTTGCTGTTGCAGGAGCTGCTCACGGAGGTCGCGAGGCGTGTGGAGGTCTCCGGCGAGGATCTGTGGCCGGCGTGGAACGACGTGGTGTCACGCCACAGTCGTGCCGTGCGCCGGCGAGCTCGTATGTTCAACTGCAAGAAAAGCGCGTCGAGGATGGCGAGATCCCCGAGCTCCGGTTGAATCTCGCTGGAGGCTGCGCAGCGAGCGTGGGCGTCAGAGCGGCGGGCGGATGGCCGGCGGCGCGGCGCGGCGGGGGGTGTGGTGGCGACGCAGAGAGTCCGAAAGATCCGTGGCGCACTAAAAGTACTAAATCACCCTTAGTTACAATTAATAATTGTTTTCTTTGTCTACGGAGGAACCACCGGTTCCAACCCAATCACCGTATCAAGTCTCATAATTTGAAGGTATTGTCCTTTCAATGGTACGTGATACATCTATACTCTATTGAGCAAAAAAACATGTCCTCAAATATATCACTTTGGGTGTCATTTATATCTTTGTAACGTCATAACCGTACATAGAGTGTCATAAATGTCCTTTTGACTGGAGGTTTAACAGCCTAAAGTCAAAGGTAGTTTAGGTAATATAAGAGCACACATAGATGCAATAAAATTTGAGAAAGCCTCTTCGCAATCCTAAAGCAATATTTCAAGTATGGATGAAGTAAGGTCTGTTTGGAACACATGATTTTTTTTCTGTTCCGGGATTTTTCTTGTGAGATTCCTTCGTTCCAAATATACCGTAAACTGGCTAGCTAGATTCTACTAGAATTGTAAATTTATAGATTCTACTTAGAAATTGTCAAATCAACCTGATAGGCTAGGACCACAAAGTCATAAAATCGATCCATAGAATCAAGATTTTAACAACTATGGGTGGAACCAGTACAACTGTATACTCATGGGATATTCGTCGTACAAAGTCATATGCCACCACATTGACATAGATGTTTGTATCTTTTAGCTAACATTTTTTTTTTCAGGTGTAGCTAATGTATAGTAAACTGTCCAGCGACGGGCAATAACCTTTACATTTCTTAAGCTATAATTCCAATTTTTTGTATCATGTTATTTTCTCTAAAGCTGCCATGTCATATATATGAGTACACAAATGATACCATTCTTTCAATGCATACTGTCTTGATATTGTTTCTTAGGATACCATGATAGCTAATTGCTGTATGTGTTGTGCCTACGACAATGGACCAAAATCTAGTATCAAATGCAACAACTCAACCCAAATGCTACTATGTGGTTTTCCAATGGTTGATTTCATACCCAAATTGTATCACAACCATGATATAACATTTGTCTCTCTACCCTCATTAATTGATTGCCGTGTAATATTCCTATGTGGCGGTCATTTGTTGCATATGATATTACAAGTGGGGATTAACCTTAATGCAAACATATTGATACAGAGTAGTGGACTATATGGTACTGAGTTAGAGCCTTCTTAAACAATAATGTGTGCTTATTTTCTCGAAGCTTCAATCTATTTGAACCTAATCATCCCCTGTATGTACAATGCAAATTATGAAAAAAATGGTGCAATAATGCTAATAAATGAACTTGTCTATTTGGTAATCATGAGACGAGAGTGGAGAGTTTCTTTACACGGTTTCTAGTGCTGCATCAGTTTTAGAGGTTTATGCTGATGAATGAAATGACCTCTCTCAATGGAAAATTCCATTTCATAGTTTTACAGACTAGGGTCACGAATGTCTTGGATCTTGAAAAATAAACTAACTATGTGCACAACAACTAGAAAAATTAATTTAACTGTGTGGACAACAATATAGGTTATGCAAAATCATTACATGCTCTGCTCATTAGCTCATGAAATCTTCACTATAAAATTATAGAAATATCTAAAGTGAGAATCAACTAAGTTCATCTTTTTGTTTCTTGAAGGTCTTAACCCTTCTGTTGTTCTTTCTATTGTATTGTTTCTCTTATAGTTTATTCCATTTCAATAGGGACCTCAACCCCTCCTGTCCTCTTAAAAAGCACTACAAAATACAAAGAGTATGTAATGCGCATTAAAAATGACTTAAATTGAACAGTATTCTTACTATACAATAGCTAGATATATAGATATTTCATCACATAGACCTTGTGAGTTGCAAGAAAAAACTTATTATATATTCTAGCATTCTATAGAGTCATAGAAAGAAATGTAATGGATTTAAATAGGTCTTTTATATTCTAGCATGCTAGGATTGTATACATTCTCATGATTTTATAGATTTTTATTGGTATTTAAAACATGTTCCCTCGATTAGTACAAAATGTTTTTTTTCCTAATGGCAACATTAATAGAGGTTATTAGTTTAATTCTGAGCTTAGTTACACCAACTTTTTTTTTGGAACTTTTTACCTTTTTGGCATATTTTCATGATTCGAATGAATTCTATAGAAATCATTCTAGACAATTCCTTTCAATAGTTTGGATTAGCTCTTCGATTCTATTATGTGTGGCCTAACCATGAATGCTTTCACTTGTTAGCTTGCCCACTGTTGCTAGGAAGAGTGCTCACTTCTCTTTTGTTGTTGGATGGTATCCATTCACCTCTCCTTTTCCGTATTCGTGCGAGAATTAAGTATAGTATTTCTACAGTAAACTTGTTGCGTTCACAAGATGCCATTACATTTTCATCCATTATTAGGAGACACAAGTGGAGGATACCCAGGTAGATATGGTAAATCGGAATCCCCTCAAAAGGCCTGGACGCCGGCCTGCGGACTGCGCGGATGGCAGATGCCACGGCCAACTTGGTGGTGGAAAGGTTCTTGCGGCCCACCCGAACAGAGCAGCCTAATCCTGTGTCTTCCGGGGACAGGGGAGAAAGGCGCCCGGCGCCCGCGATCGAGAATCTCATCTGCAGCGAATCCTTGCACTGCATCAGGGAAAGGCGGAAAGCGTGTGTGCGTGCGCGAGGTATCGGATATTCGGGATTCCGGGAGCTGGCTACTTCAGAGGGCACCTGACTGACGTCGCGGGGAAAGCAAAGGTTCGTGCCTGCCCTCAGCCAGGGGGTCCACCAGAAATTCCTCAGGGCTTCTCCAATGCTCTAGAGCGGTGTACTGCCTCAGGCCAGGGGCGGATCTACAGGGGGCTGGGGGGCTCCAGCCCCCCCTACAGCTGGTGCAACAATGGAGGTATGGGGAGGGTGAGGGAGAAGAAGAGGTGGAGGAAAGAAGAAAAATGGAGAGAGAAGGGGAAGAAGAAGAGATCAGCCCCCTTCAATTGTGTTCTGCATCCGCCACTGCCTCAGGCCATGTTTAGTTTCCAAAAATTTTTAAGATTCTCTGTCACATCGAATGTTTGGACACATGTATAGAACATTAAATGTAGACAAAAAAAATCAATTACACAGTTTGGTAGAAAACCACGAGACGAATCTTTTGAGTCTAATTAGTCCATGATTGGACACTAATTGACAAATACAAACGAAAATGCTACAGTAGCTAAAGCCAAAAGTTTTCGCGAACTAAACACACCCTCAGTGTCCACGTTCGCTCCAAATCTCCCTATCACATCGAACGGTGGCTCCACAAGCTGTCAGAGCCGTCAGCTTCGTCTGACAAAAGAGTGAAGCACCAACTGGAGATACGTTGTGGCTCGAGATTGCTGAATTTCCACCGTGCAAAAGTGCCGTATGTACGTGATGAGACAGTGAAAAGACCAGACTAGTATAGCTTACGTTAGGGAATCCGCTGCTTTGATCTCTGTGGAAGACTACTTTTTTTTTCTGAGGCTATATACTGCTGTACGCTTGCGTTGGTGTTGCCCTCATAGAGTCATGGTAAACCTAATGGTGTGATTAGCTAACACGACAAAACTTTAGCATACTTGCCTTTCACTAGAAAACACACAACTTGATGCAACAGAATTTGTTAGATTCTCCTTTCAGCCCATCCAATCCTGGGAGAGTGTGGAGGACACAAATTGATGTAACGGAGTTTTTTTTACTGCAAGTTTCATAGAAAATTACGCTCTGGAATCCAGAAATTTTCCTCTCATTTTTTAAATAACTAGATATATAACTGTGTGTTGCACTGAGCCACAAATTTTTGTCGACGCCTATGATGAAGGATTTACAAAAAATTAAAAATAATAATAAATAATTTTAAATTGGAAACCCTAAACTATTTCCAAATCCATAGAGACCTTTTTCACTTTAGTTACTAAAGTCAAATATTTCTAACTTTAATCATCAATTTTAAAAAAGTGATATAGTTTCACAAGGACGAGACCTTACCAAATTAATTGTGGAAGGAGACAGCATGAGAGCCTGTGTGCGTGGGGGAGACGGTCTGCCCATCATCTTGGACCGAACCTCAGTAAGCGGACGTGGACGCGTGAGCTCTAAGGACTTCGTATCTGGCGCGGACATGTGGATCCGGTCTTTGTATCAAAATTGGATAGGATGCAGACACGTGACCATGGATCTTGACTTGGTATCACTATCACTAGATAGACAATGACGTTGCAGTCATTTTAGATGTAGATAAAGAAAAAAAAAGGCGCAGATGCTAAGTGCCCCATGCACACTCAATTTTGAGTACTCCCTCTAAGAACACTAACAACCAACAACATCTACCATTGAAACTTGAAAGAATAATTAGCTAAAAATGTGATAGTCAAGTTGCACGACAAGTATTGCTCATGCACCTGTGCAAGAATTTGTCTTATACTAAAGCGGTATGGACATTAAGGACCATTTTGGCACAACTTCTTATGGCTCCAACTCCGCCTACAATGGTTCATTGGAGCTATTTTCTCTATGAACTGAGAGCTCGAAGAAGCCACGTTTTGTGGCTCCTCTAGCTTTGACTCCTCTGATACTATTAAGTTGTCTGCATCGATCAATTCAACTCAAAAGTTTAAGTTGATGGGGAGAGATGAATAATTCACTTATATTCCAACACTCCCCCTCACGTGGAGGCTCCCTCAGGCCTCAGACGTGGAATAGGAGCGAGCAACAATTATTTTATTGAATTGTGCTAACCAGGATTCGAACTCGAGACCTCTGGATCTGATACCATATTAAGTTACATACATCGACCAATTCAACCAAAAAGCTTAAGCTGATGGAGAGAGGTGGGCAATTCACTTATATTCTAATAGATACTGTAGCATGGAGCTTTAGCCAGAGAGAGCCCTACCACACATGACCTAATTATCCCGTGGTTTGATTTAAGGCATTTGCAAACACATGGATCTACCAGGCGCTCCATCTAGAAATGTTGGAGGAAAGGGCCCCATCTACAAATGTTCAAAGAAAAGGAGACATATGGTATAGAAAGAAACGCGAAAGGATTTTGACGGCACAATGATCTATTTTTGGTGGAACATGTAGAAAGAGCAAAACCAGATGATATTTCAACACACTTCCTTACAACCTCTATAACTCATGTTCTTGGTCAAGGAGGATATTTGAAAGATCAAAATGGCGACCAATGGACGGGTGAATGGGAGCTATTAAAAAAAATAACCATGCCATTTCGGTCTGAGAGACTGGAGATAAAATAATGCTTCCGGTTTGAAAAATAAAGTGTACCTAAGCCAGGCAAAAAATAGTCTAAATAATCTTCAAAAATGAAATATATCAAAACTGAATTCTGTATGCCTATCTTGGCCGGGGGTAAAAGTGTCAATTCGAGCCCCACTTAACACCGTTAGTGACCAAATATGATGGAAGGGCGAAACAAGGAACTAAAATTGTATTTCGGACCAAATAGGTATTCAAAATTAAAAGGGCCATGGAAGAAGCCGAGTTTGTTTTACGGCCAAAGAAGTAATTTTCTCTTTCCTTTGCCACATCCCCTACCTTCTTGTTTTTTATTTGTTCTGTGTCTTTCTTGTTTCGATGTTGTTTGGGTGCAGTGTTTGTTTTTTCTATTGCTAATAAAGTTGTTCGGCAAATCTCTTGCTAAGTTTTTTTTTCTAAAAAATTGCACCACAAGGAACATCATCAGCACACTTTTTTTCTGTCGAAAAAAACGAGGTAATAACCTTGTATGTAGATCTAGTCTCAGCCTATCAGGTGACTGTAAAATGAAACTGGACCTGCCTTTCCCATCTGACGACTTGTCAAACCCCGCTCCTAGTAGATTAAGAAAAAACACATGCATGCACGAAAACACAAGTGAAATTCAAAACATATGCCTCCACCGTGCCAATCTCTAAATGGAGAGGCCATCTTTTTCTATAAACAACACTACGCAAACGGCAAATTGGCCTTAACGCAGTTAATCATGCTGCTCGATGATTGTTTTTTTCCCTTCACGTCACATGTCAGTGTCGGCCATGAGTACCAATGGCCTCTGCTTTTGAATATTCCTCGGAGAGGACACGCACTGGCCTGGCCGTGCCCGTGCCAGCTGAAAACACTGCAGCAACGACGCTCTGGTACAATCGCTGGTTGCATGAGGTAGCTTTACAACAAACCAACAGACGCCTGCAATCCGTCATTCCAGTTTCACACTCATCACAAGCACGTGACGTGGAGAAATGAGAAGAAGAAGAGAGGGAGTGGAGGGCCAGCGGCAGGAGGTGAGCTGGACGGCACGGCGGTGAGAGCGCCCTCGTCGCCGGTGGTGATCACTAGTTTGCAGATGGCAAAATAACATCTACATTTACTGAAGCACAAACAATTAAAAACAAGGGAATCGCAGAAGTGTTCTATACAACACGTCATCAAATAACAAATGCCAGTCTACGATCTATCCAGAAAGCAGAGGGGTAGAGTTGAAAACTGGCGCAATGAGCAGCGAGACAGAAAACAAGTAGTTTAGTCTCTAATTTGGCCAGATTATCTAGGCCGGGATGTCTATATATCCATATGACAGGCAAGGCGGTGAAAGATAACCCCAGACAAGATTCTTAATTTTTTAGTGTAGGTTGGCTCTTTCAGTTTAAGGTCTAGGTTTGAAATAATGCAGTCATGCTTTGTGCACACCATTATTTATTTTTTCATTATCCCTATGCAATGACTGTGTGTATTATGCCAAGTGCAGAGGCCAAAACATTGTTCAATATCGAAAAAAAAATATTCGTTTTAAATGTGGACAACGGCCAGGGTCATTTCTTCTCCTTTATTCAATCAGAAATGAAAATTGTGGTTAATGTATGGATTCCCCAATGCCCGTGCTTTTTTGCATGCTCAGATTCTTGAGAAAATTCTGCCCCGAATAATAGCATTCTATATTACTAAATCAATCAAAAGCAGATTATCGCAGCCTCAACTTGCAAGCGAATGCAAGAATCTGCAGCAAATTAAAAACTGGACGTTACTATGCTCCAGCAGTAGCAGTTTTGCTGTCCCAGAAAGTATTACTGCTTTTCTTTCCCTAGATTCTTCCAAGTAATGCCATTCTCCGCCACTAGAAATTCACTTTAACCATTTGCATTGTCTGGGAATTATTCGTCACCACAGGGGAGAATGGTATTAGGCTGGAACGAGTAGTAACTGAGGATAGCCTACAAGAAACAAAGATGTGACAATTAAGTTTGGAACCGATTTTTTTAAAAAAGTTGAAAATAAATATGCAAAAATTAAAGATTTTCAGTGGCATCACTATTTGCTAAGTATTCATTTCACTGCCTATCAATCTTACGAGACTCATTAATAATGCTAATCCCCATGAGGCACACAAGAAGAAAAATGTTAAAAATTCTATCAGAAATCAGAAAATCCAACCAGCGGTCCTATTAGAATCTAATCTAACTATAAATAGATTATAATAGCCACTAGGTTCATTTATATTTTGTAACCCGCATTATAAAAATAATCTAAAGTGAACTCCTAAATCTGCATATATGCCATTATCATGATACTGTAAAGCAACCTCCTAAAATTATATGATTTATATCTAAATTACTAACCTTTGTCATTACGAAATACAACTTGGAGTAACTCCTAGTCTTTAATCTAAATTACACATGCCATTATAAAAAGCAATATCTAAAGTAAGAATTAAATTTGCATCTAAATTACCAACCTCCGTCAATTTAAAATAACCTAAAGTAAATATTTAAATTTGCACTTACATTTGTCACTATTGAAAGATTTTTCTAATCACCCACTTTTGTCATTTTTAGTATAGAAAGACTAACTCAAACCATAAATGCAGAATATGTGTTACTATTCACTCCACATACACATGTATGCTATCCATAAATTTCTAAGAACAAAATATTTAGCACAACTAAATTCTGAACTAAATAAACAGACAAGAACACAATAAGAATTATAGGCTACATTAGCAATGTTACAAGAGAAATTTTACAATGGTTGAAAAAAATATGGACCATCTATTAGGTAAGATCGGACGGTGTAAACATAGTAGGTACTCGTATAAAAGTACTTGGTACTACCAAATTAGGGCGGGCTAGTATCAAAATAGGTGGGACCAGTACCAATTAAGTGGGCCAATTCTGAAATTTTCTATATTAGTTTTTTTTTCAGATAAAGGGTAAATCTGTAGTTTAACCTTACATTAACGGGCAACACTGTGATTTCCCGTTCCATTTCAGTCTCGCTAACTCTATTCTCTTCTCCCCGTCGATGATGGGGGCACCCGGACCGGCCGGCGCCGCCGTTGCACCAACGGCCACCTGTTGCGTCTCCACCGCCACGAGCCCGTCGGCAGCCGATGGAATCCCGCCGCCCATGCCGTCGCACCTCGTTCCCAGCGGAGGGCGAGCAGGCAGCAGGCGAAGGTGCCCTCTGCAGGGTCGGCGTGTACTTACACGCTGAGCCGCGGCTCCTTCCCCGACGAAGAAGCGCGACAACGTGATGCCCGCGTCGCTAGCCATCGCGCAGCTCGTCGGGGATGCCGCCCGGCCGCCAGCACGTGAATGCGCACAGCCGCACACGTTGGCGTTGGCGACAGCGGGAACGGGCAGCAGCCCCTGCCACCAAGCAATGCCCGCTCCCGCGCATGCAAAACGCTCAGCCAGGACATGGCCAGCTTCGTCACAGGGTGCAGGCCAGGAGAAACCAATTGCCGCCCAATCGGCCAACTACGAAACGGAAGGGGCTCATGAAGAAAGGCTGGCTCCGGCGACCAAGTCCAATGCCTAACATCCCGACTAAGGCCGAGCGAAGCGCTGGCCGCTCGGGCGAGAGAAACAGGAAAAGAAAGATCCCCTGTGAAAGGAACCGTGCAGCGTGCTAATGGTCAAAATAACAATCACAGATATACCCCCACAACAAAAATTACATTTAACAAATAATCTTTCCCAATTAATTGCTAGAAAATAAGAAAAACGAAAGTACCTAGAAGCGCCAAAATACTTTCCCAACCATTGTAAAAAAGCTCATGTTACAAACTGAAAGCAAATCTGGCACCTTGATCTTTGTATTTATAATAAAATTAGTAGTGCTGCTTACAATATTTATTATGTAATCCGATTGTTGCAAAAAATATCTATTTTCAAGAGAAATCATATTCATTAAGTATGCATGAAGCCAACCATAACGCATTATTCCTACATCATCGGGAAGCGTGGTGTTTAGGTTAAATAGCCTTCCTCGATCAAATTGGACATGGTGTCTAGTTTAATTATTGAACTAAAACTGCTTGTGTATTTTCTTCCCTAGCTGTTAGTTTTAGTTTTAGCTTATATTTGGATATGAGCAGTTTATAAGAGGTACCAAACAGACCCGCAGCATGTCACTGATCGTGTCCTCGAGGAAAATATGTATCTTAGTTAAATATCAGTAAATGATCACACATAATTTATGATGATACACCAAATGTAAGGACTACACATTATTCTAATAATAATCTCCTCTGATATACTTCTTCAGCTGTTTTACTTCCTGGTGCTGTTGGTCCACAATCGCTCTAACAACATCACCAATGGATATCATACCAACTACCTTCTCGTCGAAAACAGGAACATGTCTGATATGCTTGTCTGTTAATAGAAAAATGAAAGATGTGTAGCTCAGAGGTTTCCTGCAACCTTCAGATATGACACAAGTACTTAAATTTACAAGCTGCAGAATGATCCATTACCTGTCATAACCTCCATCGCACGTAGAATATTGGTATGACTGGACACTGTAATTAGCTTGTCCTGCAATAATAAGGAAAATGGTGAGGACTATGAGATATGTTATGACATTGTTCAATTAGATAAGAGTTTGTTCCATAAATCTATTCACCTCCTCTGTCATGATATCTTCAACTCTGGTTTCTTCTGAAGGTCGCCCTGGCAGGAGGATCTTCCTGGCAAAATCTGTAGTGAAGGAGTATTTCACTTGAGCATTCGTTAGAGCAACTGTAAAATTCAAATGCATTATTTGCTTTTAACTGTTCTAAATCCTTTCTGATGTTTATATGGTTATTAGATGATGTTGGTTAGTTAAGGAGTTTTTTCTTACTATTTATTCCCTCCATCCTGAAATATAAGGAATTCTAAGTTTATATTCTAAGTCAAACATTTATAAGTTTGACAAAATTTAGAGAAAAGCACAATAATAATATTTACATTATCAAATAAACATCAATGTGCCCATTATGAAATATATCATAATATTTACCTTTTTGATGTGGTAGATGTCAATACTTTTCTCTATAATATTGGTCAAACTTTAAAAAACATTACTTTGGGAAAACTTAAATTTTAGGATGCAGATGTATATGAAAATTCAATGTTTTTTTCCTATTATACCAGACACGCCTTATTTAAGCAGTATGTTTCAATTAAGGTAGCTTATTGTGGCCGTCAATATTTCTTTCTCCTGATACCACATTTCAGTTATTATTATTTTTATTTACTTTCAAGGACAGACCAGTTTGATGTTCAGCTCCTATCAAAAGATAATTCAGAAATAATAATTAATGCTTATATAAAGAACCTAATTAATTATAATAGGATACATGATCAGATCATTTAGATTCCAGTTGGTTATATCAACAACCTAAGTCAGAAATACAGTAATAATCAATGCTCATATTAACAACCTAATTAATTATAATAGGATACATGATCAGATCATTTAGGTTCCAGTTGGTTATATCAACAACCTAATTCAGAAATACAGTGATAATCAATGCTTATATCAACAGCTGATCTTAGCATACCTCTCTCGGTTACAATTCCTGCAAGCTGGTTCATGTCCCCTGACTCGAGAACCACCAGAGCTCCAACATTGTGTGCTGTCATCTACAGTTTTAACCACAGAGTTTGGTTACTCTCTGTAATATTACTATTATTGGGGGGGGGGGGGGGGGGGGGGGGGGAGGTGGGGAGAGAGGTAAATCCGCTTGCTTACGTGCTGTACTGCTTCATGTACCGAATGGCTGGTGCTGCACCAGTAGACTGCTCCAACTTCAGCCTCCCCCTTTGCCTTGAGAATTTCACTGACGGTAATGTTCTCGAGCCCAATGTGTGGTATAATCACAGTTGGCGATTCGCTTTGTATGCGCGAAATAAGGGTGGCCCAGGAGAAGATCCCCTTGTTCATATGTTGCAGAACTGCGTGCCTTAGCTGCCTTCCATGGAGGCGCAGCACCTTCGTGATCCCTTGCATGTTTGATCTGCTTGATGGAATGACATGATAGGTGATTATCAGCTTTGTTTGGTTTATGGGCCTAACATTGTAAAATCTACTGCTGACTTCAATATGCCATTTTTGCCGAGGTGTCTTTTTGTTGGAAAATAGGCAAAGTGTGTCTTGTTTGTTAAATAAAGCAAGTAGAGTAGCAGAGTTAGTCTTCATTTCTTGGGTTTTGTATTGAATTTTCGCTAAGTACATTGGCAAGGGGAAATTAAATGAGTCAAACTCCACGTACCTTGATGGAACAAATCAGCAAATGCTTCAGTCCTGCTCTCTCGTGTCTCTGCGATCCTAGATCGATTGGGCTGGTGGTGGCGAGTTCTCCGATCAGCTGCTGAAGCTTAAGATGGGTCGCCTCTTATGATGCAAGTTTTCTCTCCTAGATGGCAAACAAGAATTGGTACCTGCCTTTGCCATTTCGAGGGAAGCAAGGAATCTCGGGTGATAGTTTACATGTTCAGGCCGCTCGAATGTTGTTTCTTGCGTTCCAGAGGTTGCTTCCTCTGGTCACTTCCGTGCACACGAAGAGGAAGTTAGGAAGATTTCGTACCTCAAACAGAAAAAAAAGGGCAGAAAGGTTTCCTTGACAGTTGACTCCATTTCGTCAGCTTTGTTTTTCTCGTTCTTTTTTTTTTTGTTTATCGACTGCAACCTGGTTGTCTTTCGGAAGAAACACCTGAGGATTTGTCTGGAACGCAGAAATTTTAAAGAAATGGTACAAGAATTTTATATAAATCGGTTTAATTTCATAGAAAAATTTACAGGAATAGAAAAAAATTTCTCCGTTCCAAACTAGCCTCAAAATAGCAGACTTGAACGTGCTAATAAACGGCCGAGGAAAAAAAAGATGGCAAGAAGTTTTTAAATAAAAAAATAAAGCAACGCTGGAGAGGTGCAGGTTGCAGTACTTCAGACAACTGGTTAGAGAGAATAAACAGAAATATAAAAATGGTGACAGAAAGATGGGTGTGGCTAGTGTTCGGATGTCCGGACGTTAGCCCCCGTCTGGACGCCCGTGCCGCTACCCCCGTCCCGTGTCCTGTGCCTACCCGCCAACATTGTCTGCTGCGCCCGCCCACAAGCACATGGGGCCCGCCCACGCCAGTGGGGACCACCTCCGTCTCTCCACGCCTGACACCGAGGTGAGATAGCATAAAGGCGAGGAGGGAGATACAACACTCGATCTAGTTTTGAAACATACAGATTCAACAATTGCAACATACGACTGAAAACAAATGAAACATTTGAAACATGCGTCTGAAATACTTGTAAAAATACCTTAAAACACTCGAACCATTGTAAACGTACGCAACATCCAGATAAAACACTTGCAAAAATACCTGAAAATATATTCAACATCCAGATAAACAAACATGCAACATACGTCGGAAAAAAAACGTTGAGAACAGGAACTTGCAACATACGTGTACAACCATTGCAACATGAGCAACATCCCAATCTACGTTTGCAATATCTGTATGAAACACTTGCAAGATATCTCTGAAACATTTGAAACACTTGAAACAGAAACATGCATTTTTCACCCTTCTTTCGTATGACGCAGTGCAGAGCGGGGGGACGGCCGGTTCCGGCCAACCGGCAGCCGAGGATGGTGGCGCGGCCTAGCAGCGGCCAATTGCGCCTATGCCTGGCCTGGGCTTGGGCAACGAGGCCCCCCACTCCTAGCCGCTTGGTTTGGGCGCGGCGAAGGACGGAGCACGGCGGCGCGGCGGGGGCGCGCCGCTGCAATCGCTGAGCACGTGTATGGAGCTTGGAGTCGGAGGGCGAGGCGCCGGCGACTGGGTCCGGCGGCAGCTGTAGTCGGTGGGGCGGCTGGCATGGCAGCGTACCTCACGCGGAGGATTCCTCCTCTTCACGGGAGACGGAGGCACCGCAGGGATGGTGGCGGCGACGCGCCAAAGTGGGCAGCGGTGCGGGATGGAGGTGGAAGCGTGGCGGATTGGGACGGTCGGACAGCCGCACGTCACCGTGAAGCCGCGACGCACGAGCACGGAGTGGGGGAGACGAGCTTCCATGGGGATTTGATTTTTTTTAGCCAGCGGCACATGCAGCAGTGAGTGAAGCAAGACGTCCGGCCTTCCGGACATCTTAATGGTACCATTACCTCGGAAAGATCTACTTGTCACTTGTCAGCAATGGGATTGACAAAGAACCCCGGTATAAAGAGAGAACGGTAATCCTAGTAACAATCCTAATCTGAATAGAAAAGAATAAGAATAGAAATATATATTTGTATCTGTACCGAGACCACGAAGAGTTTCTTCTTTTGTCCTTTTTTCTATTCTGGTTGCCATGTTTGATGGATTTTTGTCAGATTTAAATTCGCCTTGGATACGCGTACACTCGTATTTGCGTGTATCACCGGACATGCAAAAATACATAGAAAATGTACGTGCTCGACATGTGCATGCATGGGAAAGAAACAAGCCACCATGGCTGGAAGGCCGGCGGCCTTATGTGCGGTGCCTGTACATGTACGCATGCGTACAATGTGAGCTGGCCATGGTATATGTACATATATATCAAGCTATTATTTTGTGAACACGGATTATATTGGGCCTACAAGACAGTTTGAGCAGTGTGGCACGACACGGCAAGCGGTCTGGAACATTCTAGAGGCATGGCTTTGGTGTATACGGCCGGCAGATACGTTGACCACTAGCGTATGTCTGTCGGCCACATGCTGTTTTTAACCAAAACTAGATGAAATGCCCGTGCGTTGCTACGGTATCCAAAGATTAGAATACAATTAATAGGATCAAACAAAATGGTCAAAGATTATGTCACCTACTTTTAAAATAGAACAGATAGATAACATGCATCTTTTGAACAATAACCGTCAACATCACATTAAGGCATATATATACACTGGAATTTTTGTTTCTAAAATGCAAACAGCTTTGATATCTCATACATGGTAGGTCCTTGCAAGACCTGCAAAATATTTTGTCGATACAATAATAAAAGTACTCAAAAACATACCAAACCTAGAACTTTGCTAGCTAACACTAAAAAATTGAATGAGATACCAAATCTAGAAGACACAACACGGTTCCACCCCAATCTGCCTTTGGGTCATTGGGTGTTGGACGCCACCATAAAATCTCATCACCATCCTTTCAGCCAGCTTAAGCATGCTCTTCGTCCCCTCCATGCTAGGCATTACTGCAGCAAATGATTCTTTCACAAGGATATGTATCTGAACATTTCTGGGATCCAATAGGATAGAGAGCATATGGTGTACACGAGCAATGGAGAGCAGTCAGATTAATAAGATGTGGCTACTGACTCCAACACTAAGATGTGGCCACTGACTCCAACACCCAAAGCAAAGTAGAGTGAGAAGACCATTGTGCAAACACCACAATCGCCATGGGACAAGTTACAAGATTAGCTTTTGAATTACCTAAATATCTGAGCACCTGCACATATTTATTGAACATGAGAGGGAGGCTGTAGAGCATGAGCATAGCTGAGTGCTGCGGGTGACCAACCCCCTCCAGTTTGTTTTGCATAAACACGGAGTAGAATCATACAAAAGCCTACAGTGAAATCAGCATCACCCAGGAAAACAAAGGAGAGGCTAGAAGAGGTACATTTAAGCAAAAATACCTTTAACCACACCATGAGGGCGGCCTTCTGCTCTGGTGTGAGCTCTGCATTAATGGAAAATAAAAATGTCATTGTAAACTGTAAGGCTTGATTTAATCCTAATCAAACCAAACTGCAACGTGGAAAGAAATTCCAAGAAACTAACAGCAAACTGATATGACATTAAGCAAACCAAATACTGGGGCTTGCAGATCCATGAGGACTAACAAAATCACCTCCAGAGCCCTCTTTTGACATAGATTTGGGGAAACAAAATCTTGAATGTCTAACTAAATTTCTGAAAGAAGACAGACAACAACAACTTAATTGTCAGAAATGCTAACTACATCAAACCTTCATTCCAAAAATTCTGAAATTTTGTGAGCATACTATAGCCTCCAAACCTATATCTTTGTGAACTACTGGTTTCTGATTTGAAGTCATTCTTATCCGGTAAAGGCAGAGGGGGTAAACATCGTCTCAACTTAGCTGAAATCACCCAAGCACAGATTTCTACCCCTAAAAAACAAATTCATATCAGGATTCCAGAGCTCCTCTAAAGATCTATTTTGCCAATCTAGAAAGCTTATGAAAAAAACCTATAACTCTCTAGGCAACAGTTCGGTGAACACAACTTGCTGAAAACTAAAAGGAAGGGAAACCCCATTCCCTCCACTGATGTAGGCCACAGGTGTATAACAATTGATTCCCCGCACCATAACTCATCTAAACATGAAAAATCCTCTATCCTGCATGGCAGTACCATGGATGTTAATATGACACCCTGTCTTAAAGTTGAGTTTACTGTTTTAGTTAGAGTCGCAGCAGGTATTCAGTTGATAAATCAGAAAAAAAAAAGTTGGTTACGGTAGGTTTGCAGTTGTTTAGATCCTACATAATGAGTCCCGGAGGTTCAAGTGTTGGGACCACTGTTGCAAGATCCTACAGCATGAGCCTCATGTTAGAGTAAAAAATGGTAATCACTTGCAATATTGAATTACCCTAATACACAAGCAAAAAGGAGATCCCAAACTTATCTATAACAGAGCAAAACAACGTGAAAGTTATCATCCACACCTACAACTCAAATCCTCCACTTCGGAAAAGTTGTCTTGTTATTGGGTAATGAAGCAACACCTAGCCAAGTTCCTTCATTTGGAGTGCCCAAAATTCTGCATTAACAGAAGAGAATGCACATCACAGATAAGATATTTCTTTTGGCACCATGCAACAAACTAATAAAATAATGACATATTCTTCAAAAGGAAAGGAGCAGATATAGAGCATCATGTTAATGACAGTTCTTCCATATAAATGCCAGTCCAGATAAGATATTTTGAATCACTGGAGCACGGATTCATCTCATCAGCGAGTGGCAACGCAACAACCAGTACAGAACTGCTTAGATTGAGTTCAAGGGGCATTTCATCAAACGGCTTACCTGCATAGTGCATACCGTAAGTTGAGTAGGCTAGTGCAGTAGATACAATCCATCCTTATTCAGCTCAAGCCCAGCAAAAACAGATACAGGTACAATCCAACACGCCTAGCAGGCTAGCTTGTACAATCAAGGAACTAAGCAATATATAAGCAAGCAACACATAATGTTAATAAATCATGATCAACAAACAGGATGCATGGAGTGGGCAGTGACAGAGAGAGCAGCAATAGTACAATTACGCCGTAGGCTGCCTCTTGGTCCAGGAAGAAGCGAACGTCTTCTCCACCCTGTACATGGGCTCCGGCTGCAGCACCAGATGGATGTTGATGCCGCTGCCGCCACTGCCAGGGTACAGGTACACCATGGCATCCATCTTCTTGTTCTTGCCGCTACAGATGCGCTCAGGCTGTCCAAAGCCGAAGTCGGACGACCTTGAACAGCGGTGAGCTGCCGACGGTCACGTAGTTGGGCGGCGGCGTCATTGTAGTGGAACAGCTTGGGCGTCACACCAGTACTCTCATAGAACGCCCCTCTTCCTCACCCCATGGTTGCGCCCCCTGTGCGCCGCCATGCCGGGGCCCGGGCCCTCAGCCAGCGTGAAGGCAGCGACTGGCCCCGGCCGGCGCGAAGGCAGCGACCGCCGGGGCCTCGCCCGTCGCGGGCATAGCGCCCGACCAGCACCAACAGGCTTGCCCGGCTCAAGGGCCATGCCTAACCGCTTCCTTGGCTGTCACCATCTTCAACCTCGCCTCTACGCTCGGAGCTTCGGACGGTCGCCGGTGTCGGACTACAGGGCGGCGGTACCGACGGTAGGGGTTCCCAACGGAGGGGGTAGCGTGGCCGCCCTACCTCGCCCCTGTAGGTGGGTCCGCCTCTGCGCCGGATCTGTCGAGCACTTGAGAGAAGGGAGGTGGGCAGGAGGCGACGGTTGGGGTGCGGGCTGGGCTTGCGGAAGGGATGGGGAGGTGCGGGTGGCGGCGTGGCCGCGTGGGGATGGGGAAGAGGGGCACGCAATGCAACCGCTCCCGCGCGGGCGGGGATTAGGAGCGGAGCGGGTCATTAGCGGTCCCATCAGACGATAACATTTGGATTTTTTTAAGTTGCAGAGATATACGTACAGTACATATTTTGGGTTTGCTTCACGTTATGCAAGGGAACTCTTATCTTACTGGATCCACGTGTCACATGGGAGGAGAGCCAATTGAGTTCGGTCCTGGATGAAGCAATCACCACGTATGTGCGGCCGGAAAACATCTCGGCTAATTGACAAGTCGAGTCCGTTTTTTATTAAAAAAAACGTGAGTTTTATAGAAGCCTTATCGCAACGGATAATTGTTGCACGTACATAAGGACGTGCCTTTCCTTGCATGCGAATAAAAAGACTGCCTCCGAATATCTCTCAGGCGTTAACAAATTTAGACATTTAATATTTTTTTTATATATACATCATGAATTGTACTTTAGCTTATTGTATTTGCTCGTGAATAAGAGAGTCAAAAACAAAATTCTGTTAGAAGCAAACAAACATTACAAAGCTTTTGTCATGGATTCATCTGGAATGAAAGCACGATAGTCTTTTTTTATCCCGTTGCAACGTACGGGCATATTTGCTAGTATATATAAATATATGTCACATATTCTGCCGACTAGCTCATTTAACATGTAATTTGTAGCTTATGCATAGCATGACAAACTACAAGATGATATTTTTTTTATGGATGGCTCAATAAACTGATTGTGTGAACTATTAACTTGTTACTTTAGTTCTTGTGTAAATTGTATTGTGTTATTTGTATGAACATGAATGGCCGAATTATGAATTTATGATGTATTGTGGCTTGTGACCTACTATATATTGTCCTAGCGAACTCTATGTAAGTGAGATTGATTGATATATTTGCGTGTTGTTTAACTATGAATTTATTAGTGAATAAAGTTCGCTGGTGGTCCTTAAACTTGCGCCGTTATGTCATCCCAGTTCTAAACTCGTAAAACGGACGTTTACCTAAACACTGTTCAGGTTTCACTCTAGCCCAACCAGGCGCCGACGCACGTACAACTTTCGCGATTCCCCACTGCAGTGTGTTTAACCCTATGTCTCCGTTCTTGTGGAGCACTTACCTAGCCGCTGCAGTGTCTGTCGCCTCCGCCGCCAGACGTCATCGCTTGAATCACCCCTCGCCGTAGCTTCCTTCGCCCGCATCCACTGTAGATCCTCCGCCATGGCTACCTCTTCCCTCAACATTCGAGCTCCTCAATGTCTCGTTTTCGCCAAAGGAAGAGACCGGACCTTGACCTAATCACGTGCAATAAGTGCGGGCTTCACACAGTTCTAGAGTTGGAAGACCAAAACTGATGAAAATGGAAATGAGAATCAAGGCCTCATATATTTACGAGTGCCTAGCTCGCAATGTAAGTGGTTTGGATTTGGTTGTTCAGTTTATCGAAAATTTGGTTAATTTTTGGTGAGTTTTCCTCGCTTTTGAGTGAATCCCGTTCTTGCGGTGGGATGGATCTAGATGCAAGTTTTGAAGGGGATTCAAACAAACACTAATTAAAAAACTATTTTTAAGTGAAACACCCATGTGTTATGGTAAAGAGCAAAAGCAGTGTAGCACAAACTTTAAGCAACACACTGAACCATAGTTGTGAATTCCATTCCGGTACCGGCCGGAATGGCCGGAATGCCTCGTACCGGCCCCTAAACCGGTATAGAAGAGCCCCAATCCCGTACCGGGTCAAATACCGGTCAATGCCGGTCAATACCGGTCAAATACCGGCCAATACCGGCCAATACCGATCAAATACCGGTCAATACCGGCCGTGGCTGCATGTATTATATTTTTTCATGTATGAACTTTGGAGTTTAAACTTTGTAATAAGGTCTTATGAACTTGTTCAATGATATTTTAGTTTGGTAAAAATGTTAATTATGCCATAAGTTAAGTCAAAATATATTTATATGTACATTTATGTATAAGTTTATTCACATATTATTATTATTATTATTATTATTATTATTATTATTATTATTATTATTATAAAGTCCGGAATGGTACACCGGTATGAGCCGGTACCGGAATGTTCCATTTCAATAGCCAAAACAGAATGGCCTCCGTAATGAAATTTACAGGTTAGCACTGAACACCGCAAAACATTTGGACCGGCACAGTCGTCGCAGACAAAAAGCAAATGGAAAAATTACAGAACAGCCGACATGTACTCGTCTGTCCCTAAATATCCGTCATTTCCGCTTTCCGAGAAACAACTTTGATTAAATATATATTAAAAATTATTAATATTTATGGTAAATAATTAGTATCATTAGAAAGACTTTGAATCTAGTTTTTTAATATATTTATTTAGAGATACAAACGTTGCATGTATTTCTATAAATTGAGTACACTCACAACAACTGCGACATTTATATAGATACGGAGGGAGTACTTACGCTTCAGTCACGGTGACCGCAAGTGTACATATCTATGCAGCTTTTTACATGCATGCATGTGGATTGGACTGACGCCACAAGCCAAGTATTATTAACCAATCATGCATCAGCAAATTCAATTCCTTTGCTCCAAGTGAAGCTACCCCGAACACTTTTCGCGCGCATTCCGTCATTGCACGCCTGGTTATTAGATCGTTTGCATATCTGTGGTGCAGCCAAACCAGAAACAATACCAGTAGTTGCGCTCCCGTGAAATGAATATCTTCGTCCAAACGTCATGTGCGTGGATTTTCCGACGTACTAGATCAGCTAGTCTGCAGGCACCAATGCAACTTCAGCAGTGCCTATGCGTATCCAGTTTGGCACCAACTCGCGTAACGGAACAGTTCACGCGCATCGGCGCAAGCATGAGAACTCGTTTGCACGTACGTAGGAGTATGTAGCTAACCGGCCTGGTTGTTGCACCGATTCGCGCGAAAGCGAACTCCATGCCTTAGGGTTGAATCATCATCATCATCGTCCGGGACTCGGGACTCGGGAGCATGTTGTTAAATCGCGCCAAGGCGCCGCGGGGCAGCAGGGCCGCGGCAACAGCAGCGCTGCTGGCTCTCGCCGCCTGCAGCTTCTGCGCAGCCACTGAAGACGGCGGCGTCGTGGGCGGCGGTATGACGGGCTCGCGGTCGCGGCAGCTCGTCCTCCTGGTTGACCAGTCCGGCAAAGGCGACCATAGGAGGATCCAGGACGCGATCGATGCCGCACCGGGCGCGAGCAACAGCGACGGCTCCGCCGGCGGCAGCGTCGTCATCCGGATCAGGCCCGGAGTGTACAGGCAAGTACATATATAGAGTGAACGATGCTCTCTCGATGGGTGTGGCCTAGTACGCATGCATGTTCATGTTCATTTGTGGATCCACATGCATGTTGATCAAGCTAATCTTTCTCCGGGTTTTTTTTGTGTTTGTTTGAAAGGATCAAGCTAATCTCTAGTGCTACATGTGTCTGCACTGTCCTTTGCAGAGAGAAAGTGGTGGTGGACAAGCCTTGCATAACTCTTGTGGGCACGAGCGCCAGCTCGACCGTCATCACCTGGAACGAGTCCTGGGTGGCCTCTGACAGCCCGACAGTGTCCGTGCTAGCCTCCGACTTCATCGCCAAGCGCATAGCGTTCCAGGTGTGCATATATATGCAGTCTTGATTAATTGGTTCCTGTGCTTTAGCATACATAATATAGCAAGGTCTTGATTGGTTCCATTACTCATTTGCAATGCAGAACACATTCGGGACTAGCGGGCCGGCGGTCGCCATGAGGGTCGCCGGAGACAGGGCGGCGTTCTACGGGTGCAGGTTCGTGTCGTTCCAGGACACGCTCCTGGACGACACGGGGCGCCATTACTACCGTGGCTGCTACGTCCAAGGGGCCACCGACTTCATCTTCAGCAATGGCAAGGCTCTGTTCGATGTGCGTACGGCGTACATGTCGGTGGCGGATCTACAGGGGGGGCTGGGGGGCTCCAGCCCCCCTAATGACTTGATTTACCACTAAAAATACTGTAGCAAAACCTTAAATCACCATTAAATCTTCATGCAAATCAATATCTCCATTGTTTTAGCCCCCCTTGATTCTCATCCTGCATCCGCCACTGCCTGTCGATCGATCAATCATCAAATCCATATTGCCCTTTCATCCTCACACGTTTCTGCTACTCGATGAAATTGATGTCGTCCGCAGAAGTGCCACCTGCACTCCGTCTCGCCGGCCGGCGGCGCGTTCACGGCGCATAAACGGTCGTCGGAGTCGGAGGACACTGGGTTCAGTTTCGTCGGGTGCAAGCTGACGGGCATCGGGGTCGGCACGTCCATCCTGGGCCGGCCATGGGGTCCCTACTCCCGCGTCGTCTTCGCGCTCAGCTACATGTCCAGCACGGTGAGGCCCCAGGGCTGGGACGACTGGAGCGACGCCGACAAACAGAGACAGAGGTGCACATTACAGCTGCGTGCCTGCGTGCTGAAACTCTCGCATGCATGCGTTCTCCGATCCTGACGTGTTCTGGTTCAATATAATAATGTGGCCGTGCAGGACCGCGTTCTACGGGCAGTACCAGTGCTACGGGGAAGGCTCCAAAACTGACGGAAGAGTTGCGTGGTCTCACCAACTGACGCAGGCTGAAGCTGCACCGTTCATCACCAAAGTTTGGGTTGGTGGCCAGGAGTGGCTTCGGTAGAAAACACTACGTATATCACCAAACGTTTGCTGTGTGGCTGGCTAACTGTACGTGCGTGTGATTCAGTTCTCTCAGGATGTATCCATCATTTTTTTTATGAACTATATGATGGAAACCATGCTCTCTCTCTCTCTCTCCATTCCATCTGTTCCAGTATGGGAACCATGGTCAGTTCTCAGTTGGTGACTCCGTGGGCGCCGGCGAACAAACTTGTTTCATTTCATATAGGACTCTGGCTCACTTTGAAGCCAATCCATTGGCAACGGTGAGACCTTAGGTGTATGCTACACTATCACTAGCTGTCAAAGCATTTTTGCCTCGGCGCGGTGATGCCCCACCAACTGTGAAACAACCTTTCCACTCTGATCGGTAGCCTGCTCTTCCGAAGAAACCAAAAATTTCCGACGAACCGTCTCCTCTTCTAAGTGACTCAAGGATGAATGCCACTTATAATCGTCTCTTCAACTCGAAGATAAGACCACGGCATGTTGTCACTTTGTGTGATACCGTTGTTCACTCGGAGCACGGTACTACTCTAAGTTTGACTAAATTTATATAACAAAGTAATTAACATTTATGACCTCAAATAGATAAACTATAAAAGTGCATTTCGTAAGGTGTCTAATAATATACTCCCTCCGTACCCAGAAAACAAGTCGTTTAGGACATGATTGTGCTTACCAAGGAGTCATTAATTAGAGGGTATTTTTCCCTGTCTACCCCTATTAAATAGGGTTGGGGGTGGATTCTATACGAGAAAGTTCTCCAGGTCAGATGGTTAGTGCATCGAGGCGTTGGCCGTGAGGTTACGGGTTCGATACCTGGTGGGCGCGATTATTTTTGTTACTTGCTAGATTTTGCATCAGATTTTTGCATGGCACTGTGGCCCTGCGTGGCGCGTGCCCTGTGGCTGCATGGCGCGGAATTTGGTTTGGCCGGGCGAGGCGCGCGCGCTGAGCGCATTTGGCAGCGTTTCTTCGCGCGTTTGCATCTGATTTTTCGCTCTGTTTTCACAGGTTTTGTGATGGCGCCACAGTATTCTAAATTTAGCGCTCGATTGATCCGTCGTTTGAGTTCCACCGTGGCTATTAAAACGGAGTCTTTCCCCCGGCTTCTTCTCTTTCCTTAACCGTGCTCTTTTCTTCTCACTTCCCTCTCTTCTCTTTCCATAACAGCTGCAATGTTGGCTGATACAAGAGTGGCTGCCTTTGACCTGAACGTTCGCTTAGAAGATGATGACAACGACTTTGATCTGAACGTTGGCTTTGAAGAAGACGACAATGGTAATGTGTTTCCTTGTTTGATTTTTGTTCTTTCCTTCAAGCTCCATCTTTCCTTATTTTTTTTGTTTCCTTTTTCGGACAGGGTTCGACGTCGACGAGCCACAAGATGACGACCACAACGACGAGTTTGACGTCGACGAGCCAGAAGATCACCATGGCGGTAATACATCACTTAGCGTTTGTGTGTTTCCTAGCATACGCAGATTTTGCTCGGTTCTCATATCATTGTTCTTTATTTACAGTACTTGATTTGAACTTACCACTAGATGAGTTCGGTGCTGTTGATTTCTACTACGTACAAAATCTTGCTGGTAATCCTGCATGTCGTGCCTATTATTTTCATACAACATGTACCGTACAGAATATGCATGCCGTGGCTGATCCTTTGAATGCGCTTGTTTTTTTTTTTCTTTTAATAGAACCTTCTTGATTAGGGACTTCATGATACACAAGGTGCTACCGGCCATTAGAGCCAAATGGCCTAGAGAGGATGTGAACAAGCCAATTTTCATACAACAAGACAATGCACCTTCACATTTGAAAGTGGATGATCCTATTTTTTGTGAGGCCGCCAAGCAAGAAGGTTTTGACATTCGACTCATTTGTCAACCACCCAATTCTCCGGATTTGAAAGTGGATGATCCTATTTTTTGTGAGGCCGCCAAGCAAGAAGGCGAAAGGAAGCAACAAGTTCAAAATTCCTCACATGCGAAAAGATAGACTAGAGAGAGAAGGACGGCTGCCATTGCAAATTTCTTGTGAAGCTTCCTTGCTTGCTGAATGCATTGCTAGTCTCCCTGTACCAAATTAGAAAATGCAAGCATGTTAGCAAATTAGAAGATGCAAGCATGTTAGTCTTTGCATCACGCTAGTTAGAGCTTTTGTTAGCCGAATGAGACATGTACCTTAATGTTGTTCTTCTGCATCTTGCTTCTTCTTTGCAACACACTCGCGCTTCTTCTCGTCGATCATCTTGAGCACCTATGGAGGTAGCACGATCCACCAATCGCCGTCCATCACGACATTGTCAACTCCGGCGTGATGGAGTTTGGCAACACCTCAATGGAGTCCAGCACCATGTCCTCCGAGTCCATCACCACGCCGGAAATGGAGTCCGGCACCTCGACGGACTCCATGGCCACCGAGTTCAGCGCGTCGGCGGAGTGCTGCACCTCGACGGCCTCCATGGTCTCCTCCATGGCGCTTCCGACGATCTTGTTGCCGAACTCCATGGCGCGAACGAGCAACGGCGGCGAGGAACGGCGGTGAGGGTCGGCGACGCGGCGAAGTAGGCAAGCGTGCTGAGGAAAAGCGGAGGCAATCGTGCTGTGGTCTCTGCCTTGGCGGCTGGCCGAGGCGAGCGTGCTATGGACTGCGTTGAAGGCAGGTGAGAGAGCCGAGCGGGCGGCGACCGAGGGGACCGAGGCGTCACGATTATTGCGCATTGAAGCCAATCAGTTGCGCGTGCGCGAGCGGCGTTGCCCAGGGGCAATCGCGTCCAAATGCCCCCTCGCGGCGCTGCGACGACATGTTTTGCGAAAACGACTCCACAGCCCAGAACGACTTGAAATCTGGGTATGGAGGGAGTACTCACATGATGACATTATAAATGCATCGAAAAACTTAATCAAAGGTATGCTAGTTTGACTTGGGACAACTGAACAGGATCGAGGAAGCACTCGCTGTAGCCGCACGCCCCAAAACAGGAAAAAAAATGTATTTAGCCGTTATCCGGTTGTTTTCCGGGGGAAATTGCACTTGCTTTTAGCAAAACGAGTGCAATCGACGCAGCAGAACGGCGATCTCAAATCACAATTGAACAAAAGTTCCCTTTGTTCCTTTCAGATAAAGATTTTGCCATGAGTAGAATGTACTGTAGATTAGGGTTTTCACATACCAGCGGCCATCTCTCTCGGTCCGTTATGGCCGGTTGGTGCCAAGAATACGCTTGCCCCGATAAAGGCGAGCAAGCAATGAGAACTTTTGTTTCTGATGAGCAACAACTATGTAAACGGTGTGTCCACGTACGTCAGTGATTCCTTTAAGGCAAAGGACACACAGGTGTTCAACCTAGGATCGATCAGTGAGGCCCAAGAACAAACCCTGCTTTGACGATAAAAAGGAATACATGAGGTAAACGATACAGTTCGCTTCGACGCCGCCGAGCGATGTCCAGCAGCTGCCATGGCACTCCTCGCGCTCGCACTACTGACTACTCATGTCGTCGTCACAGTTTCCTTCACGCATCGCCTCGACCCTGCGTTACTCTCCCGACCGTTCCAGCCGGCCATCTCACCACCCACCACTCCAGCTCTGCTCTGGTCTCCAAGACTCCAACCACCTTGTTGTTCAACCAAGCTAAGTGATTTCCCACTTCGTCAGAGCCTCGGCGTCTGTGAAGATATATGGAGACGCAACGCGCACGGCCACGGAGTGCCGTCACGCTCTCATCGCCCTCTGCAGCTGCAATGGCGATGGCCTCCTCTCGGCACGGGCTTCCCCTGGTGCTCTCGGCTCTCCTCCTTGCAGTCCTCACTCTCTCCGCGCAGGCTGACGTCAAGAGATACCAATTCGACGTGAGTATATACATATATGCTGTTGATTTTGTCATTGTTCTCGGTTTGTGGTCGTGGAGACGTACAATTCGCCGCTTTGATCGTACGCATGCAGATCGTGATGAGCAACGTGAGCCGGCTGTGCCATGCGAAAGCCATGGTGACCGTGAACGGCAGCTACCCTGGGCCGACCATCTACGCCCGCGAAGGGGACCGCGTCGTCGTCCGCGTCACCAACCGCGTCCAGCACAACGTGACGATCCACTGGCACGGGCTGAAGCAGCGCCGGAACGGGTGGGCGGACGGGCCGGCGTACGTCACGCAGTGCCCGATCCAGGGCGGCGGCGCCAGCTACACGTACGACTTCAACGTCACGGGGCAGCGCGGGACGCTGTGGTGGCACGCGCACATCGCCTGGCTGCGCGCCACCGTCCACGGCGCCATCGTCGTCCTCCCCGAGCGCGGCGTCCCCTACCCGTTCCCCAAGCCCGACGCCGAGGCCGAGATCATCCTGGGTACGTGAGTACGTAGTGACCGATCGGTCGATCGGACGATGCACCCACTGTCTAGCTTGCGTTACGCTCTGACGAACGACGCTCGATCGTACTGGTTGGTTGTTGGTGTGTCGATCGCAGGCGAGTGGTGGCACGCCGACGTGGAGGCCGTGGAGAAGCAGGGACGCATGCTTGGCATGGCGCCCAACATGTCCGACGCGCACACCATCAACGGCAAACCCGGGCCGCTCTTCCCGTGCTCCGAGAAACGTGCGTTGGGAATGTTGCTTATGATGGTCTCTTGGACTGATGGGTTCTTGTTGGTACTTTTGCATTGCTAATGATACAAGGCAAGGTATTGGTGTTACTAACGGTGCTCCCCGTGCATATGTTATGTCTTGCTTCGATCAGATACGTACGCACTGCAGGTGCAGTGGGGGAAGACGTACCTCCTCCGGGTCATCAACGCTGCAGTGAACGACGAGCTCTTCTTCTCGATCGCCGGGCACACCATGACGGTGGTGGAGATCGACGCCACCTACACCAAGCCCTTGGCGGCGTCCACCATCCAGCTCTCCCCGGGGCAGACCACCAACGTGCTCGTCCGGGCGGACCAGAGGCCCGGCCGGTACTTCATGGCCGCCAAGCCCTTCAACGACGTGCCCGTCCCCGCGGACAACAAGACGGCCACCGCCATCCTCCAGTACGCCGGCGTCCCGACCTCCGTCCTCCCCGCCGTGCCCCGGCTGATGCCCGACACCAACAGCACGGCCTCCGTGGCCGCGTTCCACGACAGGCTCCGCAGCCTCAACTCGGCGCGGTACCCGGCCGCCGTGCCGCGCGCCGTGGACCGGCACCTGCTATACACCATCGGGCTCAACATCAACCCGTGCGCGTCGTGCCTGAACGGCTCCCGCCTCGCGGCGTCGCTCAACAACATCACGTTCGTGATGCCCCGGGTGGCGCTGCTGCAGGCGCACTACGGCGGACTGAGAGGCGTCTTCGCCGCCGACTTCCCCGACCGCCCGTCGGCGCGGTTCAACTACACGGGCGTGCCGCTCACGGCGGGGCTCGGCACGTCGCTGGGCACGAGGCTGAGCAAGGTCGCGTACAACTCCTCCGTGGAGCTGGTGCTGCAGGACACCAACCTGCTGTCCGTGGAATCGCACCCGTCCCACCTCCACGGTTACAACTTCTTCGTCGTCGGGAGGGGCCTCGGCAACTTCGACCCGGCAAAGGACCCCGCCAAGTACAACCTCGTGGACCCGCCCGAGAGGAACACCGTCGGTGTGCCCGCCGGCGGCTGGACCGCCATCCGGTTCAGGGCAGACAATCCAGGTGTTTGGTTCCTGCACTGCCATCTGGAGGTGCACACGAGCTGGGGCCTCAAGATGGCCTTCCTGGTGGAGGACGGCAATGGCCCTGATCAGTCGGTGTTGCCGCCGCCCAAGGATTTGCCCAAGTGCTGAAGCGGCGACCGCACAATTCCCTTGCAAATGCCCGCGATTTCTTTCCTCCTTCTGCTTTGTAACGAACCCCTCTGCAAGAAGTTTGCAGTGGATCTGTGTAAGTATTACAGGCTTCCAGCCATACTAAAATATCTGCGACTGCGAGCCCAGCGTTCTGTCCTTGTTGAGACTCACTGGCGAACCTGCCCGTGTGTTGCGACGAGAGAAAAAAAAACTACGTTAATAAGACTAGAGAGAAAGAAAGCTACAATTCTTATTTACTTTTAAAGCTACTCTTTCTATTCCAAATGATAAGACGCTTGGTTTTTTAGATATATAATAAGAAAGCTAAAATATTTTATAATTTAGAATAGGGGGAGTATAAGTTATTTTATGATGACCATGGCATTCCTAATATTAATATTGGTAATTATATGACAATGTCTAATTATTTAGATAACAAACTACTCATATTTCACATTGAAATTTTATTAGTTGGACCAGGTTCTATTCTGATCAAAACTACATCAATGATTTAGTGGTAGAAATATTTGTTTATTAGGGATTATGGATTGAAAAGGGTTCAGGTTTCCAAGATCCATAATATTATATATTTTATATATTTTTATCTTCTTTATATTACATATAAGAAAAAATGAAAGATACTTTAACATAGACGTCCACAATACCACTGAAAGCATAGCGCCGTTAAATCCTGGAAAAATCCAGGAAAATGTGAGTACACGTGTCAAGTTGAGGACTTGAAAGCATAACACCATTAAATCCTGGAAAAACCCAGAAAAATACGAGCACACGTGCAAAGTTGAGGATTTAAACCTGGGTGGGCAGGTTCGACTACCAGGAACCTAGCCAGTTCAGATAAGAATGTAAAAAGTCGTGTGGATGAAACACACCTACTCGGTGAGCAGGGGGGAAAATGAAAAACAGACAGGAAAAAAAAGGGGATGACACGGGCTCCGCGGCAGACGGAATAATAATCAAGCTAAAGCCTAATTAATTAAGGGCTGTCTTATGGAAAGAAAATTGCGTGCGGAAGGGGGAGGGCGCTGTGCGTGCTGGTTTTGACGGAACGGTGACGGTGGCTGTGGAGAGTTTGTATCGTTGATCCTGTGGATTAAATCAGAAGAGAAATATGATTTTTCCTCTGTGATTTGTGCCGATAGGACTCTCAATCGTCAGCACAATGGTGAGGCCAGTTGCACAATAACATGAAAAAATAAAATTGAAAAAATAGTAAACCTGTCGGTGTGCTTTAACGGTACATAATCCGTATAGCAATTGTCCAGCGGGACATAAGTCTGAGTTATATATGTAGGGTGCATCTCAATACTATTGAAATCGAACTCTATATTTATCATCGCAATATAAGTTTGAGTCATATACAGCGGAAGAAACTCTCCACCACCTAGGTAGTTAGGAGAGGGCTAGACAAAAAGAGAATAGGGAGAAATTTTGCCTCTTTAATATTAGGCTAGCAAAAGTGGACGTGCGTTGCAATGGAACACAACATATATAGGAATCAGACTCCGCATCACCGCAACGCGAGTTGTTTTAACTTGTATGAGCGTGGGTCATGACTCCGGTTTATATAAGACATTCGGAGGACGCGACCTAATACGTATTGGAATCAACCCTCCATAGATTGGTAGATGCGGGGAAAAAATTTGCCCTCTAATGCTGGGTATATATAGATGTACGAACTTAGAAAAAGAGATATTTTGGAAAATAAAAGAGGAAAAAAAGTCTAAAATAGGTATGTGAAAGAAAGGGCTCCTAACGTTCGGACGTTAATTACGAACAAAAAAAAATGAACGTGAAAACAGAGCAACGGATGGAAAGAAAGGTGAGTCGGACACGGAACGGAAAAAAAATCCGCAACAGTTAGTTGGACGAAAGATTTTGCGTAAGAAATTTTGCCTCTTTAATATTAAGAATAGAAATATGCACCTAAGGCCCATACATGTCTGTAGAGTACATCTAAACCCATGATTAAACAAACAATACTCCCTCCGTCTCAAATTATAATTCAGCATCTCCAACAGTTTGACATTTTTCGTTTCCTAAATCATGGTGTTTGCCAACTCCCAAAATAATATGGGGAGAGAAAAAAGAGCTCATCTCCAAGGGTTTGATATAATTTACTTCCCAAAATTAAAAGTTGGTCCCACATATCGTTTTTTTTTCACGGCGCCGCCGCCGTACTTCGTCGTGCCGTTGCCTCGTTCCCGGCGTCATGCGCCAGAACGCCGGCGTGCACCTCCTGATCACCTCTGATCTTCCCAGCTGGCACGGCACACGCAGAGCTAGCAGAGCAGCACGCATGCAGCAGCTACAGACAGCAGGCAATCTTCAAGCACGCCGGCAGACAAGACAGCGAGCCTGACTACACCATCACCACCATGTCGCTTCACACCATGACCCGACCATGACCATGACCACACCATGACACGCGTACTACCTCCTTCTGGATTCTCTGAATCACAACAGCGGCGCAGCAGGTCATATCACAGCAGCGGCGCAGCAGGTGACCTCGCTTCCCTTCTCTGAATCACAACAGCGCAGCAGGTCATCACGGCACGCTGGCAGCAAGCAGAGCGAGCGGCGCGGAAGGAGTCAGATGCGCGCTCAAGACACGCGCGCATATATGCGCGCTGGGAGGAGAGTTTTGCCAAGTTAAGGAGGATGGGGAGCGAGGATGCCAAACTATTGGAGAGTGTTTTTTCTCATTTTATTAAAAAATTAAGGATGACAAAGGTGGATGGCAAACTGTTGAAGATGCTCTTATATTTTTTTTGGAGAGTTAAAACATCTCAGGTTTGACCAAAATTAATATGGCATCTCTGTCGCCTAGTGCAACTCGACGTCTCGACTCAGTCCACGCAATGAAGGAATAGAGGAGTTTGACCAAAATTGAGATGCTTTGACACTCTAATAAGTTAAAATAACCTATAATTTAGAAGGAACGAAGTATCTATAAGAGCAGCAGGCATGACAGACTCCCTCTTCGCCGTGCAGTCTGACTGTACCTCACCGACTCAGCTCGTGCCTTGCACGAGCGCCTCCCTGACGACACCACTGGAGCGCGAGAGAAAAAACATTACTACATGAGACGGATGATGACAGCGCTAGCGAGCGCTCGGCGTCGTGTATGTCTGTGGACAAAGTGATCGCTTCTTTCCAAGTGCGTGGATAGATCGAGAGCTAGAATAAGGAGTCGATGGAGAGAGATTTTTCTATTAAAGTTGAGATTGGGAGTTGCTTTACCAAACTATTGCAAATCAGTACAATTCCCTGACTAATTTGTGGCTCAACAAATGAAAGTCCGTTCACTGCATCTGCATTGTGTTAGGTACTTTAGATCATCTAGGAGTGGATCTAGCGGGTACAAGACTTTCCATTTGGGATAAACCAGTAGAACATCATGGAACACTTACCGGAGAAAAGGAGAGAGAGAAATAGAGAGAGACGCGGTGGAAGTAACTGACCGTCCGGTAGGGATAGATGGAGAAGCTCGAGTCTGCCATCTCGTGGGTAGTGAGGTAGGCGACGGTGTAGGTGAAGCAGTGGTGGTGCAGTGACGCCGGCGGTGGACTTCCCGTCGCTTACAACACTCCCCTCTGGATCGGTTAGGGTTTCTGGTGGGGTGGCGGCGAACCTCATTCTCTGAGCCCCTGGCCCCCACCTCTCTCTTATAGTGTGCTGCGCGACGGGGGCCCACCAGCTAGTTCAACGGCCGGACACCCCCGATCAGGGTGCGATCAAGGCCCCGACTTGGTCGTTGGACCGAGTCGGGAGGAGATCAACTAACATTCTCCCCCTTGATCTCATCTTATACTTTAAACTTTAGACTTAACTTTATACTTATTTCTTTTACCATTTCATCACAGATCAATGCATAGAGCGTGCCTCATCGTCACGGTCAGTCGCCGATAGATTTAACAGCTACAATACACATCTCTGATCTGAAACAGATTCTTTAACTTTGGGCCCTTTTATTGTCCGGAAATCATAGGCTATACCATAAAACCCATGTCGACTGTGTGTTCTCTGAACACACTGGGTGGTAAGCCTTTGGTAAGCGGATCCGCAAGCACTAGCTTGTTACTTTTACGTTCGATACTTTTAGTATGATTCCGGACTTTCTCCTTTACAACGTATAACTTTAATGTTAATGTGTTTGGCAGCACACTTGACTCGTTGTCATAGGAGCAAACTGCTTAAATGGTTATTGTTGTTGACAACCATTATCAATTCCGGGCATATGTTCTTTTAACCATTTTGCCTGTCCCGCGGTCTCATATCATGCTATACTATAACTTTGCATCACTGATGATACTAAAACTGTTTCTTTGGAGCTTTTCCACAATAAAACTCCAACTGCGAGTGTTAGCTACTATGTGGGTTTCACTAAACATCTTGCCAAAATTTAACATTTGTACCCATAACTACTTGAGAGTACTTGTACTTTCTTTCTTAGCATGAGGCCGACATTATTAACTCTATTCCAGTGATCTATATCTGGACTGGACTTTTGCCAAAACAACCCGGATACGTGAACTGTGTCAGGGTAAGGTCTTATCTTTGTACTCATTAGGCTTCCAACAGCTGAAGCATATAGGACGTCCATCTATAACAATCTTACATTGCTTTTGGAACATTAAAGTTCTCAAAACTATTACCCTGACCATGGGAACAGTCGTAGGTTTACCCGCATAGGTACTTTATTTCTTTAGAAACTTTTCTTAGCATGCCTATGCGATAGTCATAATACCTCTTTTCTTCTATCTCGGTGAATTTCAATTCTTATAATGAGATACATTTCACCGAGAATTTTCTTATTGAACCTTGAGGACAAGAACTTCTTCTCATGCAGTAGATTGACATCACTACTAACAATTAAGGTGTCATCCACACAGGATTAGGAAATGAATTTTCCCTTCTATAACTTTGTACAAACGCAATTGTCCTCTCATTCTCTTTAACCCAAAATTTCTAATTGACTATTCAACTTTAAATGCCACTGTCTAGAGATTTGCTCTAGTCCATAAGAGATTTCTACAGGTGGCATCCCTTACGTTCTTTTCTTTTCATGACAAAACCTCTGAGTTGTGCCACGTAATCATTTTCATACAAATCCCATTGGGAAATGTTGTCTTTACTTTCATCTGATGTAACTCAGATCATGATGTGCCACTAGCACTCATTGTAATCTATTCATTCGCTTCGCACAAAATCTTTTGATTCAAGTCGCGCTCCACATCTTTACATATTCCCTTTGGAGTCACATTTTTGTCTTGTAGACCCATTACAGCCTACTGTTTTGGCTCCTTAGGAATTTATTCTAGATCCCAAAATATTATTGGTATTATCGATTCTATTTCATCTTTCTTTGCTTCTTGCCACTTAGACGAGTGAACGCCTCTTATGGCTTCTTCAAATCAGGTGGGATTACCCTCCATTTGAATTTCACTAATATAGACTTTATAATCATCAGAAATATCTGATTTTCTTATTCTTTGAGACTTTCTGGGGCCTCAGCTACTTGCATTTCTTGACCTTTATTGCCAAAATACAATTGATTCTTCAAGGTCCTGTGTAACAAGATCCTTGTTTACATTATTTATCCTCCTTACGGAGTTAGGTCTCTTTGTACCATGCTCCCCCAGATTGTCCCATCTTCAAACTTTCTCATTTTGGGTTTAATCTGCTAAAACTCATATGGTGCGTTTAGCACCGCCTTAATAACTCTGAACTCGTCCAGTATGAATACTGAGCGACTATGCTATCTTCCTATCGGAACTGTAAAAGATCCATGAATTTAGCTATTTCTTTACTTTAGGGGTATCGTTATTATGACCGTCTTACTCCCCCGACGATCACATTCATCTTTTATAGATCACTTTTGCCTTCAATATCACATTCATCTTTTATAGATCACTTTTGCCTTCAATGCATCGCATTATCTGAATTATGGGGAAATATCTTTCTTAATTGTCTTTCTTAATTGATCTCAAATTTCTCCCCCTCGAAATGTGGTATGAACTTTTTCTACCACAATTTTGAAAACTATTTAGAACTCTTGCGAATGAAAAAACTTTGATTACTTACTTCACCCACATGATTACATCATGCAAATGAAATTATTTCTTAATTCGTATGGGAGTACCTTTTTTATTTCACTTCAAGACCTCAACAGAGTCTTTTATCATTAATACTTTCGCAAGTCACGCTTGCATGTCATTCTTATCTCGAGGTTCGTCTGTAACTTTCTGTTCTCCTTAAACTCATTGAGTGCTTAATTACTATGACACAATAGAGGAGCACTGTCAAGCACATGAGTCATCATAACTTTCTCCTACCGTGCAGGATAAGTACTATGCCAAACTTCTCCCGCCATGCAGGATTGATTAATACAAGTACTATGCCATCTTTACCCCGCCATGCGGGTACTTTCTCAAACTTTTCCCGTCATGCGGGTACTATCACAAACTTTTTCCCGTCATGCGAGATAATTTTCTTGAAGGGACATAAATGTCAATATTGGCTCATATTCAATCATCAAATTTAGAAATAAATCCAAATACTCTTTAACACACATGCTTAATCCGACGTTGGTCAAATTAAACATGCATGTCACTTATTACATTTCATATCATGATGATTAAGACTAAAATTGTATTACTTATTACATCTCTTATCTTGATGATAAAAACTAAAACTAAATTCTTCTTCATAAGGAGTACATAAAAGGCATTTATTAAACTAAACTCTTATTGTTCTATTTCTTTTCTTGGATCAATATCCTAGAATTCTTTTCTTTTGAAGTCATTCTTTAAAGAGAACACAGTCCCTTATACAATGGCATTCTTTCTGCAAAAATTTGTACTTTTCATCTTCTGAGTCACAAGTACCCAGCTCATTTCCTTTTCACCCTTCAAGAATAAAGGCACGAAGTTCTTTATCTGAAAAACATTAATCAATAATCATCAATAATGCTCATTAAACTTTTAAAACTTTATGTTCTATTCTATATCACCGTTGGGCAGAAATAGAATAAAACAACATTCTTCTACATTAATTCCACATCACCGTTGGGCAGAAATGGAATTGACATATGAAAACTCAATTATCTTATAACCCTCTTCAAAATTAAATTCTCCCAATTTAATTTTGAAGATCATCATCATCATTGCAGCGGAAACATGAAAATACATTTCATTCTGCTCTCTCTGGAGCATCTCTTGTTTCTTATCTATTCTCTGAAAATTGGTCACTTTGATGCAAAATTCATCGGAGATTTAAACTTTAAACATAAAACGCATAGAATTATAATATTGTTATCATCAACGTTGGTCAGAAAATAACAATATTATAATTTATTTTAACTATAAACCGACTATTCCTCCAATATTTTTTTTTGGTTCCAACTTTAACTGGAGGATAAACTTTCCATCATTTTACTGAATTAACTATAACTGCTCTTCGAATTAAATTCTCCCGTTGGTTCGAATTTAATAAGAAGATAGTATACTTTAGCTTTATAGCAGAAACTTTAAAGTAATACTTATTCAAAAACATCACTCTGTACTTATCCACTCTCTAAACAAAATATCCCGTTGGATCAAAATGAATAGAGATGAAAAACTATACAAAATTCCTTCAAAACTGCTTCTGAAAATAACAATCAAATAATTCTCAAAGTCTACTGTTAATCAGCCGGAGCACTGAGATGGCCCGTGGCCCAGCTCGCCAATGTAGCCCAGCTTTTCTGCGCGGCCCAGCAGCTGCCGCGGCCCAGCTCGCGCGTTCCCCGCTCCCAGGCCGTAACCTGGGCCTGGGCAGCGAAACTCCACTCCCGCCTGGGCCTGAAGAAGCCCGATCGTGCTCAACCGCTGGATCCAATCGGACGGCAAGGCGTCGTTTCCGGCGGCACCAAAAACAATGTCGCCGACCGGGTCACAAACCCTAATCCCATTTCTTTCTTGCCTTTCCTCTCTCTTGGCCACAGAGGCAACAGCGGCGGCGGCCATGGTGGAGAAAGCGCCGCCGGACCAAGTCCGGTGGGCTCCCCCTTCCTTTCTTTCTCTATCCCCTTCCCCATCCTTTCACTTGCGCTGTGCAGCGTAGCACCGAAGTGAACAGCAGCAGCAGCGGTCTGGAGGGAATGGCGGCGCCGCCGCTGGTCCTCTCGCCAGCGTGCGCGTCCGCCCTAGGCTGGGTGCGCCGCCTTCGAGCGGTCCAGTAGCGGTGCCCTTAACACTGAGCCCGAGCCCGAGGCATGGCCGCGCGGTGGCGAGCCTCCTCGGCCGGCGGTTCTTTCCCGCGCAGACGGCGGTGGTGACAGCAACGGTGAACCAGAGGTGAGTCCCCCTATTCGCCCGTCCGTCCTCTCTATTTCTGGTAGGCCACTGTCACCTTTTCTTTCGGTTAGGGTTAGGGTTTGGGAATCTTTCCGAAATCAATTCGGTTCATCTTTTCCTTTGCTTTCCCCTACTAGGGTTTGATAGATCCGAATCGAATCCTTTTCTTCTTTCCCGACTTAGATCCACACACCAGACCAGGCTCTTGATACCATTGTTAGGTACTTTAGATCATCTAGGAGTGGATCTAGCGGGTACAAGACTTTCCATTTGGGATAAACCAGTAGAACATCATGGAACACTTACCGGAGAAAAGGAGAGAGAGAAATAGAGAGAGACGCGGTGGAAGTAACTGACCGTCCGGTAGGGATAGATGGAGAAGCTCGAGTCTGCCATCTCGTGGGTAGTGAGGTAGGCGACGACGTAGGTGAAGCAGTGGTGGTGCAGTGACGCCGGCGGTGGACTTCCCGTCGCTTACAACACTCCCCTCTGGATCGGTTAGGGTTTCTGGTGGGGTGGCGGCGAACCTCATTCTCTGAGCCCCTGGCCCCCACCTCTGTCTTATAGTGTGCTGCGCGACGGGGGCCCACCAGCCAGTTCAACGGCCGGACACCCTCGATCAGGATGCGATCAAGGCCCCGACTTGGTCGTTGGACCGAGTCGGGAGGAGATCAACTAACACATTGCTTATTGACTTGTCAAGCTAGTGCACTACTGCAGCAGAGGGCGTCTCCTGTAGCTTACCATGACTTCCCCTTTGGGCCTCATGGAGATCATGTTCTCCGTCTCCGGGAAGGGAGAAACCAGCTGGAGCTCGAAGTTCCTGAGGAGATGACTCAGTATCACTTTGATCTGCAGGTAGGCGTAGCCCTCGCCCATGCAGGCATGCTTCCCGGCGCCAAAGGAGGTGTAGGCGAGGTCGCCGCCGACCCTGTCCTCCTCCCTCCCGGCGGCGAAGCGATCCGGGTCGAACGCGTCAGGGTCCCTGTAGATGCCCTGGAGCAGATTATTCAGCACCAGCGGGCTCGCCAGCATGCGCCCCTCGGGGACCTCGTACTCGGCGCCGTCCTGAGTGCGCACGGTGAACACCCTGCGCGCGCGGCGGAGGATCATTGGGGTCACCGGGTGGAGCCGCAGCGCCTCTTTGACGCTGCGGTGGAGGACGTCCATCAGGAGCAGGACGTCGTAGTCGATGACTGCTGCAGCGTCGTCGTTCTGATCGTTCCCCTGCAGCAGCGGCAGCAGCAGCCGCCTCTGCTCCTCCGTGGCCGCGTGCAGCCACTCTGCGTGGCGGAGCAGGCGCGCCGCCGTCCAGGTGGTGACCGTGGCGCTGGTGTGATGGCCGGCGAAGAGCAGCGCCACGAGCAGGCCGGTGACCTCCGCCTCGGTCGTGCCGCGGCCGTCTCTATACCTGGAGTCCAGCAGGCCCTGCAGCATGTCGTGGTCGCGGTCGCCGTCGTCGTCCCCGGCGCCGTGGCCGGACGAGATTGAGCTCCTGCGAAGCCTGGCGATCCCGGAGAATATCTCCTCGAGCCTGGCGCGCGCTCGGTCGCGGCGGCGGTGAGCCGGGGTCGGGAGGTACGGGAAAAAGAGGCTGACCAGGTGCAAGCCGCCGATGAGCTCGCGGAGGAGCGAGGACACCTCGTCGTGCATGTGATCCCGGACCTCCTTCCCCAGCAGGCAGCGGCTCGCGATCAGCAGGAGCACGTTCTCGACCTCTTGCTTCAGGTCGACCGTGCCGGACTGCCCCCACTTGGCGAAGTACTCCTCCACCTCGCCCACCATGAGACGGGCATGGCTCCTGAGCTTGGCGGGCCTCAGAGCGTCGGCGAAGAACCTGTGCTGCTCGTTCCGCGTGTCGTGGTCGACGTCATAGCCGACCCCTTTGCCGAAGATCGGGACGGTGACCTTGTAGACGTCGCCGATGCTGATCTCCGACTCGGCGGCATGGAAGAAATGGGCGGAGACCTCGGGCCCCACCAGGAACGTCACCTTCACTCCCAGGGAGCTCAGCGTGAACACGCTGCCGAGCTTCGAGTACTGGTCGGAGATCACGTCCTGCAAGCTCCTGGTGATGATGGCGGGCAGCACTCCGAGGAGAGGAGCCCCCTCCGCCACCGGCGGCCCTTTGCGCTTGTTGGGAGGGGCGACGACGGTTCTTCCCATCTTGGTGGCAGTCAGAATCAAGACGGAGACGATAGGGAGAACGGCGATCGCCATCGCCGCCAACCACGTGTGCGCAATCGTTGCTGTCTGATGATCTTCCATGGAGTATATCACCATACTATATCAGTATATAGTGTAGTGCTGTCCTTGGATCGGATTCAATCAGCTGCTGCAAATAAAGAGGAATTAGTATCGGTCTGGTATGATCGGTACAGATATGCACGCATCCAGGAGTCAGGATGCATGGCTTACTCGCACTGAAGTCGATTAATGATGTATAATAAATCTTACACTACCAGAAGCTATACACTTGGGGGTACGCAGTAAGTCGTAGTGAATTAGTACCAGATCGAAGTCGAACACGCGACGCACCGCACGGGGTGGGGGGGGGGGGGGGGGGGGGGCGGGCTCTATTTATATTCGAAAGAATTTGCAAGATCAACTTAACTAACCCACTAGCAGGAACAAACCAACAACGAAACGCATGACAGGAACCTACTACCACTATATCGACTTTGCCGATAACACGAATATGATGAGTAAGATCGATGGTCGATCCCCTTTGTCCTTTTCGTTCGAAACTCAGCGTAGATGAAGATGCTCAAGCACACACACTCACCCCTACCAGGCTACCACTGAAAAAAAAATCACCGTTGCATTATATCGTTTTAGAAAATACAAGCACTAAAACCTTGGTAGATAGGTTTGACCACAAGAAACCTAACGCTCAATTCATTTCAACATATACTTAAGTAAATAATCATGAGATTGATGAAATTTATATATAAACTTATCAATATATATGATACCAAAAGAAGTATCATTAGATTCATAATAAATGATATTTTTATATTTTTCTGTAAATTTAGAATGAAGCTAGAACTGCTATGATTTTTCTTCTGGAACAAAGCGATCACGTATATATTATGCCCATGCTTCGTGATGCTTGTTTTATTATTTCCACTCGTAAAGTTTGTGACACGTGAGACCGATAATAATTGATGGAGATCAGAGGCGACACTAGAACAAGTTAGAAATAGGCGCACTTACCTTTTGGTACATAGAATTATGCTACAGCCTACAGAGAGTACATATGCATTAAAAAAAAACAGAGAGAGCACATATATGATGAAATTTTAGAAGGAAAAAGAAAAAAAAACCACGGCGGGTCCCTGATATGATGGAAGCAAAGGCTCGAGATAAACGTGACAGGCTGACAGGGATTTATACAACTCCGTACATATGCAATGAGAAAGCGACGCCTAGATTTCCATTCCCATGTCTCAACATGGCAGGGACAGGGATATACAGGTCTCGTTTAAATCCAGGGCTAAAGTTTAGGGTACCATCGGGTGTTACATAAAAGTGTTTGGATAGTAAAACTACAGAAGTCCTTAGTACTTTGCGAGACGAATTTATTAAGCCTAATTAATCCGTCATTAGCATATGTTTACTGTAGCTTTATTGTAGCATCACATTATCAAATCATGGACTAATTAAGCTTAAAAAATTCATCTCGCAAATTAGTCACAATCTGTGTAATTAGTTATTTTTAGTCTATATTTAATACTCTATGCATGTGTCCAAAAATCTGATGAGATAGGGACTAAACTTTAAGGAAAGGAACTAAACAAGGCCATAGCACGTCTTGTACTCTGGTAGTCTGGTACCGATAGTGTCCATTTACATGTGCTTTGGGAAAGCGGGACAGGCGAGGGGGTTTTTTTTCACACCGCCGACCGGAAATTCATCTGACCAAGAATTCGAACTCTGGTCACGGGAGATGTCGTCCGGAGGCTTGACCAATTGGTCTAGCAACCATAGGCTAAGTTTAACTAATATATAAGTAAAAAATATCAATATTTACATTATCAATAACTATAATTAGATTTGTCATGAGATATTTTTTATACTATACATATTTTAGACTCATTTGATGTTATATATATTAGTATTTTTATTTATATATTCACTTAAATTTTAGACACGTTAATCAAAAATATATTTAAAAATTGCATTCTTTTGTGAGGATGGTATTTATATTTACATAATGTTGACATCACGGTTGTTTGTATCGTGGCCTGCACTTACTCCACCAGAGAACCTTTTGCAGTTTTGCTTTCCATTTGTCGCACAAAGTTCACACTTCACACTGGAAAGTGGCCCGGGATATACGTTTTTTAATTGAACACCTGATGTGTCAAATCCGGTTATGAATTGCCTGTCAACAAAAGGTCACCATTCACCGGGGAAGTAGAAAATGGAGTTATTCAGGGCAAATTATCACCTCTTCGACAAAAGCACAAGTTCTCGAAGAAAAAAATATTTAATAATGGTTTTAAAAAATTTAAAATAATGCATCCGTATATTTGTAGCAAAGGCTAAGATGCAATCTCACAAATCCATATAAAATTCGTGTGCTGTGGGTGTGCAACGTGCAAGCACGCCTGGCGCCCCCAGCGAGAGATACCAATAATGCCCTGTTTAGATGCTTCAAAGTTCTAAAAATTTTACAAGATTCTCCGTCACATCGAATCTTTGGACGTATGCATGAAGCATTAAATATAGGTAAAAAAAACTAATTACACAGTTTGGTTGTAAATCACGAGATGAATCTTTTGAACCTAATTAGCCCATGATTGGACACTAATTGCTAAATAAAAACAAAAGAGTTACTGTGCTTCCAAAAATTTTACACCCTCGTCTAAACACACCCTAATTTGAAGCTGGGCACGGTTGGTTCACCTAAAAATCAGCAAGAGGGAAAGAACTAGAGATGGCGTCCAGATGGTCATCACGCCGCTAGGCGCCGGCATCGAGGTCGGCTGCTCCTGCGTCCACGTGACCTTCAAAGCCAGCACTGTCCTCGCAAGCACTTCGCTTTAATCTGCCCCCATTTGCTCTCCTTCCCTGCCTTGCAAACCCTACCCTGTTTCTGACTCTGGTTCGAGTCGCTCGCTGCTGCTTTCCCATGATTGGTTACCGTTTGCTTGCTGCATACAATGTCTCTACCATCTATCATACAACACATACATGATATTTATATTCAGATCAGGAAGGCTAAACTTGGACGGATTATTAGGTTCTACATGTAGTTTAAAATCAGTCCATATATCAAATTCGAGCCCATCTAAGATTCTAGTGGTAGTCCGCACTAAAATTGTCGATTAGGTTGCATACCAACCTGAGTTTTTGATATTCTAGTATATATGCACGGAGAGCTAAGAAGATGAGCTTTCCGAGGTAGGCACATAGTAGAATCTATTAGGGTGTCATGAGCGCATAGAAACTGTCCAGGTGTTATATCACCGTCTTTTTTACCATTGGACTGTGTCATATCGAAGTCCATTAGAATGTGTCCAGAGGTCCTCTTGGCTGCCACTAACAATATTTATTTAAGTAGTAGTTGCCTAAATTAGGAGTCAGATTTTGCTTAGGTTAATTCGTCATTTGTGTACATTCGTCGGTGATCGTTTGTGACACCCTAACTCGAATGGTTAATCCAATTCCAGTAAAGAATTTCATATGGGTCTTTCTTATTTTTGCTTGTGTTTTTTATTCGCAGATAGAGATTAGCAGTCGTGACAAAGTCAATTAGGTGATAACAAAAGAGAAGATGTGGTGCTTTGTAGGGTTCAAATCTTTACGATTGAATGTAAAGTCGGATGTGAGTGTTAAAGTTTGAGCTAAATAAAGTGTGTTGTTACCTTCACCAAACGAAAATAGGCGCTCCTGTACATGCGTCGACCCATCGACAGAAGAATCCGTGCATCTTTGTCCTGATCCCTCATCAGTAGGCCCCCGAGTCATTTGGAGAGCACTAGCTACTGGTGGTGCAACATGACAAGGAGTAGTGGGGCGCCTGTTGGGATCTGGGCTCACCCTTTCGGTGGATCCAAGTATCCAACGCACAAGTGCTGTGCATCCAGACCAAACCAACGGAGCAAACAAACGAAGGAACACGAGGAAGCAGTGGATATTTGGATCGGTGATGCCAGCAACATCTCGCAGCAGCAGCATGTACAACGGGAGGAGCAGCTTCGATTTGGCCTACAGGAGAATGGAAATGCTACGTGTCGTGCGTCCGACCGCACAAATGTGGGATGACTTCGTTTTCTCCTGCCCGCATGTATATTAAAAAAATTTTATTCCTTCACTTTCTCCTCACCATCCTTACCCCTTCCGCGCTCATCATACCCTACCGCAGCGCACCAACGCCCGACGTCCTCTCCTACCCCGGCGTCGTCACCGGGAGCCCCTAATGCCTGCATATTCGGCCCTCTCCCCCACCCTAGCAAGATCCATAGAGGTGACGCGCATGGCCAGCCCTGAGGGCGGGCAAGTGGGGCGACCGCCTTGGGCCCCCAATCCCAAGGGGGCCTACCCCAGGTATACACTCAATACGTAGTTGTATTAGTATATGACTTGGTTGTTTCGTTAAGGCCCACGACAGCCTAGCAGATTGACGTTCGTGATTTATTTGTCGATTCCGCGACTGCGACTTCTCATCTCGGAACCAAATCACAAATCCCGACCACAACGCAGCAACTGAGATGCGATCACCAAACTCAATGACGGCGCCACGGTAGGCGACCAACTCGGAGCGAGACTCCAACGAGGCGTACGTAGCTTCGTATGAACTAGGTATGCACTAATATCCGAAGTCCCCCAAACCACCCCCAACGGGCTATGCTAGAGCTCGGACGTCCGGACAGGACGCCCGCACAGCTTACCCCTGTGCGCTGATGCTGATTTTTATTTCCGCCGCACATGCGCACCCGCCCTATCGTAGCGTTCCAGCGTCCAGATGACTCGCCTCGCCCCCGCAGCACGCCCTGTCTACCTGGATTCGAAGCCTCCCGCCTCGTCCCGCACACGCACCCCGCCCCCGCTGCGCCCCGACCGCCGGCCCATTCTCCGGCGCCCGTGCCATGCCACCATGACTCCCTACACCTGTTGACTCTCAAACAGTATGAAACGTGTATAACATAAAACATTTGAATGCAATATCCGTATGAATCGGATAAAACATTTAGAACATACACTTGCAACATATGTGTGAAACATGTGCAACATCAAATAAAACACTTGCAACTTGCCACCATGAAAACATGCACTGCAGCATAATACTGAAACAGTTAAACATTTCGAACGTATTCTTGCAACATATGTGTGAAACATATGCAACATCCAGATCCGAATGCTTGCAACGTACGTCTGGAACAAATGAAGCATTTTGAACAACACCTCTGAAACACTTGCAACATGCCTCTGAAACACTCGCAATATGTGCAACATTCCTGATCTACTTTTGCAACATCCATATGAAACAATTGTAACATACCTCTGAAACACTTGCAATATGTGCAACATCCCTGATCTACTTTTGCAACATTCATATAAAATAATTGCAATATACCTCTGAAACGTTTGATACACTTGAAACATACGCTTACAACATGCGCTTCCATCGCAACATCTCCTTGCTGAAGTCGTGTGTCACGGTGGCTACGGCGTCATTCATGTGTTTTTTCTCGAATACTCAAAAGAGTTTCATGGTTCATGTGTACATAAGGGCCCTAATTTTTTTGTTTTGCCCTGGGCTCCTAAAAATTCAGGACCGGCCCTTGTGGTGCGGCGGTGTTGCAGGGGAGTGGGCGGCTCTCCCTGACCTCGGCGCAACGCCCTCTCTCGCCCTGATGACCAAGCTTCCCCCACCCCGGTGGCCATGGTGCTCCACGCTCCCCATCCCCACTGTCGCTGCCGATCCAAGCCCGGTACTGATGGCACTGGTGGTGCTCACGCGCGCCGCTGGTGCTGGTGCTAGGTGGTGCTCGTGCGCAGCCGATCGCCGCTAGCTCCCACCCATCGGCCGAAATCGACCGGCCTAGGCGGAGACGGTTTCCATAACACGACCGCCTCCGTTATGAGTTTAACCAAGACGGTTAGATTAAGGAAACCGCCTCCGCTATGAGTTTAACCGAGGCGGGTTTTGTTATGTGCCCGCCTCCGTTAAGTATTTCCAGATTAAAAAAAATGGTTATTTCATTTCATTTTATAATATCAATTTGAATTTGGAACCAAATTTTGTCATGTTAAAACACATACAAAGCAGAAAGCACGCGTATGAAGGATACACACACACACAAATATATATATATATATATTACATCCATTCATGTGTCATCGTCCTTATCGTTCCACCATGCATGATCACACACTCTTCATATTACATTAATGTTCACAAAAATCACATCACATGTTCACATGACAAGCTAAGGGCTCCTACTCGAAGATGTCCGGCAACTTGTAGTCGTTCATGTCTAGATCGCCGTTTCTCCAATTGCGTAGCTTCACGTACTTCTCGTCCGTCCCTAGGTCACTCTCGTCGTAGAAGAAAGTTCCCCCAACATGAGCACATTCGTCCGTGACAAACTTACAAATGTCGGCTATTGTGTTAGTGATGGTGTTATGGTCAATCCTTTCATTCCGCCACCAACTTTGGGATTTCTTAATCTGCCACCAGCTCTGGCTGAATCTCCCGCAAGCCTGAGGTACTCACAAGTATAGTATCCACACAAGAGTGACCCTTCAGGTTGCTTGGCGCACTGCATGCATGATATATGTAACACATGATCATTAGGACTAGTACAGTGCAGAAGTAGTAATGTAGTAGTAATAGTAGTAGGGTATTAGTATTACTAGTAGTAGTAGGGTAGTAGTAGTAGTATTAGTAGTAGTAGGGGTAGTAGTAGGGTAGTAGTAGGAGTAGGGTGGTAGTGGTAGTAGGGTAGTAGTAGGAGTTGTAGTAGTTGTTGTAGTAGTAGTAGTAGGAGTAGTAGTAGGGTAGTATGGTAGTAGTAGTAATAGGGTAGTAGTAGGAGTAGGAGGAGGGTAGTAGTAGTAGTAGTTGTTGTTGTTGTAGTATTAGTAGTAGGAGGAGGAGGAGTTGTAGTAGATCTAGTAGGGTATTAGTAGTAGGAGTAAGTACTAGGAATTCTCGTCTCACGGCCAGTTTTGTGCCATACTTCTTCTTCTGCCTCTCGGACCTCCGATCATAGCAGTTGGGGGTCTTCCACATACTTCCTGTAAGCGTTGTATGCCAACCACTAGTGTCAACAATAGATTTGATACGTATTTTGAGTGCATAAAAGAAGATGTGTGTCGTCACTTACTATCGCAGAATGCTTTCGAAATGCTTGTACCCTTCTTTGTTCGTTCCATGCAAGGAGTCAAATATGACAGCCTTTCCATCCTGTGGATAGATCATAAATACAATCCAGTGGCCCATGACGCCCAAGCTGCACCATTAAAACAATATGGATCTCAAATCTTGGGATATGAAAAGCGGTAAACCCAGTACCTACTGCAAGTATCATTTGGACTTACCTGAACCGATGGGCAGCAAGGATACACCTATTTTTCCGGATCTTCTTCATGGCTTGTAAGATGTACTGTCCCATTGTGTACTTGATCTCGCCTTGCATCAAAATCCAGGCGTTCACTCGCTCCATCCCCTACAAGTTGGCCAGCCTAGGATGCGTGTCCGGTATATCGTAGCCAATGATGGCCCTTTGGCAAATATGCATAGGAGATAGGTAGATAATATCTTTCCCTAGTTGCTTGCACACATATGATTGCATCCTGCAAGCACAAGTCATCGTCATGGCATTGTAGTTTGATCGTAATGGGCGTACCTACAGCGATGCAGAGTTGTAATAACTTACATGGCAAAAAGGGTGACTTGGGCGATGTCAAGGTCCTTGCGCCGCATCATTCTATGCATGTCGTGGAAGACAATGGAGCAATAAGCGTCACCTTCCAAGTGGAAGTACTCCTTGGGTACCATCACAATGAAATTTTGCATGCCTAACTTCGACACATGCATATACCAGAGATGGAACCTCTGAACCTCCCACGGCTCCTGGACGAGCTGGCCCAACGACAACATGAACTTGCCATTCTCAAAGTTCTCCGGGCAATTTGGAGTAAGGGGCCAAATTGACAGCGGGGTTCGCTCCCTGTAATTGAGACAATGAGTGGAAAAGTTTGTTAGCATCATCGATCTACGCACACATAATCTGTTGACTATGTTTGGTTGCCATTAGCATATATACCTTTCAAATGCCATTGTGTACTGGTACTCTTCTGCTATGTTGAACACCGCCCATTCCACCGTGGTCAGGTGGGCGAGTTTGCCCCCCTCTTCTTCTGTAGGCTTCTTCGGCGCATGTGGACATTGCCCTTTGCCTTGGCTTGGAGGCAGTGTTTGGTGGCCCAGTTCACCCCTTGTACCTCCTTGTGGGTTGCTCGTGTCGAGACGCGGCTACGTTGAGTGCTGTCGGGGCCGCCATCATTGCCGTTGCCATCTCCGCCGTTGTCATCGTCGTCGTTGTCACTTGGGCCACCAGGGGGAGATGATGACGGCTGCGAGGGCTGTGACGCCGGCTTCAACATTTGCAATTCAATATCTGCCTTGTTCCACAGCACTTGAAAGCCGATAGCATAGCTGAGGGTCGTGGCTCCCTCTTCAGTGGGAAAGTCAAGTTCATCCTCCTCGTGGTGATCGTGCATCCACGCCACTAGCACAACGGTATACTCGGGCAGGATGGGCCTGCCCAGGTACCTAGCTTTAGGGTTGGGCAGCTGTACCTCTCCCTCTACCACCTTCTTCTTCCTCCCTGACTTGCCCCAAGGCACCTGGAGCATGCAAAATGTTGGCTCCATGATATCATCTACCGGGTACCTCTGGGGTTGTGAGGTACCTGGCACCGTTTGCCCTTGTATGGCGCTTGACCCTGTTGTGTTAGCACGCTAGCCTAGTGAAACATCTGCATCCTCAGCTCCACCATCTGGGGGTCGGTGCTCGTGAAAGCATCTTGTATCTTTCCCATGGTCATTTCCTTCACTGCCTCTTCTTTGCCATCCTGGAATATCCCTTCCTTGTATCTCTGCCTCGTGTGGTAGGAGGCGGCATCGGATTGCCACGACTCCACATTCTTCTAGCTCTGCCTCGAGGATACGCCCCGAACGCGGCCGCGGTGCTCAGTGTTTCCCAGCGCCTCGGTCAGCTCATCGTGATCCCTGTGAGGTTGGAACTCCCCGCGTTCCATGGCCACCTTGATCTCAAGCAAAGCCTTCTCCGTCTCCTAAGTCTGCAGCTCATTGTACTTGGTCCTTCCCTCCTTTAGCTTCTTCGGCCGATGGGCATAGAAGAAGTCACATCCCCTCTCGTTGATGCCTTCCAACAGATTCTCCTGCCCGGCCTCAGCTGCCTCCCTTTCCTCCTGTCGCCACTTCGGCCTCTTAGCGGCATACCCTGTCATGCCCATGTGGTGGTGGAGCGTGTTCCTCTTTGCGAGCTTAGAGTAATTCTCGCCCTTGGCCTTTGCTTTGTCGGTACTCATTTTTTCGATGAACTCCTCCCACTCGTGACGCTTGATGAAGTTGTAGTCTTCGAAGGGGGTCTTCCCTTTCTTCAAGTACAACTTATTGAGTCTTGACCTCAAGTTATGAAGCGATTTGCCAGCAATAACCATAGCATGACCCCTGCACACATCTTCATTGAATTGGTCCGGTGGATACTCGAACTGCTTCTTCAAGTCTCTCCACACTTTTTCCTTGAGGCCTTCCGGGACTTTCCTCCAATTCATATGAGTGATCGGCACGTGCTCCCTAACTAGACAGGAGCACTGGTTGCTGAAGATGCCGATCACACTTATTGACTCTAAGGGTTCTCCATGTGGCCCTATCTTGTGTATGGCATGGACCTTCTTGGTCACCTTGTGCCTCCCGTGTTGGCCCCTCTTCAGGTCTGACTTCTTGCCACTCATCATTTTGGTTGAAGTGCTCGGGGTGGGACCAGATGCATGCCCCTCCTCTTCTTCCTCCTGCTCGTGGGGGTACTTCAAGCACATAGGTGTCACTGGCAGTTGTCGAGGACAAGAACTCGCATTAGTTTCATACTTAAGCGAGAAGCTCGTCATCATCTGCTGACGTTGTGTTATTGATTTACTTGTGCGGCCGTCATCATCCCGTCGTGGGGTGCGAGAATTTCGTGTTGAAGGCCCTGTCTTTTTCGGCGTATAGGTCATATCATCTTCTTTCTCCGTATGACCTTTCTTCTTCGACCTCAGTGTTAGCACCTCCTCCTCGAAGGAGGTGCCCTCGTCTGATGATGACGAGGATCCCTTTTCACTTGGTGCTGGGCTTGGCTCGTGCCATTCTTTAGCATGCTCGTCCACCAATGGAAGCTATGAATAAGAGATAGTTTTATATATGGACATTTAACAATTACATGAAAGCAATGATATGTACATTCATCTCAAAGCATATATAAAGGAATCGTGAATTATATTCATCTGAAAAAGAAGATTACATCCTTTTTTCATGATACATGAGTAGTATGGTACAAAAGAGTGAAAGAAAAGTACAAAAGAGTCTGAGAAAAGTATAAAATTGTGGAATTGTCGCACCCGATTTTTAAAAGAATACCAAGCGCTAACTATGTGTGCCCAGGATGTCTACACGACACATATAGTGACAAATATGGAGAATATCAAGAACAATGCTTTATTATATATCGAAACATAGTTACAACAAGACTTACATCTATTACAAAGCATAGCGGAAACTATTCTTAATCTTCCTTTTTGGTCTCCATACTCCACAGGGACGGTTGACTGGGGGAGCACTCGCCAAGTACTCATGGAACCTCGCAAGAACTCTTCACTTGAACCACCATCTAGTACCCATCCGGGATTTTTGTTGATTGTAAAGCAAGTGTAAGCGCACCATACTCAACAAGTATAACAAAGGGGTTCATGAAGGCTCAAAGGCTTGACACTGTTTACTGCGGTTAGCAATTTTAGTTGGTCATATTTTATTAAACCTGAGTCACTACTTTAGTGATAAACCATCCCAAGTGAAAGTAATATTAGTCAATATTTGATCATTCCCAAACCATCTAAGTAACCACTAATCAAGAAGGATCCAGGCCGCTCGTGTCCATGAGCACGACTGATATATCAGTTCAAAGAATTCTGCAGAATTTATACAACTTTACCTACCGAGCCGTGATTCCCATATGCCAGGAGCCTGTCGACCCCATATCACCTCCTCCAAGGAAGTGTAGCAGGGTTTCACTACGTAACCTTTCACTAGACACCCTAACAAGTTAGTAGCCGCTAAGGTTTTAGCCGTCTAGGCGTATGGAGCCCTCCTTTAGGAGTGGCACTCATGGTCGCGGCATAGCACACACCCTGGTAGGAAAAGAGCCATACCGACTAGTGCCCCCTCTTGCGCCTTTCGGTAACCACTAACAAGCTAGAGACGTACTAGTTACTTGATTAAGATCAGAGCCATGTGATACTCAGGGTTGTACGGGTACCTCCTGGGTGGCCGCTTCAGGATTAAGTCCTTAGGGAGAGGAATCTAGAGCACTCAAAACCCCATGCTCTAGCCCTTGGTCCATGTTGCTAAAAAGCACCATTTTATCACATTGCATATATCATTAATCAAGTTAAATTATTAGCTTTGGTTCTACGCGGCAGCAACTATCCAACATGCATACCAACCCATAAGAATCAAGGATATGTGGTACAAGAATCATCTAGGTAAAGTCCTTATAGGCATTTCAAATTAGACACATGCATATGTATGAATTAAACATTGTTCATAGGTACAAGGAAGCCTTTGTTACACTTGCCTTCCAAAAACACTTGCTGATGGTTCCACTTCGCAAAGATCTGCTCCTCATGTAGCTCCACTTCTAACGTCAACAGCAACCAATACAAGCATCTTAAACAAACCTAGAAATAGTATACCAATCATTACAAAAAACAAGACATAAAGGTTTTAAATATGTAGGGCTTGTAACTATGGTCGTTGAGTGCAAAAATAGCTAAAACTGGACGATTTAAATGATATGAAGACCAAAGGTTGAGGCTATGAGGTTTTGGGAAATGGTATGAATGGAGAAAACATGATCTATGCTGACTAACTTGAAAGATTAACAAAGCACATGGTTCTATAGATGAATTTTAGATGAATTGTAGATGACTATGGATTTGTGTATAATAAGATGGATAGAACACGAATAGAAGATGGTCCAAACGTTAGATTGCATAAGAGGGATGGATTGTTCTAACCTTGGTGAGAGAGTGCTTTTGGATATGTTTGGTGATAATTTGGAAACACATTGTGGCCATCTAGTGCATTGAGGTAGATGCTAGATCAACAAGAAATGCAGTTACGATAATCGGTGCACCGGCTAACACATGACCGACGCTGGGTAGCAGTAGCTGTGGAGAACAAAAGGCAGGGCCACACTCAACTTTTGGACTTGGAACTTGTTGGGATCATGTGCAACTAATAAACACATAGTCACACCAGAGGGCTCCGCGAACCATACAAAGATTCAGAAGCGAACACGGCGAAATGCCGTTGCATCCAGGACGTGCAGTTCGGCGGACAACAGGGGTTATGATCACAAGGATTATGGTCATAGCTGCACCCATTGGAAATACATTTTGTGGAGTTGTTCTGGACTACATGTAGTATGTTTTAGCAAAATATCATGGTGGTTTGACCATCTGTGAGCCCAGGAACGCGAACACAAAGTGAGTGGCATGGCTGATTTCTGGACAGCAGGAGTAGCGGATACTACGGCCTCAACATCTCGGCCATTGTAGCACCTATGGACAAGCCAACTTGCAGAGACACGTGCAAGCATACGATGGATATGTTGGATGAAGGGTTAGGTGGTTTCGACAGTGGATTAGCGGGGAACGCCAATACCATGCATAGGGATGAAGTAGCCAGGGCAGCAGAGCAGGGAATGCGGAGATGATGATATCCCTGGAATTTGAACTCCTATGGCCAAGGAATTTTATAGAGGTGTGTGCAAGGATCATTTCTACACTGTGGTAAAGGATTTGATAAGTGAGCTCACGGTTTGCTAGGGATCACCATTGGAAAACAAGGTTGCATGACTGTTTGGACAGCAGGGGCAGTGACCACTGCAGTCACAATAACTCAACCATCATGGCCAATATGGATGAACCGTCTTTCAAAGACATGTGCAAGGATAATATGAACATGTTGTATGAAGGGTTTGATTATTTGACAAATGGTTGATGGGAAACTTCACTGAAATTCAGAGGTGCATCGCTGTTGAAATAGCAAGATAGTGAGCACGGAAAAGATGACTTTCTTTCATCTCAGCTCCTATGACCAAACCAACTTGCAGGAGCTTGTGCAACTTCAAGAACTATATTTTGATCAAAGGGTTCGATGACTGAAGTTCTAGATCGATGGGAACATATGAATGCCAACCGGCAGCAGCGCTGCAGTCCGCAAAGGACAGCGACATGATTGCGGGAAAATTTCAACGGAATCAATTCTAAACTGAATATGGGTACATGGTTTACTACAAGGAATGTGAAAACAACATGGGAAGGTTACAGGGGGTTCTTACTTTGGATATTAGGGGTGGCCAGAGGCAATTTGACGGCAGCCAGTAGCGATGACGGATGGCAGCAGTGCCAGCGATCAACGAGGCATCGCCAACTCCACTTCAGAGATGATCTACGCCACACAAGAGATCAAGAGATGGATTAGAGAGGAGCATGGACAGCAAGATCAGAGAGGGAAGGGGGAGGGACGACCTTGCTATTTTGTGAGGGCGGCGGTAGCTGGTGGTGATGACATCGGCACGAGGGCAAGGGGTCAATGAGGCAGCAGCGATTCTCCTCAGGGACGATCTACGATGTGTGAAGGAGATCAGGAGGTGGATGAGAGGGGCATGGACTGAAGAATCAGAGAGGGGAGATGGAGGGTATCCTTACCATGGTTGCTGCCCACGTGCTCTGTATGTACAGAGAAGGATGGCAACAACAGTTTTTCTCCCTCGACGTATTCAGGCTTTCGGATGAGGGAAGCAGTGGCAAAACCAAATGTGCAGCAGCAAGGGCTCTCTGTTTTGATGTAAAGGAGCAAGTGGGAGGAAGGGAAGAGGAAGGGGGCGGCCATGGATGTGGTTGCTGTCCTCTTCTTCACCTGCAAGAGGGAGGGCGCCCAAAAGTTCTTTAGGGAGAGGAGAACTGCAGGAATGCAAAAGGGATTGTAGGGAGCAAGGGGGTTCCATTTATAGGAGAGAAAGGAGAGAGGTGAAGGGGAAATGGTGTCCTGCTTGTGCGTGAGGGAGGAAGGAGAAAATATGGCTGCATGCAAGCAATTGAAGAGAAAGCAAAAACTGATGGAGTAAAGGGTGTTGTTAAGAGAGGATTATAGAGAGGTGTAATCAAGGAAATTCATGGAGGAGGAATTAGATGTTGTTGTTATTTTTGCATGAAGCAGGGAGGATTGGGCGGCAGCAAGAAAAAGGAGAGATGGCACGCAGTTCTGCTTTCACGTGAACTAATGGAGAGGAAACCAAATGTATTAAGGAGGATGTGATTAAAAGAGGTGACCAAGAGATTAAGGACAAGGGATTAAGGAGGAAATGATGACTGCTATTTTTGCATGAGAGGGAAGAGAGTAAGCGCCATACAGAGGGGAGGGGAGACTTCTCCACGTGATAAAGAGAGGGCAATTAAGGAGCTAAGGAATTAAGAGCTACTATTATTTGCATGAGGGGGAAAAAGGAGGAGCACAAGAGTATCAGGTGATGTGGCCGGCCATGGGAATGTTCCATTCTTTATTCTGTTCATCAAGAGAGAGTTAGAGAAGGGGAATTAGTGGGAGAAAGAATTATATGCTGTTGATACTTTTGCATGAGAGAAATTGGAGGAGGCGCCATAGAGAGAAGATGGAAGTCTTCCCCACGTGAAACAAAGGGTGAGGAGAAATTGCTGCTGCATGCATGGAATTGAAGAGAAAGAGATAAATTGATGGAGTAAATGAGCACTATTAATAAGAGAGGTGTATCTAGGGAATTAAGAGAGGAATGAAGAGGTGAATATATTTTTGCATAAGGAGAAGAGATTGGCGTGGGGCAGCAGCAGGAGGAGATGCATGCCTGTCCTTTACTCATGCATTTGAGAGGAGTGGAAACCGATGGAGTAAAGAGGAAATTGAGGGAGAGATGGGACCACGTGATTAAGGGGAGCGCTAATGTTGTTGTTTCTGCATGTGAGGAAGGGGAGGGCGACTATGGAGAGGAGAGCTGCAACATTTCCCCGTGAATGAGGGGAGGAGGGGCTGGATTAGGCTCGACCCATGATGCGGAGAAAATTTGGATGTGTGGGCCGAGCATTGATCCATTAGTGAAAAGAGAGAAGAAGTTCTGGTTGTCATGATGGGTTAGATGAAAGCGCGGCTTCAACCCAATTTGAGTTCCGTTTGTATGAATGGATGAAAGAGGTGAAAAGGTTGGCCCAAAGAATTCATGGACACAAAATTGACTGAGAGCTTGAGAAAGAAAACTAGGAGAGAAAGAGAGAATGGGTTAGGCTAAGGTTTTGTAGGATATTGGCAAAAGATTTTATTAGAGTTTTAGAGATTGGTTTGATGCTTTGAGAGATGAAAGTTGGGATCAAACCCTAGGCATATTTGTAAACATTTAAATTCATTTTTCATACACAAACTCAATGCAAAGGCATGCAATGCAACAAACCATTAAACTAAATTGCAAAAATTTCAAAAACTCGCATTTTTCCTATATCTAAAATTTCAATAACTTAACTAAAGTTAGGTAAATTTTAGAAAAATGATAAAATCATCAATGTTATTTAGTGTTTTTTAAGTCACATCCCAAAACGGGAATTTTGGGGTGTGACAGGAATCAATAAAATCATTTACATATTTGGATCAGATTTGCCCCATTGTCATCACATCACTTCTAAACTGGTTGTTTGTATATGGTATACAAGCCATCCTAGTTTAGCGGCTCACAAGTATGGAGACATTTCATCATCATAGCCGCTGCCTCAGCATAAAAAGTTTCACATCATTGCATATGCCACTGCCTTAGCACATTTGTTTAGAAGTTTAAAAAAAATTCATCATTGCAAATGCCACAAAGTTTGAGAACAAGCCAGCCACCGCAATAGTAGGTAGAGTAGTAGTAGGAGTAAGTAGTAAGTAGGCAGAGTAGTAAACAGCAGCCAGCCACCACAATAGTAGGTAGAGTAGTAGTAGGAGTAGGTAGCAAGTAGGTAGAGTAGTAAGCAGCAGCCAGCCACCACAATAGTTGGTAGAGTAGTAGTAGTAAGTAATAAGTAGGTAGAGTAGTAAGCAACAGCCAGCCACCCCAACAGTAGGTAGAGTAGTAGTAAGTAGTAAGTAGGTAGAGTAGTAGAAGAGTAGTAAGCAGTAAGTAGTATGGAGTAGTAGTAAAAATCAGTTAAGAGTAGTAGTAGGAGTAACATGTAGTAGTAGGAGTAGCAATAGTAGAGAGCAGCAGGCAACCAGCACCATTAGTAGTAGGACAACAGTATTAGTAGGGAGTAGCACCATTAGTAGGAGTAGTATATACCAGTAGCAGTAGTATACAGTTATAAGAATAGATGAGTAGTAAGTAGGTAGAGTAGTAGAAGAGTGCTCAGTATGAGAGAAGTCCTAATGAGATCATTACCAAGAATGAATGATGAGAGTTGAACCTGGATGATTCTATTGCAGAACAAGCTAGCCCATAATATCTCAACATTGCGAGTACACACACCGTGTGCTAATTCAGCATTCGGATCCCATGTGATATGGTACAGGATCTTTAATTGTGCTTAGAGATAAAACTGCAAAATACATATCTGGGGAACACTAAAGAACTATCCCCAAGATCTAAGCCCTTAATATCATATAGCATTATGTGTGTGTACATCTATGTAGAAAAAAAAGTTCAGACATAATGTACCAGATCTGAGCCCTTAATATAGTAGTCCTTGCTTTTTTGGGTGCCTATTTCAATGCATTCAACAGCTAGAGTGCAAATTATCCAACTAAACAAGTGTTGTTGCCCATGATAATTCACATAGAACTACCAGTTTGCTTGGCCTTGTCTAATTAGTTTAGTTTTGAATGGAACAGGGTTATTAGATTTAAATTTTATGCTCTCTGGTTGCAGTGCTATCCCTAAAGCAGCAGCAAACATTAAACATGTGAGATATGTGCATATGTTTAAATTTGTGCGCTTGCAAATGCCTGACAAGCGTGTATTTGCATCAAACATGTGTTCAAAGGCCCCTACATCCACCAGGCATGCAAGTGAAATATAGAACTAGCAGTACTGGAGGTAATTGCCATCTCAAACATATAGCATTTCCGAATTTCACAGTTATGAGAAAGAAAGTACCAAGTCTAATGTATGTATTGGGCCTTTTCCAAAGCATGTGAGTAAGTAGTGTAAAAATTTACGGTTAGAAGCTTCCTTATTTAACTGCATAGGAGTAGCAGGAGTAACTGCATATTTGGCAGCAAGCCAATCTACAGTTAGAAGCTCACAATATGTTAAGATTTGGCATGCATAATCATAATAGCCGATAACAGAACACCAGCATATAAGCTTGACAAGAAGAAATCATCGCAGGCAACAATTCATCTCAAATGAGCAGTGGCATTTGCTCAGTTAACGAGGCATCATAGGCAATGGCATTTGCACAATGTAAAAAAAGCATCACAGGCAGCAATTTAATTATCTCAATGGTAAATTGAAAAAATTTCCATCACAGGCAACATAGGCGGGGAACAGGGTGGCAGCTAGGGTTCACCAGCGGGGGGTGGATCTCCTCGGTGCAAGGGATGAAGACGCGGGCGTGGAGCTCCTCGGTGCGGGGACGAACCCGGCGGACGGTGGTGGTGGAGCTCGTCGGCGCAGGGAAAGGAAGAGGCGGGGCGCACGCGGGGAGGATCTCCTCGGCACCAGGGATAGAGAGGCTGGCCATGAACACCTCAGCACGCCGGAGACGGAGCCGGGAAGACGACAGCGGCGGCTTAGGGTTCGCCGCGGTTCAAGTCCGCGACGCTAGGGTTTCCTTGGCCCCCGGCAGAGCTGCTAGATACGGAGGACGAGGGCGATGATGGAGGCGGGGGCGGGGGCGGAGGCAGGGTCTGGGGAGCGTAGGACACCGGCGGTGGCGGCAGAAAAATCTGGCAGCCCTTTAGGAGCACAGTGGCGACGACAAAGGAATTATATATATATATATATGGGCCAATTAACCGAGGCGGACTCCTTAAGATAACCGCCTCGGTTAATATTAATCGAGGCGGGCGCTTTAAAGGTAACCGCTTCTCTAAGTGCATGCAGTCAACTGCATGGGGCGTATCTAGCTCCTTCCAGTACGACGAGTACTTGAAGAAACACGACTGCTTCTTGAAAGGTACGACAGGGGTGACAGGCTTTGCTTCCTCTTCCTCTGTCTTACCCTGCTTCCTCTTCTTCCTTGTTTTGGTCCCATCTTCCTCAGCTTTCTTCTTCTTCCCGAACTCGACGTTTATGCCCTTCACCATGTCAAACACCTTCTGCCCATAACTCGTCTTTTTCAGCTCGTCGGTTTGAGGCTCGGCCTGGTTGTCGAAGAACTGATCCATTGAAGGATCCCGGTACCTGTGCTTTTTGCCATGGAATCGCCTGTGCCTCATGTAAATCAACTTCTTAGATGCACTAAGATAAGTGTAGCAAGTACTGTCAATGTATACTACACAACCTGACTTACCTTTGATCTGCCCTGACAGTGAAAAAGGCCAGGGTAATCGGTGATGGTGACAAAGATGATGGTTTTTAAAGTGAACTCCTTCTTTAGGGACGCATCCATCATCTTCACCCCTTTTTCCTATAGTATCTTCATGTCCTCCATGAGCAGCTCCAGAAACACATCTATATCATTGTCTGGCTGTCTCGGTCCAGAAATAATCATGGTTAGTAAAAGATACATGCGCTTTTGACATAGATAGGGGGTAGGTTGTAGATGGCGAGGATGACCGGCCAAGTGCTGTGTGAGCTGCTGAGGTCACCGAACGGATTCATCCCATCGGTACTCAGCGCGAACCTGACATTCCTCGCCTCATCACCAAACTCCTTCAGGAACACAGCGTCGAGCCGCTTCCACTACTTGCCATCGGAGGGGTGTCCGAGCTTGCCATCGTCCTTCTTGCGTTCTACCAATGCATGCCAGGACTTTAGCTGGGCATCCTCTGGGTTCCCGAATAGCGCACACGGGTAGGTACCACACTCACAGTGTAGGACTTTTCCTTTGCATGTAACCCTCTTCTTCCTCATCCTCAGGAGACGGGATCTGCTTCTTGGCAGTCTGGATCTTCGCCTTCTTCTGCCCACTCTTGGGTCCCTCGTCATCTATGTCTGCACGACAACCGGCATTCCTCTTGTACTGACTCGCGCCGCAGTGCGGATAGCTCTGCAAGTTCTCATATTTGCCCCGATATAGGATATAGTGGTTAGGGCATGCATGGAACTTTTTAAGCTTCAACACCACTGGCCGGATCATCTTCTTTGCTCGGTAGGTATTAGCGGGCACCTTGTTACCCTCTGAGTATGTGTCTGCAAGCTTCTCTAACAGCTCATTGAAGCTAGTGTTGGACCACCCATGGCGAGCCTTCAGCATCAGCATTTGAAGGTTAAAACGCAACGTCGTTCAATGCTTCGGACAACCCTTATACAGGGGATCAATTGCCGCCTGCTTCATCTCTTTGAAATTCTCCAGCCACTTCAGATTCCTAAACAGAACGTCATCTTGGTCCATACGGTTAGCAATATTTTTAAAAATCTTCGCATCTTCGGGCCCCAACACTACATCACCCTGCTCATCAGCATCCCCACCACCATCGTTGTCCATGTTTTCGAGAAGATCATGAATATCAATGTAATCACGATTCACACTATCGTGCCCGCTGTTTCTGTTGATGATGAGGGTTGTTGTCCTCCGTCATTCACCGTCGACGAGTTTTCTCCGGATGCACCGGTGGCATTCAGATCTACTTCTTCACCGTGATACTTCCAGACGGTGTAATCCTTGACGAAGCCATGCCGGATCAAGTGAGATTGCACCACGTCATCTTCCTAGAGAAGCTTGTTCTTGCAGCTATTGCACGGACAAATGGTGCGCTCCCGACCCAGACGCAGACGATGCTTTTTCGCAGCGGCAACAAACTTTCTCACATGACCCAGGAAAGACAAATCTGCGCCGACCCTCAGTATCTTGTACATCCACTCTTCCCTGTCCATCATGACCGTGACGACCTTGCACACACACACAACAAGAATAATAAAGTCATATGAACAGAGCAGTACGTAGAAGAAAAAAGCATCCGAGTAGCTCTAGATCCAGTTTTCTCTCTCCTTCATCTAGATCTAGATCTAGAGAAAACCACCTAAATCATGTAAAAGAGAGAAGATGAGAGTTAGAGAGTAAGAAATCTACTTCTTACGGTGCCCCCTTCACCAAATCCAAGTGCAAAATCTCCCCCCTCTAAAATAGTCAATTTTAGGGTTTTAAGCTCAAAACCCTAGAAAATGGAGAAGGAGCCGCGGGGAAGAAGGTGGCTGACTGCTGGTTATATAGGTATGGACTTAACCGAGGCGGACCACATAATGCAACCGCATCGGTTAATCGTGCATTAACGGAGGCGGTTGCCGTTACAGCAACTGCCACAGTTAAAACTTAACCGAGGTGGCCTGCATAAAGCAACCGCCTCGGTTAACAGATATTAACGTAACGTCAACCGCCTCGGTTAATAACCGCCTCCATTAATGGACGATTAACAGAGGTGGTTACGTTAGGCGGTCTGTCTGGGTTAACCCATTAACCGAGGCGGTTGCTGGGCCGGCAGCTCGGCCTCAATTAACGGAGCCGGGCCGCCGGCCCAACCGCCTCCGACTCCTATTTCAAAACGCCTCTAAAAAAAATTCTGGAGTAGTGACAGGTGGGCATCCGATGGAATCCATCCCCATCGGACGTCCGTGCGCTAGAATTTCCCACAGGAGAAGTGGAGAACGGACCCAAGACGGCGATAAAGTAACTGTATATCTGCCCTCATCTATTCATGAGCCGAGTACCGGACTACCGGTTAGAGGTGGTGGCGGGGGGTGAATAATCGTTTCCTCGTAATTCAGTATGGTTGCAGCGTGCGCTTTCCGCGCACGAGGCCACCAGCACACGAGTTCCCCGTGCTGTTAGGTATGCGGCATCGTCGAAACTGCAAACGTCGGGCACAAATTTGTTGAGTGCAGGGGTACATAGACGGCAACACGACGAGCGTTGCACCCGACTACCTGCCCTAAATAGAAACAGCGAGCAGTTTGCCCAACTCTCTCCTGTGCTGAAGATGATTACTCCAACACCATGAGGTGTCAGCGTCGTCCACCAGCAATGTGGGTTTGGTGTTTACTGTTTAGGGAGCACCCGCATCCAGTTTTTGGTAGTATTATTTGGTGATGATTGTGACTGATTGAAGGGCCACATGCTGACATGCATAAAACCTGTGGGTTGCATGCATTTGTACCAGCAGCACCAACCACGTCAGTTCTAACAGCGAGGAGTTCCACCATTATTTAACCCGCTAGTATATATGACTTGTTGCTTTGATAAAGAACTTGTTGGATTGGAAGAGCAAGACGTACTGATGGGCCTTATATATATGATGATGAAGAAGAAGACCTACCAGAAGACAATCATTTGTTTCCATGGGAACATAGACCCACCGAGATCACCCGCACGCCATATACATACATAATATCGGAGCAAAATCCACCCTTGTGGGGGCAGTGCAGTGCAGATGCTGAAAAGATGAATCATCGATCGATCGACGTCTCATTTCGCTGCCTGCCCTGAAGGATCGCGACGCAAAATAATGACGAAATCGAGCTGGATGGCTGGCTGGTTGGAAACTTGCCTCAACGCACGGCCGGTGCGTGAAGAATAACACGCACGCCCCAAACACGTCGAACAGGGAACAGCTACGTAGCCAGTAGGAAATTGCCGGTTGCTGTTGCGCGGTCCACGTACGTACGCGGCATGCAGTGTAGCGCACCATGTGCCCATGTCACACTCACACGTCCGGGTTTGTCTTCTCTTGGGACAAATAATAACCATGCAGATGCAGGAAAACCATCCGAATCGCATCGCACGGGCGCTCTGCTTACCGACAACACTCGTTGTATTATTTGTCCCTGGCTGTGTTTAGTTGCATTGAAAAGTATACTATGCAAAAAAAGATTTTTCGTCACATCAAACTCGTGATACATACATGGAGTACTAAATGTGGATAAAATCAAAAACTAATTGTACAGTTTGATTGTATTTTGCGAGACGAACGTTTTGAGCATAATTAGTCAACGGTTAGACAATTATTACCAAATACAAAAGAAATACTACAGTGTCGCTGCAGTGAATTTTGACACTCCAAATTTGGGAACTAAACACAGCCTCTGTACAGCATGTCCAAGGAAAATTCACCCACACCCCCCCACTGTAACACCCCGGTGTTACGCAGGCATTTAGCATTGCAAATTATACGCATGATGCATCATTTGCATTCATAATCATATGTGAAGTAGGGTGCATCTTTGAGTTGAAACATTGCTATGAAACGTGAATGTTGCATACACTTGTTTAGAATTGTTTCACCTTAATTATGCTTGCTAGGCTAATAAAACATGTGTGACTATAATTGTAAATCATCTAGAATTAGTTAGCACAAATTTTGGAGCAACTTTGGTATTCAAAGTTTTGTCAAATTTGCTTTTGAAAATATTATTGAAATTAGTCCAAAATCCTCCCTATTTAGCTTTTACTTTCTAATTCAAAATCTGTTGGGAATTTTGAGTTGGTCCCTTAATAAAAGTTGTAGATAATTAAATTCTAAGCAACTTTTATTTTTGGGTCATTTTCAGAAAAGGTCATTTTCTTGCTCAAAATGGGATTTGAAAATCATTGTTTGAAAATTTATTGAAAATAGAATTGGAAAAATCAATTTCTCACCTGGTGGGCCGGCGCCTCGCTTGTGGCCCGCTCGCGCAAGCCAGCCCGACCCAGCTCTCCCCCGCGCGCCGCACCACACACTCGCCCGCGCGCGACCCCGGCCCGGCCCAGCGCGGCCTCCTTCTTCTCCCTCACGCTCGCGCGCGCACGCACCCGACCGCGGCAGACCGCGCCCGCCACGTGGCGAGCGCATGCCGGCAACGCCGGCCGGGTGGCGTCCGGTGGCCCCGCGCCCCACGCGCTCGTCTATTTCCCCCGCGCCGCGCCCACTCCACTCGCCCATTCTTTCCCTCCACTCTCCACAGCCGCAGCACAGCAGCAGCGCGCGCCGCTCACCGCCACCGCGCGCCCTCGCCGGAGTTGGCGATTCCGTCCGTTCTAGCTCGCCGTCGGCCACTACACCGCGCCACGAGCACCGCTTCGCCCTCCCGCACCCGCTGCTCGCTTCGGCACGCCGTGGTAAGCCTTCACGCCGGCGCAATGGCTCACCGGAGTTCGGCCGTTGCTCACGGAGCGCACTGCTCCGTGGAGCTCGCCCCTCCGCTCCACCCCTCGCCTCTTTTTCAAGTGCAACCGCATCGCACCACCTCACCGGTGCCCGTGAGCTCTTCCCCGCGCCTTGACTTGGCCGGAGACGGCTCACCGCCGGGGAGCAGCTCCGCCGCTCCGCCATTGGCGACGGCGAGCCTCTTCCCGAGCTCCTCCGGTCACGCCGTTGTTGGGCCTCGGGTCATGTTGAACGCATGCCTTACATTTAGGTGGCCGAATAACGTACCTGTCGACCGCGAAGCTGGGAGATTATTCGGGCCGAGTGGATTGCCCGCAGCGCACTATAACGGAGCAGGTGTGGTAGGACACGGGGGCGCGATGATAAGACCGAAAGGCAGTCGGGCGGTCCCCGGGTACATGTGGTTCCTAGCAAACTCGAGACTTTACCTAGATAGTTGACTCGGTGACCAATATCTCACTTTAGCGGGTGAGTGAGGTTTGTGTAAGGAATAAATTACCAGCTGGTTAATAATCGATTCGAATCGCCATCGTTCACTGGATAGTGAACACTTGACTTGAGTTACTTCACCGCAGTAATGTTGATGGAACACTCGGACAGTTATAATAGATATGACATTATGGAAGTTGTTAATGATCATTGGTTATCATTATTTGCTTAATCCCATGCTTGCTCTAGTATAGGTGCAAATGTAGTCGACAGGTTAATAATAATTAACTTGACAATAATGCTTTGAAAAGGTTCTTGTAATACTAAAAATGCCTTTTTTGCAAATGAGTCAGCTACCCTACTATAAAGCCCTTCATAATCCTTGGTGTCACTTTATTTTCGGTTATGTCGGGTAAGTCTAGCTGAGTACCTTCTCGTACTCAGGGCGTTGTTCCTATTGTTATTGCAGATGGTCAAATGTACTATGGCTATTGCATTAACTGCCTGTACCCGGCGATGGGCGACAATTAGGACCAAGGGCAATGGTCACTTCTTATCTCTTCTCTGATGCTTTTGTTGAGGATGGCTACCTACTGGCACCGTATCTGAACTAAATGAGTGTGTGTGTCTTATGAAACTATTTGGCTTCCGCTACTTCTATTTGAACTCGGTTTGTAATAACTATGTTTAAACTCCGATGTATCTGTGATGCGAACCTTTATGTAATAGGTGATGGTGACCGCTAAACTTATTACGATCTTGGCTGGTATGTGAGTTGGTTTGAAATCCTTCGTGATTTCACGGACTACCGGGTTATACGGGTTTAAGTTGGCTAAATCGTCTGCTCTGGCGGGTGATTTTCTTACTTAATTTCGTATAATTGGTCGGTTCTGTTACAGCTGGCATCGGAGCATGGTTTAGCGTGTTTACTGTTTACAAGTGTATTTAAAACAAAAAGGCGTTTGAAAAACGTGATTTCCAAACTAAAGAGTGTGCCAGTAGTCATATCCTTTATGCCCAGTTAAGGACTCTAGGTGGCTTATTTAAGTACTGACTTGGGGTTTTTGCATCATATTTCTCTTTCGTTGCTCATACGGCGTGCTATTGTATGAGTGCCACTTGTTTAAGTGGTAGTGTATGGATCAATTGCCTTTACGCCTCGGTAAGTGTGAGTTGTGAGAGTATGATCGGATACACCGCCAATCTAGGGAGAGTGCTTATATGATGCTGGAGTAAATACATGTTCTACGCATGTTTTACAAAGGTGTCGCATGTGTGGTTGTTCCGTCAGTTGAGGCGATGCCGTCAATAGGACGATGGTTCGGGTAGGTACTACCGTTGTATGCGTATCTGGGGATTCGTGTAGAGCGTGTAGATAAATTTACTGCTTTTATGCATTCATTGGGAATTGGGCTGAAATGAATCTTCTGCAGGTACATAACAACGTTATCGTGTAGAACGTATTAGTTACGTATGTGAGAGATCGTTTGTATGCCACCGAATTTATCGTTAGAAATTATTTATTTCCTAAGTTTGTGAGAACGTACGAAACGTACATACATCATGTTACTTGTGCATTTCATTCATGTCATGCATTTCTCCCCTTATAAATTGATTATCTCATTTTGATAAAAGTTGTATCACCTAAAATATGTTCTCACGGGGTAATAAAAAACTTTTGCTACAGATGCCTCGCACGAAGCAGACTGCTCGTAAGTCCACCGGAGGAAGAGCACCTCGACGTCAGTTGGCCCTAAGGGAGCGCCGCACCACAGACACCTTCTTGAGCGAGTTTGGCATGCCAACCTTGCTTTGGAGAGTGCTCCATGATGTGAGGTATCCAGAGGGTCAGGAGCTGGTGTACTCTTGGAATGAGAGCCAGTTAGCAGAGGATGGACTTGCAGTGGTAGAGATCACAGTTCCTGCTCTTGGTGACGCTCCAGAGTGGGATGGTTGGCACTTGGAGTTTGAGGGTCGCACTCCTGTTGAGGGTGCAGAGGGAGCAGCTTTCCGTGTCATCAGGGACATTATGAGTAGATTTCCTAGGGAGCTTGCAGCAGCCCTAGCTGGCACCTTTCCTAGGGATGACCCTCGAGATGCTATTTGGGTTCAGCCTCAGGGAAGTGCTTTGGTCAGAGGTCCAGATGAGGGACAGGCTAGCGACAACCACGCATGAGCGCTATGTTTGCAGCTATCAGAGCATATCAGGGTCTTGAGTGTAACTATTGGACTTTGACTGGCTTACGTGGTGATGACAAGCTCAAGGCAAGAAAGCAGAAGAAGAAGCAGGCACGTGCTATAGCTAGTTTGCAGGAGCAGCTGGCTGATATGAGCTTACAGCGGGACCAGGTTGTAGAGAGAGGTGATGGTGCTATGCAGCGGGTGCATACGTTGACTCAGGCCAACAACAATGCAGACCGCATGATTGGACAGTTGGTTCAGGAGAGGAATGAAGCCTGGAACGAGAGGGATCTTCTGCTGCAGAGGGTCGACGAGCTAGAGGAGTACAACGTCAACCTGCACGAGGAGTTTCACGCGCTCTACAATGGGGTTGGCCTCTATGCTCCTCCAGACGCCGCTGGCATGGACATCGACGACGATGAGTACGAGCATGTAGCTTCACCTGGGGGCGATGGTGACGTCTCCGACCCCGACGACGGCCCCGAGGAGTAGGCTAGTTGCCTTACGCTAGTGTCTTAGGTCCTGTCACGATGACCTTTCTTTTGTCGGCATGTAACCTAATGTAACTTGTTTCGAACCTATGAGACATGGCAAGTGTTGGAACTTGGTTAGTAATGCGATATCTGAACGCATAAAAGTCCAGTGTATGTATGCTGGCAATTTGGTTGTGTGGACGCGATGTTTGCATTTGAAGTAATTTAATTAGTGATGTTGTTTTAATTTGGATGCGATTATTGTGCCTCTGTTTTATTGTATGAATTTATTCTCTCCAGTGAATTCAGTACGGCAAAAATTTTTTTCATTCACTCACAATTATTACAGCTTCACTCAATCATTACTTGTTGCTAAAATATGCAGATGACAAATACTCGCCGTACCGCTTATGAGGCCGCTGAGACAGGTGGTAATGGTGCTGGGGCAGGTGGCAGTGGTGGAAACAACGTCAACCACAATGAGCCCCACCCGGAACCACATTTGCCGCCTCCTCCCCCGCTCACTCCAGAGATATTCTTTGCACAATTGCTCGGGAGTTAGCGCAACACGGAGCAATCTCAGAAGAACATGGAGGATTTACCATTGCCAACAATGTTCAACGCGGTAACAATCAGGGTGGTGGCAATGGAGTGAATCAGCACAGCAGCTTCAAGGATTTTATGGACACCAGGCCGCCAATATTCAAGGAGGCCACTGAACCACTTGACGCTGAAGAATGGATCAACACCATGGAAGACAAATTCCGCGTGTTGAGGCTGACGGAGGAATTAAAGACCGAATATGCTGCACACCAGTTGCAAGGACCAGCGGGAATGTGGTGGAAGCACCATCGCACCACCTTCCCTCCGAATGCTCAGATTACGTGGAGAGAGTTCGTTGAGGCCTTCCGTGGAGTTTATATTCCACCCGAGCTGACCGAGATGAAGTTGGGAGAGTTCTTGGCATTAAATCAGGGCACCAAAACTGTGACGCAATATTTGCATGCCTTCAACAACTTGTGCCGTTATGCCCCCGATATGGTTGACACCGATGCAAAAAGGATTGCCAGTTTCAAGAGAGGACTCAATCCAAAGATGATGAAGCATGTGGGCACCAACACCCGCGCCAGATTCAACGACTTCATCAGTGATTGTCTGAAGCAGGAAAAGAACAACAACGCCAGTACCGCAGCCAAGACTCGCAAGAGAGCACTAGAGGGTGGTCCGTCCCAAGCAAGAGCACCTGCGGGAGGTCGTCCTCCCTATCGTCCATCGGCACCTGGCGCTAGATTCAGGCCACCACAGCAGAGAGGTCAAAATTTTAGGGGACCACAGAAGCCTTACAAGATGGCAGTGCAGTCCAACAAGGTAGCCACAACTGCGGGGCAGGGCAGTTCCAAGGGAGCCGTGGGATCTGCTGGTATAGTGAGGGGACCCTGCTACAATTGTGATCAACCCGGCCACTTTTCAAGGTTCTGTCCTTATCCGCCCAAGAAGAAGCAGCAGACCTATACTGCTATAGTGCATAGTACAACTGTGGATGAGATTCCTGAGGGAGAACCCATAACCGCAGGTAAGTTTCCTGTTAACCAACACCCTGCAGTTGTTCTATTTGATTCTGGATCATCGTATTCTTTTATGAGTCAAGCATTTGCACGGAAACATGAACAACTATGCATAAAATTGGGTTATGGTTACCGTATAAGTTCAGCAGGGGCTGATGTTTTGACCAATCAGATGGTTCGAGGGGCAACCCTTGAATTAGGTAGTCGAAAGTTTCGAGTGAACTTGATAGTTATGCCTAGACTAGTTCTGGATGTCATTATAGGGATGAATTGGATGAAGGATTGAGGAGCAGTTTTAGATACAGGGAGTCGGGTATTTACCCATAAGGATCCTCAGGGTGAGGGTACTTTCCAAGTACCATTGCCTCGGAGAACGGACCTTATAAGTGTGACCTGTGCTACTGAAGTTATTCCTATTCATCAGATTCCAGTAGTGTGTGAGTTTTCGGATGTGTTCCCAGATGAACTACCTGGTCTTCCGCCAGATAGGGATATTGAGTTTGGAATTGAGTTAATCCCCGGGACAGCGCCGATTTCAAGGAGACCCTATCGGATGCCTCCGGATGAATTAGTTGAGCTGAAGAAGCAACTAGAAGAGTTGTCGAAAAAGGGGTTTATCCGGCCAAGTAAGTCTGAATGGGGATGTCCTGCCTTGTTTGTGAAGAAAAAGAAAGAGGGCACGTTGAGAATGTGTGTAGATTATATGACACTTAATGTTGTAACTGTCAAGAATAAGTATCCCTTGCCTCATATTGATGTTCTGTTTGACTAGTTAGCCAAGGCTAAAGTGTTCTCCAAGATAGATTTGAGATCCGGTTATCATCAGATCAAGATTAGGCCCCAAGATATACCGAAGACCGCATTTTCCACCAGATACAGGTTGTACGAGTATCTTGTCATGTCCTTTGGCTTGACAAATGCTCCTGCATACTTTATGTTTGTGATGAATACAGTTTTTATGCCAGAATTGGATAAGTTTGTGGTTGTATTCATTGATGACATTCTGGTGTACTCAGAAAATGAGAAGGATCATGAAGAGCATCTGAGAATTATCTTGACCAGACTTAGAGATCATAAGTTGTATGCTAAGTTTAGCAAGTGTGAATTTTGGTTGAAGAAAGTTCCGTTTCTTGGTCACATTCTGTCAGAAAATGGAGTTTCAGTTGATCCGAGTAAGGTGCAAGAGGTTATGGATTGGAAGGTACCGACCACAGTTCCTGAGGTTTTGAAGTTTCTTAGGATTAGCTGGTTACTATCGCCGATTCATACTAGATTTCTCGAAGATTGCCAAGCCAATGACAAGTTTGCTACAGAAAGATCACAAGTTCGTGTGGACAGAGGAGTGTGAAGCAGCTTTCCACACTTTGCGGAAATTGTTGACCACTGCTCTAGTTCTAGCACAACCGGACATTCAGAAACCTTTTGATGTGTTTTGCGACGCATCGAAAACTGGATTAGGCTGTGTTCTTATGCAAGAAGGAAGAGTCATTGCTTATGCCTCACGTCAATTGAGAAAGCATGAGGTCAACTATCCGACACATGATCTTGAACTTGCTGCAGTGGTACATGCACTAAAAATTTGGAGACATTATCTACTTGGTAATGTGTGCAATATTTTCACAGATCATAAGAGTCTTAAGTATATCTTTACCCAACCAGAGCTGAACATGAGACAACGAAGATGGTTAGAATTGATCAAAGATTACAATTTGAATGTGCAATATCATCCTGGAAAGGCCAATGTAGTGGCAGATGCTTTGAGTAGAAAGTCACATTGCTTGAATATGCAGCCATTATTTGAAGATGGGTTCGATCTGATGCATCCTGCTGTGTTACATAGTATTCAGATTAGTTGCTCTTTGGAGAGTAAGATAATAGAAGGTCAGAAAACAGACAAGGGAATATTTCACATCAAAGAGAAAATAAAAGAAGAGCAGTCTAAGCACTTTAAAGTGGATGAACAGGGCGTGTTGTGGTTCGACGACCGTCTTGTGGTTCCCAAGGATCGAGAGCTTAAGAATAAACTCATGGATGAAGCTCACCTTTCTAAGCTATCTATCCATCCAGGAAGTAGTAAGATATATCAAGAACTGAGACCTCGTTATTGGTGGACCAAGATGAAGAAAGAAGTTACAGCCTATGTTGCCCGATGTGACACGTGTTGTAGGGTGAAAGCTATTCATATGAAACCTGCCGGTTTATTGCAACCCTTGTCCATACCTAGTTGGAAGTGGGATGATATAAGTATGGATTTTATCTCAGGTTTGCCCACTACGCAGAAGGGACATGACTCGATTTGGGTGATTGTGGATCGTCTTACAAAGACTGCTCATTTCTTACCTGTTAAGACAGATTATCGGCCACCTCAATATGCCGAGAAGTATATTGCAGAAATTGTGAGATTGCATGGTATCCTGAAGACTATAGTATCTGATAGAGGGTCACAGTTCACGGCTCATTTTTGGGAACATTTACATAAAGGCTTGGGAACTAGTTTGATCCGTAGTACTGCTTATCATCCTCAGACAGATGGCCAGACCGAGCGAGTTAATGTCGTTCTAGAGGATATGTTAAGAGCCTGTGTGTTGTCTTCTAGGGGTTCATGGGAGTCATGGTTACCCTTAGTAGAGTTTGCTTACAATAACAGTTATCAAGAAAGTATCAAAATGGCCCCATTCAAAGCTTTGTATGGCAGAAAATGTAGAACTCCACTGAATTGGGTCGAGCCAGGAGAAAGAAGATATTATGGTATTGACTTGGTAGAAGAAGCCGAGAAGAAAGTTCATATCATTCAACAAAATATAAAGGCGGCTCAATCACGTCAGAAAAGTTATGCAGATAGAAGAAGGAGACCGCTTGTGTTTGAAGTTGATGACTATGTTTATCTAAAGGTCACACCAATGAAGAAGAAACGGTTCAGAGTTCGAAGAAAGCTTGCCGCTAGATTCGTAGGACCATACAAGATCTTGGAGAGAAGGGGTCCAGTAGCCTATAAGTTAGAGTTACCTGAGACAATGAGTACTATCTTCCCAGTTTTCCATGTATCACAACTCAAGAAGTGTTTGCGTGTTCCGGAGGAAAGAATAGAACCTCGAGGCATAAAACTCAAATCAGATTTAGTGTATCGTGAGCAGCCGGTCTGTGTTTTAGACACTAAGGAATGTGCTACTCGAAATAGTGTGGTAAAAACATACAAGATACAGTGGAGTCATCATGATGAAGGGGATGCGACTTGGGAAACGGGTGAATATCTACAAAAAGCTTATGAAGATTTTTATAACAAATGGTTCGTAACCCAAATCTCGGGATGAGATTTTTATAAGGGGGGAGGGCTATAACACCCCAGTGTTACGCAGACATTTAGCATTGCAAATTATACGCATGATGCTTCATTTGCATTCATAATCATATGTGAAGTAGGGTGCATCTTTGAGTTGAAACATTGCTATGAAACGTGAATGTTGCATACACTTGTTTAGAATTGTTTCACCTTAATTATGCTTGCTAGGCTAATAAAACATGTGTGGCTATAATTGTAAATCATCTAGAATTAGTTAGCACAAATTTTGGAGCAACTTTGGTATTCAAAGTTTTGTCAAATTTGCTTTTGAAAATATTATTGAAATTAGTCAAAAATCATCCCTATTTAGCTTTTACTTTCTAATTCAAAATCTGTTGGGAATTTTAAGTTGGTCCCTTAATAAAAGTTATAGAGAATTAAATTGTAAGCAACTTTCATTTTTGGGCCATTCTCAGAAAAGGTCATTTTCTTGCTCAAAATGGGATTTGAAAATCATTGTTTGAAAATTTATTGAAAATAGAATTGGAAAAATCAATTTCTCACCTGGTGGGCCGGCGCCTCGCTTCTGGCCTGCTCGCGCAAGCCAGCCCGACCCAGCTCTCCCGCGCGCGCGCCGCACCGCACGCTCGCCCGCGCGCGACCCCGGCCCGGCCCAGCGCGGCCTCCTTCTCCTCCCTCACGCTCGCGCGCGCACGCACCCGACCGCGGCAGACCGCGCCCGCCGCGTGGCGAGCGCATGCCGGCAACGCCGGCCGGGTGGCGTCCGGTGGCCCCGCGCCCCACGCGCTCGTCTATTTCCCCCGCGCCGCGCCCACTCCACTCGCCCATTCTTTCCCTCCACTCTCCACAGCCGCAGCACAGCAGCAGCGCACGCCGCTCACCGCCACCGCGCGCCCTCGACGGAGTTGGCGATTCCGTCCGTTCTAGCTCGCCGTCGGCCACTACACCGCGCCACTAGCACCGCTTCGCCCTCCCGCACCCGCTGCTCGCTTCGGCACGCCGTGGTAAGCCTTCACGCCGGCGCAATGGCTCACCGGAGTTCGGCCGTTGCTCACGGAGCGCACTGCTCCGTGGAGCTCGCCCCTCCGCTCCACCCCTCGCCTCTTTTTCAAGCGTAACCGCATCGCACCACCTCACCGGTGCCCGTGAGCTCTTCCCCGTGCCTTGACTTGGCCGGAGACGGCTCACCGCCGGGGAGCAGCTCCGCCGCTCCGCCATTGGCGACGACGAGCCTCTTCCCGAGCTCCTCCGGTCACACCGTTTGCACCAACGTGACCGCCTTGGCACGGTGATCACGATGGTGGTGACCTCGTCGCCGGCGACCTCGCCGTCGGCGAGATCCGCGCGGTCAGCGCCGCCACTGTCCCTGTTTCACCGACATGTGGGGTCCCGCTGACCGAAGGGCCCGCCTGTCAGCTCCTCTGTGTGGATCTGGGTGCACTGCACCGGGTGCACCTAGCGTTTCAGCGGCTGATGTTTAAAAGGGTTTTTGAAAATGATTTTTCAGAAATTATGTAAATGCTTTAGAAATTCATAACTTGCTCATTTTGGCTCCAAAAATTGTGAAACAAATTTTGGTAGACTTCTTAGGACCAGATCTATGATGTAAAAATACTGCATGTTGAATTTGTGACACTTTTCTGTAGAGTTTTTATTTAATCATTGAAATTGCTGTTTTCTTGATAAATGCATAATAAATCATATAAAGCTCAGAAAAATATGGTTCCAATTTTGTTAATCTTCTTGTGTAAAGTGCTTTCTTGGAAAAATATGTGTCATGCATGTTCTGTAGAAAAATTTTGATGTGTAGTTCAAGTGCCTTTAATTGATGGTTTTTGTTATTTTTGATAAAGAGCAAAAATTGTATAAAACATGCATATGATAATTTTTATATAATGATTGTTTACTGTGTAGAATGTAGGAAAAATATTAAATCTGTTGTTTGATACTTTTCATAATACAAAGTGTTTTCATGCTCATATTTAGGCCCTAACTTGTCTATTTTGTGTAGGCAGTTTTAGTATTCCAAATGTAATGAAATTTTTGTGGCAAGCTAGGTTAGATGATAGTAAGTCACTGTAATTTTCTCAAATTTTTCTGTGCTACCAAAAGAGGTGTTGTCATTCAAACCTAGTTTCAACTAGGGTTTAATTAACCTTTTTAATGCATGACTAGTAATAAGGTTTCCTTTGGTGTATCTTTGAAGCATCTTAGCTTGCTGTGGTGACTTGGCATGGTAGAATAGTGGTTGTAGTAGTAGTATACTAGTACATGTTCTTGGATGATGTGGACTACCTTGTAGAAGAATTGTATTTCTACTCTATCCAATAAAGTAAACATGTTCATCTACATTCCATTCATCATGATCATTACATGTCATCTCTCCAATGCACCGCACCTATGCATGAGCACTTATACATTTGCATCATACAGGATCGCAGGAAGGAATTCCGGTAGCAGTTCCCGAGAAGCCAGAAGAGCAGCCCGATGTGCAAGAGCACGAGGTGCCCGAGGCAGACGAGGAGGTCGGTGAGGATCTTCCAGAGTGCCCCGACCATCGCCCGAGCTCCTTCGAGAGAGGCAAGCCCCGGAACATTTTTCTCCCCCGGTTTGCAATTATTAATTAATGTTTTACTTTAATTGATGCATTACGTATAGGAGTTGTTTGCAACCGTTGCTGCATTATACCTTGTTTACCTTTGTTATACTATATCCTTGTTACCCTGGTATCCGCAGTCAAGTCAATGCTTAGCTGGCTTAGACCGGTAGAAGTCGGGTGATTTCCTGTCACCTGCGAGCTATAGGTGGTTACCTGGATCTGCTTGGATAACTATGTAGTCATGGTATAACTAAGTGTTAATTGAAAGTTGAGACCGGACGGAGACTTACAGGGTTTTGGACTGTAGTGCTTTCCGTCTGTGTCGATTAAGGACCGACCGTTGTTGGACCTCGGGTCATGTTGAACGCATGCCTTACATTTAGCTGGCCGAATAACGTACCTATCGACCGCGAAGCTGGGAGATTATTCGGGCCGAGTGGATTGCCCGCAACGCACTATACCGGAGCAGGTGTGGTAGGACACGGGGGGCGCGATGATAAGACCGAAAGGCAGTCGGGCGGTCCCCGGGTACATGTGGTTCCTGGCAAACTCGAGACTTTACCTGTATAGTTGACTCGGTGACTAATATCTTACTTTAGCGGGTAAGTGAGGTTTGTGTAAGGAATAAATTACCAGCTGGTTAATAATCGATTCGAATCGCCATCGTTCACTGGATAGTGAACACTTGACTTGAGTTACTTTATCGTAGTAATGTTGATGGAACACTCGGACAGTTATAATGGATATGACATTATGGAAGTTGTTAATGATCATTGGTTATCATTATTTGCTTAATCCCATGCTTGCTCTAGTATAGGTGCAAATGTAGTCGACAGGTTAATAATAATTAACTTGACAATAATGCTTTGGAAAGGTTCTTGTAATACTAAAAATGTTTTTTTTTGCAAATGAGTCAGCTACCCTACTATAAAGCCCTTCATAATCCTTGATGTCACTTTATTTTCGGTTATGTCGGGTAAGTCTAGCTGAGTACCTTCTCGTACTCAGGGCGTTGTTCCCATTGTTATTGCAGATGGTCAAATGTACTATGGCTATTGCATTAACTGCCTGTACCCGGCGATGGGCGACAATTAGGACCAAGGGCAATGGTCACTTCTTATCTCTTCTCTGATGCTTTTGTTGAGGATGGCTACCTACTGGCACCGTATCTAAACTAAATGAGTGTGTGTTATGAAACTATTTGGCTTCCGCTACTTCTATTTGAACTCGGTTTGTAATAACTATGTTTAAACTCCGATGTATCTGTGATGCGAACCTTTATGTAATAGGTGATGGTGACCGCTAAACTTATTACGATCTTGGCTGGTATGTGAGTTGGTTTGAAATCCTTCGTGATTTCACGGACTACCGGGTTATACGGGTTTAAGTTGGCTAAATCGTCTGCTCTGGCGGGTGATTTTCTTACTTAATTTCGTATAATTGGTCGGTTCTGTTACACCCACCGCCCCCCGGCGGTCCGTTGAGTTCATCGTTCATCTCTTTCCACGTTTCCGGCACGACATTATTCTGGCCGTGTTTAGTTGCACCTGTAAAATTTTTGAAAGTACAGTAACACTTTTGTTTGTATTTGGCAATTAGTGTCCAATTATGGGCTAATTAGGTTCAAAAAATTCATCTCGTGATTTACAACCAAATTGTGTAATTAGTTATTTTTTTACCTATATTTAATGCTCCTTGCATGCGTTCAAAGATTCGATATGACGGAGAATCTTGTAAATTTTTTTGAAAGTTTGAAGGAACTAAGACTACCCGCAGTGAGTACTATAAAGGATACTCTAAAACTTTAGAGTCTGAATATAGAGTAAAAACTGCTGCACTGGGTACTCTAAAACGATACTCTATCCTTTCTCTCACTCTATATTTAGAGTGGTACAGTGCTTACTCTATAGTGGGCAGTGGCGGACCCCACTAGCTAAACAAAGGAAAAAAATGCTATAACTCACGAACCAAAAATCCAAATTAAATTCCGATTGCACCATTAAATTCGTCTCAATAAATCCTACGAAACTAGATCATACATGGATATATTTAGATAAATGACAAGTGGGTCCTACAGTGGATAGAGTGGATAGAGGATGATATAGAGGATGTATGGGTGCGGGAGAATTAAGTATAGAGAAGAGAATTTTGCTGACTAGGACGTATAGAGGATAAATATAGAGATCCATGAGTGCGGATAGCCTAAACAACCCTTTCTTCTTCAACAAGTTAAGGAAGGCCAGTCGCACGTTCACTTCACTGTTCACGCGCCAGAGTATCATAATGGTTCGTTCACTCGCATGTACAGTTCTATTACTTGACATGGACCTGTTTTCTTACCGAACATTTGTTAGACGAACCGCACCGGTACCGGTAAAAGCAGCCGCTACCTTCCATGTCGACGTATACCGGATGGAATTTGCTGCAGTGGGAACGGTAAAACATACGCCACAGATACTACGTTCGCTAAATCCAGAGGAACCGCTACCGCATGTGCGTGACCGGCCGCTGCTGCTGTCTGCGCGCGTGACAGAGACCAGGAGAGCGCGCGTGAGAGAGCAGGAGAGAGAGGAGTATCCAGCGCGGGCCCCACTTGATGAACGATGAAAAAAATGTTATAACTCACAAACCAAAAAACCAAATTAAATTCCTATTGCACCATTAAATTCGTTTCAATAGATACTTTAAAACAAGATGTCACAGGGATATATTTAGATAAAGTGACAAGTGGGCCCCACAGTGAATAGAGGATGATATAGAGGATGGATGGATGCGGGAAAACCGTATATTTTGTGGTGACTAGGATGAAATATTCCTTTTAGAGGATAAATATAGAGGTCCATGAGTGCGGATAGTCTTAGCATGGCATATCTTCTTCAACAAACAGTCTGGCCCTGGCCGCTGGCCGCTGCCTAGGTTCGCGGTGGCAGGCTGGTTGGTTGCTGTTTACTACTGGTAGTCGCTAATAATTTGGGTTTAGGCCGTTTAGTATTGTATATCAGGCCCGTTAAAATTTCCAAGGGCACCTCCGAGGCTCAGAGCTGCGTCGATCTTGGTTGAATCTTAAGGTTCGGCACTCACCAGAAGCGCGTTGTTTGTTTGTTTAAATTCTTTTGATTAATATAATGATACGCAAATTTTTTTTATGTATTCAGAAAAAAAACAGTTTCTCAAACAAAAATACAAACAAACAAATTTACAGCAGCGTTACTGTTACCTCGGTGACCGCAAGTCGCCGGCGGACAACCAAGGGTGTGTTTAGTTGGGTAAAAATGTGTAAAAAGGTGTAAAAAAAGTACTGTAGCACGTTTTGGCTTTATTTGGCAAATAGTGTCCAACCGTTGACTAATTAGGTTCAAAACGTTCGTCTCGCAAAGTACAACAAAACTGTGCAATTAGTTTTTTATTTCATCTACATTTAGTACTCCATGCATGTATCGCAAGTTTGATGTGACGGGGAATCTTTTGTTTGCACAGTATTTTATTTTTTTTTAGGAAGTAAACACAGCCCAACTCTGACCCCGCGCGGACGGTGAGGAAAGGACAGTGGTGACTGGACGGGGCATCCGGTCCCACCACGTCGATCCAAATAAAAAACGCCACCTGCACCCGGCTCCACCTACCCTACCATACCACTCGATTCATCCATCACCAGTCCTTCTCATTCCCCAAACCCAAACCCCCGGCTCCATCGAACCAAACGTATTTGAATCGCCAGAGCCGGTGGCGGTGGGTCTCACCTCACAGTTCCGCTCCGCTCCTCGTCCTCCACTGCAGCTGCTTCGCTTGCCTCGCCGTCCCGTCCCGTCCCCTACTATCTCCTCCGACCGAAGACGGCGCCGCCGCCGGCCATGGAGGACCCACTTGCCACGGCGCCGCCGCCGCCGCCGCGGCGGCACCACCGGGAGCGGCGGCACCGGCGGAAGGCGTCGGACGCCGCTGCGGCTGCACTGGCGGCGCAGGCGGCGTCCTCCTACGGCGACGTGTTCGGCGGGCCCCCGCGGTTCGCGCCGCCGCCTCCGTCGTTCGCTGTCGCGGGGGCTGGGGTGGGGACGACCGCGCCGGCGGACTACGCCGAGGTGTTCGGCGGAGTCGCCGCCTCCTGCTCCATCCCCTACCTCGACCTGCCCCCTGCCGTTGCCAGCGGAGACGGCGCCGGCGCGGGCGGCTACGGCGAGATCTTCGGCCGGTTCGACTTCGGGGACTTCGCGGTGCCGTACGAGGACATGCTTCCTGGCGCAGAGTCTTTGGTGGAGGAGATCGCGTCGCCGAGCGGGAGCTCAAGGTACGACGAGCTCTGCCCACATTTTAGGATTTCGTTTTTTTTTCTTCCCGTCCATTGTGGCACTGTTGCGTCAGGCTCATTGTTGGGGCCACCAAGAACTCTTCTCCGCTTTTAGTTTTGGGAGGGCTCTTCTTTTGCTGGCGCTTTTAGAGATAATAATAATAATAATGGGTTTAATGAGGCTAGGTTCTGCACTGTAGAGGGATTGCTCGTCTTTACCGCACACCATTTTTGGTGGTGAAATGCTGCCTTTGCGTTACCAATTTACGCCTTGGTTTGGTTCCCCTCTCCTTTACTATTTCGGCTAATTTTGTGTGAGTAGGATGGTGGAATGTCGTTTCCAAGCTACGTGTGCTGCAAATTTTCTGATCCATAAAGGTGATTGTGTTAGGTGAAGTGCTATATTTCGTCACGGGCTCAATGCTCACGATTCAAGAGGCTACATACTGTATATATCTGGAGTTGTTTTAGGAAGTCCTTTCGCACAAAAGTAGTAATTCCTTTGTGTTGAAGTGCTGTCTTTTTTCTTCTCCACTTGGAGTTGTTGTGAGCTGGAAGATTTAGAGAGATGCATGTGCAATCTTGAATTTTCACTTTATTGTAAGGGTCAGCAGGGGAGTCCCCTACCTATTTTTTTTCTTTTTTCATTAATGGAAATGTACAAGTTACAAGCGAGAAGGAAAAAACATACAGGGACAAAAACAAATGTACATACAAGGCATCGAGGCCCAAAGGAAAAGAAAGAAAAAATCATTAAGTAAAGCTATCTCTCCAAGCAGAAAGGGGGGGCCTTCGTGGCTGGTTTGGCTTTGGTACAAACCAAGCCAAGCTCTTCCTTGGAAAATCTTTTCCAGTCCTCCAGATTGCCTGTCCCATTGTGAAAAATGATGCCATTCCTGGTTTTCCAAATAGCCCAACAAGCCATGATCATGATTTCTCTGAAGATGCAATGGCCAAACCGCCAAAGTTACTTCTTGCTTCAATGACCATATCTAATGGGTCCAGATTCAAGTTCCAATGAATGTGTAGTAAGTTCCAGCAGTCTTGACTGAATGGACATGAGAAGAAAAGATGCAAGAGGTGTTTCTTTGCATCCAGTATTACATAAAACACAGTTGTAGTCATCTAACTGCATGTTCTTTCTCCTTAACATATTTCTTGTATTGAGTCTATCCCTCAAGAGCAGCCAAAAAAAGAATTTATGCTTGCCCAGGTTACTAGAGGACCACAACCATGTAAATAGAGGAGAGGCATCAACAGTTATCTTGAATTTTCACTTATTATTAAATTTAATTGTGTGTTTCCGTTACTGGTTATTTCTGTGCTGACTAGATACGTGTCATTTTTTTTTCCGCGAACGTGCATTGTTTGCATGCGTTTCATTAAAAGGAGAACTAGATATGTGTCATGATGATGACAGTCAGTTACGAATTCTGATCCTAGGTTCCCAAACCATGTTGTGGAACATTTTTACCTAAAAGTGTACTCCTATAGTGCAATGGGGCACTGGTTCAAACCCTGCTTCCCTCTTAAGTTCAACAACATAATTAAATACCTTCATCTTTTTTTAATTCATTGTTTTATAATTCTTTGTGCCCTCTTGTTTTATAATTAAAATAGGACTGCATCAGGGGTCAGCTTTGAGCCCTTATTTATTTGTTTTGGTGATGGATGAGGTCACAAGGGACATACAAGGTGATATCCCTTGGTGTATGCTCTTTGCTGATGATGTGGTGCTAGTTGGCGACAGTAGGGCAGGGGTTAATAGGAAGTTAGAACTATGGAGGCACACGTTAGAGTCGAAAGGGTTCAGACTTAGTAGGACTAAGACCGAGTACATGAGGTGCGATTTTAGCGCGACTAGGCACGAGGAGGGAGACGTTAGCCTCGATGGGCAAGTGGTGGCCAAGAAGGATACTTTTCGGTATTTAGGGTCGATGCTACAAAAGGATGGAGACATTGATGAAGATGTTAGGCATAGAATTTCAGCCGGCTGGTTGAAATGGCGTCAAGCTTCTGGCGTCCTCTGTGACAAAAGGGTGCCTCAGAAGCTGAAAGGTAAGTTCTATAGGACGGCGATTCGTCCGGCGATGTTATATGGTGCTGAGTGTTGGCCTACAAAAAGGCGACATGTCCAGCAATTAAGTGTAGCAGAGATGCGTATGTTGCGTTGGTGTTGTGGGAACACAAGGAGGGATAGAGTCCGGAACGACGATATTCGGGATAGGGTTGGGGTGGCACCAATTGAGGAGAAATTGATTCAACATCGGTTGAGATGGTTTGGACATGTCCAACGGAGGCCTCCTGAGGCGCCGGTGCGTAGTGGAGTTCTAAAGCGGGCCGATAATGTAAAGAGCGGTAGAGGTCGACCTAAACTAACTTGGGACGAGTCTGTTAAGAGAGATCTTAAGGAGTGGAATATCTCCAAGGATTTAGCTATGGACAGGAGCGCTTGGAGATTGGCAATCAACGTGCCTGAACCGTGATCTCTTTTTGTCTTGTGCCCTTTATGTCCCTTTATGTGTCTCCCTGTTTCTCGTCTCTTTTGGGTTTCATCTTTAGCCTACCCCAACTTGCTTGGGACAAAAGGCTATGTTGTTGTTGTTGTTGTTTTATAATTCTTTGTCTTTTTGGGCAATTCTTAGCTGTGTAAAGTGGTCTAACCTTATGATATCATTGACGAGAGTGAATGCACATGCCATGTTTTATTGTTTCTGACTTGTGCTCATTACTTCCATATCTACAGATCATCAACTAGAAAAGAATCTGCCCAATTGGATGCTGAGCCATCGATACTCTATCAACAAGTTCCAGACGCTGGTTCAGGCAGGCACTTTGATGACGAGCAATTTCATCCAGTCTCCTTTCCTCCAGATGGCGAGCAAACGTTCACTATGTCATATAACAAGATCACCAGGGGAAGGCCAGATGATCTTGTTGAAATGACCGCTTGCATAGTAGAACCTTCAATAAGCTATGTGGTTGACTCTTGCAATTTGTCAAATGATTCAGAAATGGATTATGTCCCAGTAATGGACAGTGGTAAACATGCTAATGGCGTGAAAGGGAAGATGAGCCCACCAAACGTTGCAGATTCAAGACTGGAGAGTGCTGATAGTGCTTATGTAGTTGATCAGCAGCAACATATCCCAACATGCCCTCCCATCTCTGAAAATATTTGCCAGGATGAAAATGATGACAAGAGGTCTAGCACCCATTCAGTGTCAAGCGAGGAAGCACCTTCCCCTGACTATCCATTCTTAAGGGTATCCAACATCAACCTTCCAGCAGCACCCATCAAAGTACAACCACCACCGATGCCCCCATCTAAATTGCTTAATAAAAAGGGAAGCAACGAAAATGGAGATTCTGATGTCAATCCTAACTCAGTTGCTGCTGCTGCTGCTATGAAGGAAGCAATGGAATTTGCTGAAGCCAGATTAAAAGCTGCAAAAGAATTGATGGAGAGAAAAGGCGGCAGTTTTAAACTACGTAAGCGGCCAGCTCATCACAGAAGCACAAAATCAACTGAAATTAAGGAATACAATTACAATGCACCTGAAGAAGTGCATGTATTTGAAGAAAAGCTGAATATGAGAAGATTGGCAAGAGAGGAAAATCAAAGCAATGATATAGCTTCGCTGGATAAAATCATGGGCAGTGGTGCACTTAAGCCTGTTCACAGTGATCATGACAAAAAAGGGGTATCACCAGGGAAGCATCAGGAGATGACGCAATATGGCAGTGAACTAAAACAATTAGGAGAGTGGACATCAGATGCTGATTTTTATGAATTGGTTAGCAATGATCAGAAATGCAGAACTAATGAAGCTGCATGCAAAGGAGACAATGGTCTGATGACAAATTCCTTACCCAAGCTTGACCGGTCTGAGAATGAAAAGTCAGGAGGCTTTGCAGGTGAATCAAAAAGGTTTAGGAAGTTGTGGGATACTAACAACAGAACATGTCTGCGAACCGAACATGTAAATCAGGGAAAAGATGGTGTAGATTCTGTGGAGGCTGAACAAAAGACTCCTAGGTCGCCAGACGTTACTCCTTGTGATGATAGGGTGACATATCAAGAGCCCACCAAAGGAAATAATGGTCTGATGACAAATTCTTCCACCAAGCTCGACCAGTCCGAGAAAGTAAAGGAAGGGGGTTTTGCAGGTGAGTCGAAAAGGTTTAGAAAGTTGTGGGGCAGTAACAGTACAACAGTTCTGAGAACAGAGCATGTAAATCTGGGAAAAGATGGTATAGCTTTCGTGGAGGCTGAAGAAAAGGCACCTAGGTTTCCAGAAGTTCCTCCTTGTGATGATAGGGTGGCATTCCAAGAGGCAACCGAATCCCATTTAAAACAATGTCCAGGGGTGGGGAATTCTCTAGGCCACGAAAATGATGCGCAATTTGAGATTTCATGCATGAATAATTTACCCGCAGAGGTCCATGCCGACCCAGAAATCTCCAGTACATTTTCAGAACCTTGTTTATCTGGATGTCATGCCAATGGTAATGAAAATCATTCTGAAAGCACAGCTCAGGAAACTCCATTGGTAGGAAACTCTAACCAAGATGTCAACAGTAAAGAGGAACTTCAGCTTCCATGCATTGATGAGTTGCCTTGTACTTCAGCAAGGAGTAAGATTTTACAGGGACATTCTAATGTTTTTAATGCTGATGAGATCAAGGAAATTGAAGTGAAAATATCAAAATTAGAAGAGTCTTCCAAATCTTATTTGAATTTTGAGGAAGAAAAGCTACTCAGTTTTGTTGATGAATCAGGCCTACAGAACAAAAATGGAAGAGCAAATGAAGTAAATTCAGAATCACTCATCCATGAAAAAATGACAAAATTCAGGATTGAGGAGAAAGCTGATGCACATGAAGATTTTCAAGAGGGAGATATGGATCAGGTTGCTGGATCTGCTGAAGAGGAAGGTTATGTTACTTCAGGAAGTGGTATTGCTAATGAAAGTGAATATGAAGAAGCAGAAGCTGATATATTTGTAGGAGACATGGAATCAAATGTGAGAACATGTGGTATTTTTGACAAAGATCCATATCAGTGCCAAGAATCACAAGGGTCGTGGGGACCCCAAGATTTGGATAACAGAATGGACAGAGTCAGTGATACAATAGCCCATGGAAACGAAAGAGAGACTAAAGAATGCTTGCTGGACAATGTTGAAAAGACAGTGGCAGACGTACTAAACCATGACAGTAGGGAAGGGCAGAAATCCATGGAAACCGTTGTCTACCTAAAGCCCAAAGATGTATGTGCAGAATTTAATGTAAGTAGTGACAAAGATGGTAATCTATTTGATTCTACTGATGAACTTATTACTGATGATGGCAGTGATTATGCCATGAAGATGAGCACAATGTCAAATAATCTGCAGGCTTCGTTTCCAGAAGCATGCAGTAGCATGCAGCACCTTTCTCAAAAACCTGAGTCTGTTTCTGCTGAGAAGGCTGATGAAAGCACTTCTATTCTTGAAAATCTTGAAGTGGATTGCAGAGAAGCAGGTAGAGAAATTCCAACAAAAAATTGTACAGCGTCAGAAGAAGGGCAAAATATTGGAAGCGGAATAGAAGAAAGAGAGAGAGAAGACAATATATCAAATGCAAGGTTCATGGACCAGCAACCTTTTTACTTGGACAGTGACATTAGACCTAAGGCTGCAGAAGACACTGCATCAGAAACTATTCTAAAATCAAGAGAAGAGAATCTTAATGTTCAGAGAACTAAAATGAGGAATGACATAAAAGAGGCTGAAGGAGAAGTCGAGAAGGAGGTAAGACTTGATGAAGAGAAAGAAAAAGAATGCAAAATGGGAAAAGAGATGGAACAAGATAAAGAGAGACGGAGAAGAGAGTTGGAAGAAGAGAAGGAACGGGATTTGGAGCGAGCAAAAGATAGGCTTGCTGTTCAGAGAGCTACAAGAGAAGCACATGAGAGGGCATTTGCAGAGGTTCGTGCTAAGGCTGAAAGAATAGCGTTAGAAAGGATCACCTCAGCACGTCAAAGAGCATCTGCAGAAGCTCGCGAGAAAGAAGAGAAGGCAACTGCTCAAGCAGCTCTGGAGCAGGCTTCGAGAGAAGCTAGAATGAAAGCAGAACGTGCAGCAGTTGAGAGAGCAACTGCTGAAGCTCGGGAGAGGGCAATTGAAAAGGCAAAAGCTGCTGTAGATGCAAAGGAGCGAATGGGAAAGTTCAGGTCCTCTTTCAAGGATAGTTTTAAGGCACCTAATCAGGTAGCTGATGTCATTATGTATGCATTTTTTTGTTGCATACACAAACTAAATACTGTTCTAATCCGCATTCTTGACACAGGATAATCAACAGGAGGCATCATTTCAGAAGACAGCTTATAATAATCATGGAAAAAGCATGGATTCTTGTGTTGAAGGTATTGCTAGAAGTATATCCTACTGCAAGATAGTTCAAGTATTTGTGGCCAATTTTCTGTAATATTTCTATAGTGTTATCTTATTTGACACATGAGACTTGGCTTGCTTTGTCATGTTTGCTATTTATAGTAGTTGAGGTTGAGTCAGCTCTACAACATAAAGCAAAATTGGAAAGGCACCAACGCACAGCTGAGCGAGCGGTATACTCCAATGCTATTGCTATGTTGCCTTCTTTACTTGTTTGTTTTGCCTAGCCTGTGGCAGTCCTCATCATTACCAATTTTCAGGCAAAAGCCCTTGCTGAAAAGAACATGCGGGACATGCTGGTGCAGAGGGAGCAGGCTGAGAAACATGTAAGATAGTTGGTCATCAGGAAAGAAAAACATATTCCTCTGTTTCTAAATAACATTTGTTATCCATGAAATGTTTACTTTTGGATACAGAGATTGGCTGAATTTCTTGATCCTGAAGTCAAGAGATGGTCAAATGGAAAAGAAGGAAATCTGCGAGCATTGCTGTCCACATTGCAATATGTATGTGTTTTGGCTTATAGGACTTTTGTTTGAACCATTTACATCTTGGTTACTGTAGGACTTCCACCGGTTCTTGTCAGAAACTTTTCTCGTGCCATCATTAGATTGCCAATAAATAATACTCCTAATACATGGATTCTTTGGTCAAAAAAAAACATGGATTCTATGTAAATTCATTTCAGGCAGTGTAAAAAATGGTTAACTAATATACACCGTGTTCTTTGTTAAAAAAAACACTAATATACACCAGGTTTAACTCAGTTGTGTAGAATATATAGTTTTTGTTCATGTTAATATTGTTTAAAGAGTGTCAGGCATAAACATAAATAGTTTGTAAGGAAAAAAAAAATCAAGCACCATGCATCAGGTTATGCCCTCCCACTAATATATTACTTATGTTTATACCATCTTATCTGTTTTGAGAATTTTCTTAGCATGCATAATCTTTTTATTTCAGTATGCATGCATAATCCAGTTCGTTGGAGATTCACTCTTGGTACAGTTTTGGACGAAATAATTCCGTGAGCTCTTTCTTGAGTTCACTTAGCTCAATTCTGCATTTCATCATTGAGCTGGCATGATGGATTTGAACTTCAACTACTGGAATCAGACACCAGTCCAATCATGCAAATTTTTTGTCTTCTGGGCAGATACTTGGTTCAGACAGTGGCTGGCAGTCAGTTCCCCTCACAGATCTTATTACAGCTGCTGGTGTCAAGAAGGCATACAGGAAGGCAACCCTTTGGGTCCATCCAGATAAAGTGCAGCAAAGAGGTGCTACAATCAGACAGAAATACATTTGTGAGAAGGTGTTTGATCTTCTTAAGGTGTGTTTGCTCATCTTGCATTGTAAACTAGTTGCTTATCTACAGTTGCTTAAGTTTCGATATTTTTGTTGGTATGGCTGCTGCTTTACTCCCAAGTTCTGTTAGCCTCAGTCACCTCTGGGACTCTGTTGATGTTTCTGCGTTGCTGTGGTGCTTCACATATCCTTACTGTAACACACGCATTAGATTTTTGCTTTCAGATGGAGAATATTATTCTGCATTCATACCCGCTATCCGTCTTCTCTGTTCCAGACATGGATATCTGTTAGATGGACCTATATATGGGCTATATGCATTACTGTCTCATCGCTGATCTATTGCTGTTTCATTCCCTTCATGTTCATTTCTGAATGTGTAATATATGTGTTCATTTGGATATAACAATTCAACTATCACAGTCAAATTAGTGTGAATAATAAGACAGATCAAACAAAGGCTTAGTTTCCAGCAGGATTTCGAGGACATCCAGTTTATGATTGACAGAAAGCCTACTCAGGCAAAGTGTATCATGTCCCAGAACTGGCTGCGTTAAAGAAAATGCAAAAATAATACCCAATTAATACTGAAGTAATAATCCGTACGGAACTGGCATCCGTGACAGACAAGTAATAGATCTGGTAATACCGATTTTTAAATGCTTGCTCATTCTAAATCGCGAGTATGTCTCTGGCCACACCACGGATAAAAAACTTTGGAAGTTATGCCTGTTACTGATGACTAGCGAAAGTAAGTCTTGTGTTGATAAATTGATAACTGTCTTTCTGAATATATCAAGTTACTTGTTGCAATAAACTGTCTTTCTGAATATATCGAGTTACTTGTTGTGATAGACGGAGGCTAACTTTTTTTTTTCCTGTGATTGTGCAGGAAGCTTGGAATAAGTACAATTCCGAAGAGCGCTAGTGGGAATAGGTGGTTGCTTATTATCTCTTTACGGGGGACAGAAAATTGATTAGGTATCTCTGTAGCCATTTCCATACTGATTATTTTTTTACATTGGTGTAAATATGCAGCTGTAGAGGACATCTTCTGGTCATTTTTTTATCCATATCAATGCAATAGTAGAGCATATGTTGCCTCTTATCTAGCATCTCCTAATCAATTTCCTGTCATATGTTGCCTCTTATCTAGCATCTCTCAATGCAATAGTAGAGCATATGTTGCCTCTTATCTAGCATCTCTCAATGCAATAGTAGAGTATATGTCGCCATGGCATATGTTGCCTTTGCTATACTTTAGTCCTGTACCTTTTGTATATTATTTTGATCATTCCTAGCAAAGTTTGCCTACGTTTGGTGATCATTTTGCTCATACAAAACTAGTGGAATTTATATTTTTGCTGTGGCTCGCATTTGGGAGGGCTTCTATTCGAACTAGTAGCTGTAATATGCTCATGGAAAATCTGTACCTTCTGTATTCCAAAAATATCATGTATTAGGACATGTTTGATACACATGGCTTGTTACTAGTTGGGGCTAAAAATCAGCTCAAATTGGCTGTGGTTGGTCAGCTAGTTGGGTAACAACTAGTTGAAGACGCTAAAAAATTAGCCTATCCATTAGCTCTCCTGTTTTGATGCGCTAGAGCTAATTTTAGCTAAACTTTTTTTTGCTAGTTATCAATTAGCTCTTGAATCAAACATGCCCTTAACATAAAATGTTCCTTAGACAAATAGTTGTCGTATAAGAAGTTTTGTTTGATTTACGAGCAGACGTGTTTTGAGTTGTTGCAAAAACAATAGGGTTATTTGGATTCATACCATTACAGTTCTTCAAGTTTGGAACCATGCCATTACAATTCGGAGTAAATCGGGAGCTGTGCCATTTTCTAGGCTAGCAAAAATATTAGGCTCACATGCAGTGCATTGTATTTTTGTATAGACGAAAATACCCCCGCAACCTCTGTCTCCTTCCACTCAGCATGGACCCTACAGGTCAGCTCCTGCAATCTCTAGCTAGCTCCTTCAATCCCTCCACTCCAATGGCGATGACCCTTGTATCGCTCTCTCTCCACCTCCACCCTACCTGCACGGCTTCGTACAGCGGCGGTGCCAATGAGCACACACCGGAGGAAGCCGCGACATGGGAGGATGGTTCGCGCCAAGATCCAGGAGATCTTCATGCCGATGCTAAGCTCCACCATGACAGGGCAAGATCGTCTCCTGGTCCGCTGGCGAGGGCGACCGCGTCTCCAAGGACGATGATGTCATCGTCGACATCGAGACCTTCACAGTGCCAAGTGGCCTCGCTCCCATCGCCGCGTCAGGGGAGGGCGGTGAGCTCGGCTCGCCATGGCAGCCATTGAAGGAGGTCAGGGCTCGCTAAGGAGGTCAGGGCTCACCATGGCAGCCCCGACGCCCACACCTTCTCCATTGCGGGCTCTCCTCATCCGCCACCAGCGAGCCCATGCCTAGCGGCGGTGGCGCCAGATCCTCGACCGTTGGGCTCGCCGCGCTAGGGATGTCGAGCTCTGGCGAAGGGTCTTGTCGAGGGCACATAATTGGGGTGCCCCAGGGCACACTTAGAAATCACTTGGGGGCGGCTTAGCTAGCTGCGGCCCAACAAACCACGGCCCACCTCGACCACTCTTCCCTCCCCTCGAGTCGTACTAGACTCGCCTCAACCATCCTCGTCTCCTGACCATGCACCTCGCAACCGTCTCGACCACCTCCGGTCTCAGCCACAGGAGAAGGATAGGAGGTAGGTGGAGGCATTGGACGCGCCTGCCCTAACAGGACGCGCACGCCCGCATACACTCCACCGGGTACAGAGAAGGACGACCCTCAAACCACTGGGTCCTGGGGCAGAGTGTCATCCCTCGGGCCGCACCCCCTGACGGAAAAGACTACTCCAGGACTCGGCTATGTCACAGCGCGCGGGTCGGCACCATCCAAATCCTGCCCAACTCGGTAGACAGGCATACGGCCATACCCACTACGGGTATGGGACTCACGACCGGGAGCCAGCTCTCACCAAACTAGCCGAATCCAAGGCCCCTGACCCGACCACGGGAGGTCGGGGCAACACTACCGCGACCAAGGGAGCGGGCGGTTCTCAGAGAGTAGCCACCCTCTCCGTACAGAGGCACCATGATGCCTCCCAAGATAACGGGCGCTAGGACGAAGATCATGAAGTCAGCTACGCACCCATCCTACACAGGGTACCACTACTACAGAAAACTTAATGGAGGCGGACATTTTGGGTTAATGGAGGCGGGCATTGCAACCACCTTCAATTAAAGGTCACGGTTAATCTTGACTTTACGAGGCGGTTGCCTTGCCTGCATCGGTTAATCTTTTAACGGAGGCGGGCGCCTTAAGGCAACAACCTCGGGTAATGTCCATTAACGGAGGTGGGCGTAACTTGCCCGCCTCCGTTATTCGTTTAACCGAGGCGGTCGAGCTAAGACTCCCGCCTCACCTAAAGGATTACCGGAGGCGGGCCATTGTTACTTGCCCGTCTCCGTTAATATTTTCCCATTTTTTTTAAAAAAAATCGCCTCGGCAATTTAATTTGAATTTGAATCAAATTCTGTTTTCACAAATTAAACACATATATATAAATATAGAAGCAGACAAATATGCATATACCGAGCACAAACATATAACACATTCATTGGTGTCGTCTCGTCCTTATCATACCACGAACCAACATCATTGAAGTTATTACATGCATGTCATATATTTACATTTGATAAAACTAATTAAGATGTCCACTACTCTAATTTCCCTAATCCAAAGAGGTATGGCAACGCGTAATCCGGGACATTTAGCTGGGTGCTCCAGTTTCTGATCTTCTCAAACTTCTCTTCCCGCGCTAACTCGCTGTCCTTGTTGAAGAACGGTCGCTCAACATGCACGCAAGAGTCTGTGATAAACTTACATATGTCCGCTACTATTCGAGTGAAGTTGTTATGGTCGATCTTTTCCTTTCGCCACCATTCTTGTGCTTTCTTAAGCTACCGCTAGTTGTGGCTGAATTTGTCACACGTCCTCAGGTACTTGCAAACGTAGAATCCACATAATACTGTTGCAGGAGGTTGTTTGGCGCACTGCAAGATATATATAATACATAATCATTAGAACATATATAGAGAGCATGCTCGTTATAATAGCACAAACAATTTTTGATACGTACCGGGAAGTCGCGCCTGAGTTTTAGGGTTGTGCCATTCTTGTTCTTCTTCTTCTCATATCTTCGATCATAGCACTGTGGATCTTGCACGTATTTTTTATAAGCGCCGTACGAAAACCACTAGTGTCAACAATAATTTCAACACGTATGTTAACTGTAAATGAATAAGTACCGTCACTTACTATCTCAATACGTTTTTAAATTCCTTGTATTCTTCTTTGTTTGAATCCCGCAAAGAGTCCAATACGACGGCCTTTCATCCTAAGGATAGATTAGAAATGCAATCCAGTGGCCCATGATGCCCCACTGCACCATTCAAACAATATAGATTTGAAATATTCAAATATGAGAAGTGATGATCCTAGTAGCTATATATATGTTCCAAGTATCTTTTCGACTTACCCGAACCGGTGGGCGGCCATGACACACCCATTTCCCCGGACCTTCTTCATGGCTCCATAGATGTACATTCCCGCTCGATACTTTAATTCGCAGCACAGATCTTTCCGGAATTTCTCTCTTGCGGGTTCAAGTTCACTAGCTTTTCATGAGTGTTTGGTATATCGTAACCCGCGATGACTCTCTCTGTAATATGCATCGGAGAGATAATATTCTTGCCCAATTCCTTGCTTACATAGGACTGCATCCTGCAAGGACAAGTCATCACGACATTATTAGTTTCTTCCTAAAGTACCTATAGCGATGCAATGGTGTGAAAGTCATAATTAACTTATAGGGCAAACAAGGTGACTTGGGCGACGTCGAGGTCCTTTCGCCGCAGTAGTCTATGCATGTCGTGGAATTCTACGATGACTTGAGCATCGTCGGACAAGTGGAAGTACTCCGCCAGAACCTTGACGATGAATGTTTCCAGGCCCACTTTCGCCTCTTCCATGTACCAGAGATGGAACCTCCTTACCTCCCACAGCTCGTCATTGACGAGTTGGCCCAAGGTCAACATGAACTTCCCATGCTCGTAGTTGTCGAGGCAATCGTCCGACAAGGGCCAAATCGACAATGGTGTTTTCGGCCTCAAACACTGGGGCTTGAGATGTTCGGGAGTGAAAAAAGCAGCTAGCATCTCCGCATAAATTATAGTTTGACTATGCTTGCCAGTAGCATACCTTTCAAACGTAGTTGAGAATGGGTGCTCGTTGGCTATTTGATAAGCCGCCCAGCTCGTCTTGGTGTGGTTCCAGGTTATGGCCTCGTCTTCTTCTGTAGGCTTCCTCGGTGCAGGAGGACATTGCCCTTTGCCCTCCTTCAGACCACTTGCCAGCGGTGTATCATTGCCCGGTGCTGCCCCTCTACCTCCCTATGGATTGCTCACGGCGGGAGGCGGACTGCCTTGAGGACTGTTGCCTAGGCCAGCATTCTCGTTGTCATCATCGCCGCCGTAGTCATCATCGCCACCCACGGGAGACGGCGAGGGCTGTGAGGGCTGTGACAGCGGTGTCGTCTCGTCCAAGATAATGTCGCTCTTATTCCAGAGCACTTCTTCTCCCATAATACCTCGCATGTACCTTATCCCATTTGGAGTGGGAATGTCGATTTCATCATCGTCAAATTCCTAGTTCGTCCACGTCACGTCCACCCTGGCATAGTCGGGCAGGATTGGTCTGTTGTCATACATGGCGCCGCTTTCGGGCGGCAGTGACGCTCTCCTGGTCACTTCCTTCTTCCTCGACGTCCTGCTGAAGGGCACCACGAGCGTGCAAGGCGTTCGTTTCACGATGTCGTTGACTGGGTACCTGGGGAGTCCTCCGGTCGATGACACCATCTGCCCTTGTTCGGCGGCTTCACCCTGTGGCAGTAGCATGCTAGCCTGGCGAAACATCTGCGACCTTAGCTCCACCATCTTAGGGTCAGTGCTCGTGAACTCGTCGTGGCCTTTCTGGATGAGCCCTTCCTTGTATGCTTGCCTCGTGTGGTACATGCTCGCGTCAGATTGCCAGGAATCCATGGTCTTCCAGCTCTTCCTCGAGGATACGCCACGGACGCGGCCGCGGTGCTCGGAGTTTCCCAGTGCCTCGGCTAGCTGGTCCCTCTCTCTGCGAGATTCGAACGAGCCGCTCTTCTCAGCTGCAGCAACTGCCATAATCCTCTTCTCCGCCTCCTCGATCTGTGGCTCATTGAACTTGGTCTTGCACTCCTTTAGCTTTTTCGGCTTGCGGCCTTTGAGGAAGTCCCGTGCCCTCTCATCACAGTCTGCGTACGGATCCGGCAGCCCGGCCTCAGCTAAAGCCCTTTCTTCCACCTGCCACTATGGCTTCTTAGTGGCATACCCTGTCATGCCTAGGTGGTGGTGGTGCTGGTTCCTCTTTGCAAGCTCAGAGAACTGCTCACTCTTGGCCTTTACTTCTGGGGTTTGTTTTTGTCTGACGAACACTTCCCAAACTTCAAGCAAGACATAATTATAACGGGTGAAGGGTGTTTCCCCTGCTTGCCACCAGCCATTGCGGCTGAAGACGTCGCCGTGGAGGGAGCGGGTGGTTCTGGCTCCCTTTCTTCTTCCTCCACATTGAACTCCAAACTCCGAGGCACCAACGGTAACTGTCGAGGGCAAAAACTCGCATTAATTATATACTTGCAGGAGCCCCTCAAACATTGTGTTAATTAACGCGTGCACTGATGCAAGTACCTCAAGCCTTGGTGTTTAGTATCCTCATCCTGAGGATTCACTCGTGGGTACGCGCGAGAACCCGTGTTTCGTCCAACGGGCAAAGTTAAAAAAAAGCGCTAAGCGCTAAGCGAGCGGTGACCCGCCGCTTAGAGCTTAAGTGGGCTTAAGCGTTGTAAGCGCCGCTTAAGCGTTTACACACTAACTACAAATCAGGAGATTTAGTTGCATAAATGTGAGAGTTAATAGAAAAGGAAGAGCAGTACCATAACAGCCCACTCGGCCCATCAAGAGAGGAAGCCCACTAGCCCATCTAAACATTATAACACCCAATGATGCCCTAATAGGCAGCCACCCACGTTGGCAGTCCTCGCTCTCACGAGGCCGCGCCGCCGCTCCTCTGCTCTTCCACCTGCGTGTTGTCGCTACTCTGCTCTCCTCCACCTGCACGCCCCCGCTCTGCTCCTCCGCATGTGTGCCGCCACTCCTCTGCTCTCCTCCGCCTGTGCGCGGCCACTCCTCTGCTCCCCCACCTGTGCGCCGCTCCTCCACCTGAGCAGCGCGAGTCGGCAGCCGCTGCTCCACCACGGCGGCGCCCGCCTGCGACTTCCCACCGGGCACTGGCAGCGCTTGGTGCTTGCCCGCGGCGCAGCTATTGCCACTTACACGAGCATCCGCGCCTGCCCAAGTGCCGGCACCGCTTAGGAGCGCTTATGCCCCAAAGCAAAGCGGTGCCCCCCCCCCCTTACCGCTTATGCGCGCGGAAGCGAGTGCTTAAGAACGCTTTTTGGAACTTTGCCAACAGGTTGAAGTCCGGATCTTCTTCCTCTCCACGAGGTCTCTTCTGGCCTCAGTGTCAGCTCCTCGCTCTCGTACTCGGTGCTCCCATCTGAGCCTGATGAGCATTCGTCACTCGTATCAGGGGTAGGCTCGCGCCATTCGTGCTGAGGCAAGGTGGTCTCCGGTTTGTTCGCCATTGGAAGCTATGAAGAAGAGAGTTATATGGACATTTCACTTGTGCAGACACAATGGAGTGATTATATTCATCTCAAAACTTAGTACATAATTCCTTTTTTATTAACATTTGGAATTGGGATACATAAATAGAAGGATAGTACAAAATTATAGAAGAACAGTACAAAACTATTGAATACAAAAAGAATCATTTACATAGTGGGCTCAGATTTGCCCCATTGTCATCACATCGCTTCTAAACTGGTTGCTTGTATATGGTATACAAGCCATCCTTGTTTAGCAGCTTACAAGTAGGGGTGCATTCGATCGTCATAGCCGCTGCCTCAGCATAAAAGGGTTCACATTATTGCATATGCCGCTGCCTCAGCACATTTTTAAAAGTTTAAAAAGTTCATCATTGCATATGCCACAGAGAAGCTCAAACATTATCAAACCAGAGTAAATCTGATGCGATAACAGTTTGGCTGGGAAATGAATTGCATTTGGAAACGAGTTGATTTCTCAGCCCGAACCGTGATCACACCAGTCCACATCATGCATAGAGTAAGAGTTAGTACTACAAAAAACTTAATGGAGGCGGGCAAAAATGGTTAACCGAAGCGGACAGCCGCATTAGTAGAGTAGTAGTAGATAGAGTAGTAGTAGAGGAGTAGAGATAGTAGAGTAGAGAGTAGAGTAGAGTAGAGGAGGAGGAGGAGGAGGAGTATTAGAGGAGTAGAGATAGTAGGGTAGAGTAGAGAAGTGCACAGCAGCCAGCAGCCAGCAACTACAAAGAGAGAAGAGCAGTAGCCACCAGCTAAAGAGAGAAGAGTAGAGTAGACAATGACAGAGTGGTAGAGAGTAGAGAGCAGCGGCCAGCCAGCACCATTAGTAGTAGAGAGCAGCAGCCAGCCAGCCATAAACTTAGTTAAGCAGCCACAAAAATTTGAGAAGGCATATGCTCAACTCACAATAGGAGAGGAGAGGAGAGGAGATATGAGAGAAGTGCACAGCAGCCAGCAGCCAGGAACTACAAAGAGAGAAGAGCAGTAGCCACCAGCCATAGAAGAGAGAAGAGAGTAGACAAGTAGTAGTAAAGAGAGTCTAGTGAGTACAATAGAGAGTAAGTGTAGCTGGCAGCCCCATAGTAGAGAGTAAGTGTAGCATAGTAGTAGGACCATAGTAGTAGTAGTAGAAAGTAGTATAGGACTAGCAGTAGTACTATATTAGTACAAGTATAGGACCAACAGCAGTCATGGTAGCAGTCATGGATAGTAGCAGAGAGCCAAGTAAGCAAGTTCAGCCATAATATTAAGCAAGTAAGCAAGTAACTAGTTGAGCGAGCAGCCAAGTAACTAGTTGAGGCAAGTTAAGCCAAGTTAAGCCAGCAGCCGAGATAAGCAACAACCAAGTTGAGACAAGTAAGCAAGTTGAGATAGATAAGTAGATAGCAGATAGCAGTTGGCTAGTAGTTAAGATAGAGAGCTCCAAAGAGGTGAACTTAGGCAGAAAAGTTTAGATAGAACTTAGGCAGGTTTTTTAGGGGTTTCAACAACACATGATTCAAAAAAAAGGTACATTCAGCAGTACTGCTACTCTCTACTACTCAGCATTATAAGCAAAAAAAATGTGACAGTTCAAACAATTGGCATCACAGGCAATTTGCTCAGCATAATCTAGCATCATAGAGTTCATAATTTGGCATTTGCTCAACATCATCATAAAATTGGCATCATAGGCAAGTGGCATATGCTCGGCATTGAAAATTGGCACCACAGGCAGCAATGGAAATCGAAAAATTGGCATAACAGGTAGCTAGGGTTCGTCATAATCACCAACAGGAACGGGGAAGGTGCTCACAGCACGGACGGTGGCGGACAGACGGGGAAGAAGGTCGAGCCAGGGAAGAGGAGGGCCCGACGGACGGCACAGCGTGTCGAAGCTCCTCGGCGCGGACGACGAAGAAGAGGGTCCACCCCAGAGGCACCTCGGCAGTGGACCAAGAGGGCACCTTAGCGCGGGGAAGGAGGCCGGAAGCATGGGGCCGCGGACGAGGTCGACGCCGGGGATGAGGAACGGGGGCGCGGTGGTGGATCTCCTCAGCATGGCGCAGTGATGGCGGCGGCTAGGGTTCACCGTGGATCTCGGTGGCGGTGCTAGGGTTCGCTAGGGCGCCTAGCGGAGCTCCTTGGCGCGGAGAACGAAGAGGAACGGTGGGGGAAGAGCTCGGAGTCGGGGCGGGGTCAGGGGCGAGGGGAGAGCACGACACCGGCGATGGCAGCGGCGGATTCAAAATTTTGGTAGCCCTTTGGGGTCGAAACGAACGTGCTGAAGGAGTTAACGAATTCTGGAGGGGAGATGTGGCTTATATAGGCACTGAATAACTGAGGCGGACAGATTACAGCGCCAGCCTTTATTATTATTAACCGAGACGGGCGTTGTAATTTGCCCGCCTCCATTAATATTTTGAAATTAACATTGATATTTATTATCTAAAATGGTAATTTTACTTGTTTTAATTTATCTAAAATTGATATTTATTATATAATCTAAAATAAATAGTATAGTATTAGTAGTAGGAGGAGTATAGTATGAGTAGTAGATTTGTAGGAGCAGTAGTTGAGTAGTAGTAGACTAGCAGTAGTAGGAAGTAGTAGTAGACTAGTAGTAGTAGAGTAGCAGTAGTAGGAAGTAGTAGAGTAGGACTTGTTAATTAAATACTTGTTTCATTTGTTTTCAGCATAAATCATATAATTTTAAACAATGCATATATAAATAGTTCGGATCTCTCATGGTTAGATATATATGGTTCCATTATAATAATAAGTTACAAAACTTGTCTTGAATTGAGTCACTACATTATTACATATATGTGTCGCATATATATCATTTTGCTGCAGGAGCTTTCACGGTCATCTTCTCACCATCGGGCCGGGCCCAGGGCATCATCTTGGTCTTGTTGAAGCAGTCCTCGACGGCCTTGATCTTCTTTGGATGATTGGTAAAAAGCCCGAGCTCTGCGCTGTTGTTGTATTCTTCAGGACTCTGGACCCCATCAGCTCCCATGATCCTCTGCTTTCCTGATACAACCACGTGCCTCCTTTTGTCCTCTAGCATCACATAGTAGGCTACTTGCGTGACCTCGGTTGCCAGTACCCACTGATCATCTTTGTAGCCAACACTTTGGAGCTCCATGGTGGTTAGCCCATCCTCGTCCATGACAACCCTATTTGGCTTCACCCATTGGCACCGAAAGATGGGTATCTGCAGGTCACCGTCGTAGTCAAGTTCCCATATCTCTTCAACCTACCCATAGTATGGCGTCCTCTGCCCCATGGACTTGTCGATGCCCTCATATCGAACTCTGCTGTTCTGTGTCCTCCTCTTTTGTGTGGAACTTGTATCCATTGATGTCATACCCTTGCCACATGGTGATTTGGGTGGACGGGCCGGACACAAGCCTCGCTACGGTCTCTGGTTCATCGGATTCTCCATGGGGGATGTCTTGCTCTTTGAGCCACGCCATGAAATTGCTCTTGTGCTGTTTCTGGACCCATGCTTCCGTGCGTTGCCTATCATGAGCGGCGTAGATATCCTCCAGGTGCTTCTCAACATAGGTTTCCATGACCACTAACTGGTGAAGGACGCTGTAATGAGCTTGTTGCACCATTTCGTTTTCTACATTGGCGTGTACTTTCCGCCTCGTGCACCCTATCCCCGAGGTTCTGCCTTCATGCTACTGGATGGGCACACCCTCCCATTTTGGATGTATTTTGTGCAGCAGTTCATAGACTCCTTGGTTGTGATGTCTCGATCATAGAGCCCTCCGAGTGAGCATGGTTAAGGACGTATCTGTTGAGGGTTGTTGACGGTTCGTATGTCTATAGGAGAAATTCCGCAAGTACACAGAACTATCATGTATCACTTCACCTAGTGAGAGCCAGGTGTCGAGTTTGTATTTTTCCCAAAGGAAGGCGGGAGGCTGTGAGTTTGTTGTTTGTTAGAAATGTTAAAGGAAAGTGGGGTCCTTAGCCTAGGTGGGTAAATGGAATGGTGGGTTGTGTAACTGGATGGGTGGAATGGATGGGTGTAGTGAATGGTTAACAAGCAAGCAAGCTAAGTAGAGGTAGGAAAGCTAGGTGGGAGAGCGAGCAACTATCTTAATTAACAAAGGTAAACAAATGACTAGAAGGAATTCTTTAGTACTTCGATCCGAGATCCGGAGGCCTAGCCGCATCCATAGGTAATCTATAGCCTAAGCACCACGCTAATCTATAAACTTACTACTTCAATCCGAGCTCCGATGAAATAAGATCAAAGCACCCTGACCAGATGGTGGAATCGATACTAACGAATGAGTACTAAACAAAAGATAACCTATGATACTAAAGCTAAGAGGAAGCACCTAAGCTCACTAATGATGAACACTAATGAACTAGAACTTGAGCAAAGCAAAGCAGTAATACTGAAATAAAGTACTAGAATAAAGTAAATGCTAAATAAAAGAATTATAAAGGAGCTATACCAGACCTAGAAGACTCTTCCGGACTCCGAAGAAGCTCCGCTCTAGCTCTACTTCCACTCCTAGGCTACTACTCTAGAGCTACTCTAAACTAAGCTTGAAGAAGCTTAGAATGCTTTGAATTGTATGGGGGCACTTCTCTACCGAGCTCCACACCTCCTTTTATAACTTGTAGAAGGTGAGGGGGGTACTTATAGGCAGCCAAGTGAGGTGGTGGGGGTGCCTTGGGCTTCGGGCGATGCCTAGGGGCGTTGTCGACGTCCATTTCCACCGACTTACGATCATAGGGCCTTGATTGCTCCCCAAAGTCGGTTGCATGGTAGGTAAGGCAGTTGTCCTAGTCCAAAAGGCGGTTTGTTGGTCGGTTTGGCCCTCCAGGTGGATGACAGTGGGCCCATGGATCCAAGGCAGCTTCATCTTGGCCCTTGAATCAAACCGATATAGATCAACGCTTGTGAGACCTTCTGGAGTCCATCCCATAGATCTGTGACGTGGCAGGGGCCAGGGTGGCATCGGGTGACGTGGCCTTATGGGCCCAAGCCCCCTGCCACATCCACTTGCCTCCTATGCACATGTTTTGTACCATTTTTGCTAAAATTCTTGCATAGAAATAAATCTCCAAGTACAAGTGGAACTAGGTGAGCTATAAAGCAAATTCAACACATGTGATGATGATCTACCTCAATTTACTTAGCTTTTGGGTGAAATGTTGATGGTCAAGGTCGTTGTTAGTGACCATCAACAAGGGTCGACATGAACCGCTCATAAGTCCACATCTAGTGTGGGTACACGAGGCCAAGTTGTTGTATCTGATCAACCATGTGTATCATCAGGTGTGGCATAATATCGAAGAAAGAGGGTGGGAAGCACATCTCGAGTAGGCAAAGAGACTCCGCGATGAACTATTTTAGGGCAGGCAGCTCAGCTTCATCGATGACCTTCTGGGTGATGCGGTTAAAGAAGTCGGACATCCGTGTGATCACCATCTTCATGTACTCTGGACCAATAGCCCTGATCACAATTGGAAGGAACACCGTTAGGGTGACGTGGCAGTCATGTGAGTTATAGTTGGTCATTGTGAGGTCTTTCATCGAGACCAGGCTCTTGATGTTGGAAGAGAAATCAGTCAGCACCTCTAGCACACATCCCTCTTCTTGTATTTCGTCAAGTTGTAGCCCACACCCGGGTGGTCGACTTTCCCGTTCTGCGGTGGTTTCGGGGGAAGGTCCTACCTGATGCCCTGGTTAACAAGATCCATCCGTGACTTTAGACCATCCTCCGTCTTTCCCTTGATGTCTAGCAGGACGCCAATCGTGCTTTCGAAGACATTCTTCTCTAGGTGCATGCAGTCGATGGCATGGGGTGTATCTAGTGCTTTCCAGTACGACAGGTACTTGAAGAAAATCGACTTCTTGAAAGGAATGGCAACAAATGGTTCCTCCATCTTATCCCGCTTTCTCTTCCTTGTCGTGGTCCCCTCTTTCTCTTTCTTCTTCTTTCCGAACTCGACCTCTATGTCCTTCACCATGCCAAACACCTTTTCCCCGTACCTAGTCCGTGCCGGTTCGTCAAGTTGTGGCTCGTCCTAGTTGTCGGAGTATTTATTCATCATAGCTGTTCGGTACCTGTGCTTTCTGACGAGGAATCGTCTGTGCCTCGTAACCCTAGGCAAATTTAACCGAGAACAGAAAACTGAACCGAAATAACCAGAACCGAAACCGAAAGAACCGGAACTGAAGAATTCGGTTATTAGTTCGGTTCCTATTTCCTGGGAACCAAAATTAGTCAGGTCAATTCGGTTCTCTACCTTGGTTAACCGAAATAACTGAGATGTTGAAAGAGGCCCATCAACAAACGTCAAGCCCAAGCCCAAGAAAACAAACCCCACGTATATATGTATATAGAAGCAAATGTCTCTTTCCATTCCCCAATCCCCCCACATCCGCACACTCGCTCTCAAGCAGTCACTGCTCCTACTCCCGCAACCCCGTGCTCGACGGCCCTTCACGGCTTCACCCTCGCCATGACACCACCCCCGGGCGCCCCTCTGCCTAGACTCCAGAGGACAAGCCGGCGAGCCGCCCCTCCGCCTCCGCCCGCCTGGAGTCTGTCACCACCGCTGCTTGTGCCTGGAGTCCAGCACCGGCGCTTCCTGTGCCTGCTTAGAAGCTTCTCCGCCACCGCCGCCGCTTACCTGGAGTCCGACACCGGCATCGCCGGCCTAGAGTCCTCTTCACTACTGTTGCTGCCTGCCTGGATCTAGGGCCGAGGGTTGACTGCTCTCCGCTCACCGAGGAGGACCGGATCTGGAGTGATTTTTTTGCATTCTTTTTCTGCTGAAGGTGGGCATGATTTTTGGATTTTTTTCCCCATGTGTTTCATTGCTGAAATCTCTGGCTCGGTTCCGAGACCGAAATTCCTCAGTTCCTGATTTTTTAACTAACCGATCGGTTCCCAGTTTGCTACTAACCGAATTTCGCAAATAACCGAGAAACCGAACCGATCGGTTTCGGTTAACCGAATGCCCAAGGCGAGTGCCTCATGTATACCATCTTGTTGGATCCCTTAAGGTAAGTGTAGCAGGTATCGTCGATGCAAACTACGCAACCGGTCTTCCCTTTGATCTGCTCCACAGTGAAAAAAAGACCAGGGTAATCGGTGATAGTGAAAAAGATGATGGCTTTTAAAGTGAACTTCTTCCTTAGAGACGCATCCATCATCTCAACCCCTTTCTCCCACAGTATCTTCATGTCCACCATGAGCGGCTCTAGGAACACGTCTATATCATTGCCGAGCTGCCTCGGTCCAGAAATAAGCATGGTCAGCAGAAGGTACCTGTGCTTCTAACACATCCAGGGAGGCAAGTTGTAGATGGTGAGGATGACTGGCCAAGTGTTGTGCGAGCTGCTAAGGTCACCGAACAGGTTTATCCCGTCGGTACTCAGCGCGAACCTAATGTTCTTCGCCTCTTTGCCAAACTCCGAGAACGTGATATTGAAACACTTCCACTGCTGGCCATCAAAAGGGTGCCACAGCTTGCCATCGTCCTTCGTGTGATCACACCAGATGCATGCCATGACATTAGTTGGGCATCCTCAGGGTTCCCGAATATAGCCCACAGGCGATCAATGACAGGCAGGTACCACATCGACAGGGCAGGACTTTTTCTCTGCGTGTAACCCTCTTATTCCTCATCCTGTTGAGACGAGATCTGCTTTGCACTATTCTTCTTAGCCCCCTTCTTCTTTGGCCCACCCAAGCTAGGCTCCCTCGTCGTTCGCATCCACGTGACAACCAGCATTCCTCTTGTATCAACTCGCACCGTAGTTTAGACAACTCTCCAAGCTTTGATACTGGCCCCGATACAGGATACATTGGTTAGGGCAGGCATCAAACTTTTTAAGTTTCAGTGCCACTAGTCGGATCAGCTTCTTCGCCCGATAGGTATTGGCGGGCACCTTGTTATCCTTTGGGTATGTGGAAGCAAGGATATTTAAGAGCTCATTGAAGCTACTGTCGGACCAGCCATGCCAAGCCTTCAACATCAACATCTAGAGGTTAAAACGTAGTGCCGTCCACTGCTTCGAACAGTCCTTATAGAGCGGATCAATTGCCGCCTCCTTCATATCTCTGAAATTCTCTAGCCACCTCGGGCTCCCAAACAGAACGTCATCATGGTCGAGGCGGTTAGCTATTTGCTCAAAAAGCTCTACATCCCCAGGGTCCCCCATAGTAGCCTCCTCACCATCCCCATCGCCACCCCCACCGTCGTCCTCGGCCATGTCTTGGAGTAAGTCCTCCACCGTGATGTAATCACAATCAGCATTATCATCGGCTGCTGTTGTTGCTGCTGATGATGAGCCGGGTTGTCCTACATGGTCTACATTGACCATTGTCGATGATGAGGAGTTTCCTCCAAATGCACCAGTGCCACTCACATCTACTTTTCACCGTGAAAAGTCTAGACCGTGTAATCCTTGATGAAACCAAACCTGATCAAGTGAGATTGCACCACGCTATCTTCGTGAGCTCTCATGTTCATACAGTGAGAACACGGACATATGGTTGTCATCTGATTTAGACTCTCATGATGAGTTTTCATAGCGGCAACAAACCTCCTCACATGAACCAGGTACTGCGGTTCCAGTCTCGACCACCGGTACATCCACTCAGACCTGTCCATACCTGCGAACCTTACACGTACAAGCAGCGAAAAAGCAGTATTAGAAAGAAATAGCAGCAAAGAAGAATGGATCTAGACCTAAAGAAATAGTAGTTTTCTCTCTCCTCCATGAAAAGGTGGATCTAGATCTAGATCTTGAGCCCCAAATGATGAAGAAGAGAGGAATGAGGATGGGAGAGCATGTATCTACCTCTTGCAGTGTCCTCCTTCAACAAATCCAAGGGCAAAACTTCTCTCCTTAAAATTTGCTCAATTTTTAGGGTTTTGGAGCTCAAAACCCAAAAAAATGGAAGAGGAGCCGCAAGAAAGAAGAAGGGGGCGCGGCTAGGCGCTATTTATAGCCACAGGAATAATGAAGGTGTGCAAATTAAGTATGACCGCCTCCGTTAATAACTATTAATGCCTCCATTAATAATATATTAACAGAGACGGTTGAAATATGCCGCCCACCTCGGTTAATGGCTTAACGGAGGCAGTCGACTTAAGTTGACTGCCTTGGTTAATGCCTATTAACCGAGGCGGTTGCGTTTCGTGGCCCACCTCGATTAATTAGTTAACAGAGGCGGTTGATGTAAGACAACCGCCTCGGTTAATAGGTGATTAACTGAGACGGTCACCTTAAGGCGACTGCCTCCGTTAAATATTAACTGAGGCAGTCGCTCGGCAGGCGAGCCTGGCTAGGAATAACGGAGGCGGGCAAAATGGATGCCCGCCTCCATTAAAAAAGGGCAACGCCACCTAAAAGAAATCCTGCAGTAGTGGTAGTTGGTGAACAACTACCACTCAAACAGTGCCACCACAGCATCCTAGGACCGGCACAGTGCCGCCACGACGCGCCATGCCTTGATGAGAGGAGCAAGAACCCGGCGACCATTCTCGGACGTGTCCACATGAGCAAGGACAAGACATGGAGGGCCCACCGGCCGAGCTCACCAGCTTCTCCCTCCCCTTGGGCTCTCGACCACTCAGGTCGGGAGAACCCTTCTACTCTCGAGTTATTGCCCGGCCCCCACGACTATATAAAGGGAGCCAAGCCTTCCTTCAGAACAATCGAATCCTCCTACCTTGAAACCTTTCTCCCTGTAGAACCCTAGCTTACGAACCTCCAGTTGTAAGCCTTTGGAGCACTTGAACCGAGGAACACAAACTCGCACATCTCCACAGTAGACGTAGGGCTTCGTCCCAAATCAGTATAATTCTTTGTGTCTCAGGTGCCACCATCGACTCCCTTGAGCAGCGCGGCGCTAAATTTACTGGTCGGTCCACAGAACACCGACAGGTCTAATGGCGTAGGTGTGGGGTTGGGTCAGCAGCACACGTGTGGGTCAGCGACCAATGGCGATGCGCGTAGGGGAGCAGGCCAGCAGGGTCGTCGACCAATAGTGGCATCAGCAGGAGCAGGACATTGCTGTCATGGAGAAGAGATGGGAAAGAATGAGGAAGAAGATGACTAATAGGGTCCACATGTCAGTGAGCTAAAGGGAGAGAAATGTAGAGGGGTAGTTTTGTCTATATGGACATGCCATGACATCGTCATCGAGTACTACAGCTGGGCCTAAGGCCTTTCTGAACGTATACCATGGCATATTTCAAAGGAATAAATAATTGTAATGGTAGGCTTTAGAATAGCTGAATAGTAACGATAATTTCCAAAAGTTGAATTGTAATGGTGTTGAGAAACTAGGCAATTTCCAAATTAAACCAGAAATAAATCAATGACAATCTCATATACTAGTATAAGCACTGCTTACATACTAGTTAAATTAAACAGCATGAAAACAAATACTAGTATGAGCATTGCTCACATACTAGTTAAATTAAACAACATGAATAGATGTACTAGTATAAGCATTGCTCGCATACTACTTAGATTAAACAGCATGAACAATGATATTGGATCACTGTGTACCTTCGTCTGTAGAGCTGGTGGTGGAGACACTGTTGTTGAAGTCGTCAATGAGTATTGGAGGAAGAGTTCGGAGCAATTGACGACGAATATGTCGGAACGTAGCACCGCTTGACTTGGATGACGACGACCCATCATGGAAGCTACGAGCAGTCACGCGAAGAACGCTTCCCAAAAACCTTATTCGTCCTCTTCCGGTGCAGGATCGCAAGGACGAGGATTTTGGAGACTTGCTCTCCCGATCACCGGTGCACGTAGACGCTCGGGATGGAGAGTGATGAGGACGCGCCTACTATGTCCAATAAAATTGCCCAATCTTTCACTGTACTAATAGTTGTTTTCCGGCAGTAGTTCAAGTCTTCTAAATATTTTATCTCTAATTAAAATACTCCGGAGTAAAATAATGTGTGCTCTTGTTCGATCAATGAAACACAGAAATAACTAGCTTGTGCCGAAGGTACTTGCTGGCAACGTCTGTATCAATCACGTTCAAGCACAAGCACCAAATCTCAGATTCAAACTCAAAGCAATGATTCGGTTGAATAAATAGCAGTAGTGCTCCTCAACGACACAGTAAATAATCTCCGTGTAATCAATCACAGCATTAAGAATAAGATAGGAGCAGCGACACAAAGCAATAGATGCAACAGCACAAACCACAAATTTGATATCCAGATGTCTCGGCAGCACCAAATATTTTCTTCTGATTAAAGAAACTAAATCGATAGCAATGATAGACAGAGGGAACGGCTTACAATTAGATGCGATCCAAACCCTAGAAAATCCTTCCACCCGTAGACATGACGAACCACGATCCCACAAATCCACGAGGATCCGGAGACACCCACTAGAGTTTCTCGAGTGGCGGCTCGACGAGGAATAACTCCACGAATAAAATCCAATCTAAAACGTTACAAGGCTAACCATAGGCCACATATGTGCACGCATGCACAGGAACTTGGACTTGACCAAGACGCAACCAGAGTCTAACACGTGCGTGACTCAGCCCGACCCATATGAATTAAAATAAAGCTAATTAGTACTAATGCCGGCAAATACCTAACTATATATTAAAATATCCGGCCACAATGCAAATCAAGTTGGTCCCCACGCATGGAGACAATCTGCACACATATATTTGACGCCTCCTTGATCTTACCATGTTTCTTCCGAAAATTAATTCCTTAAAAAATTCACCTCCTTGACATGATTCGGACCAATATAAAAATCACCGAGCTTCATAAAAGGCTGATCTTTCATATTTCCCTTTTTGATAAATCAATTGAAGTAGAAATGTTTGACACAATGGAATTCTTCTTAAAAATAATAGTTGAATCTTGAGGAGCCATGGGCTCGTCATCCTCTCCTTTAAACAAAGCCGCCTTCGGCTTTGACACAATTCTAGCATCTTCCTTTATCTGATCATCGTAAGCATCATTATCTTCAGACTTACATTGGGTAGCAACAAGCTTGTTTTGTCCATTGCCCTTCACGTCAGCAATATGAGAATTGTCATGATAAAAGACAGTCTCTTCCTCCAATATTTCCTTGGGTGAACCACTATTATTTGAAACATCAGACAAGTCAATCTTGGTTGCAACTAGCATACCTTCTAGACCAACCAACTTGCCATTATCAGAAATAGAGAGAGAACCAAATTTGTTAGAAGCTTGTTCTGGAATCTTGCATGCAGATTCGGAATCAGAAGAATGCAAGATTTGATCATCTTGAAAAATACTAGTAGCTACTTTAGGGAGATGGCATGAATTCGCAGGAACAATAATTTGAGAACCAACATTCACATCAGAGAGACTCACTTGAAGCAAAGCCGTCCTCGGCTTTGGAATATTTTCAGTAGCCTTTTTCTTCACTTTCACAGGAGCAAAAACCTCAGCCTTAATAGCACTATCCAGCATCGGTTTGAGCACATGATGAACTCCCTTGTGCATAAACGAATAAGTATTAGAACGACCACCATGAGTAGCATCAAGATCAAACTGCCATGGACGACCAATAATAAATGACATGCACTCAATGGTGCAATATCACAATCCACAGTATCCACATAATTGCCAACTGAAAATTCAATTCTAGCCTTATGAGTAATTTTCAGTGTACCACTTTGATTCATCCATTGCATATAACGCGGTGTTGTAAGCCTCCGCATAGACAAAGATAAAGCATGAACCAAGTCTGAACTAATAACATTAGCAAAACTCCCACCATCAATAATCAATTTGCATACCTTGTCTTGAATTTTGTATTCGGATTGAAATATATTAGACCGCTGCCCCTTCACCATAACAGCAGTACCATCACTATGTACATCTCGTGCAATCATAGATAAGCCATCTGATGCATCATTCGTACCATCAATTTTAATTTCAGACTTAGTATCACAAGAGGAAGCACCAGTATGCAACCCAGATGTTAAAGAAAAATCTACACTCCCATCTATAGATGTATGCCCGGACACTTCAGTCTTCACAAACAACTGGGAATCAGTCGTTCTCTTGGAACTATCAACCTTCTGAACAGGCTCCTTTGTTGCCTTTATAGCAAACACTTTTCATCTCAAATTTATATTTATGTGGATCAGCATTGTTCTTCTGATAGGTCTTAGGAGATGAAGAAGTTTCAGTATACATAAGCTTGCTATATCGAGCACCAGAACCCAACTTCTTCTCATAAGAATTAATAACACTAGCTTGCCGGCGAGGAATAGGAAGGTACGCATCTCCAATGACACATCACTCCATGATGAAGGCACAATTGGCTTGGTATCCAGAAATTTTATACCATTACCAAAGCGGCGTTGTAATACATCTTTCATACCGTCCCATGTCCTGCAAGGTTTTTCACCTCTCATCATGTGTCCTTTTGGTAACTCACGCCACCATGACAAAACACCTTCAGAAAATGTCTGTCTTGCATAGAACAGCTGCATAGATGAATTAAGTCCATGACCCCATAAAAATTTCTCCATGTCATCTTCCCAATCATAGTACTCAACCGGAGATGAACGTCCATAAAGTTGTTGCACATGTTTAATATCTTTATTGGCAAGACTATAATCAGCCAATGAAAAAAAATTCCATATGCACCGTGAGCAACCCAGAAGCCGATACTAACAGATGAGGACAAGCAGCGGCTTGATAAGAAACAACTAGAGTTTCACGAGCAGCGGCTCGATGAGAAACAACTCCACGAATAAAATCCAATCTAAAACATTACAAGGCGAACCATAGGCCATGTATGTGCACGCAGGCACACAGACTTTGACTCGACCACGACGCAACCAGAGTCTAACACGTGCGTGACTCAGCCCAACCCATATGAATTAAAATAAAGCTAATTAATACTAATGCCGGCAAATACCTACGTATCCTACTATAAAAGAGCGAGTTTTTTAGGGACGCTTTCCCTCTATAGTAACCGTTGGATCTAGACGTCGTGTTATTTGAGCCATCCGTCATCTGAGATCTTACCTGTGTAAGATGTAAGACTCCTAGCGCGATACGTAAAGAAAAGATTCAGATTGGCTCACGAGTCCTCGTCCGTCACGAATGCCATAGGTGTCCTTAATGCACGGCGCGCAAGGCAAGCGGTGCCGTGCCTAGAACCATGCCAGACCTGGCACTTACAGGTACAATCATATTGGGATACTGAAAATAAATACAAAAAATTTAAATACCAACATGTTATGTTCCCATTGTCAACGTGTTCAAGTTCCAATATATATAAATAATTAAAATACACATCTACATTTGTCACGTTGTAGAAAAAATACAACTAAATGTCTTGATACAATTAACGTTGAGGCAAGTTACGACTCCTCATAGACTAATTTTGATTAAAAAATGTTACAAGTCATGTCAGGAACCATCCATACAAAGTCATGCGGTTACGTGTTTGCTTGCATGCATGTTAAATCTAATTGATAAACATTTTACCTAAAATTTTGCTTAATTTTCTATTTCTCAAAATAAAAAATATATTTCTCTTATTGAGGTAATATGTTTATTATATCCACACTTAGATCGACGGTCCACAATTATTTTAGTGTACCATAGCAAAACCCCTCGTATATATGTCCAACGGCGACATTGATGTAATGTGTTCGGTCATCAAGGTGATGTTGTGTGAGTTGTTGTTCATCAAGCTACAGGGAGAATATCGTAGATACGACAGCGGTTCAAAGTAATGATAATTTGAACTGTGTTGAACGTGCAAGGCTATGTATAAGAGATATGTTTTGTTGACTCAATAGTTTGCATTCAGAAAGAAAAAAAAACGATTATAATCAAGGGTAATACACAGCTTGCAATTTTTATGTGAATTTTAACCATTCATTATACCAGGATTTGACATATTACAATGTTAATAAATTAATATGATTTGATCATTATTATTAGTTTCTATGCTTATTATAAGGCCTAAGCTAACATTTTTATCCTTTTAGTGAACATATGATATATGATTTTTTTTCATAGATAGACACGTGTCACACGTACATATTTGCTAGTATGTTAAAATATCCGGCCACAATGCAAATCAAGTTGGTCCCTCACGCATAGAGACAATCTGCACGGATATATTTGACGCCTCCTTGATCTTACCATGTTTCTTCCGAAAATTAATTCCTTCAAAAATTAGCTTACTTGGCAGGATGCTATATCTTACACAACCTTACGTAAGTTAACGAAGCGAAAGCAACTCTACTTATCTATCTACTTCACACATTAGTTGCATCATTAAGAAAAAAGGAGCATCAGAGTTCTTTCCAAGTTGCGTGCTACTTCTTCCGATGAAAAGTAACAATTGATCGATTTGCGGTAACAGCAAGGATCGGTATATGGTAGTCCTCTGGTAGGAAAAGGTTGCTTGCAAGGCTAGACGACTAAGCACACAAGCAGGAGCCTTTCTTTCTCATTGGCAACGAAGACCGGCTATCAAGGGGCTGCCTCCCTCGTCAAGGACGACTTCCTGAAAGTAAGAAAAGGAACAAGTCAAAGCAGAAAAAAAAAAAAGCCCACGGAAAGGAGCGGGTACGGGAGCTTTGACCAGGAGCAAGATAACAATAAGTGGATTTGCCTGGGGTGGGCTCACCTACGACCACTCTTCGATTATTGAAGATCCTCCACCTCCTTGACGTGATTCAAATCAATATAAAAATCGCCGAGCTTCATAAAAGGCTGATCTCTCATATTTTCCTTTTTGATAAATCAATTGAAGTAGAAATGTTTGACACAATGGAATTGTTCTTAAAAATAATAGTTGAATCTTGTGGAGCCATGGGCTTTGACACAATTCTAGCATCTTCCTTCATCTGATCATCATAAGCATCATTATCTTCAGACTTACATTGGGTAGCAACAAGCATGTTTTGTCCATTGCCCTTACGTCAGCACTATGAGAATCGTCATGATACAAGACAGTCTCTTCCTCCAATATTTCCTTGGGTGAACCATTATTAATTGAAACATCAGAAAAGTCAATCTTGGTTGCAACTACCTACCTTCTAGACCAACCAACTTGCCATTATCAGAAATAAATAGAGAACCAAATTTCTTAGAAGCTTGTTCCGGAATCTTGCATGCAGATTCGGAATCAGAAGAATGCAAGATTTGATCATCTTCAAAAATACTAGTAGCTACTTTAGGGAGATGGAATGAATTCACGGGAACAATAATTTGAGAACCAACATTCACGTCAGAGATACTATACGGCAGCAGCGAAAAGAGGCAAAAACCCTAGCTCCGATTGGATACGTTTTGGCGTGGCCGATAGGCTGTTTATATAGGTCTGTCCAATCCAATCTCGTGTCGCGATCATGATATAAACCGTTTAGGACTCATATCTGCAAACTTAGAGGCCAAGTAACCTAAAACCAAAACTGTAAAAAAGGCCAACTGAATTTAAGTAGACCATTCACGCAGGAGCCGCGCGTCCGCGCCCTTCGCCCCACCCCATGAGGTGAGACGAGCGGCGCATGTGGGCTTCCTTTTCTCCTCTTCACACTAGACTTGAGGATGTGGAGATGATTTCCATATTTAAGCATGGCTAAATCCACTTCCCCAAGCATGGTGGGACTAAATGTTCCCACTCCTCTCTTGCTCACATGAATGGGTCTTTGAGATTTCTTCATGAGAAATTTTGAATTTCTAAACTATTTATTATAACAATCCCCCACTAGATCTCAAATGCCCATTTAAAGATTTCATGTTATCGCTACTGTTTGATATACTAGTGTTTTAGCAGAGACTGTTAGTTGAACTTCCACCTAGAACTTCAAACTACGCTCATCCACAACTTGAACAATGGAGTACGGTTTGAATTCGCATGTTTTATGTGAACAAGTTTCACTTAAAGTCAAACTAGTATCTAGCTGCCAGTAGACTTCTCCGTATGTGGAGCATATACGTCGTATTCCCTGGTCTGTTCAAGAACTTACTAGAGATCACCCAAGTCTCATAGACTGCGACGTTATACAGTCAGGCTCAACAAATATGCTTTTCAAGAATTCTCTATAGGACAGCACCTTCGCTTGTTAAAGAGAATAGAACACATTAAGGCATTCACCAAGTTGCCTTATAGCGCCTCATAGCTCTGAGAGTATTACATCTTCACTTCGAGAGGGTTATAGGTTACTCTCCTCAGTTTACCAATAGCTTATTCTTCCCAGGTCCTTAGTCACGGGAGCTTCGATCAAAAAGGTTAGGTTACTACTACTGTAAACTTATATGGGTTCTCATACCCATCTCCTTGGATGCGTTTTCTATCATATTTCATGATAGCCTTTTTGTAAAGGGATCTGTCAGGTTTTTTTTTGTCTGTTTAAACATAAGCCATAGCTATTACTCCGGAGTTTCTCAATTTTCTGACAGACTTCGAGCGGCTTTTACGTGTCTTGTTGACTTTGCATTATCCTTAGCATTGTACACCTTAGTAATCACCATTTGGTTATTACAGTTCATAATGATAGCCGATATTTGTTTTTCAACCACCGGCAAGTCCAACAAGAGCTCACGCAGCCATTTTGTCTCTGCAGAAGCTGTATCCAAAGCAGTAAGTTTTGCCTCCATGGTTGACACTGTGCCACCTCAAAGAGTAAAAATATACCCACTTGTGGTGTTCATCAATATCACATATCCAGTTTGAATCACTATATACTTCAAGCATAGCTTGTCTACCCCCATTTCCCTAAGCAAGGTGGGACTAAAGGTTCACATCCCCCTCTCTTGCTCTTATGGACATGCCTTCGAGATTTCTTCGTAGTAATTTCTAAATTTCTATTGGACCAAACCCATTATTCCTGAAAATGGTACAAAATCCAAATAATGCAAAACAATATTACACCAGAGCCTCTACAGATAGCTTATTTGTAGGATCTCTACTGTAGGGGCTAGCACACGTATAAAACATTTGTTTCGGTATAAAACAACACGTAATAATCCAGGGAAAAAAAGGAATTGAAACATCAAATTGGTCTACACCGAATTTACTTCGTACGTCGAGGGCATTGCCAGCGGCGCTCGAAGGGATAGACAGCTGCTGATAGCATCATCGACGGGGAGCCGTAGCGATTGTTGCCTAAGCGCCAATCGTCACATCCGTCTTGCCGGGTGCGCGGACTGGGGCAGATCCGTCCCCTCCGGCAGTGGCCGTCACATCCGTGTCGCCGGGTGCGCGCACTGAGGCAGAGCCGTCCCCTCCGGCAGTGGCGAGGGGGATGAGGCCCTTCTCCCGGCACGTCCGGATGGCGCCGTCGTACATGTCCTCCATCGTCGCGTACTTGAAAGTGAACCCAAGGTCTAGGAGCTTCTTGGACGACATGCCCACTGGCTGGAGGTCGTCCTCGATCCCAGGGAAGCTCTGCGGGATGTCGTACTCGGGGTACCTTTCCCTGAGCATGGCGGCGAGGCCGTGTATGGTGGCGTCGTGCGAGGAGCAGACGTAGCGTCCGGAGGCGGCCGGGTGCTCGAAGAGGAAGATATGGGCGTCGCAGAGGTCGTCGAGGTGGACGAACTGGATCTGCCTCAGGATCCAGTAGTGGGGCTCGTTCCGCGTGACGAGCGCCAGCGCGGTGATCATGCTCGGCGGCATGCCCGCGCTGAAGAAAGGGCCGACCACGAGCGTCGGGATGATGGTGATGAGGTGCAGGCCGTGCTCCGACGCGTACGCCAGGGCCGCCTTCTCCGCCAGGGTTTTAGACAAGAAGTACATCTGCCGTGTGGACACAAGACAAAACGTGTTGTCAGCGCGGTCGCCATATATGGGCCATGCATGCATGGCCGACGAGCGACGAAGTTCGCAGTTGAATTGGGCGGCCGCAGGGCAGATAAGTGGCTACGTTACGTACCCATCCGGTCATCTTGACGCGACGGCAGAAATCGACGTCGGTCCAGCTGTCCTCGTCGTAGACGGGCTTCCGCCGCTCCTCGACGTTGACCGTCCCGGCGGAGGAAGTGAAGACGATGCGGCGCACGGTGCCGGCCTCCTTGCAGGCTCGCAGGATGCTTATCATCCCTTCCACCGTCGGCTTGATTACCTCGTTCTGCAATTGGAAACCATATATGTATGTATGTGTATATATGTGCAGGTGCATGCAATGGCGTACGTTGACCTGTGCAGCCAGAGCCAGAAAACTGACCGTACCTCAGGGTCTTTGGACTCGAAGTCCATGGGCGTGGCGACGTGGAAGACGCCGGTGCAGCCCCTGATGGCGTCGTCGAAGCTGCCTTCCACCGCCAGGTCGGCTTTCCATAAGGACAGGCGCTCCGTTGCTCCGGGAAGGTCCAGCAATGGCTTCGTCTTCTCAACGTTCGCTGGAGGACACGACACGACACGACACGGAGCGAATCAAAGTTTGGCTGCTGCTACGGATGGAATTGGACGCACTGCGACGTCGACGCAGGACGAGACAATGCAACTCACCGGGATCGCGCACCGTCGCCCGGACGGTGTAGCCGGCCTGGAGGAGCTTCATGACGAGCCAGGAGCCGACGAAGCCCGACGCCCCCGTGACCACCACCGGCCCTTTCGCGCTCGCGCCTCCGTTCATCGTCGCCTCCCGCGTTGCTACCACCTCCGCCATTTCGGTTTTTTGCTCTGAGCTCTTGCAGGACTGAGAGCTGACTTGCTTCTTGAGCTGCTCCTCCAGTAGCCCTGTTTGATGACGATTTGTAATGTCGGAACAACGCGAGTGTTAAGGTTGTTATATAGGTGGCGGTGCGTTTAAATGGTGGCCGCACTGACAACACCTACGTTTTGTGTTGTGTCCTCCGGTTTTCTTTTTTTTCTTTTTTTGAGGGGGCAGAACAGCGCATCCTCCGTCCAACACCGCACGCTGCACCTACCTAAAGTTTTCCAAACGTGCCGGCACGGCACTACACGGCCCTAGCCCGGCCGGGCACGACACGCCTCGGCACGGTCCGGCAGGCACGGTATATGAAGCGTGCCGTGCCGTGCCGTGCTACCGTGCCGCAAAGCTGGCCCAGGCACGACCCTAAGGAGTCTGAGCCGTGCCTGGCGTGCCGTGCCGGCACGCCAGCCCAGCGTACCCGTGCCGGTCCTGGAACTGAATTCTCAAAAACACTCAATCAACTTAGAATTTCACACAGACAACTTCTAAGTCATCAAAATCATCCCAGAATTCAAGGAAAAAACAGCAAGCAAAGAACACAGACAAGTTGTGAAACTAAAACTAATTCAAAAAGGAGCTGTGCAATGGCTGCCTCATTAAAAACCTGTTTAGGTAAAACTCACCCTTGTGAGAAACCCTAAATAGGAAAAGAGTACAGCCAGCTCCAAATATTGTTCATAGGTTCATTACATCCATCATCCAGCATTTCCAAGTCTTAACAACTATTACAAAACCATTACATAAATGAGGAACTTAATCAACATCAAGATAAAGTGCTTCGAAAACCTCTTCCAGCTCCTTATCTTCCACCATGTGCTGCAGTCTTGATTCAGCATTCTCCCAGTCTTTGATGCATGTCAGTGCCTCCACAGTCTCAGGGTTCAGCCTCCGGCGACGCTCCTCGATGATCCTGCCAGTAGTGCTAAAAGTAGATTCTGAAGATATGGTTGACACAGGCACAGTAAAGATATCTTTTGCAAGAATAGAAAACACAGGATAAGTAAGCTTGTGCTCATGCCACCATTGCATGAGGTCAAAATCATCATCTAACTAGCTCACTGTGTCTGAGTCCAGGTAGGTGGCAAGCTCACTAGAGTTAGGAGCAGAAGCTGCCTGTAGCAAAGAAGTGGCAGACACACCCCTGGACTGATCAAGATTAGGAGGGAGGGAAGCACAGCCAGCCCCAATGTCAAGCTCATCATCATCATAAATGTCAGCCCAAGCTGTTCTTTTCTTACCAGAAAGGGATGCAGGAACAGCCCTTTTGAGCCTAACAGAGCCATGCATTGCATCATACCTGTTGTACATTTTAAAAAGAAGAGCTCTTGTGTCCAGCAACTTGTTAGTGTAATCAACATTAAAAAGAGAATTCAACTTTCTAAGCACTTTGGTAAAGCCATTAATCTTAGCTCTTGGATCTAGTATGAATGCAATGGAATAAAGATCAGGTATGTTCTTCCAGTATTTATTATATTTGTCAATCATAGACTGGACAACAGCTCTTAGGTGTTCATCATGTTGATATTTATGCAGGTGAATAGCAATCTTTACAATATGATGAATTATAAGTGGAGAAGTAGGATAGTACACACCAGATAAATCAACAGTGGAGTCATAAAACAGTTCAAGAAATTTTAACATCTTACTAGCCATTTTTCAGTGATCATCAGTCAACAGAAAAGGACTACCAGGTGCTCTAGGATAATTAGCCTCAATGAAAGTACTGAAAGTACTCCTGTGAGGTAACAATGTTTTCAGCATAAGGTAGGTGGAGTTCCACCTCACATCCATGTCCAGTGAGAACTTCCTAGGTCTAACAGATGAAGCAATGCAATAACTTTTGTATGCAGCAATTCTTTGATTAGATGAGTTCAAAAAAGAGATTGCAGTTCTAAAGTTGTCAATGAGAGGAGTAACAGCAACCAATGCTTCCTTAACAATCAGGTTGATAATATGACAAGCACATCTTTGATGCAAAAACAGATCAGCACCTAAATACTCTTTCAGTATAGGTTTCAGTTTATCCATTGCATTTTTATTGGCAGATGCATTATCCAAAGTCACAGAGAAAACCTTGTTAAGTATACCATACTCAGCAAGGACAGATTTAACACGCTCAGCAATGTTATCAGCATTATGTGAGACATCAATCAACCTTAAACCAAGCACTCTTTTCTCTAATTGCCAATCAGCATTAATGAAATAAGCCACAACAGACAGATAATCTTCTTTGGCCTTTCCAGACCAAATGTCAGAGGTAACAGCAACAGATGACACAGCATTATCTTGCAAACAAGCAATCAACTTTTCACGTTGGGCATTAAAGTACTTAAATAGATCTCTACCAGTTGTTTGCTTAGACACAGGATTAAAAGCAGGATTATGAGCCTTTTTAATGTACTCTTTAAATGCTTCTGTTTCACCAATCATTAAGGGCAAATCTAGCCTAGCAAGCATACGAACAAGCTCAACACGAGCAAGATCAGAATTGTAACTCCAGCTTCTAACAGTTCCATCAGGATTAAAACCAATATGAGTTTGAGACATGCGACATTTGTCACGACGCTGAACACAAACCTTAAGATGTCGAGTAAGATACCCAGTTCCATTAGCAGAATAAGCAGAGTATTGCTTCTTGCAGTGTTTGCAAATAGCAGCATACCTGACGAGATTTTTCTTACCTGGCACCTTCTTGAAAAGCTTGTCAAAATCATCCCACACAGCAGAGGTAGAAGGCCGATTGGAGCCTGCTACCTCACTGTCGCCCTAAGCACCGTCGCCATCGGGATCGGCCGCATCCACATCCACTGGGACCGCATCTTGGTCACAGGGATGGGCATCAGCAGCAGACCGGCCAAATAGCTCGGCGCAGTCATCGCGGACATTGTCCTCTTCATCATCCCCGGTTAACCCGCACATCCGCAGCTCGTCGTTCTGGGAGTGATCAAACTCCCCTTCATCGTGGACGCCTGCGCCCGGGGCCATACTAGCCCTAGCCGTCTCTGGTTCCTCGACGGCTGCATCATTCAAGAACAGAAACAGGGTTAGGGATTAGGCATCGATGAGAACGATGGACAGAAGACGGAGGGGATTAGGGTTAGGGTTTGCACTTACCTCTGGAGCCGGAGCGCTGGAAACGACGACGGGATGCACACCCCCGGTACCTCAACGGAGACCGGAGCCCCGGAGGTGGCGGCGGCCGGTGATGAGAACGACGGACAGAAGACGGAGAGGAGTCGAGGATGCCAAGAACGAATCTCAATCGACTCTCAGGGATGAAGAACAAGGGAACAGATAGAGATTGAGGGCGGGAACCACCACATCTGAGAGAGAAGAGGGAGATTGAGGGCAGAGAGGGAAGGGAAACCAGGGAGATTGAGGGTGGAACCCACCGGATCTGATGTCCCCTTACCCGCCGGAGAACGCCATGGACACGGCGGAGCAGGGGAACGAGTCGATTGCAGGCGAGCGGGCGAGAGCGAGGAGCGACGGCGAGCAGGCGAGAGCGAGGAGCGACGGCGAGCTGGCGAGAGCAGACGAGCGAGCGAGGAGCGACGCGAGGGAGATGACGGGTCGAGTGGAGGGGATTAGGGTTGGGAGAGGGGAGGAGGCCGCGGCCCGCGGTGGCTTGCTTATATACCCCTCCTCCCCAATCCAACGGCTCTCCCCCCGCCTCCCCAATCCAACGGCTGGAAGCCATGCTGGCGCCGTGCCGCCCGTTGGAACGGGCCGTGCCCGGGCCGGCACTACGGGCCGCCTCCTCGGCCCAGGCACGGGCACGGCAACGGGCCGGGCCAGGCACGGGCACGGCTAGGGCGGGCCAGGGCCGGGTTAGGACCGTGTTTTTCAGCACCGGGCTCAGGCCAGCCCGTTTCACGCGGCCCGTTTGGAAAACTTTACACCTACCTCAATATCTGCGCGCGTTTTCACACAGCGGTTCGTTCCTCCACTCAACACCACACGCTGCACCTACCTGCAGATCTGGGCCGTACATTTCGTTCCTTCCTCGTGCAGATCATGCTGCCAACATGCTAGCAAAGGCTTAAATCGTGTCTGCCTACTAGGTAGGGACTGATCTCCACTGCAGCAGATCGATGAAACCCTTTTTCTTAGATCAGCGTAACTTGGCAGGTGCTCTGCCTTTTCAGTTATCATTCAGCAGTAAACAAAGGTAGCTATTTATTACATGGATGTCCCAGTAGTGAAAAGAAGAACCAAAAGAAGAGAAGTACCAGAGAGGAATGAACAGAAAAGTTCAACAACAAAGATTACAGTTCCTCATGTGCTAGCTTTATAGATGTAGGTCATTTTGGGTCGTTTTCTAGAAGTTCTTGTTGTGAGCGTGCTTTATTATTATTATTATTTTTTCAAAGCACCATTTGATGCAGCCTTCACAAGAGGCAGGTGCAGGACGGGGATCGAACCCCCGCCGGCCGGCTCCTGCTTGGAGCTTTCACCACTACTCGTAGACCATATGCCCATCCGCAAACGTGCTTTATTATCGATGACACGTCTACACTTATTTTCCTCCCATAAATTCCAAATAGTATAGGCTATCAGGATTGCCCGTTCCTCGTCGTTGCTTTGATCCTGCGGTGTGCCCACCAATCCCTGATGTTTCCCGTCTGATTACCAGCCCCTTGTTCGCTACTCCATCCCTCCACCTACTCCATAGACCTTTGGCATAGCTGCACAATTTGCATCGATGACATATATGCAGATGTGATTCTTGTCTGCAGTGGCACAATTTGCATATTGGATTTGCTTGTCCTCCTCGCTTGATGACTCTGTCGACGGTCAATAATTTGGATTACAGCAGTAGCAGGCCGCCCACAGGAGCACTTATCGTTGCTGCGGGATTTATATTTTTTTTGCTGTGGCTTGCAGTTGGGAGGGCATCTATTCGAACTAGTGGCTATGATATGCGAACGCAAAATTTGTACCCTTTGTATTCTAAAAATATCATGTATCTATACCTAATAATAAAGAGGCAAAATTTCTCACCCCTGATTTTGGTTTGGTCCGGTCATTCCTTAACTAACTTTGTGAATGTAGAAAACCGCATATAACCCTTTTCTTATATAACTAGGAATCCTAATCCAGTTAAATCTCTCTGATTTCAGGTAACTAGGAATCCTATTCTAATTCCTCCAATCCAACGTAACTCAACTTCTCTACCGAGTCCAAACCGTACACATGTCCGGTGCGATGTATCGTATGGGTATTGTTTACGCATGCATGCGTGGTATTTCGGGCAGCTGCCGAAGCAAACAGGAAAAGGATCGTTGAGTCCAACTGCTACACGAGCTAAGCCAAATCGGTCTCCATTGCCGATTAGTAGGAGATAATATATTATTTATTAATTGGCTACAAACAACATGAAGTCCTGGTGTGCAACGCGTGAATAGGAAAGAAGTAAGAGAACCTAGAAGATTAAAAGAAAGAAGAGATATGCACATCGTGATGACCAAAGTCTAGAGAAAATAATTGGAGTACGTGGCCCAACGCTGAGACCAAAGGTTGCACCGGCGGCAAGGGAGGCAGTCATGCATGTCCGTGCGAGGGGGGGCGGCAGCTCGGCGGCGTCGAGTTCCACCTCCATGACTCCATGTTGAGTTCGTCAACTCGTTCGAGACGGACAGCGAGGACACAGGGACTCGGGGAGCGACCTAGGGCTCGACGATAAATCTTGGGAGCGCAGCTGCTGGTCTGACGGCGGCAACTGCCGGCTTGACCAGGTCCCGGCCGCCCTCAGCGACGACGAAGATGACGCCCAGTTCTCGGTGCGGCCGTACGGTGGCACCCTCGCGCGGGAAGACGGTCCGAGTGATGGGACATTGCGCGCGCCGATGGCTCCGAGCTCGCCGACCAACACGAGCTGACGTCACGGGACGTACAACGCCTCATGCGCCTCGCGTTCCACGGTGGGGACATGGAGGGCGATGATGCGTACCCGTGGGCGTTGGATGGTGACGCACCGGTGCCTCTGTGTCACGCAAGCCGTCATGCTCGGCCAGGGGTTGCGGTCGGCGACGGTGAGGCTGCTGCAGCGCACCAGATGGTAGGGATGCACGCATGGCAACACACAAGCGGTGACAACTTTTTTGGTGATGGATTTATTTTCGTCTTCGCAGCTATGGGTTTGCATCGTTCAATGTTGGAGCTGTATTTTTTCGCTCAGTTTTCATAAGTTCAATGATGCATCTCCAAAGTATGCAGTGCACTTGTTTGATTGTGGCCAGCAACAAAACGTGTACCTTTTCTTCAAGTGAAAATATACGTTCATCTAGATTTGTTTCAAGTAAAAAAATTACTAATCGAAATAGAAAAGAATAAAATAGAAATTAGGTAAATTTTATCAAATATTAAACCATGAAGTGTTTCGATCTCGGTCCCTTTTTCATTCCTTTTTACTCGGCTTCGGCTAAGTTCTGATTTGGATATTTATTTTCACTTGGTTCGGAAAATATTATGATTTTTCTTTATAGCTATTTTCTAGAGTGCGTTCCAAATTTTATCATGACCATTTTTCACTCGGCTCCAAGTACGTCGATATGTTTTATGTTTTCCCCCACCTGTTTTTTTTCTCTAATCTATATCTAATATTAAATTTATACTTAAATTTTTCTTTATTCTTTTTTGTCCATCTCTCCCATATATATATATATATATATATATATATATATATATATATATATATATATATATATTCCAGTAACATTAGATAATTTTTTTTCCGTTGCAACGCACGAGCATATTTGCTAGTATTAGCATAAAAAAGGATATGCTATCCTTTAGGTGTCTGATTTTTTAATTTTTTTCAGCCGATCGATCTCAGCCGTTGGATCTTGATCCAATGCCAGAGCTGACCCACGCCTGTTCATTTTCTTCCTCATGTCGTCATTCTTCCAGCTCGCCTCCTGCCTCCCGCTGTTTACACCAAAATTTAACAAGTTTACTCTTGAAAAGAAGGAATCAACTGGTGGTGTCAAAAGCAAGAAAATCTCCTGATTAAAAAGATATTTGCGAGCTAGCCGGAAAATATTCTTTAATATATTTGGAGATGTTTGACGTCCAGGAGCTCTTCACCGACCTGGAAATATTGTTTAATATACTTAGGAGAAGCATTAATGTCTAGGAGCTCATCACGTGAATAGAAAAGAAAGACAAGCATGCACGTGACGAAGCAAAAAGGGAGTTGTATTCGTAGACTCAATTGGCGTGACGAAGTGAATTAGGAATATTATATTCCGTTTGCTTAACAAGCAAGGACATGCACGTATCCAATTCACTAGAACATCTGGCGTCCTTCGGGCGCCCTGCCCGACTGCCGTGACTTCTCTTCAGAGCCTTAATTTCAGCACATCTGGCACCCTTAGTTGCCCTTGCGTGACTTCTCTTCCATAGCCTCAATTTCAACAGGTTGATCAAATAATTGCTTCATGCATTGATAGCGAGATAAATCATAATGGTTCATTTTCTAAATAAGTTTAAATGGTAAATATTATTCATTGACAACAAAATCTCATTCACCACTGTTTGTTCATTATATAATCGTTGTGGGTAATTACATAATCTTATACAAACAAAGCTAAACTAATTCTCTGAACATCTGAGCTAAATAAAGTACATGCTAGGCAAGTTGCAGGTTCTACTGTCATCAATGTAACACTATGACCTTGTAAACATCTGGCATGCAGCAACAAGTTCACTGATCTCTCACAACCAAGTCCAAACAACAAAACTGCACACCTTATTAGTATTCAAGATAGTCAATTCATCAAATTTCACTTAGTGCACATACCTGCTGCGTTATGATGAAGTTTTGCTCCCAAGTTATCCAGTGCAACGCTGACTGCATGGCAAAAAGAGAATTCTAGTTTTACTACCATCACCATCGTTAAAAAAAATCATGCTTCCTGGTCCACGCGTTGCTCCATTAGCTTAGTTTTGCTATAATGGTAGGGGTAGAGAAAACGTCACTCCAAGGTGCAGAAATAGGAAACAGTAACAGATACACACAAGCACAACTATGTCTAACAAAACTTGTTGCGCCAGGGCCCACAACAGGGCCTAGGGCCATAATAAGGGATACAAACAGTTCATAGGCTCAGTATGGCCCTTGCTAAGTGTGAACTCTGATAGCCTAGCATGGACCCATATGTAGCCCCAAAAGCATGGAAAGTAGTAGCTTGCTGATTACCTTGGATTAATTATGTCAAGACCAGGAACTAAAGATTTTCCCAGCTAAAGAATAATTGACAATGTTGATTATTCTTTATTGAAATCAAAGCAAAGCTGGAAAGCAACATCAATTCAAACAGCTAGATCGAGCTCTGCCTCTCTCACCATCTTCATCACCTGGTCACCAGAAATCACATAAATGTCTTAGGGAATTTTTTTGTGACATATGCTTTGGCAGAGATGAAATGTGTTAGTCCTAAAAACTTAACATTATGTGTTATAGTAGTTGAGTTTTGCCCATGCATGTTGCGTACACAATGACATCATGTAGTTCCTTAAACTGGGGGCAGAGCATTGGGGGTGGATCAAGAAGGCCTTACAGATAAATTGTTAGGAACCAGTCTAAAGTAGGAACTGTGGCGTCAATGGCATCTATAGAAACATCAGAGGATGTGCAAATGTGCAACAATACAAAGAAAAGTGAATGAATGAAGCTACCACAATCCTAATATTCATTCTCCAAAAGAGAAATCTTGATATTAATATTCCTAAATTAATTATATCAATTAGTATTCCATAATCAAATACAAGTTTCTCTATAAGAGTATGTTTATATAGTTAATGCAGCAAACTGATTGCACATAAAATTTAATCTGAATAAAAAATTAGCTACACCCTACATGCAACTGAAAGTTTCAGTAAAGTGAAACCTGAAACCAAAGCTTTGTTCATAATACTATATAACACATAGGGCTTTCTCATCAACATGCTAATGCAATAGATCAAACAAGGAATGTCACTACATCTGAAGCACACAACCATCGTACTGCAGGGGGCTACAGCAGACAAGGAACTGAACCTATAGTTGCAGGATGCTGCAAACAAAAAACAACAGAAGTCACCCAATGTCAAGCTTCGCCCAGCAGTTCACACCAAAGATATCTTCCTTTCCTGCAAGTCAAAGTAGAATATTAGCCACCACAGCTGAGCAGCGAGGTAAACTCTAGCTGACACATATCTCCAGCACACATAAATTAGAAATCTAGATGCAAGGCATTTAATTTCTATAAAACTCGGACAGTGAGGCAAAACTGCAACTAATAAACATATAATATAACCATATAAGATGACAAATCTTTTGTACACATGCCATAAAACTAAAGTAAAAAATACATTTTGGGAACAACAGGACCAAAACAAATATAGAAGCACAACCTAGCCAGTAGTAGACACATTCAAAGCAACCTATCCATGACAATGATTTAAGGGACAAATATCAATCTAACTGATAAATATGGCTAAGGTACTACATGTAGTCATTGTAACCATTAGCATCAGCACGTAAAATTAAGGATATCAATATATCACAGCAACAAATATACATAACACATATTTTGAAGCATCTACATATATAGTACACTTGTATGGTCACCGCAGCCATCATATTTCTGTCAATGATAGATCAAGATCTTTGAAAGGTTAAAATATGCACTATTACAATCATCACTTTCTATCGTTCGTTAGGTTTAGGATCCTTCTTGTAACATTAACCTTAGATCAAGATCTTTAAAAAAATTAGGATATTTTTCACCAGGTGCAGTGGCTAATTCAATTCAACCTGCATAAAAAGGCAACACCAAGGAATTTGAGTCTGAAGTATAGCTTGAGTAACTGGTTAAAGCGAAATACATTTGAAGAAAGACCCATAGTATTTAGAGGGCAAGCATCCAATCCAAATATCCAAATAACTACCCATATGCTGCATAATACAGGAATTGTCATATTTTTCCATCTAGTGCAATAATATAAAACGTAACACTCTGTAAGGTCCAAATGGCTAGAGGGGAGTGAATAGTCTATTTAAATTTTCTACAAGCTTCACTAAACAACAATGTTAATATAAAAGATGGCGTAGCTAAATCTAGCACTAGCTCAACTATACTAAGCAAGCCACCTATACAAGACTAGTGAACAAGGCTATGATATCTAATTCACACTAATAAAGCTAAGTCACTAAGCTAACTACTCCTATGTGATACAAAGTACACTAAACAAGCTACACAGGGTAAAGTGCAAGAATGTAAAGAGGAAGTGAATTGATTCTTATACTGACGGTGTAGAGAAGAAATATATCCAAAGAATCAATCACATACAATCACAAGAGAATCATCGGCAAGAGATGACACGAGATTTTTTACCGAGGTTCACTTGCTTCCCGGCAAGCTACTCCTCGTTGTGGCGATGCACCCACTTGATAGATCACGAGCTAATTGACTATCAAGAGTCAAACTCTCAGCGGGTGCCGCACATCCACTCACAAGATGGGGATCCTCCAAGCCACGAGCTCCACTAGAGTAGCCAATTCGTGAACTCCCGCGGGAAAGACTCAAGAACCCCTCACAATCACTTGGTGAGGCTCGAAACAATCTCCAATCACGAGCTCAACACCACCGCTGCTCCAAGTCGTCTAGGGTGTTGGGAAACACCCAAGAGTAACAAGAAATCGCAGCCAACTCGATGAATCAAGTGCCACTAGATGCAACTCTCAATGCAATGCACTTGAATCCCACTCAATCTCACAAGGATTAGCAATCAAGCAAGAAGATGAGTGGAGGGAGTGTTCTCTAGCTCAAAGTGTGTCTCAAGTGTTCAAAGAGTCAAGAGAACACCCCCCAAACCCGGCCGCCATCTATTTATAGCGAAGGGGTAAGCAACTAGCCGTTACAAGACAACGCAGTGAAAAACGTGATGACCGAACGCACCGGTCAGGGTGACTGGACGCGTCCGGTCACTACAGGACAAACAGCAGCAATGGGCGTCAGAGAGATCCATTGTCGTGACCGGACGCGCTTCACCATTTGGCCGGACGCGCTGCACCCGGCGTCCGATCGGAGTCCAGAGAGCTCCTCGCGCGATCGGACGCGTCCGGTCGCACGTGACCGGACGCGCCGCCACATCCGCTTCGCGTCACGCCACCAAGCCGCACAAGTCAATGCTAACCGGATGCTCCGGTCCCGGGGACCCTCGGACACGCCAGTCGCGCGCTCTGCGTGCGCTTCTCCTCTGCACCCAGGTGAACTAACTGGATGCGCTGGTCAGGCCAGACCAGCGTCCGGTCACAAACCCTAGGCACGATGCGCCTCTGCCCTCGACTTGAGCTGACCGAACGCGCAGGTCCACCCTGGACCGCGTTCGGTCCAGCGTCCGGTTAGAGTTTTTCAGAGATAAACGCTCCGGACTTTTGCCACCTTTTCTCGCCTCCGGTGCAATGGAAAATAGGCGTTTCACTTCCACACAAAGCGCAGAATCCCGCCTCGCAAGCCCGGCGGGAGGGAGAGAGGAACCCAAACCCCTCTCTACCGCTCAAACTCTACCGCCTTCGCAAATGTGCTAACACCACCAAGTGTATATCACCATGTGCATGTGTGTTAGCATTTTCACAATCATTTTTCAAGGCGTTACGTTAGCTCTCTACTAGATCCTAATGCATATGCTCAAGATGATGACCTAGTAGCACTTGATTCACGAGCTAACCGTGATTGCCCCTCTTAATAGTTGGCTATCAATCCTAAACTCGGTTAATCACTTCTCTACTCATCTTAGACCGGTAAAAGCAAACCCTATGATTATACCTTTGCCTTGATCACTTTGTTTCATGTCCATCTCCTCATGCTTGATCACCATGATCATCAATTCATGTGTATCTCCACCATGATCGTCATTTCATGTCCATGCACCATCTCTTTGTGATCTTGTGGCCACCACTCCTTGCCACATACACCTTCATCACATGTGTTGCTTATGCCTAACTCAAAACACTTAACACATGGCATTAGCAACTTGGTGTCATTAATTACCAAAACCAAACTTGGGCTTTCACACTCATAGAGGGGAAATGAACCACAACAACAATCAACTAATATAATGCGGTTTTACCCACTTCTGTTCTTTGCTACCATTGTCTGCCTCTCACCATGAAAAGCTTGATGATTATGTAACTATGTATGGCCGAAAACAACTATGCAATTGATAGGAGATTTGAACCAGGATACGCTAATGCAAAATAAAAGGCACCAGTACTATATAATTGAAACATAGCTTTAGGGTTCCTTGTAACAATAGCCTTAAGCAATGAGGCAGCTGCTTCAACAATGCTTGGTTCCCCAGTAAGCATACCCTATACAATTTCAAACTGTTATGTGCCACCATTTGTTGGTAAATGAAATTGTTCAAAGGAAAGAAAAGAAATAATCTAAAAAGTTGAAAAAAGATCATTGAAGAGTTAAAAACTACAAGAAATTAGAGCGTGAATTTTAATGGTATGAATAATAGCGTATCTTATACCACAACTGACAACTATGTTATATTTCTGATGACTATAATAATAGGTTAACATATAGAATTAGACTTTAGCGATATTTCAAGGAAATGATACTTATGTCAGCAGAGCTTTCAGGTTGCATTCTATTACTCTATAATCACATTAATCTGATACTTGTAAACTAAGATACTGTCACTTTTATGTGGTAGTCTGCAGCATCCACTTATGATGGTAAAAGAAAGCAAACACTTGAAGTTAGAGATAACCTGGGCCACGCATGAGGAAGGCATCTTGGACTTTTTTCACAACATCTTGGACTTAACAATATACATTTCACCCTAGGAGTTGGAATTACTATTTCACCCGCATCAGCAAGATCAGAGCGTGCAGATGCCATACAGTGGTACAGATATGCGAACACAAGGTTGACAAGTACCCTTGTGTGTTCGTTTTGTGATGAGTGATTGTCAATGTTATCCACGAAGTAGGTTGAGTGGTGACTAACCCTACCATGGCGAAAGCTATGTGTGCATGTCTCTTGGCTCGTTGTGTGCAGGTGTGGAGCATGGAGGCGGTAGTCGACGGTGAGGTGAAGGTCAAGGAGGACGTGCCGTGCCGACGGACCGGGAGTGGTGAAGGGTGGACGTGAGGCTTGGACCGAGGGACCAAGAGGCCGAGTGACTAGCCGCGGTGGCTGACACTTGGGACGTCGACAAGTGTAAGTGTATATGGTGATGAAGACGGCGTCGACCAAGTCAAGATGGAGACGATGACGTCGTGGCACTTGACGGAGGCCGGTGGGCCGAGTCAAGGAGGAAGGCGAAGGCGTCATGCTTGGTGGGAGGTCGGACATGCGTCGACATCGGGGTTTTGGTGGTTTCATCCTCAAAACCATTGGCGGAGGACGCGTATGGAGTACGCTACTCGCGAGCGGTTTGGTGGTTTGGGCCTCAAAACCATCGGTGGCGGGTTTACGGGTTTGGGCCTCAAAACCCGGGCGGAGGTTCCGAGGAGGAATGGACGGCACGTGACGGCATCAGGGAGTTCGCGTCGAGGCAAAGCTACCAGTGAGGAGGCGCGGTGGCCGTGGGATGAAGATGACACCGGGTTGGACCATAACGCTCTTGGGCTAAGTGGTTTGACTCAATTGTATCCAGGGGCAAAACTGGAATTGTGTAATAGCCCTGTTAAATAGGATGAGGGAGCCCCCATCTCCCTCACCTCCTCCATTTTCATTTTCTCCTTTAGGGTTTCTTCCTCTAGGTACTTGTGTGAGAGAGAGGTCCACTAATCCACCGATTAGTGTAAGAACCATGAACCTTTGAGGGAAGGAGGTCCCGAATCCTCCGGTGTCCTCCGGTGTTCGGTGGCTGAAGGAATTTGTGTGTTCTTGATGTGTTCTACGCGAGCTCCTCTCTGCCCCCTCTAGTTCTTCCTTCAATTCATCGTTTCTAGCTCGTTTTGATTCGTTTTTGTTGCATGGCTTTGATCAATGACGTGGGTTGAGACTTTACACCGAAGGATTTGCATCAATTTCTCACGAGATCATAGATCGGGGTGAATCAAGAGCTAGGGTTCGTTTTTGGGGATTTTCGTGTTCCTTCGATTTCCCGTTGATTGGCTTCAAATTGGGCGATGACCTCTTAGAGGTAGCTCCCCTACTGCCTTGTGATCATGCTCACCAAGTTTCGTCGCAGTTGGTGAAGATTTGGCCGCAAATCGAAAGATCGAAGAGAGAAGGCGATTTTTCGGAGCTCTCTGTTCTTGCTGATTCGTGATTCGCGGACAGTCCGGAGTACTGTAGCGGACAGTCCGGGAGTCGAGATTTTTTTTCTGTGCTTTCTTTGTTGCACGGTGTCCGTACTTGCGGACTGTCCGGCCCCCATACCCGGACTGTCCATGGTACTGTAGCAATGGTTTTTCAGTCGAGAACAGAACTGCTTCCGCGGAGTTCGTTTTTCGATTTTTGACCTGCGGGCTGTCCATGGTACTGTAGCAGACTGCCCGCGGTGCTGTAGCGGACTGTCCGTGGTACTATAGGGTACTGTAGTGGCTGTACACAGATAGCAGTCTGTGCTGTTCCGATCCGTTTCTCGCCCGTTCGGTCTCTGATTCGAGTTCCGTCTTTAGCGTTGGGTTTATAGCGATCTAAGGAACGTCTCTAGGGTCTCTTAACTCTTGGTGGCTCGTGTTTTTGTAGCTTTTGTTTGTGTGTCTTTTAGGGGTTGATTTTGGGACAGTGGTCGAAAGTTTCGAAAGAAATTTGAGGCTCCCATTCACCCCCCCCCCTTCTGGTCGCCGTTTCCGGTCCTTCAAGATAATGCAGCGTCCCCAATCTGAAGAAGGAAATACATTTTTATGCAAGTTAAAGAATGTGCAAAATTAAATTGTGAGGAAAGAATTTGTGCTTGCTGATAGCTCATATTGAAAGGGGAAGTAGCAGCACTGGTGCGAGCAGTCCAACCATAAGCTATAGATTTAATACCTGAGTAGGAGACCGCATATTAATCTGGATAGAACCCTCCGTTAACCTTCTCCGCTGCCACTGGGCGCAAGTGGTGGAGGCCAGCCGGATCCGTAGCCGTCGCATCTGGATCCTGTCGGATCCACTCGCAGGGTGCGCTCCTGGGGCCTCCGGACATGGGAGCCCTCCTCCGCAGGTGAGGCCCGTGGACACCTCGATGCCAGTGACGAACCTAGGTCAGGAGGATAAGATTAAGGGAGAGGGAAGATGCGGAGGAAATGGAGAAGGGGAGCTGGAGGACTAACAAAGAGGAAATTGTATGGTATTAATGTCCCAAGATCCACAGAATCTCACGAACACATTATGATCTCCTCTACCGCTGACGCATCTTGGGCAGCTCGCCGGAGATGAACGCCATGCCTTCAGATCCACGCCATATTCAAAGCACCTAGATCAGAATTGAGGTGAAGAGAGGATGGATGGATTGAACAGGGATGGATGGATCGATGGCACATTGCGTGCAGGAGGGATGACAATTACCAAACCGACGAGTTCAAGATGGACACGACATAAATCGGGTAGTGGTGGAAGCAGCTGTCATCACCATCACGCCAAATCTAGAGGAGGAGGTGCCGATGGGATCTGGAGGAAGGTGAGATGCTGCTTCTCATTGAGAACGGGGAGTCCGGCTGCCTGCCTATGGGGGTGGTGGCGACGAGCGTGTGCGCCGTGGAGACAGGCGAGCTCCGCTCTATGTCGGCACCGCTGATTCGCGTGGCTCCCCAAGCTGCTATGTCCGTGAATACCTCCCCCCGCCCCCTGCTTGTGTGCCGAATGTAGCCGAGTAATTGGGCGCATCGACGTGCTCTGAGCTACGGAGGCGAGCAGGGAGGCGCGCATGGCGAGCGCCGGGGAGCACGTGGTGCGGCGGCGGCGGGAAGAGAGAGAAAGAGAGAGGGAGAGTGAGAAGGGGGCGCAGGGCGCGGCGCCTACGGCTGGGGACGCTGTTGCGGTTGGCTCTCCGAAAAGCTTTGGGGGTTTCTGCAAAACGCGATTACTGTGTAGAAGTGATATATTGGACGGCGGATTGATTTTCTAAAACGTAGAGGACTTTTTTTTGTAAAATGTCCAGCGACGCGTGTTGACATGCGGAGAAGCCAGCAATGCTCCGAATTCTCTCGTTGCAGCGAAGTCCAGGGACTTTTAATCAACCCCGATAAGCAAGGACTCTACGTGAAGGAAATTAGAGTCCTTGTATCTTAATGTTTCTTTTTTAGATATTTATTGTTAGGTAAGTTTGTACGAATCATTGTCGTAGTTTGACCAGGGGTCATTAGCCTAGAGTATAAATATAAACCCCCTTGTATTAATGACATCAATCACACTCAATACAAACCGGCTTCACGCCAAAAACCTTAGGAGTAGGAGTACTGGAGTAGAGTAGAATCTCGGCGAGTTCTTTGGTAAGCAGGGTTGCATCGATACCGATATCCAGTTTGCTGAAAGTACCGTCACGACTGGTGTTTTTATCTCGTTAGGCTGCATTGATACCGATCTCTAGCGTGGTTTAAGCTCTGGTTGGTTATCGATTTGTATCTAGATTGAGTAAGGTTGCATCCATACCGACCTCTTGCCTAGTTTAGATATCAAATCACTAGTTATTGAATCTATTAAGGATTAGTAAGGATCCATTACTGTTTTTAGTAGATTCACCCATTATCGATCTTGCTGTCTTTAGTATCTTTACTAATTTTAGCATATCACCAATTTACCTGATCAAGATTGAGATAGATCGGCATCTTATCATATCAATCTGTCGTCTTTTGTGCTATATCACAATCAAATCTTAATTTGACAATAGATTATGCTATATCGGCTGTTTTATCTCAATCTTGGTCAAACATAGTACGCGTTCAAGGCTTATTTGGCTATAGGCAGGATTATTGGCTAGTAAATTCTAATCTATTATACGTTAGCTTAGAATTCATTAGTTAATGGATCCGTTTATGGTTAGATATGACCTTGTTCGTTTGCTGTGCTTCCCATCGACTATATAGCCGATGGCCTGTGCCTTCACTTATAGCATGTTTTCATGATTTTATTGAAATATAAATAGATCTATCGACTCATTAAGCTTTAGTTTGTTATCTGTACCAACGCGGCATCAATACTGAACTATTTGGTAGTGATAATATTAGATCTGATCTGTTTATAGGTTTATTTGTATTAAACAGTTGACCGTTTGCATGCTATACGTTAGTTCTCTCTGTATCGGTTGTATTGCCGATGGCCTACGTTTTCATGACTTAACTCTTTTTACAAGTACATCGGCTCTTTGATGATGGTCTAGTTTTTGTCTTGGTTAATAAGCCGATGTTGCTAAATTTCACTCCTGCCAACCAGTCAATGCAACTGTGTTTAATCATATGATTCCTTTTATTGCATTCTTTCATGTTTTACTATCATCGGCTACCAGATGTACATAATTAGCACTTGATAATAGCCGATAGCACTTGCCTTAGATATTTTATATCCAGAACATGTCGGATATCGACTCTCTAGTCAATAGCCTTTCTCATCGGCTCTTTAGCCATGCATACATTAGAACTATCTGGGACAACACCGACATGCTCCACCTTAAACCTGATAATCTTTTTTTCCTTGTCAATCGCAGGGTCAAATTGACTGGCACACGCCAACGAACTCAAAACCGGCTTGTCCTGCTGGAGCCAAAGCAAATCTCCCAGGCTTGTCGTGTGTCCTGCGTGCTCAGATTTTCGCGTCGACACCCTCCTGCCTCCTCCAGCCCGTTCTCAAACGCCCTTGCCTCCTGCCCGCCTCCTCCAGCCCATGCGGTGTCCCCGCCACCAGGGCTACCGACTGTTGTCCCCCGCCGCACTAAATATAAGGGAAACGTCGAAGTTCACCGCCGTCGCCCCTGCCCTAACTCTTGCCGTCTGGTTGTCCGGCCCCGCCCACTCGGCGGCGCCCCCGCCACCGAGCTCGCCGCCTGCCAACCTGCCACCACCACCGTGTCTACCTGCCTCCCCAAGCCCTCCCTTCTAAACCTGAAAGAAGAAGAAGCCGTCGTCTGAACACACTCCGAGATGGAGGAAACGTGCATAAAAAATAATGTTCCCTAGACATAGATGGTTTTCATATAAGTACTTCTGTTGGATTTACGAACAGATGTGTTTTGAGTTGTAAAAATAATATTACATCAGAGCCTCTACAGGATAGCTTATTTGTAGGATCTCTACCGTAGGGCAAGCCGCAAGCTGTAGTAAAATGCTGAGTAACATTTGTTTCGGTATAAAACAACACGTAATCCAGAAAAAAAAAAACAGGAATTTAAACATCAAATTGGCCTCCACCGGATTTACTTCGTACGTTGAGGCCATGTTTGTTCGGAACGTAGAATTTCCCGCATTGCCAGCGGCGCATGAAGGGATAGATGCTGATAGCATCGACGTGGACCTGCAATTTTTTTCTCAAGAAACCAGCGCGCGAATCGTCACATCCGTTTCGCCAGGGGTGCGCACTGAGGCAGAGCCCTCCGCTCCGGCCGTGGCGAGGGGGATGAGGCCCTTCTCCCGGCACGTCCGGATGGCGGCGTCGAACATGTCCTCCACCGTGTACTTGAAAGTGAACCCATGGTCTAGGAGCTTCTTGGACGAGAAGTGCACGGGCTGGAGGTCGTCCTCGATGCCGGGGAACCTCTCCGGGATGTCGTACTCGGGGTACCTATCCCTGAGCATGGCGGCGAGGCCGTGGATGGTGGCGTCGTGCGAGGAGCAGACGTAGCGTCCGGCGGCGGCCGGGTGCTCGAAGAGGAAGAGATGGGCGTCGCAGAGGTCGTCGAGGTGGACGAACTGCACCTGCTTCAGGATCGAGTAGTGGGGCTCATTCCCCGTGACGAGCGCCAGCGCGGTGATGAGGCTGGGCGGCATGCCCGCGCTCAGGAACGGGCCGACCACGAGCGTCGGGATGATGCTGATGAAGTCCAGGCCGTGCTCCGCCGCGTACGCCATGGCCGCCTTCTCCGCCAGGGATTTGGACACGAAGTACATCTGCCGGGTCCAGCCGGACATGCATAAAACGTTGCTGTCAGCGCGGTCGCCATGGCCGACGAAAACGAAATCCAGTTGAATTGCGCCGCAGCGTATAGCAGAGGAAGTCGCTACTACGTACCCATCCGGTCATCTTGACGCGTTGGCAGAAATCGACGTCGCTCCAGTTGTCCTGGTTGTAGACGGGCCTCTGCCGCTCCTCGATGTTGACCGTCCCGGCGGAGGAAGTGAAGACGATGCGGCGCACGGTGCCGGCCTCCTTGCAGGCTCGCATGATGCTCATCATCCCTTCCACCGTCGGCTTGATCACCTCGTTCTGCAACGGCAACCAAAGGTAGTATGTGCGAATGCTGCAATGACGTTGACTCGTGCAGAAATTGACCGGCCACGAATGCACACGCTTATTTACCTCAGGGTCTTTGGACTCGAAGTCCATGGGCGTGGCGACGTGGAAGACGCCGGTGCAGCCCCTGATGGCGTCGTCGAAGCTGCCTTCCTCCGCCAGGTCGGCTTTCCATAACGACAGGCGCTCCGTTGCTCCGGGCAGGTCCAGCAATGGCTTCGTCTTCACAACGTTCGCTGGAGGACACGACACGGAGCAAATCAAAATGTAGCTTGCTATGGAATTGGACGCACTGCAGGCTGCACGCACCTGCGAGTTGCGACGCCGAACGAACGAGACAACTCACCGGGATCGAGCACGGTCGCCCGGACGGTGTAGCCGGCCTGGAGAAGCTTCATGACGAGCCAGGAGCCGAGGAAGCCCGACGCCCCCGTGACCACCACCGGCCCTTTCACGCTCGCGCCTCCCTCCGTCGCCTGCCGCGGTGCCACCACCTCCCCCATGTCCTTCGTTTTTCTCTGAGCTTGCAGAGGCCTGAGCTGATTTGCTTCTTGAGCTGCTACGTGCTCCTCCAGTAGCCCCATGTTTTGATGACTAGACTATATATAACGACGTAACAGCGCGAGTGTGTTAGACTGTTAGGTGGCGGTGCGCCACGTGCACCGACCCGCGCCATCGAGCGCATCCTCCGTTCAACACCACACTCCCACGCTGCACGCCTACCTGCATATCTGTGCGCGTTTTGACACACCGGTACGTGGGAAGCTGGAAGTTTGGAACGTACTGATAGCAGCCGAGTAGTTGCGGAGGGAAATCGGTAGTAAAGCACAAGAAAAAGGCAGGATAGTTTCAGAGTTGTGCTTTTAGAAAAATATAACAGAATTTAATTCTTACATACCCTCTCTCGCCTCTCTGTTCTCTCTTCAAAGGTTTTTTTTTCTCAAATACGCAAAAGGTTTGCGTATCTTTATATTAAGATCAAAAAATAGTGAAAATTAAAACGACGCACCACGATTGGCACACTAACGGGAAAGTGTTATGCAATCGGCTCTGCCCTCCCTAGCTGAAGGAGACCATGGGCTATTACTCGATAATCATGCTAGCTAGCCATCGCCGGCAATCAAGCGCGCTGCCTTGCGCGGCGCCTCGGACGTTGAGGCTCTGCCCCAATCATGCGCGTGCAAGCGCCTACCCGTGTATCCACTCGTTGCCAGCGTAGCGCTTCTTGGGCTTGGAACTCCTCATGGGCTCGGCAACAGGTGAGGCTGTTGCTTTCATTGTCGGACCGTCCACAGTGGAGTTGCTAACACCCTCCCCCCCTGAAACACCGCTTGCTCCCAAGTAGTGGCACGGGGAAACTCCTGACGCAGCGCTTCAAAATCTTCCAAGTAGCGAGGGAGCGAGTAGGTTGTTCTAGTTGATCAAGGTTTGCTGCACATGATGAGGACCGCGCGCCATGGTCCGCATCTAGAGAACCTACTCAGGAGCCAGCTTCATAGTGAAATCATATGGCAATACAGGTGTTACCTGATTCCCGGCACCAATAGCACTCTTCAGCTAGGATACATGAAACACCGGGTGGGACGAATGATCTGGTAGCTCCAATTTGTATGCAATGGAACTGACGCAGGCAAGCACGTGAAACGGTTCAAAGAAGCAATATGCCAACTTTTGATGAGCACGAGGCGCAAGTGAAGATTGCACATAGGGCTACAACTTAAGGAAACACCAGATCGCCCACCTAGAATGTGTATTCAGAGTGATGTTGATCCGCCTGTGTCTTCATATGATGCTTAGCCCGATGGAGGTGGTGTTGCAGTAATTGATCCATCCAGTGGCGATCAGTAGCCCAGCCCGCGACCTCCGGAATAGAAGCAGATGCATAATCTAGTGCTAAGAGACGAGGAGCATAGCTATACAGGGCTTCAAACAGGGAATGACCAATGACTGAATGGAAACATGTGTTATACTAGAATTCCGCCGAAGGCACCCAACTGTCCATTTAGATGGATAAGCGTGAACATAGCACCGCGAGTAACTCTCCGGGCACTGATTGATCCTTTCCATCTTACCACCCGATTGGGAGTGATATCAAAATATTGTTTAATAGGAAGTTGAATTTGAGTCAAGGCTTTACGATCTTTTCTCTTCTCCTTATCGGTCAAGACTTGGAATCTTTGTTATCGAATTTATTAAGAGCAGCATCTACTTCAGCCTGTGTAAGAATAGTCCTAATCTTGACTTGCCATAGACAAACCTTGTGTCGCGATATGTGTAGTACGTTGCTCTGTATAATCGATATGTGTAGTACGTTCAGCAGTAATTGAACTGAAGAAAGTTTCTGATAGTCTTCACGCGTGCACGTACTGTAGCAAATTTCACCTTTTCTTCACAACCACAAGCAAATGCATTGCTTCACCTAGCGACGTGAAACCACAGGACCTAGCGACGTGAAACCACAGGCTGCACAGCAACAGATCACTGCACAACTCGATTGTGAAGTGCGCAGCAGTAGCAGATCGCTGCCTTGTCTCGGGACGAGAGCAAGCCGCACTTGTCGGCCTCCGTAACGAGAGCAGCAGTAGACGGAAAATCTCCACCTGGACCTGGACGGACAGCAGCGGATAGCAGCTTTTTTAGATTGGAAAATCGATCTGTAGACGGACGACGACAACTTCTCGGACTTGGACAAGCCACCAAACGATCTCGAAAGCCACTTTGGCAGTAGCGACGTGACGGCGGCGGGATGAACAGGAAATAAAACCCAAATAATTTTTTAGTTTTTACTAGTTGTAGGACGTGTTTGGCGAGGCTCTTTCGACTCCGGTTCCTCGCTACAGTGCCAAAGGAGCTACAAATCGTGGCTTCTCTCGGCTCCCAGTTCATTTTGATCGGAGAGAGAAAAACGGCTCCTATAAACAGTGCTACTACAGTACAAGATTTAGGAGAAGCCAGAGCCACGAGAAGCCCTGCCAAACACGCCCTTATACGTATAGCTCTAGATACACTTGTTAGCAAATAACGCAAATAAAAATCAAACACGAGCTATTTTTACGTGAAAAACCCTTACGGAGAAAAAACCACGGGACCAACCGGCTATTTTCACTATACGAGGAGAGTTTACAAAACACAGGGAATACAATTAGTCGTCTCCATGCTTTTGCCGTGCGGCTTACAAAATGTATTTATAGGGCGGATGGACTGCAGTCCAATATGAAAACAAATCCGCTAATTAAGATAACTCGAACTGTGGGCCCTCCAAACTTCCCCGCAAGACTCACATTAGAATTTCGATCATACTCCAACACGCCAAGTGTCAAACACCTTGGGTGGTGTGCTCTAGAGCCTGGATACGTGAGGCGGTGGCATCGGTGGAGTCCTTGGATTCGTGTTCCAACTTGGCGAAGCGCAAATTCCACTTGTGCTTGTGCTCGGTCAAGCGTTTGTTGAGCTCGTCAAGGATGAGCTTTGTGACAGGGTTCATGGCACTGCGACGCCGATGAAGATGGGTACAGTGGTTGTGATCTGCGACGGTGGCGTGATCCAGAATGGCAACAACCACAAATCAATCTAATCGGGAGAGGAGAATTACCGAATATGACTCCAAACTGCAGCTCATAGTTTAGAACGAGTTAGACCAACCCGATGTGTTGATGGATTGGTGTAAGAGGTTGGCACAATCGGAAGGCCACAGGAATCGATCGTATCCAATACCACTTTATATCAGCGGAGTAGTTGGACAGGAGAATTGGAAAGGAGTAGAGCACAAGAAAGAGGCATGATATTTTCGGAGGTCTACTTTTAGGAGAACTAGAAGAATTCTCCACGCGTTGCGGCGGGAATTTAGAGACAATATTAGATGAGTGCAAGTGATGAATGAACGAAAGACATTTATAGAATAAAGCTAGAGTTTTGTTAATGAAATTTTGAGGCAGCCTAAAGGACACATGCGAGTTGCACCATAGTAGAACATACAAATATGGTTATATATATAGAAAGAAATTTTGTTGAAAATATAATGAATGGAGCCATAGAGTGAGTAAGCTAATTTATTCTTTTTATCAGAATATTTTCATGTAGCAGCCTCATGATAAGAGTTCACCAAAACAGCGCCTGGAGTTGCACCACAGTAGAATACAACGATGGCAGTTGCTTGGTAATGTGAATATGTGATATCTTCACCCTGGCAGAACTCATGGAACATTGAAGAAGAGAACATGAGGATTTTGGATGTACTGTACTCGTACGTATGAATACTGTGAGTCGTGGCGAAGCTCGGAAGAAAATTTTGGTGGGGCAGACCAGAGACATAATTTTTTTATAGCATCGTAAGGACCCATATGGATGTTTAATTATGACAATTTAGAAATTGATTGAAGATAGTACCTCTCCTTACAAGATAGCAGTCAATAGCACCTCATTAGAATCCATTAGCATATCCTGTTGGCTGCTACCTTGCCCCTGCCCCTGCGCCTGCGCTGAGCAGTAGCCGGCAGCCCGGCAGCAAGCCAGCAAGGGGCGCCGGCAGCCCGGCAACTAGCAGCAAGGGCCAAGCGGCCAAGGCATGGGGCTCCGGCGGGCAGCACCGTGGCAGCGAGGAGCACCGGCGACCGGTGGCTAGGACAGCGGCGGCGGAGCGGCATGGTGACGGGGCTGTCGTCAGTCAGTCATCAAAACTCGACTGCTCGAGCCTCGTGGAGTCGGGCTTTGGGGGAATTGAAGATCGAGAGTTCTTCTAGGCATGCCTGATGGGCTCTCTTCTATTGGGCCATTGGCCTTTGCTCGCACGTCCTCAGCCCTCTCCCAAAATCACATTCCAGTCGCGCCGCTGGCCATACGCAGCACGTGACGATGCCGTTCGACGCCTGATGTCCTGAGGGTGAAGTGAGGGGTAGCTCCCGCCGGCGGTAGATGGGGCAGCTGCCCCACCCTGCCGCATGGGGAGCTCCGCCTCAGACCTCAATCGTCTAAACTGCAGCAAATAATATGAGACAAAAGTCATGTTCGCTGGTCTTATAAGCCGTACTTTTTCGATCAACGAATAGTATTTTTATCTCACAATAAATCAGTGAACAGTATTTTTAGCCATGGCTTTTCAGCCAAGCGAACAGGTTTGAATGAAGCGAGAGAGAGAGAACGCCATGGCAGCAAATGTGGCCATGGACGCCATGTCGCCAATCTGATGAGTGCAGCGCCCTTTTATCAATTTGCCGCTAGCTACCTCCTCGGATCCTCTCCCACTACCATGGCATTAACACTTAGTGACTTTTTTATTCTTGAATATAAGACGAAGTGCACTGTTTCAAGAGCCACCACCATGGCATTAATACTTAGTGACCTTTTGATTCTTAAATATGAAACGAAGTGCACTGTTTCAGAACATGTACATGGCAAAAGGAGATAAGTGGATGTGAAACGAAGTGCACGGTTTCAGAACCTGTACACGGCAAAAGGAGATAAGTGGATGTGCAACGGTTCAGCTAGGTGATGACGTGGAACACTCTGGTGCTAGATAAAACTTGTAGTGGGGTTTTTCTTTATAAGAGATATAGATAACATAATTTGATTCTTACGATGATACCCCTCTCGTTTCTATTGTTCTCTCTTTAAATGTTACATATTTTTTTACCCGTGTATCCATTCGTTCCTAGCGTAGCGTTTACTGGGCTTATTGGGCCTAGACTCCTCACGGGCTCGACGATAGGCGAGGCTATTGCTTCCATTTTTGGACCATCCACAATAGAGTTTTTTTTTCTCGAATACACAAAAGATTTGCGTATCATTGTATTAAAAAGAAGAATTTAAACATACAGACAATGTGCCTCTGTCGAGCACCGAAGAAGGTCGACCTAAAACAGTCGTAGCTGAATCATCCTAGCAGAAGACCTCTAATTTTGATATTACATAAATGGAAAAAAAACCAAAACTGACGCAGCGGTGTCACCTAGGTGGTGGCCTTACGTCTTTGCGACTGCCTGGACGAGCCCTTTCCACCGTCCGGGAAGAGCGCGTTCAGCGCTTCGACGTTATACGCAGTCAGGTTGCCGTCGAAGATCTTATCAAAGGATTCCAGCTCCGACGCGGATGGCGCTATGGACCCTTGGTGTAGCCTATACACTGCATGATCAGCACCTCACCTCGTTTGGAAGCACGTACTCGAAGAGAGGCTCTGAGCCGCCAACCGCTTGTTCCGCAGCGGCAACACCGGCTTAGCAGGAGGCTGCTTAGGAGGCTCACGAATAAGTGAAGAGTCGACCTTCTTCAGCACACGCCTGGTGAAGCTCTTGAAGCGGCGTACGGTGGAGCTATCCCTGACATCGACCGTGCGGTCCTCCCAAGGCGGCGTACTGAACATGTCTGCAACCGCCTCGGGCTCAGCCAGGCGGATTGCCTACCTCGTCCTGCATAGGTGCATCAGCTCCTGAGGTGGTCTGCGCGGCCTGAGGCGGCTTGACCTGAGACTGACCGTGCTCGAGTTACGGTGAAACCAACTGAAGTGGCGCTGCCAACTGAGACTGACCGCTGCCAACTGAGCGGGGTAAGAGACCATCGTCGAAGTGGCGCAGATGCACGCATCGGTGACTGTGAACGAGGTTGCAACCTCCTCCAGCATTGGGTCCTCCGAGACTTCACGTGTGGCATGCGTGGTGTCCAGGTACGGTGAGAGCAACGGATCGAGCTCGAAGAGGCCCCATATATGGCGCTTCTCGTTGGTCGGCTTGTCGTGACCTTCCTGGGCAGCACTGTCGGAGTGTAGGCCATTGACACAGCGATGCCGTCCCCCCTCGGCCGTCGCCGACATCTCTAGCGTCTCCGACGTCGATGCCCTCCACCGCCGCTCCCAGCCGCATTCAGCGCAGCTCCAACCGAGCCCGGCGTGTCATCCTGAGTGCGCAAGGGGTCGCGGCAACCCTGGGCACAACGACACGTACATTTCGTTCCTTCTTTCATTCGTGCAGAACTACAGATCATGCTGCAAACAAAGGCTTAAATTGTGTTGGCGAAGGCTTAAATTAGGTTGCCCAGTAGGGATTGATCGTAACCGCAGCAGATAAACCTGGGCCGTCCACAGGAGCATCCAACGAATTTAATAACCTCATCAAATCACACTGGACTAAAAGGGTGGGACCTGTTTGCCACAGGAAGAATAAAAGAAGGGCCAGAAACAGATCCCACGCCAGAAGATCCCAGCCAAATCAGATCGAGCGGCACAAATTCGCCTGCTGGCAGACTCTGAGCCACTCAAGTGCCCTATGGCATTTCTGTTTCCCCTATCTTCCTCACTGCAACAAATTAAAGCCTCCCTACATTCTAGGAGTTCTGAATCATCTGCCCATTCTCAACGCGGCAGCCAGCCTGCTCAAGCGCAGCCGAGAAGAACGTGCCCCCGTCAATCCTCGAGTCCATGCACGGTGGGGAGAACACGGAGATGATGTCCCTTGTCGTCACCACCCCTTCGACGTGCCCTTGCTCGTCGATGATGAAGCTGCAGCTGCTCCTTGAAGCCGTCAGCTTCTCCATCGCTTGCTTCAGGGTATCGGATTTCAGGTTGGTGGCTGGTAGGCCTGCCACACTTGGCTGCCTGTTTCTGAGGGCGAGGATGTTTTGAGCAGGTGCAGATGAATTTTCAGCAGTGCTGCATTTGCTGTCGGCCTTGTTATTCAGGTTGATGAGTTCTTCCAAAGTAGTTGTCCTATGCATCAGGAAATGTGTTGTGGGGAATCGTGATTAATTATTTCGAAAAACTAAGATGGCGAAAGGAGATGACAGTACTTACGTTCTCTTGCTGAAAAGGGAGCTATCATCCAGAAACAGGTAGAGATCACTGCACTGTATTGATCCAATTAGACAGCTGGTTTTCCTGTCAATGACTGCAACCCCCATTTTTTCCTTTGAAAGAATATGCAGCCCATCAGCAAGAGTTTGATCTGAGTACACCAAAACAGGCTTCCTCACATATGCAAACCTGCCGACAAGTCAAATGCGTCATTTTAGATTTACAGAATTTATGTTTGCACTGGTATCATACATGCTGAGAACCATGCAGGTATGGGCTCGCTCATGCACTTGACTAGTTCGGATTTAGCTGACTGTTTTTCAGGATATTTCCACACAAGGTATTTCTATTATAGCATACTCCAGGAAAAAGAAATTAATGAAACCTATGGAGCATTTGACATTTTGACCTGTTCACACTACAAAGCATATTTCTAAATAGTACAGTAGTAGTTAGGTATACAACTGAATCATGGTAACTATTTTCACCTAACTGCACTAAACTACTATTTATTCAGGCTCAGGGCTTACCTAAATTCAGAAAGCTGCTTGTCTGCAATTTTATCAAGCCACTCAAGGCCACTTGACTGGAGAAGCAGCTCCATCACTGCATTCTAGTGCAATGCGTCGGTCATTAGCATCACGATTGAGTTCTGTATCCAGAATCACTGAGCATAAAAAGAGCACTGACAGTGACAGAGCATCAAGGAAGGCAGCAATTACCTGCGTGACAAATCCAATAACACTTGAGTTCATCGACTCAACAACAGGTGCCACGTTAAGCCTGTGGTGTTTCGAAAAGAGAAGCATCGCGTGGAAGAGCGTGTCGTGGGTTCGAACAGGGAAGAAGGGCTCCCATAGGGACAGCTTCGCTAACCAGGCGATCTGTTTAGTTCATCAGAGTAACAGCTACAACGTTAAAAATCTAAACAATCACAATTTTCATCGCTAATAGCACTCGTCCTATTTCGCTAAGAGAAGGATATTCAGAAAATATATGTTCCATCCATTCCAGTGTACAAACATAAGTTCAGGGTGGCATTTGATATGTAGTACCTTCGTTTCTGCAATCTGATGATGCTGTTTCAGGCTAGAGAGGAAATCAGAAGTACTGTCTGTTGGTTCACTTTCCACTTTGCCAAGTTCCTATGAATGAACGAACAACGCAACAGATGAATTTGTCAAGATCAGATGCCAACCAAAAGTAATAATCGTCCATTCTTCACAAACAGGCTACATGATCTGTCTATCTATAAGACGAATTTCAGAGCACCGTTGTGTTCTCCGCCGGCAAACTGAACAATTTAGCAACTTCAAAAACATATACTCCTAAGGTACGTTACCTCAAGCGCCCACAGGACTAGGCTCGAGAACTCAACGAAGCCAATGTCGCGATCGACGTACTTGCCGAAACTGCTCTGCACCACGTCGACGATCACCGCGCCCGCGGCGTTGCTGCTGTACATGGCGTCGAGGGCGCCCAGGACGGAGCCGTCGAGCTTGACCTCCACCGCTGCGCGCGTGCGTGTAGAACAAACACGAACGAGAGCGCCGCTTAGTGGTCGGGTATAGGAAATGGAATGGATCGTCCGTCCCGACGCCTACCGATACAGGAAGGGAGAGGAAGCAACTGCGTGATACCTGGGGAGGCGGTGGGTTGGAGCGCGCCCGGGACGGAGGAGACGGGGATGTGGTCCAGGAACGACTTGAGCGCTTCGCTCCAGTACTCCCCTGCTGCCGCCTCCGCCTCCGCCCCGCTGCCGCGGCTTGCGGTGGCTTTGCTCGCTGCTTCTCTCGCCATCTCCCCAGCGATCTCTGCGCTCCCCGACTCTTTCGATGTGCGACGGACAGTTCTCTGTGAGTCTTTCGGTCCGCTGCTCTCTCAGCGTCCTTCTGCGCTTTCGCGAGAGGTTGCCGGGACACGTCTGCGGGGTGCGCCTGGACAGATGGCGCGGTCTGGGAACTACCAGGATACGTGTTGCGTTTGGATTTGCCCAGTGATTGTGATTGTGCTACGGTTTAGATCCCTCCGTCCCAAAACACACCGGGCAGCTTTTGGTTCGAAGATAGTACTGGTACTCAATCCGTCCAGAAGGAATGTAATTCTAGCACGGAGTCGTTTTGTAGTATCCTAAGTTCAATCAATTATAGATATAAAAGTATTAATATTTATGATATTAAATAAATATTATTAGATTAATTATAAAATGTATTTTATAATAAATTATTTTAAGATCGTAAGTATGAATAATATTCATTAGAAATTTAGTTAAATGTGAACTATTTTTTTCTCGATCACGCAAAATGTTTGCGCGTCTTTTATTAAGGTAGAGAAAAAGTTCGATATAACACGTCTTCGGACGCCCTAGGTGTCTCAGGATTTACGTAGAAGCTCCGACCCTCTCTAGTGTACTGCAAGCTTAAGTTGTTACATTGGATACATATTGTAACATCCCAGACGTTAAAAGCAACTAAACCTTGGTCATGAGCATCATCATACATAAACACCAAAGCATTGTTGCATAAATGCACCATATGTTTCAAGTATAGCATGCATATGTTTCATATGTCATGTTTGTATGATGCATAGTAATGTTTCAAATAAGAGTATGTCCATGTTGCTTATGAGGTGTTTCATATAAAGTATTGCTACCTTCCTAAATAATGTTTCATAGAGATGTTTCTTTAGTAGCTCTGCTATGTTACAATGTGATGTTTCATATAATGTTTTAAACTGTTTCATGTTGCATTGCCATGTTTCATGTGTTTCAAAGTAATGTTTCATGGGTTGCTTATAGTAAGTTTCATATAAGTGTTTCACATGTTTTCTATACCATGGTCTTTATATTTCTTGGAATGTTGTTATAAGTATCATTAGGGTTCTTTATGTTTTTATTTATGAGAATATGCTTAATGAAATAAAAAGTTGTTAAAAATAGAAGTTGTAGTCCAAAGTTGTTAAACAAATTGTTTACCAAAAACCTAAATTCAAAATATCCCTTTTCCTTCCCTAAATTCTAATTTCAAAATCCGGGCAGTTTTTGAAGGTAGTTCTAAAAGCAAAGTTGGAGATCTCGAGAAGTTGAACCACTTTCGTTTTTGGAGATTTTCAAGTTGCTATGCAAGTTTGGAAGAAAAATGGAAGAAATTAGAAGAGAAAGAAATGATGTGGCATTGCTACAGTAACCCAGCCACTCTGGCATCGCCACCTCTAGTTTCGCAGCGTCGCCGCCGTTCCCGTCGCGTCCAGAAGCGCCGCGCCACCTCCTGCTTGGTCGAGGCGGTAGCCAAGCTGCTGCTGTCACCTCTGCGTGCGTCGCCCACGTTTATAAGGTTCAGAGCCAGCCGCCGTCTTCTTTCTTCTTCCTTTCGCCACCGTCGACGAGTTCCCACCCGCCGGCACAGCCGCGCACCACCGAGCCATCTCTGGCCAGATTGAGCACGCAGCCGTGTTCGCCTTGACGTTACGCAGCTCCTGAACCTGCCCACGCAGCCTCGCCGCACCGGAGTGCCCGTACGCCACTGTCTTCCTCACCGCCGGTTCACGCCGCCACAGTTGCCGCCGCCGTGGTCGAGCCGTCTCCGCTAGGTAGCAGCTTCAACCATATAGCTCTTGAGGTCTCGGTGAGCACCCTGAAGCCGACTGTGCCGTCCGTTTAAGCTTGTTTGTGCTGTAGTGGCCGCAACACGCCGCGCCGGCGTGCTCTGCTCCGCGGAGCCGCCATGTCTGCGGCGAGCTTGTTCCATGTCGTAATCGATTCGATTAACTGCGTAGTTGTGTTCGAGTGAGTGAGTTGGGTATGTTGGTGACCTCCCCATCGCCGGCGAACTCGTCGTTCACCGTTTTCGTAGCGCCGCTATGCCGCCTAGCCGCCATGGCCACTGCTGAGCTCGCCGCCGTCCATGTTTGGTTCAACCAGCTCCACCAGTCGATGCGCAAGCTTGAGTAGATCACGTAGGTGCCAACTGCTTGGCCGGAAACCTCGCCGCCGGCGAGAAATCGCCGGTCAACTGTAACAGAACCGACCAAATTATAAGAGCACAAGTACAAAAACAAACGGCGAAACGCTCAAATTTTCGAACTTGAGCCCGTATAATCTCGGTAGTCAATCGAAACCACGAAGGATTTCAAACCAACTCGCTTACAACCAAGATCGCATCATTCAACATAAACGCATCACACGTTACATTTCACAAGTAGTTCAGAAATAAACTTACAACACCACGGAGTCGCAATTATTACAAACTAAGTTTATAAAGTAGCGGAAGCATAAACACACACTTAGTTCGAATACCATTGTCAGTCTTACAGATCAACATCCCACAAAAGCATTAAGAAAAGTAAACTAAAAGACGATCACGCCCGAGTGATCTAGTCCTCATCACCCGCCGGGTGGAGGCAATTCTTGCAGAAGCCCTGATAAAGCGTGTCATCTGCAACAGGAAGGAATAAACCCTGAGTACGGGAACGTACTCAGCTAGACTTACCCGTTGAAACAGAAAATAAAAGACACCAAGGATCATGCAAGGTTTTCTTAAAGTGGAGCTGGTTGACATCATGTTTTGCGAAAAAGCATAAGTATAGGTAACTCTTTTAACCTGTACGAGCAGTTATTTTTAGCATTAACCTGTCAGCTATCTTAGCACCTGTACTAAACAAATATGTGATGATTAAGCAAACAATAATAACCATAGCAGGTATAAATTTGAGACAACATGTACTTCATCATCCAATTAACCATCTGTTCAATTAATGAGATCTACGTTGCCGCTGCTCAAGTCAAGTGCTCACTAACCGGGAGCGACGGCGATTCGAATCGAATCGAATTCCTATCCAGCTGGAGGGGTACTTCTAACACTCACCGAGACACGCCTGGCGAGGGCTGCTCAGGTCACCTTTGGTACAATTCAGGAGTCACGGGTCCGACTGATGCCGCATCCTCAAGGGCAACACTCTGCCAGGTGATAGGGATTCTAACCCCATCATGGTCTCACGCCAATGTCCCAAGCACATCCTTACTTCCTCCAAGCTGCGACCTACCCTTCGAATCCTGGCCTGAACTGTATTACTCGGCTTCACGGTTGGAACGGCTTATCCGGCCAAATAAGTGTTAGACTGCGTTCAACATGACTCAAGGACGTACAGCGAATCGGTCCTTAAACGACTCAGACGGGCATAGCTTCGCACCCAAGACGTAAAGTGTCTTGTGGCTGTACTATCGAACTCCCGTTCGGTCTCAAATTCATTTTAAGCATGGTTCCATCCACGATAGCCAACATAGCCACTCGTGACCCACTTCACCTAAATCTCACGGATGACCGGAAATCATCCGACTTCTACCGCACTAAGCAGGGCTAAGCATTAACACGTGCCTAAACTTAAATTGGGATTCAAGTTATATATCTGGACAAGGTAGATATAATGCAACAAGTGTTTTCACTCAACTCCTACAACTTAATGCAGTAAACAAGTAAAAGTACTCAATTATATGTGTATACAAAAGATGGGTTAGCATGCACCGGGGCTTGCCTTTCAGGAAAGAAGAAGGGCGGTGATCCGGGCACTCAGGTAACTCTTCAACGGCGTTTCCTTCGCTGGCTAGTTCTTCTGGCTCCCCCGGCTGCTCTTGATCCTCCTCCGGAAGAGCTCCCTCGCATTCCAGGAGTGTCACTCCCTCCGGTACACCTATTGTATGAATGCACAATAAATCTCATGAATGCATAAGAAGGAATGCAACATGCTCGGAATGAAATGCAACTACAGTAACACTAGTGCTCTATTCAAATCACTTCACAACATGTGCATATTTCTTCTCCGGTAGAGAAGTACTTACCTAATCTACACAACCTAACGTACAATTATTCTTCCTCAGTTAAGGGCCTAATATCTAACAATCAACAAGAACAACATTACTTAAGCTTATCACAAACCTAAGCATAATACAGCACAACAGAAATCTGGACAGCAGATAAGTATTTTAACCATAACTAGAGATCCAAAAATCCAAATGATATGATACAAGACAATCTGGAAAGCTTATAACATGCTCTACAATTCATTTTCAGACCTCAAGACTTGATTCCTAAGTTTACCTAGTCGAATTCCTAAAGTTCCAGAACTCTGCCCCTTCCAAACAGAGAGCAGTCATTTCTGGACAGTCACTTCAAACAATTGTAACTCCTAAACTACTAGGCCAAATGCCCCCAATTTTTGACATAAGCTAGTTTAACAAGTTTACTACCACTTTGGTACTCACAAGATTCCCAGCAAACACCTTTTTCAAAGTCCAAACCCAAAAATGCTACCAGCTGTCCAGAGAACCTAGAAATGTGAAAATTAAATATTTACTCATGTGTCAAACTACCCCTATGACCAAAATAATGCCACTACTAGGTCACACATGACATGAAACCACCAGAAAGTAAGGTATGTTCACCCAAGTCATTTATTTTAATCCCTTTTTTAATTTAATTAATTAACTAAGTGAGAAATTAAACTTATATGCAAACTACTCAGAAAATTCTACAAAAATTACAGGGGACTCTATACCCTACCAGGAGACTACTGTAAAAATTTGAGCCAAAGTTATTCAAAGAGACTCCCTACACAAAATTCACAAGCCAGAAAAGGCTGATTCTTGCATAATTAATAAATTATAAAGAAAAGTGTCAAACAATAGAAACAATATTTTTCTTAGCAACCTTAGGGTACCAGGACACTCTCCATAAAATTTCATGAGCATTGCACATACATAAAAATTATGAAAATTCATTCAAGTATCTCCTAATATAAAATGACAACAAGATAACTTGAAAACTACTCAAGCAATAACATCCAAATTTTTACCAGAGCTAGATTAGATATGAAATAGCACACCCACCAAGTTTCATAATTTTTGGAGCACTAGAACTCAAGTTATCAAATTAACAAGTTTGCATCAATTTTAGAACACATTTCAAATATCTATTTTCATCTTCCAGAAGCTAAATTGCACATATACATTTGATATTTTTCCTAAATACTACACTTTATCTAGAACTAAACACAATTGCAATCACCTCATTTGGATCTATATTGCTTGAGATATGAAATTCACAATAGGGCAACCAAATCTGTGAAATAAATAAGGAAAATACAAAAATCAAAATCCTAAACTGACTATTGGGCCGGCTACCCAACGCACGGCCCGTTTGTCCCGCGCGCGGCTTCACCCGGCCGACGCGGCCCACCAGCGCGCGCGGCCCGCGACGGCTGTCCCGCCCGCGCCTGCTGACAGGCCGGGCCCGCTAGCCAGTGGGACAGAGACAGAGGAGCAAACGCCGCCGGGCTCCGACGAGCTCGCTCTCGCCGACGGCGGCATCGCCGGCGATGCAACGGCCCCTACATGCTCCCCAACCCCGAGCGCACCTAGGCATGCTACTTTTCCCCACTCAACCTCACAGAGACATGCTCGCCGTCGACTAAGGCGGACGGTGGCACTCGGTGACGGGGTGCCGGCGACGGCGAGGCCGCACTGCCACGCCTGAGCTCGGTATGAGCTTCACCAGACCGAGGCAGAGCTAACGAGGTAGAAAAGGGAGGTCGAGAAGGGCTCTAGTCACCCCGACCACGGAGTGCCCCAACTCCGGCGAGGTGCTTCCCATGGCGGCAGCGGCGGAATCGACCAATAGGCCCTTACCTTGGCTCGGTTCGCTAGACAAAGGGGTGGAGGAGGTAGAGGGAATGGTGGCGGCCCCGTGGACGTGATCTAGTGGATGGGGGTGCGGTGGTGAGCGTGCGCGACGGCGGCGGAGCTCGCGGCAACGGCAGCGGCTCGGTCGTCCGCTTTGGCGAGGACCGAGAGAGGAAGAAGGAAATGGGATGGAGTGAGGGGTGAGCGTCGGCTTCGTGGCGACCTTGAGGACCTCGCGGCCTGACCGGTGGGCCCGCGGCCGATGTACGGGTGCCACCGCGTGCCCACGCAGCGGTCACGGTCTAAGGCCGGTCGGCCATTCCCCCCTTCCCTCGGTTTGAACTGCAACACGTGCAACAGAGCGTTGCAACATTGAAACATGGGCATTTTCAGAACAGCAGCAACTTCCAAGCCCTGTAGCTCTCAAACCAGCCTGAATCACGAGATGATCCAATTAACAAAATTGTAGCTCATAAAATTCTCTACAACTTCATAAATATGGGCTAAACCTAAATCGGCATAGTTTGGGAGTTATAGAGCAAAGAACAGAATCTGTTTTTGTGAGACAACAGAAAATCAGCAGCCCAGAAAAGTGGGAATTTGACTAGCTTAGAAGCTGCATCATGAAGTGAGCCAATTGACAAAGTTGAAGCTTACTAAATTTACTACAACTTTGTTAATATGGACTTGAACTGATTTTTCTTCTAAGCTGGAGATTCTGAGAGTTCAGTTTGCATTACTTCACTAATTAGCATGAAAAACAGCACCTAGGTGCATAATTACAACAAGCCATCAACATGAAAATTGTTCCACTAATTACCCTAAATGTAATTAAGGTATTATAGGACATAATTAACCACTGTGCTCAAAGGTCACACACAATTCCAAGTGTCATATAGGTTGAAACAAGCAAAACAAATATTTCAACTAAAATGTTGTCACACCATGTTGCATATGTTTCAAGCTCTTGTTGCAACAAGTAATCTTATCATGTTATACTACCAACATTGCCATGTTTCAAAGTATGAGACCCCCATGTTGCACCTACAAGTTGTACCATTCTCATTTCATAAGCTAACAATTTTGAAACAATTGGATAAAGTATGTTGCACACTCATGTTGCAAGCAATTCAAATGCACAATTGAGATGAATGATGCTCATGCTTATGAAATGCAAGTGCAAATATGGAAGCCAAACACCTGGGGTGTTACATCAACGACCGGTGACACCGTGGCCAGCTCGGGCTGACAAGTGGGGTCGCCCTGTCAGTGAGTCAGCGGAGAGAAAATGATTTTTCTATTTTTAGAAATTGCTTTTGAATACTGAAACTTGTTTAATTCATAGTAAAATAATTAGAGCTCCTAAAATTGTGAAAATTCTTGTGTATCTTATTGATGATGATGTTTACCTAGAAAAAATATGAAACCTAGAAAATGGATAGTTTTGGCATGTGTTAAAATTACCTCTTTTTAATTAAGAAATGCATCTTCTATGATTTTTGTAGGTCAAAATAAATGTCCAAAAATTATGACATTTATTTTGCTACTGTTTTATGATATAACCAATCTCCACAAGAAGTTTGGGATTAATTTGACAATGTTTAATTTAATCACCTTTTATATGCTTAATTAATTAATTAAGGTAATTAGAGGTTGATCCTAATATGAGTTGGGTGAATTTTGGAGTTGATTGTGGACCTTGGAACACTTTTACCTCTACTGTTCCTTGGCAACCTGATTGCTTGTTTGTTATGGTCATGGTCAACTTGAAGTAATAAGAACTAGAAATGCTTTATAGTTAATTAATTTATCTTTAGTAAATGCATGTATATAATCTTGATTGCTTGTTGGATGCAACCTCTTGGGTAAAAAGTAGAAGTTATATATTTCCTTATATCTTGCTTATACATGTCTTTCCATGATGTAGCTTTAGTTGGTAAATATATATGTTAAGTGAATCTTGGGCTTGTATGTTATGTGGGATATGTTTTACTCCTAGTTAGCTCATGGTTGGCTTGTTAAAAGAATAACTAAAAGTGCTTTATGATAACTACTTGTATTTATACCGTGAAGGAAAGTTGTACTCAACTTTCTCAAGTTTGTTTAGTTTCTAGTAATGCACTTGTTATGCTTCTCATATCATGCATCATATCATGCATCTATCATGGTAAACAAAGCATCATTTATTACGTGTACTATGTACGAGAGTGAGAAGACTCGTGTTGATCAAGTCTTGGAGTAGATTCGTCCACCAAAGGTGTTGGTGTCTATTGGATCTCTCTGAGGAAACTAACCTTCTCTACAACGCAGGCAAGCCCCGGTGCATCACACCCTTCTATAGCTTTTACAAATCTTTATTACACTTTAAGTCTTGTGAGATGTGCATTAAGTAATTAGGAGTTCATCTATACCGTTGCTACATGATTACCTTGTTTTACAGCTATCCTTATTTATACCCTGTTAGTATAAAGAGAATGTTTCCTCTCATGCTTAGTAATGCTTAGTCTGCGATGGAAGTCGAACGATGGTTTCATCGTTCGAGAGTAATAGTTTCACCTTGTTCTTCTCAACTCTGTTATGGGTTGTGAATACCTTTATGTTGATAATGTTAAATTGAGACCGGACGGGTGGTTACACCACATCTGACTTGCATTGAGAATGGAGTCTTAATGTAGTGCCTCCGTCTGTGTCGATTGAGAACCGATCGTTGTTGGCCCGCTTGTGATCGTGACTTTGTAGTACTGGCCACATACTCCGGTAAGCCTAACACCCTGGCTATTCTATTATGAGAAAGGATAACCGCGCACTGGGAGTAAAGAGATGGCGACAGTAGTGTGTACCCACCCTATGGAAATATCAGGGATGACGTACGGCGGTGGAGTACTGTGTTCTCGGGTGGCACAGGACCCGTTCTTATATTGGAGGATCCGAGTGAAGGTTGATATATGTAGGTCCGGGACCTGCATATGTCGTGTGGTAAGGAAACCCTAGCTGGGCCAAATCGATTCGAATCGCTGCTGCTTCTCGAAGAAGAAGACTCGATCAACTGACCTGCATCGTAGTTAATCAATGAAACATGGATGCTGATGGATAAGAGGTAATATGAGTTGAACCAGAGCTTTGATGATTAAAGAAGTGATTGATTTAGATCAGGTGCTAATTGGATACTGATAATGACTTAATACACAGCTAAAATATTGAAAGTAAGGATTCACTTATAGTAAGCTTTTCTGCAAAAGTTACTTCTTACTTCTACCTTACCTTAAAGCTTGCATTTCCTTGGAGTCTTTCTTTTAGTCAGGTAAGACTTGTTGAGTACCCTCAAGTACTCAGGATTTGTTAACCCCTGTTGCAGGTTCTGACTTGAGCAGCTTAGTGAGGTTATGTCAGTGGGCTCGACATGGTCTGGCTACCTCTTCTACCCTAGATGCTTTACCTATGTTGCTTCCGCAATACTACTCATCTTTTGGAGCTTAGGTTAAAGTTTAACTTCTACATGTTTTGTAAACTAATGTTATATTATTCCGCACTCTGATGTAAGTATTTTATATCAAATGTTGTAATGTTGTAACCACTCCATTGTTGATCCTATATGAGTTGTAAAACGTGGATGATTCGGAGTTCCCCGAGGACACCCGACAGATTACCGGAGTTGTCTGGCTTGCATGTGCTATATCAGAAGTCTAAAAGACAATGGTAGGCACACGTGGGCCATATGATTCAGGTGGTTCTACCACACATATCAACCCAAATTTACAACACCGGCAAGGAGGCCTATGCCCTAGATGCCGGGCGGTGACACCGCTTGCGCGGGCCTACGTCACCAACCGGAGGGAACAACTCAATCAACGCCTGCATATGAGCGGGGTCGCCATTTAATATGTCATCGCTGACATCGACAGAGGTGGCATCTCGCTCGAGAGTCCCAGGCGCTTCATGACAAGGTACTCATCTCGCTTGGCTATCGGGATATGGGCTGTGGCCTGTGCCGCTATCCGTCTGCTTCGCTTGGGGAGCGAGAGCGAAGGCGGTGCACGTCCAGCGAGGGCCGCTATTGGTGGTCACTAATACTCATTATTAACCATCAACTATTGCATGAAATAGCATGAAATGAACCACAAAGCATAGTTGTAGGGTTTGATTCTAACGAGTTCCACGAGTTGTGTTGTTCTCACTTGTTTTACAGGATATTTACTATTTCACTATATAAAAGTATCTCAAGTGATGAATTAGAGCACATCATTGCAAAGAGCTCGTTGAGACGATCGAAATGGACATATCATTTGCTCTATTTGGAGTTTCGGAGAGAAAGTCCCCGATGGATACGACTCGGAAGATTCTAGAAGAACCTAGAACCATCACCAAGCAAGAGTTCTAGGGACTAACATAACAATTTCCACAGCTTTGGTGAATTATGAATTTTCAGGGATAAAAACAGAATAAGTCGTGAAGGAGTAGGAGTCAAGAAACTGAACCAAATCAAGTCGGAATTCCGCGAAAATTGACGGGAAGGTTCTAGAGGACACGAGAAGACATGGGAACGAAGTGAAAGCCCGGAGGCTGACAAGTGGGGCCGGCTGGCCCCACATGTCAGGCTGGCCAGCCCGAGCATACCTCCAAGTGAGACCAGCTTCGCGTGACGGCCTCCAACCGATCTCTACGACGTATCTCAACCAATGTTTCAAGTCGGTTTGGTCCGAGGGCTGCGGTTCACCCCACCGGGCTATATAAGCTGGGGCAGACCTCCCCCCTTAGGCATCTCCATCTTCATTAGCTACATCCAGAGCAAAAGCTAGGGTTTCACCCCTCCATCCAAGTAGAAGTAGAGATCCCTCTAGATGATCATCTAGTTCTAGTTCATCTAGTTGTAAACTAGAGATCAGGGAGAGAGGAGAGGAGAGAGCTGAGGAGGAGCCGGATCTGTCGAATCTTCCTCGACATTGTACTTCTGTAGCATCTGGTTCGTCTTGAGCAATCTCCAGGTTCTTCATTATTTATTTCTAAGTATTTTGTTTCAGTTCTTGCTTCATTATATTTACTGGATCTCCGCTCGTATTGAGTGCTCTAGTTATTCTAGATAATTAGAGTAGTAAGCGCTAGTGTAGACGTGGTGTCTAGACTAGGGTTTACCTGAGTTTGCGCCCAATTCCATGGGTAGTTGTGGTAGCCCACAGAGGTGACAGCTCTGTCTGGTCTTTGTAATCCACCACGTTCGGGTTGGTGTTTCGTAGAGCTTTTTGGCAGCCTTCCCCCGACTACTTCCTTTCCAATCTTTTTCGAGAGTCAAAAAGGTACTGTTGCTCCGAAGTAGGTAAAATAGAGTAAGCCTTCGACAAGATAGAACCACTTAGAAAACCCTAAAATCCCTCTCTACCCTATAATTACCCTTTCCTTAGGCGTTCCTAATTCTTCTAGTACACTTCACGTTCCTTGTGGAAATCGATACTCTGGAATACTCCCGGGTGAAAGCTACATCGATATCCGTGCGCTGGCGGATCTTTTTCTATTCGCGTGTAAAATATCCAACAAGCTTTCTGGCGCCATTGCCGGGGAACGGTAGCTGTTCTAGAATCGAACCAAGTTCGTCCGAGTTTCATTTTTCTTTTTACCACATTTTCTTTTTACCACTTTACCACATGGATTCCACTCCTATTTATAAATATTCTGCTCCAAAGGGTGACATGTTGGAGCCTCCACCATCTTCACAACCCATTCTTATAGATGGCTATAAGCTTCACCCTGCTTTCATAGCCGTGGTTCGGGACCAACCCTTGTCTGGGCTAAAAGATGAAAATCCATACACCCACCTTAGGGAATTTGAGCACTTGTGTTCTTGACTTGCTATTGCTGGCTTGACACGGGAGACCATCAAATGGAAATTGTTTCCTTTCTCACTTTTGGGAAAAGCGAAACAGTGGTATGCTCATTCAGTATGAGACATAAATGGAGATTGGGATGAACTTCGGAAAAATTTTGGTCTTGTTTTCTTCCCAACATCCTGTTGAAAGGTCCTTGTTTGGTTTTGGTAATTGAGTGACAACCTTAGGTGGACTAATTGTGTTTAATGTGAGATACACAGGAGATTAGTCCACAGGTGATGGTATCATGGAGGAGCTCATTGCATATGAGACATGACATGGAGTCATGTGGCCAAGGTGGCGAAGATCAAGATGAGGCTTGGCTCGACGGACCGGTTGCAAGTGTGAAGGGCAAGTCAGAGACTTTGGAGCGATAGACTATGAGGCGGTGAAGCTTGAACAAGACCTGGCACCGATGGACCGACGCAACGGTGAAGAGCAAGTGAGGTCAAGATCGATGGACCAAGGTCACATGATGATATGAAGTGGATCATATCATTTGTGATATGGTTGGTGCATGTGTTGCATCAACATCGGAGGAGATGGAGTGGAATGCGCAAGGCAAAGGTATAACCTAGGGCATTTCCATTTCACCGGTCATAGGTAGGGATGAAAACGGTACGGATATTTTCCGACCGTATTCGAGACCGAATCCGTTTAGAAGGGTTTTAATCCGTCCGTATTCGAGTCCGGATATTTAATATCCGATACCGTATTCGTATCCGAATATTTAAATCACATATTTATGATGTCGATATCCAATCGTATCCTATCCGGCATTTTTTATACTATCCGTATTCGAATCCGAATCCGAACATAAATATGAAAACAAATACGATATCGGTGATATTCGTCCGTATCCGATCCGTTTTCATCCCTAGTCATAGGTGTGTAGAGAAGTTGATGATCGGGTTTAGGATAGATGGACGTACTATTAAGAGGGGCAAACTTGTTTGCATATCGGTCATCTAGTGCCACTTGAGCGATCTAACTTTGCATACATGTTAGTATCGAGTGGCGAGGCAAGTTGAGTGCCTAACTCATCAGAGAAAATGATTGTGAAAATGCTAACACACGTGCACAAGGTGGTGAACACTTGTTGGTGTTGGCACATTTGCGAAGGCGATGGAGTTTGAGCAGTTGAGAGGGGTTTGGGGTCCTCTCTCCCTCCCGCCGAGCACTCAGCGGGAGTGCTCGGCGAGATTCAGGCATTTTTGAGGAGATGAAATGCTTATTTTTCATTGCGCCGAAGGTTGGAAGAAATGGCGAAGTCGCGAAATCGTTTGGCGCGGAAAAAGGAGCGACAGATGCTGGCTCCTGCAGCGACAGACACTGAGGGCCGCGTCTGTCCAGTTAACTACATAGCCGCACGAGTTTGCACGCGACAGACGCGCTGCTGGGGCAGCGACGGACGCTGAGTCCGAGTCTGTCGGGCAACCCTAGCTCGGCCAACTGCAGTGAACGCGACAGACGTGGGGGTGGTCGTGAGACGGACACTGGCGTCAGCGTCTGTCGTGTGTGGTGTCAGCCGGGCTGAGAGCCGCGGTAGTGACGGACGCTGGGCCACGTCTGTTGCTCGTTCGACAGACGTGTCTGTCACGGCTGAGCACGGCGCGGGAGCGTTCTGGACCGCATCTGTCGCGCGACAGACGCTGGAGCGGTCTCGCGTCAGACGCATCTGATGCTGGGAGTCGACCATTGGATTTCAAACGAGCAGTGGACACGTGGCGACGTTTGAGAGCGACAGACGCTATGGTCACGTCTGTCGGCTTGGCGACAGACGCGTCTGTTGCCCCCGAAATCTGCCCAGTGATGGCATAACGGCTATATTTGGTTGTGGGGCTATAAATAGAAGTGGTGGCCGGCCTTGGTTGTTAGCTGAGCACACTTTGGCCTTGGTGGCTTATGTGGTAGTGCTTGGGAGCCCTCTAACTCACTCATGCTTGATAGTGTTCATCGGATCGAGTGAGAGAGCGATTCTAGTGCGTTGCATCGTGAGGATTGCATCGAGTGGCACTAGGTGATCGTGTTGCAAGCTGGTGGTGCTTGTTACTCTTGGAGGTTGCCACCTCCTAGATGGCTTGGTGGCTTGCGACTCCGTTGAAGTACGCGTGGAGATTGTGCGTGGCTCCGGAGGAGGATTTGTGAGGGGGATTGTGCTCACCCCGCGGGGATCGCGAAGAGCAACTCTAGTAAAGCTTGTGGCTTGGAGGATCCCCATCTTGAGAGTGGATGTGCGGCACCGGCTGAGGGTTTGACTCTTGATAGTCAATTAGCTCGTGATCCATCAAGTGGGTGTATCGCCACAATGGGGACTAGCTTGGTGGCAACCAAGTGAACCTCGGTGAAAAACTGCCGTGTCAACCTTGTGTACATCTTCTCGGTGGTTTGCTTTCGATTCACAAGCTTGTATTTACATTCATATACTTGTGCTTGTGTAGTTGCTCTTGTAACTAGTTGGCTTGTGTAGTTTGCTAGTTACCTTCTTGCTTGTGTAGCTAGAAGTTGTTTCCTTGTCTTGCTTAGTTTGTGTAGCTAAGTAAGTTGAATTCTTGGTTTAGCTTGTGTAGCATTAACCTTGAGCTTTGCTAGTGAGCTTAGGTGGCTTTGTGCTTTTGCTTACTAGAATTGTGTAGGAGCTCCCCGGTGTTGTAAAGTACTAGTGCATAGGTTTGTGTGACCTTGCTCTAGAATTAATTAGGAGAGCTCTTGCTAAGGAAAGCACCTTAGTTGCTTTTAGAATCTTTGATAGGTGCTTGTGTACTTAGATAGAGGGGGTGTAGTCTTGGCTAGACCGATAGTTTTAATTCCGCATTTGTTTCGGTTAGCCAACGCGATTAATTTTAGTAAGGACTATTCACCCTCCTTTAGTCCAACATTTCTCAATATACACAGCAATACAATCTGACACGGGACGTAGGTATTATGCCCTCACGGCGGCCGAACCTAGATAAATCCTCGTGTTTGTCTTGCGTGACCATCTAGTTCATAGCTTACGCACCTATATGCCGACAATCTACTTCCTTGGGCATACCCCTCGGTAGACTGCTGACCATATCTCGTCGACAGTGGCGCGCCAGGTAGGGGGTGTGCGTACAGCTTCCCAGGCGAGCAATATGGTCATCATCCCCGACTCCATGGCCGTGGCGGACGATCTCTCGTTCACCATCGGCCAGATCACCTGGACCGCCGGCGTCAACAGCTTCACCGCCACTGCCACGGAGGAGGCGCAGATCCGATCTGCGTCGACCACATCTTCATCGGCTACGGCTCCGATCACGCTGGCTACGACTTCGACCACCCCAGCAGCAGCTCCGACCACGCCGACAACTCGTTGACCACTTCCCCGCTACAAAGGAAGGGTGATCGACAACACCGACCTGATCGAAGCTATCGACCAAGTCAGCCACAAGCTCTCGCAAACCCTGACTTTGGTATATTCGATCCAAAATCAATCTACCAAGTAGGCACTTCTCCACCACAATAGATCTACCTGACCAGTTCAGGTTCGCCGTCCAACATGGCTAGATACAGATCTAGTGGTCACCGCTACTCCTAAAGGACGTACGATATGCCTTCACCCAGTTCCTACACCAGGCCTCAGGCTCTCTAAGTACCAAGCCCTGACGGAGGATTGCCAGGCCTTCCCATATGTCCTGAGGAACGTTGCTTCCGAGTACGCGTATCGTACACCTAATCTGTTCGTGGGTCCCATGGAGCATGACCATGTTTTAGATTTGTACTTCCTGGATATACCTCGACCATCACCAGGCAACGCCGTCAATATGGTTAGTATCTGGGAGCATCATGAAGGCTCGGTTCATACACTGCCCGAGGATGGCGACTCCAGCACTGGATCTACACGCTCTGTCCACACCAAGGCTGAACACCTCGAAGACGATGGATACGATCTGGATCCATTACCGTACCCTCTGGGTTTCTCTCTGATCCCAAGGTTCCTACCGAGACGTGGCGACATGGTGCTCAACGTCAACAATGACGAGCCCGTAGTCCAGGGAGAAACTGACGAGCAATGGCAGCTTCGCGAACTGCGCAATGCCAGCCGTGCCGAACGCCGTCACCAGAAGACCGAAGAAGAAGAGCGTCGAAGGGGACCCCGACCAAGAGATCTAGCCAACGCCTTTGACAGGGTTGGCGAGCGGCAAGTTTTCAGGACTCCAAGTGACAACGTGGCTGTCGCCATGGCTAACTTGGACCGCTTACCTAACCAACCAGAAATCCAGCAAGTCCGTGAAGACATTCGCGCACATCTAATCGCTGCTATGGGCCAAACTGTCGAGCTAGCTAAATGAGCTCAGATTACATCGAGCACGTCAATCGCATCTAGCCAGAGTCGTCATGTTTCAGAACACCCAAGTCACCAACAACCATCTAATCCGCACAATGGTCCACCCCCAGTCAACCCTTGAGGCGGCGGCGGCGATAACGGTGGTGGTGGCGGCGGTGGCGGCGATGGTGGTCATAGCGGTAGCGACGGTGATGGTGCCCACGGAGGTGGTCGTGGTCATCGGGATAACAACCGCAATCGCCACGGTAATTAAGATCGGGAAGTAAATCAAGACCCCAACCGCGATCCCCGCCAGCAACTCCCTCCGCGTGACGCCCGTAGTCGCATCCTCAGCCACGCCAATAACCGTCAAGCTTATGAGAACGTCCATCGCATCGAATACGACACTGAGCACGGTCCTCTCGGCCTAAAACAGTTCACTTCTCATCTCTGACAAGTTGTATGGCCGAAGAACTTCAAGCTCAAAAAGCTCAGGAAGTACGACGGCAAGGAGAACCCCGAGAACTAGATCACACTTTATGAGGTCACCGTCCGATCAGCTTCGGGCGATGAACATGTAATGGCTAATTATCTTCTAGTTGTTCTTGATCAAGCAGGTCATCAATGGCTCCTGAGCCTGCCGGAGAACCAGTTGGATAGTTGGGCATAACTCAAGCAGGCCTTCATCGATAATTTCATTGCCACGTGTGACCAACCGGGCAATAAGTATGACCTCGAGCGCATACATGACCGCAAGGACGAGCCGCTGCGTGACTACATCCGACGTTTCTCAGATATGCGCCTCAAGATCCCCAAGATCTCTCATGACGAGGCAGTCTCAGCCTTCATCAAAGGTCTCCGTCACCACGACACCCTCAGAAGCAAGCTGCTCCGTAAACGGCCGACCACGGTCTCCGAGTTGCTCGCCACCGCCAAAAACTACGCGGACGTAGATGACTCCAAGAAGATAATCAAGGATGACGTGGGAGCGCCATCATGCCCCGAACACCCACCGTGCCACGATGACAACCGCGACGACCGTGGTCGGAACGACAACCGCGATCGTCGGCGCAATGACAACCGTGACCACCGAGACAACCGTGATCGGCGGCATGACCGCCGCGACACCTACAGAGGCAAGCATCCCCACGAGGACGATCATGAAGTCAACGCAGTTAAGAAGCCAAGTGGTCACCGTGACTACCAGGATGACTACAACAAGGCCCTGAAGGGTCCCTGCCAGCTTCATCCCAAATCCAATCACACCATGGAGAATTGCCGCTTCCTCAAGAACATCTACGCCAAGCAGTTCGCTGCCAATGACGCTGCAAGAGCTGAGGACGATGTACAACAATGAGATGGTGACAACGACGATGATGATCAGGACAGAGATCCTCGTCATCAATACGTCACTCCAACCAAAACCGTCCACTCCATCTTCGGTGGAAAGGTGTCTCTGGAGTCCAAACGCGAGTGCAAACTACTCAAACGGGCTTGCATGAGCATCACCGATGCCGACGGCCTCATTACCGATCCTAGGTTTCTAGCCTGGTCTCATCGAGAAATCTCCTTCAATTATGAAGACCGGTGGGATGTAATTAATGAACCTGATTAATTTCGCCTCGTCCTCGATCCCTGTATCAACAGCGTCTGGTTCAAGAGGGTCCTCATAGACGGTGGTAGTTCCATCGACATCCTGTTTTGCAACAGCTTGCCTGCTCTAAAACTGAGGCAGGTTGATCTCAAACCCTATGAGGCACAGTTCTGGGGTGTTCTCCTCGGACAAAGCTCTATACCTCTCGGGCATATCACGCTCCCTGTGTAGTTTGGGACTGCAGAACACTTCCGCAACGACTATGTCAACTTTGTGGTCGCGGACTTCGACGGCACCTACCACGCCATCCTTGGTCGACCAGCGCTCACCAAATTTATGGCCGTGCCACACTACTCATATCTAGTGCTCAAGATGCCTACCGAGCACGGCGTCCTCACTCTCAGAGGCAATGTCTACACTGCCTATACCTATGAAGAGGAAAGCTTCAAAGTGGCCAAAGCCACCGACCTCTCGATCCGCATGGAGCAGACCTTGGTCGATGCCACCAAGACTCCCGCCGACCACCTGGAGATCCCAGAGCTGCAAACCCCACGCAAGAGCATCAAGTCCAAGGACCACAAGGAGATCCAGCTGGTCGATGGTGATTCCAGCAAGATGGCCCTTATCGGGGCCAATCTGGATCCCAAATAGGAAGACGCGCTCGTCGGGTTTCTGAGGGACAACGTAAGTGTGTTCGCGTGGAAACCCGCGGACATGCCCGGTGTACCTCGACACTTGATCGAGCACTCCTTGAATGTCTCAAAGACCGCCAAGCCTATCAAGCAGAAGCTACGACGGTTCGCTCACGACAAAAAGGAGGCTATTAGGGCAGAAGTTACATGGCTTTTCGCAGCCGGATTTATTAAAGAAGTGTATCACCCGGAGTGGTTAGCCAACCCAGTACTTGTACGCAAAAAGAATAATGAATGGAGAATATGTGTCGATTATACTGATCTCAACAAACACTGCCCTAAAGACCCCTTCAGCTTACCTCGCATAGATGAGGTCGTTGACTCAACAGCCGGCTGTGAGCTGCTGTCTTTTCTAGATTGCTACTCTGGTTATCACCAGATCGCTCTCAACAAGGACGACCAGATCAAAACGTCCTTCATTACGCCTTTTGGCGCCTACTGCTACACGATAATGTCATTAGGGCTCAAGAACGCGGGGGCCACATACCAGTGTGCCATCCAGAACTGTCTCCAAAACGAGATAAAAGCTGACCTTGTCGAAGCCTACGTTGATGATGTGGTTGTAAAAACCAGGGAGGCCCATACCTTGGTCGACAATCTCCAGCGGATTTTCATGGCTCTTAACGAGTACTAATGGAAACTTAATCCTAAGAAATGTATCTTTGGAGTCCTGTCTAGTATATTGCTAGGTAACATCGTCAGTCGTGATGGCATATGCCCCAATCCAACTAAGGTTAAGGCTGTTCTGGATATGCAGCCCCCGAAAAACGTCAAGGATATCCAGAAGCTCACTGGATGTATGGCCGCCCTCAGCCGCTTCATCTCATGACTCGGCGACAAGGGCCTGCCTTTCTTCAAATTGCTTAAGGCATCAGAGAGGTTTGTCAGGTCGGAGGAGGCAGACGCTGCCTTCACATAGCTAAAAAAGTTCCTTACCTCTCCACCAGTCCTTACCGCTCCTCAGAAAGATGATGTCCTTTTCCTCTATCTTGCGGCCACTGATCGCGTGGTCTCTACAGTCATCGTGATCGAGCGTGAGGAACCCGACCACGTTTACAAAGTCCAGTGCCCTATTTACTTCATCAGTGAGGTACTCAATGAGTCCAAATCTAGGTACCCTCAAATTTAGAAGTTGATCTACGCCATCCTGATTATATTCCGAAAGTTGAAACATTACTTCGACGGATATCAGGTGGTGGTCAAGACCAATTTTTTGCTTGGGGACATCATCTGGAACAAGGATGCTAACGGATGCATTGTCAAATGGGCGATGGAATTATGCCCCTACTCCCTGGAGTTCCAGAGCCGTACGACTATTAAGTCCCAGGCCCTAGTCGATTTTATAGTTGAATGGACAGACCTAAGCGCACCTCCCGATCAGGGGCTACTCGAATATTGGAAGATGTATTTTGATGGTTCCCTCAACATCGATGGCGTAGGAGCAGGCGTGCTTTTCATTTCACCAAATAAAGACGAACTCCGCTACGTCCTCAGGCTTCATTTCCCTGCATCTAATAATACTGCAGAATACGAGGCCTGCCTCCACGGCATACGGATTGCGGTCGAGCTTGGTGTCAAGCGCCTATATGTCTATGGCGACTCGGCTCTAGTCATAAACCAGCTTAATAAAGACTGGGACACGACTAGAGAAAAGATGGATGCTTACTGCAAGGAAATCAGGAAGTTGAAAGGCAAGTTCTACAGCATTGAATACTTGCATGTGGTCCGGGATAAAAACAAAGCAGCCGATGAGTTGTATAAGTTAGGGTCATCCCGAGCCAAAGTCCCACATGGCGTGTTTGTCCAAGATCTTGTCAACCCGTCAATCAAGGAGGAAGAAGATCACGTGGTCGAAAAGACCCTAGACCAGCAACTGGTGGCTACGGTTCCTTCTCCGATCACTACGGAACCCTCTCCGACCACTCATACTTCGCCTTCAACCACTGATAATAGTGACTAGAGGGTACCCTTTATCAAGTATCTACAGGATGGAACCAGTTATACAGACCGAACAGAGAATGAGCGCCTTATACGCCGTAGCAAACAATATATACTGGTCGATGGCATCCTCATGCGCAAGAATGCGAAGGAAGAAGTCTTGATGAAGTGTATCACTCAAGAGGCAGGCATTAAACTGCTTGAAGAAATTCACAGTGGCACCTGCGGCAATCACGCCGCCTCTCGAACACTGGTCGGCAAAGCTTGTCGAGTAGGATTCTACTGGCCGTCTGCCGTGGCCGATGTAGAGAAGCTGGTCCGCCACTGCGACGGGTGTCAGTTTTTCACAAAGCGTATACATGTACCAGCACATGAGATCCATACCATACCAGCCTCCTGGCCTTTTGCATGCTGGGGACTAGATATGATTGGGCCCTTTAAGCCGGCCCCTGGAAATTTCAAGTGCATGTTCGTGATGATCGACAAGTTCTCCAAGTGGATTGAGTACATGCCTTTGACCAAGGTGTCCTAAAAAAAGTGGTCGAATTCCTCGACCTAGATCATACACCGTTTCGGCCTCCCCAACAGCATCATCACAGACCTCGGGACTAAGTTCACTGGCAGTACATTCTAGGACTTCTGCGACGAAAGGAGCATTGTTGTAAAGTATGTGTTAGTGGCGCATCCCAGAGCTAATGGATAGGTTGAAAGGGCAAACGGTATTATCCTCGATGCGTTGAAGAAACGACTATACAAAGAAAACAAGAAAGCGCCCGGTAGATGGCTCAAGGAACTACCGGCTGTGGTCTGGGGTCTCCGAACTCAGCCCAGTCGCAATACGGGCGCCTCTCCCTACTTCATGGTCTACGGTGCAGAAGCGGTGCTCCCTGCCGATATCGCTTTTCGATCACCAAGGGTTGAGAACTTCGACAAGGACAGGTCTGATGAGTCACAAGAACTTGAGGTCAACTGTTCCGAGGAACACAGGCTTGATTCCTATGTGCGTAATGCCAAATACCTCGCTATACTTGTTGACGATGGTTATCTACCATAATAAAGGGTTAAAATAAATATATAAAGGGCTAATAAATGATCACCAACATAGGTTTAGGGTGTCAACTAACGAAATTCCACGAGTTTTGGTGAATCTATATTTTGCAGGGGGTTATCAGAATAATTCAGGAATTGATATCTTCCACGATAAGGAACCCACGTCAATCGGCCTAATCTCCACGTCACGAATACGCATGAGGCTTCTAGAGGACACCAGAGGACTCCACGAGGAGGGCCACCATGAGGCGCCGTAAGGTGGGGCCGACCGGCCTCAACCCTAGGCCGACCGGCCCCTGGTCGCCGCCCCTCGGCTCCTTCCTTTGCAAGCTACTTCAACCGCCTCCAAGGATGCATCCTAACCCTACGTGAAGGTCGGTTTGATCCAAGGTCACGGTTCCATGCTCTGGGCTATATAAACGAGGCCCCAGACCCCCCCCTCCAAAGGGGAATTCATTCAATCAATCATCAACCAGAAAGTAGAAGACCAACCAGCAACTCTCATCTCCTTAGAGCTCCATCAGATCTAGGCATAGCTAGATTAGAATTAGAAGTAGAGGAGTCAAGCAGCCTTGGGCTCCAGATCTAGTCAAGAGGAGCTTGGTAAATCTAGTTCTTCTCTCTTGTATCAACATTGTTCTTCAGATATTCATCTAGTTCATCAGTTCTTCTAGTTCTTGATCTAGTTCATGTTCTAGTTCTTTATGTTCTAATTGTTTATGTTCTAGTTCGTAATTGTTCTAGTTCAACATTGTCTAGTTCTAGTTCATTGTTCTTGATCATTATTCTTGATACATTAGATATGATCTTGTTCTTAATCTATATTATATCCTTGATTATTATGAGATTAGTCTGCTTTGATTATATATTTAGCATAGATAGTTTATCATTATATTTATACACATGTTTGCAAAGCACTCACCTTATTGAGTCATGGGTGGGTGGTCAACATTGTGTAAGTGTGGTACTTATACACTGTTTACCTGCAAATGCACTCTATACTCCGGGCCATGTGGTAGATCGCGGGTGTGACATTCCTGTTGAGTCCTTTGTAGTCCACTCCCCGAGTGTAGAACTTAGTAGAACGCGGTCTCATTACTTAGTTGTTACTCTGTTTCTCAGCTTCGTAATGGAGATGTTCCTTGTTTATGGATATGAGATAACCTAGCCAATGATTGCCTAATATAATTGCACTAATCAATGTAGATTATGACTAATAGTTAACGGATTACTTAGGAGTTATTCTCTTACTTTATATTCTGATCAATGACTTGCCATAGTACTGCTGCTCTAAGGAATATCATCTGAATGGTCTGATTATCATATATTTTATCTCTTTTTATTTGATTGATTCCTATTTGAGAGTAAAGGATAGTGATTTCGAATATTCATATCACATGTGTAGAGTAGCCTTTAATTAATATGTGCCCCTGTGTTTGTTCTCCTTTGGTTAAATATAAATAACGATACCTAGGATAAACTTGGGTGAAATGCTGCAACGGGTGTATTTATCTGTGCGCTTGCGGATATATACTTTAATATCTTTATATAGTTAAGTGGAATGAGTACAATACAACCACACTCTTGGTGTCATGTTGGGGATGACAACCTAATGCGAGTGATGCTATGTGTCAACAAGCATTTCTGGCGCCATTGCCGGGGAGGTAACGGAATGGCACAGTAAGTTAGAAAACATTCATAAGAGCATAAACACACTTCCACATCTAGGAACACTCTTACACAAGTGATATTCGAATTACATCACTTGATCCTTTACTCTAACAGGCTCACCCTGTCCTTTGTCTATTTTTTAATCTTATGCAGGGTGATGTATGACTGGTTTTAAACTCCCGATAAACTACGTTGAGAACCCCGAAGCTCTAATCAGAAGAACAAGAGCAAAGCTCAAGAAGGCTCCAGCCACTTCGTCTAAGATCAACCAATTGAGAAGAAGCTTAACACCAAACTTTGAAGCCATGGCCGACCGATCACTCCGTGAATTCTCCGCTCCAACCACTGCTAACATCAAGACTGGACCGATAGTAAATGTGGGAGATAACAGATTTGAGCTCAAGCCTGCTTTGATCAACATGGTGCAAGCAAACCAGTTTTGTGGAAAAGCACATGAAGATGCGAGTGCTCATCTCCAACACTTTTTAGAGATTTGTAGCACCTTCACCATCAAGGGAGTCGCAAGAGACGCCATATTGCTCCGCTTGTTCCCTTTCTCACTCCTGGGAAAAGCAAAGCAATGGTTCTACGCCAACAAGGACAAGAATACCACATGGTCGATCTGTGCTACTGCTTTTCTAGCAAAATTCTTTCCAGTGGGGAACACAAATGCTCTACGTGTGAAGATTTCAACCTTCCAGCAACAACACGATGAATCAATCCCTGAAGCCTGGGAACGCTTTCAAGATTACATATCAGAATGCCCTCACCATGGGATGGAGAATTGGCTACTCATGCAGACATTCTATCATGGGCTCACTTCTAGTACCCGTGAGAATGTGGATGCAGCTGCTGGAGGATCATTCTTATCGCTCAACATCCCTGAAGCAACCACTCTGATTGAGAAGATGGCCTCTAACCAGGGATGGAACGAGGAACGCACTCAACCTCGCAAGAGAGGAGGAGGAATGCATCAATTGAAGGAAGTAGACATGCTGTCTGCCAAGATAGACCTGCTCATAAAGAAGTTCGATGAACGCACCACTGAGAAGAACGAAGTCACGCACATCCACGATTCTCGCATGACCTGTGAAGAGTGTGGAGGCACTGGCCACTCAGGGAGCAACTGCCCTGAGATTCAAGAAGATGTGAACTATATCAACAACAACTTCAACAATCGTCCTCAATAAAATCAAGGATGGAATCAGCAATCAAGGCCTAATTACTCAGGTAACTACTCAGGTAACTACCAAGGTAATAATCTTAATAATAACTTTAATCAACCTCCCTTGAGAGAAATGATTTCTAATCAGAATAAAGTTATTGATACTATGTCTAGAAAGATAGCTTCCAATGATAAATTGCTTGAAAATATTAATACTAGAATGGATAGCTTTACTTCTGCCATAAAGAATCAACATAGCTTTAATAAAATGATAGAATCACAAATATCTCGGCTAGCAGCTTCTGTACCAGTGACTGAAAGAGGTAAGATTTTGGGGAAGCCGGAGGATTTAGAAACTGCAAATCTTGTAGACATTTATAATGCAGGGCAATACTTCACCGCACCTCCAAAGCAATGGGGAACACGGGTAGACGACACTCTACCAGTGAAGAAAGGAGACCCAGGGAGACCTGTCATCCCTATTCGCATTGGACCCCATAACTTTGAAGAAGCTATCTGTGACCTTGGAGCAAGCATCAACATCATGCCCAGGGTAATCTATGAGAAAATTCATGGCGATCCTTTATTGTATACAACTATGTGTTTGCAGCTTGCAGATCAGACACTGTGCTACCCCAAGGGAATTCTTGAAGATGTCTAGATCATAGTTGGACACTCGTATGTGCTGGCAGACTTTGTGATTGTAGAAACAGGTGGAGACGAAAAAGCACCCATCATCTTGGGGTGACCGTTCTTGAGTACCACCAAAGCCATCATCTACGCAGACAGCGCCAAGATCTGTTTCACAATCAATGGGAGAAAAGAAAGATTCAATTTCAAGAAGCGTACCCTCAACATTCGAGTTCACCCACAGACGCCGTACCTCTATGAGGATACAACCGCTGCCCCAACAAAGAAGAAGAACAAGAATAGGAGAAGGAGGAACAAAGCTAAGCATCAGGCAAAAGAAACAGTATGGATGGTCAACACTATTGATTCAGAACTTGACCACCTCCTTCCATCACCATACCTCACTAAGCTGGGAGATCCTGGAGTACCCACCATCGATTGTATGATCGAGGGAAGTACTTTCTACAAGACGTTCTGCGACATCAGCTCTAGCACCAACATAATGTCTAAGGTAACATATAAACATTTGTATAATACTAGACCCATGTATCGTATATATGTGCAGCTGCAGATGGAGGACCAATCATTTCGACGTCCGGAGGGAGTAGTGAAAGACGTTATGGTCAAAATAAGAGATCACTACATTCCTACCGACTTCATGGTTCTTGACATGGGAGAAGAAGACGATGTCCACCTTATTTTAGGACGACCCTTTCTCAACACCACTGGCGCGATCATCTACATAAGAACTGGGGAAATCCACTTCCAATTCCCTGGAGAGAAGGTACGTTGTTACTTTAATAGTTACACTACTTGTGAGCAGCCTAGAAAGAACAAGAGGAGACACCGCTCTCAACGCCAAAAGAAACAAGCCATCAAAGAGAAAGAAGCTGCCCAAGAAGAAGCTATTCCAAAGGAAGAAGAAGAGAAGCCCAAGAAGAGTGAACCACAGGAAGAGACTCCTCAGTCCAAGAAAGTATGGAAAAGAAAAGAAACATCAACATCATCATCAAGTTCTCCAACACTTGATGAGCAACCATCCAGCTCCTCAGTTAAGCTGGAAGAAACCTCTGAAGACTGAACCAGAAGTAAGGTCCGGGTCGACGGACCTAAATCTCCGAACCTTCTCCGAAAGGTAAATCGGTATTTATCCGCACATTTAAATTAATCATATCTACTTTGTTTGCATTCCCTTAGCATATCATTGCATTGAAAATAAAAATATTTTTTCCATTAATAACATGCATACTATTTAGAATTAAATACATATTTAAATTCTACATTGCATTTGAAAAGAAAATAAAAATAACTTTTGAATCATCTCATTGCATCTGGAAATATATAAACTCTAAGCCCCATGTGAGTAATAGTGTGGCGTGTAGCAACCCATAATAATTACTCACTTATATATATATATATATATATATATATATATATATATATATATATATATATATATATAATGAAGAAAAACCAGTTGAATAATAAAAGATAATTCAAGACTCCAAAATAATTAGGGAATAGTTTTCCACTAACCCTTAATATGTTCCACGAGTTTTGTTGTCTATTTGAAATTCAACAGAAAAAAGAGAAATTCCCTATGAAGCCCATGATGTCTTCACCCACTCAAGAGCTCTGCCTTGAACAATCATCAAAGAAGGAGTGATGAGCATCTACGCAATCGAGGACTCAAGATGAACGACTACGTCAAAATCCAGCTTGGGGGAGAGCGTCCCCCGTATATCTCGATAAGTATTCCTTTTCGAGTGATTTATCTTTTATTTTGAAAAGTATAAAAAGATGCATAACTTAAGAAAACCAAATAAAAAGAGTGTTGTATGATAATATTAGCTAGATAATATATTAGTTAAAATAAAAGATACAAGAGAGTATTAGAACTTAATTACCGTAGAACTCAATTTTAAACATAATGGAAATGATGAATAGTTGCTCTGTCGTAATTCCTTTCAAGTGCCTAGTTTTCAAACACGAATTCTCCCGAGTTTTGGGTAGAACTGTCTTGATCTAAAGATAAACTCTGAGCCTAAAACTTGTGGGTTGCAAATGCTGGATCTAAATCTAGGTAGTTGAGGAGTATGATATGAGAAAGTCTGAGCTGCTATTTATCTTGCTCGTACTGATGCTAGAGTTCTGGAGAATTTTATCTTTTGAAAATCTTAAAATACCATGATGAGTACTTGTATGACAAAGCTTAAAATTTCTACCACAACCATACATAGGATAGAAAACTCCATTCATACTTTTTACTACTTGTACTTGCATTGAGCATTGTCGAGCTCTGTTGACCCTTAGAGACTTGTCATACTTTTAAAATCAAGATCACGTACACTCCACTTAAATATGCTGCTTCTACACTTGAAGTACGCAACAACATGCCTTTCATTTAGATCCACCAAATATATTTTTCTCCTACACTGGGAGAGAACACCACTCACATGTCTTATAGGATTTTTGTCACCTATCCATACATTTCATAAGCCCCAGTTATTGTTGCTCCAGGTTATTATTATCTCTCAATCTTTCATTATAGACAAGAATGTTCTGGGCTTATATATTTATAAAAAAAAGAAGAAAGAGAAATATATAGAGAGTAAAACATGGACAAGTGTCCTACCAAAACAATGGGTACTTAGATGCCCGCCTCTCTAAAAAAACTATAGCCCAAAATATCTCTTAGTCTAAGTTCTTCAATTATTCAAAGAGAGATCAAAATCCCTTTCAAAGGAGCAAAAGTAGAATTAGATCCACTATCACCTTCATCATAAATAAACCACTCCTTGATCCATACACATGCACTTCTTGATTTGATCGTATGCCTCGTTTCTCTGGATCCACTGTTTGACTTTACAAAATATGCTTTGCAAGTATGAACACGCTGTCTCCATACCTATAAGCTCCATATAAAGCATTAGATGTAGGATGAGAGAAGGCAAATCTTACTTTGCCTTGGAGAGGATCCAGAAATACCACATATATTGAGAGATTTGAGAGAGTCATACAAAAAGATACTCTGAGTTTTATTTTAAAAATCTTGCAAAACTCCGGAATAATAGTTGAATGAAGAGCTTGAGACATAGTGCTTGATTTGATTGTTCTACTTTTCGACTACTCAAGACCCAAGTGAAGGCTAATAAGCTCCATAGTTAAAGGTAATATGGGTAAGTCTGAAGGTTAGAGTGGTTAGACCTAATCCGGAGGAAAATTCTTGTTTGAACGCATGTGTACTTTTGAGGCGTGAAAACATTGTAGCAACTCCTGATCCATTATGAATATTTGCTAAGGGACTAGCAAAAGGTAAGCTTGGGGGAGTTGTTGACGATGGTTATCTACCATAATAAATTGTTAAAATAAATATATAAAGGGCTAATAAATGATCACCAACATAGGTTTAGGGTGTCAACTAACGAAATTCCACGAGTTTTGGTGAATCTATATTTTGCAGGGGGTTATCAGAATAATTCAGGAATTGATATCTTCCACGAGAAGGAACCCACGTCAATCGGCCTAATATCCACGTCACGAATACGCAAGAGGCACGACTAGAGAAAAGATGGATGCTTACTGCAAGGAAATCAGGAAGTTGGAAGGCAAGTTCTACGGCATTGAATACTTGCATGTGGTCCGGGATAAAAACAAAGCAGCCGATGAGTTGTCTAAGTTAGGGTCATCCCGAGCCAAAGTCCCACATGGCGTGTTTGTCCAAGATCTTGTCAACCCGTCAATCAAGGAGGAAGAAGATCACGTGGTCGAAAAGCCCCTAGACCAGCAACTGGTGGCTACGGTTCCTTCTCCGATCACTACGGAACCCTCTCCGACCACTCATACTTTGCCTTCAACCACTGATAATAGTGACTGGAGGGTACCCTTTATCAAGTATCTACAGGATGGAACCAGTTATACTGACCGAACAGAGAATGAGCGCCTTATACGCCGTAGCAAACAATATATACTGGTCGATGGCATCCTCATGCGCAAGAATGCGAAGGAAGAAGTCTTGATGAAGTGTATCACTCAAGAGGCAGGCATTAAACTGCTTGAAGAAATTCACAGTGGCACCTGTGGCAATCACGCCGCCTCTCGAACACTGGTCGGCAAAGCTTGTCGAGTAGGATTCTACTGGCCGTCTGCCGTGGCCGATGTAGAGAAGCTGGTCCGCCACTGCGACGGGTGTCAGTTTTTCACAAAGCGTATACATGTACCAGCACATGAGATCCATACCATACCAGCCTCCTGGCCTTTTGCATGCTGGGGACTAGATATGATTGGGCCCTTTAAGCCGGCCCCTGGAAATTTCAAGTGCATGTTCGTGATGATCGACAAGTTCTCCAAGTGGATTGAGTACATGCCTTTGACCAAGGTGTCCTAAAAAAACTGGTCGAATTCCTCGACCTAGATCATACACCGTTTCGGCCTCCCCAACAGCATCATCACAGACCTCGGGACTAAGTTCACTGGCAGTACATTCTAGGACTTCTGCGACGAAAGGAGCATTGTTGTAAAGTATGTGTTAGTGGCGCATCCCAGAGCTAATGGATAGGTTGAAAGGGCAAACGGTATTATCCTCGATGCGTTGAAGAAACGACTATACAAAGAAAACAAGAAAGCGCCCGGTAGATGGCTCAAGGAACTACCGGCTGTGGTCTGGGGTCTCCGAACTCAGCCCAGTCGCAATACGGGCGCCTCTCCCTACTTCATGGTCTACGGTGCAGAAGCGGTGCTCCCTGCCGATATCGCTTTTCGATCACCAAGGGTTGAGAACTTCGACAAGGACAGGTCTGATGAGTCACAAGAACTTGAGGTCAACTGTTCCGAGGAACACAGGCTTGATTCCTATGTGCGTAATGCCAAATACCTCGTTATACTTGTTGACGATGGTTATCTACCATAATAAAGGGTTAAAATAAATATATAAAGGGCTAATAAATGATCACCAACATAGGTTTAGGGTGTCAACTAACGAAATTCCATGAGTTTTGGTGAATCTATATTTTGCAGGGGGTTATCAGAATAATTCAGGAATTGATATCTTCCACGATAAGGAACCCACGTCAATCGGCCTAATCTCCACGTCACGAATACGCATGAGGCTTCTAGAGGACACCAGAGGACTCCACGAGGAGGGCCACCATGAGGCGCCGTAAGGTGGGGCCGACCGGCCTCAACCCTAGGCCGACCGGCCCCTGGTCGCCGCCCCTCGGCTCCTTCCTTTGCAAGCTACTTCAACCGCCTCCAAGGATGCATCCTAACCCTACGTGAAGGTCGGTTTGATCCAAGGTCACGGTTCCATGCTCTGGGCTATATAAACGAGGCCCCAGACCCCCCCTCCAAAGGGGAATTCATTCAATCAATCATCAACCAGAAAGCAGAAGACCAACCAGCAACTCTCATCTCCTTAGAGCTCCATCAGATCTAGGCATAGCTAGATTAGAATTAGAAGTAGAGGAGTCAAGCAGCCTTGGGCTCCAGATCTAGTCAAGAGGAGCTTGGTAAATCTAGTTCTTCTCTCTTGTATCAACATTGTTCTTCAGATATTCATCTAGTTCATCAGTTCTTCTAGTTCTTGATCTAGTTCATGTTCTAGTTCTTTATGTTCTAATTGTTTATGTTCTAGTTCGTAATTGTTCTAGTTCAACATTGTTTAGTTCTAGTTCATTGTTCTTGATCATTATTCTTGATACATTAGATATGATCTTGTTCTTAATCTATATTATATCCTTGATTATTATGAGATTAGTCTGCTTTCATTATATATTTGGCATAGATAGTTTATCATTATGTTTATACACATGTTTGCAAAGCACTCACCTTATTGAGTCATGGGTGGGTGGTCAACATTGTGTAAGTGTGGTACTTATACACTGTTTACCTGCAAATGCACTCTATACTCCGGGCCATGTGGTAGATCGCGGGTGTGACATTCCTGTTGAGTCCTTTGTAGTCCACTCCCCGAGTGTAGAACTTAGTAGAACGCGGTCTCATTACTTAGTTGTTACTCTGTTTCTCAGCTTCGTAATGGAGATGTTCCTTGTTTATGGATATGAGATAACCTAGCCAATGATTGCCTGATATAATTGCACTAATCAATGTAGATTATGACTAATAGTTAACGGATTACTTAGGAGTTATTCTCTTACTTTATATTCTGATCAATGACTTGCTATAGTACTGCTGCTCTAAGGAATATCATCTGAATGGTCTGATTATCATATATTTTATCTCTTTTTATTTGATTGATTCCTATTTGAGAGTAAATGATAGTGATTTCGAATATTCATATCACATGTGTAGAGTAGCATTTAATTAATATGTGCCCCTCTGTTTGTTCTCCTTTAGTTAAATATAAATAACGATACCTAGGATAAACTTGGGTGAAATGCTACAACGGGTGTATTTATCTGTGCGCTTGCGGATATATACTTTAATATCTTTATATAGTTAAGTGGCATGAGTACAATACAACCACACTCTTCGTGTCATGTTGGGGATGACAACCTAATGCGAGTGATGCTAAGAAGTGTCAACAGTACTATGCAAGTATTACAACAAGAATGTCAAAGAAAGGTTCTTTGTGGTCGGAGACCTGGTCTTGAAGTGGAAGACGAGTCAAGACGGCATGCACAAGCTTTCATCACCGTGGGAGGGACCATTTGAGGTCATAGAAGTTACATGGCCTACTTCCTACAGGCTGGCTTATCTCGATGGCACTGAGCTGCCCAACTCCTGGCATATTGATAAGCTCAGGCGTATTTACCCTTAAAGCGCTGAAAAAGAAAGATATGTACGCCTCTTGTACTTTGATTATTTTAATGAAACATCTATGTTTTCTTCTGATTCTTTCAACGTGTTTGTCTAGGGATTACTTTCTATCTTTACTTTATAACAGACCAGTTAACAGACCACCATTCTTTCTCGAGTTCTCGAAGCCAGCCCCATCTCCGACTCCTCCCCATGCGTGCACGGGACCCGCTCTCTACGCTCCGGGTGGTCGGCGGGCGCTCCTTGGTCTGACCTGTGTGCTCTTACGGGTGAACAGGCTTCGTGCCTCGCTCTCAGACCACAGATCTGGCTAGAGCCGTATGGATTCAATAGAATGGCGTGTCTCCCAATTGCTACAACTAAAACAGAACACTTATACGTTCTAACTTAGTTATCGTCCACACAATATACAAGCTTCAAACGTTTTTCATCCAAAAACATAACAAGCTTACATTGTCTTAACAGTGCATTATTACAGGCTAGCCTAATGAGGCACAAGTCTACAATAATCTAAAACTGTTCTTTCTTTCTACAGCTAAAGGCTACTGGCTGGTCGGTGCTCGGGGCTTGGGCTGGGCGCTGCTCTTCGCCTTTTCACCGCTGGACGGTGGTGGTGCTACCTTGGCTGAGGAAGCTGGTGCCACCGGGGTCTAGCTGGTCCAGACTGCAGCCTCCGGTCACTCCGCAGACGAAGATTCCGACACCGGGGACTGGCTGGTTGAGACCGTAGCTCCCGGTAGCTGACTCGAAGTTGATGGCTCCTGCGCCAGCGGTGTTGACGTCCCGCACAAGTTGATGTCACCCATTATTGAAGCCGACAAGTCAAGCAGCTGGATCCATAGTTCATCTGCCTGCTTTGGGTCAACCTCCTTGGGATACCCCAGCTCGAATCGCTTGAAGTCGATCAGCGGGTAGTGCGCGCGCACCATGCTGAGCACATGGGCACCCGCGTACTCCCCGGCCTCCTTCACGAACTGATGGAGCCATCCCAAGGCACACTGGCACTTGTCGATTACTCCACGCGGCGGTGCTCTGGTGTCAGTTGCCGGGAGCTCTGGGTCGATCAGGTTCAACACTGGCATTATACCGCTCACCATTTGGTTGCACCGACCTTTCCAGAGATCCCGGTCCTTCTCGAGCTCAAGTGTCTTCGTTGAATAAGTGTCACGATCTTTGATAGCCCCTTCGAGGTGCTTTTTCACATTCACCTTTAGTTTTGCAGAGCAGCCCTTCGGTCAGGGAAGTATCATATGGAAACTTACTGAGACCAAGACAGCCAACACTTACTGTTCAGCTCTAGGTTCTTCGCCTTCAGCCCTCGGTTATCTTTCTGGAGCGCTCCAAGAGCTGCGTGTGGTCTTGTGCTAGCTGGCTATTCTCTTCCGTCAATCGGGTGCACTCTCTGACCACGCACGCGTTCTCTTCTCGAAGGGAAGCTACTTCATTCGCCAGACCTACAAACAGGCTGGTCAATACAAGAATGTGTATTAACAACACTTTTCAGTGCTCGGGGAGTTACGACTAGACAACTTACCTGTCCTCTCATGCTCCTTCTGGCTGAGCTGGACGACGGCGTTGCGTCGGGATGTCTCCAGCTCCGCCTTCTCCTTCTTGGCGGCCTCGAGCTTTTCGCGCAGCCGATCCACCTCGGCTGCCAGCTCCTTGTTTTCATTGAATGTTGGTTCAATTTGGTCAAAGCACCGCTTACGGTACTTTGCCATCTTCATGATATCCTGCAAGGTGACCACATCATTGTTTTAGCAAAAGCATCACAATACTGGTCTAAGAATGTATAAAATAGCAGCTTACCTGTACTTCAGCTATAAGCCGCTTCGCCGCCAGCTCGACCTTTCTTGTCTCGTCCTCCGTGGGGATTTCCTCATGGCAGATATAGTGATCCCCACATTGATGGCACACAGAGACATGTTGACGACCATCCTAGGGATGTCCCTGGATCTCCTCAAGAACGTCGTCATCTTCAGACTTCGCGGCATCGGCAGTCTTGGCCTGTTCTTGCTGCTGGCCGGCTTCGGCCTCCTCCTGTCGTCGGCTTGACCTGGCCTCAGCATGCCCTAGGCTGCTCCTCGGCTCCGACAACACCATCGAAGTTTTCCCCCGAGCCGTGGCGTCGGGTAGAACACCCTCCTGTGTGCTCGGGGTGGCCGCAGACTGCTCTGGTGCTCCTTGTCTGGGCTCGGGGACTCGCCTTGCTTCTGTTGCTGCTTGGTCCACGGCCGGTGCCTCCGGAGGTACCTGTTCGGCTGACCCCCTGCTCGGCGCCTGTCTCCACCATTGTCGGCTGGCTTGAGACAGGTCCTGCTGTTGCCTGCTCGTTGGTGGCCATCGAGGTGGCCGATGATGGCCTCATACCGGCGGCAAGCTCCTCGAGGATCTCCATCGACGCCGAGCTACAATTTGATAAACACACAGTTGATAATTCCTATTACTATCTGCTTTTACTACTAATGCTTACTAAAGTATGCAGAGACTTACATGTCCGTCTGGCGGTGTGCGGCCGAGAATGCGCGCCGACACGGTTGTCCTCGGCTCCCTTACTGGCCCGCCAAGCTCTGGCCACCCTCACTTGGTGGCGGAACCGGTGCTGTAGCTGCAGTGGATGCCACTGTTGGTTTCGACGGCCCCTCCTGGCTTGTCTGCTCTATGCCCTTCCTTTGACGAGGGGTGAGCAGATCGGCGGCTGGGTTTTCTTCTTCGTCTTCATCTGACCAGCTTTCTATCATCCGACGACGCTTGCTGGTCGGATTCTCCGGCATCCCCGTGGTCTCTGAGCTCCCCGGCCTCTTCTTCGAGTGCTCGGGGGCGACTGGGTGCTTCTCTGCTCTCCTGCTGCTGGTGTCTGTCCTAGCGCTTGGTGCTCCGTCTCCCTCCTCGACACCGACATGAGCGTAGCACTACTGCACGTTCTGCGGTGGGGGCTCCACGCTCCTCGGGTGGTCCATCCCGGGCGCCAAGGACACGTACAGCAGGTGCCTTTCAACGCCGTGCACCTAACAGCACAATGACAACAGGGATTACAACAGATGTCTTTTATTAACTATGTGATCGACATGAAAGTAAGACAGATGCTTGAAAATACCTTCGGAGCTGGTCGGATGAGCTTGTACGCATGCACGATGATGCTCAAAGGATGGTATGATGGATCTGCCAGGCTGAACAGATCCGCAATCCTCTGCTTGATCTCGTCGTCGTGCAGCCGGTTCGGATGCATCCTGGTCTGGTCCGCTGAGCCCTGGTACTCGTAGCCGGCGTGTACCCTCTTCTGGCAAGGCTGTACTCACTGACTGATGAAGCTCCCGGCTATGGCTGGTCCGTCCAGACGGGTCCATGGGAGCAGCTCCATGAGCTCTCTCACCTGCTCAGCGTACTCTGGCTTCTCGTTCCAGCTGACTCTCTTCTCCGGGATGTAGCCAACGTCACAGAGGGTGGCGGTGTTGGGCTCTTCTCGGATGTAGAACCATTTCTTGTACCAGTCACCAAGGGAGGTATTCTAGGGGCAACTGAGGTACTCTGACTTCATTCCATCACGGAGTGTCAGGTACACTCCACCGGCGATCTGTGAACCCCCCTTAGACCCCTTCTTCCGAAGACAGAAAAGATAACAGAAGAGATCGAAATGTGGCAGAAATCCTCCAAAGGCTTCACAAAGATGAATGAAGGTGGAGACGAGAAGGATTGAGTTGGGATGCAGATTGTAAATCCCAATCTCGTAGTACAAGCACATGCCTTGGAGGAAAGGATGAATAGGAACCCCAAATCTCCTCTTGAAGAAATCTTCGAATACAACGATCTCACCGGGTTGGGGATCGGGGAAGCTTTCCGAGTCCGACGCTCTCCAGCCTCCGAGCTCCTTGTCATGGAGCACCCCCGAGCCGACGAGCTCGTTGATGGACGATTCGGTGGACTTGGACTTCCACCACTCCTTCCTCATCACTTTCGGCCCTTCTCACCGCCTCCATCTTGGCCATCCTCTACCTCTCTCGCCTCTCTGCTTTGGCTTAGCTAGCGGACCAAGAGTGCGTCGCTTCTAACGGCGGCGATGTGTGCTAATGGCGGCCGCGGAGTCGAAATGAAGGATGCGGGTTGGCAGAGGAAGGCGATTGGTTTGTAAAGGCGATTGTTGGGCGTGAATGGGGAATGACCGCACAATGGCTATTTATCCCATTAACCGCGCCGTTCCACCTCCTCGAGATTTTCAGAGATCATGTGTGTGAATCGTGGCATGCTCCCTGCAGTTTCCACTTTTTTCACCGGCACCCGCGCTAGTAAATGCGCTTCCTCGGTTACAACATGGGAGGGCCCACGTTGACACGCCTTGATAGACGCCGGCCCACAGTGTGATTGACAAAATAAAAGCATGACTGCTACGTCACATCAGGAAGACTTCTAAGATAATGGGTCAGGCAAAAAAAACAAAAAAAAGGAGAAACCAAATATGACAGGGACAAGGGTGTTGGAGGTGTACGATGCTCGGGGACTGGTCTGGTGACTCCAGTCTATCTCAGATCACCGATCACGATCAACCCCCTGATCACGCTCGGGGACTCGTTGACCACTCTCAGCTTTGCTTGGGGACTCATTGACTGCGACTTACTCTGTTCTCGGGGACTGTTTTGACCACTCCCCCGACCACGGCTTGCGGTCTAGTTTCCTCGGCTACATGTGAAATTTGACTCACATACAATTGAGGGATCAGAGCTTTTTTAGACCTTGCTACAAGGCTCATACTTCGCCTTCTAGCAAGCTCGGGGACTACATCGGTACGATGCACCTGTCGGTGCATCTCAGTATCAAGTTTCCAAGAATGTTCATTTTAGACCCTGGCATCACGTGCTTACGTCACCTATTACCAGGCTCGGGGACTACGTGGGCACACTTCACCTTGCGGTGAATATGCTTATTTTGACCCCTACGCTTTGTTTACCCTGCTTACATTTCTTTTCAGAAATACAAGTGGGCACACTTCACTAGGAAGGAAATCTTTTTCTTTTTCTCAAGAGCACTGTACATTCTTCGGACAACCTACTTCTCCGGCAACAACAGTGGTCGGCTGTATTACAAGCTGGTCGGACGCCTGCAACAACTGCTCGAATGGTGTTTTGACTGGTCGGAGACGTTAAGAACTCAAGCCTCACTGTTAGGAGAAGGTCAAGACGGCGTGCCACATCACAATGCATAGTGCTCGGGGACTAGCTGTGGGGGTATTAACCCCTATACTCCTATGGCTAGACTTGGGCTGGCCCAGACTAGTGGGCCCGGCCCATCAGAAGATGACGCGTGGCCCAGTTGATCTGCTCGGCATCCCACGCAATGAAGGAAAGCAAACTTGGAGATCAAGCAAGATCCTGGTCGGTTAGAATAGGAATCCTTATCCGGCCAGCTATGGCAATTGTAACCGGGCAGGATTAGTTTCCAGATTTGTAACCCTGCCCCTCGGACAATATAAGGCGGGCAGGGGACCCCCTCAAAAGACATCTCTCAATATACACAGCAATACAATCTGACGCGGGACGTAGGTATTACGCCCTCATGGCGACCGAACCTGGATAAATCCTCGTGTTTGTCTTGCGTCACCATCTAGTTCGTAGCTTGCGCACCTGTCTGCCAACAATCTACTACCTTGGGCATACCCCTCGGTAGACTACCGACCATATCTCGTCGACACATCCCAAGTTAATGCCCTTCGAATAGAAATTCTCACATTCCAATAGAAGGAGAAGGAGACTCTAGGAGCAGCCTGGGCTAGATTCACAACCCTTAAAAACACCAGCCCAGACCTCTCTTTGCCTGACCACGTACTTTTAAATCACTTCCATCATGGTCTTAGCAAAGAAGCTGCTTTTCATCTTGACCTATCTTCCAGAGGTTCGTTCACACATATCCTTTAGTGAGGGGGAAGCCATTCTACAGAAAATCCTTAAAAACACCCCTTACACGGGCATCTATGATGAGTTTCCCAAAGAAGAAAAAGAAAACGAGTCTAGCGCCGAGCCAAAAGAGGAGGAATACGCAACCGAATCTAAATTTTTTTCAAATCCTTCTAATAATTTGGTTGCCACTCCTAGACAAGAAAAGAAAGTTTTGATAGTTAAATCTCAACCACTCCAATCCCAAGATTTATCTATCGATCCTAAACTATCAATACCCTAAAATCCTCCAAGGGAAGAAGAAATTCCACCTTTGGAAAGCTCTGATCTTTCTGATACTGATGGTTTAGACTTCCAGTTTCATAAGAGACCTTCAAGCAAATATAATTCAAATCCTCTTCAGAAGGGATCTCTTATAAAATGTCCTTATTCCCAATGGGAAGAATTCAAGGATGGCATGTCGAATGATGCCATAGAAGGACAGCCTTGCCATATGGAAAATCCTATCTGTTGTCCTATTATGTTCATAGACGACATAAATTCTGGACCTATCTCTAAACCCATTCTTGTCTTCAAAGATCCCCCTTATGCTCATCCTTTCCAGTCTCATGATGATCCTAGAAATTCACTAAGTCAACCAAACCATAGGAGTCATGAGAACCATAAGGACGACCAAGAGATACTATGACAGTGGCTAGAATGTGTAGAATGGATGGACAAGGAAGAAGCCTTAATGGAATCCAACCTTGACTTAGCTTCAAATGGTGAGATTTCAACTCCCTTTGAAGACGAGACTTATCCATCTATCAAAGAGGCCCTAGATGAGACCAACTCAAGAGTCACCAATCCAAGTGAAATTCTGAACACTCAGATTGGAGACGAAGATGACATCAATGAGCGTGGAAGTTACTCCATAACCATCTCATTAAAACCATGCTCGTATGAGACATCTCCCAATTCAATTGGTCTCTCCAACCTCACCACATTTGAGATCTCCAACCCCCTTATTCTTTCTAGTTACAAAAACTTCAAAAGGGTGGTTGTAGATGCATATGTTTATCACAAATATTGCAGATCTCGTTGTGATTGAATCTTGAGATAGGAACACTTAAGTTGGTGTTGGAGGGGAAACCACTTCACCAAAAACATCTTGAAGGTTTCCCAAAGACAAGCTTAGTGTCCTAAAACAAGCACGTCCTAACATGAGTGTTCACCTCTCTGCTACGCTGCCCTTGTGAAATGAGCATAGGGATATAATTGTGAAAATATTCCTTTGGGTATTCTTGCCACTAACCTTTTCAAGTCTGGAGCAAAAAGAACGAAGGAATGACGAACATAAGGTATGTCCAACCAATCATCATGCAACATTGAATTAGATCCATCCAAACTTGATTTTTGCAAAATTCAAGCTTGGGGATAACTTTCTAAGAACATTCCCTGCCATGTTGCTATTCTGGTTGTCTCTACCTTTAAGACATGCTCAATTTGCTATACATCAATCATGTTCTCTTCCATCACCACTTGAGTAAATCTTTATAATGCTTTCATGCCACCTTTGTCCATCATAAGTAAGTGTTGGTTTAGAAGTACTGCACATACTTCTATTAGCTTTTAACGTAAGTGTGGTGCTTAGGTTAAATAGCCTTCCTTAATCTAATTAGACATGGAGTCTAGTTCGGTTATTGAACTAAAAACTACTTGTGTGCACATTGTATATTTTGTTGGACTAACCCTTGCAGGAGAAACTTTTAAAAGTCAAACTGGAAAGTCCTGAGATAAACTCACACGGAGAGAAAAGAGGTACATGAACTTCAACATCCTTGCACAAGGGAAACATAGCTCACGCATCACGGAGAGATCCATGGAACAAGAAGACGAGTGCTACAACACAAGATCTACACTCACTCCAAGGAAGAGGGTGAATAAATCTCCATTAAGCCCCTTCAAAACAAAGACCATCATGGAGAAATTCTCAATACAATGAAGGGAGCACAAGGACTATCAAGAATGTCAAGATTAGAAGAACACAAAGATGGTGAGATTAAAGAGAAAGAAGTGAGGAGTGCAACAGAGAAGACAAGCCATTCATGAGCACAACTAGCTAGGCAAGAGAAGCTTCCACAAGATGTTTGGTACCATCACTCTTCAATGACAAAGGTAACATCTTGAGGTACGAAAAGCTTTTCTTGATCCTGGTATGCACATAAATGAAGAACCACACATATTTAAGTTGCAACATCACTTGATCTAACCTGATCGACTTAACATGTTCAGTTCTTTTCTTAGCTTCACTCTCTTATCTTTACCTGATGAGCTAAAATATTGTGCACCCAACCTTTGGAAGATGATAGATCACAATCTTGAGCATAGATATGATTATCCTTCCATAGGTTAAAACAATCTGACCTGTCAAATGTTTTAAGATATTACACTCATGCTCATTTTCTGATCTTATCACCCATAACATCAGCTTTATCTTGTTCACTATGCCTAAAGTTAGAGAAGAATGAATAGACTTTTGGTTCTGTTGGTGTTTTTCCACCAACAGAGCCCATGCACTTGATCTTTGCCTTGTCTTTATGAGCAGGACACACTTTGCACAAGACATGAGGAGTTTGTCAACTCCCAAATTCTACAAAGTGAAGGTCCTGGTTCTACAAGAACACGCACACTAAGCAAGATGCTGCCAGCTTCCACAATTAATGCTTCACTTCAAACTGCTGGACGAATGAAGAACATGGGTGACACCATATCAAGAGGTGCAGTTATTAAGGTCTCCACCTTGGGATCAGATGATGCACCTAAGGAGTGAACATGGTAAGAAGTCTTGTTCAGAGGACATAAAACATTGAACCCTCGCCGGGAGGTAAAATCGGTAGTTATCCATATTTGTCTTTTCTGCATAATCATTTTTCTTTAGCATATTTATCTTTTTGGCATTAGCATTGCATTAGAAAAAGAAAATAAAAGAAAATAAAAATATTTATTTGTTGCATCAATAATCTTAAAGCCTCGTGTGAATAATTTTGTGGTGTGTAAGAACCCATAGGAATATTCACCGTGGTAGCACAAAAATAAAAATAAATATGCGTGCATTCGTCCTATTGCATTTCCTCTTGCGTCATAGAAAATATAAAAATACAAAAATATTGAGAAAGAAATCCCACTGAAACTCTGCCTAGAAGAAAAGCTTTGGACAACTGAGGCTTAGGTGGCCAAACCACTAACGCTTAATCAATTCCACAAGTTTTGTTGTCTATTTAAGTTTCACAGAATTTAAAGAACCAAGAAGAGTTGACAAGCAAGTAGATGTTCTATCCACTGTTAAGAGCACTGTCTCATCAGTCATCAACATCAATCAATGCTCTGTAGAGGAAGTACATTTCCACTGCCAGTCTGCTACATTGCAAGATCAAACGACTATGTCAACATTAAGCCTGGGGAAGGCACCCCCGTGTATCTAGGTAAGTATCCTTACCCTCTTAAAGTTTTCTCGTTACATAAATTAATCCAAAAATAATAAAAAAAAAAGTGAGCACATGAAGGTTCACACTTATCCTGTCGAGTTTTTGTTCTATATTGTGTTATTTCGTAATAGTGTGTGCTAGTTAGAGTGTGTATAAAAGTTTGCTTTTTCTGTTTAAATAAAAAGAACTTGGTTTAATCTCTATGCATGGAAATGATGAATAGTTGCTCTGCCATAATTCCTTTTAAGTGCCTAGTTTTCAACCTTGAACTCTCCCGAGTTTTGGAAATGATTGTTTTGACCTAAGATTTGCTCTGAACTTAAAACTTGTGGGTAGTGAATGCTTGATCTAAGTCTAGGTGATTGACGGATATGATATGAGAAGGTTTGAGCTACTGTTTATCTTGTTCTGAGTGACACCAGAGTTCTAGATATTTACCTTTTGAAAACTTAAAATTTTCACATGATGAGTTCCTGTATGACGAGAGCTTTAATTCCTACTACAGCCATATATACATGTTTGCTAGAAATAGGAAAACCAGCTCATAGGCTGCTTGTTTTGTGTTAAGTTTGGTCAACCCGTGTGAGACCCTTGTCGAGAGGATGGTCATGCTCCCAAGATCAAGATCACTTACACCCACATATATCCTGCTGCTCCTACCCTGGGGGTACGCAAAAACATGCATTTTTCACCCAAAAATCTATCTCCTACACTGGGAGAGGATCCAAAAAGATTGTCAGGTTTCTAAATAAATCCTCTAAGATTATGATTTATCTCTTCTCCAAGTTTATTGTATCCTAAGCAAGAGGCAGGAGATTGAAAGTCCCTAGTTTGGTTTTGGCTAATTGATGAAACCTAGGACTAACCTTTGTATCTAAGTGGATGATTTAGATAAAGGTGGTCATTGAATATGAGACATGACATTGACTCATGTGACCAAGATGATGAAGACCAAGATGATGCTTGGCTCGATGGACCGGTTGTGAAGGTGAAGGGCAAGTCGAGGCTTCGAAGCAAAGGACCATGCGATGGTGAAGCTTGAGCAAGACTTGGCGCCGACGGACCGATGCAACGGTGAAGAGCAAGTGAAGTCAAGGTCGATGGATCGAGACGGTCATGTGATGATATGAAGTGGATCATATCTTTTGGAAAAACAAAATGGGCTTAAGGCAAAGGTATAACCATAGGGCCATTTTGTTTTGCACTCAAGACACCATAGAGGGTGTGAGTGGTTTAGGATCAATAGCCGAACTATTAAGAGGGGAAGTCTTATCGGTTATTCGACGCACGGGTGCCACTAGGTGAATTCATGAAGTGCATTGCATGTAGGGCCTAGTGAGCTAATTGGAAAACCTTCAAAAATGATTATGAAAATGCTAACACACGTGCACAAGGTGGTGATCACTTGTTGGTGTTCGCACATTTACGAAGGCGATGAAGTTTGAGCGATAGAGAAGGGTTTGGGTCCCTCTTTCCCTCCCGCCGAGCTTGCGAGCGCGGGATTCAGGCGTTTTCGAGGAGTTGAAATGCCTATTTTCCACTACGCCGGAAGTCGGAAAAGAAACGGAGGCGAACGGAGGTCACAGAGGTGACCGGACGCTGCACCGGACGCGGTCACGGTTTGACCGGACGCGTCCGGTCAGTTCATCGCAGCAGTCAGGCGCGCGGGGATTTAGGGTTTGCAACCGGCGCGTCCGGTCACTCGCGGGACCGGCGCGTCCGGTCAGGCACCCAGAGGTGCAGAGCGTGGCCAAGAGCTGATCGGACGCGCGGCGCGTCCGGTCACACGCGATCGGACGCGTCCGGTCATTGAGGGAGCTTACTGGACTCCAACCGGACACTGGCACTGTCGCGTCCGGTCGTTGTCTGGAGCGCGTCCGGTCGATGCTTCGCGGGCGCGCGGTGCTGTGCGACCGGCGCGTCCGGTCGGTTGAGCGGCGCGTCCGGTCGTTGCATTTGACCGTTGGCGCAGTGACCATTGGAGGATCGGACGCGGTTGAGCGCGTCCGGTCAGTTTCGACCGGCGCGTCCGGTCGTCCCGAAAAGGACCCAGTGAAGGGGTACAACGGCTCTATTCGTTTGGGATGCTTATAAATACTTGTTGGCCGGCCCTTGGGGAGGTCTCTTGTAATTTCTAATACTCTTATGCATCCTTTGAGCTAGAGCTTCTCCCTCCACTCATCTCTCTTGCTTGATTGCAAATCAAAAGTGAGATTGAGTGATCCCAAAGTGCATTGTATAGCTTGAGGGCATCTAGTGGCACTTGTGGGTGGTTTAGCCGATGGATTTCTTGTTACTCTTGGAGAGTACCGCTCCTAGCCGGCTTGGAGATTGTTGGAGGCATTGGCAAGAGAAGGAGATCTTGGCCACCTCCGGTTGATTGTAAGAGGTTCTTGTGCTTTCCTCGGCGGAGTGCCAAAAGCAACTCTATTACATTGCGCGTGTCATTGAGTTACCTCACTTGAGAGTGGTGTCTTGCGGTGCCTTGCGGGGCGTGCCTTGAGGGGCAAGTGACTTGAGGGTCACACCGAGAAACCATCTAAGTGTTGGTCGACACAACCGGTGACGTAGCTTGTCGGTGCACAAGTGAACACCGGGTGAACAAAAATATTGTGTCTCTGGTCTCCCGGTGATTGATCTTCATATTGTCTTGTTGTTAATATTGATTGATTGTATATCATCTTGGTGATTGGCAATATCTTCACTCCACCATCGGTATAAGACTCATAATCCTCTCTCTTGCATTTACATTTACTAGATTATCTTGTGTAGCTCTAGTGGTAGCCTTTGCTAGTAGTTGTTAGTTTGCTCACTAGTGTAAAATTAGTGACATAGCCCTTGTATGAACTAGAGATCATAATCTACTAGACTTGTGGATAGGAGGCTTGCATCACAACCGTAGGCTAAGCAAAACTCGCTTTATGCCGTTTGTTATTCTAACAAGTTTGCTAAGTGGTTCTTGTAGAATTTTTTATAGGCTATTCACCCCCCCTCTAGCCATCTAGGACCTTACAGAGATCCTTTGTAAATAAAAGAAGAAAGAAAAAGAATAAAAAAAAGAGAGCAAAAGAGAAGTCTACGATCTCTATGCCTAGAAGTTCATCGTTGTCATCAAAGAAAGGAGAAAGAATATATCCCAAGACCTCCACAACAAAGTTCTTCATAAATTCTTCAGTTGGAGGCAGTCCCTCCAGGAGCAAAGTAGAATTAGGTTAGCCACCAAATAATTCCACACACATGCACATCTTGATCTAAGGGTATGGTCTCCCCTCCGAGGATCCCGGTTTTGACTGAGCAACACATGCAAGGTAAGTAAGCTACCTCCTTGAAATACCCTCAGCTCCATATAAGCCTACTAGTTATAGGGTAAGAGAGAGGAGGCATGATGCTACTCTGCCTTATTCCAAAAATACCACATATTCTGAGTGAAAGAGAGAAGGCAAAACACCATCATTGCCTTGGAAAGGATCTACAAGTACCACATATGAGAGACCAGAAAGGGTCATACAAAAAGGAATCTCTGAGTTTTATTTTAAAAACCTACAAAAACTCCAGAATAAAGGTTGATCGAAGAACTCGAGACACAGTGCTTGACTTGATTGTTCTGTCTTTCAACTACTTAAGACCCAAGTGAAGGCCAAAAGCTCCATGGTAGAAGGTAATACGGGTAAGTTTGAAAGTCAGAATAGTTTGCTTTAATCCGGAGGAGAATTCTTGTTTGAACACATGTGTACTTTTGAGGCATGAAAGCATTAAAGCAACTCCTGATCCATTGTTGAGATTAGCTTTGCTTAGGGACTAGCAAAGGTTAAGCTTGGGGAAACTTGTTGACGGTCACTAATGCTCATTATTAACCATCAACTATTGCATGAAATAGCATGAAATGAACCACAAAGCATAGTTGTAGGGTTTGATTCTAACTTGTTTTGCAGGATATTTAGTATTTCACTATATAAAAGTATCTCAAGTGATGAATTAGAGCACATCATTGCGAAGAGCTTGTCAAGACGATCAAAACGGACATATCATTTGCTCTATTTGGAGTTTCGGAGAGAAAGTCCCCGATGGATACGACTCGGAGGATTCTAGAAGAACCTAGAACCATCACCAAGCAAGAGTTCTAGGGACTAACATAACAATTTCCACAGCTTTGGTGAATTGTGAATTTTTAGGGATAAAAACAGAATAACCCGTGAAGGAGTAGGAGTTAAGAAATCGAACCAAATCAAGTCGGAATTCTGCAGAAATTGACGGGAAGGTTCTAGAGGACATGAGAAGACACGGGAACGAAGCGGAAGCCCGAAGGCTGACAAGTGAGGCCGGCCGGCCCCACATGTCAGGCCGGCTGGCCTAGGCCCACCTCCAAGTGAGACTAACTTCGCGTGACGGCCTCCATCCGACCTTTACGACGCATCTTAACCATTGTTTCAAGTCGGTTTGATCCGAGGGCTATGGTTCACCCCACCGGGCTATATAAGCAGGGGCAGACCTCCCCCCTCAGGCATCTCCATCTTCATTAGCTACATCCAGAGCAAAAGCTAGGGTTTCACCCCACCATCCAAGTAGAAGTAGAGATCCCTCTAGATGATCGTCTAGTTCTAGTTCTTCTAGTTCATTTTGTAGTTCTAGTTCTAGTTCATCTAGTTGTAAACTAGAGATTAGGGAGAGAGGAGAGGAGAGAGCTGAGGAGGAGCCGGATCTGTCGAATCTTCCTTGACATTGTACTTCTGCAATATCTGGTTCGTCTTGAGCAATCTCCAGGTTCTTCATTATTTATTTCTAAGTATTTTATTTCAGTTCTTGCTTTATTATATTTACTGGATCTCCGCTCGTATTGAGTGTTCTAGTTATTCTAGATAATTATAGTAAGCGCTAGTGTAGACGTGGTGTCTAGACTAGGGTTTACCTGAGTTTGCGCCCAATCCCACGGTTAGTTGTGGTAGCCCACAGAGGTGACAACTCTATCTAGTCTTTGTAATCCACCACGTTCGGGTTGGTGTTTCATAGAGCTTTTTGGCAGCCTTCCCCCGACTACTTTCTTCCCAATCTTTTTTGAGAGTCGAAAAGGTACTGTTGCTCCGAAGTAGGTAAAATAGAGTAAGCCTTCGACAAGATAGAACCACTTAGAAAACCCTAAAATCCCTCTCTACCCTATAATTACCCTTTCCTTGGGCATTCCTAATTTTTCTAGTACACTTCATGTTCCCCGTGGAAATTGATACTCTGGAATACTCCCGGGTGAAAGCTACATCGGTATCCGTGCTCTTGCGGATCTTTTCCTGTTCACGTTTAAAATACCCAACAGCCGCCTCATCTCCGGGCAGCTCGAGAAGTGGCGGCTGTGGCAGAACCGCCTAATCTAATACCCTCCTAAAAGTACTCGTCTTCCATTAGACCCTAAGTACCTAAGGGAGAACACTAAACTAAGCGATTCTGTCGAGCACACCACAAGGGAGAACTCGAAGATCCACATTTTTACATCAGGATCACAAATGAGAGAGTAAAGCTTACAACATCCTTGCCAATTCTTACATCGTTTTTAGTACAACATCAGAGTAATTCATTTTTGGATTATAACAGTGGAATATAAAATGTTATCAGAGTTCAGCGGAAATGAAACCATTTAATGCTAAGTTAAACATTAACATGATGAATGATTATAAGCATGAAATGATAACAAGTTGCCCGTATTCTCTTTGTAAAACTTTTGGTGAGAGTTTTAATAAATAACTCTACTCCGCATCGTAAAGGAAATCCTCGCTGAGCCCACCAGGAGGTTTCCACACTCAAGTGTCAGCTAATCAGCACCTGTCACCTGCAATAGGGTAGAATAAACTCTGAGTACTCAATTATACCCCGCAAGACTTACCCGTCAGGAGGAAAGAAAAAGACTCCAAGGATTATGCAAGGCTTTCTGGCTAGTGGTTTTATTGCAACTGCAAGAAGCATTACTAAATGTGCATCCTTATATTTCTTTTTATTAGCAGTCATCATTAGTTCATTAACCAACCATTCTACGTAAGCACCAAAACTACTTCCAAGCAGGTGGTAAGCAATCAGAACCATTTTACCAACTTCCATAGTCCTTGCTACGATGCCAGATTATAGTCATATCGGACCGTCAGATTGACGGCGATTCGTGAATCAATGTGCCCAGCTAGGTGCCCCAAAACACATGCCTTGCTTGTACCCCGGGCACAAGCAAGACCAACCCGTTCCACTCCTGTCAAGGGGTCCAGGTCCCCGTCCAAGCTCGGACTCTAAGCCCCCAACACTGCAGGCCCGGCCTCAGTATGGTGCTTAGACCTCCTCAACCCAATATATATAACCACCTAAAAAGCCGGTCCGGAAAGAGCCGAAACCCATGACAAGAGCGAAACAAGTCTTCCCGCCCCCATAAGCAAGTATATGCTCGGGACAAGTAGGTCTATGACCTGACTATGGAATCCAATGCAACGAACGGTCCTTAATCGACGTAGGCGGAACAATAGCAATCAGAGCCCCGCTCTATTGCCCAACCAAGTCCAAGTCTATCCAACCCGTTCCACCAGGTCTCCAATTATCCATATTTATCCCATGTGATAGTAACATGATAATAGTAACAATAATATATTTCCTATCTCTCGCGAGTGACAGGTAATCACTCGTCTTCTACCGGAATCCTATAGCAAAGCACGCTACATGATCCTAGCATACTAGTAAGACTCATAGGATAAAGATATATAGATGCAAGTGGGTTTCATTCAACTCGTTTAAACTTAATGCACAAGCATAAATTAAAGTGTAGAATAATAGGGGTTATGCACCGGGGCTTGCTTGGGTATGATTTAACCAAAAGTTAGCATCCCGTCGTGATGATACGATCATCAAGACACCATCTTTCTGTTACTCTAGTCGACTCCATGATCCACGTTGTCCCTATTATAAGATGTGTGGATGCAACACAGAGACATAAGTAATCGACGTCAATCGCAACTCTTATCGTATGATTTCACCTCTCAAGCGGACAAGCTAGCTCTAAAGACTACGCACTAGGCCACGTATCCACATTGTCGAATAAGACATTATTTTCCCAACAAGTAGTTTAGTTACACCAACCCAAGGCGTTGCTTGATTCAATTTATCGAATTACTACATATTCAGACTAGGGCTCATTAACCATCCTAGCAACTAATTATTTTGGAGCTACAAAAATCACAGTGAGCATATAACAATACCAGGAGCTTACTATAAAATTTCTAGAATTAATACTATCACTGATTATTCATAAAAATTCCTATAAGTTCAGGTTTGATAACATTAAACGTCTCGAAGTAATTTTATCAAGCCTAAAAATAGTATAAAGCTATGTGAACCAATCACACCTTTATCAAGATCATGATTTTAGGAAACTAACAAAATTGGTTTCACCATTTTTGGACTTCTACACAATTCTATTTTGAATTTACAAGTTTATCTTAGAAACAAAATTGAGAAATGCTTTAGAAAACAAAGAAGGTCGGCGGCAACCCAATCGGCCCAGCGGCCCACTGCAGTCCACGCGAACGCGGTAGCGCGCGAAGTAGGCCGGCCCAGCAAATGGCCCACGGCAGGGAGCCCGCGGCGCGCTCGTGTTTTTGCAAAACAACCCCTAGTCTAACCGAATACTACACTGCGCCACCACTCACTATTGCGCTAGAGAAGAGCTTCGCAACGAGAACCCCCAACAAACTCATCTTCGCAATGAACCGGTCCCCGTCGCCCCTGCACACGCCGGCGCGGCTCCGGCCAGCATTGCACGGCCCCGTCGTCCTGACGAGCGAAATCCCGGCCTGAAGAACGAGCCGACGGGCATCTGGGAGCGATGGCGAACCCTGAGGCAGTGATTGGGAGCTAAACCGTGGTCTCTACCATGCTACTCGCGGCGGCAGGCCCCCTACCACGGCGGCGCGTCCGTACCGGCAACGCTACTGCCTCTCGGACGAGTTGAATCAACGGAGAAGCACCAGAGACTCACCGGGGTGCACGCTATGGTGGTGGTTGAGGCAGAGGGGTGCCGAGGTGGCATGACCATGAGCGCACAGTCAGGGCGGCGACGCTCCGAGGCGGCACGGTCGCGTCAGCCCATCACCGGAGAGCGTCCTGACCAAAACGAGGTGAGCACCGGATAGAGGAGGCTGAGACGAGCTCCGGGGTACCAAGAATTGAACTGCCATCGAGAATTAAACCTTACCCCCAAACGAACGAGTTCGGCGGCGGAGACGGCTGACGGTGAGAACAAACACGAAATTGGTCAGTAATAGAGCTCGGTTGTGCCTCTATAAAGTTCAGGCTACTAGCTCACTTCCAGGCCTAGCTACGAAAGCATTGAATCGGGATACGATGGCCCGTGCAGCGCTAATTTAAGCTCGCGGAGTGGTGCGGGTCTGTCGGTCTGTCCTGCATGTCGGCGGTGATAGCACGCGACACGTCTCGTCGGCGCGGCTGGCCATAAATGAGCACATAGGGAGGGCAGCGCGGTAATAACTGCCACAGCGGTAGGCTCCACTCCCTGGTTGGACACGGCTCGTCCTTGTCTCGGCAGATCGTGGTTGGCTGCTAGCGAGGCAACTAAGGCAGAGGAGCGTCACTTCGGCACTGCGACTGGGGCTGGAGGACCATGATGCGGCGGCAGCGGCACTGGCTTGCGAGAAACTAAATCGGAGGACGAGGCGAGCGCCACGTTGACCACGCAGCGACGGCCGCGGCACCGGCCTGGGTCGGCACGCAACCGGCAGACGCGCCAGAGCAGCGGCCAGCCGTGCGCAGCACACGAGCAGCAGCGCAGCGCTGTGGCAGCGACACGCAACCGGGTAGACGCGCCAGGCCGGGGCCAGCCGACGCGGCAGGCAGGCGGCCAGTGTCGGCCCGAGCGCGGCACAGCACGCACGCGGCGCGGCCAGACGCGGCAGTGCACGCCGGGGTGCGCGGTGACCACGGCCACGGCGAAGCCGCCAACAACCGTGACTCCGTTAACAAACATTACGAAATTTTTGCATGATCTAAACGAGCTCAAACTCCTCTAACCACTACCCCATTACAAGGAATGTACTTTGGTGCAACCAACATTGCCCAAACCCAGCTATTGCTTTTAAGTAAATTTTTCAGAATTTCAATGCTAAAATGACATTGCCTAAAGTCGTTTAAATTTAAGAGAATTCGCGGTTTTAGTTAGAACTAACATAGCATGACATGGTCCACGCCTCGTACTAACTTATAGGAACAAAATATGTAGATATCATTTTATCATTTTACATGCTTTAATTCGCCAAAAGGGATACCTTTTAATCATGAATTATATCACAAGTGTTATAGAATTTGTTTTCGCGCTAAATGATTAAAATGACTTATTCTATTTTTCTTATTAGGATTTCTCTTTAACATGTTTACGCACTAAGTAATTATCTTATGATATTTATTTGATCTCCTTCAACAACAAAAGAGAGTCGCATAGGATTAGTTTATCATTTCATGTGAGTTTAAAAATCGAGGAACTCGTTAGGTAATTCTCTCCGGCCTTAACCTCGCGGCTAAGCACGCTCGTAACACCAGGGGTGTTACAGCGGCTGCCTCGCCTTTGTAACTCGCTCGGTGAAGCGTTTGAGGCGTCTACCAGCCGAGGTCGTCTGAGGCGAAGGGGTGCGGTTGACATCATCCGTCGCAACCACGATCGTTTGTCGGGGAGGAGTGGTGGCATCCACGCCTAGAGCGATGGCATCGGACCTCTCTGGACACGCCTCGACATTCATGACGTCAGCCTGTCGCTCCCGCGGTGGCGTGACAAGTGGCTGCCCCTGCACAGGTGACAACGGAGGCAAGTCCATCGTCCCCTGGGCAGTATTCACCGGAGAACAGATGTCCACCAATGATGCTTCCGCATCCCGGGAGGCGGTCGCCAGAGCCGGCGGGCACCTAGTCGCTGGTGCCCCAGCTGGCCGACTCATGACGAGCGAGGCAACGAGCTCCTCCAGCATTGGGTCGACCCACGCGGGAGGCTCCGCGCTCGCGCCCAACTCCAACAGCAGCGGGTCAGGCTCGGGAGCAGCAGAGGCGGCACCGTTGTCGTTGGAGTGGTCGGCAGGCGCAGCCATGCTGGTGACCCTCGCTGGCTTAATTCGGCGCCGCCAGCGTCGTCGTCGGATACCCCCGGCGCCTCCCACGGCACCCTGCGTGGCCGGTGGGGTGTCGCCCTGAGCCTTCGCCATCGACCTCACAGCATGCCTAGGCCGTTTGCAGTCCCTGGCGAGATGGCAGTAGCTGTGGCAGCGCAGACAACGCCATAGCAACCGGCACGTCGCTACTCGGTGCGAGTAGAAAAGGCAGTTAAAGCATCTGCCGTGAAGCTCTATGGAGATCTTTCGGGTCTGCGGAACCTCCTTCTCAGTCGATGCGGCAACAGGTCGCGTCTCCGGGTGGTAGAGGATCTCCCGCCACCCATCGACGTTGGGGGCGGAGACCCGTCCACGGCGGCCAAGGCGCTGGCGAGCAGGCACATAGCCATCCATAGGCTAAGTAGGCAGGCCGCACACTCGATGTGGGCGCAGTCGGCTGCGCTTCCTCTGTCTTCGCCCAGAACCCTATCGTCCTGCGCCCGCTCCGCCACGTCCCCAAATAGGTTGGGTACGCGGCAGGGATGTAGGTACCGGCTTTGCCGAGCAATGGACAGCATCCGCGTAGGTTGCCGGTTGGTCGTCATCGGAGTCCTCAACGTCGTTGAAAGCATCTAGGCCCCGGGAGTTGGTTTCGGCAATTGATGACAATGTATTATTACCATGACTAACGTATGTTTTGCAGAAACTTTGATAAGTTAGGTCATGGGGTTGATAACTGCTTTGGGCACTATGGTATTCATGCCCCTTGATGGAAATCGTTTCGGTTTTCAAAGGATCAACGACAAGATTAAGGACGGTTAGTTGCGGATGTCAAGGTGTTGAGTTACATTCAGAATAGTCGTTAGGATCTTCGCTTCTTTCCTTTGGCCGTACTATTAAGGGGGCATGAGCGAGTAGCTTGACCTAGGTGAGTCTTTTGTTTAGGTGTGGTGCACACTTGTCAAACTTAGCACTAGGTAGCTAAGGTAAAGCTCAGAGTTCAGTTGGAAGCAACTCGGTTCAAGTTGCGTCGTGTTTCGAAGTCGTTAGAGCCGTTTTCCCTTGACCGGACGCGGTCTCTGTCTCGACCGGACGCGTCCGTTCAGTACTAACAGTCACTGCATTTCAACCTGATTGACCGGACGCGGTTCCTGCGAGAACCGGACGCGTTGATCGTGTTGACACGTGTTTCAGAGGGTAAAAGATCTAATCGGACGCGACTGGGAAATGATCGGACGCGTCCGGTCACGTTCCAGTAAGGTACTTTGCTGACCTGACGCGTCCGGTCATCACTGATCGGATGCGACCGAGCGTCAGGTCAAAGTACAGTAAGGTTCTTGCACGACCGGACATGTCCGATCAACCCTGATCGGTGCGTCCGGTCATTCAGCGATGTCGTTCAGTTTTTCGACCGTTACGTTCGACCGGCGCGTCCAGTCAGTGCGTATTTTGCTGAGTTGGCAGGTAACGGTTGGATTTGACTATGGGGTGTATAAATACATCCCCTCCACCTCTTTTAGAGGTCTCTTGCTCATTTGTTCAGCTGAGAAACACCTTTCAAGTGTAAGAAAGGGCAAGAGCTCTAGTGAGGGTAGTGATTTGAGAATCAAAGTTTGAGAATCCCTCATTAGTGACTAGGGAGTAGCAAGTGTGCATCCACCTTCTCATTAGGCTTGTTGTGGTCAAGTGAGAGTTCTAGCTTGTTACTCTTGGTGATCGCCATCACCTAGACGGCTTGGTGGTGATTGGGAGTTTGGTGATCATCCGGCGAGCTTGTGGATGACCCAACTCATCTTGTGAGCGATTTTGGGCGATTCACCGCGACGGAGTGTCAAAGAATCAGCCCGTAGAGAGCACTTGATCCTTGCACGGATCAAGGGGGAGCTACACCCTTGCGCAGGTGCTCCAACGAGGACTAGTGGGGAGTGGCGACTCTCCGATACCTCGGGAAAACATCGCCGTGTTTCTAACCCTTACTTTCAAGCATTTACTTTCTTGTATTACTTTCATTGCTTGATTCACTTTCCTAGAATTGTCATGCTAGACTAGGATTGGAACTTAGGGTGCAAAACTTTTACCGGTAGAATCACAAGGAACACTAGTAGGCACTAGGGGTGAACTTTGGCTTGTAGGATTTAATTCTTGCAATTAATTTTTAGAAAAGCCCAATTCACCCCCCCTCTTGGGCATCTTGATCCTTTCAATTGGTATCGGAGTCGAGTTGCTCCTAATTTAGGCTTCACCGCCTAGAGCAAGATGTCTAATGGGGAAGGACCACCTCCTATCTTTGAGGGAGACGATTTTCCATATTGGAAAATTCGTATGGAGGCGTACCTCGAAGCCATAGATGTTGGGTGTCTTAGAGCCGCAACCGAAGGGCTTCTCGCTATCAAGGATCCCGCCAACCCAAGTGGCGACGAGGAGAAGTATGATCGGTGGAATGCAAAGGCAAAAAATGCACTCTACCGAGGCCTAGGCAAGGATATCTTCAATCGTGTGCGTAATGCAAAAAACGCTCATGAATTGTGGGAAAACCTTTGTGCTCTCCATGAGGGAACTAAGAGTGAGCGTGAGGAACGCTATCACATTGCTTTGAAGAAAAATAATTCTTTTGAGATGCTTCCCAAAGAAAGTGCTAATGAAATGTACACTCGATTGAATGTTCTTGTAGAGGATCTCAATGCTCTCGGGCTCACTCAAATGAGTCAATCGGATGTTGCAAGAAGGATCTTGAGCGTTCTTCCTGTTGAGAAGTATGGTCACATTGTCACCGTGCTTCACCAAAGTGATCTCTCCACCGCAACACCAACACAAGTATTGGGAAAGATCAATGCACATGAAATGTACATGCACATCACTCCGGAAGAGGGCCCATCATCTTCTAAGAAGAAGGACTTGGCCTTCAAAGCTAGCCATGACAAGAAAAAGAAGAAGAGCCAAGCCATGATGGTGCAAGAAAGCTCAAGTGAAAGTGACATTGATGATGCATCACTTGCACTCATGGTGAGAAAGACCACCAAGATGCTAAAGAAGCTCAACAAGAGTAGCATCAAGTTCGATGGCAAGAAGAAGAAGTTCTTCACAAGTAGCAAAAGGAAGCCTATATCCGAGATGGATTGCTACAATTGTGGTGAATTTGGCCACTTAGCTCATCAATGCCCTAAGCCTCCAAAAGACAAGTACAAGAACAAGAACAAGGGCAAGAAAAATGATCCAAGTGATGAAGAAGATGAGAAGAAGAACAAGCCATACAAAAAGAAGGATGGCAAGAGGAAAGAGTTTCACAAGAAGAAGAAGGGAGGCAAAGCTTACATTGTTGGTGATTGGCTCACCGACATTGAGTCATCATGTGAGTCCTCCGGCGATGAGAGCGACGATGAGAAAGAGAAGGTCGCCGCATTTGTGATTGGGCCATCATCATCTTCACCGACATCTTCATCACCACCTTCATCGCCACCTTCGCCATCATCGTCCACTTCTCACCTATGCCTTATGGCCAAGGGTGAACGAAAGGTACAAAACAATGAGAGTGATGATAGTGATAGTGATAGTGATAGTGATAGTGATGATGAATATGATGCACCTTCTTATGATGAACTTGTAAAATTATTGAACAAATACTCTAAAGTCATAAGAAGAACTAGAAACGAAAATGATGAGCTCCAAAATGAAATTGACTCACTCTCATCTAAGCTTGAGAATGCACAAAAGACTAGTAATGAGCTCAAAGATCAAAATAAAATTATGTCTTCTACTCTCAAGGAGCTCAAAACTTCTAACAAAGAGCTTAGAGATGAACATGATAAACTTGAGAAGAAGCATGATGAGCTCAACACTAGGCACAACTTGCTAAAAGACAAATATACTACATTGAAAATCAATTATGATAGTCTTGTTGTTGCTAATGCGCTTTCTCTTGAGACACATGATGCTACTAACCAAGTTGTTAAGATTGATATAACTACATCATGTGATGACTTGATTATTGAGAGCATTGAGCAAGGCTATGATGATTATGTCAAGCTTAAGAGTGAAAATGAGATGCTTAGAAATGAGAACAAGAAGCTAAAAGAGTTGATGGCTCTTGAAAAGCAAACATCAAATGAGTCACTTATTGAAGAGAACAAAAAACTCAAGCAAGAGAAAGAGCATCTCAAGACCGGCCTAAGCAAGTTCACAAGAGGCAAATATTTGCAAAGTGAGCTACTCATGAACACCGTCATGAAGATGGATAGAAGTGGCATTGGTTACTTGAAAAATCAAGAGAAGAAGGCTAAAGCTCAACAACAACAAAGCAAGTCAAAGCCCAAGCCAAAGAGATGTGTTGAGTGTGGACAAGAGGGCCATTTTGCTCATGAGTGCAAAACTCCACCACCACAACCCTTGCCCAAGCATGCTAGACCCTTTGCCTTCAATGCTCATTACATGCTTAGAAAAGATTCAAGTGGAAAAATGAAAGTCATGTTCTTGGGTCCCCCAAACAAGAATAGGCCTAAGAAAATATGGGTTGCCAAGTCACTAGTTGAGAAAGTCAAGGGTTCCTCTCAAGTTTGGGTCCCTAAATAAAAAGCTTGATCTCTTGTGTGTAGGTGAACTACAAGACCGGTGGATCTCATTGGGTTATTGATAGTGGTTGCACTCAACATATGACCGGTGACCCTCGCATGTTCACCTCACTTGAAGAAAATGGGGTATGTCAAGAGAAATCACATTTGGAGATAATTCAAAGAGCAAAGTCAAGGGTATAGGCAAGATTGCAATATCAAATGATCACTCTCTTTCAAATGTGCTCTATGTTGCTTCATTGAGTTTCAACTTGCTATCCGTTGGGCAACTTTGTGACCTTGGCTACCAATGCTTATTCACACCCAATGAAGTAGTAGTTTCAAAGATAGATGACAAGCAAATGATATTCAAAGGCTTTAGATACAATAATCTCTACCTTGTTAATTTCACCTCCGAAGATGCAAACTTGATGACATGCTTGTTCACCAAAACTTCACTTGGGTGGCTTTGGCATAGGAGGCTTGCACATGTTGGAATGAACACTCTCAACAAGCTATTGAAGAAAGAATTAGTGAGAGGTTTGAAGGATGTAAAGTTTGAGAAGGACAAACCTTGTAGTGCATGTCAAGCCGGCAAACAAGCTGCAAATACTCATCCAACCAAAACTTACATGTCAACATCAAGAGTGCTAGAACTTCTACACATGGACTTGTTTGGTCCTACAACTTACAAGAGCTTGGGTGGAAATCTCTATTGTCTTGTGATTGTGGATGACTACTCAAGATACACTTGGACTTTCTTCCTTCATGACAAATCCAAAGTGGCAAATTGCTTCAAGAAGTTTGCAAAGAGGGCTCAAAATGAATTTGAAGTCAAGATAAAGAAGATTAGAAGTGACAATGGCAAAGAGTTTGACAACACTAACATTGAAGCTTATTGTGATGAAATTAGAATCAAGCATGAAGTTTTATCAACCTACACTCCTCAACAAAATGGTGTAGTTGAGAGGAAGAACCGGACATTGATCACCCTTGCAAGAACAATGCTAGATGAGTACAACACACCGGAGAAATTGTGGGCTGAGGCAATCAACACCGCATGCTATGCTTTAAATCATCTCTTCCTACAAAAGTTTCTTGGCAAGACCCCCTATGAGTTGCTAAATGGGAAGAAGTCGGACGTCTCATTCTTCCGGGTGTTTGGTTGCAAATGCTACATCTACAAGAAGCGTCAACACCTAGGGAAGTTTCAAAGACGTTGTGATATTGGTTTTCTTGTTGGTTACTCATCAAAGTCCAAAGCATATAGAGTATTTAACCATGCCACCGATTTGGTTGAAGAAACATATGATGTGGAATTTGATGAATCTAACGGCTCCCAAGGAGCAATTGAGAATTGTGATGATGTAGGTGATGAACCATTGAGGGAGGCAATGAAGAACATGCCGGTGGGAGACATCAAGCCTAAAGATGATGAAGACGATGTACAAATTGTCAATCCACCATCTTCATCACATGTGCCTCAAGATGATGATAAGAATGAGAGAGTTGAAAATGAAGATACTCATGTCTCTCATGAACAAGCCGAGGCACAAGCTCAAGATGTTGATGCTCCCCAACCCTCTCCTCAAGTGGTTGAAAGAAGAAACTCACCTCTACTTCAAGCACATCCACAAGATCTCATCATAGGGAGTCCTACAAAGGGTGTAATGACTCGATCTCAAAAGTTTGCCTCTTTTGTTGAACATCACTCTTTTGTCTCTTGTCTTGAACCTAAGAATGTAGAAGAAGCTCTTCAAGATCCGGATTGGGTGAATGCTATGCATGAAGAATTGAACAACTTCACCCGCAATCAAGTTTGGACACTTGAAGAGCATCCAAAAGGTGCAAGAGTCATTGGAACCAAGTGGGTGTTCCGCAACAAGCAAGATGACCAAGGCGTAGTAGTGAGGAACAAGGCAAGACTAGTTGCAAAGGGGTTCTCTCAAGTTGAAGGTCTTGATTTTGGAGAGACCTTTGCACCCGTTGCAAGACTTGAAGCCATTCGTATCCTTCTTGCATATGCATCGCATCATGAAATGAAACTATATCAAATGGATGTGAAAAGTGCATTTTTAAATGGCTTCATAAATGAACTAGTCTATGTTGATCAACCTCCCAGGTTTGAAGACCCTAGATATCCTAATCATGTTTATAGGTTGTCCAAGGCGCTATATGGGCTCAAGCAAGCCCCTAGAGCGTGGTATGAGCGCCTCCGGGACTTCCTCATTGAGAAGGGCTTCACTATTGGGAAGGTCGACACCACACTATTCACCAAGAAGCTTAATGGGGAGATCTTCATTTGTCAAGTCTATGTTGATGATATTATCTTCGGATCAACAAATGAAGATTATTGCAAGGAATTTGGTGAATTGATGTCGAAGGAGTTCGAGATGTCTATGATTGGTGAGCTCACATTCTTCCTTGGTTTTCAAGTCAAGCAAATGAGAGAAGGGATTTTCATCTCTCAAGAAAAGTATATCAAGGATCTTCTCAAGAGATTCAAGATGGAAGAGTGTAAGCCAATCAAGACCCCAATGCCATCTAATGGACATCTCGACCTAGATGAGGGAGGTAAACCGGTTGATCAAACTCTCTACCGTTCTATGATTGGTAGCTTGTTGTACCTTACCGCATCTAGGCCCGATATCATGTTTAGTGTGTGCATGTGTGCTCGCTTTCAAGCGTGCCCTAAAGAACCTCACCTAAGTGCCGTAAAAAGAATCTTAAGATATCTTAAGCACACCCTAAGCATTGGTCTTTGGTACCTCAAAGGAGCTAGATTCCAACTAGTTGGCTATTCCGATTCGGATTATGCCGGTTGCAAAATTGATAGAAAAAGCACATCCGGAGGGTGCCATTTGCTTGGGAGGTCTTTAGTATCTTGGTCATCTAAAAAGCAAAATAGTGTGGCTTTGTCCACCGCCGAGGCGGAATACATTGCCGCGGGGGCTTGTTGTGCACAAATCTTATACATGAAACAAACCCTCCTAGACTATGGAGTTGCTCTTGATAAGGTGCCACTTTTATGTGACAATGAAAGTGCCGTTAAAATTGCTAATAATCCGGTACAACACTCACGCACCAAGCACATTGATATCCGCCACCACTTTCTAAGAGATCATGTTGCTAAAAATGATATTTCACTAGAAGGTGTCAGGAGTGAAAATCAATTAGCGGATATCTTCACTAAACCTTTAGATGAGGCTACCTTTTGTAGGTTGAGAAGTGAACTAAATGTGCTTGATTCTAGTAACTTTAAAAAATGAGCTTGTATTGTCCCTTGCATTGCATTGTATTATATGTCATGTTTAATTCTCCGCAATGCATCTTGGACTTATCTAACACGGTTACGATAACCCTCCTTTGGAGGAGTGAAGAAGCCTAACCGTGGATCAAACTTGACAAGCAACCTAGTCTTTCTTTCTCGCTTTGCATTGCATATGCATGGTTGTTGCTTTGTCGTTTCTTTTCGGTTTTGCTTTGAGCAACCTCTGTGTTCGTCCATGAATAGAGAGAGCATTTGACGCTCCCAAGGGTTCATAAACTCTATTGCATGGCCATACGTTGCTCCTCGGGTGTTTATTGCATATTTTCCTAAAAAATAATACTAGCCTAAGGCAAAATATTTTGAAAAACTTGAGGGTTTGAGTGAGGTCACTCATATCAGGTTCCAATTGGTGTTTATTTGAGTCTCTTTGAATTGGAACTTGATTGGGAGAAGTCGCGTCGAAGATCAGATTGAAGAAAGGCGTTAAACAGCGACCGGACGCTGGACCGGACGCTAAACCGGACGCGGTGCTGCTTCACCACTGTGTCCGGTCCCGGCGACCACCAGCGCGTCCGGTCATCCCAAAGACATTCTCTTGGATCTGTGACCGGACGATGGACCGGACGCGACGTTGTGACCACCGCGTCCGGTCCTGGACCCCACCACCGCGTCCGGTCATGCGCTTGAGTTTCCCGGGTGATCTCTGACTGGACTCTGTCCGCGTCCGATCAGCCCTAACCGGACGTGTCCGGTCGCTCCAGGAGCTTACTGGACTCTGACCGGATGAAAGGTCTTGATGGCTAGAGGGGGGGTGAATAGCCTTTTAAAATTTTCTACAAAGACAAGCTAAACAAGTTTATCAATATAACAAATAGCGAGATGCGAGTTTTGCTTAGCCTACGAGGTGTTTGCAAGCCACCTAACCAAATCACAATTCTAGTATTTGCACTCAACCGCACAAGTCAAACCGAGAAGGTAACTATAACTACAACTAGCAAGCTACACAAAAGAGCTACTAAAGCAAAGCTAACTAGCTAGCAAAGATAACTAAGAAAGTAATGCGGAGTTGAGTTAGGAGAGTTTCACCGAGGGGCGAAGTATTGAGCCAACCAATATGATCAACAATGAATACCAAGACAACCGAACATCGGGATCAATCAATCACAATATGAAAGTGATAACACGAAGATTTATCCCGAGGTTTACGTGCTTGCCGGCACGCTAGTCCCCGTTGTATCCCTCTTCACCACGTGGTTCGGTGGCTAATCGGTCACACACCGAGCCTCTCAAACGGCGCCACAAGAACCTACCAAATGGCAAAAGGTTGCAATGACACGAGCAATTTACTAACGTTGCCTTTGGCGCTTCGCCGAGGTAGGCACAAACCCCTCACAATCACCGGAGGTGGCCAAGAACAATCACCAACTCTTGCCAACGCCTCCAAGCTGCTCCAAGCCGTCTAGGTGGCGGCAACCACCAAGAGAAACAAGAATCCCGTAGCAAATCAACCACCAAGTGCCAACTAGATGCAATCTCACAATGCAAATGCACTTGGATCACTCAATCTCACTTCGAATATGCAAAGAAGCAAGAGAGATGAATGGGAGGGGAGTTGCCTAGCACAAGGTGCTCACAAGTATGTCAAATATTCAAGAGTAAGAGCCTTGAGCCGGCCAACGAGTATATATAGACGTACCCCTTCGAATATAGCCGTTAGGAACTTGATTCAGCAGCAGTCGCGCTGACCGGACGCGCTGGTCCAATTGACCGGACGCGCCGATCACACAGCGCCTACGCTCGCGAACCACCGACTGGACGCGCTCCACGCAACGACCGGACGCGCGAAGCTCGACTGGACGCGCTGGTCCCGTAACGGACCGGACGCGCTGGTCAAGCCTGAGCAGCGCACAACGAAACAGCGACCGGACGCGCTGCAGAACTGACCGGATGCCACAGTGCCAGCGTCCGGTTGGAGTCCAGTAAGCTCCCTGAACGACCGGACGCGTCCGGTCGGTCGTGACCGGACCCGCCACCGCGTCCGATCAAAAACAGAAACACGCGCAGACGCTGAACACTGACCGGACGCGTCCGGTCAAACAGAGACCGCGTCCGGTCCAGCGTCCGGTCACCTCTGTGACCTCCGTTCGCCTCCGTTTCTTTTCCGACTTCCGGCGTAGTGGAAAAAAGTCATTTCAACTCCTCGAAAACGCCTGAATCCTGCCTCGCAAGCTCGGCGGGAGGGAGAGAGGACCCCAAACCCTCTCTACCGCTCAAACTCCACCGCCTTTGCAAATGTGCTAACACCACCAAGTGATCTCATCATGTGTGAGTGTGTTAGCATTTTCACAATCATTTTTCGAGGCGTTATTAGTTCTATCCAAATGCATATGATTATGAAATGCACACTTAGAGGCACTTAGGAGTTTAATAGCCGCGTCATTTCCCTCTTTATAGTACGGCTATCTATCCTATAATGTAACCACACCCACTAGGTGTTTTGGTTACTAAAACACAACCCTTAAGCATATACCTTTGCCTTGATCACGTAGGGTTGCGTCCAAATCCAAGTGTGGCCATCATGATCACCATGTCCATCTTGCCACCAACCTTGGAATGTACTAATCCTCATATGCTATATACAACTTAGGCATAGGATTAGTACTTAGGCATTGTCACTAATTACCAACACCAAACATAGAGCTTTCAATCTCCTCCTTGTTGGTAATTGGTGACAACCCTTTCACAAAGATGTTATGATAAAATTTTGATTGAACCCATGTCACATTGTCCAAGTATATTACCGTGTGTAAGAATTATGGACATGTGATCATGAATTCAAATTGATAGCAATGGCTCCCCCTACATGTATGCTATATGTTTGGATTTTGGAAGCATACATGTTAGATAGGAAAGATTAGGAGCATTGTCTACCAATAGGTGCTAAGTGTTTGAGATTATAGACCTTTGAAGCGTGATACCATCGGAGTAGCGATAAACACCATCTTAGCACCTTGTGTAGTTAGATACCACTTGGAAAAGCACAAACATAACTAGAAACCTCGTGAGATCAACATTATAAGTAAGGCTCTAGTACCACTTTGAAAAACATGAAGCAAGAAAAATCTAACTACTTCCTATTCATGCTAGTACCTCAATATACCATTCAAGTTATACTAACAAGTCACCACACAAGCAATGCATCGGGGAAAAAGAAATGCAAAACTATGCATCATACATATGAAGTGCACATGGAAATGCAACAATCATGCTTAAGAGCTTGCTCCCCCTACTTGTGTGCTCAAAATTTTAGTTGATCCCCTTCTTTTATCAATTCTCCCCTTTAGGTTTTCTCCCCCTTTAGAATCTATCTTTGTGAACAACATTTTCTCCCCCTTTGGCACCAATGACCACAAGGAACCAATTTTAGATAGATTATCATGTTGAATTATGGGGTGAGGATCAAGTTTGTGATTCAACCTAGATTGCTTGCATAAATAAAATGCTTCGGTTTGATCCAAGGGCAAGCTTCTTCACACCTCACTAGAAGGGTTATCATGCACCATGTTGAAGCAAATATTTAGACAAGTTTTCTAGATTAAACACTTAGGATCACAAGCTACTTAAACAAGTTATATGCTACCACTAGATCATACAAGTCATGGAAACAATAGTGGCACCATATAAACTTCAAATTCATTTGATTTTCATGAATGAGCCTAGAACATGTAAATTATGACTAGATGCACTAAACAAGTCCTTAGCATAGAATGTATGACATGTCAACCAATTGTACCTTGGGGCTCGAAGGAGAGGCATGTCATATATGGGGTGCATCAACTCATGTTGGAGAAGTCAAGTATGTTCAACTCATTCTTTAGCTTGTGAAATCTCTTCTCATCAAGTGGCTTGGTGAATAGATCGGCTAATTGATCTTCGGTGCCCACACTCTCAATAGCAATGTCACCCTTTTGTTGATGATCTCTAATGAAATGATGACGAACATCAATATGCTTTGTTCTTTGATGTTGAACCGGATTGTTGGTTAGCTTCACGGCACTTTCATTGTCACATAACAATGGCACATTCTTGAAGTTGATTCCAAAATCTTTCAATGTTGCCTTCATCCACAAGATTTGTGCACAACAACTACCCGCGGCGATGTATTCGGCTTCGGCGGTAGATAGTGCAATACTATTTTGCTTCTTGGATGACCATGAGACAAGTGATCTTCCCAACAATTGACAAGTCCCGGAGGTGCTTTTTCTCTCCACTTTGTCACCGGCATAGTCGGAATCTGAATATCCAACTAGCTCAAAGCTTGCACCTTTGGGATACCACAATCCAACATCTTGTGTATGCTTTAAGTACCTCAATATTCTCTTTGTTGCCTTCAAATGACTTTCTCTTGGTGAGGCTTGAAATCTTGCACACATGCATACACTAAACATTATATCGGGCCTTGATGCCGTCACATAGAGTAGGCTACCAATCATTGATCTATATAGCTTTTGATCCACCATGTTGCCATTCTTGTCACTATCCAAGCTTCCACTAGTGCTCATTGGAGTAGTGATTCCTTTTGCATCTTCCATACCAAACTTCTTTAGCATATCCTTTATGTATTTGGTTTGGCTTACAAATGTTCCTTCCTTCATTTGTTTAATTTGAAGTCCAAGAAAGAAACTAAGTTCACCAATCATTGACATTTCAAATTCCTTTGCCATCATTTTCCCAAACTCATCACAATAATCTTGATTGGTTGAACCGAATATGATATCATCAACATATATTTGCAACACAAACAAGTGTTTCCCAATCTTCTTGGTGAAGAGAGTAGTATCCACTTTGCCCATGACAAATCCTTTGGATAGCAAGAAGTCCCTCAATCTTTCATACCATGCTCCAGGTGCTTGCTTCAATCCATACAAAGCTTTTCTCAATTTATATACATGATTGGGTTTCTTGTCATCTTCAAAACCGGGAGGTTGCTCCACATACACCTCCTCTTGGATGTACCCATTGAGAAATTCACTCTTCACATCCATTTGATATAGCTTGGTATTGTGAGCACAAGCATAGGCAAGTAAGATCCTAATTGCTTCCAATCTTGCAACCAGGGCATAAGTTTCACCAAAGTCAAGACCCTCTATTTGTGTGTAACCTTGAGCCACTAGTCTTGCTTTGTTCCTTACTACTATCCCATCTTGATCTTGCTTGTTGCGAAAGACCCATCTTGTTCCAATGACATTGTGATCCTTAGGCCTCTCAACTAATTCCCATACTTCATTTCTCTTGAAGTTGTTGAGCTCTTCATGCATTGCATTTACCCAATCCGGATCTCTCAATGCTCTATCAATGTCCTTGGGTTCTTCCATTGACACAAAAGAAGAGTGAGCACAAAATGATGTCAATCTTGATCTAGTTTGAACTCCCCTTTGTATGTCACCAATGATGGAATCCAATGGATGGTCTCTTGCAATGTTAGTTGGTTGAAGCACTTGGACTTGATTGCTTGGATGTTGATGTTGATCATGAGTTGGAGATGATGAACTAGGCACTTGTTGATCTTGTTGCACTTGAGATGATGTACTAGCTTGATTTTGCATTAGAGAACCACTAGCTTGTGTAATTGGACTTTGGAGCACTTGATCTTTGTTGTCATCCACATCAATCACTTGCTTTGGCCTAATATCACCAATATTCATTTCCTTTATAGCATTACTCAATTGAGTTCCTCTCACATCATCCAAGTTTTCTTCTTCATTTTGAGAGCCATTTGTTTCATTAAACTCAACATCATGTACTTCTTCAAGTTGTCCACTAGCCAAATTCCAAACTCTATAAGCTTTGCTAGTAGTTGAGTAACCAAGTAGAAAGCCTTCATCACATTTCTTTTCAAACTTGCTCAATCTAGTACCCTTCTTCAAGATGTAGCATTTACAACCAAATACCCGAAAGTATGCAATGTTGGGCTTTCTTCCATTCAATATCTCATATGGTGTCTTCTCTAGGAACTTGTGGCAATAGAGGCGGTTGCTATAGAAGCAAGCCATGTTGATTGCTTCGGCCCAAAATGAATGACTCACATTATACTCATTCAACATTGATCTAGTCATATCAATTAAGGTTCTATTCTTCCTCTCAACTAAGCCATTTGATTGAGGTGTATACTTGGCCGAGAATTGATGTTTGATTCCAAGCTCATCACATAGCTCATCAACTCTTGTGTTTCTAAACTCACTTCCATTGTCACTTCTTACTTTCTTGATTGTGGTCTCAAACTCATTTTGCACTCTCTTGATGAACTTCTTGAATATGTCAAATACATCACTCTTGTCCACAAGAAAGAATACCCATGTGTATCTAGTGAAATCATCCACAATCACAAAGCCATACTTGTTGCCACCAATGCTTGTGTATGTAGTTGGCCCAAATAGATCCATGTGCAACAACTCAAATGCCTTGGAAGTACTCATAATGCTCTTTAATGGATGAGTGTTGCCCACTTGCTTTCTGGCTTGACATGCACTACATAGCTTATCTTTCTCAAATGTGACATCCTTCAAGCCTCTAACTAAGTCATGCTTCACTAACTTGTTCAATTGCTTCATGCCAACATGACCAAGTCTTCTATGCCATAACCAACCCATACTTGATTTGGTGAGCAAGCATGTTGAAAGTTGAGTGTCGCTAGCATTGAAATCAACCAAGTATAGATTCTCATATCTAAAGCCCTTGAAGATCAAATTAGAGTCATCAACACTAACTATCTCCACATCATCAACACCAAATATGCACTTGAAACCAAGATCACATAATTGAGCAACCGAGAGAAGATTGAAGTTCAACTTTTCAACTAAGAGCACATTGGAAATGCTATGATCATTTGAGATTGCAATCCTTCCAAGAGCCTTTACATCACCCTTGCTATTGTCACCAAATATGATGCTATCAATGCCACTATCATTTGATTTGAGAGAGTTGAACATTCTTGAATCACCGGTCATATGTTGAGAGCACCCACTATCAAGCACCCAATGCCTTCCTCCGGCCTTGTAATTTACCTACAAAACAATTTAATGTCTTTTAGGTACCCATATTTGCTTGGGTCCTTGGAGGTTAGTAACTAAGCTCTTTGGTACCCAAATAGCCTTCTTCTTTGGGCCCACAATTGGTGTACCAACAAACTTAGCATGCACACCTTTCTCACCCTTGGTAAGCACATAACAAGAATCAAAAGGAATGCAATCTATTTTAGCATGAAACTTGTTGTTGTTCTTGTTCATTTTATTACAATTAATCTCTAGATGCCCAACTTGCTTGCATCTATTGCAATAACGATCATTGCCCTTCACAAAGCGAGGCTTTGGAGTAGCAAAGGCCGCCTTGCCCTTCTTGGGAGTATAGCCCAAACCCTCTTTGTTGAGAGAGAACCTTTGGCTACCCAAGCATTTTAGCAAGCGGGCATCCCCACCATAGGCATTGCCTAATGCACGGGTGAGATCATCCACCTCTCTCTTGAGAGTCTTATTCTCAACCACAAGTGATGAATCACTAGTAGTAGAGATAGAGTTAGTTGTGGTGGATGATGATGAGCTACATGAAGCATTAGTAGGACCAACAAATAAAGAATCATCAATAATATCACATGTTAGTCCAATATCACAAGTGACAATCACTTGCTCCTCCTTAGCTTCCTTCATGACCTTCTCCAACTTGAGGTCCTTTTCCTTGATGAGCTCAAGTAGAGTGGAGTGGGCTTCCTTAAGCCTAGTGTGAGCAACTTCAAGGTCCTCGTGGTCTTCCTTTAGACACTCACGAGAGGCCTCTAGCTCATCAAAGGATTTCCTAAGAGCTTTGAGCTCTTATTCAATTCCTTTGCACTCCTTACTCTTTTTGAGAGCTACAAGCTCCTCCATCAAGGCATCATTTTCATTGCTCTTGGCAATGAGCTCTTGTTCCAAGATTTTGTATTTCTTGGTGGTTCTCTTGTAGCCCTTGCTCATTTGATCTATTATGCCCAATAGATCATCCTTGGAGTAGTCCTCATCCTCCTCCTCATCACTCCTACAACCATCACTAGCACAAGAATCATCATCACTATCATCATATTTTACCTTGGTAGGCTTGTCCATAAGGCATGTCGATGTAGTGTCGAAGATGGATGGCTTGTTGGAGAGGGCGATGCTTGCAATGGCTCGCCGAGTGGTCCTTTCATCATCACTAGAGCTTGCATCATCATCACTATCGGAGTTGTCACTATCCCATGTGACCACATAACCACCACCCTTCTTCTTCTTGTTGAATGTGAAGCTCTTCTTTGCTTTCTTCTCCTTCTCTTTCTTATCCTTCTTGTTCTTCTTGAGCTTCAAGTCCCCATTATGAAATCTCTTATCTTCATAGGGGCAATCCGCCACTATGTGATTGGGGCTATTGCAATTGTAGCAAAGGGTCTTTGCCTTCATAGTGTCTCTCCTCTTCATTGCCCCATATCCTTTCTTCTTCATGAACCTTCTCATCTTGTGCACTAGGAGGGCCATGGTCTCATCATCGAATGGATCATCATCATCACTCTCCACCTTGCTCTTGCCCTTAGAGGATGAAGCCTTGAATGCAATGGGCTTCTCTTGCTTGACCTTGGTCTCCTTCTTCTCTTCTACCTCATCTTCATCATCATTGTATTGGGCATCGGTCATTATATCTCCAAGCACATCGGTTGGTTTGACCTTGTCCAATCCCTCTCTAAAGATCATTCTTCTCAAGGTGGCAAACTTCTTGGGTAAGCACATCAAGAATTTGTGTGAGAAGTCCTTGTCCTCAACCTTCTCCCCAAGCCCCTTGAGATCATTGACAATGACTTGGAGCCTATAGAACATCTCCGGGATAGATTCATCATCCTTCATCTTGAAAATGGAGAACTTGTCCTTGAGCATATATAGTTTGGCACTTTTTACCGTTGAAGTGCCTTCATATGTTTCTTCAACCCTTATCCAAAGCTCATTTGCCTTTTCAAGATCTTTGATTTGCTCAAATACTTTGTCATCAATGGCCCGGTAGATTGTGTCAAGTGCCGCCGTGTTGCATTGTTTGTTGATGCGGTCATTTGGAGTGAGATTTTCCTCATCAAGAATGATGTATCCTTCTTAGGTCACATCCCAAACCTTCTCATGTATATTGCCTAGATATTGCTTCATCTTTCTTTTCCAATGATCAAAGGAAGAGACGTCATCAAAGAATGGAGGCTCGCCATTAACATGATTGAACATAACTTGAGCCATCTTGCACCGAGGTTGTTAAGCCTTGCAAACGGTGACCACGGCTCTGATACCACTTGAAAGGTCTTGATGGTTAGAGAGGGGGGTGAATAGCCTTTTAAAATTTTCTACAAAGACAAGCTAAACAAGTTTATCAATATAACAAATAGCGAGATGCGAGTTTTGCTTAGCCTACGAGGTGTTTGCAAGCCACCTAACCAAATCACAATTCTAGTATTTGCACTCAACCGCACAAGTCAAACCGAGAAGGTAACTACAACTACAACTAGCAAGCTACACAAAAGAGCTACTAAAGCAAAGCTAACTAGCTAGCAAAGATAACTAAGAAAGTAATGCGGAGTTGAGTTAGGAGAGTTTCACCGAGGGGCGAAGTATTGAGCCAACCAATATGATCAACAATGAATACCAAGACAATCGAACACCGGGATCAATCAATCACAATATGAAAGTGATAACACGAAGATTTATCCCGAGGTTTACGTGCTTGCCGGCACGCTAGTCCCCGTTGTATCCCTCTTCACCACGTGGTTCGATGGCTAATCGGTCACACACTGAGCCTCTCAAAAGGCGCCACAAGAACCTACCAAATGGCAAAAGATTGCAATGACACGAGCAATTTACTAACGTTGCCTTTGGCGCTTCGCCGAGGTAGGCACAAACCCCTCACAATCACCGGAGGTGGCCAAGAACAATCACCAACTCTTGCCAACGCCTCCAAGCTGCTCCAAGCCGTCTAGGTGGTGGCAACCACCAAGAGAAACAAGAATCCCGCAGCAAATCAACCACCAAGTGCCAACTAGATGCAATCTCACAATGCAAATGCACTTGGATCACTCAATCTCACTTCGAATATGCAAAGAAGCAAGAGAGATGAGTGGGAGGGGAGTTGCCTAGCACAAGGTGCTCACAAGTATGTCAAATATTCAAGAGTAAGAGCCTTGAGCCGACCAACGAGTATATATAGACGTACCCCTTCGAATATAGCCGTTAGGAACTTGATTCAGCAGCAGTCGCGCTGACCGGACGCGCTGGTCCAATTGACCGGACGCGCCGATCACACAGCGCCTACGCTCGCGAACCACCGACTGGACGCGCTCCACGCAACGACCGGACGCACGAAGCTCGACCGGACGCGCTGGTCCCGTAACGGACCGGACGCGCTGGTCAAGCCTGAGCAGCGCACAACGAAACAGCGACCGGACGCGCTGCAGAACTGACCGGACGCCACAGTGCCAGCGTCCAGTTGGAGTCCAGTAAGCTCCCTGAACGACCGGACATGTCCGGTCGGTCGTGACCGGACGCGCCACCGCGTCCGATCAAAAACAGAAACACGCGTAGACGCTGAACACTGACCGGACGCGTCCGGTCAAACAGAGACCGCGTCCGGTCTAGCGTCCGGTCACCTCTGTGACCTCCGTTCGCCTCCGTTTCTTTTCCGACTTCCGGCGTAGTGGAAAAAAGTCATTTCAACTCCTCGAAAACGCCTGAATCCCGCCTCGCAAGCTCGGCGGGAGGGAGAGAGGACCCCAAACCCTCTCTACCGCTCAAACTCCACCGCCTTTGCAAATGTGCTAACACCACCAAGTGATCTCGTCATGTGTGAGTGTGTTAGCATTTTCACAATCATTTTTCGAGGCGTTATTAGTTCTATCCAAATGCATATGATTATGAAATGCACACTTAGAGGCACTTAGGAGTTTAATAGCCGCGTCATTCCCCTCTTTATAGTACGGCTATCTATCCTATAATGTAACCACACCCACTAGGTGTCTTGGTTACTAAAATACAACCCTTAAGCATATACCTTTGCCTTGATCACGTAGGGTTGCGTCCAAATCCAAGTGTGGCCTTCATGATCACCACGCCCATCTTGCCACCAACCTTGGAATGTACTAATCCTCATATGCTATATACAACTTAGGCATAGGATTAGTACTTAGGCATCGTCACTAATTACCAACACCAAACATAGATCTTTCACCGGACGCTGCTCCACGGCTTCCGGTCAGGTGACCACCGCGTCCGGTCAGTGTGTTGAAAGCGGATCTGAGCACTCATATAACCGTTCGTCCCGATCTCGTTTTATGTCTCTTTCTGTTTTTCTTCCGCCGTCCGTCACCGCATCCGCCGAGCCCTAGCTCGTTTCTCGCCGTGCCTCCTCCCCCTCCACCGGAGCTCCGCGCGCTGCCCTCGCTCCGCCACCGCGCCGCTTCTCCAGCGCCGCCGTAGCCCTGAGCCAGCGCCGCCGTAGCCTCGGACGACGCAGTAGCCCCGCGCCCACGCCGCCACAGCTCCTCCTCAGCCACTTGCGCCACCACCGAAGTCCTCCTCGCGGGTTTCCACTTTGCCCTAACCCTAGCTCTCGCGTGACTTCACTTCGGCCGTTCTTCGTCGAGGTTTCTCCGCGTGACTCCTTCTCCACGAGGTTTCTTCGCGTTACCTTGATCTTCTACTTAGGGTTTGCCGTAACTTTCCGTTGAAATTCTAATTCATCTATTGCTTGTCTCGGCAAATCAGCGCTCATCCGGCGTCTCCGTGGAATTCTCGCGCGTCAAGATCCCTCATCTTTTCACCGGATTCTCGCCGATTGGAGGTAGCTATCGTGTTCTATTCAGATCTTATCTCATATGCTTGCTTTCATTAGGACCTCACTTATCTATTAGATAATATATGTTGCTTATAGTAGCTCTATCTATTATATCCTTTCAGTGAGTCCTGTCGGTGCTTGGTGTGGCAGTTGATCAGATTTGAATCTGAGGCCAAGCCTGTGGATACGGATTGAGGCCAAGCCTCACGAGTGTCAGTACACCATCTTTCACTGTCCGGGTTTTCTCAGTCACAGCAGTTTGTCAGTATGGTTCGCTGCAAGAATGCTGGTGGTGCACCTAGTGACGGGGACGAAAGTCCTCCCAGGCTGACAGAGGTTGCCCGTGGCAAGCGAAAGAAGATAGCCACCAAGAAGAGAAAGAGGACACTCACTGAGGCGGAGATAGCACAGGCAATCGCTAATGCAGCAGAGCTTGCAGAGAGAGGTGGCAGAAGCAGTGGGATTCACATTGGCGAGCGTCGCTTTCACCTTGAAGGTCGACAGCTCGGTACTGAGGCCACAGAAGAGACCGAGGATGCACCTGCAGAGCAGCCCACAGAGGACCCAGAGGAGACAGAGGAGCAGACAGTTCACTCTCCACCGCGTCGTCGCTCAGGACGTACGCGAGCTCAGGTGACTCCTAGGCCAGAGGGCCAGCGACGTGGAGGTCGTCCACCTCCCAGGGCTCGAGGTCACCCCCCAATTGAGCACTTTGACCTGAGGGGAGCTACAACACGTCAGGTGCAGGCCCTTCGGTTCGTCGAGGTTGGTCAGTGGTTCCCACCTCAGCGGGACCCCCGAGCTTCAGAGGGCTTCTACACACCTCTGCACGAGGACTTCTACAGAGCCTATGTTGACAACGGGATTGCATTCAGACCTCAGAGAGTCTGTCGACTGGAGGCTTTAGTTGAGGTGGTTGGTGAGCAGCTCTGTCCGCACTTGTCCTTTCTACCTGGCTTGTCAGACTTTCTTGGACGGACTGGAGCCTACTGCGAGACTTGGGTCAGAGAGTTCTACTCTTCACTTTGGATTGACCCTGCACATGAGTTTATACACTTTGCATTCCGAGGCCGTGACCGCAGACTGTACAACACCAGGGTACGGGAGATCCTCAGACTTCCTGCTTCAGAGACGAAGATACACCAGTTGTGCTTTGGTCAGACTGCTCCACCGAGACGCCCTCACAGAGGTACAGTGCCACCCACAGACATGATCAGACCCTGCTTCCATGAGCCGTTTGGCGAGGGGTCTAGACGTACACCTGCCAGCCTGACACCCCTAGCTAGAGTGCTTGATGCTATTGTGAGGCGGACTCTTCTTCCGAGGTTGGGACAGAGAGAGGAACTGACTCGTATGCAGTTATGGGTGGTGCATCACCTCATCTCACAGACACCGTTCGACATTTGGGATCTGATGCTATGTGAGATGGAGGATACTTTGGCAGAGGGATTCAAGGGTCACCGGCAGTTACCGTATGTGCACTGGATTTGCTTCATCATCAGATCTGCGTGTGACTTGCCTGCAGAGATTCGAGCTGAGATATCAGATACCACCACTGCTTTCCCAGAGTATGACATTCGACAGTTGTGGGCTTCAGTTACTAGAGAGCAGGCACCTAGGCCGGGACAGCGTCAGAGGCCAGAGGTTCCACAGACAGCAGCTGAGCAGGACGAGACCGTAGAGGGTCTTGCTGAGGCCGAGCTTGCAGATCTTGATGCTCAGCCAGCTGATCCTGTTGAGGATGATGCCACTGACAGCACAGACGAGGACTACCAGCCTATTCCCCGGTACCGCTCTCCTCGGTCTCACGACCATGAGGCCGGTGGTTCAGGATCAGCCTCCCGCTTAGACCCAGCCATGGTGGCTATCCTTGAGAGGCTGACCCAGGCTCAGGAGAGGCAGGAGGTTCAGATGTAGCGACAGGCTCAGGACACAGCAGCTGCATTTGCTCAGATCCAGGCTCGTCAGGACGAGTTTCAGAGGCAGCAGCTGGAGTTTTAGAGGCAGCAGTTTGAGATGCAGAGGCAGCAGACAGCCACCCAGCAGCAGTATCTTGAGCTCCTGCGACACCTCGTCACTGTTGGGGTTCCTCCACCACCGTCTGTCCTTGCTCCAGCACTACAGTCTAGTGGACCTCAGAGTCAGGGACAGCCGAGCTTTCAGTTTACCTCTCCCCAGCAGTAGGTTCCTCAGACCTTTCAGTCCCCGAGCTACACTCCTATTCAGACGGGGTTCACTCCACCAGTTCAGTCCAGACCTCACCTTCTAACGGGCACTCCTTTCACTGACTTGAGTGCCTCCTACAGCGAGTTGACTAGTCAGCCGACACCCTCGCATACCACTGTTGTGACCTCTTCAGGGATGTCAGCTTCTGAGACTGTGGCTCCGCCAGTGACAGGGACCAGGACTATAGAGACAGTGCCGTCGTCAGTTGCCTCGTCAGATCCTCCGACAGTTAGTGCTTTTCAGGCTCAGGTGACAGAGACTGCTCCTATTGTTGCCACTACTTCTTCAGTTCCTGCTCCTGCTCTACAGACCCAGACTGCTTCATTGCCACATGTATCTACAGAGGGTCAGCCTGATAGCTCAGAGTCTGAGGAGGATACTTCACAGTTTGTGATCACTCCACGCTCCTCGGCACCCGACACGACTGCTTCTGTTCCCCCGTCGGATCCTTAGCTTTGTTTTTGGCGCTTGATGCCAAAGGGGGAGAGAGAGTAGATTCAGGGGGAGTGTTGATAGAGGGTTTCGTTTTTCATTGTGTGCCACATTCATGCATCATGTTTACTTTCCCGTCTTGCATTTTGTGACATGTGTGCTTGTGAGATACGTGAGTCATATGTGGTCTATCTTGTCACTATTATATATCATGTCACTTAATTGGTTCTAGCTCATAAGGTTGTGCTTCCGTGCCTTACTCTGATTTCATATGAGCTATGTTTTATGTGTACTAACTCTTCATGTTGTATCTTGTGAGTACACTCTGTTGGCTTGAAACACGTAAGCAATTCCTAACCCCTTGTGCTTATTGCTTTTTGCTTATGTGAACCAAGCATGTTCGAAAACATCAACTCTTAAATCTTCTGAATCTGAGTGTTGTCATCAATCACTAAAAAGGGGGAGATTGAAAGCATCTAGGCCTCGGGAGTTGGTTTCGGCAATTATGACAACGTATTGTTACCATGACTAACGTATGTTTTGCAGAAACTTTGATAAGTTAGGTCATGGGGTTGATAACTGCTTTGGGCACTATGGTATTCATGCCCCTTGATGGAAATCGTTTCGGTTTTCAAAGGATCAACGGCAAGATTAAGGACGGTTAGTTGCGGATGTCAAGGTGTTGAGTTACATTCGGAATAGTCGTTAGGATCTTCGCTTCTTTCCTTTGGCCGTACTATTAAGGGGGGCATGAGCGAGTAGCTTGACCTAGGTGAGTCTTTTGTTTAGGTGTGGTGCACACTTGTCAAACTTAGCACTAGGTAGCTAAGGTAAAGCTCAGAGTTCAGTTGGAAGCAACTCGGTTCAAGTTGTGTCTCGTTTCGAAGTCGTTAGAGCCGTTTTTCCTTGACCGGACGCGGTCTCTGTCTCGACCGGACGCGTTCGGTCAGTACTAACAGTCACTGCGTTTCAACCTGATTGACCGGACGCGGTTTCTGCGAGAACCGGACGCGTTGATCGTGTTGACACGTGTTTCAGAGGGTAAAAGATCTAATCGGACGCGACTGGGAAATGATCGGACGCGTTCGGTCATGTTCCAGTAAGGTACTTTGCTTACCTGACGCGTCCGGCCATCACTGATCGGACGCGACCGAGCGTCAGGTCAAAGTACAGTAAGGTTCTTGCACGACCGAACGCGTCCGGTCAACCCTGATCGGTGCGTCCGGTCATTCAGCGATGTCGTTCAGTTTTTCGACCGTTACGTTCGACCGGCGCGTCCGGTCACGTCGACCGGCGCGTCCGGTCAGTGCGTATTTTGCTGAGTTAGCAAGTAACGGTTGGATTTGACTATGGGGTGTATAAATACATCTCCACCTCTTTTAGAGGTCTCTTGCTCATTTGTTCAGCTGAGAAACACCTTTCAAGTGTAAGGAAGTGCAAGAGCTCTAGTGAGGGTAGTGATTTGAGAATCAAAGTTTGAGAATCCCTCATTAGTGACTAGGGAGTAGCAAGTGTGCATCCACCTTCTCATTAGGCTTGTTGTGGTCAAGTGAGAGTTCTAGCTTGTTACTCTTGGTGATCGCCATCACCTAGACGGCTTGGTGGTGATTGGGAGTTTGGTGATCATCCGGCGAGCTTGTGGATGACCCAACTCATCTTGTGAGCGATTTTGGGCGATTCACCGCGACGGAGTGTCAAAGAATCAGCCCGTAGAGAGCACTTGATCCTTGCGCGGATCAAGGGGGAGCTACACCCTTGCGCAGGTGCTCCAACGAGGACTAGTGGGGAGTGGCGACTCTCCGATACCTCGGGAAAACATCGCCGTGTTTCTAACCCTTACTTTCAAGCATTTACTTTCTTGTATTACTTTCATTGCTTGATTCACTTTCCTAGAATTGCCATGCTAGACTAGGATTGGAACTTAGGGTGTAAAACTTTTACCGGTAGAATCACAAGGAACACTAGTAGGCACTAGGGGTGAACTTTGGCTTGTAGGATTTAATTCTTGCAATTAATTTTTAGAAAAGCCCAATTCACCCCCTCTTGGGCATCTTGATCCTTTCAGTCGTCTTCGTCCGCCCACCGACGGCACTTCGTGCGCCCTCCCGCGGCTGGGAAGAATGGAGTCGCAGTCGGTGAGAGGGTAGCTGCCGGCGTCGTGGAAGGCCCAGACTTGGACCCGGACGGCGTGGAGGCAGTTGCTGCGCTCCCAGCACCGCCCAACAGCGTCCCTAGCTCCACAGGCGGCGACGGCAGCCCCATGGGCCCGGAAGGACCGGACTCGGGCCCGGCTGACGAGGAGCCGAGCAGATCGATGGCCCGTGGCGGCGGCGGCGGCTCCCCAACGCCGGTACGGGGGCTGGCCGTGGCGGCGCCGGCCTCCAGCCCCGGCGAAGCAGGCCCCACGGAAGACCCGCCGTCTGGGCCGCCAGAGCCTGCACGGGGAGCACCCGCCGGCGGCGGGCGAAGCTGAGGGTGGCCGCGGCCGTCCTTGGTGGCGTCGGCCGTGGGATCCAGCGGCACCTCGTCGGGGCCGTCAGCGGCGACTTCGGTGGCGGCGTCTGGCGCTGCTAGCGGCGGGGAGCCGGCCGCCAACGGTGGCTGCGAGCCCGACGCGGGTGGCGGCGGCGCCGGGGCCCCTGCGACCGCGCGTGCCCAGGGTGGTGGTGGAGGAGAGGTGCAGGTGGTGGATCTAGGGAGGGGAGGCGAGGGGGAGGCGGGGGTCGGTGCCGGTGGCGGCGGTAGGGAGGAGGCCAGGAGTCGGGGTCGGCTAGGGTATCCTCTCACCTTTCTTTATGGTTAGTACAGATAACCACACCCACGTGAACTATTTTTATCGGCACGCAACCCGTATTTACATATGCAATGCGACAATGTGATGATTTATGTTCTAGAGACATGTTGCCTGTTGGCTGCGGCTTCCTGCAGCTACCTACAGCTATTTATCCCGTGTCTAGCACTGTAGACCTGTAGTCTGGACTAGAAGCTTTGCAGTTGCAGCAGTTAAACTTGCGGCAAACAGGCTTTAGCCATTAAAGTTAGGTGTTTAACAGCGAAGCAAACAAGCATGAACCGGACAGGGCTTTCTTCAGCGTCGCTCTCCCTCCGTCCTAAGTTCCACGGCTGCAGCACCAACCATCAACAAACATTATTCTCACCACACCAACATGAGTGCAGAGGTGAGAACTGAGTGCTAGCTCAGTTGGTGTGCCCTGCGGGTGTGCAGGCCACCCGCCCAGGTTCGATGCCTGGCATCGGCACCGGGTGTCTCACCGGGAACTGCGTTTCCCTTAATAATTCCAGTTGCCTCGCACGGATATACTACCACTATAGTATCTTTCAGCCGTGTTCTTAGCCTTAGACATAGGTTGTAAGGATATGCTATATCTTTCAGCCGTGTTCTTAGCCTTAGACATAGGTTGTGTACGTGTGATATGAGTTGATGCGTGAGCTCAGATACTACAACTTGTAATCAACAGTTAAGGCAATCAAAAAAAAAACATGAGTGCAGAGGTAACACAAGAAGAGCCCAAGCATGCTTTATTATGCGTCTGCATGTTCGACCGCAGCTTTGTAGGCACAGCGTACAGTGCTGAGAGCCCAAGGGAAGCATGCCCATAACACACGGTTCAATAAAGAAGCTCGAAACTACTTGCTACAAAGGTGGCACAAGGATAACGCCATAACGGCGTCCCTAGTCCACTGACGCTGATACTGCAATAGGAGCATCGGCTTATACCCAACAAGGAACAGATCGACAGGGCTGTATCGCCCTATCGATTTTATCACGAATTAATACTACTGTTTCCAGGTGACTAGTCCTCGAACTCATGGCGCTCAGATCAGGTGGAAAGAAAGCCATGGGCCCATGGCCATTGAGTGGCCGAGAGCTTATCGCTTCCTCCTGTTTGTTCGCCACTGTCTCAGGACAAACTGGACAGCTTCCTTCAGAGTCACCTTCCGGTTTTCTTTGAAGTTCCATAGCTCCCCCACAGGATAACTGCCTTTAGATTTGTACTCGTTGATTTCAAGCAGCGCCTTTGTCACCAGTGCATAGATTTCTTCTCCATGTTCTTCTTTGAGTGCTCGAAGCTTTGCATCATCCTCGATTATCTCCTACATCACAGCATGCACCACTTAGAGTTAAGGTAGTATAACTCAATGCATGTTTACAAAATGCAAGGTATCCGTACAATTGGATAGTGATCGAGGATGCATGGTTCACTAAATTAAACAGGAAACGAAGGATACAAACAGCACTCCCCTAATGAGCTTACAGGTCAGCATCCATATCATTGCCTGTGTGCAACATCCCACTTTTCATTGTAGTCTACTTCCAAACCCACGCCCCCGCGTCGCCCCCACGCGGCGACTCGGGCGGCCAGCCCTAACCCAAGCCGCCGCCCCCTCTTCCACCTTTCTCTGGTCGCGCCGTCGCCGGAGCTGGCCGCCGGCAAGGCCGCTCGGCTGGCTGGGATGGCGGCGGCAAGGCCCTCCCTCCCTCGAGTGCAGCGGTGCGCGTGGCAACGGGCCGGCGGCCAGTCCCCTGTGCGAGCGGCGTGGAGCTCGGCCAAGAGGGCTGCCGCAGTTGCTGCGGCGCCGGCTGGTGCCCTGGCTGGCGCAGGGGATGGCGGCGGGGCTCCCCTTCTCCTCCGCGCGTTCCCTCCTCTGGTTCTTGTCGTCAGCGGTGGCATCGGCCGGGGCTGCCAATCCGGTGCTCAGGCGGTTCGATCCGATGCCGGGACGGCCGGATCCGTGCCCCTAGCTGCTGGATTTGGCCTTCCTAGGCCGAGCGGCGTGGCCGCCGCCGGCGGCGGCTGGTGCTGGTGCCGGGGGCTTGGAGGCGGCGACAGGCTGCATCTTCTCCTTCGCCTGCTCCCTCTCTTGGCCTTGGCTGCTGCTGCGATGGCAGCCGACGGTGGTTGCCGCAGCGGCAGCGGTGGTCCGTGCAGGCGCTGGGGGCGGCGCTCTCTTCTCTGCCTGCCCCTCCCCACACGGCCTTACCTGCTGCAGCGGCGGCGGCCCGCCAGGGTGGCTACGGCGGCGGCTAGGACTGTCAAGGTAGAGGTTGCAGCATCAGCAGGGGACACCGGGTTCCGGGCCTGGTGTCCGGATCCGGCGACCCCAGGGCAGGGGGCGGCGCCCGTGATGGTGGTGGCACATGCCCTATGGCTACTGGTGGCAATGTTGACAGCGACGGCAGTGGGTGCCAGAGCCGACGACGTTAGTCAGTGGCGGCCTCGGCGTGCGGCGATGTGACGCGAGCGGTGGAGTCAGGTCCGGCATTGCGTAGCCCGGTCGGAGGGGGTGGCGGCCGACGCAGCTGTGCGGCTGCTGCGTGCAGCCGGCGCGTCGACGCCCCTCTGAACGGGCTATCGTAGGGCGGCGGGACAGCAGTGTGGGCATTGAAGACTGGCAGAGGGTTCGGCTTCGCGATCCGGCGTTCCTGCTAGAGGGTTTTCGGGCGAAAGCCTTGGCGACGACGACGCCGTTGGGCGTCATTTTCCCTATTGGGGGCGTCGTGCTTCCCCTCTAGCATGTCATCCAAGGGTGAAAACCTGGTCCACTTTTGGACATGCGACGGTGGCGCCATCGGCGTCGCTCCCTTCCTGAAGGCGTCGCATTCGGATTATCGTCGCGGTTTCAACGCGGGGCGAGGGTTTGTGATTGGAAGTCGGAGCTGCTCTTCTTGAGCTTGGCAACGATGACCGGTGGCAAAGGTCGGCTTCGGACCTGTCAGGGTGTGTGTTGTGGGTGGCCTGCCACGGGAAGTCAGAGCTGCTGGCAACTTGGCTGCCATGCTTAGCAACGATGACCCATGGTGGTGTGCCATGTTTGTGCTCAGCCGCGTCGTGTGGGGTGGTTAGCCCTCGGGTGCCTTTTCTGGCAGCTCATCTGGCTAACCTTCTTGTACATAATTATTCTTTCGACTTAATTGAGCGGCAGAGCTCCTGCCTTTGTTTCAAAAATATCATTGCCTGTATATGACCGCAAGTAGTTACAACTGAAACATAAGGTATCCCTCCCCCCCCCCCCACCCACCCCCACCTCCCTCCTGTTTCTTCTTCTTCTTCCTTTTTTTTGGGGGGGGGGGAGGTGGGGGGATCTGAAGTAACAACTTCTACTTGACAGGATATGATTATTCAGTAACTCAATTATACTCCGTCCCACAATAAGTGCAGTTCTACGATTATTTGAGTAGATCAGTGTTATTAGGAAATGACATATATGCCCCTATAAAAAGTGTCCCAACATGCAATGGTTGTTCTATGAAAACAGAGGGAAAAGGGCAACAAAGCCCTCTAGGGCTAGGTGGCGCACAAGCTAGAAACACTTATTTTGAGATAAATTTTGAAACTAGAATCGCACTTATTGTGGGACGGAAGGAGAAGGCTACAAAGCTAGGGACATGTATGGAAGTAGCTAAAAGTGAAGACTCGTACCATCTCCTTTCCATCAACTGTGACAACCCTAAAAGGGTGCCAGTCAGGATTTTTTATTTCAGCCTCCCACTTTGAACAAAGAAAGGCAGCAGTAACTTCTGCATCTTCTGTATGCTCCTTTTGGCATGCCTTTGAAAATGCTTTCAGATCAAGCTCTCCCATTCTCTTGATTCCTATAAGTGCCTGCCCACCTGAAAGATCAAGCAAGCCCTGTGGAGCATGCCGCAGAACAAAAGATGAATAACCATGAAATCTGATGGACAATATTAGTCACATAGATCTTATTAGTGAAACACCATACATTTTCTAGCTCTTTGCGAGCTTCTTGCAGTTCAATGTTGCTTTTGCTTTCTTTGATAACCAGAGTTTGGTTAAGTGACTCCATTCCATCCAGTTCATCTATCTTTTCTTGCAATGCCTCACTCAGTTCATTAATTTTATTCTTTGACGCTGAATCTTCATCACCTGGCATATGCTCCATCACTTTTAGTTTGCCCTTCAACTGCTGTATTTCTAATTCAAGCTTTTGTTTTGCATCCAATTGTTGTTCCAACATCAGAATCTTCTTTAATGCAGCATGTTTCTCTCTCTGTAGTTTCCATACAGTAAGACTACCATAGGACACATTGTTTAAAACCTACAACAACATATCATAGAAGGGGGAGCCAAGATACATACTTTTTGTTCTTCCACAAGCTTCAGCACATTCTCATCAGCTTTCTGCTGCTCCAATGTTGCCAATTTAAGATGACTCGATTTGATAGCATTCTGAGTTCAAGCAAAAACAAAACACATATTTGCATGGATATTTCTAACTGATACAACCTTATCAAAATGGAAGATATGAAGAATACTAATATGAAGTTCTTAAAAGAAAAGAAATATCATCTAACATGTCTCAAACTAATATGACACTAAGGAAATCAACTCTTTCCATTCTTTTAAAGAGGGAAAGATGAAAAGATGGAAGAAATCACACACCTTCTGCTTCTCCTGCTCAAGGTTCCTTCTGTCATAATCACTTTTCGCTGCAAGCTCATCAAGTTGCTTGGATCTCACATCAAGATCATTCATTTTTGCCTCAAGTTCAGAACGCAGCTTTTGATTCTCATCAATGATCTTCTGAGAATGCCTGCGAGCTAGCTGCTGCATCTTGCTAATTTCTGGTAATGGTTATGCTTATTAATTGATCTTTCAAATGAAACTTCACAGCTGCTGATGATAGAAAACTGGAAATACAACTAGACCCGTGTGAAAAAAAAAATAAGTAGCAAAAAGAATAACATAAACCTTTGTTGTATGACTGGAGAAGTTGTTCCCTTTGCCCCATCATCTTCTCAAGTGATGCAGTTGTCTCACTGTATTTGCTTTCAAGTTCCTGTAAGTACCTATTTTTTACCTCAATTTGGTTAGCCAAATTAGCAACAAGCCTGTCAGTTTTACGTGCTCCTTCCTTTGCAAGATCATTGACAGACTTCAAGTCGCCATTTTTTCTCAAGTGGTCTGCTATTATTCCTGGAGAATTGTAATCTTCAGCCCGCGCAAGCCATCCATAGAGCTCGGATCCTTGATTCTTTTTTCCAGTCCAGTCCTTCTTACCGTATCCTCCTGCCGCGAAGTGACTTTCGAAGGTACGTGCATTTCTGAAACCATTCCAGTCCTTTCCAAACTCAACAATAGCATTTCCAGTATGACCTCTAAAAGTCCATAACGGGATGACCTTCAGTGGGCAAAAGTGTGATAGTTGCTCCTTCAAACGATTTCCACTTTCTCCAATTTGGCGTCCATCCTTCCATTCAGTAGGCACATTAACTAGGACGCCCATCCAGGGCCACACAAACTTCTCATCTCTGTTCTGAAGAGGTTGTGGCTCCACAGGAATTACATGTGGCCGTGGTTCAGGTGATTTAGCAAGATCATTCTTCAAATATTTGAAGAGGGAACGATGGGCTGCTTTTTCTTTTGCCTTCCGATTAGGTGCTGCACTTACTCCTGAGGCATGCTGAACCAGACTACTTTTGCTGTAATTATTCTTCTTCTTGCTACTACAGAAGAGACAACTGTAATTTTCTCCATTCTTCTTTACCTTTAAATCTCCTGACATCAGTCTTGCATAAATTTTTCCTTCATAATCATCAATCTCAGAATCGCTGATTTCTGTATCTTCGTCAGAACTATGATCCATTTTCAAAAGGGGAAGGAAATATAGACAACCTAACCAGAAAAAAATAAATAAGATTGAGAACATAATACTTGAGTCTATTTTTTGAACTAATTTTCATTATGAAATACGAATGAGCACTTGGCAAAGAGAACAGCAAGCATGGAACACTGACATACTATCATGCAAGGGGGACGGGCTGACCCATTCCCGAACACGCCGCTCCTAGATTGAGCACACGGTTCGGAGCGGGCTGACCTCAACAGGAAGAGGGCCCAAAGGGTCAGAACCCTGTTGACCACAATTGACCCCCCTAGGGTCGCCCCGCTCATGAGTGGTGGCGTCCGCTCCCCTCCGCCTCGCTTGCGACCTCCCCGCTCGTGGCTGAAAAGAGATGCAGTAGCCGATGCCCATGCAGATGCAGGCGCTAGCGATGACCCCGACCACCGAAATCACCACCGAACATGTCCAAAGGGTGCCTACTTAAACCCTCCCGATCCCTGAGACCCTGCAGATCCAAAACATGCTTCGTTTTTCTTTCTAGATGCCGCGTTGGTTCCGATTAGAGGATTAGTAGAGATGCTAGGTTTTCATTTCTGGATTTTTTGGTGGATTTTACAGCTTTCTTTGAAGTGGATCCACCACCTTGGCACCTTCACCATTGTCAGGGAACCCTCAAGAAAGCAAACTGGAATAAAAATCTTTACACTTCCTTTTGAAGTAATATCTTGCTTGGAATCATCTAACAACAATGTGGTGTCAAGTCTGGTTCGATTATTCTTGATTTCAGTTTGGGTAATTTTTTTTTTAACTGTAAGTCATGTTGTATAAAGGCAGGTTAGCAAGCTGCCATGAATTTATATTGTGGTAATGCTCTCAGCTATTAGCAGATTGTAACTTGTGTGGGGGAACACAGCTTTATTCTGATAGGTTACTTTGAGCATGTGTAGTGAATTTCTGAAGCACCTGCACTTTGTTGGTTTCATTAAGGATTTGTAGCATGTATGAATTATTGTTTCTACTAGTTGGCATGCAACTCTGTTTCTCCTGGCAAGAACTCTGAAAAAATGTGCACGCGCCGACAGATCAGAGCCTCGAGGATCAGACCAAAACAAAGGGCATGTGTTTCACATCGCCATGCATTATAGCAGGCTATGTTAGAGTAATCCTTGTGTTTACCACCTATCTAGCTAGTATTAATTGTATTCTGTCCTAATTAGCTAGCTGCGGACTTCCCTAGGTCGGTTGCCCTATTCTTAGACAGTAAGGTAGATACGCAGGGTGTCAGACAAGTGGCCAAATTGATCAAGTGCATGTACTTACACCCATTGTAAGTGTAGGTCGGGTTTCCTTTCTTAGCTAAGCTAGTAAGTGCTACTGTCTCTGACAGCAAGTAGTAGTAGTCATTTTAGAGTTTGCTTGTGCTGTATTACATCTGTAGAAACAGCAGGTCAGTTCTACAAAACCGACTCACCTGTACTATATGTGTATAGATATGGAACGCGAGTTGGTTTTGTACCATATCCATACATATATAGGTTGTCTATATTTCCCTCTGCTCCCTGGTTAGACAACCAATCATAAACAGCAGGTCAGTTCTACAAAATGTGTCGCTTCCTATTTTCAGAAGGAGAAAGAGGGAGTGTTCCAGCAACACATTTTTCAGCAGTCAAAAAATAGGAAGCCAGAAAACTATGAATCCAAATTCAACACTCTCAGCTTGGCAATATGCAAACAATTAGTGGGCCACATTGGCAAACAATTAGTGGCTCAGATAGCATAGCTGCTCCACACACACTTTCATAATGTCCCGTTCAACAGTAATACAGTATCTTACTCTGATAAACCTGCTAAAATTGGATAGCTGGTTAGCAGGAGCTAGCTTTCAAGTAATGATATTTCTGACGTTAACTTCAGGCTTTCAGTTGTGATTCTGTCATGCGACAACAGAACAGGGAGGGGAGATCCCTGATCTAGCATGGAATTGGAATCAAACTGGTCCAGACTTGGTGATCTCCCTCCATTCTAAGCTAATTCATTAAACAAAAATATAGAGCTGACCTCAGGATTTACTACACACTTTCGCTGCTTGCGGCTATCTGGATGGCAGCCCCCTCACCTTTTGTCCTGCCTATTCAGCTCCGGACACATCACCTCGCTGCTACGATGAGCACCATCTATGTTGAGAGCCCCAGAGCACAGCACTCTCCTCCGCATCCTAATCCGTGGTGAGACACAGCTGTAGAAGGCTCCCCTCAGTGCTACACTTTCTTGTTCCTTTTTATGCAATTTCTAGATGAGCCCTCAACTAGTCATCCATTGCTGTTAGCACAGTTCAGCTCCTGTAATGTGTATCCATCTATGGATTGTTCGATCTGATGAATTAATTGATAAAAGTAAGAATAGAAAATACAACAGTAATCAATCATTGTTCCTCTTGCCGTGGCATCTGTTTGTTGTTGGTTGTGACATCTCTGTCTTGCTCCTAGGTAGTAGTATGATGATACACTATACTTCTTTGGCAGGCTTTCAGTTATCAACTTATCATAGTGCTAGCATGGTCGCAAAATTTGGAGACTACTTCACAGCATATGCCGATGTGCGTTTTCGGGAGTTTGGTGATAGGGTGGACAACCGTCCTGGAACCAAATCCTTGCTTAAGGTGTACTCCTTGTGCATTTACGCATCGACAGTTTCAGCTGATGGTATCCAGGCAACAGAAAGAGTCTGCTATTTCTTGTTTTTGGTAGCTATGTAATGTTGTCTTGAATTCAGCCAGTGGCAGAAGATGGATAAAAAAATGTGTCCAGAGTCAGAAAATTGGAGAAACACCTCACACCCTAAATGGGGCAGAGGGTGTGACCTTTCATATATATAGCCGAGTAGGATTAGGTTTACAAGAATACGACAACACCTAGTCAAATGCAATGAGTCAGCTATATGCATCTCTAATAAAATGAGCTTCCAGTTACTTGATTAATGCTAGTTGTATCAGAGTCATGTGAGCTTTCTGATGTCAATGTGGAAACCCTTCAACTTGGACAGTATCTATCTTCCATTCCTAACTGATTTTTTTATTAGATAACAGACCGCTTGGTCCAGCTTTTATTCAAAGCCGATGAAACAGTTCTTTCTTCACTAACGGATTGATATTGGTAACATGTTTTGTGAGCTTTAATCCTCAGATATCTCAAGTGAGCTCTTACTAAAGAGTAAAGAAGGCTCTTGGCAAGTTGGACTCCATTGCTGAGAAGGTCAATGGCCATTGTTTAAGCTCGGTTGTCGGAACACATTTAGGAATGGCTGCATGAAAATACTCTCAAGAGCAGACTTCACTAGCCTTCCTGAGGATAGTGGTCACTGACCAAATCTTTCATGTTTACGCAAGGAAATGTTACATGTACTGGCTATGATTGTTCGATATTTCTTCACGAGCTTTTGTAGATAGCTCCTGGTTCCAAGAGACAAGTGTTGTTGTAGGAGATCTGCTAACATTTTGATCAAATCCAGTTGGTGTTAAAACTGCATGGCTTACTAACATTTTTATCAAATCCTTGTTGAAGAATCTGTAATTTGTTAATCTTTGTTCAATACTAGCTTTTTATAATTTTATTTATTTTCTCTTCTATATTTAGTCATTGAGTGTGCGGTGTGATTTGCCTGCATAGATAAGTTGAAAGCAACACGATCGAGATCGCAGCAATATCTACTTGCTACTTTCAGGTCTGTTGCTCTGTTTGCAAACTTCAGCGCGAAGACAGTCCTTAAAGAAACGGTGAAGAGGATCAAACCTCGATGCCCACCGATCTTCATTGCCAGAAAAATTAAACGGGCGGGTTGACCCCAGCAGGGGCGGATCCAATAAAGGGACATGGTTGTACACATGTACACCCAATAATTTTTGCAAAAACTTCGAAGTTAGGAGGCGTGTCAAATAGCTAAATAGCTTTAGGTTAGGGTTTCGATGCTCAGCTTCGCACAGCATAAGGGAAGGGAAGAGAAGGGGTGGGAGTACCTGGTGGGTGCTCGTCGCCGGCGAAGAGACCAACGAAAGCCTCAGCACCTGGCCTAGGGCGGCGGCGGCCCAACAGTCGTCAGAGCGAGAGGGTAGCGAGCGAAAGATGAGATTGCTGAAGGTTTAGGACTAGCTGGATCTAAGTTTCTAGGGGAGAACGACGCCTCGCATGCGATCGGCTCGCTGGATAAGGATGTGTAGCGGTGCCCCCGACTCAGGGGAGATTTAACTTATTGCCACGGATAGCACTCCTTCATTTATCAGTTTTACACGGACATCTACATATTTGCCACACGAGACAGTAAAACTCTTACGTATTTGTCACTTTTGCTGACATGGCACGCCACGTAGTCAGCCAGCGTGTTTGCTACACGAGACAGTAAAACTCTTACGTATTTGCCACTTTTGCTGACATGGCACGCCACGTAGTCAGCCAGCGTGGCAGCATCTCTCAAGACCACTGATGTTTCTCTTCCTCCGCTCACTAACACATGGGTCCCACAAGTCAGGTTCTTCTTCAACCTTTGGCCACGGGAGAAGGAGGCAAGCACGTTGAGGCCTAGGCCGCCGCATGCGCACAGGCTGCCCAGGTGGCACGCGTCGAGGCCGCCGCAAGCGCACAGGCTGCCAAGGCCGCACCCGCGCCGCGGCCGCCCAAGCCGTTGTGCCCATGGCTGCCGTGCGTCCAGGCTGCCCAGGCCGCACGCACGGAGATGGAGGAAAAGCTCGCCGCCGCCTGTGGTGCCGCCGCTGCCGCACTGTCCTGGCGTCACACTGGGCGGCCACGCGTGCCCGTGCTGCCGCCGCTGCCGTTCAGAACGCGTAGCGCTGCACCAGACGCCGGAACACAGGCTCCGTGAGCCCCGTGACTCCACCGTGAGCCTACGAATGCTTGCCCTCAAGTACGTACACAACTACACATGCAGACATGCTCCAACCATGAGATTTTTTTTTGAACTTCTCCAACCACGAGATGGGATCTCACGTTCTCACGCACGGACTCTCATCACCTTTCCGCTCATTAATAATGCATAGGGAGATCTGGACCAAGCGTCGAAGCGGATGGACGGCATCGTGGTGTTCGACGACGAGAACAACATCCTTCATACGTAGCTGTTCCACGAGGCTCTAACCACGGCCGCCGTGCCCGTTGCCATCATGGACGAGCAAGACGGCACCAGCGCGAGCCCTTTCTCCAGGCGTCATCGTTGTGCGACGTGCGGAGGGGATGCTGGTGGGCTAGCACGTCTCTGGAGGAGACCGTGCTACCGGCGAAGTGGAGCGGCAGCGACATGCTGCTGTCCAGCAGGCTGGAGTCCGCCGACTTCGTGGACAAGCAGGTAGGCTGTCCAGAAGGCTGGACTTGGTGTGCGTCCGCCCTGTGCTAGGCCGGCTTCCACTCGGGGGCAGAACTCGGTCACTGGCGCGGGGCGAGGAGATGCGGGGAGGACGGGCGCAGGGAGGGGCGTCGTCGGAATGGAGCGAGCTCGCCGGCACAGGACGAGGAGAGGCGGGAGCGCCGTTGGTCGCGCACCCAGGCCGCGCACCCAGGCCTCACGTCGAGGTTGCCACACCCGCCCAGGTTAGTTCGACGTGGCCGGGCCTCTGTAGTTTGCATGAGCTGAGGGCGACCGGAGGTTGAAGGAGATAACGACTTGTGTGGCCCACATGTCAGCGAGTAGAGGGAGAGAGAAATAGCAGTGGTCTTGAGAGGCGCTGCCACGCTGGCTGACTGCGTGGCGTGCCATGTCAGCAAAAGTGGCAAATACGTAGGGATTTTACTGTTTCGTGTGGCAAATATGTAGGTGTCTACGTAAAACTGGCAAACGGATGAGTGACATCCGTAAGGATGGCAATAAGTTAAATCTCCCCCGACTCAGGGTCACACTCAACCTCCCCACTTAGACTGACCGCACCGCTGACCTGCAAAGGGACCGGTACGCCAGCGATAGCGTACTGCGCTCTTGCACCGCTCACCTGCAAAGCCTCCGGTATGGTACCGGCTGCACAGGAACCCGCTAAACCCAGCGCACGCAGGATGCCACGGTAAACACTGTAGCTACGAGAGAGAGAAAGTTAGTGGGAGAGAGAAAGAGAGAGGGAGAGGAATAAAATATGGAATAGTGGGTATAGAGTATGGGATAGAGATAATATGAGTGCGAGATAAATGAGTATAGAGTAGAGAATTTTGATGACTAGGATAGAATATTCATTTTTAGAGATGAAAATAGAGGTGGACGATTGCGGAGCCTTACCCCCGACAAGGATGCTTCACTTGGACGTGCCCTCAGTCAGAGATGACCCCGAGATTCCAGGTACCGTTTGCACTGCTCTCTCCGTTTTTTTTTTACTTTTAGACATCGTGTTTGCCGTTCGTCTTATTCAAAAATTTTATACAAATTATAAAATAAATAAATCATTATTAAAGTATTTCTAATAATAAAATAAGTCATAACAAAATAAATAATATTTATATAAAAATTTTGAATAAGACGGATGGTCAAATAAGATGTCTAAAATTCTAAAACGACACCTTTTTTTTTTTTAGACGGAGGGAGCACATGAAAAAAAAAAAAGACGGAACCACCCATGCGTGATTGAGCTTCATCGATTCCGTGTACACCTCGATCGGATGGAAAGTCCGACACTGCCCACATATGCCAAAAACCTCGTGTAGAGCGAGACATCGAATGGGAACTTGTAGCTCTTGCTCTTCGATCTCTGCACGCCTGCGCATTGCAGCGGAACTCACTCTTATCCCTGGGCAACAGCAGAAGAGAGGACGCCCTGCTCGAACTTCGGAGCTTGTCTACATTGCCGCCCACTACTGAGATCGACATGGAGGCAGACAACACCTCGATTTTCAAGTGGCGAATCACGGAATACTCAACCCGTCCATCGAGTTTTAACATTTACAATTGTCGATACGCATACGCAAAATGATTAGTATATGTTCCCAGGCCTTAAACAAGGGCTACAACCGCTACACTCTGCAAAAAAAGAGCGTATGGCGAGGACGACAGACGCCCTGCACGGCTGAAATCCTTCGCATCTAACGAGCAGAGCTGAACCGATGGCCAAGAGTGCATCGGTCATCGTAGCCAGATCCCAGAGGCAGCACCAAATTAGCAAAACACGGAAATTTTAGTAATATAGGATAGGATGAAAGATAGAGTTGATCCAAACCAGGTAACGGAAATACAAAGGTTCATAAAAGGTTTGCTGCAACTTCCAGGGCAGCTTATTAGTACAGTACATACTAGCAGTACCAAAGGTTCAAGGAACAGCGTGCTAGGCAATGCATCTTGCGCCCGAACGCTGGACTTACTGGCAAGCGGCTCTTCCCAATTCCCATACCAAGGTTACACGATCCATCGATGTATACCATTGTAGGTTCTTGTTTTTGTAGGCGCATACGCACCCGGTCTATATGACAGACCCATCCTTGATGGTTGCATTTTTCAAGATCACCACAATCCCAGACCTTATGTAGTACCCTTCTTCAGGGTGATCAGCCTCTTGGATGCCCTGTCACAAAGAGTGGAACAACCCATGGTCACAACACCAGCGTTGGAATGGATAGATTAGCACACAAGTTTCTGCGCCCATGTAGGTGCGCTCGCTCACCTTACTGTTTGTGATCACCACGTTCTTCCCAATCCTAGCATTCATGTCAATGATACAGTTCCTGAAAATTCATCAGAGGATACCATCAGGTGTCAGTGAGAGTGATATTTGGGAACTACCGTGGTTGTCATATACAATGTTGTCCCACATCCACGCTCACCTTATCTTTGTGTTCCCTCCTATTCCAACTGGGACCTTCCCAGCTAACAGTAGCTTTGAAGTTTCTTCTTCAGTTTCATAGATGTCCGCTCCCATCATCACACAGTCCTGTTGTCATCAGAAAGCGCAATAACAAAATGAAGCACCACCAATTTGCAACAGTACCAAAAAACAGAAGAAACTCTATAGATCTGGGTTCAATATTCTTCTTGTATTCATGTCGTGGTAATCTGGGCCTCTGGGGTTGGGTGGGATGTATAGTAACAACAAGAATTGGGGTGTTCACGTGTTTAACAGATTGAATATTATATCAATACTAGAAGCTGGAGGAATCTTCAGTTTTACGAAAAACACAAAAAGGATTTTGATGAACCTGTCGGGTCCAGAATCTTATATGAAACCACTTCTGTGTGATTTTGTGATCCCTGGTGTTGAGTAGATTGCAGTTGCACTAATTGTGGTGACTCGAATCAAATTTGATGCAAGAGAATGTATAAAACATCAGCATACACATTGGCAGAGATGTACCTTGAGTTCACATCCATAGCTGACACGTGAGCAGACTCCAATCACAGAATGCTCGATGCTGCATTCTCTCAGTAAGCAACCATCTGAGATAGATGTATCTTTGATCTGCGGAGGAGAAAAACAAGCCTTCAAGTATGCGAAACTCCTGCTCTGAGGTAACAATTGTGCTCCATAAGACCTATACCTTGCACTTGTCCAATTGTGTCGGAGGCAAGTACCGGGGTGCAGTGAAGAAAGGTGTTTTTGGATCATAAAAATCAAACTTGGAAAGCTGAAGAGAGAAACATATTAGGTGAATTTGTGTTTAGATTCTAGTTAAATGATAAGTTAACTGAAGAACAATAGAATGGAACTAAGACGCTCTGACACACTTTCTATGCATTGAATTTCAGGTTATATATATATATATATATATATATATATATATATATATATATATATATATATATATATATATATATATGCAGTACAGAATACATATATGACAGAATACCTGCTCAGTGAGGGCCAAGTTTGCATCAAAGAATGATTTGATTGTTCCAACATCCTCCCAATAGCCCATGAAAATGCATGCCTAACACAATATGTAAAGTGTATTGTTAGTCTGTATGATGCATGGAAGCAAAAATACATAAATCGTGCATTGGTAAATAAAAACAAGTGGAAACTGGAAAGAAAAACAACTTTTTGACATGAAGACTTTACAGTTTAAAGAACACATACTCCAAACAGATCAGACTTACCTGCACACTATAATCTACTACAGCTCTTGGGAGGATTTCAGATTCAAAGTCATGTAATTGAGCATATTTTGACCTAAGAATTGACACTGTTAGAAGGTAAACTAGGACTTGCATAGAAATAAATCACAGGAAAGTGATTACTTGAGAAGGTCTAAAAGTGCATCTTTCTTGAAGACATAAATGCCCATTGATGCGATGTACGGATATTTCTGTGCATCAGCTATAGCATAGCTGAGGAAGTTGGTATCAACTCTCTGCAACATCAGTAGCTATTAGCTTTGGTGTCAGATTCTACAGCAAAATAGATAATCATTTCTGAATAAGCGAGGTATAGATGATCCATGGAAAGAACTAAAAGAAGGGTCATCTCAAGAAACAAAGGAACACAAAAGAACTGGATTACACAAGGAATTTCTGACCATAGAATTCAAATCAGCACCCTTTGGTTTCTCAAAAAATTGAAGTACACGTCCAGTATGATCAAACTTCACTAGCCCATTGTTAGAAGCTCGGCTTCCCAAAGGAAAAAAAGGAAAGCAGATTAGACCATGTGCATCTTGTGTTGGATAACTAGATGACATATTCATATTACGATGATATAAACAATTGATTTACCTCTCATGAACAGGAGCACATGACATAGTGATGTCAGCATTGTCCTTGACATGTTTCTGGAAATAATGCATGCCAAAAATAGTTGGTTAATCCAAAATCATAACATACGTGAAACATGAGGAACAGGAGAACACCATACCTGCACAAGTTCCATGTAATTCATCCGATGAAGCTGATCGCCACTCAAGATTACAATGTGCTCAATAGCTTTGTGATTGTAATAATCCTAAATAAGTACAGGAGAACCCTTTGTAACAGTGCTACAAGAATGAGTGAATGGTCATCCATAAACAAGAAAATATCAACTACCTCGAGTATCCAGATAAATTTTCTGATAGAGTCTGCTGTACCCTGGAACCATCCAGCAGGCTCTTCGGGCATTTGTGTAGCCGCTAATACCTGCATGTTGGAACAATTAGTTTTTCACTTAATCACTTGTCCGGAACTACGGATCAATAATTTGCCCCATTCAATGGAACATTAAGGCAAAGTAATGGCGTAAATGGTAGAAGTCTATAGTGTTTTGAACCACAATGCCTTTGGATCTAAACTTCTAGAGAAGAATCTTGGCATCTCTTTATTATTCTCTCCACACAAAGTTACTCCTACTTACACATCAACAAGATGAGGTAAACTACCTGTACAGATCCATCAGCAAAGTTGATCCCGCCTCCGAGGTATGTACGATGAATATGGCGGTTAAGCGAAGTAGAATTGAACTGACTCATCACAAATATCTTATTTATACCACTGTTGAAGCAGTTACTCATCGGGATATCGATAAGCCTGTAACATCCTCCAACAGGAACCTAAGTAGTGCACCAGATAAAAAAATGTATGAAAGTGACGACTTTACGAACATCTGGACCAAAAATAACTTCTAAGAAATTTTGACTGAAAATCTCCCAAAAAAATATAATTTTTTAACTGGCTGTCTTACATACCACTTAAATTATGGTTCAATTGTGTATCTTGAAAATGAGAAGAATCCACTAAATATTGTAGAAAACTAAGATAAATTCGAAATGTACAGTCTGTATAATACTATAATAGAGTAATCAACGTTGGATGTTCAGTGTTATCTCTTACAGCAGGCGTAGCTCTTGTGCTTGTCAGAGGAAAGAGCTGAGATCCAGTGCCTCCGCCCAAAATGATAGCAGATACACGGTTTGCATCAGCATAACTTTTTCTAGAGGACTGTGTTTGAAAATGCTGCAAATATGGGGCCCAGAGTTAGATTACTTAATCCTAGATAAGTACACAAGTAGTACATTTATACATGCCATTAAACAACAATTCAGGAAAGACTACAGTGGTGAGTGGTCTAAGAGTTGCAGGGTTTTTTTTTTTTTGAATACAACTAAGAGTTGCAGTTATATATGTAATGCGAAGTAGAAAGAACTATTATAAGATATCATAGCAATGATTTGTTATATCATGCAGCAACTCTAAGGTCTATTTCCATAAGTTATTCGTGCAATAACCAAGAATTCCCTTTTCCTGAATGCAGTGAAGCCACAGTTCCCAGATTTCATACAATTAAGATGACCCTATTTGAACAAATCTTTACAATAATCAGTCCAACAGAAGTATAGTAGAACTCCCTCGAAACACAAAAAGTACAGTAAATTTCCCTTGAAAAGACAAATGTACAGTAAACCACCATGTAAGATTAAAAATTGAGTTGGATACTTACAAGAGTTTCAGGACAAGCATCTGAGGTAAGAATACATTGTGTAGTTGCAGCAACTCTACCACCAAAGCACCTATTCCTCAAAGCTTTCTCCTGCTTGCTGCCCCCAATACTTAATCGTTCCGATCTGTCAATCCCACCACCCTCACAAGATCTTATCGGGTGAGGACCTGAGTTCGCATCCAATGCTAGTGCAAACTGCATATCTCCTCCAACTACTAGACACCTGCAACTCAAATAAATGAGTAGCAATTCTTTTACAGCAAGGGAACATTTACTATGAATTGAACATTTAAGTAATATATGTTTGCGCTACAATATGACATCTTATGACCAAACCGAGATTTACTACTTCCATAAAACTGGACTCATGAAGAATGCTCCTCAAGCAAAATAACCAAAGCAGATCTCCTTCCCCCATGGACAAAAATCACATGCCAATAAAATGCTTTTAGAATGAAAAACAGAACTTTGATGCAACTAGGCATATACCTTGCAGTATATTGTTGGCAAGAATGGAGCAATTCTATACAAAGCCACCTGTATAACGTCAGATGCATTTGCAGAGTGCATAGATGATAGCATCTCACCCTCTTTCCACTAATACTTCCCAATTACGAATTAAGCTAACAAATAAAGATGGCAAGGGAATGTATACTTACAACAGAACACGAAGGTGGCTGCAAGATCGAAATCGCACTTGCCTCCCCAAGTGTTCTTGTGGCTCCAATTGCTGCCTGTGTCTAATTGCGGTGCTGTTGATGTGCTTATATAGAGTGGGAGGAGGGCATACAGGTGGTGATGGACTGTGCAAAGACATCAACAACCATGAAAAAGCCTGGATGCTTTGGCGTTACGTCCACGTACAGAAATGAAAAGGAGTTCACATTTCTTGCAAGTGCAAGTACCGTGAAAGAGGCTAGAAGCTTTTGGTTTTATGTCCACGCACAGAAACAAAGGTTCACATTTCTCGCAAGTAATCGACAGACTCACGCAGCCAACCATCATTAGCATTCCAATTTTGCCCTTGGCCTTTGGTATAAACATAATAGAAGCCATTTATTAATTTTGAAAAATACTCTCATAGGTTCCTACTTCCTTTTTGAAATTCACATTTAATGAAGATGCATTGGTACTGTGCACGAGCTCCCTAGGTGCAGGACATATTTTTCAAACAATAAATAACTAAAGAGTAGGAAGATGATCCGCTGGCCAATTAATAGATGTGCATATTGGTATGCCTATCAACAACAACAACAACAACATAGCCTTTTGTCCCAAGCAAGTTGGGGTAGGCTAGAGATGAAACCCAAAAGAGACGAGAAACAGGGAGACACATAAAGGGACATAAAGGGCACAAGACAAAAAGAGATCACGGTTCACGCACGTTGATTGCTAATCTCCAAGATCACGGTTCACGGTTCAGGCATATTGGTATGCCTATGGGTGTTTATAAACTCTTAATGATTTTTATGAGCAGAAAGGGCAAGAAAATAAACAGACACGAGAGAGAGGTGATGGTGGGTGCCTGGGTGGAGATGCCATCATAAAGCAGACAATTGTGTGTTGAAGCTGTTTCTCAGTAAATAACTTTGGCGTGCGGCTTTCCCCTCAACAGACTAGATGATACTTCCAAAATGCACAGCCGTGGTTTGTACCTTTCTGTAACCCGTTCATAGTTTTAGACACCTTTCTTCCAGAAGAATTTGCGTGCAAACAACATATTGAAGGTGTTTGAGTTGGCAACATTTTCCACGGTACACATGAAACCTTTCAGAAATAACTTTTTTTTGAGCTGTCACTAATGCTTGTAAGCTAGTAGTTTCCACAAACGTTCATGCAAGATAAACTAACAGAGAGCGATATTGGTTTCAGATAACGCCAAAGTGCCTTTGAGGACATACGCCGCATGGCTCTCCCTCTTATGATTACCATTTTCCAGATTACCTTCCCTCCCCAGGGAAAAAAACCATCAGATACTCCCTCCGATTGTAGATGTATCCATGTAGGTTGTTTTCAGGGGCAGAGGAAAGGAGAGGCCAAGGGGAGCCAAAAAAAACCTATGCTAGGTGCACCCCTCTTAGGTATTTCACCACATTATTTGTTGAACAAAAATGATTTTGCACCCTCAATAGTTCAACCACCACCCAACAACAACAACAACAACAACATAGCCTTTTGTCCCAAGCAAGTTGGGGTAGGCTAGAGATGAAACTCAAAAGAGACGAAAAACAGGGAGACACATAAAGGGACATAAAGGGCACAAGACAAAAAGAGATCACGGTTCAGGCACGTTGATTGCCAATCTCCAAGCGCTCCTGTCCATAGCTAAATCCTTGGAGATATTCCACTCCTTAAGATCTCTCTTAACGGACTCGTCCCAAGTTAGTTTAGGTCGACCTCTACCGCTCTTTACATTATCGGCCCGCTTTAGAACTCCACTACGCACCGGCGCCTCAGGAGGCCTCCGTTGGACATGTCCAAACCATCTCAACCGATGTTGAATCAATTTCTCCTCAATTGGTGCCACCCCAACCCTATCCCGAATATCGTCGTTCCGGACTCTATCCCTCCTTGTGTGCCCACAACACCAACGCAACATACGCATCTCTGCTACACTCAATTGCTGGACATGTCGCCTTTTTATAGGCCAACACTCAGCACCGTATAACATCGCCGGACGAATCACCGTCCTATAGAACTTACTTTTCAGCTTCTGAGGCACCCTTTTGTCACACAGGACGCCAGAAGCTTGACGCCATTTCAACCAGCCGGCTGAAATTCTATGCCTAACATCTTCATCAATGTCTCCATCCTTTTGTAGCATCGACCCTAAATACCGAAAAGTATCCTTCTTGGTCATCACTTGCCCATCGAGGCTAACGTCTCCCTCCTCATGCCTAGTCGCGCTGAAATCGCACCTCATGTACTCGGTCTTAGTCCTACTAAGTCTGAACCCTTTCGACTCTAACGTGTGCCTCCATAGTTCTAACTTCCTATTAACCCCTGCCCTACTGTCGTCAACTAGCACCACATCATCAGCAAAGAGTATACACCAAGGGATATCACCTTGTATGTCCCTTGTGACCTCATCCATCACCAAAGCAAATAAATAAGGGCTCAAAGCTGACCCCTGATGCAGTCCTATTTTAATTGGAAAGTCACTGGTGTCGCCATCACATGTTCGGACAAACGTCACCACATCCCCGTACATATCCTTGATGAGGGTAACGTACTTAGTTGGGACTTTGTGCTTTTCCAAGGCCCACCACATGACATTTCTCGGTACTTTGTCATATGCCTTCTCGAGGTCAATAAAGACCATGTGCAAGTCCTTCTTCTGCTCCCTATATCTCTCCATCAATTGTCGTAATAAGAAAATCGCCTCCATGGTCGACCTACCAGGCATGAACCCAAACTGATTTTGGGTCACATGTGTCACTCTCCTTAGGCGATGCTCGATAACCCTCTCCCAGAGCTTCATCGTATGGCTCATCAACTTAATCCCACGGTAGTTAGTACAACTTTAAACATCTCCCTTGTTCTTGAAGATAAGTACTAATATACTTCTCCTCCATTCTTCAGGCATCTTGTTAGACCGAAAAATAAGGTTAAAAAGCTTAGTTAACCATATTATCGCTCTGGCGCCTAGGTATCTCCACACCTCAATGGGGATAACATCACAGCCCATCACTTTACCTCCCTTCGTCCTCTTCAAAGCCTCTCCGATCTCTGCCTCCTGAATTCTCCTCACAAAGCGTCTGTTGGTATCGTCAAATGAGTCGTCCAACTCAAGGGTAGGACCCTCATTCTCCCCATTAAACAGCTTGTCGAAGTACTCTCTCCATCTGTCCTTGATCTCCTCATCCTTCACCAAAAGTCGATCTGTCCCATCCTTGATGCATTTTATTTGGTTGATGTCCTTTGTCTTCCTCTCGCGGATTCTAGCCATCCTATAAATGTCCTTCTCCCCTTCCTTCGTGCCTAGCCGCTGATAAAGGCCATCATACGCCTGACCTTTTGCTACACTCACAGCTCGCTTTGCAACCCTCTTCGCTATTTTATAGCCCTCGATGTTGGTTGCACTCTTGTCATGGTGGAGACGCTTGAAACACTCCTTCTCCCTAATAGCCCTTTGCACCTCGTCATTCCACCACAATGTGTCTTTCGCTTCCCATTTGCCTCCCCTACTCACGCCAAACACTTCCGAAGCCACCTTCCGGACACATGTTGCCATCTTTAGCCACATGTCGTCGGCATCTTCTCCTTCTTCCCAAGGCCCCTCGTCTAGCATCCTCTCCTTAAACGTTTGCGCTACTTCCCATCTAAGCTTCCACCACTTCGTTCTCGCAATCTTGGCCCGTTTGTCCCGGTGGACACGTACCCGAAAGCGAAAGTCCGCCACCACAAGTTTATGTTGAGGGACAACACACTCCCCAGGTAACACCTTACAATCAAAACAAGCACGTCTATCCTCCCTCCTTGCAAGGATAAAGTCGATCTGGCTCGAGTGTTGTCCACTACGAAAGGTTACTAGATGAGATTCCATCTTCCTAAAGAGGGTGTTCGCTATCAACAAGTCATAGGCCAGCGCGAAGTTCAAAACATCCTCTCCCTCTTGATTCCTACTACCATACCCGAACCCCCCGTGCACCCGCTCGAAACCTACATTAGTCGCACCAACATGGCCGTTGAGGTCTCCACCTATAAAGAGTTTCTCGCTGATAGGCACGGTACTAACCATGCTATCAAGATCTTCCCAAAACTGCCTCTTGGTGCCCTCGCTAAGACCTACCTGAGGGGCATAGGCACTGATCACATTCAGAGCCGAATCTCCAACTACCAGCTTGACCAAGATAATCCGGTCGCCTTGCCTCCTAACATCAACGACTCCATCCTTAAGGCTCCTATCGATCAAGATGCCTACACTATTCCTACCCGATGTTGTCCCCGTGTACCAAAGTTTGAAGCCAGTATCCTCCACCTCCTTCGCCTTCTGGCCCTTCCATTTAGTCTCCTGAACGCATAGAATATTTACACGTCTTCTAATTGCTGCATCGACTAGCTCTCTTAGCTTACCCGTTAGGGACCCTACGTTCCAGCTACCTAGACGAATCCTAGTTGGCTCGGCTAGCTTCCTTACCCTTCGCACCCGTCGAAGGAAGTGCGAAGACCCTTGCTCATTTTTCACTACACCCGGGCGTAGATGTAGCGCGCCACTAAGGTTGCGACGGCCCGACCCTTGCTCATTTTTCATCGTACCCGGGTCACGATACGACGCGCCACTAAGGGGATGACGACCCGGCCCTTGCCCATTTAACACCACACCCGAGTTCCAATGTAGCGCGTCGCTAAGAGGGTTACGCCCCAACGAATCTCTTGTGGGTTTCAAATCCATGAGAGTGGCTGTTTTTTTACTGTTGGTTCGCCAGACCTTAACACACCCTCCTCCTTTACCCGGGCTTGGGACCGGCTATGTTAAGACGACTTAAGAAAGTCTTCCAGTCAACATAGGCGGAGTACGTGTCCACCACCCCTCATGAAAATTTCTGTCTCCCCCACTCCCAACCCCTCCTGGTTGTTTTAACTTTTTCAACTATTCTCTAAATGTAAATCATTCCAGAACCTATATGCATCTTTTTTTTCTCCTTGGCCATGCTACCACTCACAGATAAATGAACTACCTTTCCCGATGCGGTATAAATAAAAAGGGCAAAGCAATATGGTCATTTCATCTACTTTCTTAATCCTTAAGCACAATTCTGAACAACTTACATTTGCACCCAGAGTGAGTATTTAAGTTAAAAGAAAAACAATGCACATGAGAAACTTCAAAAGCTTAACTCATTATCTAAACACTACGGCTAGGTCACGCATGCAATTCTCCTAAAAACCAGAATCACAGCAGGAACTATATATCCTTTTCAAAGGAGAATTCGAATGTCCAAAAGAAACTGTTTTCATTAGACATTGAAATGTAGCACTAATTAGGGGGTGTTTAGTTGGTGGGGTGAAAAATTTTTGGGTGTCATATCGGATGTTTCAAGGGATGTCGGAAGGGGTGTTTGGATACTAATAAAAAAAAACTAATTACATAACTCGTCTGGAAAAAGCGAGACAAATTTATGAAGCCTAATTAATCCGTCATCAGCACATGTTTACTGTAGCACGGCATTGTCAAATCATGGATTAATTAGGCTAAAAAAATTCGTCTCGCAAATTTATCGCGATCTGTGCAATTAGTTATTTTTTTCGTTTACATTTAATACTCCATGCATGTGTCCAAACATCCGATGTGATGGGTTGAAAATTTTTTGGGAGGAACTAAACACCCCCTTATTCCACATTCTCGTAGACTTAAATTTAAGATAGTGATTTTCCCATTCTACAGTGGTTCTTGTAATATGAAAAAAATAATTATAAGCAGAAGGATAAGTTTTCCCTATGCAGAGTTATTATTGAGATTATATTTTACCTTTTTCGTCAAGGTAACTCCCAAAAGAGCCGTGTTTTATTGCTTACAGAAGGAAATGCAGATCAAATTTTTACAACATGATATAGTTTTTAAAGCATTTGGGTCTTTTACAGAATGTCACGCAATCTGAAAATATTAGGCAGTCTATTAGAATACATGCTTCTTATAAACGTCCATATCCCTTTTATTTTCTCCTAGGCTTCGGTTATCCCTGCACTGCTGTTCAACTTCAAGTTATGTTGTATGGGTTTACAGGCACCAAAGAATGGATCCAAAAACAAGAAGTAAATAGTGCAAGATACCTGGCAGGATAAAACTATAGTGCTTGTGTGATGCAACTGATATGAGTTATTGTTATCTACTATGGTGTAATAAACTTAACCTTTTTTTTTTACCCTTTCCGTATACAAACGTGGCATGGCCTTACTAAAAAATGTCTAATTATCTCAGATCATTGAATCGTACATTGGCATCCTATCTTAATGCATTTTCATCCATTACTAGAAAATAGCAATGCTGTATACACAAATTGTTCAAGATACAATGCCTAGTGTGTGTAAGGTTTGATGTTTGGATACTTCGTGCTGTATGGATAAGATAGAAAGCAAAATTTAATCATGAATGCAATGTGCCATTTCACCCAATAATGTGTTTACCCTTATTTACCAGCTAAACTACATCAGCGTAAGTGAGTCCCGTGTGAAATACAAATACAAGTACTCCACACACCCAAACAAAAAAAAGAGTTAGAAATTTGTTCTTATTTATGGTAAATGGGCTTCACCCGAATACAATCAAACTTGTGGGCTTCGCGAGATCGGCCTTATGAAGGGGTGCACAACAAGCTGAAATGCCATTTCGGAATTTTGAACCTCATTTGATCTTTTTTGGCTAGCAAACTGACCTGAAGTTCCCGTTTCGCCTCCTGCCTCAAATCACCTCATCCTCTCCCTCCCGTTGCAGGGCGCCGCCGCTACCACCAACACCGCCACCCCGCCCTAACTCACAGCACCGCCCGCCAATAGGCCTCGCCTGCCGGTCCGCCCCCAGCCCCGCTGCCAACTGGAACAACCTCCCGGCGCCGCAGTCTGTCATGCCGCTGCTGGCTGGCATCGGCATCGGCGTGCGGATGCGGATGTACGACGCCGACCCCACCGTGCTGCACGCGTTCGCCCGAACCGGCTCCGAGCTCATCGTCGGCGTGCACAACGAGTGCCTGGACGCCGTAGCCGACACGGGCAGCGCAACGTAGTGGCTCGCCGCTCGCACGAAGATCGACGCCGGACATGAAGATCGTGTCCTTCCTGCCGGACACGCCGACGCAAACGGGGCTAGGGGCCGGCGGAGAGGCGGCGCTCAGGGGGCGGGCCAGAGGCGGGGCTTCGCGGCCGGCCTAGCTGTGGGTGGCGGTGTGCCGGTGTGTCATGTGGAGAGACCGAGAGAGGGAGGGAGACGAACGACGGAGCGAGAACGAGAACGAGAACGAGGAAAGAAAGAGGTAGGGGCAAAACGGGAACTTCATATCAGTTTTGTTGCCCAAAAAGATAAAATGAGGCCTATAAACTCAAATGACATTTTAGCAGTACGCATCGCCTGAAAGAACCATCCAGCATAACTCGATAAACTCACTTAACATCATAAGGATAAATTTTTAATTTCAGTTTTTTCAAGGAGGAGAGAAAAGAGGCAAATAGTTTGCGCTAGCTCAATAAGGACAACGGAGGTGTTTTCGGTAGAAGAGGCGGGAAGGCATCTTCTGGACCGCCTCTGGGAAATACCGAATTAAAAAATGCTAGCTATAGCGGTAATAATGGTGCGTGTGATGCAAATGGCACGGAAGCCAGGAGTAGAATACCATCGAAGTCAACGCGAATAGCTTAGGCAGTGGTCGCAAGGAAGTAGAGTTTAAAAGGCATAACACCCCTCCCCCCAGTCTCCATGGCCCGCGGTGACCTTGGAGCATCCATCCATGGAGAGGCAGCGGTCGGCGGAGTCTTCGACGATAGGCGAGTGGAGAAGAAAGCAATCAGTGGGCAGGTGGGTTGGTGGGGAAATGTGGTGGGTCGGTAAGAAAATTCAGCAATAGGATGACATGATGTCTGGTATCATCAAATTGAATATTATTTAAACATGTTGTATTTATCATGGATCCCGGAATATTTAGAAATTCAACCAGCGGCAAGATTGCCATTAAGGTCCAGTGATATCTGCCTTTAGAAAACTAGCTCAGAACATATATTTTAATGATTAATTGCGAATCAGGTGTTATTATACAAAAAATGCAAATGTAGCCCGTATCGACCCGCCAACACTCAACAAAGGACCTATTGACATATGTGGTGTCTAGCTACTAGGTATCCAATCAGCCCTTTGCCGACTAGCTACATGTCGAGCATTGGAGGGCCGACTACTCTTCTCGGTCGTAGTAAAGCCGGCTGGCCTGTCAACCATTTGGGCTTGTTGGTCACGCGGTGGCCGATAAGGATGTCAGCTTTTAGGTTGCCAATAAGCCTTTTAATTCCTTTGTCTTAAAAAAGATGAAGTTCATATGTTGAGCGGCAACTACATTATTTGAAAAGATGAATTTCAAGATGTGACTTCGTGGGAAAATAGAGAAATTCAATTCTTTCTATGGATTTTTGGGTGCAATGTATACATAGATGTAAAACTACTTTACGTGATTGGACGAGGCGCGATGATGTTTTTGTATGACACAAAGTAACTTTCTTAAATGAGTAATAAAATGCATTAATAAACCATGGCAACAAATTTAAATGGATTGTTGTTCCTTATCCATAAAAAGTTCTGAAATTTTTTAAGTGTATCTTTATTTATATAACTTTTATATGAGAACTTTTTTACCAATACAGTAGCCAAACAGTCTTGTAAAGTGATTCTGATTTATATCCAAAAAGTTTTTTCGAGAAGAATCTAGATCCAAAATGTTTTTATAAATAAAAATTTGAATCTCTATAACCCTTTGGACTTTGGTAGTTGGCCGCTGCTAATAGAAAAACTAAACTGGAAATAAATGAAGGAGAAAACAGGCACTGCAATTTTCGTGGGCCGTCGCATTTCCCCGTAGCCCAAAGCAAACCACAGACTTTGATGGAAAATATCGAGCCCAACCAAGCCTAGACAGCGCCACCGAAGCGTAATCGACGAGCACCGAGGATAACATCAGTGAAGCGATAGATAAGAGGAAGGAAAGAACAGAAGAAGGCGAAGCGACATCATCCGCCATGACGCTCTCCCTCTCCACCTCCTTCCTCCCCACCCCCGCCGCCGCGAGGACCACCACCGCCCGCACCCTACGCTCCGTCGTCCCCTCCCAGGTACGCACGCTCGGCTCGTACACACCGGCCCTCCATCTCGCAATTCCTGCACGGATATTAATTCATCGGCGCCGCCGCTAGTGCAGGGGATGCGGTGCTCGATGCGGAAGAAGGGGCTGCACCCGGAGATCTACGAGGACGCGAAGGTGTACTGCAACGGCGAGCTGGTGCTGGTGACGGGGGGCACCAAGCCGGAGTACACGGTGGACGTGTGGTCCGGGAACCACCCCTACTACGTCGGCGACACCTCGGCGCTGGTGGTGATGGACAGCCAGATCGAGAAGTTCCGCAAGAAGTGGGGCCACATCAAGGAGTACTGGCCCGAGGACCAGTGGAGGGAGATGCACCCGGACGGTGACCCGGAGTTCGAGCCCGAGGGGGACAACTGATTGTGATCCATTTAGTAATTCAACCCGGACGGTGACCCGGAGTTCGAGCCCGAGGGGGACAACTTTTTTTTTTTTGCGGGTTGATGTTGGTACAAGAGATCTGCAAAGTCTCACAGTTACTTCATACTTATTATATATAGATATCTAGTTGATTCAGGGGTGGTCTTATAGGGAAAGGTTTGATGATGTATCCTAACATAGCGTCTTTATCTTAGTGATAGAAGATCTATTTACTAACTTCAAGCGAAGCAAAGCGCCTGTAGCTCAGTGGATAGAGCGTCTGTTTCCTAAGCAGAAGGTCGTAGGTTCGACCCCTACCTGGCGCGCATTTTGCTTTTTTTATTTAATTTTGCATACCTTTGTTTCACAGTTGCATTTTGCTTTTTTATTTTATTTTGCATTTGCCTTTTCAATTTTGCATACCTCCGTTTCACAATTGCATTTTGCCTTTTTTTTTACATTTGCTTTTTTAAGTTTCCATACCTCCGTTTCACAGTTTTTGGTTTGATTTCGGCTGTTCATATTTTGCATTTTGCTTTTTTATTTAATTTTGCATACCTTTGTTTCACAGTTGCATTTTGCTTTTTTTATTTTATTTTGCATTTGCCTTTTCAATTTTGCATACCTCCGTTTCACAGTTGCATTTTGCCTTTTGTTTTACATTTTCTTTTTCAATTTTCCATACCTCCGTTTCACAGTTTTTGGTTTGATTTCGGCTGTTCATATTTTGTTTCTTTTTAGCTTTGCATCTCTCCTGTCCACAGACTCTGGTTAAAAAAAGTCTAATTTTGGCTGTTTATATTTGTTTTCTTTATTTTGCATCTCTCATATTCTCAGTTTGGTTAAAAAGTTCAATTTACCACGTCCAAGAGCAGAGCTAGGACCCTTTGTCTGGGTCGGCCAACCCCAGTGAATTTTGCCAAAGTCAATGAAAAATTACTGCTTTGCATTGTTGACAACAATAATGATCCCAACCTATAATGTTAAAAACGCCGATAATTCTTTCGGCTAGCTTCACCCCTCACCAAGCCTTATTTGTCTAGGGATAACGAAGCTGCTCACGAACAATGTTTCTTCTTTTCCAAAAAGAAAAAAGTATTGCTTATTTTTAGTTTGCATCTCTCTTGTTCTCAGTTTAGTTCAAAAAGTTTAATTTACCACGTCTCGTTTGTCTAGGGACAGCGAAGCTGTTCACAAACAACGTTTGTTTTCGAAAAAGAAAAAATGAAATATTTTGCTCTTTTTTAGTTTGCATCTCTCCTGTTCTCAGTTTGGTTCATAAAATTTGATTTCCCACGTCCCATGTGTCCAGGGACGACGAAGATTTTTTTTGGCAAGAACAACGGGGGACAAATAGTCTCCACCTAAATATATTACCATAGATTCCGGACGGTGTCTGGTGGGTCCAAGGCTCTAAAATGGTGACCCTTGAAGGGTCCAACAGGTACAAAGAGGGAGAGGCGGAGAGAAGACAACCAACACCAACGACAACATGTACAAAGAGAAACACCAGTAGGTACACGTAGAGGAAACAGAGCTACAACTCCCACTACAGCAGCAAGTCGATGAACGCCGAATATTGCACCACCAATAGACAAAACTCCGAGGACCTCCATTCCATGGGCGACTGTAAGGCATTGAGTCAAAGACTGAGAGCATCTCCAGCAGAGCCCCTACTTAAGCCCCCATCTTACTTTTGAGGGCCAGAGGTAAAAAAACTCACTCCAGCAGAGTCCCTACTAAAACCCTCAAATTCGAGAGGCCTCTCAAATCGCTCCTTTGGCCCTCAGTCTGGGGGGCTCTAGGCAAGGCCCTCAAATCATAGTTGGCGCTGGTTCAGATAAAGTTAATTATTTTGTTTGACTTTATGTTGATGACTATGTTATTTGATTTGCAAAAATGCTATGGGCTATGTTGTGATCGACTATCATTAAATTTGGACCAAATTTGTGTTTTAATTTAAATTTGAATATTTGTATTTTTCATTTATAATTTTACATATGGTGCTTTTATTATTATAGTTTAAATAAATTATTATATAGTGTGATGTTCTCAAATACATACTCCCTCCGTACTCGAATTACTTGACGTTCTGGGCGGGGAATTCAACCCAGCTCATCAGCGCCACATCTCGAGACCCCAACCATCTGAGCTAACAAGTTTTCTCGTACATAGAGCAACCCCAACCATATTTATTAGGGGCAGAGATGGAAAACTAACCCTACTTAACCACTCCTTGGTTACCGCAATCCTGTCCTAAACGTCAGCTAATTCGAGTACGGAGGGAGTATGCATATAGTGCATGAGAAAATAGAAGCAATTGAGAAGTAAAAGCCCTGTTTTGGGGGCTTCTGCTGGAGTTCAGTCCAGAAAACAAGGCTCTCAAAAGTAGGGGCAATCCTCAAATGAAAAAGTAGGGGCCTTGTTTTGAGGGCTATTGCTGGAGATGCTCTGATAGACGACATCCGTGAAGTACATCTTTTTCAAAGAGAGAAAAAAGCAAGACAACAACAAGACGCCCCATCTTTGTAGTAAAATTTGAGTTTTGAGTTTTTCCCTCTTATATAAGATTGAGAATATGATTGACCTCTAGTAAGCTTTTATGCATATAGATACAGTAATACACATTGCCTTCATTAAACTGTTTCTATTTAAAGTTTTAAACTAATATAGAACTAGGTGCGTTTGCATTCCTTTTGGAGTAAAAAAAAAAAGCAGAAAATTTGCTTTGACGAAAGAGTGGCGCTGATGAAAAGGGGCAATCACGAGGCTCTAACTAAGTCAGTATGTTTTTTTATATATATTTCAACATGGTACCGAACTTAGGAGGCTATGGTACGCGAGATAAGATTGTTTTTTTTTCTATCTATCATCAGGCAATATATGTAATATTAAGGAGTAGTGGTTCTTCACTTTTCTTTTTGGCGGATGCTACTGTTCTTCACTGAGCTCATGCATGTAAGGGCCAAAATTAAGGTTGCTCTGCTTTTGATATTCCCAAAGATCCCCTGCAAAGCAGGGACACGCCTAACGTGCACATTAGCACAATAGCAGCGCAGAACTATAAAAGCAATGTTGATTGACCCGCAGTCTTATTTGTTCATATTGTATCTCAGACTCAAAGTCCAAGAGGCACCCGTTTCGCCTGCTTTTGTCTGGGCATTATTAGGTTATTAATTGATCGATCTTATGCTTCCTTGAAAGAAAGGATGAACAAGGCTTAGAACGAATCTTAAGCTTTCGAACCTTCCTTTCTTCTTTATTAGAGCGTGCATAGTAGCCTTCTAACTATTTTTGTCGTTGGGCAAAGAATTTATTGTTTGACTCTTGGTTTTTTATGACCCGTTTAGTTGAAAAGGCAAGTATGTCATATTCATCCATATATGTTTTTTTTTAATGTGTTGACCACGATTTTCATTAAGGAGACATAGTCTTACAAAACGATCGAACTGGACCGAGAAAGGTACAAAGAAGGTAAGAAGAGAAAATTACGGCTGGAATGTCCACACAGACTAGCGGCGAGAACAACAATAGCTGACACATAGGAATAATTAGGAGCAAACAGCATGTTTTTTTTTGGAAGTGAGTAATCAATCCCATATATGAGAGAGTTAGAATAGATTTTACACTTTCTAGGGAAATATTAAGATGATATCCCTTGGTTAGTCAGTATGTCAGTTATAGTTAGCGGGGTGTTTGGATGGACTAAACCAAACTTTAGTCTATGTTTTGGAAGCCAAATAGGTGGTCTAAACATGAACTAATCATGATCTAACAAAAACTAATAGAAACTAATTGATGAGTAGAACTCATTAGAAAAAAGTAAATTTTAATTAGTCCACGTTTAGCCTATAATCCAACGATGGACAAAACTTTAGTCCCCTGATCTAAATAGTCCCTTAGTATTTTGTTCGAATATCATATTTGATACTTATTTATTTATCTTAGCTTAGTTTAGCATGCATAGTGTTTTTTAGTTTTACTACTTTGTATATGATAGAGATGTGGACTTACAAATTTTTGGGTGTTAAACATTGTAACTAAATGTTTTTAACTACATAATAATGGAACTATTATGATGAGTTTTGAATAATACCAAACACTCACACAAACTAGATATGTCAAAACACCTTTATCATACAACATTCCAGGGGCATAAAACGCCCGTTCTCGTCAAAATCTCCAATTCCAGAGCTGGAGCTAAGATGAAGCCAATCCGCTGCATTTGCTCCATGGTGAAATGCCAACTGTTGAATGAAGTTGTATTTGGTAGAATGGAGCAGTCCCACCCAGACTCATAAGTTAATAATGTTTGCATCTTGACTACACTCTTGTGCAAATAAGAGGTGCAAGGCAAGCGCTGAGGTGTTTGTAGCTGACCTGCCAATGGAGGAGAAACCGATTTAGCTCTTTTTTAGTGATAAGGATATGTTCTTTTTTTTGTCAATGGAAAGATAAAGGATTTGTTAGCTCAACAGGATTTTTTTCCGATAATAATATAGCCCGAGCGTCAGGACAGACGGACATTGCTTCCCACCGAATTGTTCTTATCCATTTGTTCTGAGCCCAACCGAATCGTTCTTATCCATTTGTTCTGAGCTTCTTATCCATTTGTTCTAAGCCCGACGACAGAGCTGAAAGCCCAAGTTTGGTTTTGGTAATTAATGACACCAAGTTGCTAATGCTATTGTATCAAGTGTGATTAAGCAAGGCATAAGCAACATGTGATGGAGATGGAAATGGCATAGAGAGATGTTCACAAGACCACATGATTTGGTGCATGAAATGATGAGCCAGATCATGAAGTAATGCACATAAAATGATGGACTTGATGATCAAGTGGAGGAGAAGGATCTAAGAGCGCAAGGCAAAGGTATAACCATAGTTTTCCTTTTGCCGGTCTAAGATGAGTAGAGAAGTGATTGACCGGGTTTAGGATACATAGCCGACTATCAAGAGGGGCAATCACGGTTAGCTCGGGAATCAAGTGCCACTAGATCAATGTCTCGAGCATATGCATTAGGATCTAGTTGAGAGCTAACACAACCCTTTGAAAATGTTTGTGAAATGCTAACATACATGCACATGGTGGTGTACACTTGGTGGTGTTAGCACATTTGCGAAGACGGTGGAGTTTGAGCGGTAGAGAGGGTTTGGGTTTCTTCTCTCCCTCCCGCCGAGCTTGCGAGCGCGGGATTCAAGCGTTTTCGAGGAAATGAAATGCCTATTTTTCCATTGCGCCGGAGGCAAGAAAAGGTAGCAAAAGTCCGAAGTGTTTCTCTCTGAAAAACTCCAACCGGACGCTGAACCGGACGCGGTCCCGGTTTGACCGGACGCGTCCGGTCAGTTCAACGAGGCGCGGGCACTAGGGTTTGCAACCGGCGCATCTGGTCCCTCACTGAACCGGAGCGTCCGGTCGGGCACCCAGAGGGGCAGAGCGTGGCTAAGAGCTGATCCGACGCGCGGTGCGTCCGGTCACATGCGATCGGACGCGTCCGGTCGCGGTGGGAGCTCTCTGGACTCCGACCGGACGCCGGGTGCAGCACGTCCGGTCAAACGGCGAAGCGCGTCCGGTCACGGCAACGGCTCTCTCTGACGCGCACTGTTACTGTTTGTCCTGTAGTGACCGGACACGTCCGGTCACCCTGACCGGTGCGTCTGGTCATCACGTTTTCACTGCGGTGTCAGGTAACGGCTAGCTGCGTACCCCTTCGCTATAAATAGAAGTTGGCCGGGGTTTGGGGTAACTCTTGCACATTTGAGATATTCAGGCACACTTTGAGCTAGAGAACAACCCCTTCACTCATCTCTTTGCTTGGTTGCACATCTTGAGTGAGATTGAGTGAGATTCAAGTGCATTACTTGAGAGTTGCATTCTAGAGGCACTTGATCTTCGAGTTGCTGCGGATTTCTTGTTACTCTTCCATGTTTCCCGACGCGGTAGACGGCTTGGAGCAGCGGAGGTGATTGAGTTCGCAATTGGAGATTGTTGGAGCCCTCACCAAGTGTTGTAAGGGGTTCTTGATCCTTCCCTGCGGGAGTTCGCGAATTGGATACTCTAGTGGAGCTCGTGGCTTGGAGGATCCCCATCTTGTGTGCGGTTGTACGGCGCCCGCCGAGGGCTCGACTCTTGATAGTCGATTAGCTCGCGAACCGACAAGTGGGTGTATCGCCACAACGGGGAGTAGCTTGCCGGAAAGCAAGTGAACCTCGGGATAAATTCTTGTGTCGTTCTCTTCCCGAGGATTTCTCTTGTGTGATTGATTGATTGGTTCTTTTCGTCTCTACACGGCGGTATAATCACTCGAAGCTCTTCTCTCACGTTACTCCCTGTATCTAGCTTGTAGTTGTTGTTGTGGTTAGTGGATAGCCTTGTACTAGACTTGTGTAGGTGGCTTGCTTAATTAATTAGAGCTAGTGCATTTTGTTTCGCCACCTTTTGTACTAACACTTGTGGTTAAGTAATTCTTGTAGAAGTTTTAATTAGGCTATTCACCCCCCCCTCTAGCCTATTTGGACCTTACAACAGCCCGCTCCCAGGAGCCCAGCACTAGCTCCTCCCTCTCCCTTCGATACGCCCTCACCTCAGTACCTCCCTCGCCCCTGAATCGAGGCGAGCGGCGGCGCAGACGACCAGCAACGCGCCAGACGCAGGGCAAGAGGGAGCGCGACAGCGGCTGTGCAGGCGCAACACGCTAGGCCCCATCGCCGATGACTTCGATGCGGAACAATGAGGCAGAGGTTGCGGCGGCCCTGCCGATGAGCTTTGCGCACGCTACCAACCACCGCCGCGCCGTCGAGCTGCACACATGCGCCACCGTGCCGGCGAGCCTCCACGATGGATGCTCCAGCAAGCAAGTGAGAGGAGCTTCCTATGACGCCGCCCCATAGGTAAGTTTCCTGCGTCGCTGCCCCATCGGTGAGCTCCACGTCGGCGTCGAGCTCCGCAACGAGGAGTATCCACCCGCCCAAGCAGTAAGATGACATTGCGTTGCAACCCCATGTTGCAAGTGTGTATTCCAAGTGTTTCAACTGTTTGAGATGAATGTTGCAAGTTGTTTACTTGGATGTTGCAAACACACATCTAGGCGTTGCAATACGTATATAAAAATGTTTCTATTTCAGATGTATGTTGCAAGTGTTTTATCTAGATGTTGCATATGCTTCACAAATATGTTGCAAAATGCATGTTTCAAATGTTTCAGTTGTTTTAGACGTATATTTCATTTGCTTCATGTTGAGTGTTTCATGTTTTAGAGCTATGTTTCGGAGGGGCGCGTGGATTCCTGCGTGCGCGCGCGAAATGGAGCACGCGCTGGCGGTCCCCGCGTGGCCTTCTTCCTCGGCGGTGCAGTCGGCAGTCGGCATGCACACGCCAGGCCGGGGCTGGGAACGGACGGTGGAGTAAAAAGCGCACGCATGCAGCCGCAGTGCGGTGCGCACGGAGGTGGTATCCTTTCCCACCGCCTCGTCGTGTTGTAATTTGGCGCGTTCCATGGGAAACGAAGCGGGTGGGGCACGCGATTTCCCGCTAGCTCTACTGTTTTTCCCCCTCCTGCCAACTACCATCGTCCAACAAGGTGAGCAAACTTAACAAGAGTTGAACACGCTCTTAGTTGTGGCATACTCCCTCTGTCCCAAATTAGTTGTCACTTTTGGTTTCCGTGCTACAAGTTTGACTCGATTTGTAGAAAATGCGTGCAACATTTGTATCTCTAAATAAATTTATTAAAAAACTACATCCAAAGATCTTTTCAATGATACCAATTATGTACTATAAATATTAATATTTTTTAATATATATTTTATCAAAGTTGTTTTTCGGAAAACGAAAACGACAGGTACTTTGGAACGGATGGAGTATGTCTTCCTACTTAATTACAGTTAAACTAGCAAGGCAATAGTAAGAGCATCTTCAAGAGACTCTCCATATTCTTTCTAAATGCTAGGAGTAGAGATTTTGGTGAAAAACTACTCTCCAACAACTTTTCTAAATGGTCATCCAAATATAGTCATCTTCTATTTCGGATTTTTCGCTAGCCAAAAATAGAAGACGAAAATAGCTCTCTAGAGTACGCATGGGATATAAAAAAGCGGTTGGAGGGTGAAAAGATATAGAAAACGATTTTTATGCAAATGGCTCTCTAAATATTGATTTAGAGAGTGGGATTTAGAAAAGCTCTTAGAGATGCTCTAACCCTGGAATCAAGAGTGCCCTGTGCTAAACGAGAGGGATAAGCGTTTCTCCTACAGTCCTACTCCTACTAGCCGAAGAAGAGAATAGTTTGACTGCCCGGCTTTGACCAGCACCGAATATAAAAATGTGGGGCACGATACTTGAGGCACAACACAAAGCATCCCCTGGCTAAAAAGAGTCTACTAAACGACGGCAACCCATCCGATCGTCCTGTGCTGTCGGTCAAACTTTCCAGACTTGTGTAATCTGTTGTACTACTGGCACATTATCTATTTGCAGCCTGTTCGTTTCGCTGGATTATCGTGGTTGAAAGTACTGTTCGCTGGTTTATTACGAGAGAAAAATACTGCTGGATGACTGCGGATTCCGCTGAAGCAGCGAAACAAACAGGGTGTTGGATGGATGGGAGGAGTGAAGTGACCGCGCGGCGACAAGGAGTGCCCTGATTTGGTGGCCTCGAGCACCGTCCTTGGTCCTAAACATCAGCGCCGAAGCAACGCCCTGGCCCCTGGGACCCGTGGCTCGGGTGCCTCGGCTGCACGCCTGCACCTGCCACTGCACTGCACTGCATTGCATCGATCCCTACGCGACCGTACTCCACCGCAGCGATTATCGGCGGGACACCGCGGCGCTCGCTTCCACGTTACCTGAACAAGAGAAACGAAAAAAGAGACCCCCTGTGGGCTGCGATGACTGATGCCCATCCATGATTTCCCGTCGTCGTTTCATTCGCTCGTGCTCGTCCCGTACTCCCGTCCGCTCTTAAATTAAAAAACAAAAACCTGGCGCGCGAGCTTAAAGCCGGCGGCAGGCACTCCTGTGCGAGCGCTACCCGTCGTCGATCGCACCTTGTGCTTCATTTTTTCTCTCCTGTTCGAAGCATCGTTACCCCCAATGTACTACGGTGCTCATTTCATTTTAGGAAAAAAAAGAGCAGGTGTTGAGGCTTTTAATTTGAGATACATACATTGATGCTTCTTACCACTTGTCAAGGTGACTAAAATGAGATACAATTTGCTGCTTGGTGTTGTGGTTTACGTATTCGGTAGCAGGCCCCCACACACTGGCATTTTGGCCTCCCACTCTGACGGAGAAGCGGGCTGAAGCATCGCGTGGAACTTGACTGACGTTTCAAACCTGCTGGTCTACTCATATGCTGTGGGTGCCCTTTATGGAAAGCCAAGGGCTGCGCCCCCGACCCCGTCGTCTTACGTTGCGTCACATCACGTTCGGTTCACACGGAGGCCGAGGCCGAGGCGTTCGCCGATCGCCGGTGGCCGCCGGTCGGGAAGGCATGAACATGGCCTACAGTCTGCGTGCGGCAGCAGCAGGCAAGGATTATTAATGGCAGCAGCCAGCAGGGGCTTCAGGAGTGGTGTTTGAATGAATTTACTAACGTGAAATGAAACCAAATGCCTCCCGTGCAACGCAGTGCGGCAGCCTCTCCGACTCCGGAGTCCGGACACGGCGGGTCCCGTGACGGATGGAGGATCTCCACGCGACCAAGATTCACACAACGTGCAGGCACTGCCTGCCTCGCTGACACCGGCCAGGCCGGCGAGGCGAGCGAGCCCAGAGGCAGGGGCGCAGCGCAGGGCCATGGAAGCAGCAGCACCTGAGAATCCGTGCGCCTTGCATAAAACCGGCCGGCCGTCTCGTCGTCCCCTGGGCGTGGCCGTGGCCGTGCTGCGACCCCGACCCCCGCCGGGCCGGACTGGCGGACTGGCCTCTCTTAAGGCTTTCCACGCAGACAGCACGGCCGCAGAGTAGTTTGCATGCCACGCTCCACGTGATCTCTGCTGAGAGACCGTGACTGTGTTGTGACTAGGGATGAAAACGGACGGAATTTTTCCCGTACCGTCCCGTTCCGTTTTCTATATTTTTCCGTCCGTTTCCGTATTTGCGAGATCCCGTTTTCGTATTTGCGGAAGTAGAAAATGGTGTTTTCCGTCCGTTTCCGAGTAATCCCGTTTTAATATGGAATAGACCCGTATTTATTCCGTTTTTATCCCGTTTTCAATCTATGCTCAACATGTTCAACAATTACATGTCCTTATGTTATGTTAATATAACTACGAATCACTAAATATGCATATTATGTTCACGTACATAGCATGTAAATGAATATTAAACTTTGTATATATTATTACATGACTTTATATATGTATACTTTGAGAATATTATATTATGTGATCTTAATTTAATTTTCCGGCTCTCCGTCCGTATTTGTTCGTTTCCGTATGTCCGCATATTCCGATTCCGTTTCCGAACCCGTATTTTCCGAACCCGATCCCGTTTCCGCCAAAAAAATATAGAAACGGAAGTAGAAATAGGGGTTTTCCGTCCGTTTCCGTTCGTTTTCATCGCTAGTTGTGACCACACCCCACCTCCCCACCCAGCGTTCAAGTCTCTCTCTGGACGCCGTCCGGTCGTCCGGACACTACCCGGCTTCTAGTAGCTCTACCGCTCTACGGACGGAGTGAGAAGCGGTCAGTGGTGGGTGGGGGCTCAGGAGGTGCTCGTGCCGGTGCGGTGTGGGGCTCTGCCGTGCCGAGTGCCGATGCCTGATGCTGATGCCCCAAGCAGCAGCTGTTGTGTGTGCCTGTCGCCTGCTGCTGCTGTGCGCATGTGGTCGCGAGGGAGCTTTTCGGTTTGCTTTCTTGGGCTCCTCACCTCTGGAAAGAAACATTTTGGAGTCCTAGTTGCGGATAAAGGGCTCAGGCTACCACTACTAATGCTCTATTAAAAAAAAACAAAGGTCTACTGATTATAAATAAAAATTCAATCGTTATTGTGCCCGGTTCTGAGTTCTGACTGAGCTAAGCTAAATGATAAGTACTAGAATGCGGATAAATTATTTCAGTGGCTTAGATGTACATTATAGCTTTACTCTAGTGTTAACAGTACTAAGGCTCAGTTAAGTCAGGTGTAGACACAAGGATGCTGCAAAAGTGCGAAAGCTTGCCAATTGATTTGGTAAGTATTGGCTGCAAAGGGACGATGAGCAGAATGAATGGACCGAAAGCGGTGGGAAAATGTCTAAGATATTTGGAAACCACTTATAACTAATCAAAGGCATTGTCCCTGGCCCATCACACGAACACTTCTTTGAGAAATGAAAACACACTCCCAAACCCATGGGATAGTCTCATAGGATCGGAGCACGATCGAGGTCGTTTTCGGTTGGCCCACCCGGATCTCCAAAGTAAACGTAAACAAACATTCTAAAAAACTGCATTGTTGTTGGTTTCCGTCGACAGTCCATCCCTATTCATAGGTTTTACTAACATCACCGTCTCTGTCAAACTTCTTGTAATATTTGACTACTTGTGACATATATATGACCCCTATGGTTAAACTTATTATCTTTTGTTGTCTCTCGATTCTGTACCCTAAGGCTACAGACACCCATTATACTCCACATGTACTTCCTCATTCTAATTAAATTTAGGATGTATTGATTCTTTTTAAGATACATACCTTTTGTCTAGATACATAATAAAAACAATGTATCTACAAAATTCAAAACGTCGTATAATTTAGGACCGAGGGAGTAGTAGTAGAAGAAAAAACACCCAAGCATTGCCTGAGCCACAAAATCCATCGGTCATGTGGCGTGACACCGCCAATGACTTATGCGTTACTAAGCAGTGCCGTCCAAAACGCCATAAATAGTGTCGATTGCTCTTCGGTGAGGATAACTGGTAGGATGATATCTCTTTCGTTCTGCGGCCACTCTAGAGAGACATCATTGCTTTATCCTACTATCACACCGGTCTAGATGACGTGACGATGGTTTTGGCATCCTTTTAGCTGGCATTCAAGCCTTGCGCGGTTCCTCTTGGAAGCAAAAGATTACTCATCTATCACTACGCCACAACGTTGGCGTGTAATAAATTCTTTGTTCGGCATATATCTATACCGCGCTCTAGCCCACCTCCGCCGTTACGACGTCCAGCTTTTCTCCGCCAACTCTAGCTTTATCAGCGTTCTCCGTGGATCGTAGTTCGTAATACGTTACGGCACTGCTTAAAAAGAACGGTGCGCGACATAGCCCCCTAACACTCTACTGCTAGTAAACAAAATAAAAATGAAATTAATAACTGAAAAATGAGGAAATGCCTTGAATTTTTTTTCTTGAACGGCACCTATTATATATTATATATTATCATCAATCCACAGCCCAAACCGATCCATAGAAGAAGCGAACGGGCGCTACCCCACCAGGCTACCAGCCCCCCTCACACTCCCCTAAACCCACTGGCTCACGCAGCACTGCAGACCTCGATCTCCCTGTGCTGTGCCTTCCCAAACCCCACCACCGAAAGGGCCTCTGCGAGACAGCGACTGCGATCGATGGCTGCCGCCGACGCCAGGGCCGCGCTGTCCCGCTCCCGCGTGGTGGCGAGGGTACTCGTGCACGCGGCGCAGGTTGTTGGTTTGGTCGTGCTCCTCCGCGCCCTCGCCGAGTTCCCCTGGGCTGCCGCCGCGGCCCCGACCATCCTCCGCTTCGCCGCGTCCTTCCTCGCCCCACCGCGCCTCTGCTTCCTCGTCGCCAACACTATCGTGATCTTCCTCGCCACGTTCTTCCCCCGCGACGCAGCCTCACTCTCGCCGTCGTTCGCGGACCTTTCCGGCTCGCCGAGCTCCAACGGCGACGCCCCCCAACAACACCCGTTCCTCGCGTTCCTGGAGGACCCGCAGCTGCAGGCGCTGCCGCCGATCACCGAGTCGGAGCCCTCCGGCACCGGGGAGCAGGCGCCGCCGCCGCCGCCGGAGGAGGTACCGGTGTTCGAGGACAAGCAGGCGGTGCACGTGAAGACGGTGCGCGCCCAGCCCCCGCGGCGGACCATGTCGGAGAAGACGACCCGCGGCGGCGCAGCAGCAGCAGCAGACCGTTCGAGCACAACGAGTGCGGCGTCGCCAGAGCTGCGACGTGCCAAGTCGGAGAACGGCAGGCGGCGCCAGCAACGGCGGTCGGCGGCGGCAGCGGCAGCGGCGCCTGCGGCGGTGGAGCTGGGGACGGACGACGCCGAGGCGTTCCGGCAGGCGGTGGAGGCGTTCATCGCCAAGCAGCAGACCTGGTTCCACCGCGAGGAGTCCATGGTCATCGCCCGTGCCGCCGCCGGCGCCGGCGCCGGCGGGGAAGACGGCCCGGGGAAGATCGCCGGCGCTGCTGCTGCGGTGGTCGTGAAGTGAGCGCGTGATCGACCAACGCCGCCGCCACCAGTGAAGCAAGGCTGCTCCGCCGCTCCTGCAAATAAGAGCGATGAGGGTGGAAGGATCGAGAGAGAAGAGAACAGCAGGGGCCAACAACAGCCAACTGTGCTTTGTTAATGAACAAGTTTTGCCTTTTGGCCGCCGCTGTCTTTCGTTCTTCACCGTATGTCCGTATCTGAAGTTTCCGAAGGCGTTTTTTTTTTCAACTTTTGGGTAGCTCCTCTCAACGCTGCGAGCGGCTCCCAATGCTTCTATGCATTTTCCTAGGCGTATAATTAGGATCATCTAGCGATGACTGACACCGTAACATTTCAAAAAAAAAAATGATTGACACCGTACAGTACATGACCCAGACGCGAAAACGGTACGTGGATATGATCGCCTAGTTCAGCTACTGGAGCGGCGACGACAGGGTAGAACAGATTCGCCGTCGTACTATTTTAACACTTTTAACAGCTACCTTGCATATCGCGACGGATTAGACGGTTCATATCGCGCACAGCTACCTTGCATGACGCCCCGTCCCCCGATCGGCAGCGATGATAGCGCATAGACTCAATACTCGGTAGTGCCGGCCGGCCGGTCGGCCGGCCGTTTGCTCGCGCACGCCACCCACCCTTGCCCAAAGAGGCACGCGCGGCCCCGCGCCATGGCCGTGGGTCACCGTTCCGGCCGATGGATGCAACGCCGTGGGAGCGTGCTGCTACCGTGCAGGAGAGACGCGCGAGGGGGGTCAGCGAGGCGCAGAGCCATTGTTGCGAGAGAGAAGAGGCACTGACATGACCATTCTACGCCTGACGAAAAAGAAAATTGTTTTCTCTGAACTGACAAGACTTGGACGATGGATGGATGCCGGTTGAATTACAGAACGCACGCGCGCGTGCATGTACAATCACGTACATACGCGCGCGACAACAAGGTACGCAGTTGCACGTAAATAAAAGCTTTCACCACACCGGTGTGCCGTCCGTCCGTCCGTCCCCTTTTCCGTTCGCTGCACTGCTGCAGGCAGGCCAGCTAGGGGGGAGAGGTTTGACATGGCTGTGTGGCCTGTGGCTTGGCTTTGCGTGGAGTGCTCGCGACGACGAGGCTGCGTGCGTGCGTGCGTGCCTGCCTGAACTGTCCGTGTACCGCGTACTACGTGCACATGCATGGCTCGCACTGTTGCTGTTGGACCGGACCCCTGCATCTGTCTCAGGCTCTCAGGTCTTTAGTTTCAAAACCAAAAAGGTCTCAGCTTTAATCTGTGGTATACACGCAGCAGTGCATATCTTCTTGGCCCTACCTCCATAGATGCAAACTTGAAAAGTGGCCTCTCCGGTTGCGCAGATACACCTAAACAATGCGATTCTACTTGCACCATAAGTTGACCATTTTAGATTTAACTAATTTATATAAGAAATAGAAATTTTATACGAAATGTATTAAATAATACATAATAAGATCCTATTTGGATCCATTATCTGCTAATAGTTCATAGCTAATATTACCTGCTATTAGCTAGTTTGGTCCAACTAGTGAAATAGTTGTTAGTTAGGTATTTACTGTTCAATTAATCCAAGGAGCTAATTACTATAAGTTACCTATTAGCTCTATGGATCTAAACCGGACCTAAGTATCATTAGAAATGCTATACGATATATTTTTATAGTACACCCAATTTTTTTTTTACTTTTTTCTAAAAAATAGTCAAACATTTAAGTGCTTTGACTCAGAAAATTAGAATTACATTTATTTTAGGGCGGAGGAAGCACATATGTGGAATTTGAGCATTTCTACCAAGCTAGCGCATACAAGGACTTATTAAGTGGTATTAATGTATTTAGAAGAATACTAAGGCCTAATTTGGTAAAATGTAGGGATAAATTCGTCCAATTTCAGTGTTCTCACTACCATTCCTTTACCTTTGTAGTTTCAAGAGAAAATTTCCTTCACCTTTGTTATACAACTCGCCACTGCCGACAATATTAGCAACCGTCCACTAGTGCTAACACAATCGGTTATCTATTTCTATACACATCCATTTCCATATATTTTTTGATGCAATGATTCTTCCCGTGCGGCAGAAGGAGACTTGTGGGTTTACTAGTCCTATATGTCCTGACTCCTGACCCAGCAAAACTGCAAAAGCGCATTCACAGAGATTTTGGTGGCAGTGGGAACAGGATGATGCCAACAAAAAATAGCTTTTGGAATGCCACTTTGTGCACCCAGGAGCCTGCTTTAATTCCCCTTTGATTATGCTCCAATCCAATCCATACTACTAGCTCTTTCATGCATGATGTTAGGTGTTCCTATGAATTATGATGACAATCTGATGCTTCCTCGTCAGCAGAGCAATGGCATTCGATACTCGTCAATGAAAATAGTGGCAATGTTCGCCACTCTTTAGCTCTGATATAGTATCTGGGATTCTGGGTGCATAAATTAAGAATGGCAGGAACAGAAGATAGCCAACGAACATCTTTTTCTTTTTTATTTTTGTCCCGGTCCAAGATGAAGAAAACTAAGACACAATCTTTTGCATTGTTTTGTTATTGATCCACTACTCGCTTTACATGACCACAACTGATAACAAATGAAAGCTATGCGTTTCCTTTATTTCTTCTCGATGCAGAGATACACATCTGTCCTGCGTGCACTCTATAAAAGCTCGAGAAAAAAACTCTGCAGGGTGTAGTGTAGTTAGTGACATCCAACACTACACGATGCAGGGTTTTTCTGAGAACAGTATATAACTGTAATGTATAAACCAACGACCACGATTTCTTATCACTCCAACAGAGGTTACACATATACTGTAGCTAGTCGTGATTAGTGTAATGCTCGTGTCTCATGCGGAATCTGCGAACCCAATCCTCATCTTGCCGTAGTCAAAGATGGTATGGTAGGCTCCCATGAAGACGTCCCCCAGTATCCTGCATCAGTTTCACGAATAGGATTCAGGGATCGCATCCCCATGAAAAGCAAACAATAAAAGAGACGATTTTTTTTTCTTATCATGACCGACCGGCGTATCAATCTTACCATAGAGGGCCTACTGGTGGGGGAATGTCCAGAGCCGTGAACCCGCTGATGCAATGTGCAGCGAATCCCTCGCCGACCTTGAGAATGTACTGCTCGACAACAGGAAGATGATACAAAATTTGTTGGGCGGCCTTTTTCAGTTGCATGCCATTACAGCTCCCTGAATCAAGCAGCAGAGTTTATGAAACGATTCAGGAAAGCTAACCTGGTCAGGCCGGAGCTCAAATGCTCTTCCACCGATGCTGAACGCGACAGTTTGTAGGGAGCCTATGTGTCTGCAGTTCACGTACGATCCCACTGGATCAGGCATGTTTTCGCAGAGCTGTGGATCGATGAACTCAACTTCTGGTTAGACATGTCTGATGTACCAAAACAGAACGACGAAGAATCAGTGGCTCAAGATAGCCTCTCACTCACCCTGTCGACGTACTCCAACGTGCCCTCCGTGGTCTTGTTCGCGTTGAACTCGCTTTGCATCCAGAACACTATCATCTCGCATGCGTTACATATAGCTTCCGACATGCCATCTACAGATCCTGATACGCTCTCGATACCAGCACTGCGATGGAGTATGCAGAAGAAGAACTGTATGTATGAGACCATTTGTACGCGCACAAAATGGAAGGCTTTATTGGAAATTTAAATTGGTATCAGAATCACAACACAACTTGCCAACCATTGCACGAACCTTACTCCGTGTGTCCCGTCGAATGTGCAGAGCCCAATCTTGGAACATACTTGTGATGGTGGTGTCTGCTAAATATTAGTAACCAAAGAAGCTGAATTATTTACGTGACTCACTCAATAAGAACAGAGTGCATCCGTTTCTCTTAACAACGTGGTAGAAATGGCTCTAACCTGAGCTTTCAGCAGCTCTACCATCTCTAGCCCGTAACCAGCAACAACTTGTTTGCACTCGTGGTTGACCACCCCAGCTGCTCCGATTTGTTCATTGATCTGGGCAATGGCAACCTGCACAGCAGAGAATACTACTATGAAACCGCCTCATGAGACAGCAATTTCAATGCCAGTTCAAGGCTTTTGGTAGTACATTTGTAATAAGCATAAGATATAAATCAGTGGTATTTTGTTTTCTGATGATGACATCAGTTGTATTAGGATGAAAAATATGGAATGGAAGCCTATGAGCTTACTAGAGGACCAGCAATCAGCGAAGTTCCAGAGTCCGCAATGGCCGCACAACCATCCACACAAATTCCTATCATCACACACATTATCTATCAGAGAAACTAATTGTTGCAACCATAAGCATGCCTGGTGGTTGAACCAGTAAATGAGCTTAATGCATTACCAGTGCTCCTTCCCCCAATAAGAAAGTCACCCATTTCAAACTGCAGACATGGACGTCAGAACAAGTACACTCTAAAGAGAAACATGCTATATGAGATAACAGCAGTTTCAGACAAAAAGGCCAACCTGCCAGTAAGCTTTCCGAGTAACTCTGGTGTATGTGTGGCTTCCTTTGTAATGTTGTTCATCAGAACCTCCAAACACAATTTCGCCTCCTTCCCCGTCGAATGGGTTTCGGTTTAACCAGAAGGAGAAAACAGGTTGTGCCACTAGGCTTTGGTTCACCATATTGTACCTGACATTACATTCGAATGCCATTTTACACAAAGTAGAAAACAATTCAAAGCAAGTAATGTTCAGTTACAAACTATGTGTGATAACTTCATGACAGAGCCTTCACTTGATGAATAAGAGATTGTTTCATCAGAATAGCTACTGATCACAAATACTTGTTTGGTAAAAGGCTATTGATACCATATTCATGAAAGCAAAATTTGTATTTAACTTCCAATGCACTGGTAAGTTACTTGTGGCTAAATTGTTTTTTTACAGTTGATGCAATATACCAGTTATCCCTGGCATGAAATCTAAGGCGCACTCAATTGTGGTAAGTAAATACTAGATCATCAGGATTTATAGAAAACTAGGACAAAGTTAGCAATGGCAGCTATCGTACCATACTGGAACTGAACCTTCAACAGAAATTTCCTGAAATGCAAGCCCAAGGATGCCATCGAATTTCGCTAGTAAAAAGGTGAAACCAGGCTCATGAGTAGCTTCAATGAATTCCTGGGTGGTACAATTGGGTTCAGTAAAACCAGTGCTGTTTATTTCGCAGGTAAAATAAAATATACTGTAAGTAACAAAATGGGAAATGAAGCACCTGATTCTGAACTACTAGATTGCCAACCGTGACCTGATCTTCACTGTAAAAACCAGCAATTCCTCCTGTTCCGTAGTGAATAGAAGCCGGTGTTCCTGAATACCGAAAAGAAATGCAGAGCTCAAACCAACAGGCAACAGCAATGGTAATGTTACTCCCACTAATCTATAGAACTATACCATTGGGTTTGTAAGTGCTGGACTGACTTGAGTCATACTTGGGGTGGAATAAACAAGCGAGCTGTTTACAGAGCAACCGGCAAGATGAGTAACAAGCAAATAAACCCCAAGCACGACAGACATCCAAAACGAGAGCAATGCAAGAAATACAAGAAAACCAAAAAGCACACGCCATTCTCACCGAGAAAAAGCACTTGGCAGAAGGGACCCAAAGGTTGGCGCTCCCGGTGTCAAAGACGACGGTGAAATTCTGCGGCGGGCAGCCGACCCCAATCTGCCCAAAGTACTGAGCATTCAGGAAGTTCTTGAGCGCAACGATGTTCCCCTGGCCGAGGCCACCATCATGCAAACGGCTGCTGTTTCCCTTGCCCCCGCCGCTGTAACTCCAGTAGTACCTGCGCCTGCGCTCCGTGGCCGCGGCCTCGACCAGCATCTGGTGCTGCCGCTCGCGAGCTTGCGCGATGGCGTCCCGCACCGGATCGTCGACGCCGACGGCCTCTTCTCTCCCTGGCCCTGGCCCTGCCGCGGCTTGCTTCGTCTTCTCCAGCGCGCTTGGCGGCTTTGGCAGAAGCTCGCCGTAGATGCTGTCCATTATCGATCTCTTCTTCAGCGGGATACGGATGAGGCCATGTTCGTTCGATGACGCGAGCAATGTGGACGTAGAGATCACGTAGAGGAGGATGAAGATCGTGCCACATGTCCTATGCCCCATCCTCATAAGCAGAGCTGTAACAACATCATCACAGTTTAATGGACGAGTTTTGGAGCTTGCACAGAAGTACAGAGAGCGGGAAATCAAACAAAACACGTACTCACTGGCGATGGATAGACCGAGGCGCGCGGTTGCTGCCGAGGGGAAGCCCAAGGAATCGGAGGCGGCGGCGTTGGGGCACTTTATAGAGGGGGTCACGGAGGGCGACGGACGAGAGCACAGCAGCTTCGTAGCGGTACATACGCCATGGCTGCATTTGGGTTGGGAGCAAGCAGGGTTGGCTGCACGTTACATTCTTGGGCCGCTTCTGTCAGGTCTCAGATGCGGTGCCTTCGAAGATCAACGATTCTCCCCTGCGCAAATGGCAGGAGTTGTGGCGTCATGGTCATGTCGCCATGGCTGGGTTTGCGGGGCTGCTCATTGCTCAAGCAGCCTAAACCTAAACCCCATGGGCCAGTGGCGGGCAGGGAAGCCTTTGGGGGCACGACAGTACAACACGGCCACTCCACGTCCCCGCCGGGCGCATGGCTAAAATGCCTACTAAGACTATCCGCACACGTGTACTCTAAATTCATCCTCTAAAAGGTCTGGTCATCAAGATTCTCTCCTCTATACTCAATTCTCCCGCACCCATCCCTCCTCTATATCATCCTCTATCCACTGTAGAGCTCACTTGTCACTTTATCTAAATATATCCATGTGAGATCTAGTTTTGAAGAATTTATTGAAACGAATTTAATGGTGCAATCAGAATTTAATTTGGTTTTTTGGTTTGTGAGTTATAACATTTTTTTAGTGTTAAAATAGTGGGACCCACCTGAGATTCTTTTTTCTCTCCCATCCTCCCACCCGTCATCGCGCTCTCTCCCCTCCTCCTCTGACACATGCACCGGTAAAGGACGTCCGAGACCGCACTATATATGGCGTATGAAGAGTGCCACCTCTTTTTTAGCGTGCTGCATAGAGTACCGCCTGCAGCACTTTTTTACGGTAAATCTCACTGAACGTTGGCGTAGCGGGCCGGATACAGGACGCGGTGCAGTCAGTCTAAGGAGCAGTACTCTAGTGCTCGCAGCGCAAGCAAGTAATTTCTCCATTCCAAATTATAAGTTATTCCAAGAATCTTGGAGAATCAAGACATCTCAAGTTTGACTAAATTTATATGATAAGATAATAACATTTATGATATCAACTAAGTATCATTATATTCTTTATTAATTATATTTTTATAGTATATATATTTGATGTCATAAATCTTTGTAAATTTTTCTATAATTTTGGTTAAATTTGAGATGCTTTGACTCTCCAAGATTCTTGAAATGACTTATAATTTGGGATGGAGGGGTAGCTAGCTATCGTGCAAGCAGGGGCCTCGCCTCGCCGTGGCCGATGCCAATTGCCAAGTGCACAGCAAGCTCTCGTTCTGTTGTTGGGTTGGGTGCGTAGGTTTGACTGAACAAATCGGAGTGGCAGAGACTGTTTAGTCTAGGCAGATAGAGTAGAGAACAGATTTGTTAAGTTGTTGAGGGTTGATTGTGCTTTGGTGGTTGCCATTGCCAGAAACCAAGGGGGGAGAGGGTCATTGCTCGCGTTTGCGTGAAATGCAGACCACTCTAGCTAATAGTCATTACTCGGTGGATGCGGCCGAATGGCAAAGTCATGACGTCTGTAGTTTGTCATCCGGAGAGAAGTGGCGCCGCAACAGCATTCTGACGTGGCACTCGTCTCGGAATCAGATATAACACAGTTCCTTGCCATGTAGAAAAGGGCAGAGTCTCCCATTTTTAACGAAACTGGGAAAATAAAAACAGTTCCTTTTGAAGAGAAGACAAAGGTTGGACATAACTTTACACATTTTCTTCCAAAACACAAGAACATGTTACTTACAGCTTGTGGTCATGGAAATCGAAAGAGCCACTGGAGATTGGCGAACAGAAGAGAAGACAAAAATAAACGAAAGAATCGGGGGATCGATCGATCATTCCCTTCGCGGTTTGGCGCGATCGATTCAGGCCGAGCCTTTTCTTTTCAGAGCCTGAAGCCGAAGCGCAGGAAGAAGAAGCAGAGCTGCGCCACCACCACCACGGACTCCACCAGCCACAGCAGGTGGTACGCCGCGCGCTGGAACAGCGCCGCCAGCACGTTCCTCCACCGCAGCGCCGACGGGACCGCGGTCGCCAGGAGCTTCCGCCTCGGCGACGACTGCGCCGACGCCGACGCCGACTCACTGCTGCTGCCGCTGTTGTTGTCACCGCTCCCGGTCGCGGTCGCGGCCGCCTTCCTCCTCGGCGCCATCCGCCTCCGCATCCACTCCCGCACCTTGCTCTTGCTCCCGCCCGCCATCACAACTCAAACGATCAGATCGATCTCACGCTGCCTTTCTTGCCTCTGCGTTCAGCTATCTGGAATTGCACGGACTGCTCCGGTTCTCGTTGCCCGAACCTTTTATCCTGCGACGGCACGCGGTTGGCAGAGTTGACGATGCCGCCCTTGCTGTGGCGCGTGATTTCACTCGGGTTTCCGGTTTCCCCCGATCCGCAGGTGCCGTAACCACTTGTAGTAGTCTAAGTACTGCGCCATTCCATGGATGGAGACGGAACAGAATACTAATCACATGAGAGAGCTGAGAGGGCTTGACGATTCAAAGTCAAACAGAGGGCCTTGGTCAACTGGTCAGGTAAGTGGTTGCTTCATTGCTTGGAAGGTTCTGATCTCGAAGCGAGTGACGTGCTGATGGTACGCAGACACGATGGCTTGGGGAAGGGGGTGCATAAGGGCTGTGTTCGGGTATTTTTGATTGGTGCTGATGCTGATGCTTATGCTGATTTGTTATAAGAGAAAAACATTGTTCCATGGTGGACTGATTTTGGTTGATAAGCTCCAGAGCCGAGATTAGTAGCGAATTGCGATGATTAACAACTATAATTGCGTTAGCATAGGTTTATTAGTATAATATAACCATATCATTGCTCGATGGTGATAGGCCAAACTTCGCCGCCTGCTCTGGCTGCTGATCGGTTCGTCATCCCTGATGCGAATGCACGCTACTCGTTAAGTCGTAATGCGTTTCTCCGATGGCCAGAGGGCTGCTGCTTATGTGGGTACAGATTACAGAGTACAGACCAGATGCGTTCTTTCCTTTTATGTCTCCACTTCTGTCTTACTTCTAGAAACACATATACTCAGTCCTCACCGCCGCTGCTCGTTTCTCACCTAACAGTCAGGCCATCTACAGAACGTGGACATTCTTCCGGTAGATTTTTTTTCCTACCACCATTGCTTGAGGCTTAGCTTAGTTTGTGAGCCTTTTGTCTTTTTTTTCCTCTTGGTGATTGCTTTGTACAATGCTTGTTCCTTTCTATATCAATGCAAGTTCGGCAGAGCTCCTGCCGACCGTTTCAAAAAAAAAAGTTTTTTTCTTTTTTTTTTTGCTCTTTTAAATTGTTATATGATTTCCTCTCTAGTATTCAAATTTATCTTTATGTACTCATATAAGGGTTGCGGGTTTTTTTAGCCAGTAGTGAAGTTTGAGGAGTTAGTTGCTCTATCGTTGTACCGAAGTTATGAGGGTGATGTGATGGCATCCTCTCTAGTTGTATAGTTTTTGGACTTTGTTTCCACTTACAATATAGGTGATTTTTAAAAACCTTTTTCTTCTAATAAAAGTTGCAGCAAAATTTTTATCGTTCTTTCGAAAATATAAAGGATTGCGGGGTTCATAGAAAACCTCTTCAACAATTGGAAATGCCTGGTCAAGGACTCTAAAAAAAACTTTTTTTTAGATAAAGGATAGAAATTATCCGGCTTCATCTACCCGTGGGTAGAATCAGGCCAAATTATTACAACAGAAAAAATAAAAAGAAGGAAACTGACGGAAAAAATTACATCCCCAACAAGGGGCTCAAGTAGTCCTACGCGACAAACAGTCTTGCTCCGTGATGTCAACTCCTCTAGAATACGATCACCAACGCCAAGACAAGGCCGCCAAAACACGTTTGTCAGATCTTAAAAAGGTACTAAAAATGTTGGACACTGACCACCATTGAAGACTGGATGCTTCTTCCAAGGCAACAGCACAAAGAACTTGGTGCAGATACAAGCCTGCCAACCAACATCCGAGCTGTTACGCCAACGAACACCACCTCCGATATGAGCTGTGCAACAGGGTGACGCGGTAGGGAATCCCGGCCCTGACGAAACAACAACTTCGACGACGAGCCAACTGCTCCACCGCCGCCGGCCCGGAGAAACCAGGCTAGGTTTTCACCTAGTTGTTGAACGCCCGCGGACGCAACAGCTTCAGCGACGCCTTCAACAAGGTGAGTGACACAGTCAGTACCGCCGCCGCCGGCCCGGCGTAAGATGTCAGGCAGGGTTTTCACCCAAACTGCTGCCCCCGCGCGCAGGCTCCCGGCTGGCCACAGGAGCGGCGCCACCAGACGAGGACCCGAGCCCTCCACCTGCCAGATCCAGCCCCCAAGGGCGTGGATCCGGACGTCCGCCACCGTTCCGGCCACCGGTGCCGCGACCCCGGGTCCAGCCGCCCACCACTAGGGATACCCATCGAGGGGGCCAGGCACCGCCACTAGGGTTACCCATCGAGGTGGGAGACCAGGCGCACCCATCGCCGCCGCAAAGGGGGGACGAGCGCCACCACGCTGGATCCGGCCCACAAGGGCCCTGATCCGGCCGGGAACCGCCGCCGCCGTCGATTCTGTCGGAGCAGAAGGAGGCAGTGGAGAAGGGGCGAGGGGGAAGGAAGAGGAGGAGCGACCGGCGCCGGTTTTTGGGAGCCGCCGCAGGCCGCGCGCCAGAGGGCAGCGGCGGCGGCCGGAGGAGGGCCGGGTGGATGAGGTGGTTCGGCGGCGCCGCTGGGGGCCTCCCGAGTCGCCCCAGGGAGACGCTCGGGAGGGCTCTTTGGGGGGTTCTTTAGGCTGTAAAGCATTTCCAAGGGAAATAAAATAGCAGTTCGTGAAAGTTAATCTAATATTTGGTAGACTATCTCTAGTCTCTAGTAGTTAAATGGGACTCTTAATATCACGTTCTAGTTGTTGAGCTTATTTTTTTTAAAAAAATATAGGCAAATCCAATTTTTTTTTAAAATGAATGATCTAGAATTTGAGAAAAAAAATTAATGTAGATTAGTAGCCCTCAATGTCCTCGGCCATATTAATATGGGCCTTCCTAGCGCCCGGACAGAAGCGCACGTCCGGACGCCCGCAACGCGCCCGCCACTCAGCCCAGCACTTGCTCGTCTGTGCGGCCCATGCAGCGCACTCATCCTTGCACACTCGCGAACATGCGGCCGAACAACCAGCGGAACACAACTCCCTCAGCTATCAGCTGTGCTCGCCGGCGGCCAAAACAGAACGGCAGAAAACGTCAACGCTCCAGCACCCCTACGTCTACGACGGGTCCCATGTCGGGTGGTTTGGCTCCCACGCGCTCCCTCAGGTTGCCTAAACTTACGGGCGCACATCGGAGCATGCATGCCCGCCTTGCTGCTCACTGCGTCCTGCTGTTGCTTGCTCGTGCCTTCTGCTGCTCGTCTGCGCCCTTGTTGCTCGCCCGCGCCATGCTGCACGCCTGCGTCTGCTCGCCTGCTACGCCCCTCCCCCGTGGGGACCGCCTGCGCCTCATGAAACACTTACAATATGGAGGACTTGCTGCAACATATGTCTAAAACAGATGAAACATTTGGAACATATGCTTGCAACATATAAATGTAGCCACTGCAACATATGCAACATTAAGATAAAACACCTGCGACATATGTCTGAAAACAATTAAAATATTTGAAACACACACTTGCAACATGCTTTTGAAAACACTTACAAAAACACCTGAAAACACTTGAAAACTTTTGCAAACACACGCAACATCCAGATAAAACACATGCAACATATGTGTGAAACATATGCAACATCCAAGTAAACACACTTGCAACATACGTTCGAAAACACAGATGAAACATTGGTAATAGACCTTTGCAATATACGTATACAACCATTGCAACATATGCCACATCCCGATCTAGTTTTGCAATATTGATATAAAACACTTGCAACATACCTATGAAACACCTAAAACGCTCTAAACATACGTTTGCAACATTATCTTTCAGTGCAAAAATCTCCTTGCTGCTTCGCAAATGGAGGCTCTCGGTGCGTGGAGGTCACCGGTGTGCTCGCTGGCGGCGCGGAGCTCGCCGACAACACGGAGCTGGGCGGCGGCGCACAGAGGGCGGGTGTGGGGGCAGGACGAGCGCGTGGTGCGCGCAGAGGGCGGGTGGTTGGCGCGTGTAGGTCACTCGTGTGCTCGCCAGCAACGCGGAGCTGTGCGGCGCAGCACGGAGGCCCGGGTGGGGCGGTACAGGTAGCGATGAAAGCCCTAGTTTGCTTTTAGTTAATTGATAAAACCTATTTGGACTAACCCTATGATCTAAGTGTGGATTTGAGATAGGTTAGTCCAACCCAAGTGAAGGAGCTATGTGGCACTCATGGATGGAGATAGCCACATGAAATGAAGTCCATAGTGGTGGTGTGGACATGTGTTGATGATCAAGCTCCAGGATTTGGAAAAGAAGAAAGAGAAAAATAAAATAGGCTCAAGGCAAAGGTGATATCCATAGGTCCATTTTATTTTCGGTGATCAAGACACTATAGAGAGTGTGATCAGATTTAGGATAGATGATCATACTATTAAGAGGGGAGCTCTTATCGGACAACTCGATCATCTAGTGCCACTAGGTGTTGGAAAACTTGCATTGCATTTTAGGCCTTTTGCACAATCGGTGAGAAAGTGATTAACCTTTGAAAAATAATTGTGAAAATGCTAACACACTTACACGTGATGGTGAAACACTTGGAGTGTTAGCACATTTGTAAAGGTAGTAAAAAAGGTGAAGAAAAGGAGGCGAAACTGGGCTTGGGGTGCTGCCCTGTGGGCACCGCCATGCCCTGTCCGGTGCACCGCCACCCCTTTGGCGGTGATCGACTGGAGGAGGCTGAGAGGGAGGTGTCCGGTGGGGGGGCGGTGCCCACTTGACCCCGGTGAAAGGTCCTAATTGGCTAGAGAGGATAAATAGTCTAATTTAAAATCTACAAGACACTAGGCAAACTTGTTAGACAACTAATTAGCTATAAAGCTTTTTGCACTAGCTCTAACAAGTGTTGCAAGCCACCTATCCCAACAATTCTAGTTGCTACAATCTCTAAGTCAATCAATGGCTAAGTTACTACGAGCTTTCAAAAGCTAGCTACACTAAAAAGCTCAACTAGGTGAGAAGCTACACTAGCAAAGGTAAGACATGCTCGTCCTTAGACATTCGGGTAGGATCTTCCACCGCGATGTACTCGAAGCCGTAGTGTACCCTCTCCCGCAGAGGTTGTATCCGACGCCTGATGAAGCTGGCGATTATTCCCACACCAGATACGCCTCGGATCTTAGGGGCCTTTATCTCCTTCAAGAACGGCTTGATTTTCTCTGAGGAATAGGGCAAGTTTGATTTTATAAAGATTTTTGGAGCCTACGTGGCCCGATGTAAGGTCCTAGATGGCTAGAGGGGGGGTGAATAGCCTATAAAAAATTCTACAAGAACCACTTAGCAAACTTGTTAGAATAACAAACGGCGTAAAACGAGTTTTGCTTAGCCTACGGTTGTGATGCAAGCCTCCTATCCACAAGTCTAGTAGATTATGATCTCTAGTTTACACAAGGGCTATGTCACTAATTTTACACTAGTGAGCAAGCTAACAACACTACTAGCAAAGCTACTACTAGAGCTACACAAGATAAACTAGTAAAGTAAATGCGAGAGAGAGGATTGTGAATCTTATACCGACGGTGGAGTGAAGATGTTGCCAATCACCAAGATGATATATAATCAATCAATATTGACAACAACACAATATGAAGATTAATCACCGGGAGACAAGAGACAATATTTTTGTTCACCCGGTGTTCACTTGTGCACCGACAAGCTACGTCACCGGTTGTGTCGACCAACACTTAGATAGTTTCTCGGTGTGACCCTCAAGTCACTTGCCCCTCAAGGCACGCCCCGCAAGGCACCGCAAGACACCACTCTCAAGTAAGGTAACTCATTGACACGCGCAATGTAATAGAGTTGCTTTTGGCACTCCGCCGAGGAAAGCACAAGAACCTCTTACAATCAACCGGAGGTGGCCAAGAACAATCTCCTTCTCTTGCCAACGCCTCCAACAATCTCCAAGCCGGCTAGGAGCGGTACTCTCCAAGAGTAACAAGAAATCCACCGGCTAAACCACCCACAAGTGCCACTAGATGCCCTCAAGCTATGCAATGCACTTTGGGATCACTCAATCTCACTTTTGATTTGCAATCAAGCAAGAGAGAGAGTGGGAGGGAGAAGCTCTAGCTCAAAGGATGCACAAGAGTGTTAGAAATCACGAGAGACCTCCCCAAGGGCCGGCCAACAAGTATTTATAAGCATCCCAAACGAATAGAGCCGTTGTACCCCTTCACTGGGCGTTTTTCGGGACGACCGGACACGCCGGTCGAAACTGACCGGACGCGCTGCACCGCGTCCGATCGCCCTGCGCCGTCCACGTGTTCTCCGTATTCAACCGCGGCCGCCCGATCCTCCAACGGTCACTACGCGCCAACGGTCAAACGCAACAACCGGACGCGCCGCTCAACCGACCGGACGCGCAGGTGCGCACAGCACCCGCGCGCGCAACGACATGACCGGACGCGCTCCACGCAACGACCGGACGCGATAGTGCCAGCGTCCGGTTGGAGTCCAGTAAGCTCCCTCAACGACCGGACGCGTCCGATCGCATGTGACCGGACGCGCCGCGCGTCCGATCAGCTTTACGCCATGCGCTACACTTCTGGGTGCCCGACCGGACACGCCGGTCCCGCGAGTGACCGGACGCGCCGGTGCGAAACCCTAACACCCGCGCGCCTGACTGCTGCGTTGAACTGACCGGACGCTTCCGGTCAAACCGTGACCGCGTCCGGTGCAGCGTCCGGTCACCTCTGTGACCTCCGTTTGCCTCCGTTTCTTTTCCGACATCCGGCGTAGTGGAAAATAGGCATTTCAACTCCTCGAAAACGCCTGAATCCCGCGCTCGCAAGCTCGGCGGGAGGGAGAGAGGGACCCAAATCCTCTCTACCGCTCAAACTTCATCGCCTTCGTAAATGTGCCAACACCAACAAGTGATCACCACCTTGTGCCCGTGTGTTAGCATTTTCATAATCATTTTCGAAGGTTTTCCAGTTAGCTCACTAGGCCCTACATGCAATGCACTTCATGAATTCACCTAGTGGCACCCGTGCGTCGAATAACCGATAAGACTTCCCCTCTTAATAGTTCGGCTATCGATCCTAAACCACTCACACCCTCTATGGTGTCTTGAGTGCAAAACAAAATGGCCTTATGGTTATACCTTTGCCTTGAGCCCATTTTGTTTTTCCAAAAGATATGATCCACTTCATATCATCACATGACCGTCTCGATCCATCGACCTTGACTTCACTTTCTCTTCACCGTTGCATCGGTCCGTCGGCGCCAAGTCTTGATCAAGCTTCACCATCGCATGGTCCTTCGCTTCGAAGCCTCGACTTGCCCTTCACCTTCACAACCGGTCCATCGAGCCAAGCATCATCTCGGTCTTCATCATCTTGGTCACATGAGTTAATGTCATGTCTCATATTCAATGACCACCTTTATCTAAATCATCCACTTAGATACAAAGGTTAGTCCTAGGTTTCATCAATTAGCCAAAACCAAACTAGGGACTTTCAATCTCCCCCTTTTTGGTAATTGATGACAACCCTCATAAAGATGATTTTGATAATAAAAGTTTTGAACTTGTCATACTTGTCCAATCATTTTGCTCATAAGTAAAGTTTGGACAATTATCACAAGCTCGGTTTTGGTAGCATTAGCTCTCCCTACATATGTGCATAGAGTTTGGATTGAAAGCTTTGCACATATGCATGGATAGAAGTGTTGAGAGAGTAATTCTACCAAAATGATGCTAAGGTGTAAGAAATGGACCTTTGAAGCGTGATACCAATCGGAGTTGCCTTTTACACCATCCTTAGCATCATGAAGTAACTAGACATCCATCACAACTCAAGAACCCCGTGACATCAACATTGTATGTAAAAGTTCTTGGACCACTTGTAAAGCTTTAGGCATGTCTAGATACCACGTGTAAACTATTCCTATGCATGCTAGTAGATCATTTCATCATTCAAGTTCTATACTAGCATTGCACCACATAAGCATGTATATTGAATTTAAATACATGTGCAATGAGCAAGTCATATGAGAATGCACAAACAAATGCAACAACTTTGTTTATGAGCTTGCTCCCCCTACTTGTGTGCATCAAAATTTTCATCAAAATTTTATTTACCCCTTTATCATGTTGAATCATCTTTTTCTCTCCCCCTTTGTCAACAACTTACCCAAAAATGGGATCAAATTGTGGAGAGAAAAACAATGTTTGATGGAGTAGGTGAAAATTTATCAAATTTGGTTCAACCTAGAACACTTGCCAAAGATATTTAATTCGATTTGAACCAAAGACAAGCTTCTACACACCTCATAATAAGGGTTATCTTGCCTATGTTGAATTAAACACGTATAGCAAATCTTCTAGATTGAACACTAGGTTTGCAAGCTCACAAACATGTCATATGTCACCACTAGATCAAAACAAGCATAGAAGCAATAGTGGTAACATATATCCATCAAATTTATTTGATTTATCATGAATGCTCATGCATACCACTTATTATGTCTACATGCACTAGCAAGTACTTAGCATAGGATGAATGACATGTCAATCAACTTTACCTTGCAATGTCGAAGGAGAGGCATGTCAATAAGTGGGTGGGGTGCATTCAACTCATGTTTGAGAAATCAAGAATGTTCAACTCATTCCTTAGCTTGCAAAACCTCTTTTCATCAAGTGGCTTGGTGAGAATATCGGCAAGTTGATCATCGGTGCCAACACTTTCAATGGCAATATCTCCCTTTTGTTGATGATCTCTAATGAAATGATACCTTATGTCAATATGCTTTGTTCTTCCATGTTGAACCGGGTTTTGTGTCATCTTGATTGCACTTTCATTATCACATAGCAATGGCACATTCTTGAAGTTGAGGCCATAATCCTTCAAAGTTGATTTCATCCATAGCAATTGTGCACAACAACTCCCCGCACTCACATATTCGGCTTCGGCGGTAGAGATTGCCACACTATTTTGTTTCTTTGAGGACCATGACACAAGTGATCTTCCAAGTAATTGACATGTGCCACTTGTGCTCTTTCTATTGATCTTGCAACCCCCATAGTCGGAGTCCGAATATCCAATCAATTCAAACTTTGACCCCTTGGGATACCATAGTCCAACATCTCTTGTTTGCTTCAAGTACCTCAATATTCTCTTTGCGGCCGTGAGATGACTCTCTCTAGGTGAGGCTTGATATTTAGCACACATACAAACACTAAACATGACATCAGTAGACTTCCAATCAAAGACCGATATTCCTTTTGATTCATCATTTTGCCATCAAGATCACTATCCAAATTGCCATTTGTACCCATTGGAGTTGAAATTGGCTTTGCATCTTGCATTCCAAACTTCTTCAACATGTCCCTTATGTATTTCCCTTGACTCACAAATGTCCCATTCTTCAATTGCTTGACTTGGAGACCAAGGAAGTAGCTAAGTTCACCAATCATAGACATTTCAAACTCTTTGGCCATCATAGCACCAAATTCTTCACAATAAGCTTGATCGGTTGATCCAAAGATGATGTCATCAACATATATTTGCACTATGAATAGATCATTCTCAATCTTCTTGGTGAATAGAGTTGTATCAACCTTGCCCATCTTGAATCCCTTAGAGAGAAGGAAATCCCTTAGCCTCTCATACCATGCTCTAGGTGCTTGCTTTAAGCCATATAAAGCCTTCTTCAACTTGTACACATGGTTGGGTTTCTTGTCATCTTCAAATCCGGGAGGTTGCTCAACAAAGACTAACTCATTGATGATTCCATTGAGAAATGCACTTTTGACATCCATTTGATATAGTTTGATGTTGTGTGCACAAGCATAAGCCAATAGGATCCTTATTGCCTCCAATCTTGCCACGGGAGCATATGTCTCATCATAGTCAAGACCTTCTACTTGAGTGTAACCTTGAGCAACTAGTCTTGCTTTGTTTCTCACCACAATGCCATCTTGATCTTGCTTGTTTTTGAACACCCACTTGGTTCCAATCACATTGTAGTCATTTGGCCTTTCTACCAATTCCCAAACATCATTTCTTGTGAAATTGTTAAGTTCTTCTTGCATAGCCATGATCCAATTAGCATCCCTCAAAGCTTCTTCTATTTTCTTTGGTTCTATGGTTGACACAAATGATGCATGCTCACAAAACATAGCCAATCTTGATCTTGTTTGCACACCACTTCTAATATCACCAATAACACTATCAATGGGGTGATCTCTTGCAACATGTTGTGGTTGGAGTACTTGCACTTGATTGCTTGAGCTTGGTTGATCACTTGATGTATCTCGATGAGATGAACTAGCACCATGATCTTGCACTTGAGAGTCACTAGCTAGCTTGAATGGAGAATTGAGCACTTGATCTTTATCATCATCTTGAATATCAATTACTTGCTTTGCTCTAATGTCCCCAATGTCCATGTTCTTCATTGCTTCCACCAATTGAGTTCCACCAATATCATCTAGATTCTCTTCTTCATCTTGTGACCCATTGGTTTCATCAAATTGCACATCATGGACTTCTTCTAGAATGCCACTTGAATTGTTCCAAACTCTATAAGCTTTGCTTGTAGTTGAATAACCAAGTAGGAACCCCTCATCACATCTCTTGTCAAACTTTCCCAATCTAGTGCCCTTCTTCAAGATATAGCATTTGCAACCAAACATCCTAAAGTAAGAAATATTTGGCTTTCTTCCATGAAGTAGCTCATATGGGGTCTTCTCTAGCAATGGATGACAATATAGTCTATTGATGTAGTAGCAAGCGGTATTGATTGCTTCATCCCAAAATGATTGACTCACATTGTACTCATGAAGCATTGATCTACCCATATCAAGCAATGTTCTATTCTTTCTCTCAACTAGGCCATTTGATTGTGGAGTGTACTTGGCCGAGAATTGATGTCCAATGCTATAGTGATCACAAAGTTCTTCAATTCTTGTATTCTTGAACTCACTTCCATTGTCACTTCTCACTTTCTTGATTCTAATCTCAAACTCATTGTGAACTCTAGTGAGAAAGGTCTTAAAGATGTCAAACACTTCACTTTTGTCACTAAGAAAGAATACCCATGTGAATCTTGTGAAGTCATCCACTATGACAAAACCATACTTATTACCACCTATGCTTGAGTATGTTGTTGGGCCAAATAGATCCATGTGCATCAAATCAAATGCTTTGCATGTGCTCATTGTACTCTTCTTTGGATGTGAGCTTCCAACTTGCTTCTCGGCTTGACATGCACTACAAAGCTTATTCTTCTCAAATTCAACATCTTTCAAACCATTGACAAGATTGTGAGTTGTAAGCTTCTTCAATTGTTTCATGCCAACATGACCAAGCCTTCTATGCCAAAGCCAACCCATGCTTGATTTGGAGATTAAGCAAGTTGTCAAAGAAGTTTCTCTAGCATTGAAGTCAACTAGGTAGAGATTCTCATATCTAAAGCCCTTGAATGCCACATTTGAACCATCCATACTAATGACTTCCACATCATCAACCCCAAAGATACATTTGTAACCAAGATCACATATTTGTGCCACGGATAGAAGATTGAAATCTAAGCTTTCAACTAGCAACACATTGGAGATACTCATGTCATTTGATATTGTAATCTTGCTCAAGCCAATGACCTTGCCTTTCTTGTTATTGCCAAATGTGATAGAATCAACACCACTAACATTGTCATTGATTGAGTCAAACATTCTTGATATACCGGTCATGTGTTGAGTGCACCCACTATCAATAATCCAATGCCTTCCTCCGGCTTTGTAATTGACCTACAAGCAAATCAATGAAGCTTAGGTACCCATTTTTGCTTGGGTCCTTGTAGGTTAGTAACTAAGCTCTTTGGTACCCAAATGGCCTTCTTCTTTGGGCCAACAATGGGTGTACCAATAAACTTAGCTTGCACACCCTTCACACTCTTGGTAAGCACATAGCAAGAATCAAAAGGTATATCATTAACAAGTTTCTTGATTTGGTTCTTTTTATTGCAATTATGCTCTAGGTGTCCGACTTGCTTGCATCTATTGCAAAACCGACCATTGCCCTTCACAAAGCTAGGCTTTGGAGTTGCAAAGGCCGACTTGCCTTTCTTGGGGGTGTAGCCCAATCCCTCTTTGTTAAGAGAGAACCTTTGGCTACCCAAGCACTTAAGCAAGCGGGCCTCACCACCATAGGCCTTGCCTAGGGCGTGAGTGAGCTCATCCACCTCTCTCTTGAGAGTCTCATTCTCAACCATTAGTGAGACATCACAAGTGAAACCATCACTAGTAGTGGAGGTAGAATCGGTGGTGGTGGATGAAGAGCTACAAGAAGGGTTAGCATTTGTCATGATGATAGGTTCATAAGAGGATTCATCAATTATATCACATGTAACACCTATATCACATGATACAACAACCTCCTTCTTTGCTTGTTGCTCAAGTAGCAATGAGTGAGCTTTTTCAAGCTTGGAATGAGCCTTACCAAGATCCTCATGGTCTTCCACTAGACTCTCATGAGTGGTCTTAAGCTCACTAAGAACTTTCTCAAGTATTGCTACTTTCATTGAAAGCTTCTTACACTCCTTGTCCTTGGCAATAGCTATGTCTCTAGTTTGTTGCATCAAGTCATATAGTTGTTCTTTAGTTGGTTCATCATCATCATTTTCATTATCATTATCATTATCATTATCACTATCATGAACATATTCCATTTCACTTTCATCATCACTCTCATCATACAATACCTTAGTTTCTTTGGCCATGAAGCATGAAGAGGATGAACCAAATAGTGAGGGCTTCTTGTTGATAGCAATGGAAGCAAAAGCCTTGTTGGATGATAATTCTTCTTCTTCTTCATCATCACTTTCCCAAGTGACCACATAGGCTCCATTCTTGCCCTTCTTGAAAGTCATCTTGGCTTCTCTCTTTTTCTTCTCAAACTTGCCCCTCTTGTTCTTCTTCTTCTTGTCATAGGGACATTCGGCTTGAAGATGTTCGGTGCTATCACAATTGAAGCACTTCCTTTGTTGCTCATTGCTCTTGAAATTGTCATTTCTCTTTTTGAAGCCTCTTCTCTTAATGAATATGTGACCCATCTTCTTGACAACAAGAGCAAGTGCCTCATCATCAATTTCAAAATCTTCATCTTCATTATTGTCTTCTTCTTCTTCAATGATGGTAGCTTTGCCCTTGGAGGAGATGACCTTGAATGCCACGGTCTTCTTCTTCTTTTCTTTCTCATCGGCATCTTGATCATACTTGTCATATGTCAAGACTTCACCAAGTAAATCATTTGGCTTCATTGTATCAAGCCCATCTCTTTGTAACATCATGATCAACATTTTGAATCTTCTTGGTAAGCTCAACAAGAACTTGTGGCAAAAATCTTGGTCTTGTGTCTTGTGCCCTAAGCTCTTGAGATCATTCACAATGACTTGCAATCTATGCAACATCTCTAAGATTGTTTCTTCTTCTTTCATCTTGACGTTCTCAAACTCACTCTTGAGCCCATATAGCTTGGCACTCTTCACAACCTTAGTGTCCTCATATGTTTCACTTAACCTTGTCCACACTTCATTTGCCAATTCCAAATCCTTGATGCCCTCAAATACTTTTGTGTCAATATTATTGTAAAGTGTATTGAGAGCCATTCTATTGCATGTTCTATTTGCTCTATCTTCATCGGTGAGATGATCGGGATCAATGATAGCAAAATCATTCTCGGTGACTTGCAATACTCTCTCATGAATAGAACCAAGGTACATTGTCATTTTTCTCTTCCAATGAGCAAAAGAACTAACACCATCAAAGAACGGTGCCTTGCCCCCAACATGATTGAACACAATTTGAGCCATTTTTCACACCGAAGGATGTTAAGCCTTGATTAAAATGGTGACCACAGCTCTGATACCACTTGTAAGGTCCTAGATGGCTAGAGGGGGGTGAATAGCCTATAAAAAATTCTACAAGAACCACTTAGCAAACTTGTTAGAATAACAAACGGCGTAAAACGAGTTTTGCTTAGCCTACGGTTGTGATGCAAGCCTCCTATCCACAAGTCTAGTAGATTATGATCTCTAGTTTACACAAGGGCTATGTCACTAATTTTACACTAGTGAGCAAGCTAACAACACTACTAGCAAAGCTACTACTAGAGCTACACAAGATAAACTAGTAAAGTAAATGCGAGAGAGAGGATTGTGAATCTTATACCGACGGTGGAGTGAAGATGTTGCCAATCACCAAGATGATATACAATCAATCAATATTGACAACAACACAATATGAAGATTAATCACCGGGAGACAAGAGACAATATTTTTGTTCACCCGGTGTTCACTTGTGCACCGACAAGCTACGTCACCGGTTGTGTCGACCAACACTTAGATGGTTTCTCGGTGTGACCCTCAAGTCACTTGCCCCTCAAGGCACGCCCCGCAAGGCACCGCAAGCATCATCTCGGTCTTCATCATTTTGGTCACATGAGTTAATGTCATGTCTCATATTCAATGACCACCTTTATCTAAATCATCCACTTAGATACAAAGGTTAGTCCTAGGTTTCATCAATTAGCCAAAACCAAACTAGGGACTTTCACCCGATAATCACGCCGCTCATAGAGGCATGATAATTCCCCTTCCGTAGTTAATGGATGAGGCAACTGACAAGACGTCGGTGCACCTTTTCGTATTGCGAAGCAATAGGCAGATTCGTTTCCACACTTATCCCCTATCCAGGATTCCCGGGTACCTGGTATGACCGGCTGATTGCGTCTGATAATCCGAAGATTTACCCGGACAATTTTAGCTTTTCACCCGGCTATTCCAGAAGCACCCGAAGAACTATCAGTTTTCATCTAGGGATTCCGGAGCACCCGGACGGTTTCAACATTTACCCGGATACCTTGAGAAGTACCCGGATGGTATATATATTACTCGGGTTTAACTCCTACAAGCATATATTCCACTTTGCAACATAATTTTTTATTCCAGAACGTAGTTCTAGGGATACAATATTACATATCTTACAAGACCCATCGAATCTGGTACAAGCAATCGTTCAACTAGCAATACGAAACTCAGTGGAATTTGGCTTCTAGACCGGCCAATTTACAATAAAGGTTCTAGTTGCTACAAGGTAGAACACACTCTACTCGGACCACTGTTTCATTGTGGGAACGTAGTGCATCCAAGAATGGTGTCAGTAGTGCAATACTTCCTAGTCTACTAGGTTTGGGCGACATCTGCAGGCATCTATCTACCCAAGTCTCTTCCGCCATGACCACTTGGATCAGAAATTGATCACCAGTGAACAGACGTGAACAAGCCAAATAGAAGAATTGACATGGGACTCCTGGATGATGGAACGTGTCCCTCCTCACAAGGTTTCTTCTACTTGCCTTCACAGACCACTTGGTGATATTCCGCTATGGGACTAGTCTACCTCTAGTCTTCTTCACAAGACTTCTTCTACTCGCTACAAGCTCTACAAGCTTTATCTTACATGCCCGGGGGCTGATCTACTTCACACACTATTGTATTCATGGTCATGACTTGCTGGTTTTCTGCTTGTACTCAACTGCTATGCTCATGCTCGCCAGGAGGGTATTTATAGACCTAGTATGGTCTACATGGACTATGCCTATTTCAACATCACTATGCCAGAATCACTCAGGGTGGGTCAAAGTTTGCAGAATGCATCAGATGGGTACAATATGTACGCACGAGAAGCTACAGTGTCTCGAGTGGCATATTCGGATGGATATCCCGTTACAATGCTGCCTGTGACTCCAATGACTTCAATGCTCAACCGCTTTTCTAACAAGTAGCTGGGCATTGATTACTCATGCACGTTCGAGTTTATTTACTTCAGAGCCTGCATCCGACTACTTCAACTCAAAGAAAGTACCCGAATTCAGGCTCGGAGGCTACGGGGTACATGTCCTCAGGGAATGATTTTATTTTTTCCTAGGAAATTTGCAGAAAAGACCCTCTAACTTTTTATTCCAAATAGCAAGAGGCTCAGGAGCTACACCCAGTGGGTGCAATTTTTTGCAAAAAGTGCACTCCACTCAGAAGTTCTTACAAGAACATTTTAGGGTTTCTCTTCAGAAATTACCCGGGTCAACCTTGTTTCTACCCGAAAGAACCTGGAGGAACAAGAAGGTTTCCGAGTTCAACCATGAATTACTCGAGGGCTTGTCGATATGGGACCTATAGGGTTCTGTATCAGGTTGACTTCTATCTAGGGGCCCATTCCGGGCCCACGGTCAAGATCGAAGGACATGGACCAAGGTGGCGTGGACTTCAAGCTGTAAAGACCGGCCTAGTCAGAACAATAGGAAAGTTAGACTCTATAATAGATCTAGAACTCTTTCATTGTATCCGTCTAGGACTAGAATTGTACCTCAGCCTTCTCTCCATATATAAAGAGAGGTTAGGGGTACCCCTTGTACAGACAATCATACAATCAATCCAACGCAAATGCTAACGCTGACTGGACATAAGGCTTTTACTCGATCACGAGGGCCTAAACCAGTATAAATTGCTTGCCCCTTGCGTTATCGTCGAGTTTCCAGGTTCACTGGCCCCTCGAACAATCGTCCCGGGTAACCCCGTGACAAGTTGCCGGTCATCAAATATCGACAACAAGCTATCTCTGCCGTGGGAAGGACCATACGTCGTCGCGGAGGTGCTTCGACCGGGCACCTACAAGCTCAAGACCATCGGTGGTCAAGTCTTCACCAACGCATAGAACATTGAGCAGCTACGTCGCTTTTACCTCTAGTTTTTCCAAGTTGTTAACATACTTATGAAAAATCAAGTTTCTGGAATGAAAAGCACTTTCCCTTATCGGTTTCGTTATCATTTCCTTGACTTTTAGTGACACCCGACCCCAACACCAGGGGTTGGGCCTCACTCGGGGGCTGATAGGGATATATACGTATTCAGAAACATTCTTTACATTTGACCCCTTCTTACGTTAAGGCCTAGAAGCAAGAGATTGCGAAAATGAACGCTAAGTAAAACTGGGCGACTGCAAAAACCTATGCCCCAGCGGCTACGACACTTTTGCTCTCCAGCGTAATCAGAGTTTTTCGTCCATACCGCAAGCTTTCTAAACTTAACGCTAGGAAAGGGTCGGATCGCACCAACTTTCTCTATACACGAAAAAGGCTAAAATTTTGTTCGACCAAACTTAAAACGAAATACTTCTCCATTACAAGTTCACAGGCATCGCGGCCTGATTTCATCTAACTAGCCAAAACTCATGCGGATAACCTCATCCTCTATCTCATGAGCTAAAGCTCGTGCAAGGGCCGACGCCGTCTCCTCGATCCATTCCAGTTCGTCATCGTCGTAGCTGGGTGCAAAGCCTTGGCTCATCACTGCCAGATCGATGTTTTCGTAATGAGAACAGGTGATCGCGAACGACTACTGAACGCCGAAGCGAAGCGCATGCCTCGTGATCTCACGTGCCTGGTCCGTAATTTGGAGGGCACGAACCGCGAGTGAGCTTGTCTATTGCGATGGGGCCAGCGAGAGGTCGTAGCAGACCACCCCGATGGCGACACACATGGTATCATGCTCGTCACTCTCCTTCTGGAGGGAGTCCTTCACCTCGTCGAGCTCCTTCTCCAGGCCACGGTTCTTCACCACCTTCACCGCAGGCTTATCATCGAGACCTGTCCAAGCCACATGCCGACCACGTTAGAAAACCAACTGCGAATTCTGAAAAGAAGGGCAACAGGGGAAGACAGGGCCTCACTGTTCACTTGCTCACGGAGCTTACGCATCTCCTCTCCTTGCTGGGACGCCTTGGCCTGCAGGCCCCAGATTTCTTTCTGGCGCTAACCGACCTCCGTGGGAGCCTGGCGGTCACGTCCTTGGCCTCAAGCTTCAGCTCCCTCTCCCTCTCAACCTCACTCAGGAGACGATCAATTTGCCGATGGGCGTCGGTGCGCTCCTGGCGGGCTGAGTCGTGCTCTATGCGGAGTCCCTCTATGGCTAGGAGCAGCTCGTCCCGCTCCTTTCGTAGTCGCTCAAACTCCACAACATCCAGGTGAGCCCTCTCGGCTAGGGCCGCGAACTTCTCTTTGGCCTCGTTGGCATGTCGACGAGCATCCACCTTCCTGATTCGAAGGCTGGCCACCTCCTCGCCAACAGGAGCAAGCTTGGCCACCTTTTGATGAGCGGTGGTGAGCTGCTCGGTCAGCTTCCCGCGTAGCCGCACTTCCTCAGCAAGGTGATCCCAAGCGTCCTTCTGCTGGTGGAGAAACTGGGACTTCTCCAGGCCGCGAGTCGTGAGGGACTACGGAAAAGGCACAAGTCAGAAACACAAAAAGGGGAAGTAAAGGATCGAAAACTCAAACACATCATACCTGGCCAACGGGGGGAACACCGCCCAATGAATCCAGCGCAGCATTCAGAGCCTGAACCACGGTCTTGACCCTCATGTTGATGCTCCCCCACTCCCTCTTCTCCGTGGCATCGTCAATGGCGAAGAGCGTCGTCTCCGGGTTTCACCGGTCACCCCACGGGACTCGGGGTCCTCCCCATGCTTGCAGGCCGCCGCCTGTTCAGATCAAAGCCCAGGACAACTCGTCATCGGCCCCATGCGCCACTAACCCTCCTTGCGGCAACACCTCCTTGGGCATCGTTCCTCTGCGCAGCAGAGGGGGTCAATAGCCCAGACGCGGACATCTGCCCCGTCACCACGGTCGCCTCGGCCGCCTCGGTCGTATTCTCCTTCATCTTCCCCGCCGTGGGCACGGCCGCCTGTGCGGACAATGACCCCGGCTGCCCCGTCCCCGTCTATAACGGTGCGGTCACATCTGGCTGCGCCGCTTCCGTCATGGTCGTGGCCATCTCCGTATCACAGGCGGCGGTCCCATTTGCGCCGCTCCCGCTTGCGGCGTCGTGGTTGCGCCTGGCCACGACTTGTCCGTCTCGGGTGCTGCCATCTCCACCTACGGCGTCGTGACCACGCCCGGCCACGCTGACTCCCCTGTGGGTGCCCCGTGCGCGCCCTCCTCCGTTTGCTCCTCAGCAGACGCCACCATCACCGCCAGCGGAACTCCCCCAGTGGGGGCCGTGGCCGTCCTAGCACCGCTCCCGCTCAGCACTGCGTAGGATGACCCTTGGCGCATCGCCCACAGGGCGTGGGTCTTCCTTGGCACAATCTGTAGGGGAGCCCTGCGTCCACCAACACTACAAAAGGCGCCGCGATCAGCTTACAGCAAAATTCGTAATAGCAAAGGAGCGAAGGAAATTCTTGACTCACCTCGGCGCCACTGGACGATAACATTTTGGGACTGGCCCACCCGACCCCGGCCGCGCCTCATTGGCACGTGGCCGCTTCGAGCCCTCCCTCTGCTCGGAAGGCCCGGATGGCGCAGGGCGGTACGTCTCCATCGGGTCCGGGGGCGTGTCCTTCCCCTCGTGATACGAAAAGGGGCCCATTGCCTGTGAGGGCAACCCGCCACCTACCGGCTTGTCCTCATCCGCCAGGGCGTCCCACTAGATGCCACCACCTCCCTCCTCCTCCTCCTCATCCTCCTCCTCTTCTTCTTCTTCTTCTTCTTCTTCTTCTTCTTCCTCCTCCTCCTCCTCCTCTTCCACTTCCTCATCCGACCCTTGGCGCCGCCTTCCTCGCTCCAACTGCGCCCTCGCCTTTCTCTATTTTTTCTTTTTTGCGTCGTCCTTCTCCTTCTTCCTCCTCTTGTTCTCGGTGCGGTTCGCCGCAGAAAGGTCTTGATGGCTAGAGGGGGGGTGAATAGCCTTTTAAAATTTTCTACAAAGACAAGCTAAACAAGTTTATCCATATAACAAATAGCGAGATGCGAGTTTTGCTTAGCCAACGGGGTGTTTGCAAGCCACCTAACCAATTCACAATTCTAGTATATTTGCACTCAACCGCACAAGTCAAACCGAGAAGGAAACTACACCTACAACTAGCAAGCTACACAAAAGAGCTACTCTAGCAAAGCTAACTAGCTAGCAAAGGTAACTAAGAAGGTAATGCAGAGTTGAGATAGGAGAGTTTCACCGAGGGGCGAAGTATTGAGCCAACCAATATGATCAACAATGAATACCAAGACAACCGAACACCGGGATCAATCAATCACAATATGAAAGTGATGACACAAGATTTATCCCGAGGTTCACGTGCTTGCCGGCACGCTAGTCCCCGTTGTGTCCCTCTTCACCACGTGGTTCGGTGGCTAATCGGTCTCACACCGAGCCTCTCAAAAGGCGCCACAAGAACCTACCAAATGGCAAAGGGTTGCAAATGACACGAGCAATTCACTAATGTTGCCTTTGGCGCTTCGCCGAGGTAGGCACAAACCCCTCACAATCACCGGAGGTGGCCAAGAACAATCACCAACTCTTGCCAACGCCTCCAAGCTGCTCCAAGCCGTCTAGGTGGCGGCAACCACCAAGAGAAACAAGAATCCCGCAGCAAATCAACCACCAAGTGCCAACTAGATGCAATCTCACAATGCAAATGCACTTGGATCACTCAATCTCACTTCGAATATGCAAAGAAGCAAGAGAGATGAGTGGGAGGGGAGTTGCTTAGCTCAAAGTGCTCACAAGTATGTCAAATGTTCAAGAGAGGGAGCCTTGAGCCGGCCAACGAGTATTTATAGACGTACCCCTTCGAATATAGCCGTTAGGAACTTGAAACAGCCGAAGTTGCGCTGACCAGACGCGCTGGTCAAACTGACCGGACGCGCCGATCACACAGCGACTACGCTCGCGAAGCACCGACCGGACGCGCTCGTCGCGCGGACCGGACGCGCTGGTCAAGCCTGAGCCGCGCACAACGAAACAGCGATCGGACGCGCTGCAGAACTGACCGGACGCCACAGTGCCAGCGTCCGGTTGGAGTCCAGTAAGCTCCCTGAATGACCGGACGCGTCCGATCGACTGTGACCGGACGCGCTGCGCGTCCGATCAACAAACTGAAACACGCGCAGACGCTGAACGCTGACCGGACGCGTCCGGTCAAACAGAGACCGCGTCCGGTCCAGTGTCCGGTCACCTCTGTGACCTCCGTTCGCCTCCGTTTCTTTTCCGACTTCCGGCGTAGTGGAAAATAGTCGTTTCAACTCCTCAAAAAACGCCTGAATCCCGCCTCGCAAGCTCGGCGGGAGGGAGAGAGGGACCCAAACCCTATCTACCGCTCAAACTCCAACGCCATCGCAAATGTGCTAACACCACCAAGTGATCACGTCATGTGCGAGTGTGTTTAGCATTTTCACAATCATTTTTCGAGGCGTTATTAGTTCTATCCAAATGCATATGATTATGAAATGCACATCTAGAGGCACTTAGGAGTCCAATAGCCGCGCCATTCCCCTCTTTATAGTACGGCTATCTATCCTATAATGTAACCACACCCACTAGGTGTCTTGGTTACTAAAACACAACCCTTAAGCATATACCTTTGCCTTGATCACGTAGGGTTGCGTCCAAATCCAAGTGTGGCCATCATGATCACCATGTCCATCTTGCCACCAACCTTGGAATGTACTAATCCTCATATGCTATATACAACTTAGGCATAGGATTAGTACTTAGGCATTGTCACTAATTACCAACACCAAACATAGGACTTTCAATCTCCCCCTTGTGGGTAATTGGTGACAAACCTTTCACAAAGATATTATGATAAAATTTTGATTGAACCCATGTCACATTGTCCAAGTATATTACCATGTGTAAGAAATATGGACATGTGATCATGAATTCAAATTGATAGCAATGGCTCCCCCTACATGTATGCTATATGTTTGGATTTTGGAAGCATACATGTTAGATAGGAAAATATAGGAGCATTGACTATCAATAGGTGCTAAGTGTTTTAGATTATAGACCTTTGAAGCGTGATACCATCGGAGTAGCGATAAACACCATCTTAGCACCTTGTGTAGTTAGATACCACTTGGAAAAGCACAAACACAACTAGAAACCTCGTGAGATCAACATTATAAGCAAGGCTCTAGTACCACTTTGAAAAACATGAAGCAAGAAAAATCTAACTACTTCCTATTTATGCTAGTACCTCAATACATCATTCAAATTATACTAGCAATTCACCACACAAGCAATGTATCGGAGAAAAAGAAATGCATAACTATGCATCATACATATGAAGTGCACATGGAAATGCAACAATCATGCTTAAGAGCTTGCTCCCCCTACTTGTGTGCTCAAAATTTTAGTTGATCCCCTTCTTTTATCAATTCTCCCCTTTAGGTTTTCTCCACCTTTAGAATCTATCTTTGTGAACAACATTTTCTCCCCCTTTGGCACCAATGACCACAAGGAACCAATTTTAGATAGATTATCATGTTGAATTATGGGATGAGGATCAAGTTTGTGATTCAACCTAGATTGCTTGCATAAATAAAATGCTTCAGTTTGATCCAAGGGCAAGCTTCTTCACACCTCACTAGAAGGGTTATCATGCACCATGTTGAAGCAAATATTTAGACAAGTTTTCTAGATTAAACACTTAGGATCACAAGCTACTTAAACAAGTTATATGCTACCACTAGATCATACAAGTCATGGAAACAATAGTGGCACCATATAAACTTCAAATTCATTTGATTTTCATGAATGAGCCTAGAACATGTAAATTATGACTAGATGCACTAAACAAGTCCTTAGCATAGAATGTATGACATGTCAACCAATTGTACCTTAGGGCTCGAAGGAGAGGCATGTCATATATGGGGTGCATCAACTCATGTTGGAGAAGTCAAGTATGTTCAACTCATTCTTTAGCTTGTGAAATCTCTTCTCATCAAGTGGCTTGGTGAATAGATCGGCTAATTGATCTTCGGTGCCCACACTCTCAATAGCAATGTCACCCTTTTGTTGATGATCTCTAATGAAATGATGACGAACATCAATATGCTTTGTTCTTTGATGTTGAATCGGATTGTTGGTTAGCTTCACGGCACTTTCATTGTCACATAGCAATGGCACATTCTTGAAGGTGATTCCAAAATCTTTCAATGTTGCCTTCATCCACAAGATTTGTGCACAACAACTACCCGCGGCGATGTATTCGGCCTCGGCGGTAGATAGTGCAATACTATTTTGCTTCTTGGATGACCATGAGACAAGTGATCTTCCCAACAATTGACAAGTCCCGGAAGTGCTCTTTCTCTCCACTTTGTCACCGGCATAGTCAGAATCCGAATATCCAACTAGCTCAAAGCTTGCACCTTTGGGATACCACAATCCAACATCTTGTGTATGCTTCAAATACCTCAATATTCTCTTTGTTGCCTTCAAATGACTTTCTCTTGGTGAGGCTTGAAATCTTGCACACATGCATACACTAAACATTACATCGGGCCTTGATGCCGTCACATAGAGTAGGCTACCAATCATTGATCTATATAGCTTTTGATCCACCATGTTGCCACTCTTGTCACTATCCAAGCTTCCATTAGTGCTCATTGGAGTAGTGATTCCTTTTGCATCTTCCATACCAAACTTCTTTAGCATATCCTTTATGTATTTGGTTTGGCTCACAAATGTTCCTTCCTTCATTTGTTTGATTTGAAGTCCAAGAAAGAAACTAAGTTCACCAATCATTGACATTTCAAATTCCTTTGCCATTATTTTTCCAAACTCATCACAATAATCTTGATTGGTTGAACCGAACATGATATCATCAACATATATTTGCAACACAAACAAGTCTTTCCCAATCTTCTTGGTGAAGAGAGTAGTATCCACTTTGCCCATGACAAATCCTTTGGATAGCAAGAAGTCCCTCAATCTTTCATACCATGCTCTAGGTGCTTGCTTCAATCCATACAAAGCTTTTCTCAATTTGTAGACATTGAAAGGATCAAGATGTCCAAGAGGGGGGGGTGAATTGGGCTTCTCTAAAAATTAATTGCAAGAATTAAATCCTACAAGCCAAAGTTCACCCCTAGTGCCTACTAGTGTTCCTTGTGATTCTACCGGTAAAAAGTTTTGCACCCTAAGTTCCAATCCTAGTCTAGCATGGCAATTCTAGGAAAGTAAGTCAAGTAATGAAAGTAATACACGAAAGTAAATGCTTGAAAGTAAGGGTTAGGAACACGGCGATGTTTTCCCGAGGTATCGGAGAGTCACCACTCCCCACTAGTCCTCGTTGGAGCACCCGCGCAAGGGTGTAGCTCCCCCTTGATCCGCGCAAGGATCAAGTGCTCTCTACGGGCTAATTCTTCGACACTCCGTCGCGGTGAATCGCCCAAAACCGCTCACACGATGAGTTGGGTCATCCACAAGCTCGCCGGATGATCACCAAACTCCCAATCACCACCAAACCGTCTAGGTGATGGCGATCACCAAGAGTAACAAGCTAGAACTCTCACTTGACCACAACAAGCATAATGAGAAGATGGATGCACACTTGCTACTCCCTAGTCACTAATGAGGGATCTCAAACTTTGATTCTCAAATCACTACCCTCACTAGGGCTCTTGCACTCCCTTGCACTTGAAAGGTGTTTCTCAGATGAACAAATGAGCAAGAGACCTCTAAAAGAGGTGGAGGGGATGTATTTATACACCCCACAGACAAAACCAACCGTTACCTGCCAATTCAGCAAAACACGCACTGACCGGACGCGCCGGTCGAACGTAACGGTCGAAAACTGGAACGATGTCGCTGAGTGACCGGACGCACCGATCAGGGGTGACCGGACGCGTTCGATCATGCAAGAACCTTACTGTACTTTGACCTGACGCTCGACCGCGTCCGATCAGTGATGACCGGACGCGTCAGGTCAGCTAAGTACCTTACTGGAACGTGACCGGACGCGTCCGATCACTTCCTAGTCGCGTCCGATTAGACTTTTACCCTCTGAAACTCGTGTCAGACTGATCACCGCGTCCGGTCCTCGCAGGGACCGCGTTCGGTCAACCAGGTTAACGACGCAGTGACTGTTAGTACTGACCGGACGCGTCCGGTCGTGACAGAGACCGCGTCCGATCAAGGGTAAACAGCTCAAACGACTTCGAAACGCGACGCAACTTGAACCAAGTTGCTTCCAACTGAACTTTGAGCTTTACCTGAGCTACCTAGTGCTAAGTTTGACAAGTGTGCACCACACCTAAACAAAAGACTCACCTAGATCAAGCTACTTGCTCATGCCCCCCTTTATAGTACGGCCAAAGGAAAAAAGCGAAGATCCTAACGACTATTCCGGATGTAACTCAACACCTTGACATCCGGAGCTAACCGTCCTTAATCTTGTCGTTGATCCTTTGAAAACCGAAACGATTTCCATCAAGGGGCATGAATACCATAGTGCCCAAAGCAGTTATCAACCCCATGACCTAACTTATCAAAGTTTCTGCAAAACACACGTTAGTCATGGTAATAATGCGTTGTCATCAATTGTCGAAACCAACTCCCGGGGCCTAGATGCTTTCAGACATGATTGAGTTTCTTATCATCTTCAAAATCGGGAGGTTGCTCCACATACACCTCTTCTTGAATGTACCCATTGAGAAATGCACTCTTTACATCCATTTGATATAGCTTGATATTATGAGCACAAGCATAGGCAAGTAAGATCCTAATTGCTTCCAATCTTGCAACCGGGGCATAAGTTTCACCAAAGTCAAGACCCTCTATTTGTGTGTAACCTTGAGCCACTAGTCTTACTTTGTTTCTTACTACTATCCCATCTTGATCTTGCTTGTTGCGAAAGACCCATCTTGTTCCAATGACATTGTGATCCTTAGGCCTCTCAACTAGTTCCCATACTTCATTTCTCTTAAAGTTGTTGAGCTCTTCATGCATTGCATTTACCCAATCCGGATCTCTCAATGCTTTATCAATGTCCTTGGGTTCTTCCATTGACACAAAAGAAGAGTGAGCACAAAATGATGTCAATCTTGATCTAGTTTGAACTCCCCTTTGTATGTCACCAATGATGGAATCCAATGGATGGTCTCTAGCAATGTTGGTTGGTTAAAGCACTTGCACTTGATTGCTTGGATGTTGATGTTGATCATGAGTTGGAGATGATGAACTAGCCAATTGTTGATCTTGTTGCACTTGAGATGATGTACTAGCTTGATTTTGCATTAGAGAACCACTAGCTTGTGTAATTGGACTTTGGAGCACTTGATCTTTGTTGTCATCCACATCAATCACTTGCTTTGGCCTAATATCACCAATATCCATTTCCTTTATAGCATTACTCAATTGAGTTCCTCTCACATCATCCAAGTTTTCTTCTTCATTTTGAGAGCCATTTGTTTCATCAAACTCAACATCATGTACTTCTTCAAGTTGTCCACTAGCCAAATTCCAAACTCTATAAGCTTTGCTAGTAGTTGAGTAACCAAGTAGAAAGCCTTCATCACATTTCTTCTCAAACTTGCTCAATCTAGTACCCTTCTTCAAGATGTAGCATTTGCAACCAAATACCCAAAAGTATGCAATGTTAGGCTTTCTTCCATTTAAGATCTCATATGGTGTCTTCTCTAGAAACTTGTGGCAATAGAGGCGGTTGCTATAGAAGCAAGCCGTGTTGATTGCTTCGGCCCAAAATGAATGACTCACATTATACTCATTCAACATTGATCTTGCCATATCAATTAAGGTTCTATTCTTCCTCTCAACTAAGCCATTTGATTGAGGTGTATACTTGGCCGAGAATTGATGTTTGATTCCAAGCTCATCACATAGCTCATCAACTCTTGTGTTTCTAAACTCACTTCCATTGTCACTTCTTACTTTCTTGATTGTGGTCTCAAACTCATTTTGCACTCTCTTGATGAACTTCTTGAATATGTCAAATACATCACTCTTGTCCACAAGAAAGAATACCCATGTGTATCTAGTGAAATCATCCACAATCACAAAGCCATACTTGTTGCCACCAATGCTTGTGTATGTAGTTGGCCCAAATAGATCCATGTGCAACAACTCAAATGCCTTGGAAGTACTCATAATGCTCTTTAATGGATGAGTGTTGCCCACTTGCTTTTCGGCTTGACATGCACTACATAGCTTATCCTTCTCAAATGTGACATCCTTCAAGCCTCTAACTAAGTCATGCTTCACTAACTTGTTTAATTGCTTCATGCCAACATGACCAAGTCTTCTATGCCATAACCAACCCATACTTGATTTGGTGAGCAAGCATGTTGAAAGTTGAGTGTCACTAGCATTGAAATCAACCAAGTATAGATTCTCATATCTAAAACCTTTGAAGATCAAATTGGAGCCATCAACACTAATTATCTCCACATCATCAACACCAAATATGCACTTGAAACCAAGATCACACAATTGAGCAACCGAGAGAAGATTGAAGTTCAACTTTTCAACTAAGAGCACATTGGAAATACTATGATCATTTGAGATTGCAATCCTTCCAAGAGCCTTTACATTACCCTTGCTATTGTCACCAAATGTGATGCTATCAATGCCACTATCATTTGATTTGAGAGAGTTGAACATTCTTGAATCACCGGTCATATGTTGAGAGCATCCACTATCAAGCACCCAATGCCTTCCTCCGGCCTTGTAATTTACCTACAAAACAATTTAATGTCTTTTAGGTACCCATACTTGCTTGGGTCCTTGGAGGTTAGTAACTAAGCTCTTTGGTACCCAAATGGCCTTCTTCTTTGGACCCACAATTGGTGTACCAACAAACTTAGCTTGCACACCCTTCTCACCCTTGGTAAGAACATAACAAGAATCAAAAGGAATGTAATCCATTTTAGCATGAAACTTGTTGTTCTTGTTCATTTTATTACAATTAATCTCTAGATGCCCAACTTGCTTGCATCTATTGCAATAACGACCATTGCTCTTCACAAAGCGAGGCTTTGGAGTAGCAAAGGCCGCCTTGCCCTTCTTGGGAGTATAGCCTAAGCCCTCTTTGTTAAGAGAGAACCTTTGGCTACCCAAGCATTTTAGCAAGCGGGTTTCCCCACCATAGGCATTGCCTAATGCGCGGGTGAGATCATCCACCTCTCTCTTGAGAGTCTCATTCTCAACAACAAGTGATGAATCACTAGTAGTAGAGATAGAGTTGGTTGTGGTGGATGATGATGAGCTACATGAAGCATTAGTAGGACCAACAAATAAAGAATCATCAATAATATCACATGTTAGTCCAATATCACAAGTGACAATCACTTGCTCCTCCTTATCTTCCTTCATGAACTTCTCCAACTTGAGGTCCTTTTCCTTGATGAGCTCAAGTAGAGTGGAGTGGGCTTCCTTAAGCCTAGTGTGAGCAATTTCAAGATCCTCGTGGTCTTCCTTTAGACACTCACGAGAGGCCTCTAGCTCATCAAAGGATTTCCTAAGAGCTTTGAGCTCTTGTTCAATTTCTTTGCACTCCTTACTCTTTTTAGAGCAACAAGCTCCTCCATCAAAGAATCATTTTCATTGCTCTTGGCAATGAGCTCTTGTTCCAAGATTTTGTATTTCTTGGTGGTCCTCTTGTAGCCTTTGCTCATTTGATCTATTATGCCCAATAGATCATCCTTGGAGTAGTCCTCATCCTCCTCATCATCACTCCTATAACCATCACTAGCACAAGAATCATCATCACTATCATCATATTTTACCTTGGTAGGCTTGGCCATAAGGCATGTCGATGTAGTGTCGAAGATGGATGGCTTGTTGGAGAGGGCGATGCTTGCAATGGCTTGCCGAGTGGTCCTTTCATCATCACTAGAGCTTGCATCATCATCACTATCGGAGTTGTCACTATCCCAAGTGACTACATAACCACCACCCTTCTTCTTCTTGTTGAATGTGAAGCTCTTCTTTGCTTTCTTCTCCTTCTCTTTCTTATTCTTCTTGAGCTTCAAGTCCCCATTATGAAATCTCTTATCTTCATAGGGGCAATCCGCCACTATGTGATCGGGGCTATTGCAATTGTAGTAAAGGGTCTTTGCCTTTATAGTGTCTCTCCTCTTCCTTGCCCCATACCCTTTCTTCTTCATGAACCTTCCCATCTTGTGCACAAGGAGGGCCATGGTCTCATCATCGAATGGATCATCATCATCGCTCTCCACCTTGCTCTTGCCCTTAGAAGATGAAGCCTTGAATGCAATGGGCTTCTCTTGCTTGACCTTGGTCTCCTTCTCTTCTACCTCATCTTCATCATCATTGTATTGGGCATCGGTCATGATATCTCCAAGCACATCGGTTGGTTTGACTTTGTCCAATCCTTCTCTAAAGATCATTCTTCTCAAGGTAGCAAACTTCTTGGGTAAACACATCAAGAACTTGTGTGAGAAGTCCTTGTCCTCAACCTTCTCCCCAAGCCCCTTGAGATCATTGACAATGACTTGGAGCCTATAGAACATCTCCGGGATGGATTCATCATCCTTCATCTTGAAAGTGGAGAACTTGTCCTTGAGCATATATAGTTTGGCACTTTTTACCGTTGAAGTGCCTTCATATGTTTCTTCAAGCCTTATCCAAAGCTCATTTGCCTTTTCAAGATCTTTGATTTGCTCAAATACTTTGTCATCAATGGCACGGTAGATTGTGTCAAGTGCCGCCGTGTTGCATTATTTGTTGATGCGGTCATTTGGAGTGAGATTTTCCACATCAAGAATGATGTATCCTTCTTTGGTCACATCCCAAACCTTCTCATGTATATTGCCTAGATATTGCTTCATCTTCCTTTTCCAATGATCAAAGGAAGAGACACCATCAAAGAATGGAGGCTTGCCATTAACATGATTGAACATAACTTGAGCCATCTTACACCGATGTTGTTAAGCCTTACAAACGGTGACCATGGCTCCGATACCACTTGAAAGGTCTTGATGGCTAGAGGGGGTGAATAGCCTTTTAAAATTTTCTACAAAGACAAGCTAAACAAGTTTATCAATATAACAAATAGCGAGATGCGAGTTTTGCTTAGCCAATGGGGTGTTTGCAAGCCACCTAACCAATTCACAATTCTAGTATATTTGCACTCAACCGCACAAGTCAAACCGAGAAGGAAACTACACCTACAACTAGCAAGCTACACAAAAGAGCTACTCTAGCAAAGCTAACTAGCTAGCAAAGGTAACTAAGAAGGTAATGCGGAGTTGAGATAGGAGAGTTTCACCGAGGGGCGAAGTATTGAGCCAACCAATATGATCAACAATGAATACCAAGACAACCGAACACCGGGATCAATCAATCACAATATGAAAGTGATGACACAAGATTTATCCCGAGGTTCACGTGCTTGCCGGCACGCTAGTCCCCGTTGTGTCCCTCTTCACCACGTGGTTCGGTGGCTAATCGGTCTCACACCGAGCCTCTCAAAAGGCGCCACAAGAACCTACCAAATGGCAAAGGGTTGCAAATGACACGAGCAATTCACTAATGTTGCCTTTGGCGCTTCGCCGAGGTAGGCACAAACCCCTCACAATCACCGGAGGTGGCCAAGAACAATCACCAACTCTTGCCAACGCCTCCAAGCTGCTCCAAGCCGTCTAGGTGGCGGCAACCACCAAGAGAAACAAGAATCCCGCAGCAAATCAACCACCAAGTGCCAACTAGATGCAATCTCACAATGCAAATGCACTTGGATCACTCAATCTCACTTCGAATATGCAAAGAAGCAAGAGAGATGAGTGGGAGGGGAGTTGCTTAGCTCAAAGTGCTCACAAGTATGTCAAATGTTCAAGAGAGGGAGCCTTGAGCCGGCCAACGAGTATTTATAGACGTACCCCTTCGAATATAGCCGTTAGGAACTTGAAACAGCCGAAGTCGCGCTGACCAGACGCGCTGGTCAAACTGACCGGACGCGCCGATCACACAGCGACTACGCTCGCGAAGCACCGACCGGACGCGCTCGTCGCGCGGACCGGACGCGCTGGTCAAGCCTGAGCCGCGCACAACGAAACAGCGATCGGACGCGCTGCAGAACTGACCGGACGCCACAGTGCCAGCGTCCGGTTGGAGTCCAGTAAGCTCCCTGAATGACCGGACGCGTCCGATCGACTGTGACCGGACGCGCTGCGCGTCCGATCAACAAACTGAAACACGCGCAGACGCTGAACGCTGACCGGACGTGTCCGGTCAAACAGAGACCACGTCCGGTCCAGCGTCCGGTCACCTGTGTGACCTCCGTTCGCCTCCGTTTCTTTTCTGACTTCCGGCGTAGTGGAAAATAGTCGTTTCAACTCCTCAAAAAACGCCTGAATCCCGCCTCGCAAGCTCGGCGGGAGGGAGAGAGGGACCCAAACCCTATCTACCGCTCAAACTCCAACGCCATCGCAAATGTGCTAACACCACCAAGTGATCACGTCATGTGCGAGTGTGTTTAGCATTTTCACAATCATTTTTCGAGGCGTTATTAGTTCTATCCAAATGCATATGATTATGAAATGCACATCTAGAGGCACTTAGGAGTCTAATAGCCGCGTCATTCCCCTCTTTATAGTACGGCTATCTATCCTATAATGTAACCACACCCACTAGGTGTCTTGGTTACTAAAACACAACCCTTAAGCATATACCTTTGCCTTGATCACGTAGGGTTGCGTCTAAATCCAAGTGTGGCCATCATGATCACCATGTCCATCTTGCCACCAACCTTGGAATGTACTAATCCTCATATGCTATATACAACTTAGGCATAGGATTAGTACTTAGGCATTGTCACTAATTACCAACACCAAACATAGGACTTTCAGCCACCCTCACGGCCACGTCCTCTGGCAGCGGCGCAGCAACTTCTTGAAAGACGAGGCCCGACTGTAGATACCAGATCTCAGACTCAAATAAATAGGGTTGGAGGGTCGGCTGAGAGAAAACTAAAAGAGAAAACTTACAAATTCGATGAAACCTGCATCTGGCCTCATCGCGAGGTGTCCTGGGATCGGGAACACGAAGTCGAGGTCATCCACCACTGTCGCATCTTTGATGCATTGCGCAATCTAGTCGTTGCAGAGCGCCTCCTGAACAAGTGTCGTCCCGTTGAGCGCACGCTGGGCGCCATCAGCAGCGCCACCCTCCTTGCATGATACGCCCCGATGACACTGGTCCCTTTGAGACCGTGCTGCTTCAGACGCACGATGGTGGTGATGTGATCACGAATCTTCTTCTTCTCCTTATCGGGGGGTCCCCACCCCCACACCTGCGGTGCCTCCTCAATTAGGCGCCCAATGAACTTCGGCAAGGGGGCGACAACATCGTTCTTTAGGTAGAACCATTGCGCATGCCACCCCTTGTTGTTCCTCGACAGCTGGAGGGACATATACTCGTTGGTCGGTGGCCTCAGAGATGGATGCCGATGCATCCCATCGGCACCGGCAGGTAAGGCTTTTTCTCCTCCCTCTTCTTGAGCAGGGAGACGGCGAAGAAGTACCTCCACAGCTCGAAGTGGGGCTCGATCCCAAGATATCCCTCGCACAGGGTGACGAAGGCCGCAATGTGCAGAATCCCATTCGGATTCAGGTGCTGCAGCTCGATCTTTTAGTGGTGCAACAGCACCCGGAGGAATCGGTGGGGAGGGCTCGCAAGCCCATGCTTGAGGAAGGGCACGAAGGCCACAACGTAACCGTCGGGCGACGCCGACGCATCCTCACCGCCGGGCACGAGCCATCCATTTCCGCAGTCCTCGCGCAGATGAGGCTGCGCTTGATGAGGCCCTCCATACGTGGGTGGGTGACGTCGGAGCAGTACCACAAATCCATGGGAAGCGGGGATGGAGGAGGGAGAGCTTTGTCGGCGACGGAGGGACAGGAGCAAGAAACTCTAGCGTTGGTGGCGGCGAAGCGGAGAAGGCAAGGTTGTGGTTGGGCGTACCGAAGACGGAAGGTAATGCGTCTATTTGTAGGGAAAGGTGGAGCAGGAGGCGGACCATCCGCCTTCATCCACACGCCTGCCACGTCTCGTCATAGCGCCTCATTAGGAGTCATGCGCACGCTATCCCTGGCCGCTCCCTCGAAGGACGCGCTGGATGGTGGTTCACCTGGCCCGATGGGCCGCGAACCGCTACAAGTAAGAAGGGATACGGGGCTGAAAACGCTCCCACGGCCCCTTAACGCCTAGAGGTTCAAAAGTTGGCCCATCGACGAGTTCACAACTGGCCCAGGGCACCTTAAAGTGAGAGGTGGTTGAGGATGGGTCCGCTAGCTGCCAGTACCTGGGCACACGAGCACCGTGGGCATCCCGACCCATGTTCGAGTCTTGGCAGTGCACGGTCCATAGTTTTTCCTCGGAGAAAGGCAACGAGCACTCGGGACCGGTCGAACGGACTCGAGAACTCTATGGATTGGCAGTCAGGAATCTGAAGTCGATCGCCAGCTGACCCATGCCGGATCCCCGTGAACCCGAATTAGGGCCCCACTCGAACCGACCCGATAACAGCTCACCGAGCATCATGATTTGTCCAACGAGGAAAACATGGCACGGCTCAACCCCTCCATTTTTTCGAGAAAATGCTTGAGGGAGAATGATCACAAGACGAGCCAACTCCTCGACCAGAACCTTGCTATGCGAGGGGGCTCGGGGCTCGGACTTACAAAGAGATCTAATGTGCGGTCGCATAAGAACGGCAGATCAATCATCACAACCTATCTAGGGGAGCCCCACGAGCCGCAACAGGCGAGCTGACACTCCGGAGCCTCCCCGTATGAAAAGCTTGTGAGGAGTATCCAACTCCTCCACGGGCTCAGGGGCTACTGTCGGGTATGAATATTAGGGTATTCGGACAAGGGGAACTAATGGTCATCAACATTAACTCATCCTAACGATCAAGGGTATAACCATGACCTCATCCGACCCTCCGAGGAAGGTTCCGATTCGCCTGACCCTAAGGGCGCAGGCTCCATCTTGCCTGACCCTAGGAGAGCGGGCTCCACCTCGCCCGACATCTAGGGCGTGGGTTCTGTCCCGCCTAACCCCTAAGGCGCGGGCTCCATCTCGCCTAATCCCTTGGGTGCGGGCTCCGTCTCGCTCAATCCCAGGGGCGTGGGCTCCGCCTTGCCCGACCCCTAGGACGCGGGCTCCATCTCGCCCGATTCCTTGGGTGCGGGCTCCGCCTCGCCCGATCCTTAGAAGCACATCCGGTCTCGGGCGGGAACGTAGGCCCTCGCGGGGGGGGGCCGTGCTGTCTCCAACTACTACGGGTGTGACGGCGGGCCCGCAGCCATGCTTCTGACGTCATGAGGGGAGCGTGCATGCCTCGACGCGACCCTTGGCCTCGACGGGCCATACGAGGGCACCCATGTCGCCTACAGCGCCGGGCGGACCGGCACTATGCTACCAAATCCTCGTACGGCCCCGGTCAAGGGAGCCTGTTGAGCATGCCGTGCACAGGGACGGAATGGAGCACCACGACTAGCTGACGATTCCCGCCTGAAGCACCAGTGACAAACAGGACCGCGACGTGGAGTCGCCTCCGCCACAATCTACAGGACCAGCGGGACCCGCCTATTGAAGAAGAAGAGCGACGCAGCTTCAGGGCTCCCTTCTTCTCTGATTTTTCTCTTTCTTCTTTTCCTTCTCTCATGTACCCCCGGCCTTACCCTTGATCTATAAAAGGGAAAGATGGGCGCCCCATCAAGGGAGGTTTTTCTAACGCTCTCAAGCCATTGGGAAGCACCTCAACCCTGTTCGACACACTCACCAGAGACTTCGGACTTTTTTCCTCTCCCGTCCGTTTGTAACTCCTACTGCAAACACAGAGCCGGTAACACGAGCAGCTTCAAACTGGACGTAGGGACATTCAATCCAATCCAGTATAATCCCTTGTGTCCTCTAAGCTCACCATCCGTGCCAAATGTGTAAATACAAATTTACTAGTCGGCTGTTAAAAACACCGACAATCGGCATCTCGGTGCAGGCTTACTCCGATGGAGGTCATGTGTCACAGGAAATCCATCACCGCTTGGAGATGATGCATATTTTTAGTTGTCTATTTTTAGTATTATGAGGAGTTGTACCGCGTCTGAGCTCGCACCACTCCTGACCGTGTGATGGATTTCCTGGGACACATGGCCACCTTCTGAGTGAGCCTGTATGGAGGCGCCGTTGCAGCCAGCCCGCACCCAAATTTTTTTTTCTTTTAACATGAGTAGCCCTACATGGCACTCTCATATAACCTTGAAATTTATGCAAGTGCTTAGATTTTGATCATGAGCTAGTTTTTTCTCTCTTCTATTAAAATATAAAAAAAAATATTAGAGCCAGCTCAAGAGTCCGCCCTTGCAGGTGCCCTAATCTGCGATCATACGATTACTCCTGCCCCTGGACTTTATAGCGCTGTAGCAACTTGCAAGGTGTACGATCCACCCGATGGGACCCCTCAGATTTCAGCATCGGTTTGCAAGTGTGCGACAAAAAGCATGATAGGGCAGAGAACACTCATTCACTTAGAGAACACACCGTAAGGCAGATCGATGCTAAAAGTACGCGACAATTCAGGCTGTAAAATCCAGAATTCCTGTTCACTCGAACGCCCACCTGAAAAGTTGCTTGACGGAGTTTTACCGAAAAATAAAGAAGTTGTCTACTTAGCACTAGGGTGTTTTAGGGGCATCCACACTAAGTGTTGGATGCCACCTAAACACCTGACGGAGAATAGAAACAAAATCGAGTGTTTATAATCCAAGAAATATTCAATTGTCATGACCGTTGGATCAAAATCAAATAAATAAATGATATTTCCTCTGAATCAAAGTGAAAGATCTCTAAATAATTTAAAAATTAGAAATATAGACAAAATCATTAAAAAAACCAAATTATACAAGATACATATTATCAAACTGAGCAGATATTTTCTATAAGTTGCAGATGAAAAGATCTCCATATAGGTTTAAAATTAGACATACATACAAACATATAACGAAATTAATAAAACACATGCTTGAAACAAAACAGATATTCATATAGGTATCTGGTTACAACAATTCTCATTATAAATTAAACCAAAATAATCATTGTAGATTTAATATAAGCATATAAGTCTAGCATGAATTGATAATAACTATAGAGAACTGCTTCAATACTCCTCTTTCTAAAAATAACACGGACCTTAAAGCAACTTATCTAATTCTATTATAGTATAATGACACACTACGATATTTTAAACAAACACAACTTCAATTCTATTAGATCCAATTTTAAGAAGAAAATGAAAGGAAAGGAAAGGAAAAGAGAAGAAAAAATTCACGAAAAAAAACGGTTCCATCCTGAAGGTCGTTGCAGCGAGCCAGCGATGACCTCAATCACCTCTTTTTCTATAAGGAAAAAATTCAAAAAAAACAGAGAAGCAAATCTAATGGTTTGCATGGAGTCGAATCCAACGGAAGAAAAAAAAAATCGTGTGTTAAGAAGTCTTGAAACACTCGAGTATTGTTTAGCTTTTCCAAAAATAAATAAAACATGAGGAAAACATATCTAAACAAGTATGAAAAACTTACTCGAAGACGTCTTCCTATAAGGGCCTGTTTGATTAGAGGTGTTAAAGTTTAACAAACACTGTAGCACTTTCGTCTTATTTGACAAAAAGTTTCCAATTTTAGACTAATTAGGCTTAATAGATTCGTCTCGTAAATTACTCCTAATCTGTGCCGACATGTATGCAATTAGTCTACATTTAGTACTCCATGCATTTGCCGCAACATTGATGTGATGAGAGTTAAACTTTAACATCCATGAACCAAACGGGGCCTAAATTGTGTGAAGTTCACAGCTGGGATAGGATTGTGCAGCATAATGATGCCATGCTCATCACGGACCTGTACTTTTGTTCTTGATTGTACGGTGGACCCGGCAGCAATCACCTTTTGTCGTGCAGCGTCTCTAGAATGCTACGCGCCTCTCCGCCGCGTGTTCGGGCCCGTGCCACTACTGTGGTATACTGCCAATGGTCGTCGCCGCGAGATGAAGAAACTCCGGCCACTGCCTTCACATGTCCTACGGGCTATGGTCCCGCCTCCAACTCATTTGTTTGTCTGCAGTGCTATCGCTTGCACGTCCGGACGTCCGCGCCTACACTCTGTCTCCCCCTGCGCACCTGCATACGGGGAGTCCCCGCTCACACCCCCTCCGCTTCTCACGCGCATACCCGTGGCCAGCAGGTGACTACAGCAGATGGCTACGCCAGCATTCAAAAGAGGGGGAGGGGGCGGCGGATGCCCCACCGGCGGCGAGAAGAGGAGGAGACACTGAGGTGAAGGTGATGCAGCAAAAAAGTGAAGACGGAGATGCAACATCCGATCTACTTTTGAAACATCCGGATGCAACAGTTGCAACATACGTCTGAAAGTAGATGAAACATGTATATGAAACACTAGCTGCAACACCAAATCTACTTTTGAAACATCCGAAATGAAACACTTGCAACATACATACTAAATAGCTGAAACACTCGAAACATGCATATGAAACACTTAAAAAAGACACATGAAAACGCTTTATATGTGTGAAAACATATGCAACATTTAGATGAAACACTTGCAAACATATGTCTGGAAAACGAGATAAAACATTTGGCACATATAGTTGAAACATACGTGTATAGCCATTGCGATATGTGCAACATTTCAATCTACTATTGCAACATCAAGATGAAACACTTGTAACATCCAGATGAAAAATTTAAAACACTTGAAACATACTCTTACAACATAGGCTTTGCTTGGACGAATGGAGGCACGCCGGTGTGGAGGTCGACGGCGGCGCATGGACCTCGCTGTGCGGCAGCGGCACGAGCAACTCGTCGGTGGACGTGGCGTCACATGAATCTTGCCCCCCTCGCCTGCTTGCAAGACATCCGTCGTAGAGGCTCGCCGGCTCGGTGAAGTTGTCTGAGGCTTGCCAGCTCGGTGGAGGCAGTCGCGGCGAGCGAGCCAGCTCGATGAGGAGGTAGTGGTGGAGGTGGGGCGAGACAAACTGGGCTTCGTGGGGAATGCGGCGCGGAGGAGGCTGTAAGGTCTAAATGGCTAGAAGAGGGTGAATAGCCTATTTAAATTTTCTACAAGCTTTACTAAACAACAAGTTAGTAAATAAGATGGCGAAGCTAATTCTAGCACTAGCTCAACTACTTTTATGCAAGCCACAAATACAATTCTAGCGCAAGGCTATGATCTCTAGTTCACACCAACAATGCTAAGTCTCTAAACTAATTACTCCTAAGTGATAAGCTATTCTACTCAAGTTAAACAAGGCAAAGAACAATAAGTAAAGGAGTGAGCTTGAATAGATATACCAACGTTGATGAGAAGAGATATGTCCAATGTATCAATCAATCAACGTGATCACATACACAAATGAAATCCTCGGCAATAAGATGACACAAGATTTTTTACCGAGGTTCACTTGCTTCCCGGCAAGCTACTCCTCGTTGTGGCGATGCACCCACTTGATGGATCACGAGCTAATCAACTATCAAGAGTTGAACCCTCAGCGGGTGCCGCACATCCACTCACAAGATGGGGATCCTCCAAGCCACTAGCTCCACTAGAGTAGCCAATTCACGAACTCCCGCGGGGAAGGCTCAAGAACCCCTCACAAACACTTGGTGAGGCTCGAAACAATCTCTAATCACGAGCTCAACACCACCGCTGCTCCAAGCCGTCTAGGGTGTCGGGAAACACCCAAGAGTAACAAGCAATCCGCAGCAAACTTCAAAAATCAAGTGCCACTAGATGCAACTCTCAATGCAATGCACTTGAATCTCACTCAATCTCTCTAGAGTATGCAACCAAGCAAGGAGATGAGTGGAGGGGAGATTCTCTAACTCAAAGTATGTCTCAAGTGTTCAAATAGTCAAGAGTTGCCCCCCAAGGCCGGCCAAACGAGTATTTATAAGCATCCCCAAAGAATAGAGCCGTTAGGCTCGAGATGCCGCTCTGCGCGCGCTGACCGGACGCGTTACACCCGGCGTCCGGTTAGAGTCCAGTAAGCGTCCACTCGCGATCGGACGCGTCCGGTCCAACGTGACCGGACGCGCCACCGCATCCGATCGACCACGCAAACTACAGGCCCTCTGAGCGCCTGACCGGACGCGCCGGTCCCGTGAGTGATCGGACGCGCTGGTGCAAAACCCTAGCCCGCGTGCCTCTGCAACAGCTGCTACTAACCGGACGCGTCCGGTTAAGCCGAGACTGCGTTCGGTTCAGCGTCCGGTCACCCCAGTGACCTCCGTTCGCCTCCGTTTCTGTCCATGATGACTTAGAGAAAAACTCCTCCACCGGCGTAGTGGAAAATATGCATTTCATTTTCTCGAAAACGTCTGAATCCCGCCGACCCCAAACCCTTCTCTACCGCTCAAACTCCACTGCCTTTGCAAATGTGCTAACGCCACCAAGTGCCATCATGTGCATGTGTGTTAGCATTTTCACAATCATTTTTCAAGCCGTTATGTTAGCCCTCTACTAGATCCTAATGCATATGCTCAAGAAGATGACCTAGTAGCACTTGATTCATGAGCTAACCGTGATTGCCCCTCTTGATAGTTGGCTATCAATCCTAAATCCGGTCAATCACTTCTCTACTCATCTTAGACCGGCAAAAGCAAACCCTACGAATATACCTTTGCCTTGATCACTTTGTTCCATGTCCATCTCTACATGCTTGATCACCTTGATCATCATTTTATGTGCATCTCCACCTCTTGTGATCTTGTGGCCATCACTTCATGCCACATGCTCCTTCATCACGTGTGTTGCTTATGCCTAACTGAAACCACTTAACATATGGCATTAGCAACTTGGTGTCATTAATTACCAAAACCAAACTTGGGCTTTCAGAGGCAGCGCGGAGGACGCCACAGAGGATGGCGCATGGCTGTGGGGGACCGACGGTGGCGAGGCGATGTGGGGAGGGCGGATGGGCACGATGACACAAGGAGGAAACGACGCAACAAGCATCAGGGCACGCGGATGGGATGAGCGGATAGGGTTTGCTACGTGTTGGTATAAATTAAATGCACACAGAGAGAGAATATATATATCCGCAAGCGCACAAATATTATACCGTTGTAGCACTTCATCGAGAATAACTCAGTTTTAATATCGAACCCAAAGGAACAGTTAGTCAGAATAACTAAGTCTTAGTCTTAACCCAACTTCACAATCAAGGTTAGAAAATAGGAATATAAAGGAGATTACTGAGATATGTCTAGTTCCAATCTAGGTAAGCTTTGTCTTCTATTGTTCTATCGCGGGAGATGTCTTATAGGGAACAAATTCAGAGTTTCTTCCCTAAAAGCGATCAAATTCTTGTTAGTCCTATTAACGAGAGGTGGACTACAGAGGATTCAACAAAGCTATAAAAGTCATATTCACGAGCGACCACCGATCCGAAAAATGAGGGTGCATTTACGAGTAACCCTAGTCTAAATACCACGCTTACACTATGAATACTACTTTAATCTAGAGCCACCAAGATCAAAGCACTCAAAAGAGAGTCGTAAACTAGAAGAACAATATGAACAAGATGCTTACTTGAATCAGAAGTCGATTACCAAAGAAATCTCAGAAGCAAGATCTAATATAACTTGATTCCGCCAGAGTACAGCCGTAGAGAGAGCACCGACAGGCTGGAACTCCGCCAAAACTCTACTCCCTCACTCTATCTCTCTATTTCTAATACAAGACTAGATCCTATGGAGGACTAATCTTCTCTTGATTGCTAGCCCTAGATCCTGGTGGAAATATGAATTAGGGTTCCTAACCTTTCAGCTCTCAAGATCCAGACTTGGCTTCTCTCCAGGGGGGTACAGGCCTTAATTTATAGTCCTGAAGGTGCAACGCGAGCCCTTGGATCAAACCGACTTAAGGAACGGCGTAGATACGGTCGAGAGAGGCGGTGGAAGAACATTATGGAAGCTCCTGACAAGTGGGCCCCACAGGGGACCGGGAGGCATGGTGGTGGGGCCGGCTGGCCCCACACGTCATCCTCTCGAGGTCCGCTGCGGTATGGTGTCTTTTGGTATCCTCTGGAACCTTCTGGAGTAGTTTTCGTCGCGGTTAAGTTTGATTCTTTTTGACGTTTTGATCCTCCTTTCTAATTTTCTGATTAAATCCTGCTGCAAACACAGATTCTCTAAAACTCATGGAAACTGTCAGTAATAACCTCCTATTCTATGATATTGATCCATTTTCACCATTTATGCAGGGTAGATTGACGGTTCTTGATGTATGTTAACTACCATCAACACTGGGCGAGCGGCACGTGTGGGAGTGAGCGTTGGGAGGTGTCCGTCCGTCTGGACGTCTTAATTGTATCATTATCCTTTGTTTGTCCGCATACTCATGCACAAATCCAATCATTTATACTTATATAAAAAATAAATAGTTATATCTGCAAATCTATGATCAACATCTTATACTTCAAAAATTTGTGCAACAATAATAATTTTTTGGTAGAACAATCTTTGTTGGTTCTACATCCCCTACAAAGAGAAAACCAAAACACAAAAAGCTATGACTAAACAATCTAAACTTCTGTAATAGTACTGCTGTAACTTGCATCAGGACGGTAGGCAGACGTTGGTCACACGATAGGGTAGACACTATCAGGGCCCAAATCCACCCTCTCGCCGTGTGGCACGATGCCAGCGGGCAGTGTTCCCCGTCCGCGCCCCACCAGCTAATGTTTCGATTCTCTATCGACAGTGTGAAGTAGAGCAGCACCCCCATGAACGCCATGCCAGCGTCCAGCGCCGCCGAGAGGATGTAGTTGTACCGCTGCCACCACCGCTTCCTGTACTGGAAGACGAAGAAGTTGAAGGCGACACCGATGAGCAGCCACGAGTTGTAGTTCACAGCCGTCGCCGGGGGCATGCCAGTCGTCGCGCCGATGAGCACCGATAGGTTGACCATCTGTATCCAGCGCTTTGCCAGGAATGCCCTGTGGAGCGCGTACACGACGGCGGGGCCCGCGGCGCCAGCGAGGAAGAACCAGTTGAGCGCGCCGTAGTTGCCCAGTGCCTCTAAGATGCGGCGCAGGCCAACGAGGCCCTAGATGACGGACACGTCGAAGAAGACGCAGTCATTGGGGGCACGTCCAGGGGCTGTTGGCTAGGAGCAACGTGTCCTGGCAGATGTTGGGCACGGAGCCCAGCAGCCAGTACGCCACCCCGAGGTTCACCGTGGCGGCGACGACCGTCCCGACGAGCTGCACTAGGAACATGGACCTGGGAAGGATCTTCATGTAGTGCCCGAGCTTGAAGTATGCCAGGAGCGACACGGCCTGCGACGAGCTCACGTACCCATACGCCTTGAAGACGACGTTGGCGATGGGCTTGCTGGGGAGGATGAGTCCGATGATGTACTTGGATACGACGTTGAGCCTCGGCGCCTGGTTCGTCGTCACCGTGATGATGCTGATGGGCAGTGTGAACACGAAGGGCACGGCGCAGGCGAAGAGGAGCCCCCACCAGGGGAGCTGCACCACCTTCCTGAGGACGGTGCAGAGGACGAGGGAGATGCTGATGGATAGCACGAGCAGCGTGTGAAACCACCACCCCGGCGCGTCCTCGTACCTCTTCATGAGCCTCGTGTGGACGTCGGGCTTGTCGTCCTTCTGCTGCAACGCGCGGAAGCGGCGGTAGATCTCCTTGCCATGGACAGCGCGACATGGGTGATGGTGGCCGCGATCGCCGCGAAGCTAAGACTGTACGACAATGCGAAGAGCGTGCTCATGTTGATCCGCCCGCTCCACTGGTACACGTCCATGTCGATCTCGAAGCGGTCATTCACGATGGACGTGATGTTATAGCTCTTCCCGTTGAACATGAACAGGTGCGACGAGAAGATGGGGAACTGCCTGGCGTTGTACAGGTCTAGCCCCCAGTAGGCTACCAGCATGATCACGTACATGAAGAGCACGAAGCCGGTCAGGATGTTTGCGGTGGCGAAGAAGGGCGACACCAGGGGACTGAAGAGGAACGACGACATGGTCGTCCAGTCAAGCGTGAAGGCACCGAGGCCAAGGCCCCTCATGCCGAAACTGAGCTGTTGTGCCGTGACCGACTTGGAGAAGATCCAGCAGAGCCAGGACACGGACGTCAGCGTTGGAACAGGTAGCCCGACACCGCGTACCACAGGAAGCTGCAAGTTCAGATGCCCGCCTCGGTTAATCAAATAAAAAAACAAACAAAAAACACGTGGACAAGCCCGTTGAGCCCATCCATAGGCCCGCCGAGCCCATCCATGCGCCGCTACCACCGCAGCTGCTCGCCGGTGCCTGCATCCTCACCAAACCGCGCGCAGCACCGAGATTTGGCCATCGCAGTCGGATCTAGCCTCCCGGCATTGGATCCGCCATGCCGGAGCTAGATTCGCCGCCACGCTGGAAGAGGGGACCAAGCCCCACGCGCCACTGGCACTGGAGGAGGAGGCGGGCCCGCCTCGCTGCCGTCGCCACCGAGGTCGCGCCCGCACTCGTGCCGCCGGATCCGAGGCCTATAGAGGAACCGCCGGATCCGAGGCCTATGGAGGAGCCGCCCGCGCCCGCCCCTATGGAGTGAGAGAGACAGAGGGAGAGGGAGTGAGAGAGAGCATTGTGGCTATGGAGGAGCCGCTCGCGCTGCCGGCTTGCTCGCCGCTAGGAGGGGCACCAGGAAGGGAGGGGAGTCAGAGGGGGGAGTGGGAGGGACACCGGGATGGGAGGGGAGTCGGAGGGGCACCGGGCTTTGGGAGCAGATGTGTCGAATCGAAGGGGGAGGGAGGAGGGAGGAGGCGACGGATCTGAGAGGGGAGGGAGGAGGCGCCGGGCTAGTGAGGGAGTGGGAGTGGGCTGGGAGAGTGACGGCTGGTGAGGGAGGGAGGGAGGGAGGGATACTAGGGTTTCTGTTTATATAGCGTGACTACTTACCGGGCCGAGTGGGCTTCCTAGTGGGCTCGGCCATATTAACCGAGATGAGCCTTATAAGAGGTCCGCCTCCGAAAATAGGGGTGTTTTTGGAGGCGGGCCTCTTATAATGCCTGCCTCGGTTAATAGATTTTAGGAGGCGGTTATTTTTTATTTGCCTCCATAAATTGATTTTGCGAGGCAGTTGATTGTGATCGCCTCGGTTAATAAAAATAATCGCCTCGGTTAATCCCAAGCATTAACCGAGGCGGTTCAAATGCTCGCCCACCTTCGACGCTATTTTCAAAACCTCTCGCATAATGTTTTCTGTAGTAGTGCTTGTGTCTTGTTAGTGGTTAGTGAGGCTCTTTAGTTAGTCTTTGAGAGCTCACTAACTTAGAGGTAGCGATTTAGCCTTTTGTGTGTGAATTAGAGATTATAGCAACTAGAATTGTGGGTGGGTGGCTGTAAGGTCCAAATGGCTAGAGGGGGGGGTGAATAGCCTATTTATAAAACTACAAGCTTCACTAAACATCCACGTTAGTATAAAAGATGGCTAAGCTAATTCTAGCACTAGCTCAACTACACTATGCAAGCCACCTATACAATTCTAGTGAAGCAAGGCTATGATCTCTAATACACACCAACAAGACTAAGTCGCTAAGCTAGTTACTCCTATGTAATAAAAGCTACACTAAGATTAGTACAAGAAAATAAAAAGCAAGTGACTTGATTCTTATACCAACGATGTAGAGAAGTAATGCACTCGAAGAATCAATCACAAGAGAAATCCTCGGCAAAGAGATGACACAAGATTTTTACCGAGGTTCACTTGCTTCCCGGCAAGCTACTCCTCGTTGTGGCGATACACCCACTTGTCGGTTCGCGAGCTAATCGACTATCAAGAGTCAAGCCCTCGACGGGCGCCGCACAACCGCACACAAGATGGGGATCCTCCAAGCCACGAGCTCCACTAGAGTATCCAATTTGCGAACTCCCGCGGGGAAGGATCAAGAACCCCTTACAACACTTGGTGAGGGCTCCAACAATCTTCAATTGTGAGCTCAATCACCTCCGCTGCTCCAAGCCATCTACCGTGTCGGGAAACATGGAAGAGTAACAAGAAATCCGCAGCAACTCGAAGATCAAGTGCCTCTAGAATGCAACTCTCAAGCAATGCACTTGAATCTCACTCAATCTCACTCAAGATGTGCAACTAAGCAAAGAGATGAGTGGAGGGGTTGTTCTCTAGCTCAAAGGATGTCTCTTGGTCTCAAAATGTGCAAGAGTTACCCTCAAACCCCGGACATCTTCTATTTATAGCGAAGGGGTACGCAGCTAGCCGTTACCGGACGACACAATGAAAATCGTACTGACCGGACGCACCGGTCAGGGTGACCGGACGCGTCCGGTCACTACAGGACAAGCGTGAACAGTGCGCGTCAGAAGTTACCGTTGCTGTGACCGGACGCGCTCTAGCGTTTGACCGGACGCGCTGCACCTGGCGTCCGGTCATAGTCCAGTAAGCTCCCACCGCGACCGGACGCGTCCGATCGCACGTGATCAGACGCGCCGCGCGTCCGGTCGGCTCTACGACCAGTTCTGCCCCTCTGGGTGCCTGACCGGACGCTCCGGTTCCGTGAGGGACCGGACGCGTCAGTCGCGTGCTCTTCTTCTGCGCATAGGAGAACTGACCGGACGCGCTGGTCAGGCCAGACCAGCGTCCGGTCACAAACCCTCGCTGCGCAGTGTTGAACTGACCGGACGCGTCCGGTCAAACTGTGACCGCGTCCGGTGCAGTGTCCGGTCACCACAGTGACCGCCGTTCGCCTCCGTTTCTTTTTCGACTTCCGGCGCAGTAGAAAATAGGCGTTTCACTTCTCCAAAAAGTGCCGAATCCCGCCTCGCAAGCTCGGCGGGAGGGAGAGAGGAACTCAAACCCCTCTCTACCGCTTAAACTCCACCGCCTTCGCAAAAGTGCTAACACCACCAAGTGTACACCACCATGTGCATGTGTGTTAGCATTTCACAAACATTTTCCAAGGCGTTATGTTAGCTCTCAACTAGATCCTAATGCATATGCTCAAGACATTGATCTAGTGGCACTTGATTTCCGAGCTAACCGTGATTGCCCCTCTTGATAGTCGGTTACGTATCCTAAATCCGGTCAATCACTTCTCTACTCATCTTAGACCGGCAAAAGGAAAACCCCTATGGTTATACCTTTGCCTTGCGCTCTTAGATCCTTCTCCTCCACTTGATCATCATGTCCTTCATTTTATGTGCATCTCCACCATGATCAACATTTCATGTCCATGCACCATCTCTTTGTGATCTTGTGGCCACCACTCCTTGCCACATACACCTTCATCACATGTATTGCTTATGCCTGACTCAAAACACTTAACTCATGGCATTAGCAACTTGGTGTCATTAATTACCAAAACCAAACTTGGGCTTTCAGTGGCTTGCATTTTTAGTAGGCTAGCGCAACACTTGCTTTGCTGTTTAATTGACTAACCACTTGGCTTAAGTGTTGTTGTAGAATTTTTAATAGGCTATTCACCCCCCTCTAACCATTAGGACCTTTCAAGCGATAACATAGAGGGCGGGTGGGCGCGGCACAGGTGGTGAGTTTCCGTCTTTGCATACGCCTTCCACCGCAAGGGACATCTCTAGGCTTATGTGAGCCACCTCTAGCCCTCTAGGTACCTCCTCATCTTCACGAGCAGCTAGGCCTGAGGATATGGTTGTGTCGCTTGGGGAAAACAAAGCAGAATAGAGTAAGGGAAACAGAGCGGAGAAGAACGTTAACGTAGTGGAAGCATATAAGAAAATGATGAGTGCACGTCACGCCACGCGGTCGTCCGGAGGGAGTCGCTAGCGTCGGACGTCCTGCTTACCATCGCCAAGATATTTCATGTGGCGGTGTCAAAGCATATTTGTTGCTATGACAGACAAAACAAAAGTGGAAGAAGTTTATATTGCCTCCCTTAACTATAATGAAAACCACATTTTACTTCTCCACTTTGTCCATGTTGGTGCCACATCTACCGTGGAAAAGGGAGAGGGGGCAATGGGCCCACATGTCATACAAAACACTAGTGAAAAGAAATGCTCACACCCATGCGATGGGACCTACTTATTAGTGGACTGTGATAACTGGACCAAGTGGGCTATTGGGCCATGAAGCAGACTGCAGTCTTATGGGCCGTCCAACAATGCAGGACTCGTGTTCATTCAAACTTCAAACGATCTCCGAAAACAGTGACCACAACATTTAGGGCTGGTTTGGTTCAGTTCCTAACATTGCCATACCACATATTAGTCGTTAATAATACTACCACATTTTCTTAAAAAGCTGTTTGGTTCATTGTCGCAAGCGCGCTATATTTTCTTAACACCACGTCGCACACATAAAATCATTTCTTGCTAAACATAGGCACCAACCAAACAGGACCTTAAGCTGAAAAGAAGTAATCAACATCTATCTAGTCAGCGAGAATCAGCATATGTTGCCAAACGACCATGTAGGCTTTGGCTGGTTCCGCCAACGAACTGATCTGATAAGGTAGGGCAGGCCGCACATGTGCAGCATTGCATCAGGGATAAGTGAAACTGATTTAAGAAGGCAACAATGCAAGAAATAAAAGAACCGAACAATTGTTAAACACCCAACCCAAGAGGAATTCCTCAGGCGCTAACATATAACCTATACAAATAACAGGAGACCAGGAGGTTCCTCATCCAAGAATACTTCTACTCCACCTGAAAATTAGGCCTAATACTTAGGTAGCAATACCTGGGCTTGCCTTGCCTCGGTTACCTACCAGCATCCCCTATCACGACAGCGCGTCACCTTGGTGATTTAACATCGTTTCTGAGACAGTTCATGATATAGCTTAGATTTCCAGGCCTCATGGTTGAGATCTGTCAGATGTTGAGCTTCCAGTCCTTTCGACCTTCTTTCCAAACTCCGCCGAGTTTGAACCCTCTGCAATGGACTCAATATCCATGCTTCCAGTGCGACTTCTACGATTTCTTCGATCCTTTTTGCAAGAGAACATATACGTTAAGCAGCCATCTTTACTTATAGTATACATCAAACTAGGTTTTTTTTTAAATCATTACCTCCCGGTATGGAACTTCTTCTGACTCAAGCATCCTAACAACCTGGCCCATCTTAGGTCTCTTTTCAGAGTCAGGATCAACACACCTCAGTGCCACCAAAAGAGCCCGCTTGAGAGCCCTAATACTGGGTCTAACCTCTAAGCTTGGATCAGCCACTTCCTCTGCCCTCCTATTAGCCACCATTGTTTTGAGCCATTCAACAAGATTGACCTGACAAAAGGGTGGGTTATCATCTGGACAAAGAAGTATGTCCACAATTTGCGAAAGCATAAAAATATTTACTGTTCTTATTGGACACCAAAAGCCTAAGGATCTAAGAATGTAAAACTGATGGAAAGCTTGTACAGTTTCTTTTATTTTATTAATATAAAAGCTTACAGTGGGGGCTTCCCCTGCTGTACTATTTTCAAAAAAAAAAAACTGATGGAAATGTTCATAACAACTACATTACAAGAGAGATCCAGTTTAATACTGTTGTGTTGTCAATTGTGACAATGGTCCTGGTTATATAAAATGGCACTATAACAAATAAAATGGTGTAAAATCCAAATGGATACAATTGGATAAAGAAAATACAATGAATAAAAGTAAATAAAATCCAACGTCATACCTCATTGGAAGATCGGCTGTAGTCAACAGGATTCCTTCCTGTCACAGTTTCCAACAAGAGAACACCAAAACTATAAACATCACTCTTTTCATTTAACATTCCAGTATTAGCATATTCAGGTGCAACATATCTGAAGCAAGAAAAATGAATGAGGAAAGTTAAACTCTACATAATTGTAAATATACAAAGCAAATGGACAGGTATGGGTTAGAAAAAAGAATAATACCCAAATGTTCCCATCACTCTAGTAGTAATGTGGCTTTTGTCAGATCCCAAGAGTTTAGCCAATCCAAAGTCAGATACCTTGCCATTAAATTCATCATCAATCAATATATTGCTTGATTTTATATCTCGATGTACAACTTTAGGTTCTATAGCTTCATGAAGGTAAGCAAGCCTGGAACCATCAGAATTAGAAAATTAAGAACCAAATTCAAATAGCTAAAATACAGAAAATGCGGGTAACTTGCGGATTAAGTTTGAAACTTACGCTTTTGCAGTGCCTGTTACAACCTTCATGCGATTTTCCCAGCTAAAAACACCACGCTGATGCATAGCTCCATGAAGCCACTGCTCTAAATTACCATTGTTCACGAACTCATATACTAGCATCCTATTAAAAAGGAATACTGCTGTAACACATATAAGGGGGTAAAAACAGCAAATTTCTACAGGAGTTTTGCAAGCTTTTGCCAAAAGGGCAAAAGATTACAAGTAACACAAAGAAGTTACATGTAACACTTTTGGTAGTTGGTAGAAGCCCTACTACAAACCGATGGATGATCAATCAACTCGATTCCATTCAGTAGAATAAAAAAGGAACACTAACAAACAAAGCATTGTTTAAAACTTAGCTGTTAGTTCATATAAACAGAAAATGTAGAACTTCTGCTAAACCATTTTACATGGTACTCTCTCTGTCCCTTTTTATCTATCATTCTCACTTCCCGAGAAATCAAACGTAATTAACTTTGACTAAATAATAAAACAAAATATTAATATTTATAGTACATAATTAGTATCATTAGATAGATCATTGAATCTATTTTCATAATAAATTTATTCGGAGATACAAATGTTAGTAATAGTTTCTGCAAACTTACTCAAATTTGAATTTGAGAAAGTTTGACTGGCAATGATTTCCACAGCGACAAATAAATAGGGACGGAAGGAGTAGTTGCTAACACTCAATTTTGAGTAGTCCTTACAAGATTTAACATTGTTCAGATTAGCATACTTTTGGAAACTCTTACCTAAATGCACACATCACTGAAAGAAATGGTTGAACAAGCTGTTCATGCCTTGCAGTTGAACATACCTGTTTACCCCCTCAACACAATATCCCAACAGTCGAACCAAATTCTTATGTCGGACATGACCAATAGCTTCAACTTCCACTCTGAATTCTTTTTCTGCCTGCCCCCTACAAACCCAGAGATAATGTGATCATAATTAAGTATCCCAGTTCGAGCAGAACAAACAAATTACAAAGATCAAAGTGATAACCAGAGGCCACGAGGTGAGCTTACATGTTGTTAAAGATCTTTTTGATTGCGACTTCAGTTCCATTCACTAGACGTCCACGGTACACAACTCCATAACCACCCTCTCCAAGCACATTCTCCTTAGAGAAACGGTTGGTAGCAAGCTCAAGGTCACGCTGAGTAAACCAGTGACCCCAACCAAGATGAGAGAACTCTGGAAGGCCAACCAAGGGTGACGCTGACACGAACGCCGCAGGCGAATTTGGTTTCCTCCGAGGCCCTGAGCTCCCATCCTCACCGGAGTGCATGCTGCCAGCACGGTCGACATTGCAAACCGAGCTCCCCTGGCTCAAGTTATCATGATCCGAGGACTTGCTGAGCGCCAGGTGCCCCAGCGTCGCCCCGGCAGGCTCCCGGTTCGCGTACTTGTCCGGCGGCAGCAAGCTCGGCTGCTCGCGCTCATGCATTGTCTGCGCAAGGCTGCGCCCGCCGACCCGGTCGACGGGGATCTCCTTGGAGTAGATGGGGATCTGCGTCTGCCTCAGGGTGTCCATGGTTCTCTTGGTCCTGCGGCGGGACGCCACCCAAATGCAGATCATCAGCAGGATTGCCACGAGAAGGGCGACCACGCCGATGGCAATCCAGACCCACAGCGTCAGGCCAAGAACCTTCCTCTCCATCTCCGAGCTCAAATCGCCGGAACCCATGGTGCTGTCAGGCTGAAACAGTTGATTCAGTCGAGCTTGTTGTGGGTCAGCTGTATATTATCAGCACGGAACGGATCCTCTAATGCACATCAGCAACACGTGCAGATGAAGTTTTCCCCCTGCAGAACGGGAACGAAGCGGTTAAAACATCATGTAAAGGCTAAAATTCCGAGGATAAACAAATGGAGACTGCGCCGCTCCCGCAAATCAAGACAACCTACGAACAAGAACAACCTCTGCTCCTTACAAGAACTTCTGTCAGAGATATTAGATGTGACCAAGATTGCGTGCGCCCCTTCTTCTTCCATCGATGCGTACAGGATGCTGAATTCCACAGCCAGGGGAAAGGGAAACAGGTCCCCAAATCCTCTCGTGATCCCAGTCCCATCAGGATACCAACGCTCGATGGAATAAAACGAGAGGACAGTTTAAAGCTCACCTCTTTCTGCGACCGGGCGTCCTTCCACTCATCCCACAAGCAAAGAACCTGAAACCGCAAAAAGAAGACCCCCGCGGAGCTGAGAGACCGAATCGAATCGTGCACTTCACCCAGTCCCGGCTAGAAACTCTGAATCAGGACAGAGATCGTACCAGCAAGGCACGGCGCGGGGATAGACAGCAGAGAGCGAGGAGGGGAGAGAGAGAGAGGAAGAGAGAGGAGAGAGATTGGGGACTGGGGGAGTTAAAGGGGGAGGAAGAGGAAGGTACTGATGTATAGCAGGTGGTAGCATTAATGGCTGGATCAGCGAGGAGTGATGGAGGGGTCCGATGCGGAGCAAAAGAGAAACGGGTGGGGCGGGCGCAAGCGCAACGAAGGCGGCGCGGCAGTCAAAGAAAGAAGAAATGGCTGGCGCGGTAGACTGTAGTAAAGTAAAAGGGAAAAAAAAAATTTACTTAACTCCTGAAGTATCAGCTAGCGTCTAACCTACACCTCCAACTATAAAACCGTCTGTTTTACATCTTGAACTTTTCAAAACCGTTCAAATTACACCCTGGAGCGGTTTTGGAAGGCGGTTTTGCTACAGGGTTACTATCAGCAAAATCATGGTTACTGTAGCAAAACCACCGTCAAAACCGTTACCGGGTGTAATTTGAACGGTTTTGAAAAATTCAGAGTGTAAAACAGACGGTTTTATAGTTAGATGTGTAGGTTAGACGCTAGCTAATAGTTCAGGGTTAATTAGACTTTTTCCTAAAGTAAAAGCGGTGAAAACTGAAAACCGGAGGAAGATCGACGACGACGAAAGAGGTGAGCGAGCGCGGGCGAAAGGGAGAACAACGTGGAACGTGCTAGTCTGCTGACAGAGCAGAGTAGAATAGTAACTGAAGGCGCATCAGCATGACACCACCGAAGCGTTTGGATCAGCAAACAGCAGCTTTTGCCACGCCGCCGGCCCCCGCGCGGCCCGCCACCATTCCCGACCTCGACCTCGGCCAACCCGCATCGCCTCATCTCAGGTCAGACTGCAATTCTGCGCTGCGGCTGGTTTCGTTGGCCGTGTTTAGATTCTCAAATTCACCCCAAATTCCACTATGCAAAAAGAAGATTCTCCGTCACATCAAAATGTCGGCATACGTGGAGTACTAAATGTAGACGAAATCAAAAACTAATTGTACAGTTTTGTTGTACTTTGCGAGATGAACATTTCGAACCTAATTAATCAATGTTTGGACAATTATTACCAAATAAAAACAAAATTGCTACAGTGTGACGCGACATATACTATACAAATTTTGCCTCCCAATTTTGGCATCTAAACAATGCAGTTGTTGTCTTCCGCATTTTTTTTAAAAAAAATGGAAAAATTAGCTCGTTACCATTAAAAGATCCCATCTTTAGAAAACTACCACCGAAAGATTTGACTGCAGAAAAGTATCACTGAAAGGTTTCTCCGTTATGTCTTTTACCATCCCTGTTTACTGCACGTTAGCTGAAGGGAAAAATAAAAAAAGAACGGAGCCAACAGCAGAAACGCATGCAGCCTGAGAAGGTCTCGGACCTGGGTGCGACCTCGAGCGGCGCTCTTTTCCTGGCAGCGGCGGTCTTCCCCTCGGCGGCGGCGCTCCTCCCCTCGGTGACGACAGCAGCGGTGGTGACTTCACAGGCCTATCCTCCATGGTGAGCCCCTCTTTTCCCCTACTTTCCTTGTTCTCCATTCTTTTTGTCCTCTTCTCATGGTCTGAACCCTAGGTATTAGGGATTTTGTAGTGCTGTGACAAGGGATTGGGGATTTGATTGAAAATGGATGCTACTGAAATTTCAGAAGGGTAATCTCCTTGGACACATTCTACATTCTTCCAATTTGTTTCTATTTTGCTGGTTTTTTTTTGTATGGACATAGCTATCTGAACGTACTGAATGAGGACCTGATTTATTTTTGTGAAATTGGGCCTTACTGTTTTCCCTCTGTTCCATGTGTTTCGGGCTGCATATCACAGGATTGATCCAAAGAATGCTTGTTGAGTAGAGGTCACAGTGAACTCATACTTCAGTATTGTACATGGTAAAAAGGTCTACAATAGGGGCAGAGATGTAAGCTGGGTTGTTGATTCAGAAAAATATTCAGTCATTAATCTAGAGAAGGATATTGCTTCGCACTTTACATGGGACAGCAACCAGCAAGCAAATTTCTGGGTTGTAAAAGGGATGCATTGGACAGACAAATTAATTTCAGATGGTCAGCTTCACAGCTTGCTAAGGGCATCTCAATTGGTGAAATTTATGATGATAGTGGGCAATCGTGTGGAGGGGGATGAGATGCCTCCTGCAGTGAACATGGATTGTGAGGGCATGCCTAATGAAGTGCCAATTGTTAAGAAGAAGATGGAATTTGAGGGATTTGAATGAGCAGAAATACCACAATATGGAGAAACCATAGCAGGGCCACCAATGCCTGAAGAGGAGGAGAAGGAGCACTTCATGACGGTTGGGTGTGATCCTGATGGGGATGAGCTATTTGTACATGATTACTATTCTGTGGACAGATTCAAGATGGCTTACCAATTTCAAATCGCTCCTATGAATGACAAGTCTCAATGGCCAAAGGTTAATCTTGGTTTTGAAATGATTCCTCCACCACTACAAGGGCTGCTGGTAGACCAAGGAAACAAAGAGTAAAGGCTAGAGGAGAGCCAGGAAAAAGAGGACCATACCAATGCAAAAGGTGTTTTTAATTTGGACATATAGAGAAGGGTTGTAATGCTACTCAAGCTGAATTAGAACAAGAACTTCCACCACCTCGTCCAAAAAAAGGGAAAAAACAAAGGTAATGTAATATTTTGTTTCTTTTACGTGCTCAAAAAGTAGTTTTTACCGATCCAAGTTTTCAAATGTAGGATAAACAACTCTGAATCTGTTGGAGCCTCCACAACTGATGTTGGGACATCTAAAGCAGCTGCTGAACCCTCTCCAATGCCTCATTCAAGCCCGGGTGTAACAACTAGAAGGATGTCATCCATTTCTCCGACTAGCCCAGGTGTAACAACTAGAAGGATGGCTGCAATCTCACCTGGTGGAATCAATCGGAGGCTCATCATTGAGTAGATGAATTAGCTATATTAGTACTATAGTGTGTGAACTGTGGTCTTATATTTATGTGTGTAATTTCTGGACAAACCTTGCTGGAACTTTTGGAGAAACCATGTTTCTGGAGAAACCATGCTGTAGTGTGTGAATTGTGGTCTTATATATATGTGTGTAATTTCTGGACAAACCTTGCTAGAACTTCTGAAGAAACCATGCTGAAATTTCTACCTTGATGAGTGTTATATCCTGTGGGCTTAGGCAAGGCAACAACATATATGCTGCAGTCATGTCTGGAGGGCTACTCAGTGTTTGCTTTTTTTTACATGTTTGCTGAAATGAATCGGATGTGAAAGGCTGCTCAAATGAACCTTTCAATAGGAGTTAACGTTGAGTTAACAGATGTGCTAGAAGCCTATAACAGAGGAAGCTTTCAATGGTATTTTCTATAGTTGAATCTTTCAATGGTATTTTTCTAAAGATCCAATCTTTTAATGGTACTGAGTCAATTTTCCCAAAAAAAAATAAAATTGGCCAGGTCTGATGGTTCTCGGTGGCATGCCGGGTCACAGCTGTCGCTGCTCATCAAATTCCCCCGGGCTTCCGCGGATCCTCTGCGGTCGGCGATTTGATGCCTCGACGTGGGTGACTGGATAGATGTTTAGGAATCTGCGCACATGTTGGGTCCGCAAGCCATCAGTCACCTGACAGATTAGGCCACTCTTTGACCCGTCAAACCGCGACGCCGAAACGATTTTCGCAGCAAGTTTTAAAGGGTCGTATATGGATGCAGTCATGCTACATTTTATGTTTGGATAATTTCCTAGTACTTTCTCCATGTTTTTTTGTCAGATGTATCAGCATTTTTTATTTATGCTTTAAGCTGGTGTTAGTAGAGGTTTCATGTCATTTAAAGGAATAGTATAGACAAGTTGTTTTATCCTCGTGAAACTTATTTCATGGCACGAAACTTTTTGGTTATCTCTTTTTAATACTATGTCACATCAGATTATTTGATGCTCATTTAACTCTTATGAAATCTCCATTAATACTAGCCTTAAAATAGAGCGTTGCCTCGTTACCAAGATACTCTCTCCATCCAAAAGAATGACGCTATGAGATGTGTATTGATCAAACTTTTCAAGTTTGACAAATTTTATTAGAAAATATTAGAAACATTTATATTACTAAATAAATATATTATAAAAAATATTTTTATAATTTATCTAATGATACTAATTATACGTTATAAATATTAATAATTTTTATCTATAGTTGGCCAAAGTTAAAAATATTTTGTTTCTCAGAAAATGAGAATGATATTCTCTATGGAATGGAAGGAGTAGACCATTAAAAGCTCGTTGTTGAATGGTGAGCCTAGGCCACTGCCAACAGGCGTGCGGAACGGCCAAACAACCCATAACATTCCGTAGATAACTGGCACTATCAATACACAAACCACATAGCTATGTTTATTAATTAGAGTGCCAACTAAATAGAAAAAGTGATGTGGCACTAAAATTAAAGAAAGAGAGTAGGAAATAGTTTCTTTAAGAAATTATATCTACACGAGAACCAATACATGAAAGAAGTGATAGGTAGATGTGGGAGAGAAGACATGTGATTGAATAAAAGATCATTCTATAGAAATTATACATTGGAGACATAGTTTCTATGTGTTATGTCTACATAAATTAAATAGACATTATGTGGTTTGTAGCATAGGACTTCCCTAACTAATCCACCATGATGACATCGTATCTAAGTTAAATCCATGCAAGCCTAATAAAAAAACATGAAAGGAGTAGTTAACTACTAAAATTCAGTGGAGAGTCCAAAACAACTGGATAATAGACAACTCAACTCTTTATTAGTGCATGTTTGGCACTCTAAGTGGTCCTTCGGAGGAGCCAGAGCCAGAGGGGGTGCCACAAATTGAAGCTCCTCCATACACCAAAAACGGCTCTGGGCCCTTTTATCCTCTTTCTGTGGTGTTCGATGTGGTTCCTCCAGCTCCTCTGTCGAACCTGCTGCCGGAGCTATAGCTGGAGTCATGCCAAATAGACCCTTAGTACTAGCTCATCATAAGTCTATTAACCACCCAGCTAAAAAACTAATGGTTTGGGAAAATAACTCTTTTGCAATTCACTTTAGTCAACACCTCATCTCATCATTAGTCCATTAGATGCCCTAACGTAGCTAATGGTTTCGGAAATGACTCTTATACTCTTTGCTATGTCCTTTATCCAACAAGCATTGAGCCAGCAGTCAAGCTGCTTGAAAGGATCATTAATAGCTAGAGGAGTTAAATAGCCTAATTAACCTTAAAGTTCAATGAACAAAAAGAAGTTTTTTAGGCCTTTTTCCTCGTTACGCCTATCATTGAGTGGGCTAGATATTTACCTTATCAACTAGCAAATCAATAGGGATTCTATTTGAGTATAAGCACCGGAATTGTCGCTCGAATCGGATTGAACCGCTTTTTGTCATTGTCGTGCTATTGTTCTTCTATTCTTTCGAATCCATGAAGTAAGCATTGATTTTTAACACTTCATTCATGCCGATTTACACAGGTAATTTGGGGTTGTTGTTGACGGTAGTTAAAGTATATCATGAACCGTCAACCTTTCTTGCATAAATGATCAAAATGGATGAATATCATAGAATAGGAGGTTTAAACTGACAGTTTCCACGAGTTTTGGTGAATTTATGTTTTCAGCAGGATTTACACAGAAAACCGCCAAGGAGGACCTAAATATAAAAAAAGATCATAGGATAATTTCATGGCTACTACGCAGGAATGTTCTAGAGGACACCACGCTAAGGCAGGGCACGAGACCCTGCCAGGTGGGGCCAGTCGGCCCCACCCCCAGGCCGTCCGGGCTGCCACGGTGGGAAACACCCACGAGCTTCCAGAGTCTTCCTCTACCACCTCCTAGGATGTATCTCCACCGTACCTCAAGTCGGTTTGATCCAAGGGCTCGTATTCAACCCCTAGGGCTATAAATACAGGGCTGCACCCCCTCCCTAAAGCCAAGTCAGATCCTGAGAGCTGAAGAGCCAGAAAACCTAATTCCTATCCCCACTAGGATCTAGGCCAGCAATCAAGAGAAGATTAGTCCTCTGGAGGATTTAGTCTTGTATTAGAGATAGAGATATAGAGTGAGAGGATAGTTTTGGAGGAGTTCCGGCCTGTCGCTGCTTCTCTACGACTTGTACTCTACGGGATCAAGTTCTTTCTGGAGCTTGCTTCAGAGATTCTTTAGTAATCGACTTCTGATTCAAGTAAATAATTTGTTTATATTGTTCTTTAAGTTTGCAACTCTCTCTTGAGTGCTTTGATCTTGATAGCTCCTTGATTGAAGTGGTATTCGTAGTGTAAGCGTGGTGCTTAGACTAGGGTTACTTGTGAATACCCCATATTTTTCGGATCGGTGGTAGATCGCAAAGGTGACTTTTATAGCTTCGTTGAGTCCTACGTAGTCCACCTCCCGTTAATAGGACTTGATAGGCCAAATGGTGCTTGTAGGGAAGAAACTCTGATTTTGTTCTTTATGAGATGTCGCCCACGATAGAACGATAGAAGGCAAAGTTTATCGAGATTGGAACTAGACAGTCCTTAGTAGTCTCCTTTATGCTCCCTATGTTCTGACCTTGGTTGTGAAGTTGGGTTAAGTTTATAGACTTAGTTATCATCACCTATTTTTCCTTTGGGTTCGATATTAAAATTGGGATAATCTTGGTGAAGTGCTATAACGGTAGTTTTATCTGTGCGCTTGCGGATACCTTATTTTCTTGTGTGCATTTAATTTATACCAACAAGCATTTCTGGCGCCATTGCCGGGGAACGGTTTGCTGAGTTAACTTTGAGTCTAACTTAATCTTGTATTATACTTTTATCTTTACTTTTAGTTTTTCTTTACCTTTCTACCATGGAGCCCGTAACCACCCTATGGAGCACCCACAGGCATGAGCCTTAAGCCAGCCGAATCATCTAAACCCATCCCATCATCTGGCTATGAGCTTAGTCCGGAGTCAATTAAAATAGTTCAGGATCAACCTTTTTCTGGCGATGTTAGTGAGAACCCCTATTCCCACTTATGTGATTTTGAGCAGACCTGTGTATGCCGACACATTGAAGGCATGTCCGATGAAACTTTAAGATGAAAGCCTTTTCCTTTCTCTTTGACGGGAGAAGCTAAACGCTGGTATAAACTTCACATTGAGAGTAGTCACGGAGATTGGGAAGCCTTATGTTCTAGCTTTTGTTTACAATTCTTCCCCATCTATAAGGTTGTCAAACTTCGTTTAGAAATTTTGAGTTTTAAACAACAGAAAAAAGAATCTCTAGGTAAGGCATGGGAACGCTTTAACACTATTTTAGATTTTGATCCCAACCTTGCTTTGTCAGACCCCATTCTTCTCCAGCATTTCTTTATGGGACTCAACAGAAAAACCACAAAACACCTTAATACAGCTGCAGGAGGTTCGTTCATGCACATCACTGCTGAACAAGGGAGAAATATTCTTATAAAAATCTTAGATAACCTTCCTGAAGAGAGAGAAGTTGTTAGAGGAAGAACCCCAAATAGCTGAACCCGAATTTTTGCCTGAACCATCTCAACCTTTAGCTATTCCAGATCTCGAACCACCGGAGGAGGAGGAAACTCCAATTTCGGATTTCATGCTTGAATTCGAGGATGAACTTTTTGATGAATATGAAAATACCTCGAATTACCACATGATGAGAAAACCTCAGGAGTCTAGAAATCCACCATCTATAAAATCTTTAGACCCTTCTAAGGAAGATTTCTTTAAAAAGACAACGAAAGAGCTAGTGTGTGTTTTGAGTAATGAATGGTTAGAAGAATCAGAGCTTTCACCTGAAATAATTTGTTTAGATTCACCCTCTATTACCATTGAGTGCCAATTTGACAAAGCTTCTTTCGGTTTCTTTTATAATCCAATAGTGGGTGTTAATATCATGTCTGCTACATTTGCTCAAGATTTATTAAAAGATATGCCATTAGCCCCAACTACTAAGTTGTTAAAAAGTCTTTCAGGACACATTGTCCCGAGTTTGGGAATTTTATGTGCCCTTCCTATTTTTGTAAATGAAACCCAAGTCCTGTTGAATTTCTACATCTTTGATGTTATAGAATTTGATTTGTTGATAGGGCAACCAATAGAGAGACTTATCCAAGAAGGACAAATGGGGAAATTGAATATTAAACTTGAGAAAAACTTTGAGCTCTCTGTGCCTATCACTCATTCTCTTAATACTAAGATAGAGCCACTTCCCGAGTTAGACCCAATAGAAGAGGTTAAGGTAGCATCTCTTGATAACCCAATTGAACCTAATCTAGAAGATGATGCTCAGTTCTTCATTGATGAAGAGGATGAAGATCCTATTGATCCTGAACCTCTCGATGAATTGCTAGAACCACCTAAGCCCTCCATTGAACTTAAACCCTTGCCTTCTGGTCTGAGATATGCTTTTCTTAATAATGATCAGGATTCTCCTGTGATCATAAGTGATAAACTCTCTCAAAAAGAATCTTTGCGCTTAATAACTGTCCTAGAAAAGCATCGTTCTGCTTTTGGCTATTCACTCCAAGACCTTAAAGGAATTAGTCCTGCTCTTTGCACCCATCGCATCCCTACACCTCCTAGGGAGCCCCAACATAGGCTTAATAATGCAATGAGGGAGGTAGTTAAGAAAGAGGTTTTAAAACTCTTGCATGCCGGGATCATCTATCTTGTGCCGCATAGTGAGTGGGTAAGCCCTGTCCAAGTTGTACCTAAAAAGGGAGGGAATGACTGTTGTTAAAAATGAGAAAAATAAATTAATCCCCCAAAGAACTGTCACTGGTTAGCGTATGTGCATAGACTACCGGAAACTTAACAAGGCAACTAAGATAGATCATTTTTTGCTACCCTTCATTGATGAAATGTTAGAGCGATTAACGAACCATTCTTTTTTTTGTTTTCTTGATGGATATTCATGGTATCACCAAATTTCAACCCACCCAGATGACCAAAGCAAAACCACTTTTACATGTCCATATGGAACTTATGCTTATCGAAGAATGTCTTTTGGATTATGTAATGTTCCAGCTTTTCAAAGATGCATGATGTCTATATTTTCTGATATGATTGAAGAAATCATAGAAGTTTTCATGGACGATTTTTCTGTTTATGGAATTTTTTTTGATGATTGTCTTAAAAATTTAGACAAGGTGTTGCAAAGATGTGAAGAAAAGCACTTAGTCTTAATTAGAAAAAATGTTATTTCATGGTTAGAGAAGGCATAGTGCTAGGACACTTAGTGTCTGAAAGAGAAATTGAGGTAGATAGAGGTAAAATGGAAGTAATAGAACGACTACCTCCACCTGTAAATATCAAAGGGATCCGAAGTTTTTTGGGTCATTGTGGTTTTTGTCGCCGATTCATAAAAGATTTTTCATATATTGCTAGACCACTGACAAACTTGTTAGCTAAGGAGGTTTCCTTTGAATTTGATGATGCATGTTTGAAATATTTTAACATTCTTAAAGAAGCACTCATTTCTGCACCAATCATCTAACCCCCTGATTGGTTTTTACCTTTTGAAATCATGTGTGATGCTAGTGATTATGCTGTGGGGGCAGTTTTGGGACAAACAAAAGATAAAAAGCATCAGACAATTGCTTATCTTAGCAAAACTCTGACAGGTGCTCAACTTAATTATGCAACAACTGAAAAAAAAACTCCTAGTTGTTGTTTTTGTTATTGATAAGTTCAGGTCTTACTTAGTAGGAACAAAAGTGATTGTCTACAATGATCATGCTGCTTTAAAATATTTGCTCACTAAGAAAGATGCTAAACTTCGATTAATAAGATGGATTTTGTTGCTCCAAGAATTTGACTTAGAAATAAAAGATAAAAAGGGAGTAGAAAATCCTGTTGCTGATCACTTGTCTAGAATGCAATCTGAGAATCCACAGGAATTACCTATCAATGATTCGATGAGGGATGACATGCTCTTCAAGATCACCAGATCAGACCCCTGGTATGCGAATATTATCAATTTTATGGTTGCAGGTTCTGTACCATCAGGGGAGAATAAAAGAAAGCTCATCTACGAAAGTCGTCTCCACGTATGGGATCCGTCGTACCTCTTCAGAGTGTGTGCTGATGGTTTGCTTAGAAGATGTGTACCGGCAGATGAAGGCATTCAGATCATTGAAAGATGTCATTCATCACCCTATGGAGGACATTATGGGGTATTCCGCACTCATGCAAAGATTTGGTAGAGTGGATTCTATTAGCCAACCATGTATGAAGACACAAAAGATTTCATCAGGAGATGTGGAGTGTGTCAGAGGCACGGAAATATAAATTCACGAGATGCCATACCACTCACCAACAATCTCTAGATTGAGCTCTTTGATGCCTGACTATATGGGACCATTTCTAAAGTCAAAGAACTGTAAATACATCTTGGTGGCAGTCGATTATGTCTCCAAGTGGGTTGAAGCCATGCCATTCAGAAATGCCAATGCAAGGAACTCCAAGAAGATGTTTCATGAAATAATATTTTCAAGATTTAGAGTCCCAAGGATGGTGATCAGTGATGGAGAAACTCATTTCACTGACAGGAAGTTTCATGCATATCTAAGGAATCATGAGATTCGTCACAATATTGCTACTCCATATCACCCTCAGACAAGTGGCTAGGCAGAGATGTCGAATAAGCAAATCAAGAATATTCTACAGAAGATGGTTGATGAAATGGGAAGTGCATGAAAAGATCGACTACTCGAGGCACTTTGGGCCTATCGTACGGCCTACAAGACACCATTGGGTATGTCACCATATCAGTTGGTATGTGGAAAGACTTGCCATCTACTTGTTGAGCTAGAGTTCAAGGCTCACTGGGCTATCAAGCGATGGAATATAGACTTTAAAGCTGCAGGAATAAAAAGAAAGATGCAACTCTCGGAGTTAGATGAATGGCGAGAGAAAGCATATCATAATTCAAGAATCTACAAAGAGAGAACCAAAAGATGGCATGACAAGAGGATCAAGAAGAAGGAATTTGCACCGAAGATAAGGTATTACTTTTTAATTCCAGGGTTAAATTATTCGGGCATGGAAAACATCAAAGCAAGTGGGAAGGACCATTTACGGTGATAAGCACTTCATCACATGGAGCGTAACTCTTGAAAACAACGAAGGTACGTTATTCAAGGTAAGTGGCACCGTCTCAAAATCTTTCTAGAACCTGATAAACCATTTGTGGTAGTTGATGAATTAGATTTTATAATTTTACCTTAATTACACCATTGTCATCCTCCGTTATGAAATAAAATGCGAAATTATATTTTTCGGGAAGGAAATATAGAGTTAGAAACACACGTGAGGAAGTTCACTCCGAGGGGATGACAGGTGGGGCCGCCTGGCCCCATGGCCAGGCTGCCCGGCCCCCAGTCTCCGCCTCTCGCGCGCCGCCAAATCTCACGCCCCTTCTAGACTCTTCTAAGATAGAATGACATCTTTTTTCGGTCTATTCGCATATTCTTTCGCGCGGAACCATCTAGGGGAAGATTTTAACCTCTGCTACAAGTCAACCTCCCCTATATAGACAAGCCCATGCCTGCCTTCAATCCCATTCTGTTCAAGCCTCCTTTCCTTTCCATAGCAGAGCTCTCCTCCCTTTTTCAAGATCCAATGGCCGAAAGAGAGATAGTTCCCTTTGGAGTCAATCTCAACAAGATTCCTCCGAAGGAAGATGCGCTGACCATCATCCCCGTTGAAGAGCCTCTGCCTCTTGCCATTATTCCTCCCAAGGAAGTAGTGCCTGTGCCACCAAGAAGGACCTATGGGCAGTCCTATTTTGCTCAAGCTCATCAACCAACACTCCCAGTGCCACAAGATCATCTACTTCTAGAAGATGCGCCGAGAGGACCGAAGATCGCTGTACCGAACGACACCAAGCTGTTGCCTCCTGGACCCAATGAGAGGATTGTGGGTGTGAAGATCAACAATTTGGGGGAGGTCACATGTGTGAAATACACTACGGCCACTCCCCGTGTCTCTCTCGAAGGAATTTATGCTTTGTGAAGCCAAGTCAAGTTCATTTCGCCAAGAGAAGCTCCCAAGAGATCTACACCTGCTCCATTGGAAAGAGAAGCCAAGCGCCCAAGGACAACCATAGCTATGCTAGAAACTAAAGTCGATAGTCTCACCCAAACAGTCACTCTCATCACCAGTACAGTTCGTACCCTGAGTAGGCAGATGGAGATGAATATGTTAGAAATTAGCGACCTCAAAAAAGAGAATGAGAGAATCGTGAGGGAGATATTTTCCAAGGATGTTGGAAAGAATTAGTTATCTAGCTAATAAGGCACGAGTTAGGTTCGTCGTTTTAAATGTTAGGTTCTATCATTAGCTCGGTTAATTAGAAGATTATTTGGTTAGGTTTGGAATTAATAAATAAAGTGCCTTATTCATTTTTAATGAGTCTTGTTATGATTACCTGTTCTCTATCTCTATTTTTGGATATGTGTTTTCTCCACATGTTGTGCAGAAAAGATTATATAGGAAAACAAGTGTGGGGGAGGCATATCGCGACCACGGAACAAAATTCAATCGGAAAAATCACGGAATTTGGAAGGTAAGTGACCAAGGACCATGTACGACAAGGCGGGCCCCAAGCAGCTATAGTAGCAGGCCACCCGACCTCCCTATAGGGCCGGCCGGCCCATCACCTCGCCTCCTCGCGTCGCGCTTCGTCCACGGTCAGGTTTGAGCCTAATACACTCTGTTTTCATATGTTCCGCCTTCCGTTTCGAACCGAATTAAAAATCACATGCTAAGACAACTTAAAACAGACAAGAATAGACTCACATGATACTTTTTCTAGAAGTATTGCTACTGTTGGAAACTTATTATTAGGGACCCCATGATTGCTTAAGTTGTTGAGAAATATGATATAGTAGAATAAAGAGAACCTGATTCTTGAAGTTGTCATTGGAGAATTTTATTTTAAAAGTAAAATGGATAGCTACACTTCTCCTTTGTAGTAAAAGCAATGTCCTACCAGAGCCATATATAGGATAGATAAACCTTCTACATATACTATTTGTATTTGTATTGAGTTTGGTCAAACCTTGTGACTCTTGTTAAGAAATTTATCATGCTCTCAAGATCAAGATCATATACACTCCACATATATTCTGCTGCTCCTACATTAGGAGTATGCAATCACATGTTTTACATCCACCAAAATGTTTTACTCCTACATTGGTAGAAGACACAAAAATATTAGGAATAAATGCTTCAAGTTCTTGTAAATGTCTTTCTTGAAAATTTTCAATTATTGTAGAAATAGATATGTGGCTATGCAAAAAGAAAAGTATTGAAAAATGGACAAGTGTCCAAGTATCTAAAACAATGGGTACTTAGATGCCCGCCATGAAAAAAAAGAAGAGATAGCCCATGCTCTCTAGCAAAAGTTTTCAAGTATCAAATAAGAGAGACATGTTTTCAAGGAGCATAGTAGAATTAGGATTAGCCACCACATATATTCCATACACATGCACATCTTGATCTAAGAGTAGACACTTTCTTCCTTGGATTCTTGTTTTAACTATACAATATGTGCAATGCAAGTATGTTTTCATATTTTCATCCCTACCTGAGATCCACATAAGCTTTTAGAAGTATGAAGAAAGAAGGCAATATCCTTTATGCCTTGATGAGGATCCAAAAATACCATATATATGAGTGATTTGAGAAGTACTGCAAAAGGAGAAGGTAAGCTATGCTTAGTTTTTCAAAATCTTAACTGTTTCTCCAATTGACTTAACTAAAAGAGTGAAGATGATCTGTTTCATGCTGTTCTGTTCTTCAACTGCCTAAAGTTTCATGGTAGACACTTTGAATCCTGCAGTGCATGTCTGACTAGGAATGGTCTTATGTTTCTATCTTGTTCCGAAGTTATGTTTTGAGTAATCCATCTTTTCTTGAGGACGAGTAAAAGCCTAAGTGTGGAGGAGCTTGTTGACGGTAGTTAAAGTATATCATGAACCATCAACCTTTCTTGCATAAATGATCAAAATGGATGAATATCATAGAATAGGAGGTTTAAATGACAGTTTCTGATGAGGACATCACTCCTTCAGATGCACCCACTGTTCCTGCATCCATTATGCAAGGAGGTCCAATGACCCGAGCCCGAAGATGACAACTTAATTTAGAGGTGAGCTCGTTCTTAAGTGATCCTTTTTATACTTTTGAGAATAGATTGCTATCTAATGATGTTATATTAATTAAGAATATTGGAGAGGGTCATGAGGAACTTAGAGGAAGTGGTGGAGGCGATGATGACCAGCCAGGACGTCCAATAGAAGTCGGAGGCCCGGCCCAACATGATTTCAAGTCTGCTTCGGTTTTCAGGACCAGTCTGTCTTGAACTGGTCACCCAGGACGAGTCCGGACTCCGTTTTCGATGATCCACATATGGTTGGAAAGCTAATTTGATAAGAAAGCCAATCCAAGTGGTCTCACGTCAAAAGCTCTTCGGAATCCACAGGAATTGTCAAAACTAGTCAGCGTCCGGATTCTGTCCAGGTGCTGCGTCACCGTATTTGGTCCAATGGACCGTGTATCGTCTTTGAGCCCATTAGGGGGGCGCGTCCAGGGTAGGCGGCGACCCTAAGACCTTTATATTCATGTGCCACAACCATCATTAGGTTTTGGGTTTTGCTTAGATCAATCTGTCCATTGACAGTCGCCGATTCATCGGTTTGTGAGACCCCACTTTGAGAACTTAATCATTCATCTGCAGTTTGTCCCAAATCTTGAGCTGCGTTCTTCCGAGTTCTTGCTTGTGTTCTTCGTTTTGCAGGCAGGGATTAGCCTTCGTGGTGAGGTCAACCGGTTGGAGACACGGTTGATAACCAGAGGAGTTGTGGTGCTAAGATTGCAGGGTTTAGTCTTTCGATCTGAAGCCGGATTGGTGTGTCACTCTCTGCCTAAAATGATAGTTACCTTCTACCTGATGGAAGATCGGGAATCACGATCCCATTAGTTTCTATGAGTTTTGGTGAATTATGTTTTTAGTAGGATTTACACAGAAAACCGTCAAGGAGGGCCTAAATATCAAAAGAGATCGCGAGATAATTTCATGGCTACTACGCAGGAATGTTCTAGAGGACACCACGTTGAGGCAGGGCACTAGACCCTGCCAGGTGGGGCCGGCCGACCCCACCCCCAGGCCGCCCGGCCTGCCACGGTGGAAAACGCTCATGAGCTTCCAGAGTCTTCCTCCACCGCCTCCTAGGATGCATCTCCACCGTAGCTCAAGTCGTTTTGATCCAAGGGCTTGCGTTCAACCCCAAGGCTATAAATGCAGGGCTGCACCCCCTCCCTGAAGCCAAATCAGATCCTAAGAGCTGAAGAGCCAGAAACCCTAATTCCTAGATCTAGACCAGCAATCAAGAGAAGATTAGTCTTCCATAGGATTTAGTCTTGTATTAGAGATAGAGATATAAAGTGAGAGGAGAGTTTTGGAGGAGTTCCGGTCTGTCGGTGCTTCTCTACGGCTTGTACTCTATGGGATCAAGTTCTTCTGGAGCTTGCTTCTGAGATTCTTTGATAATCGACTTCTGATTCAAGTAAGCAATTTGTTTATATTGTTCTTCAAATTTGCAACTCTCTTTTGAGTACTTTGATCTTGGTAGCTTCTTGATTGAAGTAGTATTCGTAGTGTAAGCGTGGTGCTTAGACTAGGGTTACTTGTGAATGCCCCCTATTTTTCGGATCGGTGGTAAATTGCGAAGGTGACTTTTATAGCTTCGTTGAGTCCTACATAGTCCACCTCCCGTTAATAGGACTTGGTAGGCCAAATGGTGCTTGTAGGGAAGAAACTCTAATTTTGTTCTTTATGAAACATCGCCCACGATAGAATGATAGAAGGCAAAGTTTATCGAGATTGGAACTAAACAGTCCTTAGTAGTCTCCCTTATACTCCCTATTTTCTGACCTTGGTTGTGAAGTTGGGTTAAGTTTATAGACTTAATTATCCTCACATACTGTTCCTTTAGGTTCGATATTAAAGCCGGGATAATCTTGGTGATGTGCTACAACGGTAGTTTTATTTGTGCACTTGCGGATACCTTATTTTCTTGTGTGTATTTAATTTATACCAACAGTTGCATACAAGTTGCGTTTAATCTCTCCTAGCCTCATAGTATTCCTCATCTCTTTGAGAGTTGGCTTCGAGGTTTTTAAAAGGAACTCAAACCTATAATTATGTTGGGTGCAGCAGCTATTTGCTGGTCGATTTGGTTATGCAGAAATGATTTAGCTTTTGAGAAAAAACTTGTTTACTCTCCCTTGCAGGTAGTTTTTTGGGTAATGCATTGGCTACGCACATGGATTATCCTCCAAAAGCCCTTCGCACAGGCTTTGGTGTTGAAGGCATCGCAACAATGATGCAAGTGGCTATGGCATTTTTCTCCTGGGCACATGGGTGGCGATCTAGTCTTAGAGTTGATGGCCATTAGGGTGTCGGCTTTCTTCATTTTGGCTTTGTTCATAGGCAGAAGTCGGAAGTGAATTCACTCTTTTTTTAGAACTCTGGAGGGGCTAGGCCCCTACAGTAAATTTATTAAATCAAAAATAAAAGGAAGGTTACAAGGGAACAAATGAGTTCAAGAAACAAAAAAGGAAACAAAAAAGATAAAGCTAGAGAGAAAAATTACAACCAATTTTGGATCCATGAGGAATAAACAATCCTGTCCTTTTCTTTAACACGGTGAGCAAGTAAAGCGGGCTCCTTTTTAAGTTGCATTTGCAATCCTGCAAATTGGGTGCAATGCCATTAAGATCAAACCATTCCTTGCTCCCCAAATCATCCAGCAAAGTATGATGATTGCTACCATGAAAAATCCTGAGTTCAGTTGATCTCTAAAAAGTGGGATGACCTTAGGGAAAGTTGCGCTTGATGGAAAGTTCAGGTTTAGTAAGTTCCAGCAGTCGTTAGCAAAGGGACAATGTAAGAATAAATGACTGAGGGTCTCTTCAGTTGCTGAATGACATAGTTCACAGTTAGAAGATTGAAGTTGCATATTCTTTCTTTTGAGAATGTTTCTTGTACTCTGTCTGTCCTTTAGCAAAAGCCAGAAAAAGACTTTGTGCTTTGGCTGGCAGGGGGAGTTCCATAACCATTTGAAAGTAGCATGGACCTGCATGTGACCAATCAGTTCTTTATAAGCCTTTGTTGTCGAGAAAATATCTGATCCCCCAGAGTATCCCCAAATATCTTTACTGTCCGTGCGGTTAAGATTCTGAATTTCATTGTCTAGAGTCATCAATTAATTGTAGGCTAGTTTTGAAAGGGGCAAGTGGAACAGTTGTGTTAAGTCTTCTTGCGAAGCTGCCAGACTAATAGAAATCTGTTTATTTTTGGCAAAGGAGTACAATTCAGGAGACTTGAGCTTGACTATCTCATCTGACCAACTGTCCTCCCAGAGTAGACAGGTAGAGCCATTTTTAACTTTGACTTTTGCATTAGACTTGTAACTCTGTAGAATCCTCAAATTAGATCACTAGAAACCACGTCTCATTCGGTTGCTTGGCAGCTTGCCATTTGCATAGACCTTCTCCTAGATTAGTTAAACCCAGGGGATGTCTAGATCGTTGAAGAATTTATGTAAGTTTTTCAACATTAAAGCCTCATTCTATTTCTTCAAGTCTAGAACCCCTAAACCACCTTCATCTTTAGGGACACAAACCAGCTCCTAAGCAACTTTGGGGGGTTTTCTATTATTGGCTTTAGCTGCTCTCCATAAACAGTGCTTTCTGTACTTATCGATTTGTTTAATCACTGAAGGGGCAAGACAAATGTGCACATGAAGAAAGTAGGCATCAAAGAGAAAACTGAGTTAGTGAATTCAATTCTGCCAGCCTGAGAAAGAAATGTTGAAACACTAGCAAGCCTTTGTTCACATCTATTCACCATGGGAAGGAAATCCTCAATTTTTGCTTTTGTGATGCCCAAGGGGAGCCCCAAGTAGGTGAAAGGAAGGGAACCCTTTTGGCAACCAAAAGTTTTGGCCAAATGTTCCAATTTATTGTCTGACAAGTTGATTAGAACCATCATGGACTTGCTAAAATTAACCTTCAAGCCGGTTGAGTTGGAGAAGGAGTTGAGGAGGCTTCTTAGAAAGAAAATTTGTCTTGCCACGTCTTCAGGAATAATGAGGGTGTCATTAGCATACTGAAGAATGGGAAAGTCCTTGTTGCAGTTTAAGGGAATTGGCAGATTCAAGAGCCCTAGATCTTTAGCTTTGTTGACCATGGATTGCAAGAAGTCAGCAGCTAGAACAAATATCAGAGGGGATATGGGATCCCCTTGTCTTACCCCCTCTTCTGTAGTGAATGGTCTTGCCTAGAACTCCATTTAATATAACAGCAGAGGTGCCTAAGTGAAGGATCTATTCCATCCAAGAAATCCATTTGTCACCAAAACCTTGAGCTCTAAGAATATTGATGATAGCTTGATGTTCAATTTTATCAAAAGCCTTTTCGAAGTCTAGCTTTAAAATCACAATTTCCTTCTTAGAGTGATGACACAGGTGCAAATACTCAAAAGACCAAGCTAGACAGTCTTGGATGGACCTTTGCTTGATAAAGCCATATTGGTTTTGATGGACTAACTTAGTGATGCAATTCTAGACTCTGTTTGCTAATAGCTTTGTTAAAGCTTGACTGAAGAATTCAGCAAAGAGATGGGCCGAAATTCTAAAGTGGTCTGAGCACCAACAATCTTGGGAATTAAAGATATGAAGGAACTGTTAATACTTCTGAGACATACTGTATTCCGTTGGAAGTCATGGCAGAGTTTGTAGAAATCATACTTTAGTATTGACCAACATTTTTTAAGAAATTCATTATTAAAGCCATCTAGTCTAGGAGATTTGTCATTGGGCAAGGCTTTGATGATGTTGTCAATCTCTGCTTCAGTGAAGTTTTGTTCCAGATTCTCTAGGTCATCAGCTCTTTGGATGAACATGTTTATGTCAAAGCAGAAGCCAGAGAACTCTGAAAGTCCCAACCTTTCCTTAAAAGCTTCCCAAAGTAATCTTTCCTTGTCACTATGGCTAGTGCATGGTGTGCCATTTTCATCTTGTAAATGACTGATCAAATTTCTCCTATGTTTAATGGTTACATTAGCATGGAAGAACTTTGTGCTTGCATCCCCAAACTTAACCCACTTTATGTTCTCCTTTGTTTCCAATAAACTTTCTGGATTTTGAAAAGCAAATATAGTTTTTCTTTTAAAATATCTCTAAAATTCCATTCAGGCAAGCTTAAATCTCTATATTCCCCAATGATCTCCAATAGTTGGATAATAAGCTTAATATTTGCAATGTTGATCTTGATATTAGAAATTCTAGGATGCTAGGCTTTTAGTGCTTTCCTCAGATTCTTGAATTTTGTAGAAATGGTTTCTGCACTATCAGTTTACTAGGCAGGACTCACACAATTGGTTTGAACTATTTCTTGAAAGCCTTCAATGTTCATCCAGTAATTTTCAAACCTAAAAATTTTCTCTCTAGGAATGGAAGTTAAGATACTAATCAAACAGGGACAGTGATCTGAGGGTTCCCTTAAGAGTCCTTTAACTAGAGTGTTTGGGTAACAAAAAGTCTAGGAATTGGAAGTAAATACCCAGTCCAATTTTTCTAGAAGTGGGTGATCCTGCATGTTTGACTAGGTGTATTTCATGTTCTGTAAAGGGATTTCATTCAGCCCTAAGGTACTGGTAGCCTCAATGAAAAGGAACATCTCTTCTATATTTCCCCCAGGTTTATTTCTATTCTCTTGTGCTCTAATCAAATTGAAATCACCTAGTATCATCCAATTAGTGTGATCTGGCATATCTATGTTCTTTAGCCAATTGATGAAGCTTCTTTTGGCCTCCGGAGTGCAGGGCCATATACATTAGTGAGAACCCAACTTTCATCATTATGTTTTGAGGTAAATTCTAGAGGCAAGCTGAACTCATTACTGAAAATTGTTGTAGCTGAGAACAGGCTACTCTTCTAGGCTATAGTAGACCCCTGAAGCACAAGGGATGGCAAAAAAATCAAAGGAATCAATTCCTGCTGGGCATATTTTCCTAATGAAAAGAGGATCAAAATTTTCTTTTTTAGTTTCTTGAAGGCAGATTATATCACACTCTGCTTGGGTAACCTTGTCCTTATTGTGTCCCATTTTCTCTCAGCATTTAGACCACGAACATTCCAACATAGAGTTTTTCAAGATCTAAAATCTAAATGATTTATGATAAATTAAGCTGAGTGTTCCCAGAATTTGCTGCTTAGCAGCCATCCAAAAATTGGGTATGAACATTCTGAACATGCTAACTGACAACAAAGCTGACAACAGAGACTGAAAGTGAATAGTGCTAAAAAAGAAAGGTTGTCATTCCCCTGACAACTAGACCAACTTCAAGCATTCCCTTCAGCTTTAGTATCTGTAGGTTTGTCATCACCATCTTCCTGCTTGTTTGCTTCATCTCCCACTCCCTAGGTGCCATTCTCTAGTTCTTCCACTTCATTCATCTTTTCCGTAGTCACCGGCTTCTGCTTCTTCCTTTTGGTTAGCAGAGCTTTCTTAGATAGGAGTTCCTTGTCCACCTTATAGAAATCAATACCAATTTTCTTGATTACTTTAACTGAGAGTATTGGTGGATCAGGATTACAAGAAAGACATTTTCTGTTAAGACAGGCATTGGATTTGAAGTTGTTACAAACTTTTTTCAGTCTCAGGCTCCTTCTGACTTCAGACTCCACTATTGGAGCCACTCTCTTTGCCCGTCTCTTCTTTGGGGTCTTTGTTTCTACCCTTTCCATAGCTTCTTCCTCCAAGTCTTCCAAATCAAGAAGAGTTAGGGAAGGCCTCTTTGCTGGCTGAGGCAAGCCTGACAGGCAGGTGAGAGAACCTTCTGAACACTTCTTGGGGATGGAGAAAGGAATGTGCTATTCTCTTGTGTTCAACAAGTTTATTGCATCGGATTCAACAAAACTCTTTGCTCACTCAAAAGTCACTAGTGACAGGATGAATACTGTAAGACAATTTGACCAGTTTGCTAGAATTTTAACAGTTGAGCCAGTGTTAATACCCGTTGCAAGAAGGTGAGCCCAGAGTCTTGTTGCCTCTGCTGTTTTTGCCCTCATAAAATTTTCGTCCCCTGGATCACTTGGTTGCTCGTTGAGGAGAGCAAGACCAATATTGAGATTCACATCAAGTTGCTAATCCTCCATTAGTTTATCTTGAGGTTGAAAGTTTAGATATTGGATGGGGTTTTGGTTATCATCTTCCTGCTGTGTTGGAACCACCAAGTGATCCAGAGGGATCTCTTCAACCAATAAAGGCTCTAGGAGTTCCAAGTTGATTTATCGAAACTGATCATGACCCTAGGGTGGCTGTTGTTGCTCATGTAATTCATCATCTGCTGCATCAAATCAATCTCTGCCTGATTTTGGGGAAGCAATAGCAGATACACTTCCTCTTCACCCTGCTGCACTATGTCACTGAGCTTTGTGAGATCCCCATTTTGAGCTGGCATAGGGGGGGTTAACAATGTCTTCCTGCGGATCCACTTGGTCATTAGGTTGATTTAGGTCCAACTGCATAGGAGCCGGATGCTGTGGCTGGGGAATGTTCTTGGCCTACAAGTTTTGCTGGGCCTGATGTTGTCCTTGTGGTTCAGGCCAATCATCCCCTCGATGCTTCGGTTGCTCCACCTGATTAAGATCAAAAGCTAGTCCATTGATTGGTTGGCCTGGACCAAAAAACTGAAACCCTGCATTTTCAATTTCATTGATTTCTGGTACTAATTCTTCATCTAGTGGTCCACCCCAAGATGCTGATGTTGCAGAATCTCACATTGTATGGTCCAAGAATCACCTTCAAACCCAGGAGCATCAAAGTAGACTATGAAATGTGGTACTGACGGTAAGTCAATCACCCTTGCTCTAATCAGCACTCTGGTCAGGTGGTTCTTGTCGTCAACCCAGGAAAGGAGCTTGCCAAAAGGATTGATTGCATCTTGCATGTAATCAAAAGACTAGTAATCTTGTGGAAAACCCATAAGCATGATCCAACACTCGGTGTTGAAGTAAACCCTACGCCAATTTTTGCCCTCATTGTGCTTGTTAAAAGTAAGGTGCACATCATCAAAAGCAATCGACCCTTATGCTATCAAACTATCTCTAACAAGAGGGTACACAAACCTCAAAAACGCTTGACCCAAGTGGGTGGGTTGGATATCACTGATAGCAATCCTTCTCTGATCAACCAGAAACTCAAGCAGAATCTGATGGACAGCAGGGAAGTCAAGGACATTACCCAGCAGCGGAGTCATGGTGACTATGGCCAAGTTTTCATTCTGAGGGGGCGACCGATGTCCCACCACTACTCACACTGTAGGAACATGATTCTCCACATGCACACAATGCATATTCGCGGCACAAAAGGGCTTGGGTTGGCTCTCTGATAAGCCATTTGCAGCAACGAAGTAGGCGGAGGAGCTGATTGGCGGTGGGTTGCACTGGGGTTTTCTGGTTGCGGGAGCTCAAGCATTGGCAATGGAGTACGGAGGGCTGTAGCAGGTCCCAGAGTCTAGGACGAAGGCTCCAAAAAAGAAGGGTCAACTTGTGGCTATTGGGGAGACACCACTGGCAGCTTCCATGGGATAGTAATGACGGGCTCAATTTCCTCCATGGCCCAATTTTCTTTCGCCTGCAATGGCCCGCGCCATCTTCGTAAAGGAGTTGAAGACAGGTGGGCCTGAGGGGGCAGCCGCCGGCATTTGCAAGATTGCGCCGTTTGAATTAATTGGGGTCCAAACCTTGGGATTAAGCTTGTCCCCAGTCTGCTGCACACGGGGACAACGTGCGCTCTACAAGATGCGACAACGTGCCCCATGCCCAAGCACGTGTGACACCTGATAGGTCCCGTGCAGAAACGCCTTGAATGCGCCAGGGAAAGACATCTAGAGCGGCCATCCTTTGAAACAGAGGCACGGCCATGACCAGACTGCGACCGAGCACCATGGCCGAAGGAGCCAGGATTCAGGCGATCCGAGCACGAAGAGCCAGGAAACAAGATACGATAAAAAACACTGACACGGGTGACCCGAGAACCCAACGAAATAAAATTTGCACCTGAGAGAGGGGCATAACGCACAACATCAGCAAAGGATTTCTTTGAGGCATGGGAGGTAGAGCTTTTTAGAACGAGTCGGGAGCCACAAGGCTTCCTTTTCAAGATTGAAGGACCGAAGTTTATGGTGCCAATTTAGGCCACCATTGCTCCAAAGGTGAAAGAAAACTTTGAAATGACCGCATTCGAAGGAATGGAGCTTTTGAACAAAGAGACCAATAGGCTTCGAGGAGACAAAGAATTTGAAAACCTATCCCCAAGCTGAAGAACACAAAAGTGAGCAGCCGATCCTCCAATTGAAGCCAGGAGGATAAGACTCACAATGTCCTTTGAAAGGCGAAACTTGCATCTACTGAAAGAGGCGACAAGGGCAAAGGAAGCTGACACAGGCTCTGGCCGAGAGATTGGGAGGCCAAGGGAGTGCCACACCTTGCGCTGAACAGCAAGGCCCGGGGCAAAAGACACACCAGGCAACAACGACGATGAATCCATGGAGGAAGGAGCAGAGCGAGGGAGCCAAGGACTTACTCAGGGATGAGAACGCGCAAAGCCGGTAGTAGCACCCGCACACGAACTGCCGGCGAAGTCAGAAGGAAGCGGGTTCCGGGTCAACGGAGCCGGCAGGGCGGCGGACACCCAGGCGTCACCGCAAGGGGCAGTCGCCCTTCTCTCCCTGCTCTCTCGTCATCTCCTGCTTCGGATGGTTCTTGGATTCAGCAGCTTCGGATGGTTCTTGCATTTAGCAAAGCTTCGAACAGCTTGCGTGCAAGCTCTGGTGCTAGCGCAGAACTCCGCAGGGCACTAGCAGGGTGCAGGGGAGGTGGATGCCATGGCCGGAGCAGCCTGTTCGGCAGTGGCCGACGGGGCTGGGTGCGGCCTTGGCTAGGAACCTGACTTTTTACTTCGAGCACCCCGCTGCTCAGATGGGAGGCATGGGCGGTCGTTCAGAAGACGCGGGCCGCGCTGGGAGCTGGATCCGCCATGGCGCGACGGCGGCGAGCTCTGGTCCTAGATCCTGGAGCGCGGCAGCCGGATTTTTCGAATTCACTCTTATTGTATCTTCTCGATGTAATGACGGTGAATTAATAAAATCCTTCCTTTATCAAAAAAAAAATCAGGAATCCTTCATCACATCAGTCCCACGTGTCATTAGAAGAAATAGGGTTTGGATTCGAAGATTACTAATGGAGTTTAAAGTGAAATTTAAGTCTCTCAAAAGTAAGGTTGTCAACAGACAAAATAAAAATATATATTCTTAGAGTTGGAACAAAATCAGGTTTGGCTCATGGATCACGTATATCAGCTTACATACCCAGGCTGGCATGCACCGGATCATGCTCCCGGCGGACCACGATGCTGATGCAGATAATGTGACGCGAACTGGAAAGGCACGCAGGGAGGGAACAGGGGCAGGCTCGCATGTCACAGGCGGGCACCACCACCCGCGTGTCACCCTCATCGCGAGTGCGAGTGCGAGTCCGAGTGGGCAGCCGCATCGCCATCCGAGGGGAACGCAGCGGAGAGGCGAGCCCGGACATTCTTGATGTCCGACGACTGCATATTCGTCGAGAATCCGGTGACAGACAACGAGTGGAACGGGCAACGCTCCCGAGCCGAATCAGTTGATGGCTGGCTGCGTACTATACGGTGTACCAGCTGCATGCTTTCGGCCGCCGATGAGGACCCAAACCGAGAGTCATTGCATTGGTTCGTTCGATCCTTCCCGGACACCAACGCGTGCCTGGCGCCTTCGGCCCCGGCCGGCCGCCGGCGCGGAATTCTGATCATCACGACGCCCGTGCGCGCTCGCTAGTCGCTATTGCCAATTGCCACCCCGGCCGTCTCCACGGATGATTGGATCACGACGACACGCTGCTCGCTCGCCGCTTTGGGTTGGCGCTCGCCTGGCTGGGCGGCTGGCGCGTGTCGTTTTCCCGAGCTCGGCAGGCACGGGCTGGTAGCTGCTGACACGAGTCGCGACGGCGACGTCTGTTTGTGTGTCCGGGAAGTGGAGGCCGCCGAATAGTAGCTCAGCTCGCATCGCTTAGGACAATCGACAACACGCTTTGGTTGAGTAGGAGACGAGGCGCCGTTCTAGTGGACGGATCGGATCAGAGTAGTAGTAGGAGTACGTGCAACAACTACTAGTACTAATCTACTACTCCTACTGCTATGCTATTATTAGTAGTAGCTGATCGTCCATCCACCAATCCTAGTACGATCCAACCAATAATCGACGTACGCTGCTTTAGTGATGTGTCTGAGCAGCATGCATGCAGTGTGTTGTGTTGGTGACACACATCACACACGCAGGGCGCCCGGCATCACCAATCATCGTGCGCCGGTCCAATGCTTAGCAGAGTACTACTCCTATTCCTTTATGCCGTCCAGTTACCACTGGACTACCACTGACGATCTGAACCCTGAATCAACCAGATAAGCAAGCCAGCAAGGGTACAGAATCCCCAAAATCGGGGGGCGCCACGGACACTCGGCCGGACCTCGCTCGATCGTTTGCCACTACGCCTGACGCATACATACGCTACGCATGTCCTGGTGCAGTTATGCCGGTGGACCGAGGGCACAGCACAACCACAACACAACAGCTCTGCGGCGGCGGATGCTCCATGCCTCCCCGGACCCCGGATGCCCCATCCATCCACGCTGTACCTGTACGTAGCCAAGTGCATCGTCGTTGTCGTTGGCTGCCTCCGAGCGCGGGACGACGCAGCTTGCAGCTTGGTCTCGGCAGGGGGCAAGGCAGCGCATGTTACGCCTCGGCAGGCCGGGCATTATTGGGGCCAGGACCGCCGTCGCAGCTGTTCTCTCGTGTCGCCCACCGCGGAAAAAGCCCACAGCGGCCGGCCGGGCCGGCTGGCAACAAAAGCGACGCATGTGGCTACAGTACTGGGGCCTGGGGGGTAGACGTGTGCCTGTACATGTGGTGCCTTGCCTGCCCGAGGCGGTGGTATGTATGTATGTATGTACTCTGCTACACGTACGTCTACAGCCAGCTCATACCCGGTAGCCCTGATACCCGACGTCGCCGTCGTTGTGTGATGGATGAGCCCGGTCCCCGATTGCGCCGTCCTAGCTTGCTAGGCGTCTCGCTACTGCAGATTATTTTCCCGGCCTGGGTGGTATATGATCCAGCTGGTTGTTGATAGAGCCGTGTACTGCTCCCGCCGCCTCTTGCCACACAAGTTGCCAGGCCGGAAAAGCTTGTCGCGTCCTTCCGTTTTGGGGCCGGTGACCCAAAGTTTTGCATTGCCTCCAGATATGGCCTGGCAGCTGACATAATTCCCTTCTACTACTAGCTCACTCCATGACCTTTGGGCTGACAAAATTCTTCAGGTTTTAAACATCTGTGCAAATTTGAAATGTACTTATGTCCACACTTGGCCCACTATCTCGTGACCCAATCTATAACGTCATAACTTATAACTGACATGATACTTGATCTAAACAAATTCAATTCCAACGGAACTCGTTTGCTAGAAAGGCTTTGGTTTAGTCAGTAACTGGAACTGGACAAGCCAAATCTCAGTAGCCTGCCGACCTCGCTCGTAGTTTCAAATTTTCCGAACTTCCGAGGTCAGACTGGACCTGAACATGTTAGCCCTTCACGCAGATTGGCCCACGAACCTAAGTTGGGCTGGACCAACGAACCTAAGTTTGGTTGGTGTTCGCCACCGGCCTTGGTCGTGAACCACATTACCACGCCTGGGACCAGATTCCGAGCGGGCCCGTGCAGACCAGACCGGAAGTCCAAAAGTTTTCCCCGGAACCGAACTCGCACACAATCTTCAAATGCATCTGTCTTGTGAGGTAATAGGCCAAGTCATATTCGGCCCAGAGGCTAGAACAGGTTTATGATTTTTTATTTAATTCGACGAATTAAATTTTTATCGAATTCTATACATTCACCAAAATATATTGAAGTCCGAGAAACTCGAATATGAGATTCTGGGACTTATATAGGAAGTGAGCCTAGCTCAACTGATTTGTTGAGAGATTCAAATACCGTCTTGGACTGAATTTGAGTGCCTATTTCTCTTCTTAATGAAAAATCACTTAGTTCCTCCTAAGTTGGCTCATTTTTTTTAAGATTTCGGGACTTATTTGCTTATTATTAGTATTTTGGAACGACCGGGATGAAAAATATCAACACTTGTTTTCTAATTATTTTACGTAGCCAAATTTGGTCTCTCGATGAGACTTCTTTTAGTGTATTACAAGATTAGCAAAAATTCAGATTTTTTAGGAAAAAAATATGTACCATTATTAAATTTCAGAAACTAATGGTGACTACATGCATGGAACATCCAAAGTCCTGCTCGACATTCAACTAAGCTACGAACGGGATCGGTTTGGTAGAACGGTAGAAGAAACAAGCCATGTGCAAGTGCAAGTGGGAAAAAACTCAGAAACAACAACAAATGCTATGAAACAACGGAACATGATTTTAGAAAAAAAAAATAGAATAATCTCATTTGGAGTTCACATGCAGGAGGAAGACTAGTTTTTCTTAGATAATGAATTTTTATTAAGGTCTCGTTTAAATTCAGGGGCTAAAGTTCTGGGGTGTCACATCGGGTGTCACATGGGAGTGTTCAGATAGTAATAATAAAACAAATTACACAAATCCTCAGTAATCCGCGAGACGAATTTATTAAGCATAATTAATACATCATTAGCACATGTGTTACTGTAGCATCACATTGTCAAATCATAGACTAATTAGGCTTTAAAAATTCGTCTCGCAAATTAGTCGCAATCTGTGCAATTAGTTATTTTTTTAGTCTATATTAAATACTTCATGCATGTGTCAAACATCCGAAGTGATAGGGACCAAAGTTTAGGAGGGGAAAACAAACAAGGCCTAATTCTGCCTCTATATCCACAAAGGATATACACAGCCAAAAGGATACAAGAGCATTTACACCTCAACAAAGAGAACATACAACCAAAAAAAAGAGAAAAATTATGACCTCGGCGCATCCCAGTTTCCCGACATTCTATCCTAAAATGGCTAGATTCGATGAGTGGAAGTCGTCGAGTCGTCGCCGCACCTAGTGCGCCACTGTTGTGAACCTCCGCTGAAGTCGTCATCATCCGCTTCAAGTGACCTGACACCATGCGTCGCCGGTTAGCCCACCTTTGTGACAGAACCGCCCAATTTATACAAGATTGGGTATGACTGTCTCCGTTAAACATGATGATACACGCATATCGTCACTTATATAAACCCGGTAGTCCGTCGAGTACCACGAAGGCCTCGATAAATCAACTTCACAACCAAGATCATACTTGATTAAGCGAATACATATCACATACTGAGAGTTTGCAGCAGAAATAATATTACAATACTGAGTTTATAACTTGATTAGGTAAAACAAGAAAACTTTGAAGTGCTTACAATGACATAAGTTTGAAATCATATTGCTAGCTCAGATGACATCCTCCAACAAGAGCATAGATAAGAAGCATATATAGAATAGCCGAGCCCACCGATACTTAGTTACCACCTTCAGCAGAAAGAGCACTTCACCTGCAACAGGGTGGGATAAAACCCTGAGTACTCAATTGTACTCAGCAAGACTTACTCGACAGGAGAGAAATGAAGACTCCAAGGATATGCATAGTTATATATGGTGGTGTGAGTTGGATAGCAACACTTGCAAAAGAGCTTAGTAAAGTAATCCTTACTTTCAAATTTTAGCTTCAAGTTCAGTGGAGCCAATTATAGTTAAGTTTGCATCTATCCTGTATCAACCATTTGATTAATAAGCATCACAATAGTAACCATATTCCATTATCATGATCAACAGAACCATCATGTTTCATCAGTTACTACAACTGCTGGACAATGACCAAGTTTCTCACTAACTGGGAGAGACGGCGATTCGAATCGATTACATCTAGCTGGGCAATCCCAAACACACGCCCATACGAGCCCTCATTAGCTCGCGTGGATCACTGTTCATTTCATTCGGCGGTGAGTCTGGACCGTTTCGTAAAACTGATGGTCCTGCATCCTCACATGAATTGCCCGAAGCCCGTAGCAAACATGGTCTTGGATCAATCCCCTTCCTTTAGGCTCTCCTCCCAGTAATGCTAACAGTCCAATACTCAGCCCGAATGAGGATTGGCTTCACGGTCAACTATAACTCAGGCCCCTGTTATGTGCTTGGTACCTTCAATCTCAACCAAGGTCCAACAACGAAGCGGTCCTTAATTGACACAGACGGGATCAAAGAATACATGCCTAACCGGCATCAACAACAACCATAATAGCACCGGATCCCGCCCGGTCTCCAGTTATCCATTATTATCTAGTTCTTTTTCACGATAGCAAATATAGCCAACCGTGTCCGAGTAGCCACCTAAATCTCACGGATGACAGGAATCAACCGACTTCTACCGGTATAAGCATAGCTAAGCATAGAGCGACTTGTACATACTAATAAGGTTGCAGGTATATATTGTGGACAAGGTAAGTCATGCAGCAACGGGTTTCAAATCAACTATTATACCTTAATGCACAATACAAAAGGTATACTCAAGTGAATTTTAAAAGAGAGATAGGAGGCCTGTAATGCTCCGAAACTTGCCTGGGTTTGAAGCACAATGTCAATTAGTTAACTTCACCTTCAGGTCATGATCAACCATCATCTTTATCTCTTGAACTTGGTCACCGTCACACCATCTTCGGGTTTGACTTTGTAGTCCACCAATCGATGCATCATCCGTTATCGCACCTATATGATATGTATGGATGCAATGCATGCTTGAGTGAAACAAATATAATAGCGACATTACAAACAGGAAGGACAAGTAACACGCTGAAAGGTGAACTAAGGTAACTAATCGTTAAGAAGTTCGACTCTCATCCTATCTTAGCGACTTACTCGCGAATTGGTTACCACAACATGACCCAAATTACCAAAACAACTACTTTGGCATATAACATACTAGTTCATGGATGAACCCAATCAAGATTAGCAAACTTGAGTACAACTCTCCCTCGCTAAGAACTAGGGTTACACTTTGCAAAGCGTTTCAATTATTTAATTAACAAGTTGATTATGTGCTTAACAAGAAAGCAACACAATTCACATTATGCTAGTCGAACAAGATAAGACAAGGTCATATTATGTTGACTCAAGTACTAGCGACCAAGTTATCTATCTAAAACATCACATAAACTTTTCATGTTAAGAAAGAAAGCATCTCAAGTCTAACATACAATTTATAAGATTGGTCTAAGCAAAACATATAGTTGTGAAAGGTAATTAACATGAGCATCACAAAAGAGCAGCAGGGATGTTATGGTTTACTTACCATACATGCTTACCAGCTAAATCTTCATCTTGAAAATACATGTACAAGCAATATACAAGGAAGTATATAACTTTTACTTTCTACCCAAGAGGTTGCATAGAAAAGGGCAACCAAGATCACATATATACATGCATCCACTAAAGAAGTGCTTAATTAACTAAAAAGCATTTTTAGTGTTTTTATTATCATAAGTGGATCATGAACGTATCACACAAGTAACTAAGTTGCCATGAATCAGCAGAGATGAAAGTGTTCCATGGTCTTCAATCAACTCCAAAACTCATTCCAGTCATCTCATGATTTAGATTAGTTCTTTTGATAATTATAAACTAATAATTAAAGCATATAACTAAGGATATAATTAAACATCATTCAATTGTTCCCAAACTTTTTGAGGAGGTTGGTCATACCATAAAACAGTGGCAAAACAAATTTCGTAATTTTTGGACATTTATTCTAGTCTACAAAAATTATGGAAGTTACATTTCTTAATTAAAAGAGGTAATTTTGAAACATATAAAAACCACTGAAATTGCTCATTTAATATTTTTAATACATATATCACATCATTTAGAGGCTACACAAAAATTTTCATGATTTTATCAGGCTTACACAATTAGTTATGAAAATAACAAATATCAGCACTGTTATAAAACACAGAAATAGAAAAGGAGCGCTTGGGCTCAAAGTGGCCCAGCCGCGCGATCGCAGGCGTGATGGCAGGCCGGAACAGCGCGCGGGCCCGAGGTTTTGCATAAAGGCCCCTAATTTTTTCATAATTCAACCCGCAGTACGAGAATACTATTCACATGAGTCGTCATCTTTGCACCTAGATCCTTTCCTTTACTCGTATTTGGGCGTGAGGTCCCTCCTTCTTCTTCCGTCGTTGCCGAGCAGAGGAGGTCGTCGGGGATGATGGAATCCGGTCGGCTGGTGGCCCTGCCGGCGGCGAGCGGCGGGGTCGGGTCGCCCAGGCGCGCGCGCACCCGTGGAGGCGCTCGGCGCGGCCTGAGGCCAGTGGTGGCGCCCTGGCCACGCGTCCAGGCGGCCATGGCGGCCTCGCCTGCGGTGCCGCTCCGGCAGAGCGCTTGGCCGGGGAAGGGACGCAAGACACCGGCGGCTTGGAGAGGTGGGGTGACGGAGGAGATGGCAACGACCTCGGTTGGGCTGGGGAGGCTCCAAAGCGGCGGGGAAAAAAAGTGGCCGGAAGCTCTGTCGAGCGGCCATGGCTGTAGCCGGCCATGGAGGCGCGGCCAGCAGGGGCCGCGGCTAGCAGCACCGGCTTGAGGCGTTGGCGCCGGCCAGCCAGCCAGCCAGCCAAGGCGCAGCTGCGGCAGCAGCTTGCCAGGGCGGGGCTATAATGGCCAAACGGGCCGCCCAGGCACGACACGGCACTGGCACATCGAGGCACGGCTCGGCACGATGGGGCACGGCGGCGCTGCCGTGCCGTGCCGCGTAGTGCCGTCGTGCCGATGTCTCGGCCCAGGCACGGCCCTATGGCCGATTAGCCGTGCCGTGCCGTGCCCATCGGCACGGCAGCCCACCGTGCCTCCGTGGCAGCTCGAACAAGCGCGTCGCGCCGTCGTCGGCGCACAGGAGGCCGGAGCCGCTCGCCGCGCCGTCGTCGTCGTGCAGGAGCTCGGGGACACGCCACCGCCGCTGCCCACGCCGCGCGCGGATGCACCCTTGCCGAGCGCCGCCGCCGCAGGGACGCTCCCGGCCGCCCGACGCCGCACGCGTATGCGCCCCGGCTGAGCACCGCCGCCGCAAGGACGCTCCCCGGTCGCCGGCCTCCGCCGCGGGGACGCGCCCCAGCCACGCGCCGCCATCCTCCTGCGCAGATGCGTGCCCACCGCCTCGATGAAACCGTGAAAGAGAAAGAGACGATTCAGCTGGAAGTTAGGGTTTGGGAAAGAAGGTGCTTGCTTATATACATGTGTTTTGCATCTAACGATTCAGATTCACTAGATGTTGATCCAATGGTTGAAATATATCGGGCCGCGTCGTGCAGGCCCATTATCCGTGCCGCGCCTGGGCCGGCACTACGGGCCGACATGGCGGCCCAGGGCACGAGCACGATGGGGGCCGGGCCGGGCCTGGGCCGTGCTTCTTAGTGTCCTGCCTGGGCCGAACGACGGGTATTTATATACCCACAATTCTAACATACCCTGGGATACGGAGGCGCTGGCTTGGAGGGAGATCTTCTTTTGGAATGACGCCAGCGGGGCGCTTACCATCCGCCATTGCTCACTGCTGCACAATGGGGCTGTAGTCCCGGTCCAAAAGGACCTTTAGTCCCGGGCTGCGAGCCGGGACTAAGGTTTTGGGACTAAATGTCCCACCTTTAGTCCCGGTTCTCAGGCCCGGGACTAAATGTCTCCCTTTAGTCCCGGTTGGTATTACCAACCAGGACTAAAGGTGCTGCCAGGCATCGACGTGGCGCAGCACCTTTTAGTCCCGGTTGGTATTACCAACCGGGACTAAAGGTTCTTTTTTTTTCTTTTTCTTTCCAATTCATTATTGATTTTGATTTTGGTTTTGGTTTTCAGTTATATTGTTTTCCAATTTATTCTTCGCTGCTACTATCCGTATACGTTGCACCTATACGAGAGCGTTATTATTGCACACAAATAAAGTATGAAACTATATATATATATATATATATATATATATATATATATATATATATATATATATATATATATATATATATTATAGAGCTATACATATACGTACATACACATTACATTTAAAATAATATACAAGTAATCAAGTGTTCGACCGCCGGTTAATGAGTTACACAAATGTTTGTCCGCCACTCAAAGCTCATACAAGTGTTCGTTCTTGTTTGGACTCTTCAAATTCAACCTATAGGATTGTGGTGGAACTCGCCGTCTTCCGGGATGACATGATCGTTGATGAAACCTGCGATCGTCTCCTGGATTGCGACGAGTATTGTGTGCTTGAACACTTGTTCTTTCAATTCCCACTCCTTCCATTTGCATTAATTAAAGGAAAAGATATTAATATACATAAGATTTATTTAGTTTCTACAAATAAATAAGATATGAATTTACTGTATACACATGTTACTTACTTTTAGCATCTCTTTAGCAGGTGTAAATTTGCTACACCGCATGTACTCGCAAACGTAGTATCCACATAAATTAGTTCCGTACGGTTGTCTAGACACCCACTTATGTAGAATAGGAGGGGGGAGTGGCACTTTCAGATCCGTATGATATCTTTGTTGTAGCCAAGCTCAAGCCCTGCCTAATAAGTCGGTCGTTGATTAGGTATAGCATAGTAAATTAAAGGAGCAGACAATGATAATTAACGAATGATAGAACTTACCTCTGTATCATGTCTATCATGTCTTGGTACATTGCCAGCTCTTTTCTCATTGAGTCCCACACATTTATAGTTTGTTCCTTGATCTTAATCTCAATGAGTATCCAGTGATCCCTGCATTTGTTTATAGAGTCAACTTATATATATATATATATATATATTAATGTTGGATTGACTAAGACATGATATAACACAACACTTTACCCCATATTGTAAGGGAAGAGTATCAACTCCTTATGCCTTTGGTTATAAAAGAACCTCCGGAGGATTTTCTCCATTTCCTTGATCTTCAGATTGAATGGATCTTTAGTCTTTGTGTCCTTGTACACGACATACGGATCGATAAAACCAATTCGATCGTCTTGTTTCAATCTGAGTTCTCTCATCATGTGTCTGCACATCGTGAGCATAGTTATTACGAATACGTACATATGCTAGAGTGAGATTATTGATTAAAAGGAAGAATCACTTACAGACAGTAGCAGCTTATGAGAGATTTGTCAAGAGCATCCATATAGAGAAGCTGGTGTATTTCACTAAACTGTACCCAGATGACGTCATCTCCACGGAAGTAGTGACGGTCTCTGACTTGGACGTCCAGATATTGTTCACTTTGATGTTGTGCACAGAATCTCAAGTAGTACTCGTGCAGCTTGTACATTTGTGTACCAAGATTTTTTACCTTTGCAGGGTCGCATAGACTCCTGCCATATACGTACTTCCTCCGCTATTCATCAACAACTTCGGCATCTTTAACAGTTGTCAGTTCCTCCCGACCGAGAAGTTGTTCTAATGAAAGCCCAGTCACATTCATCCACTTGGCGAGTTCATCTAAGTCCACATCATCAGGTACCGACATTTGCATCAAGTTCATGTTGGAACCATATTGATTCTCATCCACTAGTGGCGGCACTGATTGCTACGCTTGTTGGCCGAGCTGTGCAACATCTTTCCCGGCCGCCTTCTGTTTCCTTTTGTCCTCCTTGATTTTCTTTGTGATAGTACGCCCATAGTCTGATAGTGGCGGCCCTGGTTTTTTACTAGCGGCACGCCTCTCGTCTTGCATAGCCTGCACCACTTGACGTAGCTTTACACGAGGATACATTAGGTATGGCTTCTCTTGCTTTGCTCGTGCGTCAGCTTTGGTCTTTTCGAAGAACGCTTTCACTTCTGCCTTGACTGAGGCATTAAGTTCTTCATCAGTCTTCTCGTATGGAAGCTTGGTCATCTTTGGGATCTTCGTGACCACAACTTGTTTCTTCGGCGGAGGTGGTGGGATCGATCTCTGTGAGCCAGCGGGCCTCTTGTTCCTCGATGGACCAGCCGGTGCCGATGAGGCGGCCGTTGTCGGCATTGGCGGAGACGGTGGCGGCGCGGTTGGAGCTTGCTGTTGTGGAGGAGATTGGGCCGCTGGCGGCGTTGGAGTATGTCGTGGAGGAGATACGGCCAGCGGTGGGGATGCAGCCTTGTCTGCTTGTATGAAATCGTCGTCGTCGTCGTGTCCCACAGCACTGTGGTCATGTGGTGAATGGATAGACGGACTTGGGGAGGTCCTGGATTTGAAAAAAAAACGAACAAGGTATATACATGAGTGAACCGTAATTAGATACAATACATAATTATTGAAAAGCAATTGCGTTCACAATCATCCACACCTAGGGTTCGGTTGTGGTGGCGGCGCCCCAGGAATAATGATGTACCGTTTCTTCCAACATATGAATGTCTTCTCCGCTTCACCTAGGGTCTTCTCCCCATCACCACCTTCGATATCCAGAGCCACATTTTCATGGCCTTTGACCACTCTATCCACTGAGACACTAGCATATCCGGGTGGTATTGCGACCGAGTGGATCCTTGGTGTCTTGGTAGGGTCGATAGGAGATATAACACCGGTAGCCACCTTGACTGTGGCATTTCCCTCCGGAATATGCAGCTCACAGGACGTCAACGGAGCGGTGACGTCATCCACCGGGAAGCGCATCCCTGCGTCATCATCTTGCCTCACAGGCACCTCCGTAGAAGCACAACTGCTTTTCAACTGAGCTGAGCCGGGGCTGATGTTGGCGGCCGGCTGTGACAAGATCTGGAGGCGGAAACTTACAACTTCCTCCACGGCCTTTCTGATTTGCTCATTCATAGTGGCCTTAAGCGCTTCCTCCCGCTCTATTGCCTTACGAGCCACTTCACTGGTCTTCATAACAGCCTCCTCCAACTGGCGTAGCCGTTCCCTGTCCTCTTCCTTCTTTCTCTGGCGGCTTCTATAAGTTTCTCTGTCCTGAGGGAAGGCATGCTCCCACAACACGGAGCCATAGCCTCTCGTCCGTCCACCGTGCTCAGGGTTCCCCAGGGCATATGTCAGCTCATCTTTATCTCTGTTCGGCTGCCACTCTCCACTTTGAGCGACGGAGCGGGCTTGATGAAATTTTTCTGCTACAGCTTGGATGCGTTCCCCATACACGCCCTTTTCGGTCTCTAGGTCTAGGCGGCCTCCGTGAGCGAAAAACCAGTGCTTGGCGCGCTCAAGCCAGTCGAGGGATTCTGGCACCAACCCCCTGTCAATTAGCTCTTGCTCGGCTTTTTCCCACTTAGGAATGGCAGTAGGGTAGCCACCTGATCCCATCCTATGGTGGTAGGTCTTGTGTTAGGCATTCTCTTGGTTCCTTCTCGCCCGTTGCTGACCCTCTTTCGACGTCTTGAACTGTACAAACTCGTCCCAAAACGGCCGCAGCTTGACAAAGTGCTTACAGTTGAAATTCGGAGTCTTGTTCTTCTTGATATAGTCGTTATATAGATTCTTCTTATAGCACTGGAATTGTGTGGCCATCTTCTTCATAGACCAATCCCGAACTCTTTCCTTTAATTGTTCATCGTTTGTGTCTAGCGTGAAATGTTGCAACACGTCACCCCAAACTAGTTCCTTGTCACGGTCGGAGACATAACTGATTTCTGGGCGTTGCTTATTTTTCTTCCATTCACGGACATTGATCGGGATCCTATCCCGGGCAAGGTACCCTAAGTGGTTGACAAAGGCCCTTGCATGGGGTCCACGTGGCTGGCCTGTTCTCTCGTCGAAATCCGTGATAACCAACCGGCCCTCCATCGGCTTCTTCGGGCCTCGTACTTTTCTGCTGGTCCCCGTGGTTGTTGTTGAGACAGAGGGCTATGTAGGCAGAAACAAGACAATTAATAAAGGAATTTTTTTTGAATTTCATGTATATAAACATAGGAGGCTGCATATATTACAGACCTCGCCAACATTGTCTTGGTCATTCGGGTCGACCAAGTACTGAGAACCGTCATCGATGCCCTCAAGGTTCTCATTGCCTTCACGATCGTCATAACAACCTTCTTCAGCGCTACCGCGGATCATGTTCAATAATATTTCTTCGTCTTCTCTCGGGTCGGCCATTTCTGCAAAAATATTTAGGGTTTAGGGTTTACAGTTCAGGGTTTAGGGTTTAGGATTTAGGGTTTGGGGTTTACAGTTTAGGGTTTAGGCATTACTAAGCATAAGAGATCGACTTACACATATTAGTGGGATATCATCTGGATATAAGTGTAGATCAAGGTAATCATGCAGCAACGGTATCGACCAACTCCTACTAACTTAATACATCTAATAACAAGTAAGTCTATCACAAGTTGTATTTCTTAATTAAAATAGATAATTTTAACTCATGGAAAAACTATTCAAATTTCAGGTTTAATAGTTTTCCTAGATATATATATATATGCAGGTAGTGAGGAAGAGTGAAGAAGGGCTAAAAATGATAACGTCAACACAATTATCATGCAAAATTAAGTGCTAAGGTTGAGGCTTCCAAAATGGACACAACATGTATATTAACTTAAATTCTTCCAAAATATACATATCGTTCATGAATAATCGATGCAAATATACATATATACATATATATGCATATATAGATATATACATATATATACATATATATATATATATATACACATATATACATATATATACATATATATATATAGATATATACATATATACATATATATATATATATATACATATATACATATATATATACATATATACACATATATATACATATATACACATATATATATATATACATATACATATATATATACATATATACATATATATATATATATAGATATATACATATATACATATATATATGTGTATATATATATCCGCCGCAGGCGGACGCCGGCGCCGGAAGCAGCAGCGCGGCGGCGCCGCGCGGCGGCTCCGGCAATGGGGCACAGCAGCAGCGGCCTTGGGGCAGCAGCAGCGCCCAACGGACGCGCGCGGAGACGAACCTGGCGGCGCGCGGCGGTTCTCGGGGCGGCGCTCGGGGCGGCGCGCGGCGGTGCACGGGCGGCGGTGCTCGGGAGATCGAGATCGAGGCGGCGGTTCCTGTGTCTGCGCACAGGTGGGGAGGAGGAGGAAGAAGGCGGGGCTTTATAGGCCAGGGACCTTTAGTCCCGGGCCTGGCCACCGCCCGGGACTAAAGGGGCTTTAGTCCCGGTTCCAGCCATGAACCGGGACTAGTCCCGGTTCGTGGCTGGAACCGGGACTAAAGCCCATTTTAGTCCCGGGCGGTGGCCAGGCCCGGGACTAAAGGTCCCTCCACCAAATTCTGGCGCCTGTTTAGGCGCCAGAATTTGGTAGATTTTATTTTTTCACCTTTTTTTTTCCTTTCATCTTTCTAAATGCATAGTAAATTAAATATTTATCATAGATTTTTTTCAAAAATACACATTAGTTTAGTTTGACTCTATTGTGCATTACATAAATTGTAAACACTATTTTTTTCAAATATTTCATATTATCCAAAATACATGTTATTTATAATGAATATTGTGTTAATGCAAAAATATAATGGGCAATTAAAATATATAAAATTGTTGGCTTTCGACATAAAATTTGTTTTTGGGTCATTTGGACGTTAAACTTTTGTTTCTTCAATAATAAAATTTGAAAATTTAAAATTTTCAGGGATACACGTCGGTTTTCGGAACCCTGGATGGTCTCGACTGGAAAAGTCATGAATACAAAGTTTGTTCCACTCATCAAGATCTCCATTTCATACATAGACCATTTTTGCATTTGACAAAGTGTTGGCAAAGTGTAGTTGAAAATCCACAATTCCCACATATAGTTTCATATAGTTTGTGTGAGATTCAAGATTTGGTGAGTATTGTTTATTTAAACTTTTTTAAATAGGAAAAATGGTCTATATAAAAAGTTTGGATCTTGATGAGTTCTAACAACTTGGTATTCCAAAGTTTTTCATTTCAAGTCATTTAGTCTGTCATTTGACCAAGTCTGACCAAAACCCGTCTTCGATTTTGAAAACATGTGCCTGGGACTTGCTAAAATTTATCCAGATGAAAATATGGTCCATATATGAAATGTAGATCTTGATGAGCTCTAACAACTTGGTATTCAAAAGTTTTTCATTTGAAGTCATCAAATAGGTCATTTGACCAAGTTTGACCAAAGTCAAAACATTGGTTTTTAGAAACACACACTTTGACCGAACCCTGGATGGTCTCGAATGGAAAACTCATGAATACAAAGTTTGTTCCACTCATCAAGACCTACATTTGGTCTAATGGTCAACTTTTCATTTGTAAAAGTTTGAACCACTCAATTTTGAATTTTGAAAGAATTCATAGCCAAACGCCGGTTTTCGGAACCCTGGATGGTCTCGACTGGAAAAGTCATGATTACCAATATTGTTCCTCTCATCAAGATCTACATTTCATACATAGACCATTTTTACATTTGACAAAGTGTTGGCAAAGTGTAGTTGAAAATCCACAATTCCCACATATAGCAAAGTTTGAACCACTCAAATTTGAATTTTTAACACATAATGTTATAATTATATTACACAAGATGTCAAATACACATTATTAATTTGAGTTCACTACCTATATCAAGCGGGCACAGTGGTAAACTTTTTCTTGACGTAATGCCCTTGGTTATGATCATTCCGTAACCATGGAGTGTCCTCAGCAACGAGCAGGATGCTTGGGTCTTTGGCCACACAGAAGGGTGGGATCCGTTCATCCTTTTCATAATCCTCTGACACGTCTGACTTGTCTTCAATTCCCACGATGTTTCTTTTCCCTGTAAGAACTATGTTGCGCTTTGGCTCGTTGGTTTTTTTTCTCGTCGTGTTTCCCTCTCTTGGGTTTTGTAGACATGTCTTTCACATAGAACACCTGATTCACATCAGCAGCAAGGACGAATGGATCATTTCTATACCCAATATTGTTGAGGTCCACTATTGTTATTCCGTACTCCTTATCGACTGATACCCCTCCGTTCATCTTCACCCATTGGCATCGGAATAGAGGGACTTTAAAATTATGTGCATAGTCTAGTTCCCAAATCTCCTCTATGCGACCATAATATGTGTTTATGTTCCCATTCGGTTCCGTAGCATCCACGCGGACACCACTGTTTTGGTTGGTACTCTTTTTATCTTGGGATACAGTGTAAAATGTATTTCTATTTATCTCGTACCCTTTGTACATGAGGACGTGCCACGCTGGTTGCCTAGCCAACAAATACAGTTCATCTCCAATAGTTTTATCACCCTGACATTTTTTGTGCAACCAATCACCGAATGTCTCCATGTGATGACGCGTAATCCAAGCCTCATTCTTCCCAGGATTCTCGGATTGTACAAAATTCATGTGTTTCTCAATATACGGTTCCACCACAGTGGAGTTTCGAAGAACTGTGTAGTGCGCTTTATTGAAAGAATCATCACCCTGGCTGATATATGTTCTCTTTCCTAGTGTACCCTTTCCACCAAGTCTCCCCTCATACCGTGATTCAGGAAGACCAATCGGGTCAAGGTCAGGAATGAAGTCCACACAGAACTCAATGACCTCCTCTGTCCCGTATCCCTTGGCAATGCTTCCTTCTGGCCGACCCCGCTGGTGAGCATATTTTTTTAGTACACTCATAAATCTCTCTAAGGGAAACATGTTGTGTAGGAACACAGGACCCAGGATATTAATCTCTTTGACCAGATGAACTAGGAGATGTGTCATGATATCAAAGAAGGATGGAGGGAACACCAACTCAAAGCTGACAAGACATTGAACCACATCATTCTGTAGAGTAGCTAGATCAAAATGATTGATTGCCTTCTGAGAAATTGCATTGAGGAATGCACACAGCTTCACGGTGGCCAGACGTACATGTGGAGGTAGAATTCCTCTTAAGGCAACCGGAAGCAGTTGCGTCATAATCACGTGGCAGTCGTGCGATTTTAAGTTGACAAATTTCTTCTCCGGTACATTTATTATACGCTTTATATTGGAGGAGAACCCAGATTGGACTTTGATGCTGCTTAGGCACTCAAACATGCTTTCCTTCTCCTCATTGCTAAGAGTGTAGCTAGCAGGTCTTAAGTAATGACGTCCATCATCTGTCTTCTCTGGATGCAGGTTGTCTCGTTCTTTCATGCGCTTCAAGTCCTCTCGTGCCTCAAGGGTATCCTTAGGCTTTTTCTGCCCATCTTCGGCCGACGGGTAGAGTAACTTCTTGTGATCCTGTAGCATTTGGTCAAACTTAGCCTTCTCCTTTTCACTTTCACAATCTCTCTGTGCGTCACGAATGACATCACCAAGAGCATCGTCATCTTCAGCGATACTGTTTTCTGCATCCGCCTCTTCTTCAACTTCCTCTATCGCGAAGTCACAGTATTGAGCAAAAACATCGTCAGGGTCCGCTTGTTCTTCTTCACCTTCTTCCATCATAACCCCGGTCTCTCCGTGCTTGGTCCAACAAATGTAGTTTGGCATGAAACCCGACTTGAACAAGTGCAAGTGAATACTTCTTCAGCTACAAAATTCTTTCAAATTCATACACACGGCACATGGGCAGCACATAAAACCATCCTGCTTGTTTTCCTCTGTCACTCTGCAGAATTCTCGCACGCCCTCAATGAACTCGTTGGAGCGGCGATCGGCATTGTACATCCAATGGCGTGTCATTATCTGCATTATATGGCATCATATAATTAAAAGCCCAGCATGAGAAAAGAGCGCGGCACAACCTTGTCTAATTGAGTTCAAAATTTTATAAGTGGTTCATCATTTCATAAAATTAATTTGTGGACGTTAATAAAAAGATAGCAAAATCATAAATTTTGTATTTTTCTATTAAAAGGTGTAATTTTATCTCTAAATAAAATTAATTTGAAGAATTTTTAAAGTTAAAATAAATTTGTTTCAAAATTACAAAGAATCAACATTATTTAATATTTTAAAATGAGAACATGAACAAATTAAAGTAAAAAGTATCCTAAAAAGTCTATAACAGAACTAAACATTATATGTGTATACTACTTTCTAGGTACTATAATTAGCATCGTTCATAAAAATTCAAACATGAAAAGTGATTGGAGCTAGCAATATGAAATAAAATAGCCATATATAACATGGATTTACGTATGGTGCTGCTAAAACATAGGAGGATGAAGTTAGCAACCTTTCAAACAAATCGACGACGGCGTAGAAGCGTTTGAAGTGGATTGATCGCCGGAGATGAGACAAGCAAGAACAATGGAAGAACCAGCAACAAGAACATGAACAAGGAAGGGCTCGGGCAGGGAGGAAGAAGAGGGAGGTTCAATTTATAGGGGGAGGTTTTAATCCCGGTTGGTAACACCAACCGGGACTAAACCCAGTCCTATAGTCCCGGTCGGTGCCACGGACCGGGACAAAAGCTGTAGTCCCGGTCCGTGGAACCGACCGGAACTAAAGGTCCCTCCCGACAGCACCTAACAACAGAGCCGTTGGCGAGGGACCTTTAGTCCCGGTTGGTAACACCAACCGGAACTAAAAGTCTATTTAGTCCCGGTCGTCGAAATCGCCGAGACTAAAGGCATTTTGGACGATCGACGATAGTGGCTCTAGGCTAGATTGGGTTTTCTGATATGAGGATGAAGAAGAACGAGTGATGCAGTGGCAGAAGCAAAAACAAGTGTAGATGTGACCTCTCGTCTATCCCCTAGAAGTGTGAATTTGTAGCCAAAGTTGCACGTGTATATGTACATGTATGCATATGCATATGCGTACATGCAATTTGAGTTTAGCATCTAATTTGACTCTTTTAACAAAAAGGCAACATATATAACTATACGCATGAAGACATTTTAGAAAGACATACACGTATACATGTCTGCCTACATACATGGGATTAAGTTTGTCTAATTATTTAAGTAGTCAATAACTTATAAATATATGTAAGCAGGTGACATTGTTTATCACACTTCCAAACTTGGCGGATGTTATGAATATCACATATGTCGCAGACACCGAAAAACAAACAAACAACCAGGTTACATATTAAGCAGCTATTGATCACGAAAGGGGTGAATTTGGGCTTCCTATGCCTTAGGGCATTTTCAAGCCAACTGGTGAGCATAACTCTAATTCATTTTTGTTCCTAAGTAACTCTAGTGTTGTTAGGTGACCAAACATGACTTGCTTAGGTCATCTACTATTCACCATACGGATTCACATAGAAGTTAGGCATCACGTTCAGTCATTACACGCGATCAAACAAATGCATCACTCAAGGTTATGCTTACGCTTATGTGATGCACAGGAAGTAAACATGATTAACACTACTCATGCACATTTTCTAAAAGAGTTAACATTTAAGCAAAAGAGTTTTGTTTCTGTTCTCAAAAAGTTTAAGTTGGGGCTCATGTTGGAAGAGTTTGACTCCACCATTGTCACCATTTTGAAGAGTGTTAAACTAAAGCTCAATATCATCCTCTGACTTTGCCTGAATTAGACTTAATTTTCTGCTTAACTTAAATCTGACACCTGGGGTGTTACAACCTTCATCCGTTGTCGTCGTCTGATCGGAACTAGCTGATCAGACGCGAGCCGACAAGATCCGCTTCTGCTTCGTAGGACTCCCAGGTCGTGCCCCTCGCCCTAGGACACCGCTGCCTAAGCCACCTCCGCCGGATCCGCTTTCTCCCTGCCGGCTGTATTTCGTTTGCCTTGGAACGGTAGGGTCAAAGTTACTACACCATCCAAACTATAGATAAAGTTTTCGATAACATCGTTTCAAAAAAAAAAGTGTTTCAAAAAGTTTTCAAAAACACATACCTAGGCCCCTCGTAGCTCACTAGTCGTGCTGGCCTCTCACTAACTATATTTTCTAAATTGCATGAAACAGAATGACGACTCTCTTCTATATGAGGTTTTTTGGGTTGTTATAAATATGGCACAAAAAATGTGTACATTTTTACTTATTCTCTATGTATCGTGTAATGAATATTTCAGTGACAACTTCTAGTTGTTTATGACAATTAAATAATTATGAGTTTATGACATAAATGTTGTTATAAAACTCAATATGACATCGAAGTAGGCTACGAAAATTTTGGGTTGCTATCACTGACAAACGATACATTTTCGTTATTGTAAGTTGAACTGGCTCCAAAAAAGCATTATAAATTTAATGACCAATATATCTATTATCATTGCATAGTCGCCATAGAAGGCCCATGTGTTGTAGTGTAAAAAAAGACTTTTAGACCCAAAAATTAAATATGCCAGTCGCACTGATGAATGATTGTCATGTTCGCTTGTCTTATAAGCTATACTTTTTTAGCCAATAAACAGTGTTTTTCTCTCACAACAAATCAGCGAAGCCATGACTTTTCAGCCAAGCGAACAGGGCCTGGTGGCATCATTATGGCCATGTAGACTAAATCCTACCCTCTAACCCATGCTTGCCGGTGCACCGTGGTGGCAACAAAAGAGGATGGCGTGCATGGTGAAGGGGTTGCATGGCAGTTTGTTAGGCTAGTGGAAGGAAAATATCGACACAAGATGGACAGATCAACCCTCTTTATTAGCGCGCGTGCGCTCGAACAGATATGAGCGCACTGTTATTGTTCATCTTCTTTCTATAGTCTTCTTCCTCAGCCGTACTCCCCTGCCACCGCCGCAGGCCAGCGGTGTCCTTACCGCCGGCCACGCCGTCCGCCAACCACCCCAACAGTTTCTACCCCGATCTTCCTAATTTCTCCGTCCCTCACCCCCGCAGTCGACCCCACCCATTGGATGTCCTCCACTGCCCGGGCGGTGGCACAACCGTCGCCTTGCCTCTTGTCGCCCACAAACCGCCTCCGCCGCCAGGCCGGCTGCCGCCCCCAGCCATCCCTCTAAGCCTAGAGAGCATTGGAGAGCTCCAAAGCTCGAACCCTAACCCTAACCACCGCCGCCCCACCGCCGCCAGCCTCGACCACTGCCTGTGGCCGGTGGCGAGGACGCCGCCACGCCGCTCCACCCGCCTCCCACCCGTCCCGTGCACCCGCCGCCCTCCCCTAACTTAGAGCCTGCACGAGGAAGACGACGTGCGTCGGCAAAGGTACCAACCAGCGGTGGATCTACAGGGGGGGCTGGGTGGGCTCCAGCCCCCCTAATGACTTGATTTACCACTAAAAACACTGTAGCAAAAACCTCAAATCACCGTTAAATCTTCATGCAAATCAACATCTCCATTGTTTTAGCCCCCCTCGATTCTCATCCTGCATCCGCCACTGGTACCAACGCACGCGCGTTGAATAAGGATTTGGTTGACAAATGCCCCTTTAATCATAACTGTACCAACTGCAGAAACTATATATAAAACTGTCGGTGTATCGTTGGTAACAATATTATTCAGCATGAACAAATGGAGAGGGCAGGTAAACAAATTTTCTGATATACTCCTAAGTACAATAGTGGAATGGCCAATATATATGTATAAACATCTGGTGCTTCTGCTAGAACTGGGGCCCCGCTAGAAGCTCGCCACATTTCTTATACAACACTAAGCGGACTTGCGACGACGACTCTGCTCCCCCGGCGCTGGGCAGCGCCGGCGGTCCTCGGTGATGCACCTTTTGCGTCTTTCAGCCACCACGTACGGGGCGCGCCGCCGTGTAACGTCGTCTCAACTGAAACTGCCCTGTGCAGCGCTCTCATTTGGAGACGTGCAGCGATACTATCGCGATGAGGACGCACAAAAGCGCCAGCGCCACCGCACTGCCCTGCCCCATTGTCGCGGCGGCGCCGACGTCGTTGTAGTCCGGGGGAGACGTTGATCCGTAGCCGGGACCGGGAGGGGACATTGAGCCGTAGTCGGGTGGGGACAATCCGTAGACCGGGGTGGTGTCCGGCGTTGGCGGCGTCGGGGTCATCGGGGTGGTGGGGACTGTCGTCGGCGGCATGGTCGTCGGGGATGGCGGCGGCATCATGTTCTGACCGCCGCCGCTGCCATTTCACAACATATCAAAATTTATTTTAGCCATTGTTTCGAAGAACAGTTATGTTTTGTTTAGTTCTTTGGTTGGATATTCACACGAACGCAGAACGCTTACCTTGATGATGGATACTGGCACGACCCTGAACCTGCAAGTTGGAAGAAAATTGGTTGAGATCGAGATACATGTTTGTAGGAAGAGATTCCCTACTAATCAAATACTGTACGAAATAATTCGCCAAGAAATGCATTGATGAGTTTGCTTACTGGGATCAGTGTTGGTGATGGTGGCGGTGCCGCCGAAGTCGCAGCTGGTTGGGGCGGGGTTCTTCTGGTAGTAGCTGTTGAAGGCGTAGGAGGCGTGGTCGTGGACGGTGTCGGGGTTGAAGCAGCTCCCGCCCTGCTGGATCGCGGAGCAGTCCGCGCCATAGCCGCACGCGTAGTCCAGCGCGACCTGCAGCGCGGTCGGGCTCGCGCTCGGGCTGGCCACGCACCACGTCCCGCCGCCGCCCCCGCCACCGCCACCGCCCCCACCTGCACCAGCACCAGCACCGCCACCACCGGTACCGGCACCGGCACCGCCACCGCCACCGGTACCGGCACCGCCACCACCACCGCCACCGGTACCGGTACCGGCACCGGCACCGCCGTTCCCGGTCGCCAGCGACGGGAACGTGGAGTACGGGGTGCCTGGCGTGGAGACCGGGTCGGCGTAGGCCGACATGGGCGTGGTGACCGTGGGGTAGGACGGCTTCGACACCGAGATGGTGGTCAGCAGCCTGTGCGGGCTCGCTCCGTCTGCTGCCTCTGCTCTCCGCTGCTCTGTTCCTGTTGTGATCAGATGGAAGGTGCTGATTATTTCCACCGATCTAGTCACTTGTTGATGATGATATACTTTTTCGCCTACTATCTTGTTTGTTCATCATTACAGCAAAGAACTGAATAGTGTTTCCTCAAGAATTCAGGTGAAAGAAAGAAGGAAAACGAATCATTCAAGTAGTACCAAACTTCACCACATTCTACACAAGTTTAAACCTGATCTTGACCTAGCACCACGTGGCTAGAACACGAAAGAGTTTGGTGCAAAAAGAATGCAAGGAATCAGCAACGAACTCACCACCATAGAGGACAACGATGGCAAGAAGGAAGCCCAGGGGATTGGACAGCCTATGACCCATTTCGTCTCCCAGTCTCAACCTTGATCCCCCTCCAAAACCCAATGCAAACAAACAAAACCCAGCAGCGAAGCGCGCGACGATGGACAGCTACTGCACGAAGAAGCGGTGTAAAGTAGGGGCCGTGCTTTCTCTTCGTCCATGGCGTATATATAAACATGACGCCAGCAGGCACGTCGAATCACAGGTTCCTTCCGCGGCAGGGGAGAGAGAAGAGCGACAAGGAATAAGAGGAAACTTGGGAGGGGAGGATTGGAGCTTTGCGGGGTTGGAGCACGCAACGCAACAGCTGCGTTAACATATGGCAAAGAAATGCACGGGCAAAGCGAAAGGCGGCAGTGGATCAGGGTCAGGGAGCTGAAGAAGATCTAGCGCAGCAGGGTGCCGCCGGAGGGAGGAAAGCTGCCCGGGCCAGTAGTTTACTTTGGAGGTGAAAGAATTCTTCATGTCGGCTGCCTGCATCCATGATCGCGTGGATCGGATCGAGGACCATCGGGATTGGGGAGAATGTTTGGCTTTGCGGTTTAATATCTGCAGAGGGAAGCCCCCGTACGAGGTTGTTTGTTTTTGTACGTAGGTTTCCGTTCCCTCAAAGTACTATGCTACCTGTGTCTGCGTGGATGAGAAATGGCCGGTAAGATTTTACAGGTCTGTTTAGGAGTTAGTAACAACGTTAGATTGGGCTTTGTTTTAGCAGGAATAAGAACATTTCCCTAAAAAGAAGCAGGAATAAAACACACACATTAATCATGTAATGATGATTGTAGTCGAGATTAGTTAGAGGATGAAAATGGCAAATTGTACGGTCCATCCTCCTTTGTTTTTTCATAATATTGTTAGTCTGAACTGACCCATCAGGTACTTTGGTTCTGTCGACTATAATCATTCTTCCATTTTCTTCTTTCAAGTCCATTATGTGCAGGAATCATCAGGGATCGGTGCAAATGAGTATCTTACGACTTCAACTACTAATATACTTTGCTTCTGGAGGTGTTAACCAATCACCTTCTGGCTTCTGCACAGCAGAAGGGCCGTCCTCCCCATCCACGATTCATAAAAGAAACTGAAACAAAGTGGAGCAGACGAAAATCATGGCACCGAAAAACAGATGGATATATAAGTACTACTGCTTCTCTGACAGACATGCCTTTCTAGAGACTGTTTCTCTCCAGCAGAAGGTTGCCGCCGGAGCACCGACGACCAGCGACGGACCGACGGTGGTGGCGGTGCTTGGAGCAGAGAAGCCGCAGGTCTTCCAAGCCACCCCCGGTAGAAGCTCCGCCTGGTGTTAACCATGGGATAACATAACAGTTACACGAGGAAAAGGTCCACCTGACTCCCCCCCCCCCCCCCCCCCCCCCCCTGATTTCGGCGCTCCTCATCACCTCATCGCTCTCCAAAGACAAAGACGGCGATGCCGATTGTCTCCTTTTGCGCCCTTTTCGCCGTGCAGATATGATGGTGGCCAAAGCGTCCAGATTTGCCTTTTGTGATCCGTCCAGGCTACGAGCCTCAGTGAAGCGCCAATCAGTGGCCAGTGCAGCCTAACGACGGTGGACTGGGGCATAGTAGCTTGGAATGTTTTCTGGGCCTTTTCTGATGCTTGAGTTGATGGCAAATGGACAGAAGTATACATATGCGCAAACCTGCTGGGCTGTTTCCACAATTGGTTCTAACGGATCCCCACCAATTTGGGTTTCTCATGTTCTCTGATCCCACAATGTGTTGAGCCTTTCTGTGGGCCTCAACTGTCCCCACTCTATTGGGCCTGATCTAAAGCTCCTAGTAGTAGTAGGAATGTATGTCTAGGATCACACAAGATACGATTAGAGACGGTACAAGTGGGCTGCTTGTTTGTTTCTTAAACAAAACCATGATTTTCTAGGAGGAATCTGCATAAGTTGCTCAAAAAAAAGAGGAATCAACAGGAAGTAATCAAATACTTACTCTGCCTATCCCAAATTATAAGTCATTTCAACTTTCTTAGAGAGTCAAGAAATCTCAAGTTTGAAAAATTTTATATAACAAAATAATGACATTGATGATACCAAATAAGCATCATTAGATTCTTTATTAATTATATTTTTCATAGTATACCTTTTTTATGTCAAATCTTTGTAATTCTCTCTATAATTTTGGTCAAATTTAAGATGCCTTGACTCTCCAAAAAAAAGTTAGAATGAGTTATAATTGGACACGAAGGAAGTATACAGTAGTCTTGGAAAGTTCACGCCGTGACTTGCGTCATCATCCAGTTGGTTACAAAATCATTAGAGAGAGAGAGTAGATTTGGTATAATCTAGTATCTCTCTTGGAGTGGTAGGTTGTGTGTTAAGAGGGGGGAATTGCCTCAAACTTAGGTTAGTTTATGTTTAATATATTATGTACTAGCAAATATGCCCGTGCGTTGCATCGGGGTAAAATAAGCTATTGCATATATATGAGAAATGAGAAATGATACTAGATTAATATATATATTTATGTTATATATATATATATATGAGAAATGAGAACACAAATGCTATGATTTATCCTTTTAAGAAATTGGTCATCTATAATATAAGTTAATATATTGGCAATAATAGAACAATGTCCTATAAAGTGTATATCAAATTGATACAACTTTGCTAGATTCATTCTCCCATGCAAATAAAACATAAAATATTTACTTCCTACTGAGGCATCATATTGAACAACCACCAGGCAAACAGGACATGGGATCTAAGATAGATGGAAACGACTCACGATCAAGCATTGCAGTTAGTTGGTACGTCTACGCAGTGATGTGAGAGCGACGACTAGGCAGCCGCCGGCGCCGTATTGCCACGGTGCTTACGACAAGCGCGCTGCTTGGAGCTGTCATCCAACTCTGTGTGTCACACAATCACGTCCTTCACTGCCGCGAGAGGGAGGGGAGAAAAGGGGTTAACTGCATTGTGCTAGCGTTCCTCTCCGTGCACGCTTGCTCCGGCGTTCCGATATGAGATTCAGGTGTGCGCCCACTATGTGCTGGTGAGTGGGTTCTCGGCCACAACGCAGAGCCCCACGGTGGCACACACCGAGCCCGGTGAGCAAGGATGCCGATCGAGCCTTAAAACAACGCACAATGCACGCTGAGTCCTGGGCCCGTGGCGACAGATGTTGAGTCCCACACCTCATGGCGACAGACGCCAAGTCCCGTGCCCCGGTCCTACGCGAACCCGGCCCGTATTCACATAGACGTCGCTCTTCACTCGGTCACCAGTCGTTGCCGGTCATCGGTCTTCAGTCTTCATTTAGACGTCGCTCTTCATTCATCACTCGTCCATCACATGACCTGGCTTTCCGTGGCGGGAGTCCTCGCCAAGACGGTCGTCTGGCACCGTGATGCTGACGCCCTCGTTCACCTTTCTAATGAGCAGATCACGGAGATTCTCAGAAGCCGATGCTAACGGCACCCGTGGGTCATGCACCAACACGACGTTGGAGTTGACGGGGGCACCTGATGATGCACACCATCCTCCGGGCCTTTTGTTGATCGACTCGAACACGTCCACCCAACACCGGCAAGGCTCGTAGAACCTGCCATCCGTGAGCTAGATACACGACGCGAAGTTGGCAGCAACCTGCGCATTCTCGTACAGCTGCACCCGGCATCCGCGGCGCCGTTTGAAGAAGGTGTACTGTACACCCATACAATGAAGAAAATAAATCTAAAAATAAGGATATATATATATATATTAATGTATATGGAAATAATCCATGACGAAGAACAATCTCGCCATGGTACGGCACACTAACGAGTCCTAGACGGAGACACACCGTCAAACGAAATCAAAATCATATTTGGCAATATTACCAGCAACAATATAGGGACTCTCGGAGGAAAAAAAAACATAAACATGTGAGAGCGCTTGGCCGGCAATAGAGCAACAACAATCAATCTAATTGATTAGGATTTGAACTATCTACTTTACCTTATAAGCGTGTCTAATAATAATCATATAAAAATAGAGCAACAACAATCAATCGTATTTGATTAGGATTTGAACTATCTATATTACCTTATAAGGACTCGTGTCCGGTAATAGTCATATAAGAATAGGAGAGACCTTATAAGAACACGTGTCCAATAATAATCATATAAAAATATAGAGCAACAACAATCAATCCTATTTGATTAGGATTTGAGAACTCGTGTCCAATAATAGTCATATAAAAATAGGAGAGTTGACGAACATATTAACCCAATACGTTTTGGAATTGAACTCTCCATTGTCCGGTAGTTAGAGGAAGACAGATCAAACAAATGAATGGACGAAAAAAAAGAGCCTGAAATTTTACCTCTTTATTATTAGGTATAGATAGGAATTCTCCCTAAGGCGCAGTTCGGTTAGGCGTTCCAGCCCGTTCTAGGCCATGAACAATTCCAAGCCAGAACAAATTATCGAACAGTTCTAGGCTGCAAACGAACGAAGCCTAAACAATTTGTTCGAAGGTTTCCTGTACTCATTGTGCAATTAGCTGGAAGGGTTGATACTGTAAATAATTTGACGAGGGTTGCAAATGATTCTGCTAAACGATCTATCAGACGAAATATATACTATCTTGATTTGAATTTAAATCCAAGCATCTAGTAGTATTTGATTAGTTTTGCAGCTAATCAAATTTGCTTTACACAACGGAACCAAAAGATCCATTACTGCCATGCAAATTACAGTAACTAGCTTTCGACAATAATTTACCCAGCATGTATGCATAATAAAAATACACCCATCTGTTGCAGCGCACGCCCGACGCCCGGCGCTCTCTACTTGGCGACCACGCCGTCGTTGCCGGCCAGCACCATGTACTTGTCGCGGCGAGTCAGCCCGGTGCACTCGAACTCCAGAGCCTCGCCGAGCCGGCGCTGCACCCAGTTGGCCACCTCGACGCCCGTCCTGCCCCCGGCGCGCGTCCACTCGCGCGGCACGGCGCCCAGGAACTCCACCCGGTACGAGGGCGCCGGGTTGGCGAAGAACGCCACGGGGTCCAGCCACTTGTGGCCGCTCGCCGTGGTTCCGTAGAGCGTGGTCACCTGGGCGTCCAGCGCCACGGGCTCCATGTCGTCGGCCAGCTCCGCGAACAGCGGGCTGAACCGCAGCAGGTACGGCTCGCGGCAGGTGGTGCCCTCGGGGCAGACCGCGAGGTCCCCTTGCTTCAGCAGCCTGGACATGGTCTCGGCGTCCCGCGCGCGGTCGCGCGTCAGCCGCACCGTTCTGATGGGCGCGATCAGCTCCGACAGCCGGCTGAGGCTGTACGTCAGGGCCGGCACGGGCTTCTGCAGCGCCGTGGTGAGCATGATGGGGTCCACCAGCGTCCGGTGCGTGCACACGTAGAGGACGCCCCTGCGCTGCTGCTGCTTGCCGTCGTCGTCCGCCGGCGCCGGCGGGGCGCGGAGGCCGGAGACGCGGAAGCGGACTCCGAAGACCGCGCCGACCGCGAAGTTGATCTTGTAAGGGAGGACGATGCCGATGTTGATGCGGATGACGGAGAGGACGACGCCGAGCGGAAGGAAGAGGAAGAAGGCGAGCATGGCGGCCGGGGTGGGGAGGAAGGCAAGGCGCCCGTCGTGGAAGATGAGCGGCTTCGGGTATTTGTCCCGCGGTAGCTTGTCATTCTCTGTGGTCTCTCTGCTCACCACATAAACTTCCTGCGAGAAACCCAATCGTACTTATTGTCAGTGAGTTAATTCAGACTTACATGTCGATTTTTTTTAAAAAATTTACTTACATGTCGAATTGATGATTGATAAAACATGAATATTATTAAATGAGCATGCGGTGCACTAAACTAAAATCCAAAGTGGACTGATGACCACGCACCAAACTAAAGCCCCTTTTGAACGTATCTTTTGGTTTTCTGCATTTTTCCTATGAAGATGACACTGACTCCTATAAATATCTGTATGATTTCTATAAAATTCATGTGTTCCAAAAACACCCTAGAGTCTGAAATTCCATCAATGGAAGGGTGGACCAAGTACTGTACATTTATAATTGCCGAAAAGAATCGTGAATGACTTTTCCGACTAGATATCACATTTATGCATTTAAAAGAGTGTCAACCTATTCTGATTCAAAAAAAAAAAGAGTGTAAAGCTATTCAAGAATGGTTTTTTTTTGCCGACTATTGCATACTCCCTCCGTCCCCAATTAAGTGTCGTTTTCGGTTTTTGTGTCCGCAAGTTTGACTCGATTTGTATAAAATGCGTGCAACATTTGTATCTCTAAATAAATTTATTAAAAAATTAGATTCAAAGATCTTTCTAATGATACTAATTATATACCATAAATATTAATATTTTTAAATATATATTTAATTAAAGTTGTTTCTCGGGAAGCGTAAAGCGACAGATATTTAGGGACGGAGGGAGTATACTCCAATTATATTTGCGAAAAGGACCAATTATTTGTTGTTTAAAGATTTCAGTGTGGTCCCCTACGCTATGAATCCATGAATGAGTAATAAACCCCATTTTTTCAGAACTGTGCTAAACTAATCCTTTAACTAAAAATAAACAAACAGTATGCACACAAGGGTCTAATTAAATATGCCCAATTGTATATTAAAAAACACAGAGTAGTGAGAAATCAAGACCACATGCATCTCACTCCCACCAATCAATCATGTGTAGGAGTACAATATTAAGACACTGTTGAGTCTTATGTTGATTGAATCATCAGCATTAAATACAGACAGACCAATCAACATAATAGTTTTCGTTTTCAGACTTTAAGGCCCTCCACAATGTTGTGCTTAAGTGGTGCCAAGAGAGGAGAGAGAAGAATTTAGCATCGCTCTACACGCTGCAGCCAGTGAAGCCAACTACAAGTGATGCCAAGAAAAATAGAGAGCGGCGCAACTACTTGCTCCGTTGCCAGAAAAATAAAATAGTATTTTCTTCGGGAAGGGAGGTAGAGGAGAGACCGAGAAGGTCGAGGCCGTAGGCGGTGGCGGATCCGGCCTAGACGGAGATCCCCCGCGCTCACCCCCGAGGCAGATCCGGGCATAGGCGGGGCCGCGCACTCACACGCGGCAGGAGAAGGAGCCAGGGGCAACCGCGGGAGCTACTGGCGGCGGTTGCCGATGCTCTTGCCCTCGAGGCGGATCCCGCCATGGGGCAGCCATGGGAGGTGATGGGCCTCGAGGTGGCGACCGCGTAGCCGTGCACGGTAGGAGGAGGCAGGGGTAGCCATGGGAGGTGGTGACGGCCGCCGGTGTGCTCGCGGATCTGGGGAGGGAACGAGGAGGAAGGCACGGGGACCGGTGGTCGTCGGCGTCGGGCGGGGACCAACGGCTGTCGACGTCGCACCTCCGCTGCTCTCTCTCTCTCCGCCTCGCGTCGATCTCGGCACAGGAGCGACAAATTCTGCAGCGGTGTTTTTGGAATGGGGAACAAGGAGGAAGACAAGCTGTGCGAGGAAGACGAGATGAGAGAGGATGCTTCTTCCTGTTTTTTATTTTTTTCTTATTTATTGGGCCCCATACAGTGATGCCAGGTTGTCAGGTACTGCTTACACACTGCAGCCTCTTCAGAGAGGTGCCAACATCCAAGTCGTGGGGCCCAGTTTTCTTGAGCACCACTCCACCGTTGTAGAGGGCCTAATATGGATCACATGGACGACACGACTCTGAGGATATGCGATCTACTGATAGTGCTGTGCACTGTCAATGTGTCCAACACCAGGGTCGTGTGCAGTGTGCACTGTCGATGATCACGATCACTTTGTTGTACGCATCTGAACTGCTATACAAAAACAGAACTTTGAGGAGGGGGCACGCACCTACCAGGTCGGCAGGTCTGGAAATTTGCATTCATGCATGCATGCATGAATTGCACCCGGATGGCTCCTTTTTATGTCCCGTACGTCTTAGCCCCGTTTGGTTTGGAGCAGTTAAAGTTTAACTCCCATCACATTAATATTCCCTCAAATGCATGGAGTACTCAATGTAGACTAATTGCATGCACATCGGCACAGATTAGGAGTAATTTACGAGACGAATCTATTAAACCTAATTAGTCCAAGATTGGAAACATTTTATCAAATAAGACGAAACTGCTACCGTGATTGTTAAACTTTAATATCCAAACCAAACGGGGCCTTAACTAGGAGCCCGTAACTTTTGAAAACCCAGCCTATCTGCTTGAAAACACATGCATGGTCTAGTACGTAGTAGAGCTCACCGAGCATGGGCAGTCATGTTCATTTATGGACTACAATTATAGCCCGTGTCGGGCGGGCTTGCCTCCTTTGGGAGCCAATCCATGGTGCCCCGCTAGTAGGTTCCAACATGGTAAAACGTTCTACCAGTATCTAACGCACATGTTATTAGTAGGTGGTTTATATGGGTCTACTCTTGCTAATTGTTACGTAGTACTATTTTATAGTGGCATACTAGCATTTAGGGCGTGTTTAGATGTGAAAATTTTTGGAGAAAAATTCATGTAGCACTTTTCGTTGTTATTTGGCAAAATTTGTCTAACCATAGACTAACTAGGCTCAAAAAATTCATCTCGACATTTACAGACAAACTGTGTAATTAGTTATTTTTTTACCTACATTTAATGCTTCATGCATGCGTCCAAAGATTCGATGTGACAGTTACTATGCAAAAAATTTTGGCACTTTTTAGCCATCTAAACTAGGCCTTAGCAACATGGATGAAACATGGGGTACGCTGTACGCTGACCTGCAGCTTTCCTACTCACTGAAATGCAGGTGCTGTACGCTGATGGGGATGGCCGGATGGGCACTTGGGCAGGGACACCGCATGTCCGGCAGCAGTCAGAATTTTATAAAAAAAAAATTTAAGATTTTCCGGCACATCGAATCTTTAATCACATGAAGCATTAAATATAGATAAAAAAAATAAAACTAATTACACAGGATAGATGAAATTCACGAAATGAATTTTTTAAGTCTAATTAGACTATAATTAGACATTAATTACCAAATAACAACGAAAGTGCTACCGTACTATTTTCAAAAAAAATTCGCGAACTAAACTAGACCTTACCCCAGGAGAGGAGACCCGGAACAACAGTAGTACAGTACATAGGAATACCGTATTGGCCTCGCCGATCATCAATCAATCACTCGTCACTTCCCATTAGCAGATTGCCGCGCTGGTGGCCAGGTGCGCACGGCACAGCCACGGCGGGCCGGGCAGGGAGAAAACAAACAGCAGCACACACGCTTAAATGCCACCAAACGCACCGTAAATGCGCTTCAATGGCGTGCGCTCGCATGCGATGCGGTGCGATGCAATGCTCCCTCCGCCTGTTGTGTGTCCTTCCGGCGCCCGACGATTTGCCATCGTTTTTGGCCCCTTCTTGAGGACAACTTGTGGCTGTGAGAGGCTGGAATGCTGGATCTGCATGCTACTCCGGCAGTAGCAGTACCGCCACGATCCAGTACGTCCAGTCGTCCATGCGGATGCGGGGCGATTCGTGGGCCATGTTTAGTTTGTAAATTTTTTCAAACCGATGAATAGTACCACTTTCGTCTTATTTGACAAATATTGTCTAATTGTGGACCAATTAGGCTCAAAAGATTCATCTCGTGATTTCCAACTAAACTGTGTAATTAGTTATTTTTTTACCTACATTTAATACTCGATGCAAGCGGCTAAAAATTGATGTGATGAAAAGAGAGTGAAAAAATTCTAACTTTTAGGTGCATCTAAACAAGACCCTAGTCAACATTCAAACAAGGCCCTCAACATCCAAAAAAAAAAAAATTCTAACTTTTCTCGTCGGCTGCACAGGCTGCAGTCAGTGCGAACTCTCAACATCCAGAGTGTGGCAGTGCCTGCCTCTAGCTACTACAGTACGTAGTACTACGTACAGTACATACGTCCGATCAATCTGCACGCCCTGGAGTTCTCCAGTCCTCCCGGCCCTCGTGCGTCCCTAGACGGCTAGGCCTACTACGTGCCTACTCGGTCGTCCAAAAATAAATGTGCATCTCGTATTTCAATTTTCAACTACTGCCTCCGTGGTTAGCGACATTTATATCTCCAAATAAATTTATTAAAAAACTAGATTCAAAGATCTTTTTAATGATACTCATTATTTACCATAAATATTATTATTTTTAATATATATAGTTAAAGTTATTTCTCGGGAAACGAAAACGACAGATATTTAGGGACAGATAGAGTAGATTTATACTCCCTTCGTCTCAATGAATCAATTTCTATGGTTATCTTTTAATTAAACTTTTTAATGATCGACTAAATTTTTGTAAGAAAAGATAACAATATTTATGATACCCTATAACAGTATATTTTGTGGCAATAATCTAATGATGCTAAATTGGTGTCATAAAATTATGGTGTTTTTCCCTACAAATTTAGTGAAATTTAGAAAAAAAATGACTTAAGATAACCCTAAAAGTTTATTCATTCAGGAACAAAGGTAGAAGGAAATATAGTATCAAGCATTTGTACAACCAAGTAAGTTTACTATAAAAATGTATAGTGTGATTAATATTGATATTTATTTGGTATCATAAATATTGGTGTATATATTTAGTTAAATTTAAAATTAATTAACTCCTCAAAATGCGAAATATGCAATTATTTTGGTATAGAGGGAGAACGAGATTCATGGACTTATTTTTGCCGGTTGATTTTGCATGTGCTTAGTGGTGTTCAAGGGATTACTGTAGACAGTGGTTAATGTTCAGTCAATTCACATGTATCGCCTCCCTTTATAACTAACAGCTAACAGGTGAGCCCGTCAGATTCCGTTTAAGGCCGTGTTTAGTTGCCCAAACTTTGGACCTCCAAAAAGCAACAGTGTACTGTAGCAGCATCGTAGCATTTCGTTTGTATTTGGTAATAATTGTCCAACCGTTGACTAATTAGGCTCAAAACGTTTGTCTCGTAAAGTACAACCAAACTATATAATTAGTTATTTTTTTACCTACATTTAATACTCCATGCATGTGTCTAAAGATTTGATGTGACATGATGTGATGGAAAATCTTGCACTGTGCAAACTTTGGAGGTGCAAAGTTTAGGCAACTAAACAAGGCCTAACTAGAGACTTCAGGTCAAAGGATATTTATGCTGTATCTGTACTATCGTTTCACACTTTCACAGACACACCCCTTCCTCTTAGTTTCACGCATCTAACCTATCTGCGATTAAAAAAAGAAGTGTTTAATTGGATTCTAAGATTATAAAAATTAAAAATTTGGATTAAAATCCCTATAGAATCTAGCTCGTTTGAATGGGATTCTGGAACGTGCCATAGTTACTTCTTTTTTGACGGCGGTATATGTCGTTGTTACTTTGACATTTAATACGTGTTTGGCTGATGATTGGCTCTCCCCTGCGTTTTGCTCGCGTGTTTAGATGTGAAAATTTTTGGGGAAAAGTTCCTGTAGCACTTTTCGTTGTAATTTGGCAAAATTTGTCTAACCATGAACTAACTAGGCTCAAAAGATTCGTCTCGACATTTACAGACAAACTGTATAACTAGTTATTTTTTTACCTACATTTAATGCTTCATGCTCCATCCGAAGATTTAATGTGACACTAACTATGCAAAAAATTTTGCCTCTTTTTGAGCATCTAAACACGGCCTCAACAATCCTCCTACTCCGATTAATGATGCTTTTGTAGTTGGTGGTTACTAGGAGTACTGCTTTTCTTGAGACGTCAATGATGCATACCGGTGTTAGGTCCCTGTATTAGAGTAAGGTCTATCTACGGTAAGTAAGCTGCGTTTAGTTCGCGAAAAGAAATTTTTTTTAGTGTCATTGGATACGTCAGAAAAATGTCGAGAGGGGTTTTCGGATACTAATAAAAACAAATTACAGAACCCATCAGAAAACTCCGAGACGAATATAATGATACTAATTAATCCGTCATTAGCACATATTGGTTACTGTAGCGCTTAAGGCTTTTCATGAGCTAATTAGGCTTAAAAGATTCGTCTCGCAATTTTCCCGAAAACTGTGCAATTAGTTTTTTTTATGTTTAGATGCATGTGTCAAACATTCGATGTGATGGGTGGAGGCAAAAAAATTTTGCAACTAAACCAGGCTAAAAAAAAGATGCTACATGTACTCACGTCATGTTTAGTTGTGAATTTTTTTTGGAAAAGTTCTTGTAGCACTTTTCGTTGTTATTTGATAAAATTTGTCTAACCATGAACTAACTAGGCTCAAAAAATTCGTCTCGACATTTACAGACAAACTGTGCAATTAGTTATTTTTTACTTACATTTAATGCTCCATGCATGCGTCCTAAGATTCGATGTGACGGATACTGCGCAAAAAAATTTAGGTCATTTTGCCCATCTAAAAAGGCCTCAGGCACCTTGCAGTAAGGAATTCATGGTCTGACGTGTAAACTTCGGCTGCACAGGCTACAGTCAGTGCCAACTCTGAAGATCCACAGTGCGACAGTGGATCTACTACTACGTACAGTACATACTACATACATAGTACGTCCGATCAATCTGCTCGCCCTGGAGTTCTCCCTCGTGCGCCGCTAGACGGACAGGGCTACGTGCCTACTCCATCGTCAAAAAAATAAATGCGCATCTCGAATTTCAAAACTAATTTAATTTAACTATATTTATTTATACTAGCTTCGTCTCAATCAATAAATCTCTATAGTTATCTTTGAGTGAAACTTTTCGATGATTGACTAAATTCATAGAAAAGATGACAATATTTATGATGTCAAATAAACACACTATGACAATATATTTCGTGGCGCTTATCTAATGATGCTAAGCTAAATTGGTGTCATAAATCTTGGTGCTTTTCTCCTATAAATTTAGTGAAATTTAGAAGAAAAAAAAGTAACTTAAGACAACTCTACAAACTGATTCATTCAGGAACGGAGATAGTCAATAACAAGTTAGTCTGCGATAGATCATGCACCATACAGATTCCGGTTAACTAGACCCTTCAGGTCAAAGGATATTTATGCTGGTCTGTGTACTATCGTTTCACATCTTCACAGACACACCCCTTCCTCAGTTTCACGCATCTAACCTATCTGCGAAAAAAAAAAGGAAGGGCTCGTTTGGATTCGATAGCGATTCTTCTAATCCATTATTTTATTTAATTATTATCTGTGTTTAATGGTATTCTATTATATTATAATAAGATTCTAAAATTTTGGATTAAAATCCCTATAGAATCTAGCTCGTTTGAAAGGGATCCTGGGGCGTGTCGTTGTTACTGTGTACTTCTTTTCTGCCGGTATATGTCGTTGTTACTTTGACATTATTCAACCTAGGACGTCTTTGGCTCGCCTGCGTTTTGCTCAACAAACAACAATCCTCCTACTCCGATTAATGATGCTTTTGTAGTTGGTGGTTACTAGGAGCACTGCTTTTCTTGAGACGTTAATGATGCTTACCGGTGTTACTCCATATTAATGCCTTGAAAACAGGTCCCCGTACGTATTATATGGTCTATCTACCATAGATAGTTAAAAAAAAAAGATGCTACATGTACTCACGCACCTTGCAGCAGGGGACGAAGAGCTGGTCGAGCGGGCTGCTGGAGCGGCTGATGATGCCCACGTCGGCCATGGGGTCGTCCTCGCCGCCTAACGCCTCCCTGAGCGCCTTCTGCCTCATCAGCTCCGGCCCCGTCGCGGGACCGGACAGCAACCCCGTGAAGTACCGGCGGCGGCCGACCGTGACGTGCTGCAGCTCGAGGCCGACCACCGCGTCGGCGGCCATGTACTCCTTGAGGAACCACTCGGACATGACCCGCGGCGCGCTGGTCACCGCCACCTTCCTCCTCGCCGGGAGCCAGAGGCTTTCGTACACCAGCGCGTTGAGCTGCTCCATGTAGTGCTTGGGCAGGACGGCGCGCGCCACGAGGTCCACGTCCCTGGGCGTGAGCCCCGCGAAGGTGACGAACGCCATCACCCGGACGCCCGCGCCGGCGCCTCCGCCGCGGCGGCGCTCCCCGAGCGCCCAGACGAGTGGGAAGGCGCAGAGCAGCAGCATGGCGCGCAGAAGGCTGCCGCCCTCGCACGCCACGAGCATGAAGTAGGGGAAGAGCGCGGTGGAGCGCAGCAGGGCGCCGTGCATGTCGCACACGACGGTCCCGCCGGCGGCGGCGTCAGGGATGGCGGCGCCGGTCTTGAAGGCGGCGGCGGCCTGCTGCTGCTGCGAGACGGCGGATGTCGACGGCGGCTTGGCGGCGGCGGTGTTGCGGTAGTAGAGCTGGAAGGCGTGGCGCCTGAGCTTCCTGGCGGCGCGGTAGAACGTGAAGAGCCATCGTGCGGCCACCTTGGGGAGGATGGCAGGAAACACCATCTCCGGTACGATCGTCTTTTTCTAGGTATACAGTACAGACAACACCCTGCTCCGATCCTTCTAGGTCAGTTCCGGCATAGAGCTACGTGCTGGCCTGTTTGTGGAGATGGTGGTTATTGCTCTAGGTTGCCGGACCTTTGCTCGGTTCCTGTTTTTGTCGCTGCAGATGAAGAGAGTGGGGTGGGCGACGAGGCTGGCAGTGCCAGAGGCCGTGTGTGGTGCAGTCTGCAGTGGAGCCGGGAGGGCATGGAGGCTGGGGTGTTTATATATAGCGGCAAGGTCGGATCGGATGCGTATGCAGCGGGAGGACTTGACGAGTAGAGACTAGAGAGGTCTAGTGGCTGTCCGCAGGGGAATTTAAGGAGGTGGGTGGGGAAAAGTGAAAGGAGGCGGCGGCCACGCACACGCAGCAGTATATGCCCTGTTTGATGGACTCAGACCATAGGACTAGTGATTAGTCCGGTCATTTTTGGATCAACCGGCTAATAAGAGCCAGTATAATAACAGACTATAAGCTGGCTAAATGATAAGATGAATGAGAGAGGAGGAGAGAGAATAGAAGTGGGTTGTAAGCTTACCGCCAGCTTACGAGTAGCTATATGGGTTGGCAAGCCGGCTGTATTATTAGCCTTGCTCTAAGTAGTACTGTCTCAATACAAAGACTGTTATGCCCCTGAGTTCATCTTCTCCATTGTTCTCCTGGATCTTGTTGGAGGCGTCTGCGTGCTGGGGCCCTCGGCGGCCAGCGGGTTGGAGGACATGGGGCGTGGGGGCCACGGTGGCCGGACTGCTGGACGCGATGGGCGGCGGGCGGAGAAGAGCGCCCCCAGCTAGAGAGAGGAAGAACGGCGAGGGACCTAGAGAGGGAGAAGCGTGGGTCGAGGCAGGGGGTAGTCGTCGGCCATGGGTCCTCGCGCATCCCGCCTGGGGGCCTCGCACAGCCGGCCTGAGCGCGGACATGGCGGAGGTCCTTGCTGGCCGCCGAGGCTAGGGGAGAGGCCGGGGCTGGGGACGATGCAGGGGAAGAGCCGGAGGAAGCAGCGATCGGTGAGGGGCGGCAAGAGACCATGTGCATTTGTTTTTTCTCTTGCAAAGCCTGGCGGCTGCTGGAGGGAGCAGACAGAGCGTGCCGAAGGGTAGGGTTTGGGGGTATGGGCTACTTTTTTACCCAATGCTAGAACTTTAGCCTCTAATAGTTGAGTTATATGGACTAGTGAGCTAACAACTAGTTGGAGCTCTGGCTAAACTTTACCAACTAGTTGTTAGCCCAGAGAATTCAAACAAGACCACAGCAGTAGTGGCAGACTGGCAGTTTGTTAGACCTTCACGCAGTGCGGCAGGCCAGCTGTCGAGTTTCATTGATGAGGTGCGTTTATCCTAATCTAAGTAGGAGTATATCCAATCTAATGAAGAGTAGTATATTTGAAGCAACAAATGGTTAATTAGATTGATGATTCAGGCCTGGTTTAGATTGCAAGTTTTTTCAATTTTTTTTTGCTACTGTAGCACTTTCGTTTGTATTTGGTAATTAGTGTCCAATCATTGACTAATTAGGCTCAAAAGATTCGTCTCGCAAATTACAGACAAACTGTGCAATTAGTTATTTCTTTTACCTACCTTAAGGCACACCATCCATCCGCGCCTCCCCTCTGCGCCGCATTCATGAGTACGGGGCCGGGAGCGCTCTGCCTCGTACAACGGCGCACGCGCTCCGCGCCGTGTGCACCAGGGCACGGCGGCCACTCGCCGTTGGCCACGCCACCACCACGCTGGTGCCAGTACACTGCCCAGTAGCAAAGGACGGACATACGAAAAGCGTGGTGCAGTGCACCGCGCGGGGAACGGGCGCCGCGGAGAGCCCGCGGGCCGCGCGCCGCCACGCCGCCACACCGCAGCGAGGAGTAGTGGCTGCCGCGTCGGCGTCGTCAGTCATGGACCTGGGTCTTGTTTAGATCACCTCCAAAAGTTTTAATTTTTTCACTCTCTCTTCGTCACATCAATCTTTGGACGTATGCATGCAACATTAAATGTTGGTAAAAAAATAACTAATTGCACAGTTTAGTTATAAATCATGAAACGAATCTTTTAAGCCTAGTTAGCACATGATTAGACAATATTTGTCAAATACAAACGAAATACTACAGTTCCAAATTTTTCTAAAGCCTGGTTTAGTTACCCGAATCGGGAGCTGCCGATTCTGCACGGTGCTACACTGTAGCACTGTATCACTTTTGTTTTTATTTGCTAATAATTGTCCAAATATTGATTAATTAGGCTAAAAATGTTCGTCTCGCAAAGTACAATAAAACTGTGCAATTAGTTTTTTATTTCATCTACATTTAGTACTCCATGCATATGCCGGCATTTTGATGTGATGGAGAATCTTCTTTTTGCATAGTGAAATTTGGGGGTGAATTTGGGTATCTAAACAAGGCCTAACATCTTCCATGGCTCTTGCTAGTACAGTAGCTACCTACTAAGTAGTACTCCCTCCGTATCGCAATTAGAAGACGTTTAGGACATGAGTACGATTACCAAGGGGTGATTAATTAGGGGTAGTTTTCCTGTCTTGCCCTTGTTAAATAGAGGTGCGGGTATTACTTTTACAGCAGACTGTCGTAGCTCGGTTGGCCAAGGCGCCGCGTCCCGAGGCCGGAGCTCCCACGTTCGAGAGCTGGGCAGCCGCAGTTTTTTCTCCATCGTAGCTTGGTTTTTTTGCATGGAGCGCTGGCAGCCGCAGTTTTCAAAATTTCGGCAAGTACCGAGGAGACGCGAGGGATGCGGGCGGACAGGCGGCGCGCGTGCGAGCCAGGGGTAGTCGCGTCCAGAACTGGGCTCCGAGTCCACGGCGACTTCCTTTTGCGCAAGCGACTCCGGCCCCGGAACGACTACTAAACACGATACGGAGTACTGGTGTGGTCAAGTGCCTGCCTGCTGCAGGCTGCAGCTGCTGCATGGCCTGCGTGATCGACGTGATTCCCGACCAACGTTCAGTTGCAACACGTTCCGACGTTCGTGGATATCGTACATGATGCAGAATTAACCGGAGGTCCGTCAGATGAGCGTGGTACGTTTTTTTGCATGGAGCGCTGGCAGCCGCAGTTTTCAAAATTTCGGCAAGTACCGAGGAGACGCGAGGGATGCGGGCGGACGGGCGGCGCGCGTGCGAGCCAGGGGTAGTCGCGTCCAGAACTGGGCTCCGAGTCCACGGCGACTTCCTTTCGCGCAAGCGACTCCGGCCCCGGAACGACTACTAAACACGATACGGAGTACTGGTGTGGTCAAGTCTGCTGCATGGCCTGCGTGATCGACGTGATTCCCGACCAACGTTCAGTTGCAACACGTTCCGACGTTCGTGGATATCGTACATGATGCAGAATTAACCGGAGGTCCGTCAGATGAGCGTGGTACGTACTGTGCTATGGGTGTGTTCACTTCCCATGCAAACTCAAAATATTTCATCTTCCACCCATCACATCGAATATTTGGACGTATGCATGGAGCATTAAATGTATGTAAAAAAGATAACTAATTGCATAGTTTGTCTGTAAATATCGAAATGAATCTTTTAAGCCTAGTTAGTCCATGGTTAGACAAATTTTATCAAATAACAACGAAAGGTGCTACAGTAACTTTTTCACCCACGGAACACACCCTATGTCTGTATTGATACCGTGCTCTGCCCCTTCAGTAGATCCCAGTTGCTGGCCTGCTGCTGCCTGGCTCTACGCCAACACGCCGAGAAAAGAACTGCCAACAGCAACGGTTGTTCAGGCACTTCAGGGTCGTGTGTACGAGGACGAGGACTGTAGGCAGGTCTCGATAGTAAAAATCTGACAACGTCCTGTTCGGCTGACGGGTTTTTTTTTTTTGACTGCTGCTGACGTTTTTTTTTTTTTTGTGACGGGTGCTGATGCTGATGCTGATTTATTATGAGAGAAAAATACTGCTAAATGGCTGGCTGATAAGTTCAAGCGAACAGGGCCCAAGTTATTGGGTCAGACGGTGATACTGGGTCAAGAAACTAGGGGCTGTTTTGGAGGGCTCTTCCTCGGTTCTGGTTCTGGTTCTGGCTCTGGCTCCTATGTAGGAGCCTGCTAAACATTTTTCTGGAGGAATCGTTTTTCAGTAAAAAGCAGAGGAGTCAGAACGATTTTGGAGGAGCCAAAAATTGAGGCTCCTCCAAAACGGCTCTAGCTCCTCTGGAGGAGCCCCTCAAGAGGAGTCGTGCCAGGGGGTGTTTGGTTCCTGCAGGCTAAAGTTTAGTCCTGTCACATCAGATCTTTTATACCAATTAGGAGTATTAAACATAGGCTAATTACAAAGATTGAGGCTAATTTGCGAGACGAATCTATTATGTCTAATTAGTTCATGATTTAACAATGTTGTGCTACAGTAAATATGTACTTATCATGGATTAATTAGGCTTAATAGATTCGTCTCGCTAATTAGTCTACTCCTATGCAATTAGTTTTTAATTAGCTCATGTTTAGTCCTCTTAGTTAGCATCCGAACGTCCGATGTGACACGGACTAAACTTTAGCACCTGATCCTAGAGTTATTGTGTTTGTTATTATTGACAACAGTTTGCAAATAACCTTAATCAATTTTATCAATATATAGTTTTTCTTTTAACCATTTCATTGCCATTTATTATTGCCAAACTAAAGCATGCTGCAGTCTAACATCAAGTAAATAAAGCTTGTAGATGCATGCATGGTCGCTGTACCAGGTCCAGGTAGCAGTAGTATCTAGCATAGTATTTATCTATCTATTATCTTATTACAATTAGGGATAAAAATGAAATAGATCGCTTAGGATAAACCCTCTTCTGTTTTCACTCTTATATTTTATTACAGCAATGAAATCAAAATCGAATAAAGAGCCCAGAAATAGGATTCACAGGAAGTAAAAAAAAAACTGACCAATTTAAACGGAAACGTGTCGTTAATGGTGTGGATACGAAAAAAGTAAAATAGAAGAGAACCGTCGACACATAAAAACAAGAAACGTGACTACACGTACTGACTTAACCCATCTGGTATGGCAACACTGCCGACGCATAAGTAATTTTAATTCACAGTATATGGTTCATAAAATCCATAACACAACAAGCCAACACTACCAATCCACCATAAATTGGGTCGATATAAATTGAGTCAAACTTTAAATTGGTCCTGTTTCGTTTCGTTGAAATTTGGCCTTTATGTTGATGCTGATGCTGATTTGCTGTGAGAGGAAAACACGATTTCTTCGATGAAATATATTGCTGAAGTAGGGTTGAAGAACAGGGCGTAAAGTTTGACCAGCACACAAATAATATGTCAACATTTTTTATGGACGAAGAGAATGTTGTAAACATCACGGTGATTGATACTCCGCTTGAACCCAAACTGTCGCTTCAACCAAGATTAGCCCCTCAAGGTTTGTCGTCAACGTGCTACAGCATCCTGCTAGCTGGAAGGTCCGTCCTATTGTTGTTCCTTTCTTACCGTAGTATCCAGCCAACGAGGAGAAGTAGGGAGTCAAACCCACGTCGAACACTCGGACCTAATTTAATTAATTGGGTAATTAACGAGTTTTCTTGAGCAGAGCCAGCAGCCCACCACCACCACGACGAGAGACATCCTGCAGTCCTGCTGATTCGCAGCCTGTTCGTTTCGCTGGTTTATTGTGGCTGAAAGTACTGTTCGCTGATTTGGTGTGAGAGAAAAACACTGCTGGATGGCTGCTGATTCAGCTGAATAGCTCAAACGAACAGTTTTCAAGCACACTGACGACGAATAAAGGCGCTGCACCGGGTCATGCATATGGATCGCCCGATGTGTACGGAACCGAGTAGGCACATGCACTCCGTATGCTAATCGGCAGGGGTACTGTAGCAGAGAGTGTACAGGAGGTCAGGAGTACGCATATGCACCGCTGGTGCAGCTGACAAAATTTCACGTACATTCTACCCAAGGGGTACATGATCGACGGATATGCCCACGCGCACTATATACTAGTCTAGAATCATAGTACTCCGTGTAACTAGCATCTTTACAGGCCCTTTATTACTTGCTTCCGCGTACAGTTAAACAGCACGTAAAAGATACGTACTCGTGCATCATCATGCATGTGCCCAAAAGTTGGAGCACGCACGTTAATTGAAGGCTGTACAGTGTTTTGGTAGCTACTAGTAGCTTGCTTGGCGACTGTACTACTGGTGGTCCCTTATCGAAACCAAACGTGTTCCGTAGTTCCGTGTGACAGTGTGCACCTAGCTAGCTACGTGTACCTGCACGCACGTTCGTTTCGTTAGCTAATAATCGCCGGGCCGGTGACACTACTTAGTACTGATGATCAGTAGTAGATCGATCGACACGTTCCACGAAGTATGAAGGCATTAGACTACCCGCAGAGGTACTCTAAAGCGATACTCTAAAGCTTTAGAGTATGAATATATAGTAAAAACTGCTGCACTGGGTACTCTAAAACGCTACTATATTCTTTCTCTTACTCTATATTTAGAGTGATACAATGCTTACTCTATAGTGGACAGTGGCGGGCCCCACTAGCTAAACAAAGGGAAAAAAATGCTATAACTCACAAATCAAAAATCCAAATTAAATTCCGATTGCACAATTAAATTCGTCTCAATAAATCCTTCAAAACTAGATCACACATGGATATATTTAGATAAAGTGACAAGTGAGTCCCATAGTGGATAGAGTGGATAGAGGATGATATAGAGGATGGATAAGTGCGGGAGAATTGAGTATAGAGGAGAGAATCTTGCTGACTAGGACGTATAGAGGATGAATATAGAGGTCCATGAGTGCAGACAGCCTTACCCGGAAATGAACATCCGCAGGTACGGTGACACGTACTGTGCCATGCATGACATGACATGGCCCCGATCAATGGTCGAGTGACGACTGCCGATCGAGCCGAGGCGGACGGGTCGAATTAACTGATCGTACGCCGGCAGTTAACTGTCCTGGCCCGAGGGCACATGCGGGGGCAAGCGGTACGCCTCGTCGCCGGTCGCGCACTCGCGCGTACGCACGCTTGCCAGCCCGGCGCCTCAATTGGAACAGTGGCGGCCGGGGCGAGGCGGTGTCGAGCGGCCCCAACGACGAGACAGAAAAAGCGGCGGCCGCCAGCAACGGTATGGCATTCGCAGGGGGAAGATGTAGATCGATCGGCGATTGCGCGCCTTTGGTTCTTGGCCGGAAAACCTGGGAGCGAGAGCGATCCGCGGTTTCCCCGGGCGTGGCGGTCGAGCATGCATGGACCGGTTGCGGTGCCCAGCACTTAAAGCTTTGTGCATTGATTCAGCCCCGCCGATGTATGCACGGGTCGAGCTCCGTGGCAAATCGCAATTGCTGCAGCGCCGGCGAGCGCGCCCCAATTCCATTTGGGCGAGCGTTCACCCATTTAGATTCCAGCGAACGATCCCCGACCGCGTTCAATTATTTGTGGGGTCCACCTTTTTTCTACACCTCTTCACTTTTCTCTGTACCCCCTTCCCCTTCCGGTGACTTTCCTGTCTCCTTCCTTTTCTCGCACTTCTCATTCTCTCTTGATGCAGTCCGGGCACGGCACAAAGAGGCATTAGATCCCCCGCCTGTCCAGCCAGCGGCGCTAGTAGGGATGAAAACGGATCGGATACGGACGGATATCACTGATATCGTATTTGTTTTCATATTTATGTCCGGATTCGGATTCGAATATGGATAGTATAAAAAATGCCGGATAGGATATGATTGGATATCGACATCATAAATATGTGATTTAAATATTCGGATACGAATACGGTATCGGATGTTAAATATCCGGACTCGGATACGGACGGATTAAAACCCCTCTAAACGGATTCGGTCTCGAATACGGTCGGAAAATATCCGTACCGTTTTCATCCCTGGGCGCTAGCAGGCAGCCGATCTCGCCCTGTTGCCCGGCCACTGGCGACCAGAGGCAGCAGATCTCACCCTCCAGGCCGACCCTCGCCCCTCGGAGCCAACGAATCTCGTTCTCATGTCCGGCCATCGGTGATCGGAGATGATGGATCTCTGCCTCCCGTCTGACCACGGGCTCCTGGAGATGGCGGATCTCGGCCACTTGTATGGCAGCAGGCATCTGGAGGTGGCCTGGCGCCCGCTCCGACCGCTGTTATGCCCACGGAGACAACGGGGACCTCTCCGTCCCCAGCGGTGAGCAGCTCATTTCTCCTATTCCTCTAATCTCTGATCTGCTAAATTTGATTTGTGTTTTCTGTTCACTTTGGGTTTTTGTTTGGATTCGAAATCAAAACAAGCCCTTTACGACCGAATGTTCTAGAACCTTCCGGGCCTAGGGTTCCCGATGGGGCCCGAGGAGGCGGAGGCCGTGCTGGAGACCATCTGGGACCTCCACGACAACGTCAGTGACGCCATCCACGCCCTCTCCCGCGCCCACTTCCTGCGCACCGTCCGCCGCCGCGCCTCCGGAGACAAGCCCGTCGTCGGCCTCGCGTACGTCAAGGGTGGGGGTCTGGGTCTCGGTGCGCGCGGCGGAGATGAGGTCGCTACCCTAGCGGCCCTGGACGAGGAGGCCAAGAGTCTGCACGCCATCCGTGCCGCGCTCGAGGACCTCGAGGACCAGTTCAAGTGTTTCCTAGTGAGCCCTCTCCTGACCTCACTTTCCCTCCCTCCTCTACTGCTGGGCTATCTATCGAGCTTGCTTTGATCTGATCTTCTGTGCTCGATGCGAGTTGTGAATTTGTTAATGTTTGTTAGTTTGTTGATTGGATGTTCGTCTAGCGATGGGCACTCGGTGTGAAGTGCGGGTGGTTTCTAAGCGAGTGATTGTTAAGACTTGAAACCATGGTAGGATTTTGTGCAGTTACCACATGTTTAAGTGGTTATTGGGAATGGAACTAGTCAATCGTGGCTTTGTCAAGTTCTATATTTTAAAACTATGATCATTTGATTAGGGCATATTGCCTACATCCTTAGATTAGTTGACAAGATATTTTTCCAAATTTTTATGTTATGCAGGAGCATGCAAAGCCTATTCGTGAGGCATTGACATACTATTTGTGCACCCATGAGGAGAATCAATTCTTGTTGCCTGCAATACGTGACATAACTGAACATCATGTAAGATTTTATATGTGTACCTATTATTTTGTCTCTGATGGAATCCTTATCTTTGCTTCTCCTTAAACTTGTCAGGGTATAAAGCTTTCAAATTATACATGAACACGGTATAACGGATATGATTTTCTACTTAACTTTTTACATTTGTTGCTATTGAAATAGTTTATTTTTATAGATTTGTGCTATGTAGTCTTTTTGTGGTCCTACGTTAAATAATAGAGTTATTTCTCTCTCTTTGTTTTTCATGTCTATGCTACCTAAGTTCATTAGGTTTTTGTACTGAGTTATGTATCTTACTGTTCTTTTTATGTATATGTCACCTAACTTACTTGATTAACTTATTGTACAGAGTTATGTATCTAACTTGTGTTTTCATGTGTATGCATGGTTGCTAACTGATTTGACTAACTTATTGTACAGAGTTATATCTCTTAACTTGTGTTCTGATGTGTATGCACGGTGGCCAACTTATTTGACTAACTTACTATTAAGAGTAATGCATCTAACTTGTGTTTTGTATTTGTTATTTTAAATATTACAATTAAGATATTTTGCAGATCTTCGAATTGAAGAAACAGATATACTGAATGTCATAGTTATAGAGATGCTGAGTTTATCACTGCAGAAGTTATGAAAATTATTATTTGTCTTGGTTTTGGAATGTTGCGTCATCATATTATGGAATTTATTATGTAGTATACGTTGTAAAAGTTACTTTTATTTCATCCCCCACCCTTTTTTATAAACCCTTTTCCCATGTCCCGAATGATTAGTTTCTGAAAAGAGAAAAAAGGCTGATGAAACCTAAAAGAGAATGTGGGAGTACTGCTAAGTTATTACTGTTAAGTTATTCGTCGAAGTTACGCTATATAATTCAGTTATCTAAGTTATGTGTGCATGGTTCTAAAAAAATGTTGCAGCACATGCGATCCAGCAAGAGAAGTGAAGAGAATGGAATACCTGCGCCAACTAAAAAAAGAAAGAGAACAGAATGCCTGTGCCACCAGAAAAGAGAAAGAGAAGTGAAGTGAAATGACGTTAGACTATCCTAAAAAGGTGTCAGATGGAATAAATGCTTTCCTATTTAGGCAATACTTGCTGTCTGAAAATCGTTCGCTCGATTCTTTTGAATGAACGTTCGCCAATTAGTGGCCCCGCGCGTCGCGGGCGCGGCACGCAAGACGGCCGATGGCCAAAACGTGGCCCCCGCGCGCCTGGTGGACAACGGCGCCACGTAGTACGTGCAACTACGGACATGAGACGTGACTCTGCTCGCCACCGATGGCATTGTTTACAATAATGATCTGGTGAGGACGTCCGCCCGTCCGAACGCGCCTCCCAGGACCTGCGAAGCTATCTGGTATGCTCCCCTCATGGCTCATCTAAAAAATGAATGGACACATTTCTCTTCTTCCTAGCCGGCCCTGCTCCTCTCCATCGCGTGTACTGCTCGCTCCCTCCATGGCCGGCAACAGCCCGCTCCTCTCCATCGCGTGCGCCGCCCGCTCCCTCCATGGCCAGCAGTGGCGCCCTCACCCACCCCGGCAGCTCCTTTCCCCACCCCGGCAACACCCCTCACCCCGGCATCCTCCCCCATTGGAAGCCACCAACGCCTGTAGATCTGGTGGTCCTCTCCCCCACAGCGGCGAGATCCAAGGAGCACGAGCGAGATCCTTTGTAGGCGGCGTGGCCGTGTTATAGGGAGTCGGCCATGCTTCCTCCACCCCGGGGACCATGGTGCTCCCCGCGCCAGGCTCTCTCTCCCCATATGTTGCAATTGTATGTTTCAATTGTTTCAGACGTTTCAGAGGTATGTTATAGTTGAATCATATGGATGTTGCAAAAGTAGATTGAGGGATGTTGCACATGTTGCATATGTTGGAAGTGTTTCAGAGGCATGTTGCAAGAGTATGTTTCGAGCGTTTCAGATGTTTCAGAGGTATGTTTCATCTATGTTTTCCGGACCCATGTTGCAATTATATTTATCTGGATGTTGCATATGTTTTACACATATGTTGCATGGGTTTTTTTTATGTTGCGTATGGTTGCAATGGTTTTCAAGTGCGTTTTAAGTGTTTTATCAAGTGTTTCGGAAGCATGTTTCATGTATTTCAACTGCCTTCAGACGTATATTGCAACCGTTGTATTTGGATGTTTCAAAATAAATCGGGTGCCGCATCTCATCTCCTCTCACCTTCTGCTACATCGTCTCTCACGGAGCCGGTAGGACACCCATACGACGTCGCGCCCGAGTCCTTCCGAATCGGAGGCGCCATGTGCCCTTCCCCTCTTATCGCTCGGGCGGTGCGGGCCCCGCATGCAGCGCGAAATGGACGCGTCGCTGCACGGTGCTACAGGGGCTACGGAGGGACACGGAGGGGGCTTGCAGAGGGAGCACGCCTGAGATGGCAGCGCGGTGACAGGACGAGAGTGTAGAGGAGATAGCCACGGATGAAGACGCATGCACATATGCTGGTGCTGTTTCTATACGCGTGTGCCGGAGCGTGCGGACGCGTCCGAGCGCCGGACGTCCGGAGGGTAGGCGTACGGCACTGTCTATGATAGCCTCGCGTTCGCGTATCACATCTAGGCTCAAATTCGTGTGCGTTACAGTGACGCCAAGGTTGTCTATATATGTATGTACACCGTACCCGTAGGCTACAGTGCAGCGCGTGCGGGCATGAAAATACGTAGTAGGCATCTTTATCGTTAGGAATATCCACAGCACAACATTTCCGTGTGCTGAATCTTTACTCAGCTATTCAGTAGTCGTGCTAGCGTCAGCGTGTCACAATCGGCAATTGACTACAGGCCGAGGCAACGCAAGTTGAAGCGATTCGCTTCGTTAAATTAAAACTGGTATCTGGCCCGGTCTATGAACCGATTTGGCAGTAGGGACCCAACGCGAGCCGGCCATCTCTATCCATCCCCATCGTGCCAGGCCTTGGGTCCGGAACTCCGCGTCGAGAACTGTGTGCCGACTGGGCGCCGCGGGGAGCCTCATTACTCCGGTCACTGCACGTCGAGCTCGTTCTCATCTTGCTGCACCACTTTTACTCCGGTCACTGCACGTCGTGCTCTCTCATCTTCTCCGCTGCATTGCTTCTGTCAATTGTCATGTCAAGTAGGTGAGGGATCCGTCTGACCGTCTTTCAGTCTTTGTTTTATTTAAAAGATCAGAACGGGGGGTTTAGCCCTACTGTTTATAATTATTAAAAGAAACAAAAGTAAGAAAGTAGGTGAGGCCATGTTTAGTTTTTCCAAAATTTTCAAAATTCTCCGTCACATCGAATGTTTGGACACATGTATGGAGCATTAAATGTAGACGAAAAAAAACTAATTACACAGTTTGGTAGAAAACCATGAGACAAATTTTTTAAGCCTAATTGACAAATACAAACGAAAGTGCTACATAGCCAAAGCCAAAAATTTTCGCGAACTAAACACACCCTCGGTTACTCGGGCCGGCCTTCCTCCCCAAAAGTTTACGCCCTATCCCATCGAATGTTTGGACACATGCATAGAGTATTAAATATAGACTAAAAAAATAATTAATTACACATATTGCGATTACTTTGCGAGACGAATCTTTTAAGCATAATTAGTCCATGATTTGACAATAAAGTGCTACAGTAACATATGTGCTAATGACGAATTAATTAGGCTTAATAAATTCGTCTCGCGGTTTACTGACGGATTCTGTAATTTATTTTTTTTTATTAGTATCTGAACATCCCACGCGACACTCCGATATAACATCCTATGTGACGCCCCAAAACTTTACACCCTAAAACTAAACAAACCCTAGCGTGTCACGGCGATTGACTACAAGCCGAGGCAACGCAAGAAGCGGCGATTCGCTTCGTGACGTTTCCTCGGCTTGTAGTCAATCGCCGATCTGCTTCTTGCGTTGCCTCGGCTTGTAGTCAATCGCCGATCGTCGGGCCAGGCCTTTGCCAGGTCCGGGAACTCCGCGTCGAGGACCGTGCCAACCGGGCGCCGTCGGGAGTAAGGATGACAACGGGACGGATTCGGATCGGGTGGAGTCTCTGTGCACCCGAACGCGAAACCCGAAATCAAAACCCGAAACCGCACCGAACACCGATTCGGGTGATAATCCGTCCCCAAAACCAAACCCGCGGATACCCGAAACCCGAATTGATACTCGAAACCCGCTTTGTATGGCAACATAGTAAGAGCGAAAATGACTTTCTATAAACATATGCATGATATATATACACATATTCACCTGTATAAACAAGAGACAACAAATAATAAATATTTTCATGAGTCAACTTAGAATAAATTTAATAATCTAACTAAATAAGTTGTTATTATTAGCATATTATAAAACATGAGTTTTTATTTCAAACGATTTATTATCCACGGGTGGAAAACCAAATCCAAAACCGAACCATATAGGTTTCAGGGCCCAAATCTCAAAACCATGGATGGAAAATTATCCCCGAACCCGAACCCGTAGCCGTGAGACCCGAAACCGTCCGTAGCCATCCTTAGCCGGGAGCCTCATTACTCCGGTCACTGCACGTCGTGCTCATTCTGCTCGCTCCACTTTGCTTCTATCAATTGTCACGTCAAGTAAGTGACGGATCCGTCTTTCAGTCTTTGTTTTATTTAAAGGGTGTGTTTAGTTGTGTAAAAAAAGTGTAAAAAGGTGTAAAAAAAGTACTGTAGCACGTTTTGGTTTTATTTGGCAAATAGTGTCCAACCGTTGACTAATTAGGTTCAAAACGTTCGTCTCGCAAAGTACAACAAAACTGTGCAATTAGTTTTTTATTTCATCTACATTTAGTACTCCATGCATGTATCGCAAGTTTGATGTGACGGGGAATCTTTTGTTTGCACAGTACTTTTTTTTTTTGAGGAAGTAAACACAGCCAAAGATCGGAACCAAAAGTCAATCAGGTAACCTAAAATTCATGGGGCACTTTTCACACGGACAACAGACAGTAGTCCCACCATTCCAAATTTTTTCAAATTATAAAACATTTTATTAGTCTTTGTAGATACTAGATACATAGTTTTTTACTATGCACTTAGATATACACTATATCTAGATGCATAATAAAAAAAATATAGAAAAGTCAAAATATCTTATAATTTAAAACGGAGAGAGTACAGGCAAGAGATAAAAAAGGAAAGGGAAAATTAGAAAATTTACCAAAAAAAATTCTCTAGCCATGAAAGAATCTCTGAAAAGTATGTTTATTTTATAATGAATAAAAGCAACACCTCAAGACCCTCAAAGGCTCCTAAACTAAAATTTATCAGCTTAGGTAAAAAAACATAGAATGAGCAAAGCCTCTCCTTATAGGCCTCAAACCGAGCCTAGCTCAATTGGTTAGGTTCCTTGTGGTGGAACCTGCACACCCGGGTTTAAGTCCTCAACTTGGAACGGCTGCTTGCATTTTCCTGGATTTATTCCAGGATTTAACGACATTGTGCTTTCAATGGTAGGCGACGTTCCCGTCGATAGCGAGGCGCCCGTGGAGACTTCGTCAATCTCGATATGTGCCGGCACAGTCTTTCAAATGTGCTCATAGGGGTAGGGTTTGCGTACGTGTATTCATTGGGGGTGGGTGCATGCATGTTGAGCGTCAGCGTCTGTACTTGTGTCACGCAAAAAAAAAGTAGGAGGCCCACAAATTCTCCTTTCATGCCCTCATTTCTGAGACCCCAACTTTTCGATTTCAGCAATTTATCTACTTGTCCTGTCTAGAGCTTGCTCGCCCGAGCCCGACGCGTTGTCATTCACCACCCCTCCCGCTCGCCTAACGCTCCCCGGAGGCTCCACCTCCATCCGACTTCCTCCCTTGGTGTTCGACGCCTGGCTTCCATCCTCCCTTGGTTCTTGGTCGCCTCCTCGGCTCCTTCCTTAGTGGCTCCCTGGCGCTCGGCCTCCATCCGACCTCCTACTGTGGCGCCTGGCCTCTTCTCAGTTATAGGAGCCGCTCCACCGACTCCTCCTGGGTGGCGCTTCCCCAGCGGCTCAGAGTCGATGGCCAGCCTCGTGCCCCAGTGCTCGGAGTCTGTCCTAGATCCTCTCCATGCTCGGCCTCCTCCAGAACGACCTCCATGGTTGGAGAAGTCGCGGCGCCTAGGCCTCCTTCACGAGACCTATAGCTCCGTAGATGAGAGCGAAGGAGAGAATAAGGAATGACGAGTCGGTCCCTTGTGCCAGTATCTATTGAAAAGAATTTGATGGATCTAATTTGAGAACTCCTGCTATAATAGATATAAAACTATCAAACACTCAAAAGTAAGAGGAGCCCTTAAATCAAAAGCAATGGTCCTTATTTGAACGCTCATGCTAGAGTTGCTCTAACTATTTAAAAAAACGTTTGCCGATCGTGTCTGGGATAAAGGATCAACAACGTCGAGTATTTTTTCAGTAATTGGTATAAGGGTGACAAATGAAAGCAATCTTGTATTACTTGTACGGGTAGCTGCCGTTTGTAGTTGATATGACTCCAAAGAAATGACTCAGTTTTTAGAAATGCAAACCTAAAACTTTCTATCACTATTCAGAGGGTTCAGTTTGCAAGCTAGTTACAGCAACTTGAGAATAAGGAGCTCATCATCCACGCTTGCAATATGCTGGAGATGGCTCTTGCCCTTTTCACCTCGGATGTATGGTTGGCCTGTATTAGGATTGATGCTTGTTCTTTTTTTTAGGCAATGATTGATGATTGTATGAGTTGCCCGCGCCACTGCCGCACCGCCGAGCTCCATGAGCTACCGCCGACATCCGTGCCGGTGTCGAACTCCGCAATGACGAGCCTCCATTCGTCCAAGCGGCAAGGTTGCAAGCGTATATTTCAAGTGTTTCAGATATTTCATCTGGATGTTTCATGCGTTTAATCTGGATGTTGCAAAAGTAGATCAGAATGTTGCACATGTTGCAATGGCTATACACGTATGTTGCAAGCGTATGTTTCAAATGTTTCAGCTGTTTCAGACGTACGTTGCAAGTGTTTTATTTGATGTTGCATATGTTGCAGTGGCTATACATATACTGTTGCAAGTGCATGTTCCAAATGTTTTACCTATTTCAGAAGTATGTTACAGTAAGTGCTTCATGTTGCAAATGTTTTCATAGCGGTCGCAAGAAGATAGCGTAAGCGAAGGCGGAGGCGGTGCCCGCGGGCGCAGCATGTGTAGCAACAACAAACGGACGCAGCAGCAGCAGGCGCCGGCGGGGAGGCGCATCATGCACAGGCAGGTGCAGCTGGCGGGACAAGCATGAACGTCCGGACGCTTGGCACGTCTTTTTTTTTTTCTTTTGAGTTAGAGACGAGTTTTATGTGTGAACTCTTGTAACAAATTGGTCTGATTTCTCAGTTATGAGTAAGCTGGTGAGTATGAAGCCGATTAGTTTACTTCCATTATTTTAAAAAGATGAACCTCATATGCATTTCTTGCTAGCAGGTACTACTCCCTCCGTCCACAAAAGCATGTAATTCTCACTTTTCGAGACGTCAAACAATTTTAACTTTGACCAAAATTATATAAAAAAGTACTAACATTCATGATGCAAAATTAGTATCATTAAATTAGTCATAGAATATATTTATAATAAATTTATTTGGAGACATAAATATTAATATTAGTTGCTATAAACTTGGTCAAACTTGAGCTACATTATTTTCTACACGGAGAGAGTATCATCCAGTGACACTGCCGTCAGACATGTGCATGAGTGCACCCGCGCTTAAATGGAGATCATGCGTATTCTACCTGTCACTGTTGCGAAAGATCTTTGCTAGATCCCCTGCCCCTAGGTACAAAGATTACACCGGTCTTGTTGTGATCTAGTAGGAGCAGTAGATGTGCTGGGATTTCTTGCTCCACAGTGTATAGTCTTGCCAAGCGAGGGCGTGTATGGAAGCAGATCTCCAACTATAGTGCCTCTTGGACTTATGAGGGTAAGGGGTTTTTTTTTTTTGAAACTGGGTAAGGTTTTTCTTGATAGCAGAGAAGAGCTAAAATGGCTCACCAGACCTCGCAAGGCTAAGCAAGATAAAGCAAGCAAGGCTAGTAAAGAAACCAAACACGTCCAAGGATCAGGTGAATACCTAAAATTTTTGCTGAAACTCTTGTATATACATACATGTATATGTATTGGGAAGCTAAAGATAATAAAGTCAAAACAAATATCATGTAAAAAAATTCAATACAAATTAATCATGTATTCTCATGCTGCTTTTCCATTACCTAGCGGCTTGTGGCCCAACTTCTCCCCCGCCATGCAACACACGGGCGCACAACAACTCTGCGGGTCAGAGACATCAGCACATCGCCCGCTGGCGCTTGCTCAGGCACTCATTTTCTCTCTTGTTTCTTCCCCAGTGGCGGTGGCGGAGAAGAGGACTCGCTCCATCAGTAGCAGAGCTCGATGGCACAAGGCGGCGACAACAAAATTCACGCTAAATGTTTTTGGTTTGTACGGAACACAAATTCGAGTTAGGTTCTACTTGTTTTAAAATACCAAATTGTAGAACAAATTTTATTATTGCTCACTGAATTGCTAAATGGAGTTTAGCAATCTGTTGTATGTGCTACATAAAACTCACTTCTTCTCTCTTTTTAAAAAATGTTGTCACGTCATCATAAACGCATGTCATATGTGGTAGCACATTAAATGCAAATGAAATTCACATGAAAATTGAGACTACCTTTGAGTCTACCGGAATTAACGGCTCATTGTTTTTTTATCTAAGATTTTCTAGAATTTATAGATGGACTCATTAATACACTACCTCATATAGGACGGCGTGATTTATCAAAAAAAAAACACCCTCTGTAACAGGCGTGGCGGTGGGGGTGGCCGGTGACGTGACTCCGGGCGACGGCTAGGGTTGCGGCGTGGTGGAGGAGGCGGCTAGGGTTTGGGCGCAGGGGCGGCGGTGGCGCTAGGACAAAGGAGAGAGAGGCGCAGAGGAAGAAGACCGAGGCTTAGAAGGGAGAGAGAGAAGATAGAAGGCACTTGGCCTGTTCCTTGCTTAAGATTGAACGGTTACATGGCTCCTTGTATTTATAGTCTTAGAGGACTTAGTCTGCAAGCAATCGAAACTGATCTTTGACCTAACCTACGGCGGTGGTGCTACAGTACCCGCGGGTACTATTCATGTCAGGCCTACTTTGGGCCTAGTCCGGTCTCTCAGCTCATGTCTTGGGCCTAGGTGTTAGGCCTATCATTAGGCGTGTAACATCACTCCCCCCTTCTCCGATCGGCGCTTCCTCGTGCCGACATACAGTCCCGGTGCTGACGTCGCTGGAAGAGAAGGTCTGCCCTGGTAGCATGGCCTCGATGCAAGCGTGGAGTTGGCTATCGATAGGGTTGGCGACGATGATGTCCTCCCGTCTGTGAATTGGCGCGAGCTTTAGGCATTAGAGGAAGTTGCCGATGTAGTCGTAGAAGTAGTAGTTACTCGAACCCGTGTTGTTGCCGACGCCTACTGCTTGGTGGCTCGTCACAGAGAGTGGTCGAGGTACGGCGGCCGCCATGGTGAAGTGAAGCATCTGTCTGGGCCAGGTGATGAGGCCGTGGGTACGATTGTTGCTGACGGGTGTGACGTAGGCGTTATTAATGCGGATGAGCTGGCGGCCCAAGTTGTCGATGAAGACCACGATGGTGGTAGACACCGTGCTGCGCCCGAGGAGGATGCTCATCGTTGTACCATTGCCATGTGTCGTAGACGGAGGTGGGCGCGAGCTGAACGCCAGTTGTTCCATGCGCTTGGGTTCAGCATGTAGCAACACCTGCAGTATGTTAGCTGGAATAGATGGTGCGCAGGTATGTGGAGACAACCGTCGAAGAGGATCAACCCTTGGTCCTTAGACCAGGCTGGCACTATCGTGCCGTCGGCTATAGCAGCTTCCCGGGCGCCACTACTGCTGGTGCGGTCTAGGTCGATTGGATTTTGGGCCCTCATTGGTCGTATGGCACTACTCCCCCTTCTCCGATCGGCGCGTCCTCGTGCCGACATACAGTCCCAGTGTTGACGTCGCTGGAAGAGAAGGTCTGCCATGGTAGCATGGCCTCGATGCAAGCGTGGAGTTGGCTATCGACAGGGTCGGCAACAGTGATGTCCTCCCGTCTATGAATTGGCGCGAGCTCTAGTTAGTAAAGGAAGTTGCCGATGTAGTCGTAGAAGTAGTTGTTGCTCGAACCCGTGTTGTTGCCGGCGCCTGCTGATCGTTGCCTAGTCGATGGGTGAGCCGAAGTCGTGGATGTGGTTGTCGTCATCGGGGGTGTTTGGGTGATGAGGTCATGTAGCCTGGCTCATGTTGCAGCAAGGTAGGGGCAGCAGTGATGGTGATCGAGGTGGCGTAGCCTGCTGACGTGCTGCCTGTGTGATGGCCGACAGTGCGAGTAGCGTGGTGATGATGGATGGAGCTTGCCTGTGAAGGACGCTGGTGTTGATACGCTGCTCCATGAGGCCGATGATGCACGCGAAGTTGATGTTGATGAAGTTGTGGGTTGCGCCTGTGTCGACGAGCATGTGGTCACTGGTGCCGAGGATGGCGCCAGCCTGGCACATGGTGTGCCGGCCACGTATGGTTGACCGCGAGGTGACAATAATCATGAGGAGGTTGTGGTCGATGGCGTCGGTGTTGGCGTCGATGATGAGCGAGAATTTGAGAATATTCTCGCGGTTGTAGTAGTGGATGGGTTGCTTGTTGTAGGTGATGTGGATGTTGATCTGTTGTTGCATGTCCAGCGGATCGCCTTGACTTGGCCGGCCAAAGTTGTCATTGATGCAGTGGCCAGCGTTTTCCATGTCCATTCCCGGGTTGATCCCTGTCATTAGGTCCATGTATCGTAGTTGTGCTTTATCTACTAAATGAAAAATTGTATACCCAATTTCCATGTCGTTGGCAGCATATTGGCCTCCGATGGGTTCGTAACTGTTGAGCCACGCTAGTGTATCTGCGGAGCCATCATGCGTCGAGGTTGGCAGCTAGGCCTTGATGGTTAGCCAAGGCTTTGGTGGTGTTGGTGCTACCGAAGGAAGATGACCCTATGGTGATGTAGGAGAGGGCGCCTGCTGCGCCGGCTGCTGTGGTAGGGTTTGGGGCGCCGCTTGTGGTGTTGCTGATGTAGATGTTGGTGCTGCGCCGATTTCTCCCGAGAGCAGTTTGGAATTTGCTACCGGTTGAGAAAGCTGTGAGGAGGGTGCTGCTGTTGAAGGGGACATTTGGAGAGCGAAGAACTCCTCAGACTTCTTTTTCCCAGTGTCGATGACCTTGTGGATGTCGCTGTTGCTCAGGGAGGCATCGTTGTCCATCAGCTTGGTGGTGAAGTTGTTGCTGAAAGGGCTGACGACGACGTTGTTTGCTGCCTGGTCACTGCGGAGTGCAGCGAGCAACAAGGGTTTGGCGGCGTCGGGCAGCGGTTCTTCGGGTTTGCCGGGGCAGATCATGATGTGCTTTGTCTCAGCTCGAAGGTTGTCGGCGGCGATCATAACTTGCTATGTCTCCACAGCAATATTGTCGACGGTGGCGTCTAGGTTCAATCTGGCTTGGATCATTGCTGTGGTGTTGGAGTTCTGCGGGGTGTTGGTCTCTAGCAGAATTGGATCTGTTGCAGATGGAGAGGTGTTGCGCTTGTCGAAGAACTCTTGGAACTTCCTTGTCCACCCGTTGATGAAGTCATTGGCGGCGTCCTCCTTGGGGTGTGCACTCTCGATGCGGGTCAAGGTGGCGTTGAGATTGGCAGGGTTTGCGTTGACCTTGTCATTGAGGTTCAGAATCAGATCCAGTTTAGCGTTGAGGTTCTGGAGCTCCTTCGTGATGGTGGCGGCCATGGATGCCCGAGGGATCGACTTGGTCTCCGGATACCAGTGTAACAGGCGTGGCGGTGGGGGTGGCCGGCGACGTGACTCCGGGTGGAGGCTAGGGTTGCGGCGTGGTGGAGGAGGTGACTAGGGTTTGGGCGCAGGGGCGACGGCGACGCTAGGGCAGAGGAGAGGCACAGAGGAAGAAGACTGAGGCTTAGAGGGAGAGGGAGAAGATAGAAGGCACTTGGCCTGTTCCTAACTTAAAATTGAACGGTTACATGGCTCCTTATATTTATAGTCTTGGAGGACTTAGTCTGCAAGCAATCGAAACGGAACCTAACCTAACCTACGACGGCGACGCTACAGTAGCCGCGCGATACAGTAGTCACGCTACAGTACCCCCGTGGGTACTATTCACATCAGGCCTGCTTTGGGCCCACTCCAGTCTCTCAGCCCATGTCTTGGGCCTAGGTGTTGGGCCTATCATTAGACGTGTGACACCCTCTTTATGTTCCTTTCAGAAATGATAATGACTTGAATTGACCGTTACAACGTCGTCATGTCAGAATTTATTTAGAACCGTGACATCGATTTTATTAGAGGTAATTTTCACAAGAAAAGTAATAAATACTAAGGGCTCCCTTTGGAACGCAAGAATTTCACAGAATCATGCAGGAATTATACAGGAATCAGTTCTTAAAACGCAGGAAGCAGGAAAAATTCCTGCATTCCGAAGGGGGCCTGATGAGCTGAACCCGACACTTAGAACAAAGCAAATAACACAACTCTTTAGTGAAGATATGTACGTTTACAACATACCTATCAACCCATTCATATAATAGTTGGTCCATATGACTCACTTTTTTTCTCGTGTGGCTATAAGTTTACAGGCGCTTCTCTTCTCTTTCCTTTCACCTTAGCATAAAGGCCAGATACAACCTTTTACCTCTTAAAGGTTCATTCAGGCTTTCGGTAAAAAAAAAAAAGGTTCATTAAGACTCTATTTTATGTAGAGTTTTGAAAGAGGAACAAAACACATAAAAGCAATATATTTATTTTAAAGATGATGACAGTTATCTACATTTGGGGAGCAGAAATTTTCCTATTTTCCACAAAAAAAAACTACTTATTATTGTCGAAATTTCTGTAAAATCCCTGCACTCCGAATGGGCCTCAAGTAAGAAAGGAGTTGGCAGGTGCTACAGAATTGAAAACATACATCTACTGAGGCTTCTTTGACAAAGACGACACTGAATTGAAAGCCGTCTATATACTTAAGCTCAAGCCTCCAGACATGACCTCTTCATCAACAGAAGAAAGGGGATCAAACCAATTCCCACCAAAGCAATACAGAAAAACACACAACTATTGTCGAACAATTAAATAAAAAATTTGTGGATCTCAGGTAGATTAGGCCAAAGAGTCAAGCATGATCGGTCCAAGTGCGCTTCTGCCCCAAGGCTGTTATGGGCTTAAGCTACCATCCATCATTCAGAATCCATGCTTCGTGGAATGTTTTTGTGTACACCAGGTCGAACCTGTGCTCGCATGTCCTAAATGGATCTTAATTGGAACTGCTCGTATCTGAGATATTTCATTTATCAAGTATTGTCCAATCACTAAAATCAGGAAAACATGTTATCATCTGGCTTCATTTGCATACGAGCTCTCAATTTTCAGTGCATCATGTTCAGATGACTCAACCCAGAAGGGCGACAAGGATACCACTTTCCCGATAATTATTAGAGTTGGAGAAACTAGATCAGCTGACTTGACTTCATCCAGTAGATCCTTTAACAAGGAGAACACCTACAGTGTAAGGAACATTCAGGATGGCAGAGTAAGGTTAAACACAATTTAGTTTTTGAGGGCCTAAGAGTCGTTACCGTTCGTTGTTGAGGTGTAGTCCCGCGCTCTACTGCAACAGCAGGGGTATCTGGTGGCAGGCCGTGCTTCATTAACTTTGGAGCAAGTGATGGAAGTGTTGACAAACCCATGTAAACAACCAAAGTAGTGTCTGGATCAGCTGCATTTCCAGCTACATGTAGTGGATCTGTCCCACCATTTCTGGAGTGGCCAGTTAAAAATCTGACACTGCAGCGAAGATTATATGTCAACAATTTATCCTAGTATAAGCATTTAAGAAATATTCTCTCTACACTACAGTGTCAGAGACAAACTAGTGCCTTTCTGTTCATTCAACAATGCAAGAGTTTTTTACTAAAAAATTGCTATTCCATTAACCATAGCACAGCAGAACAGCAGAAAATAATACCGAGAACTTTTACTACGCAATGAGACATGTATGGTGAAAAACGGGAACCATTTCAGAGTTACAGCAAGTAACTAGTACACTTAAAGCCTCAACCCTATAGCAAATGCTCAAAAGATCCAAATGTAGGCATGCTAATAGCTGCATTTGAGGGAGTATTGCAGATCCTAAACAAAAAACTGATAGGAAATGGTGAAGCTTGTTGAAAAGTCATTTAGAAGAAACATTTCCATATAAAGGGGAAATCTTTTTGCACAATAGTAGTTCAAAGTTAGGTTGAATAAAATTACAAAAGGCTAATCATACCTGGTAGCAACACCTCGATGGGTTAGCAGAATGCCTAGTTCTGCTGCAATTCCTGAAGCAGAAGTAATTCCTGCAGAGTTTTGGAATTTAGATCCAAAGTATTCCATAACTGCTACCAACCAACAATGCAAAGTATCCAAGCTAGTGCAACAGGATTATCATACCTGGGATAACTTCAACTTTGATTCCCTGTTGCTGTAAGAAATCCATCTCTTCTCCACCCCTTCCAAAAACCTGAAAGGAATACAAGCAAATTTATTGCCCACAGATAGAAGCGCAATTCCAGAGAGTTAAATGTGGAGTGAAACACTGTCTATGCTCAAAGTGATAAAAATTGCAATGTTGGTGCTACTTTTCTCTGCCTCTATTTTTTATTAGAAGTACAACTGCACCCCTATGGCTCTGGGATCTCTAAAATGATACATCCACATGGAATTTACATGAGATGGTATAACCAAATAACCAATAAGAATGGGAATCCTTTTGAGGAAAAATGAACGAAAAAATAGAAAAATTTTAGAATCAGTTGCTATTGCTACTATACAGATAAAACAAAGTACAGGGCATAATTAAGTGGCATTGTTTGTCTCGGTTAATGGAAGGCTACCACACTTAGAATTGAGAAGTATTTCTGCAATGATAGCTGAAAAGATTAAATAAGGACATGATCGATCATCTACACTGCCGTGCAAACACAACAGCTTACAAATGATGGATCTTTTTCCACCCTAGCAATATTGTTTCCTTCCAAAGGAAAACAGTAGCCTGAGGGTTTACTTTTATTCTTTTATGACCTGCTGCTTTGATGAATCAGATGTGACAGCCATGACATAGAGATCATAACAGTACTAATCAGTACAGACAATCAGTTCTATGAATCCACCACTTGAAAATGACTTAAGCCACACCAAGAATGGATCACCATTTGAAAAAGTTAGTCCTCAATGTTAATGACACTACCACTAGCAAAAGTTGTCAAACCAATTTTGTTGTTTGAGCTTTGGTTAACAAATGGAAGTGCCACAATAATCCTCAGCTGCTAAGTAGATTTGAAAGCAAGAGCAAATTACCAGAGGATCGCCACCTTTCAAGCGCACAACATTGGCACCAGCCTCCGCAAAGCTCAGCAGCAGCTCGTGAATCTCCTCCTGCATTGCATCAATCAGTCATCAAACATACAAATTACCAACAAGGGGAAGGAAAGGTACAAAGTCCTAAGCTGAGGTCGCCTCAATTCTCTGTTATTTTTTTTCCAGGCAGCCATATGGCTAGCTCTGTTTTTCTTCATGGAAGTTGTCTGACGCGTTCTCAAGAAAAAGTAGTTGAAATCATCATTGCGGAATGCCTGCCCGATTAGCATTTGCAATCGCGTGTAAACCTCAATTGATCCAAAATCGAAACGAAGGAACAGTGTTCCCACCTGGGTGCGGCTGTGGTATCCCGCCGTCTTGCCGACGTAGAGGAGCCTGGCGCCCTCCCCGACCAAGTCCAACACGTCGTTAGACACCAGCCTGTCGTAGAGCACCAGGTCCGCCGCCTCGATGGCCCGGACCGCCTTGAGCGTGAGCAGCTCGGGGTCCCCGGGCCCTGTACCCACCAGCGCCACCCTCCCGGGTCCGCCGCCGCCGTCTGCCCCCTCGGCGCCCCTCTCCCTGGACGCCCTCAGCGCGTCCAGGAGCCTCCGCAGCTCCGGCAGCTGCAGCGCGATCTCGTCGTCCCGGCGGCCCGCCGCCGCTGCAGCAGCGGCGACGGCGGCAACGGCAGCATCGGAGGACGGGGACGCGGAGTTGGAGGAGCCATCGGCGGCGGCGTAGGACCAGGCGTCGCGGCGGTAGCGCGAGGAGGAGGTGGCCTCGGTGAAGGGCGAGGCGCGGACGGCGGCGGCGCAGGCGCGGGGCCTCGCGCTCGCGGCGGCGAGGGAGGTCGAGGCGGGTGTTGCGGGCGCAGAAATGGAGGCCGGTCGAGGCTGGAAGCGGGGCGTGCGGACGGCGAGAGCCATGGCGATGCGGGGGCAGCGGGCGGATGGCTTCGCCGCCGCTGGTGGTGCGCTGCCCTTTTTATACGGGGGCAGCTGACACTGACACTTCTTTTTCTGTCCGCGAAGGGGTGGAGGGAAAGCGCAGGGACGAAAGAGCTGCTGGGCAGAGAGGCGCAGAGCAGGACGGCCCCTGGCGGCTTTGGCTAGTTGGCTGGCCTTGGCGAGTGTTGAAGGGCCAGGTTCAATGAACCACAGGGCCAGGCCGCCAGGGGGTCAGTGGACTGGTGGTGGTAGACGTGGGCAAGTTGGAGTGGGAGTGTGCCTCCGCCCTGCGGCTCTACGGCCGCGGGTGGCGCCGCGGCGGCGGCAGCCGGATTCTCACTGACGCCATCTCAGATGTCAGCCGGTTCTTTTTAGAGAGAGAGACGACCAATCATCGGATTCAGAACCAAGGCTACCGTGAGTCGGTGAGTTTTTTTTCTTCTTGTGTTTGGTACAGCTTGGCCTTAAGAAAGGTGGAGACAAACAACAGGAGCCATTGAACCATCGTTCCCCCACCATTTAGCCAGACTCAACTCTTGTCCCAGCATGTTCATCACTAATATCAGAAATAATTTGCTGAGTTACCTTTACGGAAAAGATGGTCAGCATTGCCTTGTTCATGTTAGGTCACTAGTGCAATTAGATTACACAAACTCTTTGCGCATCTTTTTAAGAGCTTGTGACTTGATGGTGACCGCCCTGCTCTGAAATTTTGCATACCAAGATTCAAGCGTGACCCTGGCCATAAGAGATTGGTGGACAAGGTCAGAATCATCTTGAATGAGGAGACCTGTGCGCCTACAACTTCCTCATGGTGAGCACTCCTTTGGCCTTCCTCCCATGAACGCAGGGGGATGGGGACATGGGTGGTCCGAATGACAGGGTATAGGTAACTCCTTTAATACCTTCCTTGTGAAAGTGATTATGTTTGTTTCTGTCGTCTGAATCTTCTGTTTTGTATTGACAGTGGTAGAATCGTTCCAAAACTAGGCGATTTGATATATTTCCTGAAGGAGGTGAAATTCCATGGTTGTATATCATTCTCATCCAGTAAATGCCGAGAGGTAGCTTCTGCATAGCAAATGCCACTGTCTGTCATCCATGGCCTGCAGTTTCTTATTGGATGCAAACAATTGGGATCCATCAACTAGAAGCAAATCTACAGCTAGTCACAAGAGGATGTTTAAGGATGATACCTTTGCTTTAGAGTTCTAAGTGTAGAAAAATCACTCAAAACTTGGATGCTAAAACAGCAAAACTCACTCAAAGCTTGTTATGAATGTTATCTGGACTTCATTTGCCAAAGAAAATGAGGCTCAAAATCAGACTACTGAAAGGAAAGATCAATTGTTCAATGTGCTAGAAAAATCTGATAAGTTTTACCATGATCAAACTGTGAAAGGCTGCTTTTGTAATTGGACAGCAAAGTTGAAACTTTTCTTTGTATTACCACTCTAGATTAGCATACAGATAAGATTTTATTCATCAGGTGGTCTTCAAAGTGCTATGGCCATATATATGGTGGATATAGAGCCTAGTGCCCTCTTTTATGTCGTATACAGGAGTATGCGAGATGTCAAACTAACGTCAATGATACAGATGTCTTCTGTAGCCATGGAGGAAGTCAAACTAACTTACACTCAATTGTAAAACTTTGGTGTAAATACATTGTACATGTTCCATGAAATTGGACGAAATTATCGTGCGACCTTCTTCCTCGCCCGTGTCACCCCCACCCTCATCGAACTCCTGCGCTCCTCTTCCTCACACACCCCTCCGCCGCCGCCCCTTCCCTCGCGCTTCCACTACCGGCGATCAATGGCTTCCGCCACCTCACCGCGCCAGCTACCTCCTGTCGTCGCCCCCTCCATCCCGCCCTCCCCTAATCACAGGGTAGCTGACGACTACTTCGTTGTGACGCTCCTGACGCTAGCCCCACCCACTGCCGTCTCCCACTACACCAACGGACGACGCCCTCGCCGGTTCACCCTGCTGCCATCTCGACCGCCGTGTGCCCGTGTCACGACCACCACTCCAAACCCCCTTCTACAGCTGCTGGTTAACACACTCTACGCAACTAGTCACATAATAGAGTTTGCGTATGGAATTCATGTATTCGTGTATGTGTTAGTTATAAGTTCAAATCGTTCTCTGTCTACTCTCATTTGCATCACCGCACGCTCGTACTGTCGTAGTACATGTAATCAACAGTGACCAAAAAAATTTCCCTCGTTCATAAACAAGGGTAGTTTAGTAAAAAAAATATATTATTCTCTATGATTCACAAAACAAGTATTAATCCCAGTCCCCCAAAAAATATCAATAAAGTATTTAAAAGAATACTTGTCATAAAGTTTTCTTGTCATTTATGAACCGATGTAAGAAAAAAGCACTCATACTTCCTCCATCCCAAAAAGAATGCCATCCCAAGTTTAAAACAAGTTTAACTAGATTTATAAAAATTAATATCAACATTAGTATCTCCAAATAGTTTTATTGTGAAATATGTTTCATTATACATCGAACGTTACTACTTACATATAAATATTAGTACTTGATCAAATTTGACACTGATAACTCCTCAATAGGTGAGAAGACTTTCAGGTTTCAAGGACAAAGGGAGGAGTTACAATGTCCACATGCTAAGTAAAGCCAAAGTCCAATGCAACAACGTCGCTTCTGTTTCGGGAATAAAAAACAGGGGCACCACATTGCATCAAAATTACTCAAAAATATAGCTAAACGCTGCAAAGTAGAATTTTTCATATAGAAATGTTTAAAGAATACAAGAAACTTCATCCATGCCCTTAAGAATATACTACAATAATTTACATATACCGGCGAGTAGGTTAATTAGTAGTCATACACCACTGAATGTTACATCGGTTTCCTGCACTGAAACTTTTATTAAAAAAAAGTTTTAAGAATACAAGAATTTATTTACAAAGCAGGTACATTAATTAGTAGGTGAACTCTATTGAAACGAACATTGGTATATTTATTTACACTGCAAACTTGTATAAAAATATTTGTGAATAATTACAAGAATTTTCTTTTACACCTGGATGCATTAGTTGGTAAGAAACGAACTACGGGACAGGAATTTTACAATTTAAACCTCAGCAACAGTACATATGAGGTGCCCTGGAGTCAGTCAAAAACATCCGATGCTGGCAGAAAATGAGCCAAGGCGCGGTCAGTTCGTTCAAACAGTAGTCAGCACCCAGGCACATCCACCATCTACAAGAATCCCAAAAAAAAAAAACACAGAGACAAAAGGTCGTCTACATTATGCCAAGCACAAACAGCAAACAATGTCACCAAGTTGCTAATTACTAGCAAATTGAATATACTGCACTGCAAGTTACTATTGTAACAGCAATAGTATCACGCTGCAACATTACATATCCTTTTACTATTGACACTAGTGACAAATGGCACCAGCACCAGTGATTCTACAATTCATTCAACGCTAAATAGGAGAGAACCCAAGATTCAAGAAAACAGAGGATCCTTAGAATATGTAGTTATGTACTACAAAAATGCTTGTATTTAGCTTAGTCTACTATACCCCAGCTTCAGGCAATTAATACCAGACCAGTGTATGGGTCAAAAACTGGTCAGAAACTGAGTGGAACTTTCAAGACATGTTTTCATTATTACCCACCATTCTGTATACAACAAATCACTGGTGACCACAAAATTACAAAACCATAGATAAACCCAGAGTTTGGCATTCCAATTGCTAAGTCACCATGGTAGCCAACCCCGTTCCAATCAAAGAAAATAAATAGGGGCAGTGCAATCATCTCGAATGATTTCTTGTCTTTGAGCAATGTAAAGTATGCCATGTAATTTTGAAGAGGGAATAAATCTGTAGCCAATTCATTTGCAACCAGCCAACCAAATTGTGCATGCAGCAAAAGGGAATACTAGTACCAAATTGTGCATGCAGCAAAAGGGAATAAATATGTGGGGCCTTTTATAGTGTAGACTGGTCATATCCAAACTAATAGCAGCTACAAGTCAAGGGTAGTAGAGCGGAAAGCACCAAGTTCTGAACGATACTATCATCTTGCTAAATAACCTTTCTACCTAGTTCTATAAAAAATCATAGTATGTCGAAGAGGTTACACATGTGAACGATAACCCTATGAGTAGTTTTGACAAAATCCATGAGCGGGTGGTTCTTGACCAACCAAAATGGCAACTTTGGGCTGTAACTGATTGTGACTTTTGATCCAGATGCAATGCAAATGGACCGGGGTGTTATTCCTGGAACTCTAAAAATAAAGGGTTGCTACATTACTTATTTAAGTATCGAAGTATGAAAGGGCAAGCTTCCAGCTGTTCAAGTTGCAGGGTAAATGAAGGCACGGCGCGAAAAAGCAACTGGCTAAAAAGAAATCCACTAAGCAAGATAGCTTCCATCTAGGTAGCAAATTACTAGGCATTTTTGACAACTTCACTAGGAGGGTGAAGGAAAGTCGTATGAAAGTGATCCTAATTGAAGCGAAAGAATGTATATAACAAGTCTAACACCAGCCAATTTTTTTTTTTTTTGGGGCGGGGTGTTTATCTTCTGTGGCCAGCGCTATCAGGCAAACTAAATAAGGCTGCAAAGTGATCAAACATGACATTGGGGCACGCTTGAACCAATTGCCGATCACATAAATTGAGTTCAACCAAGCTGCCGTAATATCATTCACCCCGAACAAACATATATACGCAATCCATTAGTTTTTACACATAAATATATCTTATGTTGTTTCCTACGAACAAAAAGCATAGCAGTTCATGATGTCCTCACAATTACACAAACTGGAAACTTTAGTGTCCAAGTAATTGACAAGCCACAGATTGGCTTCAGCACTCTAGCCATAATCCATATATGAAAAACTTCTGTCAAAAAGTTCGAAGTGCATTGTGATAAAAGCACAATACCTATCTTTCCTTACCAGCATTATCAAAGCATGTCATCCTTACCATCGTTAGGGAAACATGCAAGTATGACAGGAGCCCTCTGCTGGAAATTATCCTACACTTTCCAGTTTCTGCTTAGCAAACAAACAGCAAAGGCAGATGATTTAAAACAGACATCTAGAGAAAGGCCACCATCAGCAAAATATATCACATGCGAACAATCACATCAAACATAACTGAACAAGCCATTTGTCCAGCAGTAGTGAATTAGAAACTTAAGTATTTTACCCACAACATTTAGTGCGTGTAGGGTACAATGATGTCCTATTCTGAACATCAAACCTATGATAATAAAACCATCACTATCTCAAATAACTAACTAGAAGTGAATAATACAACTCCAGTATCGGTATCAACAAGCTCTGCATACATGATGCGCGTACCAGTATTCATATGAAAACCAAGATAGCTTTCTTTTTCTTCTATATTTGAGCACAGCCTATACTTTGGTTCTATATTCGAGCACAACTTATACATGTCCCAACTCAACCTCTCATACTCTGTTTCCTTCCAGGCTTCCAAGCCTCCCTTTAACACTAATGGATCCCTCACAGGCACAAAATAGGCAACCGCTTTAATGAGATTATTTTTGGTGATTTGGATGGCTTTGTTGTTGCCATGCAATGCCATGTCAACAACTCTAGCCCATGTGTTTAATCAGGAATGCAGTGCTTTTGTCCTCCCTTGTTTTGAATGGGAATATCACAGAATCAGCATTCAATAATTTTAAAATATATGATTAAGCAAATTGGACTTAGTGATGTAAAAAAACCATTATTTATACACCACGCCCTTAGATTTCTTGGATTTAAACTATGCAGAACTAGCATAATTTTCAGGCACTGAAAGTACCTTTAACATGTTTCCATTAGCCCCTTACCAAAAGATTCCAACAAAAATTTCCCATGTATGGATGTCTGATGACACAATTACAAGTCGCATTGTAAAAGTTTCAGTGTGGTCTATTATTAGGTCGCCATTAGACAGAGCATGAGCCTAGTTGAAAGAAACAGGATTCATAAATTATCGCATACAGAAGAAGGGTACTAGCATGTTAAGCAATCCAAGAACAACTTCAGCAAAAATACGTTAAGTAAACATAGCCATGTTAACTCTGCAGATCAACATGGCAACAAAAGTTTGGGACCATTACAAGTTCCACTTCAAATACGCTGAACCACATGAACAGGATGTCTGAAGAGATCACAATTCTCGATTGCCTTTGAAACGTCCATAAGCACCAGTAGCAACCTGGAAAAATATTAGGAAGTGACCAATTGAACCATGTAGGGGCAAAATGTCCTTACTTGTGGGGATCACAATTGAACAGACAGAACTCACCTGCAAAACTACATCAAGCTGAATCAGGTAACACTAGCGCCTATTCCCACGAAAATGGCCCTTCCCAGAAACTTTTTTGTTGTGAAATGGCTTGGGGCCTCCATAATTCCTGAGTACAGAGTATCTGAGTTTATAAACAGGGAAATGCTTCACTTTAGAAATTCAAAATCAAATTAGTTTATACCTCACAGTTTTTGCCTCTTTGCAACATCTTGCTTCATTTTCAGGACAATGTCCATTGCACATTGCTGATGTTCCCTTGTTTGTACATGCACATCCAGATTCTCTGCGCTCCCACAGTTAAACATGCATATTCGGCACCGACCAGAATTCCCATTTCTCAAGAATCCACCCTAAATGGAAGAACACTCAAACAGTTTAGTAGCTAAACAATACATAATCAGCAACAATAATAGCATATATAGGAAGTGCTAATGCATTGTGACAAAAAAGAATAAATTCATGTAAAAAGGTACTGATAACCCACCAAACCAAAGTGTGCTGCAGTTTTAGGAAATCCATGCTGAGAATAGTCAGCGACAAGATGAGGGTCACCTGGATGCATGTCACCTGCAAAGTGATGGCTAGAAGGTTCAGTTAAATGCAGTAGTCATGACCATGGGGTTCTCCACACCCAGCATGTAGGCTAGTGGAAGGAAAAGAATCACCAAGGTTGAAAGGAGCTGGACAGAAGTCTGGACCCTCAAAAGAATGTTGTAAATTCCCAGGAAGGTTGCCAGAGCCGAGCTGGTTTTTAGGGGGGCCACCAGGACCGCCACTTGTTCCTTGAGCAAATGGGCCTGAAAACATTAAAACTCAATGGAGGAACATCATTGGCAAATTCAAGGTTCAAAGAGTCATAGCTTTCATTCATATAACCAAAAGACCTGCTGCCATTGAAGTATTCTAATTTTTTCAGTTATTAATTTATGCATATCGCTTCAGAATCTGTACCTGGGTTTCTGAAATTAGGCATTCCAATAGCCCTGTGATGATCAAATTCTGCTCTGTGTGACAGGAAGTCAGGGTGACTGGCAGTTGCATTTTGCTTTCTTGGAAAATCCTCATGCAAACCTGCACTTCTATGGTTTGGAAATGGAGGCCTTCCGGGTACTGAATCAAGGAAACCATCAGGTCTACTTAAAGCTCTCTCAAAATGTCTAGGGTCCCTTTGCAAACCCTGACCATCCAGAGGGGCTGGCGCCGGAAAATGTTTCCGGTCGTCTTTGATATTATCATGTCTTCCAGGATATGCTGCACCCCCTGAAGTGTTGAACCTCTCACCACCAAAGTCATTGCTGTTCAACATTCCTGGATAAATGGAATAATGGTCAGCATACTTGCAACAACACAAAAAAGGAAGTATTTGCCAATGATCCAGAGTATTACCAAGAGAATGTGGCTGGCCCAAACGTTCAAGATCAAAAGGAGGCAACACTGCACCATGATGTCCAGGTAATGCGCCAACCACACGAGGTCGAATCATACCATCACCAGGTATGATACCCCCAGGCTGTGACATTTGCATCTGAATCTGGTTCTCTCCAAATGGCCTTGCTATCGTTCCAGGATGAAACAGACCATATGGTTGTTGCAACGGAGGACGGATATTTTCAGAAAAACCATGCTTATGACCAGGATTCATCATATGCTGAGGAAGCATTTTATCTGGCCCAGATGGATGTTGTGGTACCACACCTGGGGGCACAGAAGAGCTCAGTGCCCCTGCATTTTGCAGTGATGCCTGCTGAAATGATCGTCCTTTCTCATGATTAGTAGATGCATCTGAAGCCTTATGGTCTTTGCCTCCCTGCACAATACCCTGTGAATTACCTGCCAGGTCAGTATTCCCATCCCTCCTAATTGAACCACTTAAGCCATGTGATACCATTCCAGTTTGCACTGCATCTTTTCTAACACTAACAAAACCATTCTGTTCGCTGTTCATGTTTTCATCACCCGATTGCGACTTTGTAGGTCTCATGACAGCTGACTCAGCACCGCTACTTTTATTTTCACTGACAGCAGCATTAGTTTCTGACTTCCCTGATTTTGAAGTATTTTTTTCAAGATCTAAAGAACCCTGCCCAATAGGGTGCCCAGCAGCAGGCGACTCAGTTCTAAGCACTGCTGGCTGTTGATGCTGAAATTGCTGCGTTGGTGCAAGATGAGTCATAGATCTGCCAGCTGAAGTTTGAACGTGTTGTCCAGTATTGCCAGTAACATGCTGTTGTGTATAAGGCTGACCAGGTTGGGAATGCACCTGTTGTGATGAGGAAACTCCTTGCTGGTATGGTTGAACTGATTGTAAGGAAACAGATGAGTGTGCGGGCAATCCCTGTGGTGGTGCCTGGGAAGGGATGCTGGAATACATTGGTGGCCACTGAGCATGAAACCCAATATGTTTTTCTTGTTGTGTTGTATGTTGGATTCCTTGAGGCTGCAAAGCTGGCTGTTGGCCTGGCAATGGAGGACGCATCGGTGCAGGATGATGAGAAACATGTGCTTGTTGGTGGGACACATGTACAGGTTGCAAAAGAGCACCTTGTGGTGTTTGCTGCTGTGTATATGAAGCATTCTGGGGGTGCATATGTGTTTGTTGAGGATAGGCCTGAGGTTGTGGGTAAGCTTGCTGCTGGACATGTGGACGCTGAAGCTGAACTTGAGAGTTTAGCTGCATCTGAGGTTGAATATTTTGCTGTGGAGGTAAAGCCTGCGGATGTGGATGTTGTTGCTGTGCAACAATATGTTGCTGCTGCGGAGGTTGAGCCTGTACATGTGGCTGCACCTGACGAGCTGTTGCTTGAGTAGCAAATTGCTGGTTACCAACTTGAGTAGGAGCAGATGGATGTGCTGCAGGTTGTACTTGGAGTTGGAGACCAGATGGTTGGAGAGGAACTTGACTTGGTTGGAGCTGTGGAAGTTGGGCTGACTGAATTGGTTGATGAAGCTGCGACTGACCTGCAGGTGCTTGAACATGGGAAAGATGAGGGTGACTTTGGGGTTGGGGTTGAACCGGATGCTGCTGAAGCTGTGGTTGACTTGTCAATGGATGGACCTGGGGCTGACTTTGGGCTTGCATCATCAGCTGGGAGGACTGCATTTGAGGCTGAACATAAGAAGCAGGTTGTGCAGATCCTGGCACCACATTTTGGGATGGTACTTGCATTGGAGGTTGCATGTATTGCTGATACACCTGCTGGTATTGGTCATACTGTTGATACTGCTGCATGTAAGGGTTGGATCCAGGGTGCTGCTGCTGGTAGTATTGCGAGTATTGGAGCTGCTGCTGGTACCACTGCTCAGCTGTTGGAGTTTGGGAAGCAGAAATAGATGCAGCTGAAGAAGGCACTGCTGCTGTGGTTGCACCAGCTACCCCTCCTGTTGCTGTTACAGAATCTGTTACAGCTGTGGCTGTGGCTGTGGCTGTAGTTGAAGATGGCTTTGGTAGGGTTGTAGCTGCAGCTGCAGCAGATCCAGCTGAGGCAAGTGATGGATCTTGGGTGACTGGCTGAGTTGTTGCCGCCGCTAGCTGCTGACTACCATCAGCTTGTTGGGTTTGAGATTGTAAACCCTGCAAATAACAAAAAAAAAAAAGGTAAAAAGAAACCGTCACTTACAGCATAGTTCTAGACATCCATAAGAAGTTACTGAAGACATGATGGACATACATGGCAGAGTTGAGCATGTTCTTGCACTTGACGATGCACAATTTGTGTACCACAACGATTGCAAACAACAGGAGAGTTCCCATATGCACAAGTAGTACCATGTGTGATACAGGCAGATAGCTCTCCATGCCATTGGCAGCCACTCTTATTATACAGGCAATAGACCGCGACTTTGCCAATAGTCTCAGCAAGGGTTTTATTTGATTCCATAAGAGGCTGTAGATTGCAAATGTGATAGTAAGAGGAGCACCATTACTTCACATACAAGAACTCAATAAATATGCATACCTTCGAATCAGCTTCTGTTACAAGGTATCCATCATAAGGACAAGCTTGTGTGGTTGCCACTACATACGCCAAGCAGGACTTGCAGTAGAGATGTGTGCATTGAGTTTGTAGGGCCTCATTGGGATATACGAGTGTCCGGCAAACCGGGCAGAAATATTCACCAGGAAGGGATTGAATACTCAAGATACATTCATTATCAAACCCCATTGCTGAAACTTGTTAAACTCTGCCCAGTGCCCCAGTCAAATATCAAGCCTGCACGAATAAATGCTTAAGCTTACATGCTGCATATGTGCTATGTGTTGAAAAGGAAAAAACAGAAATCCAACAAAAAAAGTGCATGTCAACTATTCGGAAATTGGCAAAAACAGAAATACTTCATTATCAAAAACTTCTTGATAAGACAGCAAGTTAGCAACACGTGACAGTCACTCTACAATCACAGCATAAACACACAGAAAGAAAAAAGATTGAACTAAAAATGCACTGCATCTTGCAAACTATATTAATTTATTCAAACAGCTTGTACAATATAGTTCCAAATAAAAACTCAGCAAAAAATATTTCCTAGGTCCTAATCAAGTATTGCTTCCAATGTAAGAGAACTGGAGCAAAGAATATAAATAATGTCCTGCCGGTCACATTCCCCTATGAGACTGCTTCATTCACAACCACAGATGTGTTGTGAAAAAAAATTTGTGGCAAGAGGGTATTTTAGGAAAAAAATTGGGTGCAGGCTGTCTGCACTCAAGTTTCCGTGCAGGTCCACTCGGATGGAAGCCATGTGTCCCAGGAGATCCATCGCACGGTCAGCTCCTCCGACGGCTCATGCGTGGTGAACTCCTCAGGATACTAAAAATAGGCAAATGAAAACTCCACCAGGCCTGGCCGTGCGATGGGATCTCCTGGGACACGTGGCTTCCATCCGAGAGAGCCTGCACGGAGACTTGGGTGCAGGCAGCCTGCACCCAATTTTTTTCCGTATTTTGGCAGATGAACATTGACAGCTGCGACATGTGGACACTGCTTTATCAGTTATCAACATAGTGAGATAGTCTGCTTACATTTACAAATAATGAAACAAAAAAAATTGTTTGTGTTCTACCGATAGTCTGCTTACTGACAGAAATAAGTCTATGTGTGGCTGGTCTTTGTGGGACTGCAACACATGGTCCTTGTGTCCTTGTAACAGCATCCTTGACTGCTTTTAGGACAGCAGTTAGCATCTTAGGACAGGCATCTTAGGACAGCATCGGCATCTTAGGACAGCATCTTGACTAGCATCTAGGACAGCATCTTGGACTAGCATCTTAGCAGCATCTTAGCATATGCTTGGCTGGCTAGCAGCCCTATAAATATGTATCCCCAACCCCTCAGGTTGGCATGGCATTGTATGAGTTTGTGTGAGAAATAAACCAGAAAATTGCCCCAACTCCTAGTGTCATCCTCTCTCGATGAGAGTAAGGATTCTACTGCTACCAAGAGTGAGAATCCAGCGACTAACAAGTGGTATCGGAGCCGTACTATCCTGTAGCCTGAGCATCTCCTGCTCTTCTCCTTCCCCGGCCTCACAGCAGCCCCAGCCTGTAGCAGCAGCAGCTCCGGCTGCCCGTGCTCTCCACACAGCAGCCCCCTCGATAGCGCGCCATGTCCGCAGGACAGTCTCAGGGCTCGGTCGCCTCGAGCACGCGGCGTCGGCAGGAGGCCGACCTCGCCGCGGCAGAGAAGCGCGAACGAGCGGCAGCAGACGCCGCTGCAGCAGCGGCAAGAGCATCGAGGCTGGCAGCAGCGGAGCTGGCAGCAGCTAGAGCGGAGGTGGAAGCAGCGGCGGCGGCGGATGCAGCGCGTGCAGCAGCAGCGGAGGTCGAGGTTCTACGCGGCAACAACAGCAGCTCCATCGCTGCTGATGACAGCGCCGACGCGGACCTCGAGCTGCTGGAGAGGGAGGCATCGCGAGGGCGAGCAGCGCAGTGGGCAGCCGCGCACGCCCACGAGCGCGGCGGCAGCCCAGACAGGCGCAGACACGCCGGCGGCGCTCCTGAAGGAGGCGCGCACGGCGGTGGCGCTCCTGGAGGAGGCGCGCATGGCGGCGGCGGACGGGTCGACGGAGAGCGCGGCCTTCACAGGCAGCGCGGCTCTCTCCCCGGTTCGGTACCGTGGTCACCACGAGTACCAGGCTGTCGTCAGGGACGTCGGCCCCGGCGGCGGGTGGCCTACCCTCACCAAGACCAACTACGTTGAGTGGGCTGCGGTGATGAGGGTGAGGCTCCAGGTGCGGCATATGTGGGATGCAGTCCGGTAAGGCGACATCGACTACGACCAAGATCGACGGGCGCTGGATGCTCTCATTGCTGCAGTCTCGCCCGAGATGCAGTTTTCGCTTACCAGCAAGCGGACTGCCAAGGAGGCCTGGGACGCCATCGCTGCAGCACGCGTCGGCAGCGACCGCGCCCGCAAGTCCACACTGCAGGCACTTCGCAAGGAGTGGGAGAACCTGGCCTTCAAGCCAGGTGAGGACGTTGATGACTTTGCTCTCCGTCTCAACACTCTGTTGCAGAAGTTGGTGCAGTTCGGCGACGACACCTACGGCGAGGAGAGAGCTGTTGAGAAGCTCTTCCGCTGCGTCCCCGAGAAGTACAAGCAGATGGCTCGCTCAATCGAGTCTCTGCTGGACCTCTCCACGATGACGATCGAGGAGGCGTTGGGTCGCCTCAAGGTCGTTGACAGCGATGAGCCACAGCGCCTCTCGGGGCCCGTCACCATTGGCGGGAAGCTCCTCCTCACTCGGGAGCAGTGGGCTGCCGGCCAAGGTGACAGGAAGGGGGAGCCTTCTTCCACGACAGGCGGCCGCAAGCGTGGCAAGCGTGGCAAGTCGCGCAAAGACGCCCAGGCAGGGGCGCGAGGACGTGCCGAGGGTGATGATCGTGGAGGCGCCCAGGGCGGCGCCGCTGGCAAGCAAAAGCCGGCACGAGACGACCCTTGCTACAACTGCGGCAAGCTTGGTCATTGGGCCAAGGATTGTCGACAGCCACGACGCGGCCAGGCCCACGTCGCGCAGGCGGAGGAGGAGCAGCCGGCTCTGTTCATTGCTCATGCGAGCATCGAACTACCTCCAGCGGCACCGGCCGTAGCAGCTCTCCTCCACCTTGACGAGCCAAAAGCACACGCCCTCCTCGGCGACAGCTCCGGCAACGACAAGACCGACGGGTGGTGCCTTGACACCGGCGCCACCCACCACATGACCGGGCGGCGGGAGTTCTTCTCCGAGCTCGACTCAGGCGTTCGAGGCACCGTCAAGTTCGGTGACGCCTCCGCTGTGGAGATCAAGGGCGTCGGCTCTGTCGTCTTCGTCGCCAAGACTGGCGAGCACAGGTTGCTCACCGGTGTCTACTACATCCCCGCGTTGAGGAACTCCATCATCAGCTTGGGACAGCTGGATGAGAACGGATCGCGCGTGGAGATCGAGCACGGGGTGCTGCGCATCTGGGATCATCGACACCGGCTCCTGGTCAAGGTCAACAGGAGCAACCGCCTCTACGTCCTTCACGCGCAGGTGGCGCAACCTCTTTGTCTTGCAGCCCGCCGCGACGACGACGCTAGGAGGTGGCACGAGCGCTTTGGGCACCTCAACTTTGAGGCCCTGAGGCAGCTCGGCAGCAAGGAGATGGTGCGGGGCATGCCGCACGTCGACCATGTGGAGCAGTTCTGCGACACCTGCGTCCTCACCAAGCTGCGGCGGCTCCCTTTCCCTCGCCAGGCAAGCTTCTGCGCCAAGGAGAAGCTGGAGCTCGTACACGGTGACCTCTGTGGCCCCGTGACACCGGCTACACCTGGAGGCCGGCGCTACTTCCTCCTCGTCGACGACGTGTCCCGCTACATGTGGGCTGTCCTGCTCGACGCCAAGGCAGCCGCGGCGGACGCCATCAAGCGTCTTCAAGCTGCTGCGGAGGCAAAGTGCGGCCGCAAGCTTCGGGTCCTACGCATGGACAACGGCGGCGAGTTCACGGCGGCCGAGTTCGCGGCGTACTGCGCCGATGAGGGGATCCACCGCCACTTCTCCGCGCCGTACACTCCGCAGCAGAACGGCGTCGTCGAGCGCCGCAACCAGACGGTGGTGGCCACCGCCCGTGCCCTCCTCAAGCAGAGAGGGATGCCGGCGATCTACTGGGGTGAGGCGGTGATGACTGCCGTCCACTTGCTCAACCGCTCCCCCACCAAGGCCCTCGATGGCAAGACGTCATACGAGGCTTGGCACGGGCGCAAGCCCGCGGTGAGCCACCTTCGCGTCTTCGGCTGCCTGGCCTTCGTCAAGGAGCTCAACCACGTCGGCAAGCTCGACGACCGGAGCACGCCAGGGGTCTTCATCGGCTACGCGGAGGGCGCCAAGGCCTATCGCGTCCTCGACCCTGCGACACGGCGCGTGCGCATCACGCGTGACGTCGTGTTCGACGAGGGGCGAAGCTGGACGTGGGGCAAGATGGTGGATGACGGCTCGACTCCGACGACCAGCGATTTCGTCGTCGACTACGTCCACCTCAAGGAGGCGGGGGGAGCTAGCAGCTCGTCCTCACCGAGCTCGCCTACCCCACCACCTCGTTCGCCACCACCTCCGGCGAGTCCTTCACCACCGCCACCACCAGCTCCGGCAAGTCCACAGGCTCCGGCGATTCCACCACCAGCACCGCCGGCCACGCCTCGCTCTCCTACACCGGACCCTACCCCTTCAGGCTCGGCACCGGCAGCTTCGGCCCACGACGAGCAGCGCACAGTGGAGTTCGCCACTCCGCTGTCCAACGACGAGGATCGCATCGACGCCTACCACGGCGGCGAGCCTCTGCGCTACCGTACCGTGGACAACCTCCTCGGCGAGCAGCCGGTCCCTGGACTGGCGCAGCACGACTTTGAGGCGGAGCTGCACCTCGCACAGGACGATGGCGAGCCTCGTTCCTTCGCCGAGGCGGAGAGGGACGCGGCATGGCGTGCCGCGATGCAGATGGAGATGGACGCCGTCGAGCGGAACAAGACGTGGGAGCTGGCCGATCTTCCAGCCGACCACCACGCCATCTCTCTCAAGTGGGTCTTCAAGCTCAAGAAGGACGAGACCGGAGAGGTGATCAAGCACAAGGCGCGTCTGGTGGCGCGCGGCTTCGTCCAGCAAGAAGGAATCGACTTTGACGACGCCTTCGCGCCTGTTGCACGGATGGAGTCCGTGCGACTCCTCCTTGCGCTAGCTGCCCAGGAGGGCTGGCGCGTCCATCACATGGATGTCAAGTCGGCGTTCCTTAACGGCGACTTGAAGGAGGAGGTCTACGTGCATCAGCCGCCGGGATTTGCGATTCCCGGCAAGGAGGGCAAGGTGCTTCGCCTGCGCAAGGCCCTCTATGGCTTGCGGCAGGCACCGAGGGCATGGAATGCCAAATTGGATTCCACGCTAAAGGGGATGGGCTTCGAGCAAAGCCCGCACGAGGCGGCCATCTACCGGCGGGGCAGCGGAGGAAAGGCCCTGCTGGTGGGTGTCTACGTCGACGACTTGGTGATCACCGGCACCAAGGATGCGGAGGTGGCGGCATTCAAGGAAGAGATGAAGGCCACCTTCCAGATGAGTGATCTGGGGTCTCTCTCCTTCTACCTGGGAATCGAGGTGCACCAGGATGACTCCGGGATCACGCTTCGACAGACCGCCTACGCCAAGCGCATCGTTGAGCTAGCTGGGCTCACCGACTGCAACCCAGCCCTCACTCTGATGGAGGAGAGGCTGAAGCTGAGCCGCGACAGCACGACGGAGGAGGTGGACGCTACGCAGTACTGGCGTCTTGTGGGGAGCCTTCGCTACCTCGCCCACACACGGCCGGACTTGGCATTCTCCGTCGGCTACGTTAGTCGGTTCATGCAACGACCGACGACGGAGCACCAACAGGCTGTGAAGAGGATCATCCGCTATGTTGCGGGGACTCTCGACCACGGTCTCTACTACCCGAGGTGTCCTGGCGCGACACACTTCGTCGGGTACAGCGACAGTGACCACGCAGGCGACATCGACACCAGTAAGAGCACAAGCGGGGTCCTCTTCTTCCTCGGCAAGTGCCTCGTTAGCTGGCAGTCGGTCAAGCAGCAGGTGGTGGCCCTGTCCAGCTGCGAGGCCGAGTACATAGCGGCTTCCACCGCTTCGACTCAGGCGCTCTGGCTCGCTCAACTGCTTGGTGATCTCCTCGGCAGAGACACTGAAGCGGTGGAGCTCAGGGTGGACAGCAAGTCCGCCTTGGCCTTAGCAAAGAACCCCGTCTTCCATGAGCGCAGCAAGCACATCCGCATCAAGTACCACTTCATTCGGAGCTGCTTGGACGAGGGGAGCATCAAGGCCGGCTACATCAACACCCAGGACCAGCTGGCAGACCTTCTCACCAAGTCTCTTGGGCGAGTGAAGTTCCAGGAGCTTTGCGCCAGGATTGGGATGGTCCGAGTTCCCTAGACGGCGCCACACAAGACTTAGGGGGAGAATGACAGAAATAAGTCTATGTGTGGCTGGTCTTTGTGGGACTGCAACACATGGTCCTTGTGTCCTTGTAACAGCATCCTTGACTGCTTTTAGGACAGCAGTTAGCATCTTAGGACAGCATCTTAGGACAGGCATCTTAGGACAGCATCGCATCTTAGGACAGCATCTTGACTAGCATCTAGGACAGCATCTTAGACTAGCATCTTAGCAGCATCTTAGCATATGCTTGGCTGGCTAGCAGCCCTATAAATATGTATCCCCAACCCCTCAGGTTGGCATGGCATTGTATGAGTTTGTGTGAGAAATAAACCAGAAAATTGCCCCAACTCCTAGTGTCATCCTCTCTCGATGAGAGTAAGGATTCTACTGCTACCAAGAGTGAGAATCCAGCGACTAACACTTACATTTACAAATAATGAAACAAAAAAATTGTTTGTGTTCTACCGCAATAGGAGATCGGCACATAGAACGCGTTCATCTACCATTCAGAGAGAGAAAAACACTTGATATGCACAACACAAAAAAGTGATGGCAGCTAATAAATGCAGCAAAAGAACAACATCAGCAAACAGATATCAGTCAACCAATATTATGGAAGGCCAATAGCTGCTACTAGCCCACCTATCTAATGCCTTGCGGTTACCTGCCACATAACCTGTTTAGTTGCTATCAGGCACTAAGCACCACTCCACCCCTGCCTAGCACTTTAGAGTGGGGGCAGACCCAGTGCCAGAGGCTCCCACACGAGTGGGGTCTGGGGAAGAGAATAACCGAAGCAAAGTCTTACCCCCGCAGAAATTCTGCAGAGAGACGGCTTCGAACCCAGAACCTGGTGACTCGGCGAGCTAGCACTCACCAACTGCACCAGGCCTAGCACTTTAGAGTGAATAAAATAATATCTCCCCGAAACAAAGAATAAGCCCCTGCCAAGTTCAAGGTGTGCTTGTGAAATTTAGGCAAACAAAGCAAGCAGCCAAGCACAGTTGAGTCGATGTTGAGGATGAACCCCCGGCTGCTGCTGCTTGAGGACCTGGAGCTGGAGCTACTTGAGAACCACCTGCGGCCATTGCAGCTTGACTGCTTGAGTGCAGGCACAAGGAAGTGAGCTCTTTCCTTACGCCCATCCTCAAGCAATCAATCTGCAGCAGCAGCGGGTGGTCCTTCACACTCCAGGTCCAGGTGCCGGCTAAAGGACCAGGCAGAGGCAGAGGCCGATGGCGTGGCTGGGCAACTACTCGTCTGAATGGCCTAATCGGACAACTAATCCTGATTAGTCATCCATTAGTCAGGACAACAAGGTTTCTAGTCAAGGCAATCAGATCAAGGGTCTAATCAAGGTCCATGTTACGATAAGGACAACTAATTGCAATTGGTTTCTTTGATTTAATAACATTGAGCACATATATGCAAAAGAAATGCTTCAGTATGAAGAAATGAGGGTGCCTAATAGCTTAAAAGTGAATTTACACATGTGTTTATAGAAGGGTTCTCATGTATGCATATGACAACATTAAGGATTAAAATGACAAGCTAGGCAAACAAAAGACTGACCATTGCTTGCTGTTTCAGTGCTTTTGTGGACAAGTTCAGTGTTCCAGATCACAGAAATTAAAGGGTGGGCACAGAAAACAGGCTAATGCAAGTTCACTTGTAACAGGGAGCTCATGATATCCCTTCATTCATACAGGGAGTGTTCTAACATTTTTAGACTAATAACAGCAGTAGGCCAGAAGAACAAGAGGGCAAAGCAAGGATCATAACACACTTCAAATTAAGGCATCATCAATAGACTAATAACAGAAACAAGCCCACAATCCTGAATTTTCAGGGTACACATTACTGCAGCAAACTAAATTCGCGTACTACCCACTCAAGATTATTGTAACAGATTAGTTAATGAATTACAACTAGTAGCTAATACTCCCCCTCCGTCCCAACTTAGAAGGCGCAACTACCTTCGATACGGAGACCAAGAAATGCTTTAATTCCTGTTATTTTCTGATGACCTGACGCTTCGTGATCAAGGTTCAAAAAGGCGCTAGGCGGTATCTAGGCGGTGACCCACCGCCTAGAGCCTAGGCGTTTTAATTTTTATATACATACATATATATATTACCTTAAATTACCTTAAGTAAAAGAAGAAATAAGAGATCTGTGGACCTAAAGTTGGAAGAAAGGCCCATCAAAAAAGCCCAGCCCACCTTATCCACCCCTTCCACCTTATCCATCCAACCATCCTCCTCCCACCACACGAACTAGAGTCACTTTCTCCACCTCCCTTCCCTGCTTCTCCGATGCCGCCCGCTCCTCCCTCCTCCGACAAGCGCCTCCTCCCTCCTTCTCCGCTGAAGCGTGCCTCCTCCCTCCTTCTCCGACGTCGCCCGCTCCTCTTGGCTGCGCCTGCCATATCCGCGGCCGCGCGTCCACCATCTCTGCTGCCGTCTGTAGCGCCGGCATCTGCCGCCGGACAACGACACCCGCCCTCCCTCACAGCTGCGCCCGCAGCCCACCTTCCTCCCAGCCATGCCCCAGCCTCTGCTCGTCGCCTGCCGACTCCTGGCCACGCCAGCGGCCCACCCTCCTCCCGGCCACGCCTATCCTCCGCCTACCCCCATAGGCAAGGGGGCACCCCGAGCGCCTAGTAGAGGACAAGTGCGAGTTGGCGTAGTAATACTGGTGCGAGAAAAAAAGTAAATATGCATGCATGTGAATCCAGCCAATAAAGAGCAAAGGAGTCCACTAAGTGCAGTAAATGCATTAATGTTGCATGCAGTCAGACCGAGAGCTGAGAAGGGCGCGCCTTGTACTCTGGGACATTTGCAAAATACAGTTACGCCTTCTATCCTGAGACGGAGGGAGTAATTTGGTCAAGTGAAGGACAGCGCATGTCTGGATATTTTTAGCTCATATCATTAGTAAGCACTAGATAGCTGTCAAGTGTGACTTGGATTATTTCGTAATGGCTTAACAACCAGCAAAAGAATGATTCTTCTCTTGAAAGGGAAAGCGCTATGAACCTATTTTGACAAGCTCTGTCACTAGATGGAACCAGCAACAAAGGTGTACACCCTGTGGTTCTCGTAAGCAGTGGCAGAGCTTCTCCCAGGCCAATAGAGGCCATGGCCACCCCTGAACTTCTGTGAATTCCAGTAGTTAACAATAACAGAGTAGTACTGTTCTTTAATGATTGGCCCCTGCTGGGTTTAGGTCCAAGCTCCACCACTGCTTGTAATGATATACATCTATAAAATACATAGCAAAAGTATGCTTCTGTACAACTATTTTCTACACAATGCTACTCTTAATCATTTTCACACATCTAGAGGTGCCTAACAGGCGTCATCATGTAAGCAGGGCATCATCTATCCCATTCTAAAAAGCTTCAATAATGGATAGATAGGATAAGTACCTCCTAAGTATCATTCAGACTAAATCGAATTCTAAAGGCCACACATCTAAAAGATGGGATTTTAGACTAAATAGAATTCACATGACGCATAGATAGGATAAGTATCTCCTCTGTATCATTCAGATATTAAATAATTCAATGATGGATTTGCACACATGGGTTTTTCGAATTCTAAAGGTCACACACATCTAAAAGATGGAATTTTAGACTAAATAGAATTCACATGACGCATAGATAGGACAAGTATCTCCTCTGTATCATTCAGATATTCAATAATGGATTTGCACACATGGTTTTTTTTTTCCAAAAAGTTTGTGATGTGACCATGGAAATAACAGGATTTTGCGTGCTATATAGAAACTTCCCATCCAAGAATGCCTAATACAAATAGGAATGGCACCCCTGTTGCCCCATCTATCCCATTCTCGCGCACCAGCAACTCGGTCTACTGCTGTCAGTAATCAATCACAGATCAAATCCATAAAAATCAAACCCTAACACCGATGCAGCAAACAAATCCACAGATCAAGCAACGGATGTGAGCCTTGTACCCAAACCACAGTCGATACACAGAGGTAGAGATGGAGCGATCCTAACCTTGGCGAGGTGAGGTGGAACGATCCTAACCTTGACGAGGTAGAGGCCGAGGGCTACTGGTGCTGGTTGGCGTGAGGACGACGGGGGAGCCGAGGTTGGCGGCGTTGAGGATGACACCGGCGCCTCGTCCGGATCCGGTAGGAAGTTGGGGATGGCGGCGATGGAGGCGGCGGCGCCACTAAACCCTAGTCACCATGGTAGAGGCGAGCGCACGAGACGACAGGAGACGCTCGGACGCTCGGGGATGGGGCCGAGTTGGAAGGAGTCTGCACGGGGGTCGGAAGGAATGAGTTGCCTATCTAAGGCGTTTCTGTTCTTTTCTTTTTCTTTTTTTGTTTTGTTTTTCCTCAACCTGAGTTGCCCTGTACTTAGGGTGGGCGGTGGCGGGCGCGGCCCGGGGCGGCGGGGACGGGGAAGGAAGGACGCGTTGAGGAGGAAGAAGGCGTGTGGCGCGAGGTCTGGACGGGGTCGGAAGGAATGAGTTGTCTATTCCAAGGCGTTTCTGTTCTTTTTTTTTCTCCTCAACTTGAGTTGCCCTGTACTTAGGGTGGTCGGGGTCGTTGGGCGGTGGCGGGTTGCGGGCGGGGGGATGGGGAAGGAAGGGCACGCCGAGGAGGAAGAAGGTGTGTGGTGCGGGGAGGAAGAACGCAGAGCCGGAGAGCGCGCGACGGGTCGGCGCTTAACGTCGTCCTTTTAAATAGGGTGGGCTGAGACAGGCATGGTCATTGTGCTTGTCGCGAATATAGATGGTCAAACGACAAATGGGTGGCACGATTCTGACACTATTAGGCACGATACTATTGGATTTGTGCCATGTAGTGTCATCTGTGTCGTGCCGTGTAGTGCCATCTCAGCCCAAGCACAGCCCTATGGCCTATATTCGTGTTGCGCGATCACTACGGGCACGGCAGCTCGATGTGCTCGTGCTAGCCTAGCCACTACAGCTTTGCACGAGGAGCGATCTTGTTGTTGCCACCGTGCCGCTGCTGTCGTCATCGGGCCATCCTCGCACCCCCGCGTCGTCGGCTAAGAGGATGGTGCTATCACTGGGAGCGTCGGACGGTTGGGAGAGAGAGAGAGGGAGTCGAGGTCTTGGGAGCAGCGGGTGGCATCCGGGGGAGCGAGGGAGGGAAAGGCGGCCTGAGTAGGTCACCGCCTTCGAGGCAGAGAGCGACGATGACCTCCTAGGGGAGCGAGCGAGAGCAGCAGTCGGCCTCCTGGAGAGCAAGCGAGAAAAGAGAGGGCGGTGATTGGGGGCAGCGAACGGCTACGAGAAAATAAGTGGTTTTTACATTTAGGGTTTTCCGTCAAAAGCATCCAATGGTTGAGAAAGGATATGAGACATCCAATAGCTGATAAGGATTGGGTCAGCATAGTGCCAGCCTATTATCTGTATCGTGTCTGTGCTGGCACTGCGAGCTAGCATCACGGTCCACGCACGACCCGACATGTGCCCATGCCAGCACGTGCTGGCACTATAGCCGTCATGGCGGCCCGTGCTAGGGCGGGGTCGGGCCGGTGTGGGGCCATCGTGCCTAGCCCATTTGTCCAACTATATAGTCACGAACGTTGTGCACACCGTGAGGGGCGACAACTGAGACGATGTGCTAGTCGTGCACTCGGGCGGGGCCGCGTCTGCTTTTTTTTGGATTAAGGGGTTGCTTATGCCCCCGGCCTTATTAGAAGGCTTAATAGCGGGTGAGGCGCCGCGCGGGAGCCAGCGCTCGAACCGCGGGCGGGCAGCTTGAGCCCCTGCTCAACTGACCAACCGAGAGAAATGAGGAAGGAGATGATCGAGAAAGATGGGTATGACGATAATTGTGTGGTAGGTAAGGCCTAGTAAACTCACCGAGAGCTTTGTACTAGTTACCAGAGTGGTTAGGGTTGCCAGCCGACTCTTCTAGTTTCTCGAAGTTTCCAGGAGCTTTCGGCAGGCACACAGAAACACATCCGATGGTGCTCAAGAGCGAGGGCACCAATATAGTGATACACGTGTCATTAGGGCTAAACAAAGCAGGCTTAGTGCGTTGCGTGTGTGAGTGCGCAAGGCAAGGTTGCTATCATGCATGGTCATGTAGATAGATTTCTTGTGTCCGGTATCCAAGAAAGAATGCTAAGAGGGTTTGTCCTATAAATTTTACGGGGGTGTCATCTTATTGACCGAGTGAGCACCATTAATCTTTATTCCAATTATTTGCATTGTTTTGACCAGTCATCCACACTGGTACACCCTTGGCTTTTAGATGTAGGAACCTAGGTGCATCTGATCTGCATGTACAAAACATGCCTAGTTAGACATTGATCCCAGTCTCGGGTCATCAAAATCAAACGATTGACGATGTTGCAACTTTTTACATCTTTGAACCAAACCACCTGCAATGCATAGCCCGAATAGCGGTGACTGACAATAAGTTCGTGACGACCCATGTTCCCAGACGTGGTGCATGACATAGGGGGTGACAGGAATGATTGTTCTCTACTTCTCCTAGGTGGAAGGCAAGGGCACATGGCAGTGGCAGATATGGGCTTTAGCTATGGAGCCAACTATCCTCGCAACTTTTGCCAAAATATATTTATACTTCTTATAATTTTTGCGATTATATATGTTGATGATGTTCATTAATCTAAAATGAATAAGCTTTGGTCCTACAAGCATGAACATGGCATACGTGCACCTAGCATGCTGAAAGGTCCTAATATGGCTAAAGGGGTGTGAATAACCTATTTGAAAATTCTACAAAGCACTAGAACAATTGATTAGTATGACAAATGGCGTAATTCAATTTTGCTCTAACTCTACAAGGGCTGCAAGCCACCTATCCAACAAAGCTAGTTGCTATAATCACTAGGCACACGAATGACTATGTCACTACGAGCTCTCAAAGGTTATCTACACTAAAGAGCCCAATGTTCACGGTGGATAGCGTCAACATTTTATAGCGCAATAAACATGAGAAATGATCAATAAACATGGAAATAGAGGAGTCTAGGGTTTTATCTGACAAATTCCATGAGTTTTGGTGAATTATTATTTTCCAGGGATTATTTCAGAAAAGCCGACAAGAGGGACCTAATTATCAAACGGATTATCGGAATTCTATCGCGAAAGATACGCTAGAAGACTCTAGAAGACATGAGAAGGCAGTAGGCGAAAGCAGGACTCCAGAAGCTTCTAGAGGATGCCGGGCGGCACCAGGCCCCCAGGCCGATCGGCCCCTGGCTGTGCGCCCCACCTGTCATCTTCTACGAGCCTCCTCCACCGACCTTGAGGATCAATCTTAGCCCTACGTCAAGTCGGTTTGATCCAAGGGTTCACGTGCATCCCACCGGACTATATATACAGAGCCTGACCCCCTGGAGCCATCAAGTCATTTGAAGATCAAGCCATCCAGAGCCAGAAACCCTAGTTCCTCAGAGTTCCTCTAGTTTATAGCGATAGCCTAGTTAGGCTAGATCTAGAGGGAGTCAAGTTGGTCAACCTAGCTTGGATTCCCGACGTTATCAAGAGCGTGGAGATTGATACTATTCTTGTGCTCTGCTCTCTCATTGTATTATTCATCATTGTGTATTTATTACAGTGTTATGGCAACATTAATCTTCATCTTGTTTATGTTCTTGGTTGCAATGTTCATTGTTTACTTTGATTATATGTCAAGCATAGTTACTTTATTATTATTGAGTTCATGCATATGCTCATATAGCGTTTATCCTAAGGTACCTAGGGTAGATGATTTGCATTATGTAGGCATGGTGCTTAAATATATTGCATATCTGCGAGTGCTCCCTGATGTTCCGGGACGTGTGGTAGATCACGAAGATGACTATTATAGCTTCGTTGAGTCCTCTGTAGTCCATCCCCTGCGCATAGGTTATGTAGAGCGCGGTCGCGTCGGAGATGACGGTTGCGTCTTAAAAGCCTCTCTAGTTGATGCTCCTTATGTGTGGATAATGACATAGTAGTAATGTTAACAATGATTGTTAGATGTAGTTGCACTAATTAGAGTATTCATTGACTTGTGATTAAAGAACTACATTAGGAATAATCTCTCTAATATTCGGGTCTTATGACGTTATTGTAGTAGCTAGAGTGCTCAGAGTGAATCTATTATCTTATTATTATGATGACTGATCATTACTTATCATATATATCTTTATCATGTAACTTATCCCTGTTATGAGTAGAGTGTATGATATTGGTTTTATCTCTCATTCATCATATATATAGAAAGTTATCAATACTATAGATTTCCTATTTAGCTAGACCTTCCCAGTGGTATAAATATAAATCGACAACCTAGTAATACTCTAGGTAAAATGCTATAATGGTATAATTATCTGTCCGCTTGCAGAACCAGTTTTATTCATATATTCATTCTTATTATTTCTGCCTAGTCACATAAAATGATAGATTCCCTTATATAGTATCAATATACATTTCTAGCTATATAACTAGGGATGACAACTTAGTTCAATCTTAGGAGTGTAGGTATGTGATAGATGACTAGTGTGCTAAAGACATGTTAATCATTACCATGCATTTACTAGTGTTGTTAGTTTAGTAATAGCAGTAGTAAATGTCAACACTCAACTAGGTGAGAAGCTACACTAGCAAAGATAAGACAAGCTCTCAAAACTAACTACACTAAAGAGCTTGTTACAACTAGTTTGCGGGAATGTAAATAAGAAGAATGTGATCTTTATACCGCCGCATCGAGGAATGGACCAATCACAATAAGATAAAGACCAATCACCGGGAGAAATCTAATGAATCAATCACAATGGAGACATACGATTTTTCTCCCGAGGTTCACGTGCTTGCCGGCACGCTAGTTCCCGTTGTGCGAATCAACACTTGGTGGTTCGGTGGCTAAGAGGTGTTGCATGAACCTTGTCAACACGTTGGACACCGCAAGAACCTACCCTCAAGTGAGATAACTCAATAATACGAGTAATCCACTAGAGTTACCTTTCGGATCTCCGCCGGGGAAGGTACAAGACCCCCTCACAATCACCGGAGCCGACCACGAACAATTACCAACACATGCCGGACCTCCACCACTGTTCTATGCCGCCTAGGTGGCGGCAACCACCAAGAGTAACAATAAATCCACAGCCACAACGATCACCAAGTGCCATTAGGTGCAATCACTCAAGTAAATACACTAGAAATCACTTCCAGTCTCACTTTGATAATGAATCAAGAATGGAGATGAGTGGGAGGTGTTTGCTTATGCTCATAAGGATGTCAAATATATCAAAGTACCAAGAGAGTGAGCCTAGAGCCGGCCAAGGTCTATTTATAGACCCTCAACAAAAATCCAACCGTTACTCTCCTCGGGGCTGACCGGACTCACCCCTGAGTCCAGTCGGGTGCGTCCGGTCGCACTCGCCAGCCAATCGTAGCATACCACCTCACCCAGCGTTTGAATCCGACTGTTGGCGCCTTAGATCCACGCGCGAACAGACAATCGGACATGTTCCTTCATCTGACCGGACTCACCGCGACCCAGAATCCGATCAAGTCCAGAGAAGGTTCAAACTGACCGGACTGTTCTTCTCCGCGTGCTCACGAGCTGACGCCAGCGTACGTCAGCATGGACCTGACGCGCTGCCTGCGTGTCCGGTCATAGGCTGCCGCCAGCGTCCAGTCACCGAGCTGAGCCACTCCTTGTCTGCGCTGTCTGACTGGACACGGCGCTGGAGTCAGGTCCAGCGTCCGGTCAGGCACCAACGCCGTCTTTTCTTTTTTAAGTCCGCGACCGCTTCGTCATTGCTAACCATAAAGTGTAGAACTTATGTGCACGTGTGTTAGCATTTTTTCAAAGTATTTTACAAGGGTCACATGTTAGCACAATAGGTTCCTAAATGTAATGCATGAATCATGTCACCTAATGGCACTCGATAAACCGTTTAGCCAAAGATTTTCCCTCTTTATAATACGGCTATCGATTCTAAGTCACTCACACCCTCTATAGTGTCTTGAGTGTAAAATAAAAATGGTCCTATCACATATACCTTTGTCTTGAGCCCATTTTTATTTTTCTCTTTCTTCTTTTTCAAATGATGAGCACTTGATCATCATTAACACATGTCCATCTCCATCTCCATGGACCTCATCTTACTCAATCACTTGGATTGCACCAACCTAGCTCATGAAACACTCATGACAAAGGTTAGTGCTAGGTTTCATCAATTATCCAAAACCAAAATAGGGCTTTCAATCTCCCACTTTTTGGTAATTGATGACAACTTATTTACAAAGATATTTAATTAAATCCTTTTGGATTCATGTTACTTGTCCAAGCATATTACCATGTGTAAAGATTATGGACAAGTTTCATCAACCCAAATTGGTAGTATTAGCTCCCCCTATATATGTGCTAAGAGTTTGAATTTGAAAGCTTGCACAAATACATAGATTAGAAGTGTGGGAGAGTAATAGCTACCAAGTGATGCTAAGGTGTAAAGAATGGACCTTTGAAGCGTGATACCAATCGGAGTTGCCATTTGAACACCATCCTTAGCACCATGATTAGTTAGATAGCTCTTGCAAAACATGAATACTAGATATCTCGTGAGATCAACATTATAAGCAAGGTTCTAGTACCACTTGTAAAATATGCAAGACATATCTAACTATCATCCTATACATGCTAGTTTTCATTTCATCAATCATTTTCTATAATCTAGCATACACCACACAAGCATTGATAGGAAATTTAAGAACTTGTGCCATGCAAGTAAACATATGTAATGCACATTCACATGCAACATATATAGTTTATGAGCTTGCTTCCCCTACTTGTGTGCTTTAAATTTTATTTGATCCCCTTACAATATCATTTTCATTTGTTTGCTCTCCCTATCATACTATATTTGTGAATTACTTCTCCCCCTTTGGCATCAATGACCACAAAAGGTGAGCTCAAATTTTAGATAGGTTAGGGTGAAACCATATGAAGTGAGGATCATTTTTCTAAATTGGTTCAATCTAAATCACCTGCAAAAGATATTTAATTCGGTTTGATCCAAGGCAAGCTTCTTCACACCTCCAAGTCAGGGTTATCATGCACCATGTTGAGTTAAACACTTTAGCTCATTTTCTAGATTAAACACTAGGTTCACAAGCCCACAAACATGTCATATGCTATGTAACACCTCAGGTGTTAAGCATGCATTAAGCATTTCCAATCATGCGCATGAGCATCATCTTGCATTCGTTATCACATGTAATATAAGTGTAACATTGAAATGAAACATGTGAAACATAACATTGAAACATGAATGTTGCAATTGCTTGTTTACATATAACTATGTCATGGTTATGATTGTTATGCTATTAATACATGTTGGATTATTAGTACAAATCATTTAGAAATGTTTAGCATAAAATTTGGAGCAAGTTTGGTATTCAAAATTTCCTCAAATTTTGCTTTTAAAAATAATCTAGAAAAATGGAATTTTGATTTAAAATGAACTTTGAATCCCCATTTCAAAATCTGTTTGGAATTTCAAAATGTGCCCTACAACAATGTTGTAGAGAATTAAATTTTGAACAACTTTTGTTTTGGGGCCAAATTTTGAAAAATGCTTTTTTCCACTTCAAATTTGAAATTTGAGACTGTTAGTAAAAAAATTGGATTTGAAAATAGAAAAGAAAAACATTTTCTTTACTTACTGGGTTGCGCCCCTCCTTTCTCGGCCCGCGGCCGAAGCCGGCCCGGCCCGTCTACCCCTCCTGTACCCCCCTCGCCCGCGCGCGCCCGCGCCTCCCCGACCACGCGCAGGCCATGGCCGCCCCGTGGCGCCTGTACGCCGGCGACGGCCGACGGGTGGCGCCCCACAGGTCCCACCTCCTCCCCCTCTTGAGCCGTCCGCGCCCGCTCTCTCTTTTAGCTCCCCATTTTTCCTCCTCTCTCGCCTCTCCTTGTGGCAGCAGCGTCCCGACGTGCTCACCGGAGCCGTGCGGGCCGCCGCAGCTCCGCCACCGCCTAACGCCGCCACTACTCCACCTGCGTCCAATTCCTCGCGGCCCCTGCTCCGCGGTAACCCACTCCACCTCGTGCTCCCTCCAGCAGCCGACAACACCAAGGTGAGGGGGCTAATTTTGGCCGGCCTTTCTTCACCGCTGCTCGCCGGAGCTCGGCTCCGCGCGGGTGGGCTGCTCCACTCATTTTCCTTCTCCCTCTTCGCACGCACCAGCTTCGCCTAGCGATGCTGGAGCTCCAGCGCCCCTCCGGCCACCGTGTCGTGCACTGGAGCGGCGTGACCGCCATGCGGTAGCGCCGCCGTGCGCCATGCGCGCCAGCGTGCTTGCTCCGGTGAGCCACCCGACCAAGCCTTGGCACCAGTCGGTGCGGCTCGGTGCCCCGAGCACGCTCGTGCCGCCTGCGCCGCCGATGGGCTCGCCGCCGGCGAGAACCGGGCCGGCGGAGCCTCTCCCTGCCTCGGTGTCACTGGCCAGTGGAGTCGGGAGGCCCACTGTCAGCCACCGGGTGCGGTTCTGGGGCCACTGCGCTGGGTGCGCGTAGTGATTTCCGCGGCTGGTTTTTAAAAGAGATTTGAAAATAATTTCCCAAAAAAAATGAAAATACTTGTAAAATTCATATCTTAGTCAAATTAGCTCCAAAATTGTTGAAACAAATTTTGTTACGTTTCTTAGCACTAGATCTACAGTATAAAAATATTGTATGTCAAATTTGTGATACTTTTGTATAGGGTTTTATTTAATTCTTATAATTGTTGTTTTCTTAGAAAATACATAATAAATCATAGGAAGATCAGAAAAATATGGTTCTAGTTTTGTTATTCTTCTTATGCGATGCACTTTGTAGGAAAAATAGGTGTCATGCATGTTCTGTAGAAAATTTTTGGTGTGTAGTTCAAATGCCTTTATTGGTTGATTTTTGTTATTTTTGCTAGAGAGAGACATTTGTATAAAACATGCATATAATAATTTTTGTACGGTGATTGTTTGCTATGTAGAATATAGGAAAAATACTAAATTTATTGTTTGATACTTTTCATTATACAAAGTATTTTCATGCTCATATTTATGCCATTGCTTGTCATTTTTGTGTAGGCTGTTTTATATATCCAAATGTCATGAAAATTTTATGGTAGACTACTTAGAGTAGGACTATGCTACTGTAATTTTTTGTAGATTTTTATATGTACTAGAAATACATGTTGCTGTTGTAGCCCTAGATTAAATGGAAATAAAGTAATATTCTTTATGTAGATTTAGTTTAATAATGAAGCTTTGGTGTATCTTTGAAGCACCAAATCACTTGCTGGTGTTGCTTGACAAGTTAATGTGGTTGTATTGACAAAGTGTAGTAGAACTCATGTTAGGGTTATATGTTAGTTAGCAGAAAAGATGAGAATTATTAGCAGAAGAGAATGCAGTAGATGGCATGTATTCGTAATAATTGATCTTCAATGATATTGACTACCTTGTAGAAAGATTTTACCTTTATGCCATCCAATAAAGTATCAATGTGTTCATCTGCACATCATAACATCATGATCATCGCATGCCATCGCATCCGATGCACCGTTTGCATATTCGCTTATACACTTGCATCATACAAGATCGTAGGAGGAAGCGCTAGTAGTAGTGCAAGAGGAGTAGACCGGGTCCGATCCATAAGAAGCTCAGACCAGGAGGTGCCCGAGGTAGACGAGCAAGAAGAGGATCTACCTAAGTGTGTGGACCACCAACCCAGTTCCTTCGAACGAGGCAAGCCCCGAAGCATTCTAAGTCTCCTACTTTATAAAAGCAATTCTTTGTATATATGAGTTTATATATTGTTGTATTAAGTTATAGGAGTTGAGTGAAACCGTTGATGCATTTATTTCTATCCTTGCCTACTTTATTATATTCTTACCCTGTTAGGTTTAGGATCGAATACTGCTTAGCCCTGCTTAGACCGATACCGATCGGTGATTTCCGGTCACCTGCAATTATAGGTGGTTACTGGAATATTTTAGCTATGAAATGGATGAAATCCTGAAAATAACCATGTGTTGATAGATAATTGGAGACCGGACGAAAAAGTTGGAGGCAACCAGACAGGGTTCTGGGGTGCTATTAGTTTTTCGTCTGTGTTGGTTAAGGACCGATCGTTGCTCGTCCCTCTTGTCATGTTGAACGTATGCCTTACATTTAGCTGGCCGAATAAAGTACCTTTCGACCATGAAGCTAGTGGCATTATTCGGGCCGAGATCTACACGGGTGCATGTGTTGGTGCTACAGGGGGTATGACGGGGACGCGAAGAGTGAGCCCAAGGTGCGTCCTGACGGTCGGGCGGTCCCTAGGTACTGCGGCTCCAGTTTGTCCCGCGACATTTACCTAGATAGTGTCATTGGTGATCTGTAGCTCACTTTAGCGGGTGAGTATGGTTTGTGTGAGGAATAAATCACCAGCTAGTTAGGAATCGATTCGAATCGCCATCGCTCCTGGATAGTGAGTACTTGACTTGAGTTACAGCATCGTAGTAATGATGATGGAACACTGATGGTTATATGGATGATGTTGGAAATGCTAAATCCAAGCGGTAACTGGATGTTATTGGTTAATCAAGTGATTGCTATAGCATAGGTGCTTACCTAGATGGATAAGTTATAATAAACATGATGCAAATTACTTAAAATGGTTTAGTCATGATAGCTTAGACTTTTCGCAAATGAGTCAGCTAGTCCACTAAAAGAAAGCCTTGCATACTCCTTGGTGTCACTTTATTTTGGTTTAAGACGGATAAGTCTAGCTGAGTACTTTCTCGTACTTAGGGCGTTGTTCCCATTGTTGTTGTAGATGGTCAGATGTACTACGGCTATTGCATCAATTGCCTGTATCCGGCGATGGGCGACAACTAGGACTAAGGGCAATGGTCGCTCCATATGTCTTACCTAATGCTTTTGTGGAAACGTCCATCTCCTGACACTGTATTTGAACTAAGTGTGTGTCTGTGGTTTATGAAACTGTTTGCTTCCACTACTTTATTTTGAACTTGGATTGTAATAACTTTAGGTTCTAAACTCTGATGTATTCAACTGTCGTTGCGAACTTTATGTAATATGTGACTGTGGCTGCTAAACTTGTACGATCTTGGTTTGTATGTTGGTTGGTTTGAAATCCTTCGTGGTTTCACGGACTACCGGGTTATATGGGCTTAAGTTTGCTAAAATTATCTGCTTCGGCAGATAATTGGTCGGTTCTGTTACATGCTACCACTAGATCATATCAATCATAGAAGCAATAGTGGTACCATACAAGCATCAAATTCATTTCATTTTCATGAATGATCCTAAGACATGATAGGAATGACTAGATGCAATAAACAAGTCCTTAGCAATGGATGAATAACATGTCAATCAACTTTACCTTGCTTTGCTCAAAGGAGAGGCATGTCATATAATGGGGGTGTATCAACACATATTTGAGAAGTCAAGTACGCTCAATTCATTCCTTTGCTTGCAAAACCTCTTTTTATCAAATGGCTTGGTGAAGATATCGGCAAGTTGATCATCGGTGCCCACATTCTCAATTGAAATGTTCCCTTTTTATTGGTGACCTCTAATGAAATGATGGCGAACATCTATGTGCTTTGTTCTTGCATGTTGAACCGGATTGTTGGTGAGCTACACGGCACTCTCATTGTCACATAGCAATGGCACTTGTTTGAACTTGATTCTAAAATCTTTTAAGGTGACCTTCATCCAAAGAATTTGTGCACAACAACTATCGGCGGCTATATATTCGGCTTCGGCGGTTGAAAGTACAATACTATTTTGCTTCTTTGATGACCAAGAAATAAGTGATCTTCCCAATAGTTGACATGTGCCCGATGTGCTTCTTCTCTCAACCTTGCATCCCGCATAATGGAAGTCCGAATATCCAATCAACTCAAACTTTACTCCTTTGAGATACCACAATCCAACATTTTGTTTTTTTTAAATGAGTTTTACCTCTGATTTTATAGAAAGCAACATAAATCCGGTACATGCTGGGGTTACCAGCTACAAAAGTTTAGCAACAGAAACAAAGCCCTATTACACAGACTAAATTTCCATGATGTTTGACATAGAAAAGGTGCTTGGCTGGAAGTGCTTCATCCATTTCATGATATCCTCCTTAGCTTGATCAAAGAGCTTCCTGTCTTCCTCCTTCAGCAATAGCCTCCACTTCTGCATTAAGGATATAGCACAATAGATGACATCAGAAGGGGCTTTAGGAAATTTTTTCTCTATTGCCATCTTGTTTCTTGTCGTCCTGATAGCCCAAGTGAACCCTGCAAACATGAACATGATCATTCTACTAGGAAAGGGCCCCTTGCCCTGAATCCAGAAACTAAGTTCCTCCAAATACTTTGGAGCACGTAGGTTGAAGACCTCCTCAATCATACTCCAAACAAACTTAGCAATATGGCATTTAAAGAAAATGTGTTCCACTGATTCAGACTTCCCACAAACACAACAATCCCTACTACCTTTCCACCCCCTTTTGATAAGGCTTTGAGCAACCTGTAACTTGTTATTAAAAATCTGCCATAGGAAAACCTTGATTTTCAAGGGCAATTTAGCTTTCCAAATGTAACCAGCCATTTTACTAGCTACCCCACAATCTATTAGGAAACGATATAAAGACTTAGTTGAGAACCTTTTATTACTTTCCAGATCCCAGATGACTGAATCTAGATTAGAATTTAACTCAACAGCTTGCAGCTCACCCAACAGATCCAGCCATCTGTTATATTCATTTACAGATAAGGATCTCCTGAATTCTACCACCCATTGGCCATCATCTATGCAGTCTGCAACAGAACTATTAGGTTCTCTCACCATCTTAAATAGGTCATCATATGAAATGCAGAGAGGAACATTCTACAGCCAACAGTCATGCCAAAACTTGCAGTGATGCCCATCTCCAATTTTAAAGATAGCCCCCACTTAAAAAGGTGTTTGACTTTGTGTAACCCTTGCCAAAACTGAGAGCTACCTTTTACATTGGAATCAAAACAACTCTCCTCAGACATATATTTGGCCTTCACCAGTTTAAACCACAACTCATCTGGTTCCTAAAAGATCCTCCAGATCCACTTAACCAGCAGACAATCATTCATAGTTCTTGTATTTATGATACCTAGTCCCCCTTGGTCCTTAGGCCTAGTCACCATCTCCCATTTTGCCATATGGTACTTAAAGTTGCCATCAGCCCCCTGCCAAAGGAACTTTGCTCTAATACTATCCATTTGTTTATGGACACCATCCTGAAGATCATAAAACCCCATGCAGTAGATAGGGATGCTACTCAAACAAGAATTAGTCAGGATATGTTTACCCCCAGAAGTTAAATGTTTTCCTTTCCAAGGATCCAATCTCTTATAGATCTTCTGAACAATATGACTGAAGCCGGCTATAGTAATATGAGAATCACTTACAGGAAACCCCAAGTACTTCATAGGTAACTCTCCCAGAGCACAATTCAACTTGTTGGCCAAGAGTTCTTTCTCCCCTTGAGAAACTCCAAAAACAAAGACTTCACTTTTGTGGAAATTAATTTTCAGCCCTGATAACCATTCAAAGCAGTATAAGACCAATTTCAAATTAGCTATAGATTGCTCTGACCCATCGACCATTAGAACAGTATCATCCGCATACTGTATGTGAGAGATCCCCCCAGGGATAAGATAATCCAAAATCCTCTTAATATGATTCTTTTGGACAGCCTTTTCCATCATCACCCCTAGAGCATCAGCTACAATGTTAAAGAGAAGAGGCGATAGAGGATCCCCCTAATTTAGCCCTCTGTAGGTTCTAAAATATGAGCTTCTCTCTCCATTCACATTCACACATACTCTACCCCCTTTAACAGTGTCCATGACCCACTTGATCCACTGAGAAGGGAACCCTCTCCCTACCATTATCTCTTCTAGAAAGTCCCATCTCACCCTATCATATGCCTTCTCAAAATCGATCTTCAAGATCAAACCCCTCCTTTTAGATTTCCTCATCTCATGTAAGACCTCATGTAGCACCATGGCACCTTCCAAGATATTTCTTCCTTTAACAAAACCAGTTTGGTTCTTCCCAATACGTTTTTGAGCAATAGGAACTAATCTGTTAGTAAGAACTTTGGTAAACCATTTATATCCCACATTGAGAAGACAAATAGGCCTAAACTACCTTACAGTATTAGCCTCCTTCATTTTTGGAACCAAGGTGATCACCCCATAATTGATTCTTTTAATATCCAACAAACCAGCCCAAAAATCCTGAAACATAGCAATCACACCCCCTTGATTAACTCCCAAAAATTCTTATAGAAGTTGGCCCCAAAACCATCTGGATCAGGAGCAGAGCACTCCTTCATCTCCATCAAAATAGATTTAATTTCTTCTAATTCAAAAGTTTTAATCAAGTAGCCTTGTCTTCATCCAAGGTAAAACTAGATGGCCAAAAATTGTCCCCTAGCCTTAAAGAACAAGCATCATTGTGACCAAACAACTTTTTATAGAATTCTACCACATGAGCTGTTATGTCCTTTTGTCCTCTGATTTCACCATTGTCAGTCTCCAAATATGCAATATTATTCTTCCTCCTCCTACCATTCGCAAATTGATGAAAAAACTTAGTGTTAGCATCACCTTTCAGGATCCAATTATCTCTAGCCCTATGTTTCCAGTACATCTCTTCCAAATTATCCATATCCTCTAGTTGCTTCTCCAAATCAATCCTCTCTTCCCATTCTATGATGTCTAAAAGTCTGCTTTCAGCAAAAGTGTCAATTTCCTGAATCCTCTTAGTAATATTAATTTTATTCATCCTTTGTGAGCCCACCAGATTCAAATTCCACCCTTTTAAGAACTTTCTAAGAGCTTGTAGGCACCCATACCACTTATCCAAAGAGTAGGTCTGATCACTGAACTTAGCCCTGATCTCACTCCATTTATCCGAAACTAATTTGTAGAAACCATCACTGTGTAACCACTGCTCTTGGAAAAAGAAGTATTTTGGCCTAGGGTTCCCCTGTTCCCCCGAGTCCAAAATTGAAGGGCAATGGTCTGAGCCCACCCTAGATTTTGACCAAGCAAAGCATTTAGGAAATCTGTCCTCCCAGTCATCTGTCGCTAGAATTCTATCTAATTTAACCATAATCGGATGCTTCTGTTTATTTGACCAAGTAAACTTGGCACCCGAAATGAAAAGCTCCCTAAGATGAAATTTCCCAATGAAGTCATTGAATGAAGTCATCAATTTCTGATCTCCTTGACCAATGTTCCTCTCCTTATCACACCTGATCAGATTAAAGTTGCCTCCCAACAAGATAGGTAAATTTTCTTTCCCATAGAAATCAGACAACTCTTGTAAAAAGCCCCTAGAATTTTCATGCTGAGCAGGACCATAAACATTAACCACCCAGAATCTAAAATTTGTGTTCCTATTTCTAATCTAAGTAGCCAAAAAATAAGTAGCCGACTCCACCTACTCTATTTCAATATCATCATTCCTGATACCCAAGATCATTCCCCCTGAGTGACCTCGAACTGGAGGCCATCTCCAACTAAAGTCCTTGTTGCCAGCCATCTCTTTCAATTCCCAATCATCAAAATCTTGTTTGATAGTTCCCTGTAAAGCAACAATGTCTAACTCCTCCAATAAAATGTGCTCCTTAACCAATTTCCTTCTATTAGACTTTCCCAAGCCCCTGACATTCCAAAATAAAGTCCTCATTGGAAACCTTGTATAGAAGAGGTCCCTTCTATAGCTTCCACAACTCTGCCCTCACTCTCACCCATGTGAGAGGGCTAAGGCAAATCCCTTTGGTTATTCGTGATGACCTCTATGGTCAGGTCACTTAGCTATTCCTCATTCTGGGGAGCATCTTTGCTTCTCTGTTTCTCCTGGAAACTTTTGTAATTGGCCTCGGCAATAGCAGCTCTAGCTACCTCCTCTGCTCTAAAAGCATTTAATTGTTCATCTATATCCTCTACTTCTATGTCTAGGTCACAAAAAACTTTTTGTAAAGCATCACTAGAAGTGTTATTCAGGATAGTATATGCATTTTGAGATGATGTACCTAAGCAGTCGTTTAAAGCTTTCACCCTATTTGCAACTTTAGTGGCAATGGGAATCTCATCCCTAGGCACTCGGCTGCTTGTTCTTGTAGCCACCACCACCTGTTTCTTGTTAGTCTTCCTCCTCTTCTTAGATTTAGAAAGCTACCACCCTGCAGTTTCCCCCTCCAAGTCAGAGTCCTTACTGAAAACTGATTGAGAGTCCATGATATCTTTAGCATCAGGTATAACAGTGTTATATTCATTACCGTTACTGAAGACTGACATCCCCACATTAGCCCCCTTGCTGGAATCTGGGATCAGAGACTCTTCTTGGGTCAAAACCTCTGTCAGGTCTGACACCATAGCTTCGGCAGGAAGGGTAAGCTTGGACCATTTGTTCTTGTCCATGAAATAGGACCCATCTCTTCTGTGGACCACGATCTGCTGATCATCCCTAGGTACTAAGTTGATTTCCTTTTCAGTTACATTGTCAGATGATTCCATCACATCACCACCTGTCATCATTAGATTTTGATTACTAGCAACCATCTGCTCTTTAGGACAATCAGATAGATCTGAAACTTTTGCACCCTGAACTAAACCAATTTCTGGGTGGAAAGCTGCAATTGGGGTAACAAATACTCCTTTGTTCCTTTTGCTGCCCAATTCTCCACCTTCCACCGTTTCCATTTGTTCCTCGATAGACCCATCTTGACTAGAGTCCATCTCCTTATCTATCTTTCCAATCCGATCAAATTTGGACAAAGGTTTCTTAGAATTATCCCCTCTGAAAGGCTTGTCCTTGTCTTTATCAAATGACCCATTAGGTTTCCTTGGTCCAGGGGGTCCTCCTTTCCCCCCTTTAGATCCTCCATATTTACCTTCCACTTCAAAACCAAGCAACACCCCAGTCCCATTGAAAAAGAATTCCAAGTCCCCTTTAATGGCCACCGGATTCCTGCATCTCTCTTGAAATCTAACTGGTCCAGCTCTAATAAGACTGACCTCATCCACCACCAATGGTTCTACAACCAAAGAACCAATTTCTTTCACAATATCCACCTCCCTAGCAGGCCCTAAACATTAGAAATCCTGATCCACATTGTTTGCAGTACTGACGATGTTTCAGGATCAACATTAGAACGCTCTAAGGTACCTTTCAAGCCAAACAGTGGCATCTCAAAGCATTTCAGCTTAGCAAAAGTCTCCAAGGAACTCTTGTCAGGAAAGACAACTAGAAATTCCTGTTTATCCATTCTCTTAACTTTGTAATCCCATTTACTCTGAACTAGGTTCTTAAGTTCCTGATCAAGTTTCTCCTCGGTGGCTTCTCCTTCTAGAATAGTAAGCAAGCCTGTAGCCTGATAAGTTTTAACCTCCACCTCCGGAATGTCAATGGAGTAAAAACCCTACCCTAGAATACCAAACCCTTACATCTTTAGTTTTTTGTTGCCCACACTCTTGCAATCGACACCCATGTGACCTGACTGCTTGCACTTGTAACAAATAGGATCATTCTCACACTCAAATTGTTGATGTCCCAACTGTAAGAAGCGGTGGCATTTGATATTAGCAGGGTTTTTAGGACGCATACCTTCCTTCTGAATTCCCCCTTTTGATCATCCTTCCATGCCTCCTGGCCCTGTTGCCACCCTTGACGATTCCAGCCACTCTGTTGGCCCTGATTCCACCCCCTTGCTGTCCTTTGGGTCGGGGAATGTCCAATCTCCCTTGATTGGAACCCCTTCCACCATACTGATTCTGCTCACGCTCCCCCTGGTTAAATCCTCTGCCCCCAAAATGATCTTGATCCTGAACTCCCTGGACTCCATGAGCACTAGGACCTTTAGTCCTTCTCCCTTTGTAGCCCCCTCTTTCATCTTCACCTTGAAATCTAGGGCCACGCTGGAGTTGCATCCTCAAATCCTGTTCTTGTCGCAGATCTCCACCCAAGAGGTCATCCTCATCCATCCAGTCCTCATACCTCCAATCTTCCTGTCTCCGCTTCCTCGGGAATCGCTGGTTCTCTCGATTCGCCATGCCTCTCTCGTGGACTGCTTGAGCGAAGGATTTAGTTAGAGGAGGTAGCTTTGGATGAACCTTGATTTTCCTGGCTGCATACCCAAATCTGCGAATTTCTTCCAACCAGGCTAGGTAATATTCATCTAAAGAGACACAACCCTTCGGAATCCATATCCAGCCCGTCCCAAGATTTTGAGCCCATGGGGTCCAAGAATGGTCAAACCGTTCATCCACCCACCCTTTTCTAGACTCGTCACCTACCTCCCGCACTCCTGAAACCAAAGCCTCCCTTGGCTTCTCAGAAATGGCACTCCCCCAATGAACATTCTCCATTCTGACAAGTGCTTCTTCCAAACGAAAGTAGGCGTCATCTAGGGCATCCATTTGTTCCGCATTAGAGGACGAACAAAACAAATTTCGTTTGATATCATCCGCCAATTGGATCCACTGCAAGCGCTTCCCCCTTCCGTGGTCGGACGATATCTGGCAGAATCCTTCCTTGGGGCCAACGCACCTGGGGCCAGGGTAAGACGCCTATTGAGACCCTTCTCAGGACGTCTCCCCCCTACAACGTAGGCCACAACTCCCCCATATCATACCCCACAGCTGTAGAAGGCCCCCCCCCAGAATTCCCCATGCAAACAACACCCCCATGGACGTCGAGGTCATCCCCAGCCGAGCCCCTCACCTTCGCTCCCTCTACAACGGGCTCGCGGGGCCCCTTCCCCCCGAACCAGGTAGGATGAGATGGAGGAGCACTTACCGCACGCGGAGATGCACCCCGACCCATACCCTATGATGTCGGCCCTAGAAGGTTCTCGGCTCACCACCTGTCGCGCTTCGCCAGGAGAGATGGGAGAGGATTCCCCTCCCTCGCCCCTCTTCCTGCCCTACTGGAGTTCGCCGACGAGGTCTCCGGGGAGGCAGGGTTGCAGGGGAGGACGGGGGGAGTCACCGATCGCCTCTCTATTTCGTCCCTTTTTGTTTCGTCCCTCATGATGTCCCTTCACAATGAAGCCTCCTAATCCAACATTTTGTGTATGCTTCAAGTACCTCAATATTCTCTTTGTAGCCTTTAAATGACTTTCTATTGGCGAGGCTTGAAATCTAGCACACATACATACACTAAACATCACATACGGCCTTGATGCGGTCACATAGAGTAGGCTTCCAATCATAGACCGATATATTTTTTGATCCACCATATTACCACTTACATCACTATCCAAGCTTCCATTTGTCCCCATTGGTGTACTAATTCCCTTTGCATCCTCCATGCCAAACTTCTTGAGCATGTCTTTGATATACTTGCCTTTACTCATAAATGTACCATTCTTCAATTGCTTGATTTGAAGACCAAGAAAGTAACTAAGCTCTTCCATCATAGACATCTCAAACTCATTTGCCATCATCTTTCCAAACTCCTCACAAAAATCCTGATTGGTTGATCCAAATATGATATCATCAACATAGATTTATAACACAAATAAGTCTTTTCTAATCTTCTTGGTGAAGAGAGTGGTGTCAACCTTGCCCATGATGAACCTTTAGAGAGTAGAAAACTCCTCAACCTCTCATATCATCCTCTTGGTGTTGCTTCAAGCAATACAAAGCATTTCTCAACTTATAAACATGGTTGGGCTTCTTCTTATCTTCAAAACTGGGAGGTTGCTCAACATACACAAGCTCATTAATGTACCCATTGAGAAATACACTTTTTACATCCATTTGATATAACTTGATGTTGCGGGCACAAGCGTAAGCTATCAAGATCCTAATTGCTTCCAATCTTGCAACCGGGGCATATGTTTCTCCAAAGTCAAGACCTTCAACTTGAGTGTAACCCTAAGCCACTAATCTTGCTTTATTTCTTACAACAATCCCATCTTGATCTTGCTTATTGTGAAAGACCCATTTGGTTTCAATCACATTATGTCCCTTAGACCTCTCAACCAATTCTCATACTTGATTTCTCTTGAAGTTGTTTAGCTCTTCATGCATAGCATTGACCCAATCAACATCCTTCAATGCTTCATCAATCTTCTTAGGTTCAATGGATAACACAAATGAGAAGTGTTCACAAAATGATGTCAATCTTGATCTTGTTTGTACACCTCTTGATATATCACCAATTATAGAATCCAATGGATGATCTCTTGCAACATTGGTTGATTGAAGCATTTGAACTTGATTGCTTGTACTTGATTGGTTATTTGGTTGAGATGATGTACTAGCCACTTGTTGATCTTGTACTTGAGATGATGAACTAGCTTGATTTTGATCATAAGAACCACTAGCTTATACATTTGAGTTAGAGAGCACTAGATCTTTGTCATCTTCAACTTCAATCACTTATCTAGGCCTTATATCACCAACATCCATCTTCTTCATTGTATTGGCCAATTGAGTGCCTCTCACATCATCTAGATTTTCTTCTTCCTCTTGGAAACCATTGATTTCATCAAATTCCACATTATAAACTTTCTCAAGAGTACCACTAGCCAAATTCTAAACTCTATAAGCCTTGCTAGTAGTTGAGTAACCAAGCAAGAAACCTTCATTATATTTTTTTCAAACTTGCTCAATCTTGTGCCTCTCTTCAATATGTAGCATTTGCAACCAAACACCCTAAAAAATGCAATATTAGGTTTCCTTCCATTCAAGAGCTCATATGATGTCTTTTCCATCATCGGGTGACAATAGAGGCAGTTGCTATAGTAGCAAGCCGTGTTGATTGCTTCGGCCCAAAATGAATGACTCACATTATACCCACTTAACATTGATCTTGCCATATCAATCAAAGTTCTATTCTTCCTCTCAACTAGGCCATTTGATTGATGTGTACTTGGCCGAGAATTGATGCCTAATGACAAATTCATCACATAGCTCATCGATTCTTGTATTCTTGAACTCATTACCATTGTCACTTCTTACATTCTTGATTGTGGTTTCAAACTCATTGTAAACTCTCTTGATGAATGACTTGAATGTGGCAAACATATCATTCTTGTCAACAAGAAAGACTACCCATGTGTATCTAGTGAAATCATCCACAATCACAAATCCATACTTATTGCCACCAATGCTTATATATGTAGTTGGCCCGAACAAGTCATACAATAACTCAAATGCCTTAGATATTACACAATTGAGCTACCGACAATAGGTTGAAGTTCAAGCTCTCTACTAGTAGTACATTGGAAATGCTCAAGTCATTGGATATTGCAATCTTACCAAGACCTTTGACCTTACCTTTTCCATTGTCACCAAATGTGATACTATCAATCTCATTGCTATCATTTGCATTGATTGAATTGAACATTCTTAAATCAATGGTCATGTGTTATGTGCATCCACTATCAAGCACCCAATGTCTTCCTCAGGCTTTATAATTTACCTACAAAAGAAGATCAATTCATTTTAGGTACTCAAACTTGCTTGGGTCCTTGAAAGTTAGTCACTAAGTTTTTTGTACCCAAATAGCCTTCTTCTTTGGGCCCAATAAGGATATACCAACAAACTTAGCCTTCACACCATTAGTACCTTTGGTAAGCAAATAACAAGAATCAAATTTAATTGAGGATACATTGGCATATGATTTCTTATTCTTGCAATCATGCTCTGTGTGACCAATTTGCTTGCAACTAGTGCAATACCGGCCATTGTTCTTCACAAAACTCGTCTTGTGAGGAGCAAAGGCGGCCTTGCCTTTCTTAGGGTATAGCCTAATCTCTCTTTATTGAGAGATGGCCTTTGGCTACCCAAGCACATAAGCAAGCGGTCCTCACCACCATAGGCTTTGTCTAAGGCGCGAATGAGCTCATTGACCTCCTTCTTGAGAGTCTCATTCTAAACTTTTAGTGAGGCATCACAAGTGAAACCTTCACCACTAGATGAGGTAGTAATGGAAGTGCTATAAGAAGGGTTAGTGAGAGCAACAATAATAGGTTTATAAAAAGATTCATCAATAATATCACATGTTAGTCCCACATCATAAGACACAATCACTTGCTACTTCTTTGCTTCCTCCTTCTTGACTTGCTCTAGAAGAGAAGAGTGAGCTTTTTCAAGCTTAGTGTGAGCAAGGCTAAGCTCCTCATGGTCTTCCTTTAGACAATCATGAGATGCTTGAAGCTCCCTAAGGGATTGCTTGAGAGCTTTGAGCTCTTTTCGCAATTCTTTGTACTCCTTTCTCTTCATCTCAAAGCAAGTGTGAACTTGTTCACACATGTCCATAAGCTCCTCCTTGGTGTACTCCTCCTCATCATTGCTCCTACAATCATCACTTTCACATTTATCATCACTCACATCATATTTTATCTTTGTAGGCTTTGCCATGAGGCATGTCGATAGAGTGTCGAATAGGGAGGGCTTCTCATTGATGGCGATGCTTGCTAGTGCCCTCTTGATAGCTTTCTTGTCATCATCACTAGAGCTATCATCATCACTATCATTGGTACCGTCACTATCCCAAGTGACCACATAGTCACTTCCCTTCTTCTTCTTCTTGAAGGTCATCTTCTTCTCCTTCTTCTCCTTCTTCTCCTTCTTTTCCTTCTTGTCCTTCTCATCCTCCTCATTGTCACTATTGTAGGGACAATCCACTATAATGTGATTCAGGCTCTTCCACTTGTAGCAAAGTCTCACAAACTCCTTCATGTGATCTCTTCTCTTTCTTATACCATAACCTCTCTTCTTCATGACTTGCCCATCTTGTGTACTAGAAGAGTCATAGCTTCATCATCAATGTCATTTGCATCTTTATCATCACTTGATGCTTCTTTCTTTGACTTGCCCTTGTTCTTGGATGAGAAAGAAACCTTGAATGCTACACTCTTCTTCTTCTTATCTTCATCCTTCTTTTTATCTTCCTTGTCAACCCCCTCCCTTTCCACATGGTATGTCTCTTATGTCATGACATCACATAGTACTTGGTTAGAGGTGAGTTGCTTTAATTCTCCTTTAATGATCAACCTCAATGTCTCAAATCTTGGAGGTAAGCACATTAAGAACCGATGGGAGACATCATCATCATTTATCTTCTCTCCCAAAGACTTCAAGTCATTGATAATCACTTGCAATCTATGAAACACCTTCGAGATGCTCTCATCATTCTTTATCTTGAAGCTTGTCAACTTGTCCTTGAGGATGTATAACTTGGCACTCTTCACCGCCACCGTGCCCTCATATGTTTCTTCCAATCTCTTCCATACTTTGCTAGCACGGTCAAGATCCTTGATTTGCTCAAATATCTTTGAATCAATGATATTGTAGATGGTGTTGAGAGCTATTGTGTTATATTGCTTGTTGGCCTTGTCATTGTTGGTGAGATTGTTAGGGTCAAGAATCACAAAGTTATTCTCCATTACTTTCCACACTTGGTCATTGATTGAACCAAGATACATCTTCATTTTTCTCTTCCAATAGTCGTAGCTTGTGCCATCAAAGAATGGTGGTTTGCCCCGACACGGTTGGATACAACTTGAGCCATCTTTTGTGCACCAAGGTTGTTAAGCCTTACTCAAACAGTGATCACGGCTCCGATACCTCTTAAAAGGTCCTAATATGGCTAAGGGGGGTGAATAGCCTATTTAAAAATTCTATAAAACACTAGAGCAATTGATTAGTATGACAAATGACGTAATTCAATTTTGCTCTAACTCTACAAGGGTTGTAAGCCACCTATCCAACAAAGTTAGTTGCTATAATCACTAGGCACACGAATGACTATGTCACTACGAGCTCTCAAAGGCTATTCTACACTAAAGAGCTTAACTAGGTGAGAAGCTACACTAGCAAAGATAAGACCAGCTCTCAAAACTAATTACACTAAATAGATTGTTACAACTAGTTTGCGTGAATGTAAATAAGAGGAATGTGATCTTTATAGCGCCGCGTCGGGGAATGAAACAATCACAATAAGATGAAGACCAATCACTAGGAGAAATCTAATCAAAGTAAAGACACATGATTTTTCTCCCGAGGTTCACGTGTTTGCCGGCACGCTAGTCCCCGTTGTGTCGACCAACACTTGGTGGTTCAACGGCTAAGAGGTGTTGCACGAACCTCGTCTACACGTTGGACACCGCAAGAAACTACCCACAAGTGAGGTAACTCAATGACACGAGCAATCCACTAGAGTTACCTTTCTGGTCTCCGTCGGGGAAGGTACAAGACCCCTCATGTAACACCTCTGGTGTTACGAGCTCGCTTAACGCCATGGTTAGGGCCTAAAAGAAATTAACGAAACAAGTTCCTCGGATTTTTAATTTTGAGACTCACATGAAATGATGAACAGCTCTTAGGTGACCTACTTTTTCGTTTGCGTGGGATCAAATCAAAACCTAAGTTAATTTAGTTAGTGCGTAAAACCGTTTGTCAAAATCCTAATAAGAAAAATAGAATAAGTCGTTTTGAGTTCTTAGCGTGAAAACAAATTCTATAAACACCAGTGTGATGTAACTCATGTTTAAAAAGTATCCTTTTTGGTGAATTATAGAATGCAAAATAATAAAATAATATCTGCATATTTTGTTTCTATAAGTTAGTATGAAGTATAGATTGTGTCATGCTATGTTAGTTGAAATCGGCAAGGTTATACCTCTTAAAAATTAGGGCAAAAGTGCTAAGGGCTGTAGGTTCTAGCTGTAGCCTTGATTTTTTTTCTAAGTATGGAAAAGTAGTAGACAATGTTATTTTGATATGTAATTTCTAACAAAAATAATTAAACGCTAGCGGCATGTTTTTATACTATTGGTTGCTTCTCGGAGGGTACTTAAGCTAGGTATAAGTCATAGTGGTGTCGCGTGTCTTGTTGTCCTCGAAAAATTTGCTTAAACTCCGCTAGAACGCACTGTGAACCCTTGGGTTGACGCTCCGTTCGTGAACCGACACTCAGCATGGCGAACCCATGTTGGCACCTCCTTATCTCCGTTGCTGATCACCCTCCGGCCGTGCTTGTTGTCGGGTTAAGAAGCCCTTAGCGTCTGCTAGGGCCTTGAGCATTGGTTTGAACGTCAATGAGCTCAAATTTGTGATCTTCATGCTCTAAAATCCGTGCTCGCCACTGTTTTGGCCGCTCGTGGGCGCTATCACCACGCGTGCACAGCGTGGTTGGCGCCGAGCTCGGGCCATGGAAGGCCTGTTGCCATGGGCTGGCTCACGCGCTTGGGTGGCACCGCACAGTGCCTCGCCCTGACGTTGGCCTACCCCGGGCGGCTGGGGGCTGGCTCCCGCTGCCCCGTGCACGCCACGCTAGGATGGCTGTCGTTGTACGCATGCTACCTGCTGGTCGTCAGGCCATGTGCGGGATTGAGCCATGACTGTGGTCTGGATCACCTTACCGACGTGGCGCTGTCCCACCCTTTCGATTCACCTACCACATCGTGGTCTGGGTGTTGCCACTGCCGCCTTAACCCAATCACAGTGGCGATGGGACACCCTCCTGCCTCGCTTGTCCCCGCGCGTCGACACCGGTGAGCCCCACTCGGGCTCTGCCACTCCATTCAAGAGCATCGCGCTAAGTTTTTCCCGTCCCATCACCGTGCATACGTGTTTGTGCTACCGCCCCGTTTTTAGCCTGCAGGGTCGCTTGCGTGCTCCCTCCACGGCAGGACCAAGGCTTGGGGACCGCACCCTCTGCTTTCCAATTAGTCTAGCCCAAAGCTTCATAGTTTGATTCCTCTCACCTGCTGGTAGCTCAGGACGTCAGCCAGCCGCTCTGTTCTTCCCAAGCCCGGCCAGGTACCACCGACCAGGAACTCAGCGAGTTGCTCACCATCGGCCAAACGTGCCGCCGAACCGGTAAAATTGGGGGTAAGGCCTGTATGGTGGGTACCAGTTCGATTAATCGTACTTGGGGACTCGCCTTGACTCCCTCTTGTCAATGCTCGTGTTATCTTGACCAGGCCGGCCGTCGGTGACGCGAGGATGCCGGCTCGGAGCGCCACCATGCGGTGCGACCGCACGTGGCCAGGTTTCCCCTATCTCCCTCCACTTCACCCAACACTGTAGCTGTGTCCGTGGTGAGCCCTGATTCTGTAGCATCTTTTTGTTCGCTTTGGCCTTGCTCGTGCTTGTCAGAACGACTTCACTGGCGCCGGAACGGCACAGTTCCCACCTGCCGCCGTGGCCAGGCTGCTGTAGTGCCCCGCTAGCTGCCAAACCGCCTCTCAGGGTCCTGCCTTGGTGTATTATAGGTAGTTGACCCCTCTTGGCCGCCGGTGAACCTTGGCGTTGGCCGGCGTAACTGTTGTATGTCGTCGGCGCGCCGCTCCATCGCACGCACGCTCCCAGGGGGCATGCCGTTGCAAAGACCAGTTTTTACAGGGTGTTACATGCGAAGCGTGTCTCTTTTGTAATAGTGTGCATAGTGCCGTGCAATAAATTGATAGATCGAGGTCTTTATTGCAAAAATGGCCAGCGGGTGCGAGGGAGTCTGCCTTGGGCCGCTTGCTGGGCCAGCCTGCTGCGCTCGGACGTGCCCCGTGTTGGGCCGTTGGGCTAAATAAGCGGCGCATGGCCCTTTTCCTTTTCCAGCGTTTCAAAATTGTTCTATTTTTCTTTTTGCACTGTAATATTGTAAATTCCAAATAAGATTATGTAGGCGTCCAAAAATTGTGGAACTAGTTTTGATAGGTTCCTAAAATCATAGTCAATCTGCCACTATATCCTGTCCACATAGTGTTATAACATTTTCAGGAGCGCTATGATTAAACAAAAGGGCTTACTATTATTAAGGCGCAACTTGTAGAAATTTTTATGGTTAATCTGCGCTAATGTTAATTCTAGAAATTTCACAGTAGGTTCCTAGTATTATTATAGGCTTACTGTAATTTTTGTAGCTTCAGAATCATCAGTTTGCTTAGATGAATTAATGAGCCTTAGTTCTAATATATATTAAATCAATAAAATGAATAAAGCAACGCCTAGGGATTTTGTAACAAAAATGCTTGTGGGAAAATAGCATTTGGATCGACATCGTGGATACATGGCCGAGTACGTTAGCCATCGAGTTAGTTCATCAGCTTGAGAGACGTAATAGTATAATTCGAGATCATGATTGCCGTTGATTAATTATGTTTCTGCGTTGCACCCGCAAACATCATAATAGGAACAATGACGGATCGTAGAGTTATCTGGAGTAGCAGAAAAGATGGTGCCTTGATGATCGCGGCATCACGATGGAATGCTAACTTTTGGTTAAATCTTACCCAGGCAAACCCCCGTGCATAACCCCTATTATTCTGCACTTTATTTTAAGCTTGTGCATTAAGTTTTAAGGAGTTGTATGAAATCCACTTGCATATATGTCCTTATCCTATGAGTCTTACTAGTATGACAGGATCGTGTAGCTTGCTATGCTATAGGACCCCGGTAGAAGTCGAGTGATTTTCTGTCACTCACGAGAGATAGGAAATATATTATTATTACTGTTATCATGCTACTATCACATGGAATATATATGAATAATAGTTGGAGACCGGGCGGGACTGGGCTTGGATGGACTGGACTTGGTTGGGCAACAGAGCGGGGCTCTGATCACAGACTTATTATCCCGAGCACATCCTTGCTTATGGAAGCGGGAAGACATGTTACTCTCTTGTCATGGGTTCTGGCTCTTTTCGGACCGACTGTTATGAGTGGATTATTGGGTATGAGGTCTAAGCACCACACTGAGGCCGAGCCTACAGTGTTGGGGGCTTGGAGTCCCAGTTTGGATGGAACCTGGACCCCTCGATAGGAGTGGAACGGGTTGGTCTTGCTTGTGCCTGGGGTACAAGCGAGACGTGTGTTTTTTGAGGTACCCAAATGGGCACATTGATTCGTGAATCATCGTTTCTACGTGACGATACGACTTGGCTAGGGTCTAGCACCGTAGTAAGAACTGAAACATGAAAAATGGTAAAATGATTCTGACTGCTCAACCCTTGCTAAAAATAGCATAGGTGCTTACATAGAATGGTTGGTTAATGAACTAATGATGGTTGCTAATAAAAATTGAATATAAGGATACACCTTTAGTAATGCTTCCTGCAGTTGCAATAACTCACAAGCCAAATAGCCTTGTATATCCTTGGAGTCTTTCCTTTCCTCCTGACGGGTAAGTCTTGCTGAGTACAATTGAATACTCAGGGTTTGTTCTACCATATTGCAGGTGATAGGAACATGTGGAGCTGACACTTCTATGTGGAAACCTCCTAGTGGGCTCAGCGATGATTTCCTTTACGTTGCGGGTCTAGAGCTTATTTAAAGTTTCCACAAAAATAATTTATAACCTATTATTATTTCATGTATATAAAATGTTTCTCATGATAATTTTTACATTCCGCTATTATTATCACATGATGAACTACTCTGATGTTGTATTAAAAGTGATGTAAGAAATGGCAAAAATTATTGTAAGTTTTATCTCTCATTTATGATCCTGATGGGAAAATGTGGACTTTCGAGTTCTCCCGTTGGGTGTGCTCGACAGAATCCATAGTTTAGTGCTCTCTCTTGGGTACTTAGTGTCTAGCGGAAGACAAGTACTCTTGGGAGGGCATTAGATTAGATGGTTCTGTCACATGTGGTATCAGAGCATAAATAAGGAAATAAAGCTTCAAAGCCCTTTTCTAAATTAAAATTTGACAATAAATTCTTTTCAAAAAATTAAGACGTTGCATGTGAAGTTATATAAGTAGCCCTATTACTATGGTTATGTATCCAGGATAGATGACTCTACTGACTTAGATAGGCTTAATCAAGTTTTCTGCAGGTACCTTAACTCTGAGCATAGTTCGATAGCATCGACTAGCAACAGGGAGAGCACGTTGTGCCAAAAGTCTGAGAATGGTTGCCTATATGTTGGTAACAGTGTGAGGACGGATAGGACGTGCGTTCATGCATACCCTGTTTGTGCATTGTTGTTTAGGTCGACCCGTCATTATCCGTGAAGCCACGATGGTACTATAGTCTCATGCGTTGCGTACGCTGTTGGTTCACGCTTACCTTGGCTGATAAGCTTTTAGTACCCCTTTCTGTGCTCTTGTTGAACCTCTGCCATGCAGTCGTACCAGTCTTTAATGGCCTAGGGTACCGCTCGTTTAGTGCACATAAAGGTTCTGCTGTTTTCCCCTTTTTCTGGTCCCCGCGCAAGGCTCGAGGGTGGACTGTGTCAGGACCCCTGACTGCTCTGCCTTTACAAAAGGGCAAGTACAGCCACTTGGAACCATCATTCGTGTAACATCCCAGATGTTAAGAAACAACTAAAACTTGATCATGAGCATCATCATGCATAAAACACCAAGCATTGTTTCATGAATGCATCATATGTTTCAAGTATAGCATGCATCTGTTTCTTATGTTGCATAGTAAGGGTTCATATGTTGCATTAAACAAGTGTTTCACATGTTATGTATATGCCTTGTTTCACATGTTTCATAGGCCATGTTTCATATGTTGCAAAGTAATGTTTCATAGGTTGTTTATATAATGTTTCACATGTTTCATTAGTTACATGAAATAATGTTTTGTTATCAATTAGGCTTTGTGATTTCATATATGAGAAATGGCTTAACCAATTAACATTTTTGTTAATATGAACTTTGTTATTTAAAATATGCTCTGCAATATAAAATCAAAGTTTGTTAGGGTTTTCAATTCAAATATGTTTAAAATTGAGTTCAAACATCGAATTTAATATTGATTTCCACAGTTAATAATTTCTGCCTAAGTCATTGAAAATAGTTATTAAGTTCCATTTTGGTGAATTTAACAAATAATTTTTTTAATATAAAATATGTCCAAACTTTATTTCATTGCTTGGTCCTACACATGATCTTTGATAATGTGCAATTAGATGTAATAATTGATTCATGGTTGCTCCCTAATTAATTTCTAAAGTTGCTAATCAAAACCCCTTTTCAAAACTTTAACTGAAGATCTGTTTTCAGTTTCAAAGTGCCTCTCTTTTCAATCAAAAATCTTCAAAATCTTTGATCTTTTGGGGTTGCCCCTTTAAGTGAAGCTAGAGACTATTGATCAGGGAACAATTTTGCTTAAGGGAGTTTTAGACGTTCAGTAGAGGAATCGTGAGATCAAGAGGGGAAAAGATCGGGTTTCAGTCAATGAACAGTGCCAGGGTTGACTCGCTGGCGTGGCCACAGTCAAAGAGGACAGAGCCAGGGTTGACCCCGAGACCCGCGGGTCAGTGGGTATCGGTAGCTTGAGGCGGGTGAGAAAAGGTTTTTCCCCAGTTTTGATTTTCATAAAATAATAAAAGTGCAGTATTTTGTTTAATTCATAGTTAAATAGTGGAGCATGATAAAATTATGAAATTTTATGTGTAGCTTTGTCATGGCATGATCTACCTAGGAAAAATATGAGTTGGTCATTTTCAATACTTTTGCTATGCTTAAAAATTAGCTCTTTTAATTAATAAATGCAACTTCTATTATTTTTCTAGGCTTAAATAATTGTCCAAAAATTATGAAATTTGTTTTGCCACTATTTCAGGATGTAACCAACCTACATAAAAATTTAGAGCTCATTTAGACAAAGTTGATTTTATACTTAATTTATGCTTAATTAATTATTTAATCAGGTAATTAATGCTTAATGACTTAGGGTTTGTGTAAATTTGAGATCGATTGTTGACCTTGGGTCATTAACATGACATGATCCATGACACTTAATTAGTTACTTGAGCTCATACTTAACTTGTTATTTAAGAAATGTTAATGGCTAATTAACTTGTTAGTAACAAATAAAATGCATGTTAATAAACTAAATTGTTTATTAGATGCAACCTCTTGGGTAAAAAGTAAAAGTTGTTTATTTTCTTGTATGTTGTTTGTGCATGTTTTTCCCTAGTAAAAGCTTTAATTGGTAAGCATGTTTTAATAAGTAAACCATTGAATTGTTAGAAGAACAATTAAAAATGATTTATGATAACTACTTGCAACTGTATCGTGAAGGAAAGTTGTACCCAAGTTATCTTGTTATGTTTTCACCAATGCATTCCATGCATCATGTCATGCATTTCACCATGCTAAAGAATGCATCATTCATTTACGTGTAGTGCATACGTGAGTGAGAAGGTTTGTGTTGACCAATCTTCGGATGGATGTTATCATTCAATGGTGCTCGTGTTGATCAAGTGTTGGAGAAGGTGCTTCCATCAGTGGAGATGATGTCAAGTTTAACTCCTATGACCCTCTGTGGTAGCTAACCTTCTCTGCAACACAGGCAAACCCCGAACATACAACCACTCTTCTATTTTATAAATGCTTTATTACACCTTAAGTCTAGTATAATGTGCATTAAGTTAGTAGGAGTTGGTCGATACCGTTGTTGCATGATTACCTTGATCTATATTTATATCTAGATGATATCCCACTAGTATGTGTAGGTCGATCTCTTATGCTTATTAATGCTTAGACTTCGGTAGAAGTCGAATGGTGATTTCATCGTTCGCGAGAAACAGGTTTACCTTTGCTTCTCCTGACCTAATGACAGGTCATGAGAGCATATGAATAAGAATATGGTAATATTAAGCGAAGACCGGGCGAGAGGCTTGCATCGTGAAATGAGTCGATGTAGTGCTCCGCCTGTGTCGGTTAAGGACCGTTCGTTGTAGGCTTGCTTGGTTGAGACTTTGCAACTAATCGTATACTCCGGTAAGCCTAAGACCTCGGCTATTCTATCACGTGAACGGCCGACCGCGCACTGGGAGTGGAGAGATGGCGAGAGTAGCGTGTACCCTCGTGGCCAAGGGTTGGATTGGAGGTGTACTGTGCTTTCGGGTGGCGCTGGACCCAGTCACATTTTGGAGGATCCGAGTGAAGGTTGATATATGTAGGTTTGAGTCCTGCATATGTCGTGTGGTTAGGGATCTCCAGCTGGGTATAATCGATTCGAATTGTCGTTGCTCCTCGGTTATAGAGACTCGATCAACTACCCTACATCATAGTTAACAATGGAACATGGTGATTATGGAAATGAGGTAAAGAGATGGATATGAGATGTGATGCTTAATACAAGTGATTGAGATAGAATAGGTGCAAATCTATCTATAATAAGCTTCACTAAAATTTATGCTAAAACTTGACTAAAATATTGAAAGTAAGGATCCACTTGTAGTAACCTTTTTTTTGCAAAACTTCTCTTTTCTAGCTCCACTACTTCCCTTAAGCCAGCATATCCTTGTAGTCTTTTCTTTTCGTCGGGTAAGTCTTACGGAGTACAATTGAGTACTCAGGGTTTGTTAACCCTTGTTGTAGGTACTGTCTGGTGCTGCTAATCAGGTCATGTTGGTGGGCTTGACGTGATCAGGTTGTTCTCTCCTGACTTAGATGCTCTACCTAAGTTGTCTTCTGTAGTTCTACTCGACTTCCACAATTAAAGTTAAGTTGTAAAAGTAACTTATTTTTATATGTAAAATACTATTTTAAATTCTTTCGCACTCTGATGTAAAATTTTGTAGCACAGGCTGTAATGTTGTAGTTACTCATTTGTTGATTCTGTGTGAGTTGTATATTGTGGATGATTCGGGTTTCCCAAGGACACCCGACAGACTTCTTATGTTATCTGGTTCTCGTGCACAGCAGTCAGAGGTCGTTGAGACAATGATAGGTGCATGTGGGCCATATAATTTAGGAGGTTCTGCCACAATTTGGTGCATCCTAGCTCACTTAGCTCTTTTCCTAGCTTCTCGCTCAAGCCTTCCTTGCAACTACCACCCACCAAGGATGGCAGGAGCTTAGGTTAGCAGCTACTGCCTGAGCACCGAGGGTTTTCCTAAAATCCTGTATGCCACCTAGCAAAAGCTTGGAGTTAAGGATCGTCCTGAGTATGAGGACCGTGAGTACATGAAGCATGGCACTGAGCGATGTGAGGTCACCGTCTACATTGGCAAAAGCGAGGAGTTTCCCGGCATCACTGAAGCCTGGAATGTGACCGCAATCGGGTTTCGCTTTGGCGATACCTACCAAGCTATGGACTGCAAAGCCATGTGGTATCTTTGCCAGATCTATGAGGAGCCCATTGCTCGTACCCCCATGAGATTCTTTCCACCTTTGGACAAGAATCGGCGAGTATGGAGGGCTCGCATGGAGACTTTGCTGGGTCAGGATGTGCAAGAAGGCAACCCAACGGTGGTGCACCTGACCACGTACTTGCTTGCTCTAGATGAGCAGTACGACCGGTAGGCCTCGGAGCTGCAGGAGTGCCTCCGTCGAGCTGAGGAAGCTGAGATCTTCTCCAGGATGCTTGAAGTACAGCTTGCTGAAGCCCATGCCAATGTGGCAGCCACGGGAAGCGAGAGACTGCCACGGCGGAAGCCATCAAAGTGGACGAAGATCGACATGCCCAGGAGCTGGAGGACGTCTATCTTGCCACAAGGGCCAAGCGCAGGATGCTTCAGGCGGACAGGCAGGAACCCTTGATCTTGGAGGGAATCCCTGTCCACCTGCCTGGGAGAAGGAGAACTGGTGCGGCAGTATCACCAACACCTCCACCCTCAGAGGCATCAGAAGTAGAGTCATTGCTTCTCCTCGCTCAGCCCCCACCAAGAGAAGAAGAAGATCCACAACCTAGTGCAGCGAAGAACCCCAAGAGCCCAGGAATTAAGTCGTTCGGTCCGACGAAGTAGATTAGTTGTCTTAGGGGAGATGTAACTATAGTTGGTAATGCTTTTCATCACTGTCCTCTAGTGTTGTGATCTCTCCATTGTGGTTCGTCGTAGTTGTTAAGACCGTCTGGTTGTAGGATGCAAGCGATGTGTCGAGAATGGAAGAGTGAATGTCTGAATGTTGGTACCCATTTATGGGCGTTTGGAACATGCAATTTGCTTATGCTGCTATCTTTGTTACACTGATTTCCTTTAGGCCTCGTTAGAATTGCTTAGGGCTTTTGAGGAGCCAATAAGCAGTTTACAAGACGAAAAGTTATTTAGATGCGGCGGATCAGCCGTGATTGGATGACATAGGACACTGTATCAACTAATTGTTGATGTCCTAGCAGAACACTTGAATCCCCTTGGGATTTAATTTCGTTGTTCCTTGTTTTGAAAGGAACCCTTGTTGCCTTAATTTTCTTTGCAATACTTTTCTAATTCTGTGGTCTATCTACAACCCCACTGCCTTTACTGCGAGTAAGTTGGTAATATCTGTCGGGTTAATAGCTTATGGTGCCACGATGGAACCAAGGTCCTGTGGATCACGACCACATGGTTGTGCCGCTCGACGCGCGCTGGTATCGAGGTTATTGACTAAGCACTTTTACCAAGTTACACCGCAGTACTGCTCTTGCTACAAATATTCTGGTGTTCTAATGGGAAATCCATGATGGGTTAATGGAGTAATGCTCTTACAAAGTGACTGAGATAGGGGGGTTTCAGAGAAAGTACGTATGTCCTGATCTTAGTCTATACGAAAGGTTGGTGCATGTTGGATTCAAAAGGAAAAAGAACAAAGAGAAGAGCGACGAGGAAAAGTTAGCCCTCTAGTAGTCTGGAGTGATTGGAACGCCAGACTTGACGTCGTCCCTGTGACCAGTTTGACCACGCTATGCATGTTGGGTTGCCATCGCCGCATGCCCTTCGGACGTCGTCAGTGGCGGGGCCCACATGTGCCGCACTTGCATGGCTGCGGTGTGGTGACGCACTCGCCTCGTCCTCTTGCACCGTACGCCCTCTTTTCTCGGCACCCTTGTCGGCTCTCGATTTTTGCCCTCATCCCCGTACCAAGCCCCCCACCCTCTTTTCTTTTCTTTTCTTGTGGGCACCGTCGCTCGCATGCCTCCTCGTCGAGCGAACCCCGTCCCCTCCTTTCTTCTTTTCCCCACTCAAGCTTGCACAGGGTGCACACCATGGCCGACGCTCTCCCCACCTCGTGACCCAATGGTGATTCCCCTCCACGTTGCCTCCACTGCCAGTGCACTGTGCCACCACCGCCGTCCACCAGGCTATAAAATGCCACCTTGCTTGCCTCTCCTCCATTCCACCCCCAGATCTGAAGTAGAGCTCGTAGAATCGATCCCTTCCGTCAGTGCTCAGGTGGGGGAAGCTCAGGAAGCAGTTAGGAAGGAGTGGTTGGGGGCAGAGCTACAAGATCTAGCCGTTGCTCGCAGGGCAACGGTCACCAATCAGGGGGATGGTGTGACTTAAAAGAAGAAGGGATCTGATTTTCGTCAAAGAAGTTTAAGTCAACCTCTGTTTAGTTTTGGTTTTAGGGTTCCCAATGATCTATTTCTCAGTCTCTTGTTTCTGGATCTGTTGGGCATACGCCATGTTCTAGATATTCGTTTTCTTGCTACTCTTCCATTGTCCCCATCTTCATCGATTTCTAGAAAGGTTATGAATTCTTTTAGATTTGTTCTTAGCCGTGTTGTCTCTAGATCCCTGAGTGGTTTACTATTCGAAGTCGTGTAACCTCCAATGTAGTTTTGGATCTAAGAAGTGAAATTGTGTTTTCCCCTTTTCTAAATCTTGCTCTGAATCTCGGGATGAGATTCTCTTTAGGGGGGTTGGTTGTAACACCTCTGGTGTTATGAGCTCGCTTAGCGCCATGGTTAGGGCCTAAAAGAAATTAACAAAACAAGTTCCTCGAATTTTTAATTTTGAGACTCACATGAAATCATGAACAGCTCTTAGGTGACCTACTTTCCGGTTGAGTGGGATCAAATCAAAACCTAAGTTAATTTAGTTAGTGCGTAAAATCGTTAGTGAAAATCCTAATAAGAAAAATAGAATAAGTCGTTTTGAGTTCTTAGCGTGAAAACAAATTCTATAAACACCGGTGTGATGTAACTAATGTTTAAAAAGTATCCTTTTTGGTGAATTATAGCATGTAAAATAATAAAATAATATCTACATATTTTGTTTCTATAAGTTAGTATGAAGTATAGAATATGTCATGCTATGTTAGTTGAAATCGGCAAGGTTTATACCTCTTAAAAATTAGGGCAAAAGTGCTAAGGGCTGTAGGTTCTAGCTGCAGCCTTGATTTTTTTTCTAAGTATGGAAAAGTAGTAGACAATGTTATTTTGATATGTAATTTCTAACAAAAATGATTAAACGCTAGCGGCATGTTTTTATATTGTTGGTTGCTTCTCGGAGGGTACTTAAGCTAGGTATAAGTCATAGTGGTGTCGCGTGTCTTGTTGTCCTCGAAAAATTTGCTTAAACTCCGCTAGAACGCGTTGTGAACCCTTGTGTTGACGCTCCATTCGTGAACCGACGCTTAGCGTGGCGAACCCATGTTGGCACCTCCTTATCTCCCTTGTTGATCACCCTCTGGCCATGCTTGTTGTCGGGTTAAGAAGCCCTTAGCGTCTGCTAGGGCCTGACGTTGGCCGATCTCGGGCAGCTAGGGGCCGGCTCCCGCTGCCCCGTGCACGCCACGCTAGGATGGCTGTCGTTGTCCGCACGCTACCCTCTGGTCGTCGGGCCATGCGCGAGATTGAGCCATGACTGTGGTCTCGATCACCTTGCCGACGTGACGCCGTCCCACCCTTTTGATTCGCCTACCACATCATGCTCTGGGTGTTGCCACTGCCACCTTGACCCGATCACAGTGGCGATGGGACACCCCTGCCTCGCTTGTCCCTGCTCGTTGACGCCGGTGAGCCCCGCTTGGGCTCTGCCACTCCATTCAAGAGCATCACGCTAAGTTTTTCCCGTCCCATCGCCGTGCATACGCGTTCGTGTTGCCGCCCCATTTTTAGCCTACCGGGTTCACTCGCGTGCTTCCTCCATGGCAGGACCAAGGCTTGGGCACCGCACCCTCTACTTTCCAACTAGTTTAGCCCAAAGCTTCAAAGTTCGATACCTCTCACCTGCGAGTAGCTTAGGACGTCAGCCAGCTGCTCTGTTCTTCCCAAGCTCGGCCAGGTACCACCGACCGGGAACTCAGCGAATTGCTCACCGCCGGCCAAACACGCCGCCGAACCGGTAAAATTGGGGGTAAGGCCTGTATGGTGGGTAGCCGTTCGATTACTCGTACTTGGGGACTCGCCTTGACTCCCTCTTGTCGATGCTCTCGTTATCTTGACCAGGCCGGCCATCGGTGATGTGGTGACGCAAGGATGCCGACTCGGAGCGCCGCCATGCTATGCGGCCGCACGTGGCAAGGTTTCCCCAATCTCCCTCCACTTCACCCAACACCGTAGCTACATCCGTGGTGAGCCCTGATTCTGTAGCATCTTTTTGCTCGCTTTGGCCTCGCTCATGCTCATCAGAACGGCTTCACCGGTGCAGGAACAGCGCTGTTCCCGCTTGTCGCCGTGGCCCAGGCCGCTGTAGTGCCCCGCTAGCCGCCAAACCGCCTCTCAGGGTCCTGCATTGGTGTATTATAGGTAGTCGACCCCGCCTGGCCGCCGGTGAACCTTGGCGTTGGCCGGCGTAACCGCCGTATGTCATCGACGCGCCGCTTCATCGCGCGCACTGTAACACCCTAGGTGTTAAGCCTGCATTGCATTGCATTTCATGAGCATAAGCACCATATATACATGCATGATCATGATCATGTGATAATGATTTGGTTGAATTTTGAAATTCTCTAAGTGCTATTTTACATTCACATGTGTGACTTCAAGTATGCATGTTGCAAATGAAAAGGGTTGCTAAGTGATCATCAAAATAAAAGGGAGTAACATAAAATCATAAGTTGGTTAGGGTTTATATTTATCATTTAGTTAACTTATGTTTTTATAACTAAAAGTTATATTTACAAAACCCTAAATTTGGAATTCAAATTTAAAAATTTGAAAAACCTAATTTCAAAAGTATTTAGAATTTGGTAATGGCTCAAAAAGCAATGTTGTAGCTCTCTTTATTTTGAGCAACTTTCATGTTGGGAGTTTTTCAAGTTTCCATGTGTATTTAAAAGTAATTTGAACATTTTGAAAGGGGGAAAATAACCTAGCTACAGTAACCAGAGTTTTCTCTTCTCCTAGTCTCTCTGCTCACCGTTGCCGCCGTGTCCTCACCGTGCCTTCTCGTGCTCAGCCGTGCGGCTGACCGCATGGGCAAGGCCGCGAAGCTGCTCGCCACCTCGCCATGTCCATTTAATGCTCAAGGCCGGCCAAACTCCATTTCCCTTCCCTTTCTTGCCGCCGGTCACATGCCGCTCACTGCAAATTCACCGCCACCACTTCATCTCTATCAAATTCCTTGCACCAACATCTTCACCTTGCATTGCTCTTCCATCCTGGCATAGCCACGCCGTGCTTCGCCTCAAGGTGAGGGCTCTCAGCCCAGCGCCACCGCCATGGGCGCCATGGCCGCTGAGCTCGGGCTCGCGTGGCCAGCGCATCCCCGTCTCTCCCCTCTGTCCTTCCTTTATGTTTCAACATCGCCGCATGATGTAGAAGCTCGAGCCATAGTCCAATTAGACGCTACCGTCACCACCTCGCCGAAACAGGGCTTGCCGCCGCCGTGCTCTAGCTACCTCGCCGCCCGCACGCGGCCACGCTTAGCCGCAGCCCCACCGTGCACGATTGTTGCAGCCCTAGGACCGTGCAAGCTCACTGGAGCTTATGCACGTGAGCACCGGCCGTCTCCTCGCCGGAGCCGGCAAGCCCACCGCCGTGCCGCATCACCACGCCGCTGCTCACGTGGCCGCCATGGTTAGGGTTCACCGCAAGCTGTGCAACTAGTATGGGTCGACGCGGGAGCTCGAGGCGAACATGTAGGTGCCGATCTCGCTGCCGTTGGCCACACCGCCGGTGAACACCGGCCGGTCAGCGGTCGGCCCCTGCTCTGTGCCGCTGACGGGTGGGGCCGAGTTGACTGCGGACCCCGCGCGTCAGGCCACGCCTGGCTTTGCTGCTGGGCCGCGCGCGCCTGCTGCCCGCGCTGGTTCTAGGCCACGCTGCTGCCGCGTTTGGGCTGCGCGCTCGCCTGCGCCGCGCGCGCATGTGCCACACCGAGTTGGGCCGAGCCGGGCGAAGCCGGCCCAAATGGTTTTTCCTTTTTAGATTTTGGTTGTTTTTAATTTGTGTGCCAACTTTAAAAATATATAACTTGAGTTAGAAAATTCCAAATTAGGTGAAACCAACTTTGTTAGATTCGTGTCGCTGTGCTCTACATGTTAAAGTCTTAAAAATTGCTGTTTGAAAAACTTTCATATACAGTTGCTTTTTGCATAGGAAATGGCATGTTTAAAAATGTGCTTCTTCATATATATATATCCAATTGATATGGAATTATGTGATACCTTAGTTAGAGCATAATGGTTACTATTTTCTCTAAGGATCAGATTTGTGCAGTAGATAACCTTGTTATCTTGTATCTTGCTTATTATGTATACATACATATGTGTAGATGAATAGATTGGAAAGAGATTAGAATACAATATTAACTTTGCCATGCAAGATACTTACTGTAGTATAGTTTTGCTACCTTGGAAAGTAATAGTTGGTCAGGCTATGATATACATGAAACCTTGATGATGTAATAAACATACTTGGGATAATATGCTTTAGATAAATTAACAATCTTTACCTTCTCTACCGGAGAAGAGATTTGCACTTCATCAATAAAAGGTTAAATTTAAGCAACACTTTGCAACCTTACCGATGGTCATATTTAACTTGTCTCTTATGTCCCTAAAGCTGCATGTTATCGTTCTTGGTTCCACATCGAGTCATCATTGTTTCACATCTCATTATGCATACTCATTCCATATCATAATATTATTACCATGTACCTTGAATGCATTCTCTCTATTTATGCATTCCCTACATACATATAGGATCGGAGGAGGAAGCTCCAGTCGAGTACGTGACCGTCGAGGAGGAGAACCCTCAGGAGTTGCCACCCAAAGATGAAGGGCAAGCTTGTGAGCAATTGCCGGAGTGCCCGAACCACGGACCCTCCACTTTTCGCCGAGGCAAGCCCCGGAGCATTATATATCTCCTATCCTTTCTTTGAAATGCACTCAATTATAATATATTCTTATATGGTGCATTAGGTTGATAGGAGTTGGATGAAACCGTTGTTGCATAAATTACCTTGTCCACAATAAATTTATACCGGTACTCTACTAGAAATAATGGGTCGTGTGTATGCTTAGCCATGCTTAGAACGGTAGAAGTCGGATGATTCCTGTCATCCGCAACATATGGGGTGGTTACTTATGTGATCTTGAATCATGAGGAGTTTAATAATTGGAGACCAGGCGGGATTTGCTGATGGAGGAGCAACGAGACATGGAGGTCTTGTATGCATACTTTTCTCCCATCCGTGTCAATTAAGGACCGTACCGTGGTCTGGACTTAGAATGAGATTGAACGTACCTTCACATAACAGCCGGATAACTCGTTCTGACTGTGAAACTGAATAGCTCATTTGGGGGTAAGTATTGGACCGCTAGCATTGCTGGGAGGAGAGTTTGAAGGGAGGGGACTGATCCAAGACCCTGCTTGCTACGGGCTACGGGCTGAACGGGCATGTCTTGTGAGGATGCAGGACCATGAGTTTTGCGAAACGGTCCAAACTTGTCACCAAATAGAGTGAATGGTGACCCCCGTGGGTCTTGCTAGCCTGCGAGGGTGTGTGATACGGGCTTTACCCAGCTGGTGTAATCGATTCGAATCGTCGTCTCTCCCGGATAGTGAGAAACTCATGTCTTGCTCCAGATGCGTAGTAAAGGATGAAATTATTGGATGTTGTCATGAGAATCAATTGTTGGTAACTAATCCCTATAGGTAATTGCTTTGCTCTATAAATCAAGTGTATGATGTAGAAAGGTGCTAATGTAGTTCTAAATAGTTCTGTACAAAAATCTTGCAGCTAAAACTGAAGGAAAGGAATAACTTTAGTAAGCTCTCATGCAAAGGTTTGCTAGGAAACCAAACCCACCAAATATAGCCTTTCATATCCTTGGAGTCTTTTATTTCATTCCCTGCTGGGTAAGTCTTGCTAAGTACAATTGAGTACTTAGGGTTTTATTCCCATCGTTGTAGGTGACACGTTATATGAAGGATATTGTATCACATGCTTTAGTCCCACGATGGACACTGATGAGTGAAGGCCAACGGGCATGGCCGTATCTATAACTCCTCTACTAAGTTTGATACTGGAGGTGGAATAAACTGGTTATGTAATAAAGACTTGTGATATTGTAGTTTCAAGTAATGTTACTCTCTTGTATTATATTAAACACGGTATTGTAATAAGTGTGATAAACTTGGTTTGTAACCGCATCTTCCGCTGGTAACTCTGAATACCATGATGTATATTATTTCCCTTAATCCTGTATGATCTTGGTTGTGATGTTGATTTACCGAGGTCCTTCGTGACACTCGGCGGACTACCGGGTTCGTATAAGAGACGGTACGTGCGGGTCACGTGATTAGTGGGAGCAGCCGTACTTAATCTTATATGAATTGGACGGTTCTGTCACACGCACGCGCCTAGGGGCATGCCATTGCAAAGACCAGTTTTTACAGGGTGTTACATGCGAAGCGTGTCTCTTCTGCAATAGTGCGCAAAGTGCCGCGCAATAAATTGATAGATCGAGGTCTTTATTGCAAAAATGGCCAGCAGGTGCGAGGGATTCCGCCTTGGGCCGCTTGTAGGGCCGGCCTGCTGCGCTTGGACATGCCCCGTCTTGGGCCGCTGGGCCGAATAAGCGGCGCATGGCCCTTTTCCTTTTCCAGCGTTTCAAAATTGTTCTAGTTTTCTTTTTGCACTGTAATATTGTAAATTCCAAATAAGATTATGTAGGCGTCCAAAAAATTGTGGAACAAGTTTTGATAGGTTCATAAAATCATGGTCAATCTGCCACTATATCCTGTCCACATAGTGTTATAACATTTTCAGGAGCGCTATGATTAAACAAAAGGGCTTAATATTATTAAGGCGCAACTTGTAGGAATTTTTATGGTTAATCTGCACTAGTGTTAATTCTAGAAATTTCATAGTAGGTTTCTGGTATTATTATAGGCTTACTGTAATTTTTGTAGCTTCAAAATCATCAGTTTGCTTAGATGAATTAATGAGCCCTAGTTCTAATATATATTAAATCAATAAAATAAATAAAGCAATGCCTAGGGATTTTGTAACAAAAATGCTTGTGGGAAAATAGCGTTTGGATCGACAACGTGGATACATGGCCGAGTATGTTAGCCATTGAGTTAGTTCGTTAGCTTGAGAGACATAATGGTATAATTCGAGATCATGATTGCCGTTGATTAATTATGTTTCTACGTTGCACCCGCAAACATCATAATAGGAACAATGACGGATCATGGAGTCATCTGGAGTAGTAGAAAAGATGGTGTCTTGATGATCGTGTCATCGTGATGAAATGCTAACTTTTGGTTAAATCTTACCTAGGCAAGCCTCGGTGCATAACCCCTATAGACCGAGCGGGACTGGGCTTGGAAGGACTGGACTTGGTTGGGCAACAGAGCGGGGCTCTGGTTGCATTTGTCCTACCTGCGTCGATTGAGGAACGTCCGTTGCTATAGACACTAGTCAGATCACAGACTTATTATCCCGAGCACATCCTTGCTTATGGAAGCGGGAAGACATGTTACTCTCTTGTCATGGGTTCTGGCTCTTTTCGGACCGACTGTTATGGGTGGATTATTGGGTAAGATGTCTAAGCACCACACTAAGGACGGGCCTGCAGTGTTGGGGGCTTGGAGTCCCAGTTTGGATGGGGACCTGGACCCCTCGACAGGAGTGGAATGGGTTGGTCTTGCTTGTGCCTGGGGTACAAACGAGGCATGTGTTTTTCGAGGTACCCAAATGGGCACATTGAATCGCGAATCACCATTTCTACGTGACGATACGACTTGGCTAGGGTCTAGCACCGTAGTAAGAACTGGAACATGAAAAGATGGTAAAATGATTCTAACTGCTCTTGCTAGAAAATAGCATAGGTGTTTACATAGAATGGTTGGTTAATGAACTAATGATGGTTGCTAATAAAAATTCAATATAAGGATGCACCTTAAGTAATGCTTCCTGCAGTTGCAATAACCCACAAGCCAAATAGTCTTGCATATTCTTGGAGTCTTTTCTTTTCTCCTGACGGGTAAGTCTTGCGGAGTACAATTGAGTACTCAGGGTTTGTTCTACCCTGTTGCAGGTGATAGTAACATGTGGAGTTAGCACTTGTGTGTGGAAACCTCCTGATGGGCTCAGCGAGGATTTCCTTTACGTTGCGGATCTAGAGCTTATTTAAAGTTTCCACAAAAACAATTTATAACCTGTTATTATTTTATGTATATAAAATGTTCCTCATGATAATTTTTACATTCCGCTGTTATTATCAAATGATAAATTACTCTGACATTGTATTAAAAGTGATGTAAGAAATGACAAAAATTGTTGTAAGCTTTATCTCTCATTTATGATCCTGATGGGAAAATGTGTACTTTCGAGTTCTCCCGTTGGGTGTGCTCGACAGAATCGCATAGTTTAGTGCTCTCTCTTGGGTACTTAGTGTCTAGCGGAAGACAAGTACTCTTGGGAGGGCATTAGATTAGGCAGTTCTGCCACACCTCACAATCACCGGAGCCAGCCACGAACAATCACCAACACGTGCCGGACCTCCACCGCTGCTCTAATTCGTCTAGGTGGCGGCAATCACCAAGAGTAACAAGAAATCCGCAGCTACAACGATCCCTAAGTGCCACTAGATGCAATCACTCAAGCAAATACACTAGGAATCACTCCTAGTCTCACTTTGATGATAAATCAAGGATGAAGATGAATAGGAGGTGTTTGCTTAGGCTCACAAAGATATCAAGTATGTCAAAGTGCCAAGAGAGTGAGCTTAGGGCCGGCCAAGGTCTATTTATAGTCCCCCAACAAAAATCCAACCATTACTCTCCTCGAGGCTGACCGGACTCATCGACCGGACTCACCCCTGAGTCCGGTCAGGTGCTTTCGGTTGCACTCGCCAACCAATCATAGCGCGCCCCCTCACCCAGCGTTTGAATCCGACCGTTGGCGCTTTAGACCCGCACGTGAACAAAGATCAGACGCGCTCCTTTACTTGATCGGACTCACCGTGACCCAGAGTCCGGTCGAGTCCAGAGAAGGTTTAGAGCACCGAAAAACTGACTGATCGCGTCAGTCAGAGGCGACCTGATGCGCCCGTGTGTCTGGTCCACGCACTGTTCTTCTCCACGCGCTCGTGAGCTGACACCAGCGTATGTCAGCACGGACCTGACGCGCTGCTTGCACGTCCAGTCACAGGCTACTGCCAGCGTCCGGTCACCGAGCCGAGCCACTCCTTGTCTGCGCTGTCTGACCAGGCGTGGCGCTGGAGTCAGGTCTAGCGTCCGGTCAGGCACCGACGCCGCCTTTTTTTTAAGTCCGCGACCGCTTCGCCCTTGCTTCGAACTTGCTAACCACAAAGTGTAGAACTTATGTGCACATGTGTTAGCATTTTTCAAAGCATTCTACAAGGTCACGTGTTAGCACAATAGGTTACTAAATGCAATGCATGAATCATGTCACCTAGTGGCACTTGATAAACCGTTTAGCCAAAGATTTTTCCTCTTTATAGTACGGCTATCGATCCTAAGTCACTCACACCCTCTATGGTGTCTTGAGTGCAAAACAAAAATAGCCCTATCACATATACCTTTGCATTGAGCCCATTTTTATTTTTCTCTTTCTTCTTTTCCAAATGATGAGCACTTGATCATCATCAACATATGTCCATCTCTATCTCCATGGACCTCACTTACTCAATCACTTGGATTGCACCAACTTAGCTCATATCAGACTCGTGACAAAGGTTAGTGCTAGGTTTCATCAATTATTCAAAACCAAACTAGGGCTTTCACATGCCCGCACGCTCTACTGCATGCATATGGTATGCGTATCTCATCAGTAGACCCAGTGCTACTTGAGTCTTTGCTTGTGCAGGATTACTAGATTGAGCCAATTCCCTTGGTGCCACTAGAAATTCTGTGACTTCTATGTATGTCATTGAAATTATTGAATTTTCTTGGCAGCCATTGCAAAAAAAGTTGTATTCCTTGTATGCCACTTTTGGCATGTTTCGTTAGTAGTTTGATGGCTAGAGGCACTAGTATTGGAACTACTTGAATTGACCATGCTGTGCTTAACTAGACTAGCGAGTGGGACCCACCAAATTTTATCCTTTCATCAGGGTACCAAAACGACACAAAACCAGCCATATGGTCACGGCTCTAGTCTAAGTGCAATTAAGCCCTAATTGTGGGTTTTGGTGATAATGACTGCATGATTAGAGGACTAATGAGATTTATCAAGATGACAAGCAGGTAAAATAAGAATAAGGATAATACTTGAGATGGTGGAGCCCAAATTACAAAACGACACAGTGATGGACTCAAAGATGTTTAATTTATTTGATATTTGATTTTGGGTCTAGGCATGCCATACTATAAAGGGGGATGCAAATCTAGGTGGTCTAAGGAAGATAGAGTGCTCAAGCATAATTTTTAAAATCAAAAGAGAGACACTAAATCACCTCACAAACACTTAGTTGCACTTTGCAGACTTTCGCCTGCTGAAAGTTCTAGGAATTGCTGGAAGTTCTGGCCCGCAAAGTCGCTAGAAGTTTCGGCAATAGCTGGAAGTTTCAGCTCACAAAGTTGCTGGAAGTTCCGGCAATAGCTAGAAGTTCTGGCTCGCAAAGTTGCTAGAAGTTCCGGCAATAGCTGGAAGTTCCGGCTCGCAAAGTTGCTGGAAGTTCCGGCAACTGCTGGAAGTTCCGGCCTGCAAAGCTACTAGAAGTTCTGACTCCCTTTGCGAGCAAGCCCCGTGGACTTCTGTGTGAACAGTGTTTTAGTGTAGAGCCGGAAGTTCTAGCGATCTGCGCCGGAAGTTCTGGCTCAAATCTAAACGGTTGGATTTCTCTTTGAGTATAAATAGCTCTCTCCTCTCTTCCAACCGTTACCTCTTCAATTCACAGCTCATATCCCTTCGTCTAAAAGCGCCCAAGCACTCAAGAGCTCTCTCTCCTCTTCGCTTTGCTCCTAACTTCGATTCCCCACGGATTTGAGTGATAGGAGAGTGGATTGAGTGAGAAAATCACCTTGGCAAGCTTGAGCACTTGACTTCTTTGTCAAGCCAGTTGGATTTGTGTCTATTACTCTTGGGTTCTTGGAACCCTAGCCGGCTAGGTGTCACCCAAGAGCTTCCATCCTGTGGAAGAGCCTTGGGAAGTTTGTATTACCCTTGATTTCTTAGTGAAAAACTCGAGTGACCTTTGTGGTTGCTTTGAGAGAGGCAAGGAGGTGAAAGAGACTCCGACCTTAGTGGTCACCTCAACAACGAGGATATAGACACGCCTTAGTGGCGAGTTGAACCTCGGGATAAATCCTTGTGTCTCGCGTGCTTGTTGTTGTTGGAAATTTGTTCTTGCATATTTGTTTTGTTATCTCTCCTCCTCTCCAAAGCTCTTCTTAGGGTTTGGACTCGATCTACCGAGTGGTGACCTTTCGGTGTCAAAAGACCAACCCCAACGCTTCACCTTACCACTAGGAAGTGGGGTTGTAAGTTATCATTGGCTCAAAGTTCATATTCTAGGTTGTAGTGGTTTTCGCGTAGCTGCTGGAACTTCCGGGAATTTGTGTTGGAACTTCCGGCCTGCTGGAAGTTTCGGCCCAAACTGCCAGAACTTCCGGCTATCACTGACATTTGCCTTTGAGTTTGTGTAGAAATTTTTTAGATACGCCTATTCACCCCCCCTCTAGGCTCATCAGGGATCCTTACAAGTGGTATCAAAGTCGGTTACCTCGTATACGCTTCACCGCGTGTGGTATGGAGCCCGGAGAAGGAACTAGCGGCGTGAAGCTAGTGGATATCGATCCGGAGCGAGTTGAGCTGCATGACACCGACAGTAGCGAGCTAAGCGTGTCGACAGCAAGTGTCTCCACGCTCCCACATCTTGAGGCTACCGATGCCGAAAGAGTTCTTAATGAAGAAGAGAAGAAAAAGAGAAGAGAAACAAGAAAGCCCAAAAGAGAAGCAAGAGAGAAGAAGAAGGAGCAGCAACGGCTAGATGAAAAGAAAGCAAGAAAAGAGGCTAGAAGGCTTAAGAGAGAAGAAAGAAGAAAGAGAAGGGAAGCTAAAAAGAAGAAAGAAAAAGAAGCCAAAGCTTCCAACACATCATCTAGTGAGCTCTCTAGCAGCTCCGAAGATGGTGACGACGATGAGTCCTATCAAGTGAGCAAGCATAACAAGAAGGACAAAAAAGGAAAGGGCAAGGGCAACGACAACAACAAATATGCCGCCGTATCCTTTAACTATTCTTCTATGTCTATGACTAACCATGATCGCAAGTCTTTCATTAATGTGCCCGCGGGCAAGTTACCTCATTTCGATGGGACTAACTTTACCAAGTGGAAGCACTTGATGAGAGCCTATCTTATAGGTCTTCATTCCGGCATTTGGGAGGTTGTGTGCAATGGATTTGAGCCACCCGTTGACCCCAAGAATCCAACCATGGAATAAATAAGGATCATCCATCTCAACGGTCAAGCCACTAGTGTGCTACTTAGTGCCTTGGATGGTGATGAGTACAATAGAGTGATTGGTGTGGATGTTGCCAAGCAAATTTGGGATACTTTGCATCTTGCACATGAAGGGGTTGACAAAGTGCGAAAGGCAAGAATTGATTTGATGATGTCCAAGCTCAACCGGTTTGTTATCTTAGATGGAGAAGGGCCACAAGAGATGTTTGATAGGTTGATGACCATGGTGGACAAGATTAGAGGCTATGGTTGTGATGAGTTAGATGATCACAAGGTTGTCAAGATTATGTTGGAAGCTTATTCACCGAGAAATGAGACCGTAGTCACTCTAATTAGAGACAAGAAGAAATTTGAGTACTTCACACCAAATGATGTACTTGGGAGGATCTTGACATTTGACATGCAAAGAGAAGAAACAAATGAAAGAAAGAAGCTTGGTGAGTTGCAAGCAAAGCTAGAAGGCATCAAGATCAACAATGATGTAGCTCTCAAAGCCAACAAGTCAACCAAGCAGCCCTCTACAAGCAAGTCCAAGTCCAACAAGCAAGCCCAAGGCACCGAAGCAAGTCAAAGAAGAAGTAGAGACAACATCATCAAGTGAAGATGAAAGTGATAGTGAACAATATGAGAAAGCGAAAGATATTGCTCTCTTTTTGAGAAGATATCAAAAGGGGCTCAAAAAGCAAGGCTACAAGGTAGTGAAGAGGAAGTTCCCAAATAAGAAGAAGAGGCTATGCTACAACTGTGGAAGCACCGAACATCTCATTGCTCATTGTCCTCATGAAATCGAAGACAACAATTACAAGAGAGACAAGAAAGAGAGCAAGACCGACTACAAAAAGAGCAAAAGGCACATGGGAGAGGCTCATATTGGACATGAATGGTACTCAACAAAACATAGCTCAAGTGAGGAGGATGAGAAGATTGCAACCATGGCCATTCACAAGCCATCCTCCACACCAAGGCTCTTCAACAACATGTCCGATGATGACTACTACTCCCCTCACATTTGTCTCATGGCAAAGGGTGAGAAGGTAAAACCCAAATCCAAATCCAAACCTCCTCCCCCTAGTGACACCTCTCGTAGTGAACTTAGCAATAGCTCTAGTGATGACGAACCTAGTGATGAAGAGATTGATAATGTAATTAAAAATTTGGATCCTAAGACCAAACTCTTCATCTCTAAGCTAATGGAGGATTTAGAGAGTATCCAAGCTGAGCTAGCAACTAGAGATGATGATCTTATTGCACAAGAAAAGATTTATATTGCTAGCAAGGAAGCTCTTGCATTAGAGAGAAGTGAGGTGGCATCCTTGCGCAAGGCCTTGGCCAAAGAGCAAGAAGACCATGCTCTCACAAAGAAGGCAAATATTGCTCTCAACCAAAAGTATTGTGACTTAGATGAAAAGCACAAAGAACTTGGGCAGCAATATAGTCTTCTTTGGGAGAGCACCCCACAGCCCTCTAATGCAAAGGACATCTCTACTCCCTCCACTAGCCAAGATTGTGGAAAATGTTATAATCTTGATTTAAATCTTTATTCCACTAACCTTGCAAACATGGAGGCAATGAAAAAGGAGATTGCTAGGCTCAATGTTATGTTAGCTAAAAGGTGCATGGAAGGCAAGAAAGCAGCAAGTGGCAAAGATGATCAACCAAAGAAGCCACAATGCAAGAATGGGAGACATCCTCACATCAAGGATGGACTTGGGCACACAAAAGGAGCCAAAACCAATGGAAGAAAGGTAATAAATGGCTATGAGTGTGTTCAGTTCATGAGCAAGGGAAAATTAGGTACAGATCAGCCTGCATAGATGGTGGCACAAAAGCAGCCCCGAGCAGCACAGCCAGCCAAGGGCGGCAGTGCCGCCCCCCACAGAAAAGGGAAGGCTACCTCTTTTTCTTCTACTCATATTAAGCCCAAGAAGGAGGTCTCCAAGTCAAAGCAAGAGCCCCAGAAACTAAAGAATTCAATTTGGGCCACTCCAAACAAGTATTCTTATCAACCGAAGGCCCATGCACCTCGACAAAGTTTAAGTTCGTGCTTCGTGTTGAAGAACAACAGCAAGGGTGAAGTGATTGCCAAATATGTTGGCAATGATAGAAATGTTTATCTTAACACTTCCATTTGGGTTCCTAAGATTCTTGTGACTAACATGCAAGGCCCCAAGGACATTTGGGGACCTAAATCAAGGAACTAAACTTGTTTTGCAGGCATACTCCTCCGGTGGGTCAAGTTGGGTGCTTGACAGTGGATGTACAAATCATATGACCAGAGAAAGGAGTATGTTCAAATCATATTCCCCGAAGTTGGACTTAAATGAAAATATTGTCTTTGGAGACAATTCTAAGGGAGATGTGCTGGGTTTCGGTAAAGTTGTTATCACCCTTGAGCATTCAATTACAAATGTCTTACATGTTGATTCGTTGAGTTACAATTTGTTGTCCGTTTCTCAACTTTGTGAAATGGGCTACAATTGTCTCTTTACGGATAATAGTGTGGAAGTCTTTAGAAGGGAGGATTCCTCTATTGTCTTTACGGGTCGATTAAAGAATAAGCTCTACCTAGTTGATTTCAACAAAGAAAAAGCTAATCTTGAGACTTTTTTAGTGGCAAAATCTACCATGGGTTGGCTATGGCACCGCCGGCTAGCTTATGTTGGGATGAGGAACTTGGCCAAACTTCAAAAAGATGAACACATCCTTGGACTAACAAATGTTCACTTTGAGAAAGATAGGATATGTCGCGCTTGTCAAGCCAGAAAGCAAGTTGGCGTACCTCACCCACCAAAGAGCATCATGACCACCACTCAACCATTGGAGCTCATCCACATGGATCTCTTTGGACCGGTCGCCTACCTAAGTATCGGGGGTAACAAATATGGTCTTGTTATTGTTGATGACTATTCCCGTTTCACTTAGGTATTTTTCTTGTTTGATAAGTGCCAAGTTAGGGACAAAGTGAAGACATTTGTTAGAAGAGCTCAAAAGGAGTTCGGTCTCCCCATCAATAAAATGAGAAGCGACAATGGGACCGAATTCAAGAATACTCAAGTTGAGGAGTTTCTTGATGAAGAGGGCATCAAGCATGAGTTTTCAACTCCATACATCCCTCAACAAAATGGTGTAGTAGAGAGGAAGAACCGGACACTCATTGATATGGCAAGGACAATGCTAGATGAGTACAAGACTTCAGATTTCTTTTGGTGTGAAGCCGTCAACACCGCTTGTCATGCCATCAATCGCCTCTACCTACACAAGAAGTTGAAAACTTCATATGAGCTTCTAACCAGTAACAAACCAAAGGTGTCTTACTTTAGAGTGTTTGGGTGCAAGTATTTCATACTTAACAAGAGACCCAAAACCTATAAGTTTGCACCTAAAGTTGATGAAGGTTTTCTTCTTGGTTATGGATCAAATGAGCATGTCTATCGTGTTTTCAACAAAACCTCCAGTAGAGTTGAAATAGCGATAGACGTGACATTTGATGAATCTAATGGCTCTCAAGTAGAGCAAGTTGATGCAAGTGTTGTAGGAAAGGAGGATCTACCATGTGAGGCAATCAAGCAATTGGCTATCGGCGATATAAGGCCACAAGAAGATGAAGCCACTGATCTGGTGGTTCCTGTAGCTGCTAATGAAGAAGTTTCTGCTGACGTACCTGATGCTGAGGGGGAGCAAACCCCTGCTGCAGTCCAGCAGGGCGGCAGTGCCGCACCCTCTCTAGGAGTAGCAACAAGTCCAACTCCGATTCGAGGATAGAATTTGCAACCAATCTTTGAAGGAGAAGTTGAAGATCCAGAAGATGATCAAGAGGCCATTGAGCACCCAAGACTCAAGCAAATCATTCAAAGAGATCATCCCGCCAACAACATTCTAGGGAGTCTTCGAAAGGGGGTATTCACACGTTCACATTTAGCAAATTTTTGTCAATATTACTCTTTTGTCTCTCCTGTGAAACCAGTCAAGGTAGAAAAGGCACTTGAGGATGAGGATTGGGTGATGGTCATGCAAGAAGAATTGAACAACTTTGAGAGAAACCAAGTATGGACATTGATGGAAAGACCCAAGACGAACGTGATTGGCACCAAGTGGGTTTTCCGCAACAAGCAAGATGAAAATGGAGTGGTGACAAGGAACAAGGCAAGATTGGTTGCTCAAGGCCTCACTCAAATAGAGGGCTTGGACTTTGAAGAAACATATGCACCGGTGGCAAGACTTGAAGCAATCCGAATGCTTTTAGCCTTTGCTGCCCATCATGATTTCAAGCTATATCAAATGGATATCAAGAGTGCATTCCTCAATGGCCCTATACAAGAACTTGTCTATGTTGAGCAACCACCGGGTTTTGAAGATCCCAAGTTCCCCAACCATGTCTACAAACTTCAAAAGGCGCTCTATGGGCTTAAGCAAGCACCAAGAGCATGGTATGAATGCCTTAAGGAATTCTTGCTCAAGCAAGGCTTTGAAATAGGCAAAGCCGATCTTACCCTTTTTACTCGCAAAGTCAATAAAGATATATTTGTGTGCCAAATATATGTCGATGACATAATATTTGGTAGTACTAACCATGGATTTTGTGAAGAGTTTAGTAGGATCATGACAAAGAGATTTAAGATGTCCATGATGGGTGAGTTAAAGTTCTTCCTCGGATTTTAAATCAAACAATTAAAGGATGGGACTTTTATTAGCCAAACGAAGTACACCCATGATATGCTCAAGAAGTTTGACATGGTGAATGCAAAGCCTATCAATACTCCCATGCCAACCAATGGACATCTTGATCTAAATGAGAAAGGAAAAGCCATCGATACCAAGGTATATCGTTCCATGATCGGCTCTCTACTTTATTTGTGCGCATCTAGTCCCGATATTATGCTTAGTGTGTGCATGTGTGCTAGATTTCAAGCTAACCTGAAAGAGTGTCACTTGGTGGCCGTTAAGAGAATCTTGAGATATTTAGTACACACTCCTAACCTTGGCTTGTGGTATCCTAAGGGCTCTAAGTTCGATCTACTTGGGTATTCGGATTCCGATTACGCCAGTTGCAAAGTAGATCGAAAAAGCACTTTGGGGACATGTCAATTCCTTAGACGATCCCTAGTGTCCTGGAGTTCTAAAAAGCAAAATTGTGTAGCCCTTTCCACCGCCGAGGCGGAGTATGTTGCAGCCGGTGCATGTTGTGCTCAACTACTTTGGATGAGGCAAACCCTTCATGATTTCGGATGTCACTTTACCAAAATCCCACTTTTGTGTGACAATGAAAGTGCCATAAAGCTTGCAAACAATCCTATAAGCCACTCAAGAACTAAGCACATAGATGTCCGACATCACTTCTTGAGAGACCACGAAACCAAAGGAGATATCGAAATTCGCCATGTGAGCACCGAAAAGCAACTAGCCGATATCTTCACTAAGCCTCTTGATGAGTCAAGGTTTTGTGCTTTGCGTAGTGAACTAAATATACTTGACTCTCGTAACGTGGTTTGAAATGTTGCACACCTTTGTTTGATCAACTAGCATCTAGGCAAAAGGTTTGCAAAAAGTTTATAATGTGTTTCAAAATGCTTTAGCAAAAGAGAACTTGCATTTTATGGTCATTACTTGTTTTGGTTATCTTTTGTTGACCATTTTATGTCAAGTTTGTTGTATCCCTCTTCCTTCTTTTCTCGCTTTTTGGTGCTTGTTGCCAAAGGGGAAGAATGAGAGAGGGGGGTACAATTTTTTTTTCGTTGCCTTGGATGCTTGTGTGCACACTTGTCATATGCATCACGTATATTCTTGTGACACTATGTGCAGCACCCCACAGAAGCATGGATGTAGGGAGAGCTCCATCACTTAACTCTATATGTGAATTTTGGCCTCTTACGCCAATTTGAGAATTCAATTCTCTATTCACATATTTAGGGGGAGTCTCTACACCCATGGCTCAAAAATCTCAGTTATACTTCAGAATTTTTGTAAGCTCTAATTGTGTTGTCATCAATCACCAAAAAAGGGGAGATTGTAAGTGCAATCAAGCCCTAATTGTGGGTTTTGGTGATAATGACCACATGATTAGAGGACTAATGAGATTTATCAAGATGACAAGCAGGTAAAATAAGAATAAGGATAATACTTGAGATGGTGGAGCCCAAATTACAAAACCACGCGGTGATGGACTCAAAGATGTTTAATTTCTTTGATATTTGATTTTGGGTCTAGGCATGTCGTACTATAAAGGGGGATGCAAATCTAGGTGGTCTGAGAAAGATAGAGTGCTCAAGAATAATTTTTAAAATCAAAAGAGAGACACTAAATCACCTCACAAACACTTAGTTGCACTTGCAGACTTTCGCCTGCCGGAAGTTCTGGGAATTGCTGGAAGTTCCAGCCCGCAAAGTTGCTGGAAGTTCCGGCAATAGCTGGAAGTTCCGGCTCGCAAAGTTGCTGGAAGTTCCGGCTCGCAAAGTTGCTAGAAGTTCCAGCAATAACTGGAAGTTCTGACTCGCAAAGTTGCCGGAAGTTCCGGCAACTGCTGGAAGTTCTGGCCCGCAAAGCTGCTGGAAGTTCCGACTCCCTTTGCGAGCAAGCCCCGTGGACTTCTGTGTGAACAGTGTTTTAGTGTAGAGCCGGAAGTTCTGGCGATCTTCGCCGGAAGTTCCGGCTCAGATCTAAACGGTTGGATTTCTCTTTGAGTATAAATAGCTCTCTCCTCTCTTCCAACCGTTACCTCTTCGATTCACTGCTCATATCCCTTCGTCCAAAAGCGCCCAAGCACTCAAGAGCTCTCTCTACTCTCCGCTTTGCTCCTAACTTCGATTCCCCACGGATTTGAGTGATAGGAGAGTGGATTGAGTGAGAAAATCACCTTGGCAAGCTTGAGCACTTGATTTCTTCGTCAAGCCGGTTGGATTTGTGTCTATTACTCTTGGGTTCTTGGAACCCTAGCCGGCTAGGCGTCGCCCAAGAGCTTCCATCCTGTGGAAGAGCCTTGGGAAGTTTGTATTACCCTCGATTTCTTAGTGAAAAACTCGAGTGACCTTTGTGGTTGCTTTGAGAGAGGCAAGGAGGTGAAAGAGACTCCGACCTTAGTGGTCACCTCAACAACGAGGACGTAGACAAGCCTTAGTGGCGAGTTGAACCTCGGGATAAATCCTTGTGTCTCGCGTGCTTGTTGTTGTTGGAAATTTGTTCTTGCATATTTGTTTTGTTGTCTCTCCTCCTCTCCAAAGCTTCTCTTAGGGTTTGGACTCGATCTACCAAGTGGTGACCTTTCGGCGTCAAAAGACCAACCCCAACGCTTCACCTTACCACTAGGAAGTGGGGTTGTAAGTTATCATTGGCTCAAAGTTCATATTCTAGGTTGTAGTGGTTTTCGCGTAGCTACTGGAACTTCCGGGTTGTGTTGGAACTTCCGGCCTGCTGGAAGTTCCGGCCCAAACTGCCGGAACTTCCGGCTATCACTGACATTTTCCTTTGAGTTTATGTAGAAATTTTTTAGATACTCCTATTCACCCCCCCCCCCCGTCTAGGCTCATCAGGGATCCTTACATCTAGCATTCGTCTTCCCGATCCGTTCTTCTCCAAAATCAGCGCGACTTCTAGGCGACCACCACTTCCTCTTTCTTCTTTGGCTTGGAACAAGTGTCGCAAGGTCATTTCATGTAGTTCCAATGCTCGTCTAGTGTCTCCATGTGTCAAAAGACTAACAAAACATGTCAAGAGTGGCATACAGAAAAATTCAGCAATTTCAATGACACACAGAGAAGTCATAAAATTTTTAATGACACTTGGGAATTTTTTTTACAACAACTCATATATTATATTAAAATAGCAACCATTTTACAAAGAGGTCCTCAAAAGAAGACCTGATTACATCAAAGTCCTGTAGGATGGGGAGGCAGCAACGTCGAAGGCGATGGGGGAGACAAGACCGCTGGCGGAGGGTCATAGCGGCGTCAAGGACGCATACACCTGGGTGGACTGACCGCGCAAAGCGCCGGTTAAAGATGGGATGGTTGAGCCATCGGAGGCAATGCACACCGACGACCGAAGGATGCAGATGGAGCCGTCACCGGACGTAGAAGAAGAAGCTCGAACCAGGATCCTAGGTGGAGGCGGAGCTGTCGAACCAATACCATAGGAGGAGCTGCCTTGCTGAAGAAATGAGCACCGGGACCGGAGGCTGCTGAACGGAGAGGGATGCATGCGGCGAAGGTTGCGGATCGGGAGGGGACGGATCTCGCCGGTGACGGATGGATGTGGAAGCGAGGGTGGAAGGGAGGAGATCCGCGGGGAAGAAGAAAGGATTTATTTTATTAACACTAACATTAAGTCGACGACATCGACGGCGAGGAAGAAACCGGAGAAGACCACGGTAGCTGCTACGATGACGACGCGGACGACGGCAAGACATGACTCTCCCATCAGGACAACTCCAACTACGATCTACTAAGAACTCTAGAGGAAGGGGGCCGCCCACCTACCCTCGTCGCCGGCGAGCACGCCCGAGAGGAGAGGCAGGGGGCTGGCAGACGGCCACAGGAGCGCTTGCTTTCGCTGGGAGACCCGGGCCAAGTACAGTATCGGGCTGGACTTTCGGGGGCTGCCCTATTAAAGAAAGAGTTAGGACACTGGGGAATTGACTCTGCTCGATTAGGGGGCGCCAGATCCATATGCTTACGTGCTGTGACGGGGTCAAGCATGAGCAGGACAACCTGGCTGGCTGTATGCGCACACGGGAGATCCATCTTCCCGATACGTGTCAGGCTGGTCTCTGACTCTCTGGTAGCGAGAGGCGATGTGATCTCCCGCGTCGAAAGGCCCTGTTTAGTTCCCAGAAAATTTTATAAAATTTTTCAGATTCCCCGTCACATCGAATCTTTGACACATGCATGAAGCATTAAATATAGATAAAAAATAAAACTAATTACACAGTTTAGACGAAATGGACGAGACGAATCTTTTAAGCCTAATTAGACCATGATTGGACAATATTTGTCAAATAACAACGAAAAGCGCTACAGTGCCATTTTGCCAAAAAATTCGGATCTAAACCGGCCCCAAGCCATCGTGGTCAGACTCAAGTCGCCGTTCGGGGGACATTGCCGGGCTTAGAAAAAGTCGACGCGGCCGTGGCACGGCGATCTGGATACTGGATAGACTGGCGGCTCCCGGCTTCGGTTCGATGCCCGAGCACGAGCTGTCTGTTTGCATCGATCTTCGTCGGCGAGTCGGGGGAGAACGCCCAACGCCGCGCGCGGGCGTCAACCTCACGTGGACGCAGGTGCGGCGCAGCTGGAGCGCACATGATGGACGAGAGACCGTGACGACCTTGCGGAAACGTACAAACCCAATAATTGGCCACGCCGACGAGGTGAACGAACTCTGGCCGTGGTTATCTGATACCTGGACCGTACCGGGGGCGAGACGTGGATCGATCAAATACCATGCCAACCAAAGGGTGGTCTCCTCTGGCTGCCTGACTACCCCGCTCGCTCTATCCGCTCGCGCTCCTTGTCCTCAAGGAAATGGAACAATAATCGTTGGGACCGGCCGTGGCATTATTGGTAATCCCATCCCGGTACGATAAAATCTCAAGTCTACACGTTGCAAGTTGACTAGGCAATAACAGCCTAGCAACGGGCTGGCAGTGGCAGATGCACTGAACAACACACCACACCCACATGCCTCATCGCCATCTCAACAGAAGGCCGTAAAGAAAACAGGGCTCCTGACCACCGTAAGCAAGGGCACGGTCCTTTTACCAATCCCTCTCTCGCGGTCTCTCTCGTAGTCTCGTCCCTGCGGTGCGGCACCCCCGCGGATATATAAGCGCAAGCGCGCACGGCACTGAATGGTCACACCAGCCCCAGCGCCACCCTGTCCTCCTCCTCCCGGAAAGACGCACGCAGCAGCACTGGTGCTGCGGATTTCTTCGTACCTCAGCTCCCCAGCTTTGGATCCCCACCACCGCACCGCACCTGCATCGCATCGATCTCTTCTGTAGTAGCTGACCTGACCTCGTCACCATGGACCTGCACCACGTCGAAACCTTAGGGGAGGACGTGAGGGCGCGGGACGACCACCATCAGCACCAGCTCGTGCTGCGGGAGCGCGGCCGGCGAATCAAGGCAGCCGTGGAGCTGGGGCTGGCGCGCTCATCGGCATCGCGCGGGCAGCAGTGGGGCCGTGCGCTGGGCCTGGGCCGCCGCGCCCTCGTTGTGCCCCCGCCGGAGGAGGATACCTCGACGGGCAAGCGGCAGCAGGCGCCGAAGGAGGCGATGCCGCCGCTGCAGGGGCGAGGGGATCATGAAGACGACGACGACGAAGAAGATGAGGTGGCGGTGCAGGAGAAGGTGGCGCTGCTGCGGCAGCTGGTGCCGGGCGGCGAGGGCATGGCCGTGGAGGGGCTGCTGGAGGAGACGGCCGACTACATCGCTGCGCTCAAGGCGCAGGTCGGCGTCATGCGCGCGCTCACCTGCCTGCTGCTGTCCGGTGCCGACCTCGACGACGCGCTGCGGCCGGAGTTGTCGGCTGCTGGCGTCCTCACGCCGGAGAAGCCCATGTGAGATTCACAGCAACGAACGTCACTCCTGGCCTTTCTCGCTTTCCCGTAGTGAGACCGCTAGCCCCAACGCCAACGGCCTTGTGTTCATTGCGGAAAAAGTTTCAGTTTTGTCCGAGGGCAGGGAGAGGAAGGACGCTCGAGATTATCAGTCAAATCAGTTAGTTAATAATGTTTTTTTAAAAAAAAATCAGTCAGCCAGATCATCAAGCAAACAGGCTGGTCCTATCAAACTAGGCCGGCCATGCTTTATGATCGGAGCACATGGCCCATAGCTCGTGTAAATACGTACTACTGTGAATTTTTCGGGGTAATTTTTCCATCCTCGTTGTTTTCACGGTGCTTTTCCCACGTGGAACAGTGGATCGGAGAGTTGATCCATCCTACGCTAGGATGCCATTATGCCATCACGGGCCTGTAAGGGCATCCGTAATGCGCAATGGTTAGAGCTAGTCTAGCTCTCAGACATAGTTTTTAACCAAAAAAATTAGGTGCAGGCTGGCTACACCAGTGTCTTGGTCTAGGTTTATCCGGATGGAGGTCATGTGTCTCAGAAAATTCATCATCACTTAGGAATGGGGCATATTTTTAGTTGTCTATTTTTAGTATTGTGAGGAGTCGTACCGCGTCTAAACCTGCACCACTCCTGACCGTGTGATGGATTTTCTAGGACGCGTGGCCTCCATCTGAGTGAGCCTGTACAGAGGCGCCGGTGCAGCCAACCTGCATCCAATTTTTTTTCTTTTAACATGAGTAGCTTCACGTGACACTGTCATATAACCTTGAAATTTGTGCGAGACCGTAGCTCTTGATAAAAACTAACTTTTCTATCTCTTCTATTAAAATATAAAAAAATGCTTAAAGCTAGCTTAAGAGTCCGCCATCGCGGGTGGCCTAATCTGCGATCATACGATTACTCCAGCCCCTGGACTTTATAGCGCTGTAGCAACTTGCAAGGTGTACGATCCACCCGATGGGACCCCTCTGATTTCAGCATCGGTTTGCAAGTGTGCGACAAAAGCATCATAGGGCAGAGAACACTCACTTATAACACACCGTAAGGTAGATCGATCCTACAAATACGCGACAATTCAGGCTATAAAATCCAGAATTCCTGTTCACTCGAACGCCCACCTGAAAAGTTGCTTGACGGAGTTTTATCGAAAAATAAAGAAGTTGTCTACTTAGCACTTGGGTGTTTGAGGGGCATCCCACACTGAGTGTTGGATGCCACCTAAACACCTGACTGAGAATAGAAACAGAATCGAGTGTTTATAATCCATGAAATATTCAATTGTTATGACCGTTGGATCAAAATCAAATGAATAAATGATATTTCCTATGAATCAAAGTGAAAGATCTCTAAATAATTTAAAAATTAGAAATATAGACAAAATCATTAAAAAACCAAATTATACAAGATACATATTATCAAACTGAGCAGATATTTTCTATAAGTTGCAGATGAAAAGATCTCCATATAGGTTCAAAATTAGACATACATACAAACATATAACGAAATTAATAAAACACATGCTTGAAACAAAACAAATGATATTCATATAGGTATCTAGTTACAACAATTCTCCTTATAAATTAAACCAAAATAATCATTGTAAATTTAATATAAGCATAGTGTAAGCGCCCTGTTTGGATATATGGGCTAGTTACTAGCTAGCTAATTGATAATTTAATATAAGTATATAGTGTAAGTCTAGCATGAATTGATAATAACTATAGAGAACTGCTTCAATACTCCTCTTTCTAAAAATAACATGGATCTTAAAGCAGCTTATCTAATTCTATTATAGTATAATGACACACTATGATATTTTCAACAAACACAACTTCAATTCTATTAGATCCAATTTTAAGAAGAAAATGAAAGGAAAGGAAAGGAAAAGAAAAAAGAAAAAATTCACGAAAAAAACGGTTCCATCCTGAAGGTTGCTGCAGCGAGCCGGCGATGACCTCAATCACCTCTTTTTCTATATGGAAAAAATTCAAAAAAAAAAAGAGAGAAGCAAATCTAATGGTTTGCAATGGAAGAATAAAAAAACCGTGTGTTCAGAAGTCTTGAAACACTCGAGTATTGTTAAGCTTTTCCGAAAATGAATAAAACATGAGAAAAACATATCTAAACAAGTATGAAAAACTTACTCGAAGACGTCTTCCTAAAAGTTGAGATGAAGAAACTCCGGCCACTGCCTTCACAAGTCCTACGGGCTATGGTCCCGCCTCCAACTCATTTGTGTTGTCGGCGGTGCCAGCGCCTACACGTCCGGATGTCCGCGCCTACACTCTGTCTCCCCCTGTGCACCTGCATCCTGCGTCTGCCTACGCAGGGCCCGCGCCGCCCTACTGCACGTGGGGAGTCCCTGCTCACACTCCCTCCGCTTCTCATGCGGATGCCCGTGGCCAGCAGCTGCAGCAGGTGACTACAGTAGGTGGCTACGCCAGCATCCAAAAAGAGGGGGAGGGGGCGGCGGATGCCTAGCCGACGGCAAGAAGAGGAGGAGGAGACACTGAGGTGAATGTGATACAGCAAAAAAGTAAAGACAGAGATGCAACATCGAATCTACTTTTAAAACATCCGGATGCAACAATTGCAACACACGTCTGAAGGCAGATGAAACATATGAAACATGCATATGAAACACTACCTGCAACACCAGATCTACTTTTACAACATCAAGATGAAACACTTGCAACATCCTGATGAAAAATTTAAAACACTTAAAACATACTCTTGCAACATGGGCTTTGCTTGGACGAATGGAGGCACGTCGGCGCGGAGGTCGACGGCGGCACATGGACCTCGCTGTGCGGTAGCGGCACGAGCAACTCGCTGGTGGACGCGGCGTCACAAGAATCTTGCCTCCCTCACCTGCTTGCAGGACATCCGTCGTAGAGGCTCGCCGGCTCGATGGAGGCGTATGAGGCTTGCCAGCTCGGTGGAGGCAGTCGCAGCGAGCGGACCGGCTGCGGTGAGGAGGTAGCAGTGGAGGCGGGCGAGGCAGACTGAGCTCGGTGGGGAATGCGGCGCGGAGGAGGCAGCGCGGGGAGGCAGCGCGGAGGACGCCGCAAGGGATGACGCGCCGCGCTGTGGGGGACCGGCGGTGGCGAGGCGATGTGGGGTGGGCGGATGGGCACGGCGACACAAGGAGGAAACAACACAGCGAGCATCAGGGCGCGCGGATGGGATGAGCGGATAGGGTCGCTGGGCGAGCGGCGCGTGCGGGAGTGAGCGGTGGGAGGTGTCCGTCCGTCCGGACGTCTTAATTGTATCGTTATCTTTTGTTTGTCCGCATAATCATGCACAAATCCAATCATTTATACTTATATAAAAAATAAATTGTTATATCTGCAAATCTGTGATCAACATCTTATACTTCAAAAATTTGTGCAACAATAATAATGTTTTGGTAGAACAATCTTTGTTGGTTCTACATCCCCTACAAAGAGAAAACCAAAACACAAAAAGCTATGACTAAACAGTCTAAACTTCTGTAACAGTACTACTGTAACTTGCATCAGGACAGTAGGCAGACGCTGGTCACAGGATAGGGCAGACACTGTCAGGGCCCAAATCCACCCCTCTCGCCATGGGGCACGATGCCAGCGGGCAGTGCTCCCCGTCCGCGCCCCACCAGCTGATGTTTCGATTCTCCATCGACAGCGTGAAGTAGAGCAGCACCGGCGTCCAGCGCCGCTGAGAGGATGTAGTTGTACCGCTGCCACCACCGCTTCCTGTACCGGAAGACGAAGAAGTTGAAGGCGACGCCGATGAGCAGCCACGCGTTGTAGTTCACGGCCGTCGCCGGGGTCATGCCGGCCGTCGCGCCGATGAGCACCGGCAGGTTGACCATCCGTATCCAGCGCTTCGCCGGGAACGCCCTGTGGAGCACGTACAGGATGGCGGGGCCCGCGGCGCCGGTGAGGAAGAACCAGTTGAGCGTGCCGTAGTTGCCCATCGCCCCGAAGATGCAGCGCGGCCCGACCAGGGTTTTTTTTATCGGCCGAAAGTCACCGATATTTCCGAAACCCCGAGGTCCCATAAAATTTGATATCAGCCAAATTTTTCTCATCTTTCCTGTTTCTACACAGACAATCCAAAATCAGCCACGCAACGGTCCGACACTTATAATGATTTATTCTTGTTTTTGATCTGTGAACAAGTGATGTTTAATATCCTAGAAATAGTTTCAAGTCAAATTCTACAAATTTTTTGAAAAAAAAATTAAATTTTTTGAATTTGGTCTGATATTTCCGATATATCTTGCTTATACTCTTTATTCATAACGTCCGATAAATTTTAATTTCCGATAATGAAAACCTTGGGCCCGACGAGGCCCAGATGACGGACGCATCGAAGAAGACGCGGTCGTTGGGGCACGTCCAGGGGCTGTTGGCCGGGAGCAGCGTGTCCTGGCAGATGTTGGGCACGGAGCCCAGCAGCCAGTACGCCACCCCGAGGTTCACCGTGGCAGCGACGACCGTCCCGACGAGCTGCACCAGGAACATGGACCTGGGAGGGATCTTCATGTAGTGCCCGAGCTTGAAGTCCGCCAGGAACGACACGGCCTGCGACGAGCTCACGTACCCGTACGCCTTGAAGACGACGTTGGCGATGGGCTTGCCGGGGAGGATAAGCCCGATGATGTACTCGGATATGACGTTGAGCCCAGGCGCCTGGTTCGTCGTCGCCGTGATGATGCTGATGGGCAGCGTGAACACGAAGGCCACGGCGCAGGCGAAGAGGAGCCCCTACCAGGGGAGCTGACGGTGTAGAGGACAAGGGAGACGCCGACGGACAGCACGAGCAGCGCGTGGAACCACCACCCCGGCGCGTCCTCGTACCTCTTCATCAGCCTCGTGTGGACGTCGGGCTCGTCGTCCTTCTGCTGCGACGCGCGGAAGCGGTGGTAGATCTCCTTGCCGTGGAACAGCGCGACGTGGGTGATGGTGGCCGCGATCGCCGCGAAGCTGAGACCCTACGACAGCGCGAAGAGCGTGCTCATGTTGATCCGCCGTTCCGCTGGTATCAGTGGCGGATCCAGGGGGGTGAGTGGGCTGCAGCCCCTAAGCTTGATTTTTGCCTTTAAATTACTGTAGCTTAGCCTCAAATCCATCATTAATCTTTAGCTTTAGCACTAAACCTTCGTTATTTAGCCCCCCTAAATGCTTATCCTAGATCCGCCAACATGAACAGGTGCAACGAGAAGAGGGGGAACCGCCTGGCGTTGTACAGGTCCAGCCCCCAGTAGGCTGCCGGCACGATCACGTACATGAAGAGCACCAAGCCGACCAGGATGTTGGCGGTGGCGAAGAAGGGCGACACCAGGGGACTGAAGAGGAACGACGACACGGCCGTCCAGTCGAGGGTGAAGGCGCCGAGGCCAAGGCCCCTCATGCCGGAGCCCAGCTGCTGTACCGTCACCGACTTGGAGAAGATCCAGCAGAGCCAGGACACGGACGTCAGCGTCGGGAAGAGGTAGCCTGGCACCGCGTACCACAGGAAGCTGCAGGCGAGCGCCACCAGGAAGAACTTGGCCCGCGACATCCTGCTACGTGAGCCACCGGCGGCGGCCTCGTCGGCCTCTTTCTCGTGCAGTGCTCGGAACAGGGACACCTGTACGAGCGTGCCGGGCCACCACATGTGCGCGGGCTCGACCACGTACTTGCGCATGAGCCCCGCCCAGCCGTACCCGAGCACTTGCGTGGTGGTGATGAGCAGCCACGCCGCGAAGAAGGAGATGGACCGGCGGTAGAAGGCGCGGATGATGTTCACGATCATGACGGCGTAGGCGGAGCCATTGCCGAAGGCGCAGCCGGCGTTGGCGAAGATGGAGATGAGCATGTGCTCCTTCATGGTTGAGGGAGAACTCCCCGCCGCCGCCGCCGAGGAGCGCGGGGGCCTTGAACTTGCGGGCCGGCAGCACGCGCGCCAGGAAGTGGCCCAGAGGGAGCGAGGCCACCTGCACAGTGATCTGCGTCACGACGATGGGCTCGATGCGGTACGAGAAGAACTGGTTGAGGAAGCTCATGAGCACGCAGGACACAAGCCTGAGCGCCCACATCCGGAACGTCCACACCGGCAGCGCCGTGTCGTCGCCGGTCGGCACCGTCATCTGGACCTCCTCTATCGGCGAGGCATCCTCGTCCTGCTCCCCGTCCCCGGGGCCACCCTCGATGTCGACTATCTGGACCATCGTGGACGACGTGTGCTTGACTGCTTGTTTAGTAGCGGCGGTCTGCAGAGACGTGGACATAAGTCGTGCGCGCGGTGCAGGGTTTGGCCGTCTGGGTGTGCGAGAGCGAGACGGACTCGGGAGGCTGAGTCCGAGGTGGCAAGAGCAATCACACACAACGTGAGACTGAGATCGTGCACTGTCCGAGACGATTTGTTCCGGGACACGGATTAACAACGGTACATTAATTGCAAAATTCAGGAACTAATATTTGAAGTTTACAAAATTTTAAAACCAAGCACACCCATAGTTCATCCATAGATGTATTTTTCATAAAAACAGAGATGCAAACACTTTTTTTAAAAAAAAAATCAAATGTACTCCTAATTTGAGTTTACACGTATGGTTGTTTTCTAGATCCGATTTTTTTCAGTAATTCTTGGAACCGGGCGTCCGACCGCCGGACGTTTGGTTGTTGGGCCGCTCGTTATCGTAGTTTCTAAAAGAAAATCGCTGCAGAGCTCGGCCACGCACCGCTCCTCCCACGCATCTCGCGGCGGCCGGCGGGGGCGGCCTCTGCCCACGCTCATCTCGGCTGGGGCGGAGGCTGTCCAGCTCGCCGTAGCCGGGGCGGAGCTCGCCCGCATGCAGCTCACCGTAGCCTGGGCGGAGCCCGCCTGCACACAACTCGCGCTCCACCTGCCCAGCTCGTCGTTGCTGGGGCGGAACTCATCCGCGCATAGCTCGCGACGGCCAGCCTGTCGCGGCCTTCTCCACCGGAGCGACAAGCTCCACGTCATAGGTGAGCTCTACACTAGTGAACTCTAACACGACGAGCCTCTATTTTCCCAAGCAGTAAGGAGAGGTTACACTGAAACTGTATGTTGCAAGCATATGTTTCAAGTGTTTCAGATGCTTTTAGATGTATGTTGCAAGTGTTTCACGCGGATGCTGCAAAACTTAATTGGGATATTGCAAATGTTGCAATGGTTGTACACATAATATGTTCTAAGCTTCTATTCCCAAAGTTTCATCTGTTTTTCAGACGTACGTTGCAAGTGTGTTTATTTGGATGTTGCATATGTTTCACACATATATTGCAAGTGTTTTATCTGGATGTTGCATATGTTTTACAATGGTTTTCAAGTGTTTTAGTGTTTCAGATGCATGTTTCAAGTGTTTCATCTGCCTTCAAATGTATGTTGCAAGTGTTGCATCTTAATGTTTTAAAAGTAGATTTGGTGTTGCATCTCCCTCCTGGCTTCTTGTTGCCTCACCTCGGTGTCTCCTCCTCCTCCCGGCGCTGGTTGGGCATCCGCCCCCCTCCCGTTCTTCCTGATGCTGGTGACGTTCAAGGCGACGCGGGCCCCTCGTGGGCGCGAGAAACGGTCTGCAGGCGCGGGCGTCCGGACGCCCCATCCGTACGGATGTCGGGCGCTAGCAAGCCCCGTTTTTTGTTTAACCGAGGATCTCCCCATTTCCATTGATTTTAATGGAAATACAACATTAAAGAGTATTTCAGACAAAAGATGGGAGCAGCAAGAGAGTCTACAGATGGTACCCTTACAAGCAAGACTCACCTGATTTAGACGAGCTACAGAGTATAAACTCGAGACAAAAAAGTAACATAACGTCGACTACCAAGGGCCAAACACCATCGATACAATTCGTTGATGAACCTTCACATCCACCGGAAAAATCTTGGGCAAAGCCTTCCGGAGAAACTAGCATCAAAATTTCCGCCTTAGTCCTCCTGGCTGTCCCATTGTCGTCCTTCAACAAGTGTTGTCTGTCTTTCACCGTCTTCTTACCCAGCAGCTTCACCGCAATCTGTAGCATGGTATTGACTCCCGCCACCAAAGCTTCTTCGTCGTTCTCGAGGAATAAACTTGCCTAGCAACTCATGAGCGCGCAAGCATGACACACAATTGCGGTAGGTTTTTTCACAGGTTTGTCTTCAAAACACAATTTGCTTCGTGTTTTCCAAATTGCCCAGCAAGCAGGTGCAATACCCATAGTATGAAACTGTTTACCGAATGGCAGCCAAGTCTCACACATATGGTTGTTTTCTTGATCGGATTTGATGAACCTCATCCTTTTAAGGCACCGAACTTTGAACCAGGGTCCTTTAGCTTGAACCACAGGGAACAAGGAAATTTTGTGGCACTTTTAACCATTTCCAAGGGCTGACATAGAGTTATTGTCTGAGAGGGGACCAATAGGTTTGAAAATAGTAATAAGAAGACTATTTGGTTTGAGGACGAGAAGAGATGAATTGGTTTCAGCTTATTTTTTTCGGGTTGAGACCAGCCCATCTCCTATTAAGTTGAGGGGACTGGGTCATTCCAGAATTTTGTTTGGTTCGTGGCACTACCACATAAAGCATTTACGGAGGCGGCCAAAAAGCATTTTTAGAAAGCGACTTTTATTTAAACGGCTCCCTAAATGAGGATTTAAAGAGTAAGTTTAAGAAACAATATTGACGCACTCTAACAAAAATTTAGGGATGTTATTAGATGGACTTTTTCGGAAGGGCAGGCCTGGTGCAGTTGGTGAGTGCTAGCTCGCCGAGTCACCAGGTCCTGGGTTCGAAGCCGTCTCTCTGCAGAATTTCTGCGGGGGTAAGACTTTGCTTCGGTTATTCCCTTCCCCAGACCCCACTCGTGTGGGAGCCTCTGGCACTGGGTCTGCCCTTTTTTATTAGATGGACTTCTTCCTCAAATTCCACATGTGCTTCTCTTGTATGTCTTCTCACATCCTTGGTAAATCTCACCCAATCCAACAAGCATGCAGGGCCCATCGATGTTGGTTTACTCTAGAACTCCTATATACTAGCCTTTTTAGTTATGAGATGGGCCGGGCCGGTTGAAACAATGTTATTCCTTCTCCTTTCTTTTTTTTATGCACATATTCCTTCTCCTTTCTGGCTCCACGACATTTAAACCTTTGTCTCTGCTGTGTGTACGTCTCTTTTTCAAACAATCCTCTAGTCTAGTTCTGAAACTACCACATGTCCACATCCTTCTAACCATTGTAAGGTAACTAGGACGGTACGCGCGCGTTGCCGCGCGTGCAGTGGGTCTTTGCACCTGTGTATGATATTGCATTGTTTGAATCTACAGGAAACCGCTCAATACACGAAGGTGGTACTCTATGGCAAGTATTCACACAGTAGTAACATTACCGCACAAATGTACATCTTTTACATGAGAAGAGAAATCAGTTAATAAACATCATCATATATTATTTGTCAAATTGCCATTGCTACGTATGAACACTGAGATAGACATTTCCAAACCTGTACATAAAAGTGGTACGCTGACTGAAACAAAACATCTGCCAAATGGTGGCACCTCATCACCAATTAGTGCCGCAAGAATTGAATCACAACTACTTCATTACATTTGTGCTCTCCGAGTGTCTCTTCTGCAAGGTTCTTTGTCCAGCTAAATATTTACATACACTTGACCTAAGAATAGGATTTGAAAACAATCAACATTCTTGGTCAATCGAAGATGGTTATCAGTTGCTAAAACTCTTTAGCAATTTCAACATCGGTAGGGTCGATGATGACAGCAGAGATAAAAAATAATCTCCATGATGATGACATCATTTGGGTTGATCAAACTGTTACTAATTCTCCGATGATGAGTGATGCACTGAATTCATGTTAGAATTGTCATATGACACTTTACAGAAAATACAAACAAATAAATTTAGGGGTCATTAGAAGGAGATAACTATCATTGCTTTTGGGTACACTTCAGTAGGGAGATCATATTGCCCAAACAAATAATATCTTATAAGGAGGAGGAGATGAACTATCATTGCTTTTGGGTACACTTCAGATGGCAGATCATATTGCCCAAACAAATAATATCTTATAAGAACTAAAACTACATAGGCAAGAAAACTATTCCAGTGAAATTTGTTTTCAGTTTCCATCCCATTAGAGCTCATGTAAATCAATTAGGATCCTATAAGCTTTATTTTCATTTGCAGTTCAATCGGTACTTGAATCTACAAAATAAAAGTGCAAGGACCACCGAATCTGACCTCAGCCTTCATCGTGTTCTACTAAACCTTGGATGAAGCAGGTGTTTCCTAACTGTAGATGATGTAAATGAACCCGCAAACTATGCATCATATGAAGTTTAGTTAGGGGAGTAGAGTGCCAAATTCTCTTTGAATTTTATGTTATTTTATCAGAAATAATCATGTGAAATTTGGCGCTAAGGAAGATATCTATCAGTGCATGTGACAAAAAAAAATCAGAGAGAAGAACTGAAGATAGGCAAAACACCCTTTGAATAGTATACTTAACCACCAACAATGCCCTTCATAAGTCAGAAGTACTCCATTATTTGTTCCTATCACTAAGTTGAAGATATAGAAGAACTAAGTTTGAACTGATAAAGTAACCCTCTTAAATATTTACAACTACTCACGTACTGATATTCAGACTTCATCCCCATCACTACTAAATATGGAGCTCCATCAAGCATGGTCAACGGTGGCAGTAGTGTGAGGCAAGCAACAAAGGCACCAAGATGGAATAGGTTGCTGAGTTGCACGTGTATGACAAAAATGAGTTCATAATATAGGAATGAAACCCCATACTACTTACTCTTAATTTGTTCAAACTAATCCAGAGGAGCTAACCTTTCCAAATTTTGAACCAGCAAAAGCACTACTCTTAGTAAGGAAAGTATTATGTTTTTCTCCAACTCTGTGTAAGTCTGTAGATAAAAAAGAAACAAATAGCAGCAGTGAGTATGTAATGCAAATATGTGGTTGCAGAAAGAAAGATTGAGTCATCACAGATTAGGAAGTAGTTTTTGGCGACAGAAGACAGATGTTAGGGAGTTCTATTTGTATGACCTCAATTAAGCATATAGATGTTTTTTAAACTCAAATCATATTCAAATTTGTGTTCATTAAAGTCCAACCAGATATTTGTTGTCTGCATTGAAACGCCTGTAGTTGTGTTCATTAAAGTCCAACCAGATAAAATGTACCTCCTATTTTTTCATCTGATGATGTTGCATAACATTGTTGCATTGTTGAACTTTTCTGAACTCTGTGAGGACATGATATCGTTCCAAAGGCAATGTATGTCTCATCTCTCATTCTAACAAAATGAGAACAGGTTGCATGGGACATGATCATTACACCTAGTTGTATGCAAAACAATCTCGCCTGATACAAAAATCAGTAGGACAATCTTTGTTTGCTTGATTCCATAGATTAGGTTAGGAAACCATGGTTCACACTGAGAGGGAAAGCAAAGGAAATATTGGTTTCAGAACATAAGCATAAAAAATCAAGAAATAAGGGATTGAAGGTGACAAAATTGTGGTCAAGACTTAAGAAGACACAGATTTTGCAACTTACACTTGAGAAAGCATGATGTCAGTATGCAAAACCCTTAAGCCTGATCAGGAATTTGACATCATAAAACCAAACAATATTCTGTTTTTTTGGAAGGTTGACAATATTCTGAATATTAAAGACCTGACAACATAGGACTATAATTCTATGAGTGTGACAATGGTTTAGCAAAGAATTAGAGCACACAAATTTTTAAAATGGAATATGTACCTTGAATTTTGCAGGTAAACCAACATTAGAAGATGAGAGAAAACTACAAATAAATCAATTATTGTTTAGACACCCCTCAGCAGAGAGATTGATCACTCTTAATTGACCTGCAAAAATAGGCAACCAAACTCCAAATATTTTGCTTTACTGCATACAGAGAAAAATGAAAGCTAGAAAATGAAGACATTGGGTAAAACAGCTGTAGATTCAAGACCAAAGAAAAAGTTATATGGATGCTTTGAATTATGTATACTGTCACAAAACATCATGTGAACCTCTAAACTTCAAACTAACATGTAGCAGTAGATTTAGCAGAGCAGGGAAATGTAATTTTTTTATGAAGCCAGAGGGGAAAAGGATTCCTCGCCATATGTGTATAGGATGGCACTGCAAATAGCATGTTAAAAAGGAGATTAAAAATTTGGTAATTACTTGAATCAAGCCATTTGGGGGCAGAAGTTACTTCACGAAGATGAAATAAAAATGAACTATAGGGAGCTAAACTTCAATATTTGAGCAGCAAGTACTTCCAAAAGTAAATGAGCATGATTCACTTCTAATGAGATGAGTTCTTAGAACTGAATGAGGGAGCCAGGTTTTTTATTTGACCTTAGAAATAGGAAGGCGTTTTACCTGTTCCGGCTAAATACCGCAGCATACCTGGAAAGGCAGAGAACACACAGAGATTAGAAACTAATTTCCCCCTCTGATAGCATCACAGATTGATGGTTGGCATCCATTAGCCCCTACGCACTATCAGCAGTGGAAAGGTTAACCAGTAAAGAACTGAAGCGAAGAAGGGTAATGCATTGTGCTGACTTTTGGCTGGTGCCCAACAACCGACGTAGCTACGGCATGCCCGGAGAGAGACAGAGGAAGGGGAAAGAGTCATCGTCGACGATCTTGTGGCATATATCCTTGGCCTGGCGACCATGGCCGCGTCAACGCAGAGCAGCCGCGTGTTGCCTAGGAGGGCCTGCTGCCGGTGCAAGAGCACCCTCTCCCAAACTGTGGACGGGTATAGAGAACATAAAAAATGTAGTGTGTTCCAAATTAATTGTGCATGCTCTAGCTAACATGTAAGATAATGCAGCTGAGAATATCTTAAACCATTCATGTCTGAAATTAATTCATGGTGTATTAGCAGCATGGGATAAAAATAGGAGACATGAACACCACGTATCATTTCAGAGCCCTTAACATTCTAGAGTTCGTTGTTAAGGTCATCAATGATCCAATTAGTACAGCACATGGTCACCTAGACTACAGATTAGCAGCACTGATTCCCAGATTAGTTTGAGGGGAACTATCGGAACAAACTGAGAGCGAAAGGGGAAAAAGAATAAATACGAACCTGGGTGCAACCGTGAATCATACACCTAGTACGCACACAACAGAGGCCACCCAGAAGAGGAGGCTCAGACGGGCACGGGCACCACCTGTGGATCAGAGTAAGCAGGTAAGCTGACAGTAGAGGTGGGAAGAGAAATAGCATGAAAGACAAAGCAATCGGAAGGCACGGAGGAACGCAAATGCACGAAAGCGTGGAACGAAACCCTAGACGTACGGGGGAAGAACGCAGTGCCACAGCTGAGGCAGGACGCAATGCGAGGGGAGCGCAGCAGAGGAAGAAGAACAGGTTCCCACCATGCTCTGTAGCAGAACGCGACGAACGGCTGAGGAAGCGCCGGTGGGGTGGGCAACGACGGGGCCACACCCTTGTTCCCGCGGCGGCGCCTGGGAAGCAAGCAGAAGGTCGAGTGAGGACGGAGAATTTTTTGCACGATGAACGAGGAGCGAGCTGGTTTTTTTTTTGTTTTTTTTGGGCCCATGAACACAAAGCAGGATGCGCGGCACGTGGACAAACGCAGGGCAGCCCGGACGAACGCCAGCCACAGGAAACCAGGGTCCCACACGCAAGATGAGCAATCCACAACGGCAACAGTTTTCGTTATTTAAAAAAAATAAATTGGCCAACAGGCACATGCGGCGCCGCAAGAGTGGTCCGTGAAGGCCATGGGGTGCTAGAATAGCAGGGATCCTTTCCGCGATTAGGACCTAGATATTTAGGGGGTGTTTGATACAGGAAGTAAAGTTTAGTCCGTGTCACATCGAACGTTCGTATACTAACATGAGCTAATTACAAAACTAATTACACAGATGGAGACTAATTTACGAGACGAATCTATTGAGCCTAATTAATTCATCATTAGCACATGTTTACTGTAGCACCACATTGCCAAATTATATACTAATTAGGTTTAATAGATTCGTCTCGCAAATTAGTCTCTATCTTATATAATTAATTTTATAATTAATCTATATTTATAATACTCTAAATTAGCGTCCAACATTCATGGTGACATGGGACTAAAAATTCTCTCGAACCAAACGGGCCCTTAGCATTTGCATTGGCCTTAACACCCCCGGCCGTATTGTCAGATGAACACACAACGCTGCCAGAGCTTTCTGGTAATATAATCTAGTCTGCCTGATATGGTTCTGAGGGTATCGTCTTTAATTAGTCGAGTCTCTTTCCGAGAGGGCCCATCTGTAATGAGACTGCTTGCATTTCTAGGAGACGGGCATGCACCCGTGTGGTGCCGACAACTGTCGAGGAAGGAGCTTAAGCTAGCTGCTAGCCACACACTACACGTACAGCGACGACCAACCGGCCGGACCACCGGCCGCAATCTCCATCGAAAGGGTGGCCTTGTCTCGTGCTGAAGCGTCGCCATCAGGGCACTAGTGCGATGATCCCTTGCAAATTAGCACGTGCACCGCATCTCACGCAACCCATCGACACGACGACGACGACGCCGCGCGCGGTTGGCCCCCTCTGTCCAACCGAAGCTTATATGGTCCTTGCATGCGACGCGTCAAGGCTTCCTCCACTCCACCTGCTCCCATGCACGCCGGCCCCGTAGTCGGTGCCTCGGTGGCAGTGGCGGATCTAGGCATCTAGGGGGCTAAATAATGAAGGTTTAGTGCTACAGCGGAAAATTAATGGTAAATTTGAGGCTAAGCTACAGTAATTTAAAGGAAAAAATCAAGCTTAGAGGGGTTGCAGCCCACCCAGCCCCCTTTGGATCCGCCACTGCTTGGTGGCGGTGGGTCGATCGGGCAGTCAAACGCGAGAGCGGCGTGAAGATCATGATCGTACATGCGGCTACCACAACACACGTCACACGGTGACGCCAATCGTCCCGGATATGTATGGTGGCGTTGTGTAATGATCGATCTTTGACGCGTATATAAGCACGTAGTGCAGCAGCAGCGACAAGGCAACCGACGAGTTTACCAGATTATTCTACCTAAAACCAGCAGCTCCATGACGTACGTAAGTGTCTCACACATCTCTTCCATCCGCCCGCCAGCCGGGAGAGCCTATATATGCCTATCTATCTAGTCTCTCGTCCATCTGTTGTTTCTGCTGGTCATCATATGCAGGGAGAGTAGGAGAATATATATATCTGGTTGCTAGGACCAGGCCGGCAGACCGGAGACGATCCTTCCCTGCCTCTCGATTTGTGATCTCTGGAACTCTGTTCTCTGGCCCAAATCGAACCGCACCGAGATCTTGTCAAAAAAAAAAACCCCCGCACCGAGAAGAACTATCTCTCACAAGGCGCCTAGCTATACGTGAAATGTGATCCACTTGTTCATAATTTATGAATCAAGCTAGGGCCCTCTATCTTTGTGCTTGGCCCGAGGGAGTACCAAGCAGTTGCAGTACACACATGTTGACTTTTTACATCGTAATGCACTGACTTTGTTTGGAGCTTTTTTTTTTTGAAAAGAGAATATATTAATATCCCAGCTTCTGTATCGATCAATGCATATGATTGTTCCTTATTTTACACGGTGACAAAACGTTCCAGGAAATCTCAAAAGCAAAGTTTTGCACCATAATAGAAAAAAGATCAACATCACTGCTAGAAAAGAATCCAATTCTACATTTTTCTAAGCAGACAGCTGTCAGGTGTTTGAGAGGGGATTTAGGCTTGACGGATGCACTAGCGTGGGGCGGGAAAAAATTGGGTGGACGACTATCCTCACCAGGCATCCATGGACACCTACCGTGGATTCATGCCACGTGTTCATGCATAATCATCCAACGGTGGACTGCTGCACAAATTAAGGATGATTAGTTGAAAAAAGAAAATCAAAGCTTCTTGAATGATTATGCATGGACACGTGGTATGCATTCATGGTGGGTGCCCATTGGTGCATGGTGGGGATAGTCCCCACCCAAATTTTTTTTTCCAGTGGGGCGGTTGGCTAATGCATAGGAGAGAACAAAGTAGGGGCAACTGACCAATGTATCAGGAAAGGTAGACTTGCATCCTGTTTAGAACAGAGGTAGTATTTCTGATGGGCTAGGCATGCATACGAATCAATATTCACAAGCAAAAGAACTTGTATCTAGCTTCCTGCTATATATATAGAAATAAGGTTCAATCTGCCCACTAAACTTGATGCGCGCTAAATTTAAAAAAAAATACCATTGACTCAAATATAACAGACAATGTACCATGCTGTAAGTTATAACTTTTAAAACCAAATAAATTACCTTTGGCTCTTGCATTGAACATTTTCAAAGTGGTTTCTAAGGTGATTTTGCTGCTGTGGTGCCTACTCTCTCTCTCTCTCTCTCTCTCTCTCACTCGCACCACCACCTTTGTCTCCTCTACCTCACACGTGCCCTTGATTGGCTCCTCCTCCTCCTCCCTCCTTTTAGGCACCAATGCCGCCTCCTACTCCTCACACATGAGGCCGCCTCCACCTCCCTCCTCGCGCACGTTGTCAACCCCCACCGTGCATCAATCTCGAGTAATGGTGGGATGCAGCCGTGTCCTCTCTTCTTTCTCCCTACCTATATGGATTTGGCACGAGGAAGTCACATGGGGGCAACATTGTCCCCGAGTCCTTGCCTCCTCCTCTTCCTCCTCCTCTATCTTCCTCTCGTGCACCACCACCGATGTTCCTCCTCCCTTCTATTCTCATGCACCAGAGCTCGAGATGGCGGTGCGACGGAGCCTGAGGCTAGGGAAGAGGAGGTCGAGTGGGTGGATCTCACGGTATTAATGGTAGCTACCCTCATACTCCTATTACCTGCCATGTGTGTGAAGCTAGCTTTAGCCGGTAGAGCTTGAGAGTCGAGACGAGTAGTGGCGGCGGTGTGCAGAGGCCACCGACAGGGAGAGAGAAGAGGAGGAAAAAGAGGGAGAACTCTAAAATATGGGGCCCACTATCAGACGTTGTATGAGGTGTACTCTAGCTTGTGGGACCATGGCCATGCATAGGGTTGTTGGGGCTCCGGTTCGAAATGTAAATCAGGGCCCAAAAATTTTAACAAATTTGAATGGCTAATAAAATTGATGTATATTTGCACTCATCAAATATATAACTTAAATATGTATTTTGTCATATAGAAATATATCAAACATGAACTCTAAAATAGGGAAAGTATTACTGACCTCAAGTTCCACTGCTTCTAGTCTCTATCTCTTTTTATGCTTCTCAAGACCGGAATCATATTTTCTATTTCTAGTAGACATGATGTGGATTGAGCAAAACATTCGAGTGGCACTCCAGTTCTATAAACCAAAAAAAAATAATTAATACAATCCTAATATAATGCCCTAAAAAAGTTCCAAAAATGAAAGAAATATATAAAGGATGTCCAAATTAAACCTTGAAACTAGAATCCATGATGCTACGATGGTGTACCCTTCTGTTGCCTAAACGCCTAATGCCTTCGGCCCTTGATGGATCTTAATTAAAAAAAAATTGACAAACGCATCAGCTAATCAGTCATTCAGCCGGCTATAGGAAAAAAGAAATTAGGAACTAGGAATTTTCTTACCATCTAGCCGAAAGATGAAACGCACAGGCAGGACGGAAGGAAGACGATCGTCCAGCGACGACGACCTTGTGCATTTGTGCGGCAGTGCGGAGGATGGAAGTTGGAACGATCAGATGAATCATCGAGTCTCCTGTCTTCGCAAAAGCGGCGGGCAGATGGATCGTCCGCGGTTCGCGACGGCAGATGGGAAGCGTCGAAGCGACTCCAGGCTCTAGCATGGACGGAAGTCATGTGTACTGGCCTATTTCTTCTGTGCTAGCTGCGAAAGTATATAAAAGGATAAAAAGCCTGAAATTCGGGGGGCCATTAATTTTTGGGGCCCTGTTCGGCGGAGCACTTCACACATGGCCATTGACGGGTCTGGCCACGTAAGAAAATACATCCAAAAACATTTTGAAATGTGCAGGGCGGATAATTTGTCCAGTTTTGAAAATCAAGGGTGTTTTTTAAATCCGGCGACAGGTTAGAGGGCGAAATCAGAATGTACTCATATATATCCTTATCTCATCAGGGACATATCGTCTAATAAAATCCGCGGCAAATCTTTTGCCGCCCTTTCGAAAAAAATCTCATCAGGGACATATCATGTGGACCCATGCATGATCATATATATGCATCCACTAAAATGGAGATATATCATACCTGGAGATGATGACATAGATGAATGATGACAATGGCAACCCAATTCAACGACGATTCCCTTTCATTTCGCAGTAAGGTGGTGTTTGGTTCACCTAGTAGCTCCTAAATCTAGTCACTTTGTTGCCAAACACTATGACTAAATATGACTAAAAGGGCTTTAGTCCTCTCTAGCAACTATGGAATTACTAAAACTGACTAAACCATTTAGGAGGGACTAAATTTAAGAGGTGTGAACCAAACACCCCCTAAGCAGGACGCCCCATGCATATTTGGAACGGTCCCAATAAGCTGCAAAAGGCATGCCTCTATGGAGCGACAGAACAATTCTCTTTTATGGTCTTGGAAAGACTTTGGAGCAAAATTGAGAGAGTTGGGTCAGTTCAGATAGGCACATCATATATATGAGAGCATGCAGAGGGCCCATCATCTGATCACTACTTAATTATATAGTGGTCACTGATTAGTTGAGCACATGGATTATGCTTATTTTTCTTCATATTGCAACATATAAAATGGACCAAGTGTCATGTGTGTGCCCCAATTATAACAACTTGAGGACCTTTTTAAAATTTAACCTACCAACCAAAATGCGATCAACGAGGTATGCATGATGCGCCAATGATCGAGTGCTTCTCCAACAATTCTTTAGTGCTGGCGGCGGGAAACGTATAATATACATGAGCATTAGCCAACTAACTCCCTTTCATCGATCAGACGATGACAATCACGTGAGATGCCAGAAAGCAGAAGCGATACGTCATCGCCGTATGGACAGGTCCTTTTCCTCATTTCAGGATTATTTTGCGTGCCTGCTGCCCGTGTATGTCGTTGGTGCGTCGGCATCTTTCCCTCCGGTAGGTCATCGTGGGTATTTTATTGGTCCCAAATATTGTTGAACCAGTTTCCTTCGACACGTATACAATTGGTATGTACGGTCCACGCTTAGTTATATTCACAGGTGCTACGCTTCACAAACAATACTGGATCGTGTCTTTGGGAAGAAAAAAATTCATTGCACCAGGGGAGAGGACGAAAAACGAAGAGGATTCGTTTGTGTGCTTTTCAAGAGAAGAAAATAACGTGCCAAGCATTCAAGCTTACTCTCTCCGTCCCTAAACAAAAGAGTCGTTAGGGGAATTGTGCTGGTCAAACTTTCTCAACTTTGACTTGGTTTGTAGAAAATATATGTAACTAATTATGTACCGTAAATAAATATTAATATTTTGTTAAATATATTTAATCAAAGTTAAAAGTTATTGACGTTTTGGAAAACGAGAGTGGCTCTTTTTTAAGGAACGGAGAGTACTGCACATACAGAATTACTGTACAGACACAGGCAGGGGCAGGCAGGCTGTCAACAATGCAATTAGAATTTCATCAGGAGTTCAAAAAGGCTGGCATGGCTATGCGCATCTGTACTGTCTGTCGCGAATTTTGTAGTGCTAGTAGTTGTAGAGTTTGTTAAACTCAAGCCGTCAAGCGCAGTATATTACGACGAGCGCGCATGCCGTACCTGTTCCTACGTACACGGGCAGTAAAGCTGGTACACACGGGACGGGAGAGGGCACATGCGCATGCAGTGCAGCGGTGCATGATGCATGCAGCTGGGGCGATGGCCGGGCAAGCAAGGCATCCATCCAGGTCGTTGGGCTGCCGTCGCGTAAAGTATCACCGGGCGGCACGCGAACGAGCGGGAGCAGCCAGGAGGAAGATCAGAGGAACCGCGACCGCGACGCGGTCGGTGATTTTGTTGATCGCACGCTCCGCTGCTCGCTGCCCGCCGTGCAAATGCAACCTCCGCCCGCGGCTTCCAAAGAAAGCAAAACCACGGCAGCCTTTCTTTCACCGTCGCAAGTCGCAACGCAAGGGGAGAAAAAAAAAAAGAAAGGAAACTCAACAGAGGGGAAAGGAAGCGCACAATGCAAGGACGAGCGCGTACGAAAGGGAGCAGCAGCTCTGCTCAGATCCCCTGACACCACCACCTGCCGATTTTTATCCGAAGCAACAGTCACCTCGCTTGCCGCTCGCGGGCGCAGCCACGCGCCGCGCGACACGTAGCGCGGGGGCCTCGATCGATCGGTGGTGACCGGCCGTCTGACCGAAGCGAGAGCGAGAGGACCCGTGCGCCAAGTGCCCCAGCCATCAGCGGATCAGCATTGCCGTCACCGACACTCGCGGGCGGTCAGGCGTACCGAACGACGCCATCGCAGTCAGCGCGTAAGAAAAGCGAAGAACGCCGTCGGAAACGCATAAAAAAAGGGGTCGGATTTTGCCGAACGCGTGAGGGGCGGGACCGCGGGAGACGCCGGGACGGCGACCTCCGAACGGAATTGCGGTGGATGGAGGTGCAGCCGTGCAGGACTGCAGGCGCGGTGACACTGAGTGCTGTAGGATCTATCCTGCGGAATGAGGTGCTCACAAAGACGTCTACCAGAGTACTCGTACCAGAAAGTGACAGGGATCTGACTTCATGATCGGCACAAGCACAAGCAATCGGGCCGGCATGTCAAAGGAAAAAAAATAGTACTAGACGTACCTCTACAGGATGTAGGTGAGTATTTTACAGGTGGAGGGCAGGAGCGAAGACGACCTGTAAGAAAATCTTCTCGTTGCATAGAAAAAGACATTCATCAGCTAGCTAGGGCTTCTAGATCTGCAGTTTAGCAGTCCTGTCAGTGTACACCTATACTTTGAGTGCGAAAGCACTTTTGCGGCGCATAAGCTATAGCCACATTTCTCTTGTAGAACTGCAGTGTACACCTATACTTTGAGTGCGAAAGCACTTTTGCGGCGCATAAGCTTCTAGAACTGCAGTTTAGCAGTCCTGTCAGTTTAGCAGTTTTGCTTGTTTTATCTGTTACCCTGGGGTATGTAGATGTTTATTTATTAGTGGGTAGCAGACGCATGCATTTCTCTTGTTTGTTCCAGACTAACACGACCTATATGCCTAGATTTTCTTCTTCTTTGTTCGCGGACTGTAAATTTTATCGTTCCTGCTACCGTCTGGATGTCTGGACGGACGCTCGTGGCTGCAGTCGATTTCTGCACCTGATGCCGACGTCAGGAAACTGCATCCACGCCCCTTCGCGCCTCTGTTTGGCCGCCCGTGCCCCCTCCAATTTCTGTACGCCCCCCCTTTGCCACACCCGCATGCTGTGCGGGGACCGCCTGCGCCCCTACCGCCATCGCCTTCCGCTTCCCACGCCCGCTGCCGAGCAGCGCTCCATCCCTCAGCTCCCCCACGCACATGCACGTCGCCCAAGCAGCTGCAGCATGCGATTGTGGCAGGTGGGTCACATTGGAACATCCCTATCTACTTTTGAAACATCCAGATGAAACACTTGCAACATACGTACGAAACAGATGAAACACTTGCAACACGCGTCTGAAACACTTGCGAAACACTTGAAAACTCTTGAAAGCCATTGCAAACATAAGCAACATCTAGATAAAACATTTGCAACATATGTGTGAAACATATGCATCATCCAGATGAAAACACTTGCAATGAACGTCTGAAAAAACAGATGAAACATTTGGAACATACACTTGAAATATACATGTATAGCCATTACAACTGTACAACAACACAATATACTTTCGCAACATCAAGATAAAACACTTGCAGCATTTAGATGAAACATCTGAAACACGAAGCTTGCAACATGCGCTGCACAATGTCACCTTGCTGTTGACGAGGTACCCGAGTAGTGCGGGCACGCCGGTGAAAGAGAGTGCCGCAACGGCCAGGAGCTTCCACACACCGAGGTTGAGGTCCCCGCCAGGGAAGTCGATCCACGTTGATGTGCCTGAAGGAGGTCGTCGCCGTTCTCTCCCTCGCGCTGAAGACGTCCGACTCGTCGATCACGCCGTCACATCAAGCCGAGTTGCGCCGAGCCGAAGGCCAGAGCCAGTTCCCAGCGCCCGCCATTGTTGCTCCTGCTGGGTTCAAGCGGCCACAAGGCTAGCTCCGGGCCTCCAACACCTCTCTGGTGGCGGCTTCAAAGATCCCGTCAAGTTTTGAATTATTGGTGGCATGGTGTTGAGTCTCTACGCAGCTCTTGCTAGAGGAATTGGTAGAGAACTGGAAATCTCTGGTACCCGCCGAATCATATGGAAATCACATCGAGATCTCTCACACTTTATTGATTTATCTAATAATTTATCTCATGAATTTGGGGAGATTTGGTCTTTGGGAATACACGCATAGTTGCTGGTGGCTGAAGCAACGCTTGGTCTACATCGTTTGTCATCGACAAGGTTCTGGAGGAGGAGTGCGCGCGGCGTGGCGCGGCAGTAAATGCGGTGTGGAGCGGGATGGGGGGCCCACGCAATGCACGCGCGGCGAGGCGAAGTGGGGCTGGCGCCCTATGTGGTGAAGCCTCGACGATGAAAGAGAGGGGATTTCTTTTGGTGGGGATTTTGTCGCAGGGTAGAGACGGAGGAGAGAGCGTAGAGGGAAGAAGCAGACTGTAACAGAACCAACCAATTATACGAAATTAAGTAAGAAAATCGCCCGCCGAGAGAGACAATTTAACAAACTTAAGCCCGTATAATCTGGTAGTCCGTAAAACCACGAAGGATTTCAAACCAACCAACATACAAACCAAAATCGTACAAGTTTAGTAGCCACAGTCACATATTATATAAAGTTCGCAATGACATTTGAATACATCGGAGTTTAGAACATAAAGTTATTACAACCCAAGTTCAAATAAAGTAGCGGAAGCAAATAGTTTCATAAAACACACACACCCTTAATTCAAATACAGTGCCAGAAGATAGTCACTCTCCACAAAAGCATGAGATAAGACATACGGAGAGACCATTGCCCTTGATCCTAGTGTCACCCATCGCCGGATACAGACAATTGACGCAATAGCCGTAGTACATTTGACCATCTGCAACAACAATGGGAACAACGCCCTGAGTACGAGAAAGTACTCAGCTAGACTTACCCGTCTTAAACCAAAATAAAGTGACACCAAGGATTATGCAAGGCTTTCTTTTAGTGGGCTAGCTGACTCATTTGCGAAAAGCGTAATCTATCATGACTAAACGATTTTAAGTAATTTGCCTCAGGTTTATTATAACTTATCAATCTAGGTAAGCACCTACGTTATAGCAATCACTTGATTAACCAAAACATCCAGTTACTACCTGAATTTAGCATTTCCAATATCATCCATATAACTATAAGTGTTCCATCATCATTACTACGATGCCGTAACTCAAGTCAAGTGCTCACTAACCAGAAGCGATGGCGATTCGAATCGATTCCTAACTAGCTGGGGATTTATTCCTCACACAAACCACACTCACCGATCAAGTGAGCTACATATCACCAATGACACTTTCCAGGTAAACGTCGCGGGGTAACAATCATGGACCGCACTACCCAGGGACCGCCCGACTGCCAGGACGCACCTTGGGCTCACTCTTCGCGTCCCCGTCTTACCCCCTTCGACACCAGGCTGCCAATCCGAGTTTAGCCCGGCCCGAAAAGTGTCACTAGCTTCGCGGTCGAAAGGTACTTTATTCGGCCAACTAAATATGAGGCATGCGTTCAACATGACAAGAGGGACGAGCAACGATCGGTCCTTAATTGACACAGACGGAAAACTACTAGCACCCCAGAACCCTGTCTGGTTGCTTCCAACTTTTTCCGTCCGGTCTCTAATTATCCATCAACACATGGTTATTTCCAGGATATCAATCATTCCATAACTAAAACATTCTAGTAACCACCTATCATTTCAGGTGACCGGAAATCACCGATCGCTACCGGTCTAAGCAGGGCTAAACAATTATACGATCCTAAACTTAACAGGGTAAGAGTATAACAAGGTAGTCAATGATAGTAACAATGCATCAACGGTTTCACTCAACTCCTATACTTAATGCACAATAAATAAACTCAAATATATAAAGAATTTCTTTTATAAAATAGGAGACTTAGAATGCTCCGGGGCTTGCCTCGTTCGAAGGACCTGGGTTGGTGGTCCACACACTCAGGTAGATCCTCTTCTTGCTCGTCTACCTCGGACACCTCCTGTGCCTGAGCTTCTTGTGGATCGGACCCGGTTTGCTCCTCCTGAACTGCTACTGGCAACTCCTCCTACGATCCTGTATGATGCAAGTGCATAAGTAAACATGTAAACCATGCATCGAATGCGATGGTATGCGATGATCATGATGGCATGATATGAAGATGAACACATTGAAACTTGTAGTAAAGACTGGGGACAAACTTTTCTACAAGGTAGTCCACATTATCCAAGAGTAATTACTACGAAACATGTCATCTACTGCATTCACCTCTGCTAACAATTCTCGTCAGATTTTACACTAGCTAGCATATAACCCTAACATGAGTGCTACTACGCTTTATCAACACAACTACATTAACTTATCAAGCAACACCAGCAAGTGATTTAGGTGCTTCAAAGATACACCAAAGCTATATTATCCAACTAATTATACATAAACAATATTACTTGGTATTCCATTTAAACTAGGGTTACAACAGCAACATGTATTTCTTGTGCTTATAAAAATCTACAAAAATTACAGTAGCATAGTCCTACTCCAAATAGCACACCATAAAAATTTCATGGGATTTGGATAAGCAACACAGTCTTACACAAAAATGACAAGCTCTAGCATAAAAATGAGCATGAAAATACTTTGTATTATGAAAAGTATCAAACAACAAATTTAATATTTTTCCTATGTTCTACACAACACACAATCTCTGTACAAAAATTATCATATGCATGTTTTATACAACTTTTGCCCTCTAGCAAACATAACAAAATTCAGCCCTATTTAGCACTTGAACTAGACATCAATAATTTCTCACAGAACATGCATGACACATATTTTTATTAGAAAGTACAACACACAAGAAGAGTAACAAACTTAGAATCATATTTTTCTGAGTTTTCTTTGATTTATTACACATTTTCTAAGATATCAGCAATTACAAGGATTAAATAAATCTCCATAGAAAAGTACCACAAAATCATCATGCAATATTTTTATACTGTAGATCTACTCATGAGGATCACTACAAAATTTGTTTCATAATTTTTGGAGCTAAAATGGGTACACAACATTTTTCCCAAGCATTTTTCTTTTCAAATAATAATAGAAAAACCGAATTCATTTCTCATTTTGACTAACGGGCCGGCCCAACGGAAAACACCGGCCCACTGCCGATTTTGGCCTAAGCAGCCAGCGCGAGAGGAAGAGCTGGCCCGGCTCGGGCTTCGGCCCACGGACGTCGGCCCAGAGAAGCAGAGGGGGGGGAACGGGGCGTGGCCACGACGTCCGGCGTCCACGACGTCGCGGCAGCGCGACAGTCGCCGGCGGTGAAAGTCCTATGTTTGGTGTTGGTAATTAGTGACAATACCTAAGTACTAATCCTATGCCCAAGTTGTATGTAGCATATGAGGATTAGTACAATTCAAGGTTGGTGGCAAGATGGACATGGTGATCATGATGGCCACACTTGGATTTGGACGCAACCCTACGTGATCAAGGCAAAGGTATATGCTTAAGGGTTGTGTTTTAGTAACCAAGACACCTAGTGGGTGTGGTTACATTATAGGATAGATAGCCGTACTATAAAGAGGGGAATGACGCGGCTATTGAACTTCTAAGTGCCTCTAGATGTGCATTTCATAATCATATGCATTTGGATAGAACTAATATCGCCTCGAAAAATGATTGTGAAAATGCTAACACACTCACACATGACAAGATCACTTGGTGGTGTTAGCACATTTTGCGATGGCGGTGGAGTTTGAGCGGTAGAGAGGGTTTGGGGTCCTCTCTCCCTCCCGCCGAGCTTGCGAGGCGGGATTCAGGCGTTTTCGAGAAGTCGAAACGACTATTTTCCACTACGCCGGAAGTCGGAAAAGAAACGGAGGCGAACGGAGGTCACAGAGGTGACCGGACGCTGGACCGGACGCGGTCTCTGTTTGACCGGACGCGTCCGGTCAGCGTTCAGCGTCTGCGCGTGTTTCAGTTTGATGATCGGACGCGCAGCGCGTCCGGTCACTGTCGATCGGACGCGTCCGGTCGTTCAGGGAGCTTACTGGACTCCAACCGGACGCTGGCACTGTGGCGTCCGGTCAGTTCTACAGCGCGTCCGGTCGCTGTTTCGTTCAGCGCGTTTCAGGATTGACCAGCGCGTCCGGTCGGTTACGGGACCAGCGCGTCCGGTCGATCGCAGCGCGTCCGGTCGGCGCGACGAGCGCGTCCGGTCAGTGCTTCGCTGTTAGCCGTTACGCGATCGGCGCGTCCGGTCAGTGTGACCAGCGCGTCCGGTCAGCGCGATTTCGGCTGGTTAAGTTTCTAACGGCTATATTCGAAGGGGTATGTCTATAAATACTCGTTGGCCGGCTCAAGGCTCTCTCTCTTGGACATTTGACATACTTGTGAGCACTTTGAGCTAAGCACCTCCCCTCCCACTCATCTCTCTTGCTTCTTTGCATATTCAAAGTGAGATTGAGTGATCCAAGTGCATTTGCATTGTGAGATTGCATCTAGTTGGCACTTGGTGGTTGATTTGCTGCGGGATTCTTGTTTCTCTTGGTGGTTGCCGCCACCTAGACGGTTTGGAGCAGCTTGGAGGCGTTGGCAAGAGTTGGTGATTGTTCTTGGCCACCTCCGGTGATTGTGAGGGGTTTGTGCCTACCTCGGCGAAGCGCCAAAGGCAACGTTAGTAAATTGCTCGTGTCATTGCAACCTTTTGCCATTTGGTAGGTTCTTGTGGCGCCTTTTGAGAGGCTCGGTGTGTGACCGATTAGCCACCGAACCACGTGGTGAAGAGGGACACAACGGGGACTAGCGTGCCGGCAAGCACGTGAACCTCGGGATAAATCTTGTGTCATCACTTTCATATTGTGATTGATTGATCCCGGTGTTCGGTTGTCTTGGTATTCATTGTTGATCATATTGGTTGGCTCATTACTTCACCCCTCGGTGAAACTCTCCCAACTCAACTCCGCATTACTTTCTTAGTTATCTTTGCTAGCTAGTTAGCTTTGCTTTAGTAGCTCTTTGTGTAGCTTGCTAGTTGTAGTTGTAGTTACCTTCTCGGTTTGTCTTGTGCGGTTGAGTGCAATTACTAGAATTGTGAATTGGTTAGGTGGCTTGCAAACACCCCGTAGGCTAAGCAAAACTCGCATCTCGCTACTTGTTATATTGATAAACTTATTTAGCTTGTCTTTGTAGAAAATTTTAAAAGGCTATTCACCCCCCTCTAGCCATCAAGACCTTTCAAGTGGTATCGGAGCCGTGGTCACCGTTTGCTAGGCTTAACAACCTCGGTGCAAGATGGCTCAAGTTATGTTCAATCATGTTAATGGCAAGCCTCCATTCTTTGATGGCGTCTCTTCCTTTGATCATTGAAAAAGAAAGATGAAGCAATATCTAGGCAATATACATGAGAAGGTTTGGGATGTGACTAAAGAAGGATACATCATTCTTGATGAGGAAAATCTCACTCCAAATGACCGCATCAACAAACAATGCAACACGGCGTTACTTGACACAATCTACCGTGCCATTGATGACAAAGTGTTTGAGCAAATCAAAGATCTTGAAAAGGCAAATGAGATTTGGATAAGGCTTGAAGAAACATATGAAGGCACTTCAACCGTAAAAAGTGCCAAACTATATATGCTCAAGGACAAGTTCTCCACTTTCAAGATGAAGGATGATGAATCCATCCCGGAGATGTTCTATAGGCTCCAAGTCATTGTCAATGATCTCAAGGGGCTTGGGGAGAAGGTTGAGGACAAGGACTTCTCACACAAGTTCTTGATGTGTTTACCCAAGAAGTTTGCTACCTTGAGAAGAATGATCTTTAGAGAGGGATTAGACAAAGTCAAACCAACCAATGTGCTTGGAGATATCATGACCGATGCCCAATACAATGATGATGAAGATGAGGTAGAAGAGAAGAAGGAGACCAAGGTCAAGCAAGAGAAGCCCATTGCATTCAAGGCTTCATCTTCTAAGGGAAAGAGCAAGGTGGAGAGCGATGATGATGATCCATTCGATGATGAGACCATGGCCCTCCTTGTGCACAAGATGGGAAGGTTCATGAAGAAGAAAGGAAATGGGGCAAGGAAGAGGAGAGACACTATGAAGGCAAAGACCCTTTGCTACAATTGCAATAGCCCCGATCACATAGTGGCGGATTGCCCCTATGAAGATAAGAGATTTCATAATGGGGACTTGAAGCTCAAGAAGAACAAGAAGGATAAGAAAGAGAATGAGAAGAAAGCAAAGAAGAGCTTCACATTCAACAAGAAGAAGAAGGGTGGTGGTTATGTAGTCACTTGGGATAGTGACAACTCCGATAGTGATGATGATGCAAGCTCTAGTGATGATGAAAGGACCACTCGACGAGCCATTGCAAGCATCGCCCTCTCCAACAAGCCATCCATCTTCGACATTACATCGACATGCCTTATGGCCAAGCCTACCAAGGTAAAATATGATGATAGTGATGATGATTCTTGTGCTAGTGATGGTTGTAGGAGTGATGATGAGGAGGATGAGGACTACTCCAAGGATGATCTATTGGGCATAATAGATCAAATGAGCAAAGGCTACAAGAGGACCACCAAGAAATACAAAATCTTAGAACAAGAGCTCATTGCCAAGAGCAATGAAAATGATTCCTTGATGGAGGAGCTTGTTGCTCTCAAAAAGAGTAAGGAGTGCAAAGGAATTGAACAAGAGCTCAAAGCTCTTAGGAAATCCTTTGATGAGCTAGAGGCCTCTCGTGAGTGTCTAAAGGAAGACCACGAGGATCTTGAAATTGCTCACACTAGGCTTAAGGAAGCCCACTCCACTCTACTTGAGCTCATCAAGGAAAAGGACCTCAAGTTGGAGAAGCTCATGAAGGAAGCTAAGGAGGAGCAAGTGATTGTCACTTGTGATATTGGACTAACATGTGATATTATTGATGATTCTTTATTTGTTGGTCCTACTAATGCTTCATGTAGCTCATCATCATCCACCACAACCAACTCTACCTCTACTACTAGTGATTCATCACTTGTGGTTGAGAATGAGACTCTCAAGAGAGAGGTGGATGATCTCACCCGCGCATTAGGCAATGCCTATGGTGGGGATGCCCGCTTGCTAAAATGCTTGGGTAGCCAAAGGTTCTCTCTTAACAAAGAGGGTTTGGGCTATACTCCCAAGAAAGGCAAGGCGGCCTTTGCTACTCCAAAGCCTCGCTTTGTGAAGGGCAATGGCCGTTATTGCAATAGATGCAAGCAAGTTGGGCATCTAGAGATTAATTGCAACAAAATAAATAAGAATAAGAAAAATGCTAATGTACCCTACATTTCTTTTGATTCTTGTTATGTGCTTACCAAGGGTGAGAAAGGTGTGCATGCTAGGTTTGTTGGTACACCAATTGTGGGCCCAAAGAAGAAGGCCATTTGGGTACCAAAGAGCTTAGTTACTAACCTCCAAGGACCCAAGCAAGTATGGGTACCTAAAAGACATTAAATTGTTTTGTAGGTAAATTACAAGGCCGGAGGAAGGCATTGGGTGCTTGATAGTGGGTGCTCTCAACATATGACCGGTGATTCAAGAATGTTCAACTCTCTCAAATCAAATGATAGTGGCATTGATAGTATCACATTTGGTGACAATAGCAAGGGTGATGTAAAGGCTCTTGGAAGGATTGCAATCTCAAATGATCATAGCATTTCCAATGTGCTCTTAGTTGAAAAGTTGAACTTCAATCTTCTCTCGGTTGCTCAATTGTGTGATCTTGGTTTCAAGTGCATATTTGGTGTTGATGATGTGGAGATAGTTAGTGTTGATGGCTCTAACTTGATCTTCAAAGGCTTTAGATATGAGAATCTATACTTGGTTGATTTCAATGCTAGTGACACTCAACTTTCAACATGCTTGCTCACCAAATCAAGTATGGGTTGGTTATGGCATAGAAGACTTGGTCATGTTGGCATGAAGCAATTGAACAAATTAGTGAAGCATGACTTAGTTAGAGGCTTGAAGGATGTCACATTTGAGAAAGATAAGCTATGTAGTGCATGTCAAGCCGGAAAGCAAGTGGGCAACACTCATCCATTGAAGAGCATTATGAGTACTTCCAAGGCATTTGAGTTGTTGCACATGGATCTATTTGGGCCAACTACATACACAAGCATTGGTGGCAACAAGTATGGCTTTGTGATTGTGGATGATTTCACTAGATACACATGGGTATTCTTTCTTGTGGACAAGAGTGATGTATTTGACATATTCAAGAAGTTCATCAAGAGAGTGCAAAATGAGTTTGAGACCACAATCAAGAAAGTAAGAAGTGACAATGGAAGTGAGTTTAGAAACACAAGAGTTGATGAGCTATGTGATGAGCTTGGAATCAAACATCAATTCTCGGCCAAGTATACACCTCAATCAAATGGCTTAGTTGAGAGGAAGAATAGAACCTTAATTGATATGGCAAGATCAATGTTGAATGAGTATAATGTGAGTCATTCATTTTGGGCCGAAGCAATCAACACGGCTTGCTTCTATAGCAACCGCCTCTATTGCCACAAGTTTCTAGAGAAGACACCATATGAGATCTTAAATGGAAGAAAGCCCAACATTGCATACTTTCGGGTATTTGGTTGCAAATGCTACATCTTAAAAAAGGGCACTAGATTGAGCAAGTTTGAGAAGAAATGTGATGAAGGATTCCTACTTGGTTACTCAACTACTAGCAAAGCTTATAGAGTTTGGAATTTGACTAGTGGTCAACTTGAAGAAGTGCATGATGTTGAATTTGATGAAACAAATGGCTCTCAAGATGAAGAAGATAACTTGAATGATGTGAGAGGAACTCAATTGATAAATGCTATGAAAGGAATGGACATGGGTGATATTAGGCCAAAGCAAGTGATTGTTGTGGATGACAACAAAGATCAAGTGCTCCAAAGTCCAATTACACAAGCTAGTGGTTCTCTAATGCAAAATCAAGCTAGTACATCATCTCAAGTGCAACAAGATCAACAATTGGCTAGTTCATCATCTCCAACTCATGATCAACATCAACATCCAAGCAATCAAGTCCAAGTGCTTCAACCAACTAACATTGCAAGAGATCATCCTTTGGATTCCATCATTGGTGACATACAAAGGGGAGTTCAAACTAGATCAAGATTGACATCATTTTGTGCTCACTCTTCTTTTGTGTCAATGGAAGAACCCAAGGACATTGATAAAGCATTGAGAGATCCGGATTGGGTAAATGCAATGCATGAAGAGCTCAACAACTTCAAAAGAAATGAAGTATGGGAACTAGTTGAGAGGCCTAAGGATCACAATGTCATTGGAACAAGATGGGTCTTTCGCAACAAGCAAGATCAAGATGGGATAGTAGTAAGGAACAAAGCAAGACTAGTGGCTCAAGGTTACACACAAATAGAGGGTCTTGACTTTGGTGAAACTTATGCCCCGGTTGCAAGATTGGAAGCAATTAGGATCTTACTTGCCTATGCTTGTGCTCATAATATCAAGCTATATCAAATGGATGTGAAGAGTGCATTTCTCAATGGGTACATTCAAGAAGAGGTGTATGTTGAACAACCTCCCAGTTTTGAAGATGACAAGAAACCCAATCATGTCTACAAATTGAGAAAAGCTTTGTATGGATTGAAGCAAGCACCTAGAGCATGGTATGAAAGATTGAGGGACTTCTTGCTATCCAAAGGATTTGTCATGGGCAAAGTGGATACTACTCTCTTCACCAAGAAGATTGGGAAAGAATTGTTTGTGTTGCAAATATATGTTGATGATATCATATTCGGTTCAACCAATCAAGATTATTGTGATGAGTTTGGGAAAATGATGGCAAAGGAATTTGAAATGTCAATGATCGGTGAACTAAGTTTCTTTCTTGGACTTCAAATCAAACAAATGAAGGAAGGAACATTTGTAAGCCAAACCAAATACATAAAGGATATGCTAAAGAAGTTTGGTATGGAAGATGCAAAAGGAATCACTACTCCAATGAGTACTAGTGGAAGCTTAGATAGTGACAAGAGTGGCAACATGGTGGATCAAAAGCTATATAGATCAATGATTGGTAGCCTACTCTATGTGACGGCATCAAGGCCCGATGTAATGTTTAGTGTATGCATATGTGCAAGATTTCAAGCCTCACCAAGAGAAAGTCATTTGAAGGCAATAAAGAGAATATTGAGGTACTTAAAGCATACACAAGATGTTGGATTATGGTATCCCAAAGGTGCAAGCTTTGAGCTAGTTGGATATTCGGATTCCGACTATGCCGGTGACAAAGTGGAGAGAAAGAGCACTTCCGGGACTTGTCAATTGTTGGGAAGATCACTTGTCTCATGGTCATCCAAGAAGCAAAATAGTATTGCACTATCTACCGCCGAAGCCGAATACATCACCGCGGGTAGTTGTTGTGCACAAATCTTGTGGATGAAGGCAACATTGAAGGATTTTGGAATCAATTTCAAGAATGTGCCATTGCTATGTGATAATGAAAGTGCTGTAAAGCTAACCAACAATCCGGTTCAACATCAAAGAACAAAGCATATTGATGTTCGCCATCACTTTATTAGAGATCATCAACAAAAGGGTGACATTGCTATTGAGAGTGTGGGCACCGAAGATCAATTAGCCGATCTATTCACCAAGCCACTTGATGAGAAGAAATTTCACAAGCTAAAGAATGAGTTGAACATACTTGACTTCTCCAACATGAGTTGATGCACCTCATATATGACATGCCTCTCCTTCGAGCCCCAAGGTACAATTGGTTGACATGTCATCCATTCTATGCTAAGGACTTGTTTAGTGCATCTAGTCATAATTTACATGTTCTAGGCTCATTCATGAAAATCAAATGAATTTGAAGTTTATATGGTGCCACTATTGTTTCCATGACTTGTATGATCTAGTGGTAGCATATAACTTGTTTAAGTAGCTTGTGATCCTAAGTGTTTAATCTAGATCACTTGTCTAAACATTTGCTTCAACATGGTGCATGATAACCCTTCTAGTGAGGTGTGAAGAAGCTTGCCCTTGGATCAAACCGAAGCATTTTATTTATGCAAGCAATCTAGGTTGAATCACAAACTTGATCCTCACCCCATAATTCAACATGATAATCTATCTAAAATTGGTCCCTTGTGGTCATTGGTGCCAAAGGGGGAGAAAATGTTGTTCACAAAGATAGATTCTAAAGGGGGAGAAAACCTAAAGATGGAGAATTGATAAAAGAAGGGGATCAACTAAAATTTTGAGCACACAAGTAGGGGGAGCAAGCTCTTAAACATGAATGTTGCATTTCTTTGTGCAATTCATATGTATGATGCATAGTTATGCATTTCTTTTTCTCCAATACATTGCTTGTGTGGTGACTTGCTAGTATAATTTGAATGGTATATTGAGGTACTAGCATGAATAGGAAGTAGTTAGATTTTTCTTGCTTCATGTTTTTTCAAAGTGGTACTAGAGCCTTGCTTATAATGTTGATCTCACGAGGTTTCCAGTTATGTTTGTGCTTTTCCAAGTGGTATCTAACTACACAAGGTGCTAAGATGATGTTTATCGCTACTCCGATGGTATCACGCTTCAAAGGTCTATAATCTTAAACACTTAGCACCTATTGGTAGTCAATGCTCCTAATCTTTCCTATCTAACATGTATGCTTCCAAGATCCAAACATATAGCATACATGTAGGGGGAGCCATTGCTATCAATTTGAATTCATGATCACATGTCCATAATTCTTACACATGGTAATATACTTGGACAATGTGACATGGGTTCAATCAAAATTTTATCATAATATCTTTGTGAAAGGTTTGTCACCAATTACCAACAAGGGGGAGATTGAAAGTCCTATGTTTGGTGTTGGTAATTAGTGACAATGCCTAAGTACTAATCCTATGCCCAAGTTGTATGTAGCATATGAGGATTAGTACAATTCAAGGTTGGTGGCAAGATGGACATGGTGATCATGATGGCCACACTTGGATTTGGACGCAACCCTACGTGATCAAGGCAAAGGTATATGCTTAAGGGTTGTGTTTTAGTAACCAAGACACCTAGTGGGTGTGGTTACATTATAGGATAGATAGCCGTACTATAAAGAGGGGAATGACGCGGCTATTGAACTTCTAAGTGCCTCTAGATGTGCATTTCATAATCATATGCATTTGGATAGAACTAATATCGCCTCGAAAAATGATTGTGAAAATGCTAACACACTCACACATGACAAGATCACTTGGTGGTGTTAGCACATTTTGCGATGGCGGTGGAGTTTGAGCGGTAGAGAGGGTTTGGGGTCCTCTCTCCCTCCCGCCGAGCTTGCGAGGCGGGATTCAGGCGTTTTCGAGAAGTCGAAACGACTATTTTCCACTACGCCGGAAGTCGGAAAAGAAACGGAGGCGAACGGAGGTCACAGAGGTGACCGGACGCTGGACCGGACGCGGTCTCTGTTTGACCGGACGCGTCCGGTCAGCATTCAGCGTCTGCGCGTGTTTCAGTTTGATGATCGGACGCGCAGCGCGTCCGGTCACTGTCGATCGGACGCGTCCGGTCGTTCAGGGAGCTTACTGGACTCCAACCGGACGCTGGCACTGTGGCGTCCGGTCAGTTCTACAGCGCGTCCGGTCGCTGTTTCGTTCAGCGCGTTTCAGGATTGACCAGCGCGTCCGGTCGGTTACGGGACCAGCGCGTCCGGTCGATCGCAGCGCGTCCGGTCGGCGCGACGAGCGCGTCCGGTCAGTGCTTCGCTGTTAGCCGTTACGCGATCGGCGCGTCCGGTCAGTGTGACCAGCGCGTCCGGTCAGCGCGATTTCGGCTGGTTAAGTTTCTAACGGCTATATTCGAAGGGGTATGTCTATAAATACTCGTTGGCCGGCTCAAGGCTCTCTCTCTTGGACATTTGACATACTTGTGAGCACTTTGAGCTAAGCACCTCCCCTCCCACTCATCTCTCTTGCTTCTTTGCATATTCGAAGTGAGATTGAGTGATCCAAGTGCATTTGCATTGTGAGATTGCATCTAGTTGGCACTTGGTGGTTGATTTGCTGCGGGATTCTTGTTTCTCTTGGTGGTTGCCGCCACCTAGACGGTTTGGAGCAGCTTGGAGGCGTTGGCAAGAGTTGGTGATTGTTCTTGGCCACCTCCGGTGATTGTGAGGGGTTTGTGCCTACCTCGGCGAAGCGCCAAAGGCAACGTTAGTAAATTGCTCGTGTCATTGCAACCTTTTGCCATTTGGTAGGTTCTTGTGGCGCCTTTTGAGAGGCTCGGTGTGTGACCGATTAGCCACCGAACCACGTGGTGAAGAGGGACACAACGGGGACTAGCGTGCCGGCAAGCACGTGAACCTCGGGATAAATCTTGTGTCATCACTTTCATATTGTGATTGATTGATCCCGGTGTTCGGTTGTCTTGGTATTCATTGTTGATCATATTGGTTGGCTCATTACTTCACCCCTCGGTGAAACTCTCCCAACTCAACTCCGCATTACTTTCTTAGTTATCTTTGCTAGCTAGTTAGCTTTGCTTTAGTAGCTCTTTGTGTAGCTTGCTAGTTGTAGTTGTAGTTACCTTCTCGGTTTGTCTTGTGCGGTTGAGTGCAATTACTAGAATTGTGAATTGGTTAGGTGGCTTGCAAACACCCCGTAGGCTAAGCAAAACTCGCATCTCGCTACTTGTTATATTGATAAACTTGTTTAGCTTGTCTTTGTAGAAAATTTTAAAAGGCTATTCACCCCCCTCTAGCCATCAAGACCTTTCAGGCGGCCAACGGCCATCCCCGGCCATGAGCGGGCGAAAAGGAGCGCGCACGAAGTCCGCGAAGAGATGGCGAACACAGGGCTGCGACGCAAGGGGAGCGAGAGGGAGCGAGGGTGTCGGTGGCGGAGCACGAGCTCGGCGGCCCGGCCTCGGTGGCGCGTGCGGGAAGAGCTCGATTGAGCCTTACCGTAGGCGAGCAAGGCACACGGTGGCCCGTTCGGAGGAGAGGAGGAGGTGGCGGAGCGTGGAGTGCAAGCAATCGGGCGGAGGCGGCTCACCGGCGTCGGAACGCGGCGGCAGAGACGGCGGCAAGCAGTGGCGAGCGGGGTGAGCGCGGCTCCCGTTCGGGTTTTTCCAAAGTGAGCGAGAGGGAGAGCAAGTGAGGGATGGAGGGGAGGTAGAGGCGCAGGTGGGATGCCGTGGAGTCGAGTGCGCGGGGGCCACCGCCGTCCACGCGGTGGACGGCGCCGGCATGCGGCCGCCACGCGGTGTCGCTCGCCTGCGCGCGGTCAGGGCGTTGCGCGCTCGAGGGAGGGAGGCGTGCGGCTGGGCCGCTGGAGCAGGCCGGGCCGAGGTGGGGCGCGAGCGCGGGTGCGCGCGCGGGAGCTGGGCCGCTTCGGCCGATGGGCTGAAAGCGAGGCGACGGCACGCTAGGCCAGAAAATTCATTTTTCTTTTCTATTTCAAATCCAAACTCTGCTAATAGTCACAATTTCAAAATTTTGAAGTTGAAAATGGCATTTTCAAGACTTGACCCCAAAACAAAAGTTGTTCAAAATTTAATTCTCTACAACTTTGCTTTAGGGCACACTTTGAAATTCCAAACAGATTTTGAAATGGAGATTCAAAGTTTAATTTAGATCAAAAATTCCATTTTTCTAGAATATTTTTAAAAGCAAAATTTGGGGAAATTTTGAATACCAAACTTTCTCCAAAAATGATGCTAAATAATTCTAGATGATTTAAAATTATAGCCAAACATGTTTTACTAACCTAGCAAGCATAATTAAGGCAAAAGTGAAACTAACAAACATATGCAACATGCATGTTTCAAAATGATGTTTCACATGTTTCAATTTCACTTTACACTTACATTACATGTGTTATGAATGCAATTGATGCTCAGGCCCATGATTTGGGATGCTAATGCAATGCTTAACACCTAGGGTGTTACACAAACCAATTGTCTGTTGGGCCTGATCCTGCGCAGGCCCAGGAACGGATGACTTGTATAGAGCATTAGCGAAATTTTATTGATCTGTTTATCCGTAGAATGATTTCAATTTATAGGTCAGATTGTGAGACTTCAACTCTACCGGACCAGTTTTGGTAAACACGACTAATCGCCAAGCCGGGTCTATGGGAATCATATGTAAAATACAAGAGAGTTTTTATAACTTGAAGAAAAAGGTGAAGCCAAGGAGTCCATGAGCAAAGCCTAGACGAAAACAAACATATTTATGGATTATTTAATCAAACTAATTTTGATATTGTTAAAGGGAAAGAAATTTGACTTTAGACAAAGTTAGATTGGTTGAATTACAATTTAGAACTAAGATAGTGCTACGTGCATGTGTTTTGGTTGCCATCAAATTACCCAAGACTCATTGCCTGATGCACCTACCTTCAACAATCTCTTCAAGTCGTAGGTTGGGTGATTCATCTTTTAACTAGCTAGAAGTTACCAGCACACACACCACGAGCGCGCGGAGCCTTCACGACGCATGCATCTTATCTTATAAGTGGCATGACAATTAGTTGAAACTTCAATTCCATCGCTAGTAGCAGTAGCTAATGCCTAATGCTCACCACCTAATGCCCACCCAGGCTAAAAAATCCAGTGCGCCAAAACCCGTACTGGAAACGCAGGTTCATGCATGAGCTAACGCAGTTGGACACGCACTTTAATTAATACGCAAAACACCTTTATTTATCAGAAAAAAAACGCAAATCATGGATGAGCTAAAAAAAAGGCGGCTAAATTTTCCAAAAGCGGGAAGCAGCAAGCTGGGATACGAAACCGGAAGTGCGCAAAAACGAGGTAGAAGGAAGCGAGAAAAGGGTAAAATAAAGGAGGAAAGGCGGCCAGGGAAACGAAGGTTTGAAATGAAGCTCTGGAATTTGTATTTTGCAACGGCAAAGAAAGAGCGCGCGAGCGAGCGGCAGGGAGAAGCCTGGCACGCACGCAAAGCGGCCGCCAGATCCGACGCGATGCTGGGCGAGCGCAGAAGCGGACACGACACGATCGAGCTCGCTCTGCAGCCGCCTACCCCACTATAGGCAGCTGCTAGTGCGAGCGACGTTTGCAGGCTTCCCTTTTTACCCTTGTTTGCCTGCCACCGCTCGGCTGCACGGGACCGACCGGGTGGTGGCCTGGTGGGGTGGGGGTGTGTCGGGCTTCTGACGGCGCAAGCACAACGGGCAAAAGCGCGAGCTCGATCGCGTTCAAAAGTTTCCTCTCACCCCTGTCCCCTGTGCACCGCAACAGAGGTTGGATAACGTATGACCATCGTGCTTGCTCAGGGGTGTTTGGTTCTCCTTGTTTTTTTAACACCTATCGCATCGAATGTTTGGATACATGCATGAAGTATTAAACATAGATTAATTACGAAACTAATTACACAGATTGAGATTAATTTATGAGACGAATCTATTAAGCCTAATTAGTCTATTATTAGTATCCAAACACCCTATGATCAACCCATAATCAACATCTGTTAAAGTTTAACATGGCGAACCAATCAGGCCCTTATCCGGTCCTGATAGGATTCATAACTTCATACCGATGACACGCTAGAACTAGGATAGGAGTGGAGACGTGACCTCTTACGTTAGGGGCATGTTTAGTTCCCAAAAATTTTCCTAAAAAATTTCAGATTTCCTATCACATCAATCTTTGGACACATGCATGAAGTATTAAATGTAGATAAAAAATAAAACTAATTATACAGTTTAGTTGTAAATCACGAGACGAATCTTTTAAGCCTAGTTAGTTCAGGATTGGACACTAATTACTAAATAACAACGAAAATGCTACAGTCTGTCACAGTGATATTTTGCAAAAAATTTTACGAACTAAACAGGCCCTAGCCTTATCCTTTTCAGTCCAATGTTCATTTCGCGTGCTCAACCGGAAATGCTTCTGTTTGAGCAAATGACATAACTTCCAGCGCCTCCGCGCTGATACGGATGTGGGAGTACACAACTAACCATAGATATTCTAATTGCGATTCTAGTTAGTTCAGGATTGGACACTAATTATTAAATAACAACGAAAATGCTACAGTCTGTTACAGTGATATTTTATAAAAAAATTTGCGAACTAAACAAGCCCTAGGCTTATCCTTTTCAGTCCAATGTTCATTTCGCGTGCTCAACCGGAAATGCTTCTGTTCGAGCAAATGACATGACTTCCAGCGCCTCCGCGCTGATACGGATGTGGGAGTACACAACTAACCATAGATACTCTAATTGCGATTCTAGTAGTTTAGAGAAACAAAACATTCTGAATCACATTACATTGACGAGCTATGCACGCCTGTGCTCGCGACTTGATTAGCATAATAGTGTCGTCCCACTAGCGGCTTGCCATGGCTGTTGTTACCTCAAGAGCGGTTCTCATTCTCACTTGGTGATGGCTAGCTAGTTCGGTGTACAATTGTTGACCACATGTATTTAGCATAGGTACAAAGGAAGAGAGGATTTTGGATGAAACTTCCACTCTACGTACCGGTGCCGACAATAGTGACACCTTTCGTCATATGTTTCTCTTTAAAATTGTTTTCACACGTTCTTATCCTGTTTGCTTGAACTTATCAGCCTGACTTATCAGCTATAGAACAGTGTTTTTCTCTCACGACAAATCAGTTTCAGCCGCCCCATCAGCCAAACAACTAGGGTTATCTTGATTAAAAAACAACAAGCAAAATTCACGGTTGGTAATGGGATATATATTATGTTGTGGCATCTTTGAAGACAGTCACGCAACCGGGAATTTTTCAAAGCCCATGCAAGCCTAAAAATGGCCAATGCATGCATGGAAATCCATGCATCATATACACAAAGTTGTTTTGACATAGTTCTAGCCTCCAAGGTTTGCAACAGCCGTTATCAAGGAAAAAGATCTAAAGCCAACACTGTTTGACGACAATAATATCTGAGCAAATGTTCTCGATGGTCATACCTTAAATCTGTTTGAAGGCATCACAAATGCAAGCCTCTCCTTTGCAGTGGCGGGCCCAGGATTTTAAGGTTGGGTATTCAAAATGTATAAGAGCACAAAAAAATCTTCACAACCAAAAGGCTAATATTTGGCATGTATAATGCCGCATGGTTAAAATTGCATAATGCATAATATATATAGGAAATATATACGAAATTTGAAATTGCATAACATATATATGAAATTTGAAATTGCATAACATATATATGAAATTTGAAATTGCATAATATATATATATGTAGGAAATATATATGAAATCCGGAAGCTAAACAAAGAGACAGAGACTGAAACTTACAGAAGTTGGGATAAACTCTGGCTCGGCAGTCGGAGTGTCGCCGTGGGAGCCTCAGACTCGCGCCTCGCTGCTGTGTGCTGCCAGCTGCCTCCCTCCGCCCGACGCGGCGACGCCCCCAACCAGCCAACCGGCGAGCGGCCGACGCTGGCAGCCTGGCGTCGTGGTGAAGCCCGCCCGCCCTGAGTCTACCGTGCGCGGTGCCGGTCGCCCTGCCGCTACCGCCGCCCGCCACCGGGAGTCGAACAGACCGTACCTGCGGCTTGCGGGTGCGGGAGTGGAGAATATGGGCTAGCCAGCCACTGGGCCTCGTTGGGCCTTCGGGTGTGGGAGAAATACGAGTAGGAGCATGTCATTTTGGATCGATTTGCTGTTTAGATACAGTTTCGCTGTGTATTTTTGTTTTTTAATATACAGGACTTGTATATAGCTTATATATATGAAATTTTTTGTCAAAAAATTTGGGTATTCAACTGAATACCCTTGAATACTAGTGGGCCCGCCATTGCTCCTTTGTGCATGTTGCTAGGGTCAAATTTCGCTACAAGCAAGAAGCTCCGTGATTTGTTTGTTGTTGTTGTGGTGGTGGCTTGTCTTGTTTGGTTATTGTCGATGTTTTACCACCGATAGCCTGCCACGGGGTACCCGAGACAGTTGTTTGGGCTTCGGCGTATGCTGAACTCGATGGTTAACGCAAAAAGACAGTCAGTTTATACTAGATCGGGTCCTCGTGATTGAGTAATAGTCTTTACGTCCCGTCGGCGTTAGCCTTTGCGTTGGATTGATTGTTATGATCGTGTTACAGGGGGTGCCCATAGCCTCTCTTTATATAGAGAGAGACATCTATGGTGCGGTTCCAATCCTAGTCAGATCCAAAGAAGGTGTTCTGATTTTGATTACAGAAGGTACTTTCTATTAGGAATCCGGCTAGTCCGACCTATTCTACTCGAAGTCGGCGTCGTCTGATGTCGCGCCTCTCTTGTCAGGTTTGCGGGCCAGGCCGGGCCCCACTGCTAGTAGTAGTACCGATGAGGAACTCTCTGGGTCCCATATCGACAGTTATTGATGTCGTGTATTTACGTGGGTGTTAGCTTATTTTTATTTTGCATTTTTATCATTATATCCAATAAAGGTATGAGAGTTCAGAAACAGGAGATTCATCGGCTCCAAATATGCACAGAGATTGAGGATGTGTTTTTGTTGGACTTTTACCTAGTGCTTTTGCTACAAAAAGTCAAAAGTCAACTAAAGGGGTGGGTTCCCATATCTGCTTCTAGGCAAAAGTTGTTTCTTATCTGGTACAAATCTCGCAGCACCTCCCTCCTTCCTAAGACAGTGAAATCAGCAAGTTCCACGAAATTACCCCCCCTCTTGATAGCGAACTCACGTGCTAGCCTTAGGGTCGGCGACCCTCGTTGGCCAGCCCAGCAAACCATTTGACAAGCCTTCTCCAATGGTAGTCATCTCCCGCGAAAGCAGAAGCAATAGAGAGGCGCTCACTTCTATACTAGAGCCAGGTGCCCCACTCCGGCGGCACCCCTAGGTGCCCCACCTCTCCTCCCGTCGCCAATAGGAACGACCACACACTCGTCCTAGGGCAGGGGTGCGGCACTCATCCCATGGGAGGCCGCGCTCGTCTCGACAACAATCGTCGCCGCCTGATCTACAACTCGGATCCTCAGTGTAAAATGCTACCATTGTATTCACGTGGACCATATGTTAATGTTGGATTCACGTAGTGTTTTATGATCAATTTGCATATAAATAGTCTCTCAGGTCTTTAAGGGGCTTTATTTTTTTACTAGACCTATGTTTCACACCTGTCAACCAAACACCTTTTAGTTCTCTCACACCTTATATCTCACAATATTTTTTTATAGCTCACAGCACGATGTAGTCTTTTTAGTTTTTACTAGCAAAATATGTCCTTGCGTTGCAACGGGACAAACATTTTATTACGCGGTGCCATACCACTGGTGATAACGAGTTAGTTATTTTTGTACAATTTGATAAATGAGCTTTATCCAACCATAAATCAAATAAATCAAGCCTGCAATAAAAGATTAATCCTTATGAGAAATTGAAAATAAATTAGTTCAACTAAAATAGGTGTTATTGTGTGTACCTATTGTGAGTTTGACAAATTAAAGATTGAATTTGAGCCACAACCACATGTCCACACGCGTCGTGTGTGGGTTTGGACGTCAGGACATGACATACTCCATCTGTCCCTATTTAAGTGTTGTCGTGGGATTTGTGCTAGTCAAAATTTCTCAAGTTTAACTAAGTTTGTAGAAAATATTAGCAATATTTGTATTTCTAAATAAATTTATTATGAAAATAGATTCAATGATATATCTAATAATACTAATTATGTATTATAAATATTAATATTTTATTTGATATATTTAGTCAAAGTTAAGTATGTTTGACTTCTCGAAAAGTGAAAACGACATATAAAAAGAGAAAGAGGGAGTAAGTGAATGACGTCAAAAAACTCAAAAGAGAAGGGACAACCATTATTATTTCTAGTTTCCATTAAAAACAAATAGTTGCATACCAAATTAATTTTTCATTGGTTCCGGCTTACTCGTTTCATGCAAAAGCAACCAAAAACGTTGGTCCTCCAATAGGGGAACTATTAGGAAATCATCATGTACGTAAGTACATCGGAGAAGAAATAAAAGCAAAAAAATGCTAAACAAATTGGAAATCATGTAAGTACGTTGGAGAAAAATAAAGGCAAAAAATTGCTAAACAAATCAGAAATCATGTACGTAAGTAAGTATACACCGGAAATAGTACTCTCATTATTGCTTTCGATCATCTGTTTCATATAGGAAAAAAACTACAAAACTAAACCAAATGCATCTCCAGACACAACTTGGATCTGAGAGATCTAATTAGATTATGATTCTATCTATTAATACTTAACTCTTATCATTTTCTATTTATTATTAAGAGTTCTATTTAGAGTACTCAGGATCTGAGGAATCTATTTAGGTTAGGATTCCTATTCCATATTGGTCTAGACGTGAGCTATTCAAACTCGTATGAGCATGTGTTATATATATAAGTTCAGACAAAAGAAACTCTCCATTGTTTTGTAGTTAGAAGAAGATGGACAAAAAAAAATGGATGGACGAAAAAAAGAGCAAGAAATTTTGCCTCTTTAACCGAAGCCAAGTATAGATGGTTTAATAAGGACCTGCATTTATTATTTTTCTATTTCAATATTTATTTAATATATGATATTTGGGAAAATAAAAAAACAGAAAAAGGTCATGCCTGAGGAACACACGGACTCAATCCGCAGTTGGGCACGGTGGTTTAATAAGGACCTTCATTTATCATTTTTCTATTTCTATATTTATTTAATAGGAGATATTTGGAAAATAGAAAAACCAGTAAAAGGTCGTGCCTGAGGAACACACGGACTCAATCCAAAATTACTCTCATTATTGCTTTCGATCATCTGTTTCATATAGGAAAAAAAAAAACTACAAAACTAAACCAAATACATCTCCGGACACAACTTGGGATCTGAGAGATCTAATTGGATTAGGATTCTATCTATCAATACTTAATTTTTATCCTTTTCTATTTATTATTAAGAGTTCTATTTAGAGTACTCAGGATATAAGGAATCTATTTATTTAGGTTATGATTCCTATTCCATATTGGTCTAGACGCGAGCTATTTTAACTCGTATGAGCACGAGTTATATATATAGTCCGGACAAAAGAAACTCTCCATTGTTCGGTAGTTAGAAGAAAACGGACAAAAAAAAATGAATGGACGAAAAAAAGGAAGCTTAAAATTTTGCCTCTTTATTATTAGGTATATAATAGATTACAACCCACGACCCAACCAAATACTAGACTCTGAAACAGGATATTCATGGACCCAAATGTACACAGAGACAGATTTAGCGATCAGGATTGAGAAAGCGAATAGTAATGAATGAGTGCTAAGCAAAAAGGATTGACCTGCCTTAAATATAGGCGGATAAGACCGAGCTTGTGTTTAGTTCGTGATTTTTTTTTTTTTTTGCCGTAGCACTTTCGTTTATATTTGTCAATTAGTGTCTAATCATGGACTAATTAGGCTCAAAAGATTCGTCTCGTAATTTTCTATCAAACTGTGTAATTAATTTTTTTCATCTATATTTAATGTTCTATACATGTGTCAAATATTCGATATGATGCGAAATCTTGAAAAAAAAAATTTGGTAACATGGCCTGAGCACATTACTGACCGCCCACCATTTTACCCGCCTAGCCTTCGTCTCTCCTTTCATGCTGCCCAAAAATGGGGCCAGGTCAGGTCAGACGCGCGCTGCGATGCGCGGATCGGACGGCGGCCAAACCACACCGCACGGCGCACGCGACCCAGCTGACCCACGACGGGCGGCCAACCGGGGGTAATCCCGTCCAAAGAGAGACCCTCCTTGCTCCTCCCCTAGATTCATGGCAACAAAACAAAGCGAAACGAGCTGAGAGCCCACACCACCACCCGTCCTCGGTCCTCCTCTCTCTCTATTCCCCCCCTCCCCGGAGCGCTCGTGCGGACCACGAGGAGGAGGAGGAGGAGGAGAGAGAGGGAGGGTGCCCTAGCCCTGCCCTGCGCGGTGGCGTCGCCAGCCAGGGTTAGGGTCTCTCTCGGGGGCCCCGCCTTCCTTGTCCGCCGTCTTCTCGCTCTGGCCGATCCGCCCGCCCGACGCGCGGGGGCGCCCAGCGGCGTGTCTGCGTTCGTTCGGCCTCGACGGCGCGGCGCGACCGCGAGCCAATGCCGTGTGCCTGACCGTTCGCTTTGGGATTGATTCCACTCGGAGGTGGCCAGCCAGCTAGAGCCAGCCGAGCTCGCTGTCCTTCCTTGCCGGTACGGCGTTTTCTGAGGAGGTTCCGTGCGAGATCCGGAGGCCGGCGAGATGCAGCAGGATCAGCGCAAGAAGGTGGGCTCGGATCTGTACGTTTCGCGATCACTTCGCTGCCAATTTGGGGCGCGTCTGAGTCTGTCTCGTCGGGATTCAGCTGCTCCTGCGACCGTTTTGTTTCGTTCATTTTTGGTTTCCGGTCCGCCTGCCGAACAATTTGTTTCTCTCCTCCGTTTCCGTTGATGCAAAACTTTGTTTGTTGTTTCTAAAGGTCCAGCGTCCTTCTGGTAGCGCTGAGGATCTTTCGGTGCTTACTCCCTCGTTTCCATGCCGTGACAAACTCCAAAGTTTGAATTTTCGTTGCTGTTTTTTTTAGAAAGGTCAATTTTCGACATGGTTGTGTTGGTCGCCAGTCTTTTTTCTTCCTGCAGACTTTGAATCTTTGAGTCTTTGATATGATTATGCCCTCCTCCTCTCCACTGGCTCCACTGGTTGTAGACACAGAATCATTGTTTGCTGTTTTGTTTTATGCGCTTTCTGCATCCCCACCACACCTTGTTGTGTTCTAAAATAGTTCATCTATTTTTTTGGTTTAAAAGGTGAAATTTGGGTGCGTTCTTGCAGCAGCAGCTCGTGATTTACATGCAAATGTTGGCCGCATCCTGTGCTCTCGAGACGCCATCTCTCAAAACACAAGGGCCGCTGTTTAGCCGTGTCGGTGGGCAAAGCTGTTGCTTTTTCTTCTGGGCTTTGCCCCGATCTATGCATGAACATTTGACTTTACAAGATTTGCGTTCGAAGATTTCAGTTTTCAACGAGTGCTTAAAGATCTTGCTTGTAAAGGCAGTCTTGGTTGGCAAACCAGTTGAACTTTGCATTCATTTGGTGATGCTACTTCTAGCTTCCCAATGATTGTCGGCCCTTTGAATTTTGGACATTAAATGTATCTGGATACCTGCAATGTTTTCTGCAAATAGCCAATTGTGTTCCCCCCTTTTGAGTTATGCTGCATTTACCGTTTCACATCGATTATTTCCATATGATTGACTGATGGTCCATTGATCTGTGAAGACTCTTTGCTGTGGGGACCTTAAACGGTGTATTACACATACTTTAGTAATTTAATTTTGCAAAAACTTTGCAGAGTTCCGTGGAGGCAGAGTTTTTCACAGAGTATGGGGATGCAGGTCGATACAAGATTCAGGAAGTCATTGGTAAAGGAAGCTACGGGGTGGTCTGCTCCGCTATAGATGTCCACACTGGAGAGAAAGTAGCGATCAAGAAGATACATGACATCTTTGAGCACATATCCGATGCTGCTCGGATTCTCCGTGAAATCAAGCTTCTGAGACTCCTAAGACATCCAGATATTGTTGAGATCAAACATATTATGTTGCCTCCATCAAGACGGGATTTCAAAGATATTTATGTTGTTTTTGAACTTATGGAGTCTGATCTTCACCAAGTTATCAAGGCTAATGATGACTTGACAAAGGAACATTATCAGTTCTTTCTCTACCAACTGCTCCGTGCTCTGAAATACATCCACACAGGTAAGGGGAATGTTGCTATTAGATATGCATTGTTTTCCTGGAAGATATAGGTTTGTATGTCATATGATTATTAATGACATCATGTGCTTAGTGCTTTGCAGTGAAAATAAATTGAGCCAGTGCCTTCTATTTAAATATTTTTTGCTGTGCACCATTCCATTTATGGTTGGTTCAATTATCCTTTCATTTCTCATTTAATATTTTACAGTATAATTGGTAGCTAAAATGTTGGTTGCAAATAGTGATATGCTTGATTCAACAAGCTTTTGCCTTCAAATGCACCCAAAATAATTCAAATTCTACTCTTCTTTTAATAATTTTTTTCATTTCATATGGTGGAGGAACAAGAAATCATGTTTACTATAAAATATTTTTTTATTTCCTCGTTATTTTGTTCTATTAAATAACTAGGATGGAACCCTCATTAGTCACTACATTGTGAAATCTTATATTTCTGGTATGCGAAGTTTGTGAAGTCAGGAACTGAAGAAAATCGTAGCCTAAATAAATGGTACATGGTATATTTGCCATCTTGGCTGGTTTCGTCTCAGTGAATCTATCATAGGCTTGAGATGTTCTTAGATACCTTATAAATCAATTGAAAGATTGACCAACCTAGGAGGAACTAGGTAGCATTGCAATAAAAAGAAATACGTACCCAAATTTATTTGAAGAGGACTCTCATTATCATGTTTAGGTTCTAGATATTTTTATCTATAGTAGCGTATCCATAGGTGCATTTATGTACACCTGCACCTCTTAAGGGCGTCCTCGACGGGAATCGCTGGTTGTTAGCTATTTAAGCTGCGAAAGGGCCTTTAGCTGAGTGGGTTAGATGGCTTGAGTAGCACTCCTCTGGGTTTGACTCCTCATGGGAGCGAAATTTCAGACTGGGGTTAAAAAAATCTCCTTGTTTGTCCCACGCCAAAGCGCAGGTCTAAGGTCTGGCCCCGATCATGGTCGTTCTCAGTTTCTCACATGGGCTACGGTGCCGCTGTGTATGGGTGGGGTAGGGGTTCGGGAGTTCTCTCGATCTGCGTGAGAAGGTCTTCTTAATGCAATGGCCGGGGGTTGTCCTACCCCCACACATCACCTCATGGGCCCCACACTTGAGGGTTTTTTTAGTTTTCTCCCTTCTCTCCAACCGCTTCTATGATCCATATGTGGACCCAGGCACCACCGAGCAGATCAACTCTGCATCGCCGCCGTTTCCGGCCGGCCTTCTCTCTTCCTGCGCTGCCACTCGCCGACCATGTATACTCCCACGCAGCCGCCATGTGCCGATGGCCTCCCTGCTCGCTCCATCCTCCTAGCCACTTCTCACAGATTTGGATCCACAGCTAGGGCACGGCAGCGGCTGGGCTCCCGCGAGCGTGAGCTACCCAGTTTGTGGCACCACGTGCATGCGTCGCTGGCTGCTGGTCTTCCCGCAAGTATGCGCCGACGTTTGGATCTACCACTGGGATTAGCCGTGCGGGAGCCAGGAGGAGGGAGGGTGCGGTTGGAATCTGGTTCGTTTTCTTCGAAGCTGATCTTCTCTCACCTCATTTGTTGAGCGAGACCAGCGATGAAGGAGTCACTAGCGAGGTTGTTTTTCGTTTTCTCTAACCTCCACGTCGGTGAGAATCTCAGCTAGTGACTTCAACGCCCGTTGGGGACGCCCTAACTGAGCTAGGCTCAGTTCCAAGACATCATTTTTAGGTTCTAGATATTTTTATCGAGTAGCGTATCTATAGGTGCATGTATGTTCTATTGTCCTTTAGGTCTGGATCTGGATCAGGTTAATAGTGATAAATAGGTTCATGTGGCGCTTTGTGACACCTTTCAAACTCGGTATTACTACAGAGATCAGATTTGCTAAATAATGTTACATGCTTCTTTTGTTTGCATATGTTCATTGCTGTATTCTGTTGTGTCAAGGCATCATAATAATACTTCCTCCATCCCAAATTATAAGATGTTTTGGCTTTTCTAGATACGTAGCTTTTGCTATGCACTTAGATAAACACTATGTCTCAATACATAATAGAAGTACTGTATCTAGGAAAGCTAAAACGTCTTATAATTCGGAACCGAGGGAGTACTTGTTTTTTTAACGAAATAAACCTGTATAAATAATCTATGCAGATGCTAGTTTGCCTGCATATGTTCATTGCTGATAGTATATCTGTGTTAACTGCAGCTAACGTTTATCACCGGGACCTGAAGCCAAAGAATATATTAGCAAATTCTAACTGCAAACTGAAAATTTGTGATTTTGGACTAGCACGAGTTGCATTCAATGATACCCCAACAACGATCTTCTGGACAGTATGTTCTTTGAAATATTTTTCTTCTCTTAGTTTCATTTATCTTTGTTTCTGTCTACTGAATGTGAGCTGGTCTTAATGAATAAATGAATAATGATGTTTCTGTGTTCATTTGCCTGCAGGATTATGTTGCAACAAGATGGTACAGAGCTCCAGAGCTCTGTGGATCCTTCTTTTCAAAGGTAGGATGTGTGGTACATCACAATGTCCTTTGGTTAAAACTTTTGTTGAAACATTAAGCTAAAACCAATATAGGTCAAATCTGTTTTGGATTCATTGACCTTTTGATGATACAAATTGTTGTAGTGGTATTACGAATATCAAAAGGCATTTCAGGTATCATAATATTTAAATAACTTCTAACATCATATACAGATAGTGATAAAAGTAAATTATCATGCCAATTGTTGCCTACTCTGATGTTGTTCATGCAAATGAGTTGTTATTCACATTGCAGTATACACCGGCCATTGACATTTGGAGCATTGGATGCATCTTTGCTGAGGTGCTAACAGGGAAACCTTTGTTTCCTGGTAAAAATGTTGTCCATCAGTTAGATTTGATGACTGACCTTCTAGGCACGCCATCTATGGATACGATTTCTCGGGTAGGGTACAGATTAAATTAGCAACATTGTGCAGCTTCTCTGGTGAGCATCTTTTTGATGGCTTTGAAATCTGGTATTAATTGTTTCTTTTATTCCCAGGTCCGGAATGAGAAAGCAAGGAGGTATCTAAGTAGCATGAGAAAGAAAGAGACAATTTCGTTCTCACAGAAGTTTCCCAATGCAGATCCTTTAGCCTTGGATCTTTTGCAAAGGCTTTTAGCATTTGATCCAAAAGATCGTCCAACTGCAGAGGAGGTAATTATGTTGCTCCAGAGTCTAATGCAGACTTATGTTCATCTTTGGCCTTTTGTGGGCAAATTGTGACTAATTTTGATGTTTTTTTAGGCATTGGCTCATCCATACTTTAAAGGGCTAGCCAAGGTTGAGAGAGAGCCATCCTGTCAACCAATCACAAAGATGGAGTTTGAGTTCGAACGGAGAAGAGTGACAAAAGAAGACATTAGGGAGCTGATATTCCGTGAGATATTGGAATATCATCCACAACTGCTCAAAGACTATATCAATGGCACGGAGAGGACAACCTTTCTGTACCCAAGGTTGTAGCACTTGTACATTTGAACATAAACACATGGTGCTTTTGCACATTCATGTATGTTTTATATTAATTCTGCTCCTAAAACTTATGCGCTTGTTTATGCAGTGCTGTCGACCAATTTAGGAAGCAATTTGCTCATCTTGAAGAAAATAGTGGAAACGGACCTGTTATTCCAATGGAAAGAAAACATACTTCTCTTCCAAGGTAATTGTTAAACTGTATACTCTGTACTCTTCATCATACTTATCTTTTGTTGTATTTTGCATGCTTTGCATGGTCATAGTGGAAAAACACTGAAGCATAACTCATGATTGAATTGTTAGGGTTCTTTACTTTGGCCTATATTATGACTGGTGAATAAATGTTTTCCAAATTCTATATAAAGAAAGGCCGCACTTTGAAATACATGCATCTGCCACACCTGTCCTGGCAGCAAAGGTGAACCAGCTACAAATGAAAACACATTTAGGGGGTGTTTAGATGCAAAATTTTTTTTGGAATTTTGCTACTGTAGCACGTTCGTTTGTATTTGGCAATTAGTGTCCAATCATGGACTAATTAGGCTCAAAAGATTCGTCTCGTGATTTACAACCAAATTGTGTAATTAGTTATTTCTTTTACCTACATTAAGTGCTCCATACATGCGTCTAAAGATTGATGTGATGGAGAGAGTGTAAAAATTTGGAATTTGGAAGGGAAGTAAACAAGGCCTTATATTCAGGTGCTGAAGTTAGGAGAACAAAATGAACATGATTCATTTCTTGCTTCATCCTGCTGTACCAAATGTTAAGAACAGTACTGAAAGAGGAGTGACAGCTACAGTTTATTCTAACAATTAGGCCAAGGTGAATTTTAAATGTTTCAATAGTTATAAGCACCCCATATTGGGATATCAGGAACCGAGACAAATAGCAAACATAACATTTCCCCTTGAATTTAACACTATCAGCAGAATGGTGTAAAGTGCTATTATTCGTGGTTGATTAGTAAGCATTCAGAGTCATTCAGACTAAGTATGCTTGAATTTCTTGCTTTCCTAATTGTGCACTTTCTTATTTTCTTTTATCTTAAATGGTTAACCTGCCTTTTGCAGGTCTACTATTGTTCACTCAGCTCCAATTCCTGTCAAGGAACAACCCCGTATTGGCCCATCTAGGGAAAGGCCTTCATCTGATGAGTCCTACAGAAATCCTCGGGAGACAGAAAAATATTCCGGCAATCTCCCGAGAATGTCACAGGCTCCACAAAGAGTGCCAACAGGTACCTTTTGGTTTGTGTCATGTAAACCTTTGGCTGATATTGGTCTAACTATATGCTGTTTATCTTTTTGCAGCGAGACCAGGAAGGGTTGTTGGTCCAGTAATGCCTTACCAAAATGGAGACACCAAAGACCCCTATGACACACGAAGGTTGGCAATGAACTCAGGATATCCTCCCCAACAACAAATCCCACAAACATTTGGTTATTATCAGACACATGGCAAACCAGCTTGCTCCGAGCCATCACAGGCTGAAAGGTATACGCTGCATCAGCAGGCCTATGCCTGCGCAAACCGTACAGCTGTGTCTGATGTTGCTCTGGACATGAGAGCACCCCCTTTTCATCATCTGTCGGCAGGGCAAAAAGGTGACTCTTCTGATAGGCTAACAGCAGAGACAAACTTGTACACGAGATCACTCAACGGCATTGCTGCTACTGCAGCAGGAGTGGCAGCAACTACTCACAGAAAGGTCGGTGTTGTTCCGTTTGGCATGTCAAGCATGTATTAGTGACTGGATCATGGCCGAGTTATGGTGAATCCTACGTGCCTTTGCTGGAGCTATGCTGCCTTCAGGTGGCTAAACATCACATCGATAATGAAGCGGCCAATCAAACCTTTGGCTGGATGCTGCCAAGTTTAGAGTGCAGAGCAGTACAGGGTTCCTGTGTGGTCAGGAAAACAGGAACCACTGTCGCCGGCATGAAGCGTGTCAAAATGTTTGTTCTATTTAGGGCACCAGCTTGTATCTGCCTGTGCCTGAGAAGTGCCCTTGGTGGCACACTGAAGGGGTAGTCCAGCGGCTTGTAATCTGGGCAATTTAGGCGCCAATTTCTTTTCTAGAGCGAGGAGGCAGAAGGGAAAGGAAGGAACATTAACGTTTTAAATGTTGTATAGAGATGTTTCTCAAATATCAATGTGCTACATCAGAATCACTTCAGAAAGATACAAAGATATAGCAAAAATTTGCTTGGTATGAATGTTTGCAGATCGATCTTGAACTAGCTCCAAGAACATGTTGCCCATTAATCTTGAACTATATTAGGTGCAGTGTCGTAATAATCGGTAGGTAAAACTCGAGCATTCGCTTGTTTCCGTTGAGCTGTCTATCCCAGGCTATCAAAATACTTAGTCAATTGGACACGGAAAGCGTCATCTGCAACGACCAGTTCAGTCTTGGCATCGCTTTCAAGCAACGTAAGGTCTTAGTGACAACGATTGCTTCGGGTGTTTTAAAGGAATTTCTAAATTAATAATTCTCATGAAACATGATAAAATCAGATCACTAGACTCTGGTTACTAAACGGAGAAAATAACCCACGAACATACATCAAATCCCGGTAAAAAATATCCTATAGCTCCACTAGACTCTACTTGAAAAGTAGATAAAGCGACGAGTTTTGACTGGAATTCACGTTATTATAAACAGAAGCATGGCTAAGCATGTTCCTGCTTGAGGCGTCCTCAACAGCAAAATTGCACTCAGATCACTTTATTCAGCACTATTGTTCGTCTCTGTACAATGATCTGTGACACGGAAACCCGAAGGGACATACATATACAAGCCATTTTCATCGACGACTGCAGTTTATGCTTGCTATTTGTAACAGCTAACATAACATAAATGGTGAATTTTGATCCCTATACCTAACTTCCCAAGAATGGCCTGCACATGTGGAGCGAAGCTAACTTTAGCGACAGGTTCACTGGATGATACATCTGTACGCCTCTAAAACTAATTCTGCTCAAGTTTGTCATGAAAGGTCTTTGAAATTATTGGCCTCACGTCCTCTGAATCCACGAGGCTCTCCAGGAACGGGAGTAAATCGATCAATTCCTGATCTGAGGGGTCATCAAACCAGCTCTTAATTGGTATGCCGTTGTCCACTTGCAACTGGAAAACCTGGACAAAGAAATGCTCCAATTAATTAACAAAAAGTAATGAATATATATAGTATATAAATACTTTAAGATAGCAAAAAAGGCTCTGATGAAAAGATAGTTTAGTTTCTTGCCACCTCTAGTTCAGAAGGAAATAGCTGAGACCAACATATCACAATATATAGTGATAGACTAGACTTACCAGAGATCAAGATAAAGTAACCAAAAGGGAAACAGATAAAGCATAAACCTTATATATTGGAAAGGGATTGTACCTGTGGAGTATTGTCAACTATTGCAACTTTTGCCAAGTCGATCCCCAGAATTGTCAGGTCCTTTGTATAGCATCCGTCAGAGAATATACAAGATTCACGATAAATACGCCGTGAGATATATTTTCCATCAGGATCAAGTTTATCTATAAGTTGCTCAGCATAGATTCTCTGACTAGCTGTGAAAATGACAACCTCAAACATCTGAGCAACCTTCTCAAGAAACATTTTCAGGTAAGGCCTTTTTCTCACATACACTGTGTGATTTTTCATATTAAAGAAAACTTCTAGGGTAAAATCAGCATTGTCGCAGTGATCCAGTGTTGAGTGTACAAGAGTCTCTGCATATGAGAAACCGTTAAGACTATCATACAAAGAATATTGGAGTAAAAATGTTTATATTACAACTGAATTCCACATTCCTGATCATGACAAGCAAATAGCATAAAATATTAACCGAAAAATAATGATAACATGCCAGTAGCTAGTGAACAGATACTGAAAAGTACCAGAAATTAAAAGCCACATTCAAAAGTAATATTCCCTGAGAAGTTAGTGCTGCTCACCGTCCAAATCAAGCACAAGAGTCACATGTTTTGTTCTCACTGGTGTTTTCAGTAAGCGGTTGGGCGAGTCAACATCCATTAAATCAGGCAGACATCTAGAAAGTAGCTTTTGATCTAGATATTCAGTTTCAACATCTCCTGCGGCAGAACTACTTTCTGTTTCTGAATCTGTTGGTTTTGTCTGAAGGTATAAGGATGTTTCATCAGGGTCCATTGTGACATTGTCTGCCGGAACCGCATCGTCACTGTTACTTGGTTTTGGTGTATCATCTAGAGACAGACGAGCCACGGGCCGCTCTACCATGTCAACTAAATTCATACAATCATTGTAGGAAGTACTAACTTCATTTGTAAAACCCATCAAACTATCAAATTGGAGAGCAGAAAAGTTTTCTGAGACATAGAAGTCCAGAACATCCCAAACTTGTAATTCAGTTGTGGTATTGTATCCTTCATCATTGCCACTAAGAATCAGGTGAAGGAACTCAGTGCTTTCATCCATTGCTGCAATTGACAGATAAATAAAAGAAAAGTCAATGAAGAATAATCAGGGCCTTCAGCAACCAACTATTGGATGAACTAAAAAACACAAACTGATAAAAAGTACAAATGTCAAAGCAGCCAAGACATCCAATACGGGAATGTAAATGTATAGACACCTGAAATCAAGTTAACACAGAAATCTAGGAAGCTAAGCCGTATTACCTGCAGCATTGTAGTTTATCTCTTTCAACTGAACATCACTGTAGATTGGATCTGGTGACAGGATACTCTCAAGGTCTGATGACGATGGTACTTGTATTGGAACCTGAAAAATATTTTGTAATAGGTTTAGTATTAAGTACTGCATAACATCTCAAAACATAATGAAACAAAGATGCAGTTCTGTAGGAAATTACATAATGACGTATTGATGCTAAGAAAGATCATTCCACTCACTTCTACTGATACACTATTGTTTCTAAGCAGAGCGCTCACAGCTTGATAATCGAGAGCACTAGCAGCTGCATTATGACAAATCAGACCATTATTATCCAACTATTTGAGTTGCACGGTTTGTTATAGAGCAGAATTTTTATAATTTGTAATTGCAAATACCGGTTTGACAAACTCAGTGCTTGTTAGAGTATTGCGAGTTTAAAAACTAAAGACTGTAATTGGCTTTGTCCTACCTCATCCTAATGCTTTTACCATTTCCAAATATAACATTTGTTCACCAGCGCATTTCAAAATTAAAAATGTGGTTTTTTTATGAGTTTCAACTTTTCTTTACCAGCAAAGAAAATTCTAAAAAATAACTGAAGCTTTTCATGATAGAGTTCATTAAATACTCCTAGAAAGAAAATCTAAGAGAACTAGATCCAAAATGATTTGATCGAGGGAAGTTGCTTGATAATCTAAACGCAGCTGCTGTGGTATTAGCTGGAATCAGTACAAAGCTCAAGAACTGGGCTTTGTGGTTGGCTGATAATATGCATGGTGTTGTGTCAAGGTTGGTTTGTGTTTTCTTTTTCCACTCTTCTTCCATTTTTGAGACTAGAGTATGAACTCAGTTACTCAGATAACTTCCTTCTGGGAAGCAGAAGCCAGTATGGAGAGAGAACTAAACTTTAGTGGTGCAATTATGCTGGTGTCCACAGGAACTTTCTGAAAGGAAAATAAAGGTTAATTACCATTGATCTTGGACCATATGACAACAATGGCAGTGGTAGCAAACTGGTGGTTCCTGCATCGGATTCATCATGCAATAAGCTGATTTCCATGATTTCTGCGTTTTCCCCTGATACTTCGGCAGTGCAGCACACTGCAAAAAGGGAAGGAAGAAAAAAGTTATAACACATTCTTCCAGTCCAGCAATAATTGGTACTAATATGCTAAATTATGTTTTCCCAGATCAAGTTCAAATCTCCATGTGCTTGTGAAAGTGCATCTCAATACATACTGTAAATATGGATTAGTGTAACATAAGCCAAACAGTAATGCTGTACCCAACTAATTTTGTGCTGAAGGCCCTAGATTCTAGAACAGAAGATAAAGTTAATAATTTTGGGAGGGGAAGAGGCTGCACAGATTTATTCAAACTTGAGTTTTGGTGATCAGGACAAAACATTCACTGTAATTCTTCCTATTTTATAAAAACATAAACTTACAATAATAAAAATAATGTTATGCAGTACCACTGTACCAGCATCATGACATTTATAACAATAACATTTGTGCAGCATATTGCAATACGAAGAACAACTAAAACCCGTATCTTAGACTACTTCACAATATATTAATTCACCTACTCCCTCTGTCTCTAAATATCTGTCGTTTTCGCTTCCCGAGAAACAACTTTGACTAAATATATATTAAAAATATTAATATTTATGGTATATAATTAGTATCATTGGAAAGATCTTTGAATCTAGTTTTTTAATAAATTTATTTGAAAGATACAAATGTTGCACGCATTTTCTACAAATCGAGTCAAACTTGTGGCACGCACATCAATAGCGACAGATATTTAGAGACGGAGGGAGTACATCATTTGAACACACAAACTAGAACATTCTCTTTTCCACTTTGACACAACAAAGATGCTTCCGGTTCTACCTTACAAGCCACAAATGGGTTAGTTCTCAACCGTATATTGACATTTCCCTCTTCTGAATAAAAAAAAAAGATGTGGATATTTTTAAAAAATCAAGTGAAACTCCAACTTGACAATTTCCTTAAGACGACTAAAACTTGTTAGTGAAACTTTGTGTTCTGTTTAATTTAACCTTTCTGTGAGCTTAGAACAGTATTTGTCATCTTGGCCGGAGATAACAGGATTAATCACATATGGATGCAGTACGTCTCCTTTCATGTTACAAAGTACCGTTCAGTCAAAATATCAGCAGTGTCAGTACTCAGTACCGGTAACATGGCCAGAACTGAGTTTTTTGCATTTCAGGTAGTGTATTTACTCAGAGTTACAGACTATGAAGGTGCAGCCTATAGAATAGAATAGAGTACAGATTATCTTTTGTGGAGCTGCTTTGACCACATATACACTCCAAGCAGGAAAAGCACAATTCATTGACAGTAGGAAAGATTGAAATGAATCTAGCCAGGTAGATGAGACTGGAAACTATGCAGACTTTACCATTTTGATGACTTATTAGTGTTGACCCTGCCGCTGTTTTATCGGGTGTAATCTCTTGAGGGTGTGAATGTCCCAATGTTTCAGTGGTCTTGCAAAATGTATGAGGCTCCTGTGTCCCTAAACAGTCGTTGCTTAACATTTTATTCATCCTTAATGCAAGTATTTGCAAAAAGCATGTTCAAAGTACTGCAGTTCCAGTAGGAAAAGGCCAACTGTTGAAACATTTGATATCACTAAAGACATTAGTGGGGAAAAAGTGAAACAGTAAATTATCTACAACCTAATGTAGTCGAAAGAACATACTTAATCACTAATAAATCTGTTCTAAAGGGAAAGCCGCTAATCAGTTCTACATGAGAAAACAAACAGGATTAGTCTGTGGACAAAGGAAGTAATGTAAAGTGTAATCACTATCAACAAAACAAGAAGAGGCTATGCGTCTTTGACTAAACAATAGTACTAGTTACTAACAAATATACTCTACACCCCCTCAAAAAAAAAACAAATATACTCTACTCGAAACTCGAAAGCAGTTGTCACTTCTCGCATGCTGGGAGCATATTATAAGTGAATTCGCCAAAGCAAAACAGGCCCCCTAAATACTCTGGGATCCTCTGGCTGCAAGTAACAACTCTACCAGTGACCAAATACCCTCCTGTTCCCTTTTCCCCCTTTCTCCTACTTTTCGTTTTTAGACCCATCACAAATCTCCCTCGCAAGGACAGAAAAGGAAAATCGGAGGCGAAATATACCGTACGTCCCGTCTTTTTTTTTAGCCCTTTTTTCGAAAGATTTTCTCAAATACGCCCCTGACGGAAAGATTTCAGGAAATGGACTCAGGGCTTGGCGCCATCCACGATGGCGCCAAGATAACACAGCTTGGCGCCGTTAACGTTGGCGCCAAGCCCCCATGCCACTTGGCCGGCGACGCTGAGCTGGCGCTGACGTGGCAGCACCTTGGCGCCGTCACCATTGGCGCCAAGCTTGGCACCATCGTTATTGGCGTAAGCCTGGCACCACAGATCAAATCACCATGTATATCATTTTTTATCCTAAGTATTTCCAGGTTGTTCTAAGTGATCAAACAGAAAGTCACTGTAAAAACTCTAGAGTTAGTCATATTTCTCAATATCCAAGTCATTGTAAAATTTCAAATTTGTAAATGTCCAAGTCATGTTAAAAAAAGTCATTTTTCCATATGTCTACCACATGGTAGTCGGTATTCTAACATATCCAAGTCGTAGCAAAAATCCAGATTTATTTGGCTAAGTCTTTAAATTTACTATGGGATGGGGATGGAAATATGGCTAAGTCTGAATTTTTACTGTGATTTGGACATTGACAAATTTAAAATTTTATCATGACTTGGATATTGAAAAAAGGCTTCATGTTAAGTCATGAAATTAGGGTCCAAGTCATGGTAAAATTTTAAATATCTAAATTCAAGATTTAGCCAAATTCCAAATTATTCATGTTTTGAATTTGAGTCCAAGTCATGGTAAAATTTTATAGTAAAATTAACATGAAGCCCTAATTCCATGACTTAACATGAAGCCCTTTTTATCATGACTTAAAATTCCATCTTATAGTAAAATTATGGTCCAAGTCATGGTAAAATTTTAAATATCCAGTCCAAAACATGAAGTCCCTTTTCAATATCCAAGTCATGGTAAATTTTTAAATTTGTCAATGTCCAAATCATAGCAAAAATCAAGACTTAGCCAAATTCTAGCATAGTCAAGTCATAGTAAAATTCAAGACTTAGCCAATTTCTAGGTTGGCCATCATATAGTAAATATCAAGACTTTGCCAAAATTTTATATGTCCATCTCATAGAAAAATTAGGGTCTAAGTCATGTTAATTTAGACCTTTGTATGTCCATCTCACGGGAAAATTAGGTAGTCAGGATTTTTGCTGCGGCCTGGATATGTTAGAATACGAACTACCATGCGATAGCATCAAATTTGTCAATGTCATGGTAAAATTCCAAACTTAACCAATTCCAACATGTCCCATCTAATGGTAAATTTATAGACTTAACAAATTTTTATATGTCCATCTCATGATAAAATTCCAAACTTAAGAAATTCCAACAGCTCGACGCCAAGATCCATGGCACCAGGCTTGGCGCCAATGACGATGGCGCCAAGCTTGGCGCCAATGGTGACGGCGCCAAGGTGCTGCCACGTCAGCGCCAGCTCGGCGTCGTCGTCCAAGTGGCATGGGGGCTTAGCGCCAACGTCAACGGCGCCAAGCTGTGTTATCTTGGCGCCAGCGTGGATGGCGCCAAGCCCTGGGTCCATTTTCTAAAATCTTTCCGACAGGGGCGTATTTGAGAAAATCTTTCGAAAAAAGAACTAAAAAAAAATAAAAAGACGGCCGTACGTCAAAGCAGCAACGAACCCCGTAAAATTCCTCACATCACATCACATCACAAAAAGAGGAGCTCACTTCACTCCTCGTCGTCGGCAAATCACAGCGCGGACTCACGAGGAGTGGAGGAAAAAGTGCGGAGAAGAGAGACCAGGGCCAACAACCTTCACCGAACATCTCTGTCGAGCTTATTAGAGTCTGGAACTACAGGATCGTCTTTGGGTACCCATCGTCTTTTGGGGACTCGAATTTCACACAGAAAAAACCGAACGGTTTCGCGTTTCTCAGCAGCTCGCCGAAATCTCCTCACCCCCCACAAATTCCCACTAAATTCACCGTGAGAGGCGGCCGTCCCCAGCTTAATCACACGCAAAAAAGATGAAAAGAAGCATCGATACTACTACAGAGACCGACCGAGAGACGAGCGAAGAACTAGTGCTCACGAAACCTCCGACCAGACCAAGCAGAGCTCGAGAGAGGCGAGGCGAGAAGAGATACGTACCCAGGCAGCGCGCTTGCGTAGCGCCGATGACCTCTGGCTGAGCACAGCACCCTCCTCCCCTCGCGCCTAGCCTTCTACTCCGGCACACAGCAGGAAAAATCAGAGAAGAGGCGACGAGGAAGAGGACTAGAGGAGGGAGGCAGCAGGGGAGCAAGCAAAGCTAGCGAGGCGCAAGAGGCAAGAGCTTTGCACAGGCAGGGGACAGCTCGATGGCTCGCTAATCCCGCACCACATAATCTATGCGACCGATCCGCGTCCGCCCAGACCGAGCGTAACCCCCCACCGTTCACAACCACAGGCATGTGGGGCACGCTAGTCCGGGCCCCGCGTGGACGCTACACTAGAAGGTACAAAGTTTTGTAGGTTTTGCATTTTCACGGTGGGTTGCGGCTCTCCCCACTCCGCCTTCGTGCCCCTGCGCCTCCCGTTACGCTGCTCCAAACCAACTTCCCCACTGACATGTGGGGTAGAAGTTGAGTGAGCCCCAGTGTCAGTAACAGAGGTAGAAAGTCCGTCCGGTGCGTGTAGGGTATTTAGGCCGGAAGGGTACACGTGGACGGTCAGGATGCGGTAGCTCATCATGCCGGGCGGAGTCCACCCGTTTATTTATAGCGCCTGGTCCTAATTTATCAGGTCTGGAATCCTAGTCGTACGCGTCTCTGCATTCCGTCACTGACATATTAGGCGAACGTATGTGGGCCATCCAGACAGTGAGAGGAGCTCTGCGTATGTCCGTGGAGTATGGAATTGACGGAGTTGGTGGGGTACACGTGGACCAAAGGACGGCGCTTGATCTTCTGCGCCCAGCTTCTGGCCGCGCCCACTGCTTTGCCGACGCGTCGCGCAGTTGCGCCGGGCCAGAGCGTACTCTGCGCTGCCGGCAGCCCCCACGCGCGGCCGCGCGGATGACAGGAGCTGGACGAGGTGACGGATGCGACGGCGCGGCACTGGAGCGCACGTGCAATGGAACGCGGCAAAATGGCCGGTGATTTGGCTCTGGATTGCAACGTTTTCGTGATAAGCCTTGGCTCTTGGCGCCAACGAGCTTGACGTGTAATCACTTGAGTGCAGTACCTGGAGTCCTGAGCGTTTCTACCAGCGTACCTTTTCTTTTCCTTTTCTGTCTTTTTTTTTTATCTGCATTCCGTCACTGACATATTAGGCGAACGTATGTGGGGCCATCCAGGCAGTGAGAGGAGTTATGCGTATGCCCGCGGAGTATGGAATTGATGGAGTTGGTGGGGTACACGTGGACCAGAGGACGACGCTTGATCTTCTGCGCCCAGCTTCTGGCCGCGCCCACTGCTTTGCCGACGCGTCGCGCAGTTGCGCCGGGCCAGAGCGTACTCCGCGCTGCCGGCTGCCGGCAGCCCCCACGCGCGTGCGGCCGCCGCCGTGTCTACCGGCCGCGCGGACGACAGGAGCCGGACGAGGTGACGGAAGCGACGGCGCGGCAATGGAAGCGCACGTGCAATGGAACGCGGCAAAATGGCCGGTGATTTGGCACTGGAGCTTGATGTGTAATCACTTGAGTGCAGTACCTGCAGTCCTGAGCGTTTATACCGGCGTACCTTTTTCTTTTTCCTTTTCTTTTCTGTTTATGTCTTTTTCTTTTATCTGGATGTTTGTATATGGTAATTCCCTTGCTGTCCCCCCCCCCCCCCCCAAAAAAACTTGCTAAAGGGTAGTGAAAATAAGGTCATCCTGTTGTAATCATCACTATTAGTAAGTGGCACTTTTTTTTTTGATAATGATCAGTAAACATGTTTGATTTGGAGATGTAAGATGAAATGGTCATGTCTTTGTTTTTTTATTGTATCAACAGTGTTTGGTTAGGGAATGAATCTTATTTTTTTATTTAGCAGGAGGAATCGACAGGAACGAGATAAAACTGATTTCTCACACCATCAGCAACAGATTTCAATGGTTTCTTCCATCTTATTTTCTTTGTCGACCCACAATGGGTCGTCATTGTCCACCCATACTCACCTCCCCATGTGCGTTGCACGCCTCTGTCCACATAGACTAAGTCGCATCGTGGTTTCCTGCCCCGACCTGCACCTCAACTTGCCCTTGCGTCATCGAGCCATCACAAGGCCACACCTCCTCGACTGCTACATGCCGCATCAAACTCATCCATGTCGCTGTATTAATCCCCTCAAAATCACTAGATTTTATATATACATGTCTCAACTCACAAGCTCAAGGCTTAGTTGGCCTAGTAGGAAGCCCAACATATGCAAAGACAGGGCATGTTGCAACCATTTCATCTTCATGATTTGATCTCGTTCTCATCATGTGTTACTATGGTGCTCATTGCCCTACCTCGCCGATTGAAATGCCTCGTTCTAGTCTCTCCCTAAGCAGGCAGCAACCGACGAGTAAGCTAATCTCTAATCACATCATAAGCCTAAGTCTGCATGGCTAAATAATGGATGTGATGAACTTTTTCATTTAATTCCATGGATAATATCCTTTTCTATTTTTTTAATTTAGGCATTTAGCATTGTCCTAAGACGAAGATGTTAATGATGATTGATAGTTTTTTTAAAGCTAACACTAAGGTCTATCCTTAATTGGGTTTGTTAACACTAGGCATGTTGCCTCCTTATGTTTGAATCCTAACTCCTCCCTAAATACTCATAATGTATAAAAAAAAATCCTGACCCAACTACCGTTTCTCCTACCCCTCCAATCAATTCTCTCCCGCAAGATGTCCGCTTGCATGGCACACCGTCCCTCGCCCACACGGCACTGTCCGCACCCATCTTTGTCATGCCTCGCTCGTTCACCCTGCACCCACCAACATCCTAGTTCACTTCCTTTGCCAACACAACACGAGGGCACCCCTCCCTTTGTCTATCCCCATACCGTCATCGTGGAGACCTCGCTAAACCCCACGCCACCACCATGGCCCCAGTACATTGCTTCCCCCTCCTGTATCGATTGTCGCGATTCCTGCAGCGCTCCAGGCTACCCTTTTTA